>CM035093.1:63136319-64590730 GCA_020205505.1 Panax japonicus
GTCAGAAGTAATACGCACCAACAGGATATTCCAATAGAATAATAAATAATGGAATAACAGAAGAATTTCATCATGTATGCAGTACTTCGCATATACAGGTTATTCTAACATAATAATAAGAATGGAATAACAACATAAATCACCATGCATGCGATAGACAGCACAGACAGGTTATTCCAACAGAATAATAATTAATCGAACCAGGTCAGGTGTAATACGTACCGATATGATATTTCAACAGAATAATAAAGAATGAAATAAATGTTAGTTCCCGAAGGCACAATAGTTATCTAAAAGGGGGGGGGGGGTTGAATAGATATTAAAAACTTTTCTTTGTTTAAAGAATGTTTTGATAAATCTTTAAGCACAACGGAATTATTGAATCTTCGAAAAACCCTTTAGATACCAGATTAAAGAGAGAAAGACAGTTATTGCAGTTATAATAGTTATAAAGACACAGTTGTTTTTAAGTGGTTCGGAGCACTCAAAGCTCCTAGTCCACTTTTCTACTCCTTAAGTAGGAAATCCACTAAGGATGTCTTTTACACTTTTTGAATCTCATAGATTCCTTCTAGACCAGCAATCTAGGCACTTCTAAGTTCACTCTTGAACTCTTCAAGTCCAGCAGACTTGGCTCTTTACAGTTCACTTAGAACTCTTCAAGTCCTTCTGACTTGGAACTTCTTACTTCAGTAGATTGATAGTTGTTGAGTTGTGATTGAGGCGACTCAGTTGCAGTTAAGCACTTGTTCGAAAGAACTGAGTAGCTGAACAAGCTTTCTCCTTTTTCTCAAATCGTAGACTTCAATATTTTGTTTTTTTGTGCATTTTTTTTCCAATACTTGCTTACCTCTCTTATGTGTTTGTATTCTGTATATATGAGATCCTTAAAATCTATCCGTTGAAGTCATCTGATGAAGCATTAAATGCGTTTGACATTTCTGAGCTTTGATGGAGACATTTTTACACATCTTCTGAATTGCATTCTGGCCTACTAACACGACAGACTGCTTTCTCACCTAACACGACAGTCCTTTTCTTAGCTTCTTGACTACGTTTCTTTTGATCAATACTAAGGATATCTTTTGTACCGTTGGGACTGGTGAGAGCTTCAACGTTCAAAGCCCATTCCTTATTTGTTGGAGTCTATCTTCAGTTGAACGATAGGGCTTGATGTTTCTGACACAAGGCAGGTGACACTCGATTATTCAAATTGTAGTGTCTTATCATATTGATGCTTGCTCTTAAGAGTACACTACGCTTTCTTCATGCGACGATTATCACTTGCTCATCTTGCAAACTCTACGTTTCCGAGAGCACACTATGATCTCTGAGTTAGCTCGGCAAACGCTTGGACCACTCTACGATTCCTGGAGAGGCCCTTCAAGGCAGATACACTACGATCTTCTCAGCTCTGCGATCCTGCTTTAACTTCTGCATTCTGTTGATCAGACGGATAGACTACCAGCCTATTTATTTCTTTCTAGCCATAGATCAACCTAACAGATTTGATCTCTTTATCTATATAGGTAAAACACTTAAAGGCTAAGATCAACCTAACAACTTTGATCTATCACTAAGTCCTTGTACATATATTCTTTGAAGGATTTTACATAATCATGAGCTGTTTCATAAAATATTAAATCACAATATGCATTCTTCCAACAATCTCCCCCTATTTGATGTTGACATAACCAAGGAGATTTGTTGTCATGATTATAAAGTTTTATATGTAGTTGCAAAAAAGTAAACATGACTTAGTATTTCAGTGAGTAACTGAAATTTCTAGAGAATAAGCATGAATTTATTGATGTATGGAGACAGATTTTACATTCAAGAATGATTACATCAATACAATTTGAAATTTAACTTATCTCTATTTCTTTGGTCTTTTGCTTCTTGGAGGATTTAAATATTCATCAGCTCTCCTCTTTCTGCTTGCTTCATCTCTTCTGGCCAGATCTTCCAGCTCACTTGGACTTAGTCTGGGATTGTGATCATGCATATTAATGAATACAGGATCTCCAATTGGCATTCGTAGGCCTGTTGTTGTCACCGCATGAGAGCTGGTAGTTGGCCGTTGACTCCTTAAAGGTTGAGCCATTAAAATTTCCTACTGATCAGATCGTTGAGTCTGATGGCTGGGGCTCGTGGAGTCTGCTAAGTGATTTGCCTTGACCTTAATTGGAAGTGACCTTTGCATCTGCCCTTGCCTCCCTGATCTCCTTGCCCTTTATTCTCCCCCTTTATGTCAGCATCAAGGGTTCGAATGTCTTCCGAGAGGCGAGTGACTCCTTGGACAAGCTCATTGAGTTGACTCTAAGTTTGAGCAATGTCCTCACGATTCTCTTGGATCAAAGCATTAGAACGAGTTTCTCGTCGTTGAAGTATGTCAAGGACAATCTCAGTTTGCTTCATTTGTCCCATGGAAAAGTCTTGAAACTCTTTGACTGCAGTTTAAAGACTTTTGATGCTCTGTATCATCAGATTGTTCTGAGATTCTTGTGTTTTCTGTAATATCAGGACATCATCCCTATGCTTTTTAGCTGCAAGAAAGTGAATATCGTCTCTGTCTTAAATGCTTTAAATCATTTCTTTGATGATCTCTTTGAGTGTTTTAGACAGTTCGGAGCTTAGAGAGCTAGAAAGATTGTTTGCAGCATTGATCATTGATGTCAATCTCAGTTGTATCAGTGCAGTATGATCTTCAAGACTCTCGTCTAGTTCTTTGATCACTTTCTTAGATATAGCTGACAAATAAGCCTTTATGGATAGTTCTGATAGGATTTCATCTAGATTTGAAATTTATGAGGGAGGTGACGTGCTCTTAAATTTATCTTGAATTTATCTTGCAGTGAGTAGAGAGAAAGTTCAAGATTGAAGCATTCATTTTTAGATGAGGAGGGAATATCTGAAGGAGGAGCCTGGGTTTGAATATTGGAGCTTAGTGACTCTACGATTTGTGGTGGATACTCTACCAAAGGGCTAGAGTCAGTGATTGTAGAGGTGGTAGGCTGTGGGAGTAATAGGGAGTGGCTCTTATTTGGTTCCTTAGTTACAGAATTTTGAGATTCTGTAACTGGAAATTGATTTAGTGGATGAAGAATCACTTCCAACCATTGCAGAAATTCATAGAATTGATTAAATGAGGATGATGGCAAGTGATTATTTCTGAAAAGAGTTAGGATAGATAGTACCTCAAGTGTGTTTTCTGAGGAAGAACTGTTGGTGAGAAGCTTCTTGGCAAAATTCAATTTCCCTGGGAATCCATTTGCGAGTACTGAGATATCTGGATACTCTTTGAAACTCCAGAACATGTGATCCCAAGAGTTCAGAATTTGAGCTTGGTAGAAGGGCATCATAGGAAGATATGCAAATAGTTGCTCATAGTTGGCTCTTCTGTGCCCATCAATGGCTACAACTATGATCTCAATCTCATCATCTTCTTCTCTATTTTCACTGGAGGATTCCATTATGTCAATTGCTTCAGGATGTTCTTGCACTGGTGCTTCAGTTGCTTCAGGTGTCATCATCCTCCCCCTCAGCTTGATCATTCTTTTGAAATGTCGATAGCTCCCCCTCAACTGGAGCATCCTTTGGCAGGAGATCTTCAAGCATCTCCTCCTCAGCAGGAGTATCTATTATCATCAGATCTTTTGGTGTCTCCCCCTCAACTGGTTCCTTTTCAGCAGACAGTTCTTTATCTTCCTTCTTTAGAGCTTTCTCATTGATAAGAATATACTTCTTGACCAATTTCCTTCTTGACTTTTTAGGCCGTGCCACAGCCTCAGGACTTTCTTCAGTTTTGTCCTTCAAATCAGCTAATACATTTGATGCAGCTGCTTCCTTATTTGGTTTAGGCTCTATGATCGGAGGAGACTCTACGATCGAAGAGGCTGATGGCTTTTTGCTCTTGTGGCTGATCTTACTCATATTTAGCAGCTGAGATATAGTTGCTCTAACTTCTACTGCCTCAGCCTGCTGTTCCTTTCTTCTCAGGATCCTTAGAGTCTCAATACCTGAGGACTTTATAGACTTGTTGGTGGTGGATCCTTGAGGTTCTTCTAAAGTTCTGGCTTTCTTTTTCCCTTTGCCTTTTCTGATTAAAGCAATGGGTTCTCCTTGATTAGCTTCTTCTTCTTCTTCTTCTTCAGTTTCTTTGACAACAGACATATTCCCTGGCACTCCTGTTCCCTTTATTTCACCAGTTCGACCACTGAATTCAGACACCATCTTCATATTTTTAACTCAATTTCTTTTCCAGTTTTCAAACAACTACTGAGTCATTCATCGATTTGGATTTATGGCTTCTCCTTCATCATCCTCAATTAGGTCACCAAGAGCAGCCTGTAGGATAATGCTGATAAATCGTCCGTAGAGCATCTTCTGTGAGCTCTTTGTTTTCTTTGAGCTGATTAACCATTTTCCAATCCACTCAAGTAATAGAGCCTCATAGTTGAGTTGTATTTTTTAACATATGGCAGTCATGAGTTTGAGTTATACCTCATTTACAGAGTCATGACCTGAGCTCTTATAGCATATGCATTTTCCAACAATATCAGCTAGAAACTCATACCTTTGTGGGAACTCCTTCTTTTTGTATCTTTTAACAGAAGGTGACTTCTTGTGATGCATCTTCTTGAGACCCTTGTGAAAATCCATGACTTCTATGGATGGGTTCCCTTCTGGTTTGAGACCTAGGACTAGGTTGATGTCCTCAGCCTTTAGTTTGATTTCAATGTTCCTGACTTTTACAATGATGGTGTTGTTTTCAAACACACCGTTATTGTAGAACTCCTTTACCAGTTTTGGGTAGATCAATGTGTCCATACCCAAGGCTTCTTCGATACCTGCCTTCTTTAGTAGCGACAGAGTCTTGTGAAATTGGGGTTCAGCAGTTTTGAACTCTTCAAAGCATAGTCTGTAGCCGGAGATAACACTGGAAGCTGCCATTGATTTCTTCGTAGGAAGTGAAACTGACTGAGCTTGCTACTGATTTAGGGTTTCTTCTTGAGAGAAGAAGAGATAGATGGTCTTTTGAACTTTTAGATTTTAAGCAGATGATTTTAATTTGTACTTGAAACTTCCCTCTCTCTATTTTGCTTAGTGGGACAGATGTCGAGTTTTGCTTGGCTCTACGAATTTTGACAGAGAGGGATTCTACTGAATTTCCCTCAACTCCTTCTAGGATGATATATTCTTTAGTGGGACTACGATCGTTGAGATGGTCCATGGAGTCGTCGAGTTTGTTCTACCATCGTTGAGTCTGTGTATCAGTCGTCGTGTTTGAGCTATAAACGTAGAGTCTGAACTGCGGTCATTGAGTTTGACTGTCAATCGTAGAGTCTGAACAAGTCCTTGTGATGAATTTTTTGACTTAGCATTCTCCTTAAATTAAGGTAGCTCAGGAAGGGCCAACCTCTTGAATGAAACAAGGGTTATGTTTGTCCCTGAGGCACTTATCAGAGAGAATGCTTTGATTTATGCTTGATCATCATAGGGTGCTCCTTTTGTTTTGTTGATGTAGCTCTGCTATCGTTGAGTCTGCGCTGCGATTTGAGTCTTCACTGCGATCGTTATCATTCTATGACACTTTGGCTCTACGATCGTGGACTTCCTTTGATCATGTCTTTGATTTCGGACATAGCCCTTAAATCTGTATGGTTAGCACAAAATAGAGCATAATATTTCAGGTTTGCAAGTTAAGTATGCCTAGCTCACTTATCAATTTGTTGAATCTGGATTCATCTAGAGGTTTTGTAAAAACATCAGCAAGTTGATTTTCAGTAGGAATATATTGTTAAGATATATTTCCATTTTGTACATGATCCCTAATTAAGTGATATCTTATTTCTATATGCATAGTCCTAGAATGCATTACAGGATTATGAGTTATAGAAATTGCACTTGTGTTATCACAATGAATAGGTATGGATTTGAATTCAAACCCATAATCTGCTAGTTGATTTTTCATCCATAGGATCTGAGCACTGTAACTGCCAGCAGCAATGTACTCAGCTTCTGCAGTTGAGGTAGATACTGAGTTTTGCTTCTTGCTAAACCAGGACACAAGTCTGTTACCTAGTAGTTGACAAGTGCCACTGGTACTTTTTCTATCTATTTTGCAGCCTGTAAAATCAACATCTGTATATCCTGTTAGCTCAAATGAGGATTCCTTGGGATACCATAACCCCAAGTGGGGTGTACCTTTGAGATACCTAAAAATCCTCTTAACAGCAGTTAAATGAGATTCTTTAGGGCTAGCCTGAAATCTAGCACAAATGCATGTTGCAAACATTATATCTGGTCTACTGAAAGTTAGATATAAAAGAAAGCCAATCATACCTCTGTATTGAGTTGTATCAATACTTTTACCTTTTTCATCTTTGTCAAGCTTGGTTGCACGAGCAATTGGGGATTTCATGGGAGAGGCAGATTCCATGCCATACTTCTTAAGAAGTCTTTAATGTACTTGGTGTTAGGTTTGTAATATTCATGAACGCAATCAAATTGCACAAAATTATGCGGAAGCGTGAAAAATCAGAGTTTTAAAATTTTACAAACCATAAACCCGGATCACCCTTTATGCACAATTATTAATTAAACGAAAAGATAAAGAATAAAATCATACCCTTGAAGATCCGAGCTTCCTCAGGTACAAGTTCACCTCCGATCCTTTTCGCGTTCAACTTGAATCCACCGGGTTTGGTTCCTTCCTTTGATCAACGTTAGCCACCCAAGTGTTTGGCCTCTAGAGGTGATCCACCAAGGAAGACAAAGAATTCAAGAAGATGGGTATTTGGCTCAAACCCTAGTTTTCTATCTCTATAGAAAAAGGGGCGTACTCTCCAACAATTGGAATCACGTATGTTGGATATCTGATATAAGACTCCTCTTATAAAGATATCAAGTGACCCTATTAAAATAATGTATTATTTATTTAATTAAACTCCTTTAGTTAAATGGGCTCCCTAATCCTATTAGGGATAATTAATTAAACTCTTTTAACTAATTTTCCCTCCTAATCCTATTAGGAATAAATGAGAGTACTTATATTAAATTAATTTCTAAACTCTTTTAGAAATTAAAATAATAATAATTGTAATAATATTAATAAGACTCCTCTTATTAATTTATATTTAATATTTCTAAAATATTAAATAATAAATATTAAGCTATTTAATTTATTCTATCACCATAGATTAAATTAAATATACTTAACATATTATTACGATTATGCCATTAACTTCTTAAATAATTATTCTTCCTTTTATGGTGTGACCCTTTAGGTTCTCCATATTAAACCGGTTGTGAATAAATCAATTAGAACAATTCTAATCTTATTTAAATAAATAAATTAGATTAATAATTTATTTAAATAAATAATATTTATTCTACAATAGAGATAAGCCTCCCTAGCGATCAACGACTTTTCAGATAATATAGATTTCAACATCAATCATAAAAGAACCTTTGAGTAAATAGTTACCGTACAATTCAATCCTTCCACCATACAATGTCCCAATTAAATATAAGACATGGAATTACTGTCAAGTCTTATTTTATTTAATTTTATGTATTTTGATTCTTAAATGCACAACCCCAAATAATGCAAATTAGAAACTCCTTTCTAATTTCATTCTGCCTTGGCCAAGGACTACTGGGTTGTCATTTATCGAATCACATAGGACATTTTTCTTCTTTTACTAGAATTGGTAGATTCTTTATTGATCATACATTATCTCCATGTACAACTTATTATACCCAAGCATACTCTTTGATATACCCTAAGGGTCTTAAGGAATAAGTCAAAGTATAACTCATCATACACAAGATACTATGATGATCTTAAGTCCAAGGATCACTTGTACTACTATCACTACAGGAATTCCTATTGACAGGCAAGTAAAACTCCATTAGGTATTCCTTAGCGAGTCACGTTCAGTGAACTTATTCTCTAATAAGCACCTACATACTTGCTTTAGTGTCTCCACACAAATGATCATGAGATCAATCATCCTCATCCAATGAGCAAGCAACGTATGTACCAATCTATCCGGATTCACTAATCCCCAATTTAGTAATCCAACGATTGGGACTATTTTAGTTTTAAGCTTTCTAAGAATTTAGATCTCAATAGAATGATCATCATCATTATTCTAAAAGCATTGCTTAAAACTATGGGTTTATCACATATTATAAAATAACATCATGTAGATAATTAAAAGCCTTTAATAAATTAATACTTTTTATTAATAAATGAATAAGATTGTTTACAAAGTATATGCTTTATCATCAAACATGATTGGCTTGTGTGCATACTACTTTCAATCTCCCACTTGCACTAAAGCCAATCGCCATGATATCGCATACCCTTCTTCTCTAAGTGACGATTATCCTGCTGTTGGATAAGCTTTAGTTAATGGATATGTAATGTTGTTCTTGAGAGTCCACTATCTCTATAGTGATTTCCCATCTTTCAATGATTCTTATAATCAAATGAAAGTACCACAACACATGTTTAGATCCAAGATGAGACTTAGGAACTATTCCTAGTTCTATAATGAACTTATCATCCTAACAATCAACTTGTAGCTTCATTTATAGCTATATACTTTGTCTTTATCACTAAACTAACAACTCTTTACTGTTTGGAACCTTTCCAATTCACTTCACCACCGTTCAAGGTAACGATTTACCTTAAAGTGGATTTTCTGTCGTCTTGGTCTGTCTGAAAAAACTTGAGTCTGTTAAGCCCTCTAGTTTTAATTCAGGCCTACCATGTATTATGATCACATCCTTAGTGCCGGTTAAGTACTTTGAGATGTTTTTCACTGTCTCACAGTGAACTTCTCCAGAATATGACTGATCAACATCAGGTCGCGTATATTTCATTGCATACATGATTGTCACTCATGCGATCTCTCTTTTAGGAGTCTATGGGGACTATTAAGAGAGATACACTCCATGGCTCATCAACATGAGACATCCCATGGAGTTTGCCATGCTAAACGACTTTAGCATCAAATGAATATACGTTCCTTGGGTTAAGCCGAGAATTCTTTTAAATCTATCTATATAGATTTACATCCCCAATTAAGATACTCTTCCCAAATCATTCATGGAGGAATGTTTAGACAACTTTATCTTTACTGATTCTAGCATTGGCATGTCATTCCGTATCCGTATTATATCAACATATAATACCAGAAATGTCACGACGCTCCCACTGACCCTTTTGTACACACTAGGTTCATTCTTGTTTTTTATAAAATCAAACTTTTTTGATTATCATATCAAAATGAATGTTCCATTTTTGAGAAGATTGCTTCAATCCATTTCTTTGAGTGTCTACAACTCTTACCCCATCATATATAACTGGATCATCATCTTCTATGATACGTACCTCATCATCATCATCCATGATGAATCCATACCTCCCAGGTATCTTCGGAACTATTCCAGATTTACGATTCGGTTGTGGTACAATAGGTCTATCTATAGGTTCCTCTTATTTGACTTGTAGTGTTTTGTGGTTCTTGAACTTTTCAAGATGTATTATCCTCCCACTAGCCCTTTCAATGATAAACACCTTTATGTTAGAAGGCAGCATGTTTCGCAACAAACACCTTTTGCTAAGTAGGATTATAGAACATATGCCCTAAACTTACTTTAGGATGTCCCACAAATCTGTACTTGTCAAATTTTGTCCCAAGCTTATCCTCTGAAACCGTTTCACATAAGTTGGACAACCCCTTATCTTAACATACTTAAGATTATGAATCCTCCCTGTCCATAACTTTTATGGAGTCTTGGGGCCAGATTTTGAGGTTACCTTTTCGTAGATATGCAGCCTTTTCTAGGACATTACCCCAGAAGGATACTGGAATGTCGGTAAAATCATTATGGACCGCACCATGTCCAACAAGGTACGATTTTTCATTCAGATACATCAATCAATTATTGCGTATTAGGATGTGTCCATTATGAGAAACCATTTGAGATGATCTAAAAACTTATTGCACAAGTATTTATTCCTTGATCTAATCAAAGAATCTTAATACTTTGTCAATTTGTTTCACTTCTGAATTCTTTGAACCTTTCAAATAATTTACACTTGTATTTCAACAAATACATACATTCAACTCTTTGAATGATCATCTCCTTTTCTTATATTAGTTTGTTCAATTTTCAAAAAATATATTTTTCACGTAAGTCAAGTATACAAAATCCATTAAGTAATATTTCAGTTCTATACAAAACATTATTATTATAAATAGAACAACAATTATTCTTAAATATAATACCAAAGATTTCATTGTCCAACAATAAAATGGAAATAATGTTTCCAACGAGAACTGGAATACAATAACTTATTGACTTAATAGACTTGCCCGTAGGCATTGCTAAACTATAAGTTCCTATGGCTAATGCAGCAACCTTTGCTTCATTTCCCACACATAGGTTTACTTATATTTGTTTAGCTTTCTACTTCTACTTGGTCCCTTCATAAATCTATATTTATGATAACCAAAGTCGGTATCCAATACCCAAGTAGAACCTTGACTTAAAAAAAATTATTTTAAATCATGAAAAAATTTGTATTTGTAACCGAAACTTCACTAAGCTTCTTTGGTTAGCCTCTGCAAGATGTTTTTCACAGTTTCTTTCCAGTGTCCAGGCTTATTGTAGTGGAAGCAAACTCATTTGCTATCCGTATCAGCTTTGTTCTTATTATCCTTTGTTTTTGCCCTTTCTATTTACCTTCTTAGAATCGTTCTTCTTTTCAGAAGATCCTTTGGCCCCTACCAGTAAGACTTGGTCTTTCTTGGTTGGAAAGTGACTCTCAACATTTTTCAACATGTTAAACAAATCAGCGAGGCTGATATCTAGCTTGTTCATATGAAAAATTCACAACAATTGTGAAATGAGTCCGAGATTGAGTGCAAGATCAAATCTTGGCTCAACTCTCCATCCATGACAAAACCCATTGTCCTAATTGATCAATCAAATTGATAATGTTAAGGACTTTTATCTGTACTATAGTGCCATTGGCCATTCTAGATCGGAAGAGCTCCTTAGATATCTGATAATTATCAGTCCTACTTTCCTTACCATCAACAACTTGATGTGCAGGAATATAGTAAGAGAGCATCCATAGTTTTATGCTGACGCTGAAGCTCGTTACTCATGGATGCGAGCATGATGCATTGAGCCAACTGTGCATCATCTTGCCACTTTCTAAAAGTAGCAATCTCTTCCTCAGAGGCATTGTCTACAACCATTGCAGGGATAGGCGTATTAAGGACATAAGATAGCTTTTCAGCTATGAGAACTATTCTCAAATTCCTTAATCAATCTGTTTAAAATAGTCCGGTTAAATAAGCATCTAATATGCTATGCAGTGATAGTAATTTAGACATTGTAAAAATCTGTAAATGAATTTGTAATTAACAATATTTTAACATACATTCTTTTATTAATTACCAAAATAAATTAGGTCTTGTTTTAAATTGGTATCTCCCACTATTTTCTTCAAACTATATTACCCTCAATATATATAGTTCGGCAATATCTAATTAAAGATATGCTAGTGAGAATAAGGATCCCATTTCAAACGTATATAGCCTTGTGTGTGCACAACAAACTATATATAAATAAATAGGTAGACAACTCTTGTCAATTACATCAACTATATAACTCCTTGTATTTTGCCTCTTAAATCATAATGGTCAAGTGTGTGCACATCCAAACTAAAATGATTTAAGTTAAGTCAGACCCAGCATTTCCATATAAGTGAAGAGAAAACTACAGCCCTTGTGTGTGCACAACAAAGCAGTAATGTTCAATTCCTTATAAACATCATATGTAATAAAAACAACATCTTAAATATTTAATACTTGCCTTGTGTGTGCACAACAAACTCATATTAAATATTCAATACTCTATTGTTTCTATCATGCTAGAAGGCGACGTTCAATATTCCAAATATCTTTGAACGTTACAACTTAATATAAAATATTTGAGGGGTTTGTTATTAATTTGTCTCATCTTGTTTAGCGCGCATGCACATATATATATAAAATACGCGTCATATTAATAAACATGCGAAGCATGTTTGCATAATATATAATATATATATATAATAAGCATGCACATATAGAACACTATATTCTACCCGGATTGATTATGGACTTTTATTCTAGTTTGGTTCACTTGAGCCACCAAGTGAACCAAAAGGTCAAACCCTAGGGGTGCAAGAATTAATATTTAAATATAGCTATTACATTTAAACACGGGCTCCATTACAAACGGGTCTTCACGCGCTCCTTGTTCCTTGAACTCCAATTCTTCAAAATTAATTCAAACTATTCCTATTACAAAATTATTTAAAATAAATAGAAACCTTGATCAGCAGTCAAGGGGAAGTACATAGGAGGAAGATAGAATTTACATTAAGAAAAATTAGAGAAGACGAGGTACGCAGACCCCATTTAATAAAACTCATACATTCATGCATCCAACTAAAATAAAACCCAATCACATTGGTCAATAGTCCATAATCAATCCCATTTATTATCATACAAATCACCATATGCATCAATAAATAACATTCATCTTATGAATAATAAATATTTAATATATATATTGATATCATTTAATGGGCAAATTTTGTTAGTATAAAATCTAATTTTGAATCAAAATAAACTCCTTTATTTTAATTCAAATTTAAATCAAAATAAAACTATTTTATTTTAATTTATCCAATTTTGAATAAAATAAACTATTTTATTTTAATCAAAATCTTTAATCAAAATAAACTCTTTTATTTTAATTAATTATGGAATCCAATTCCATGTAAAAAAAAACTCCTTTATTTAAGGAAATACGGATTTTCTTTCCTATTCACAAATAAACTCCTTTATTTTGAGTAATATGAAATCATATTTCATATCTAAATAAACTCCTTTATTTAAGGAAATTAGGATTCTCTTTCCTATTCACAAATAAACTCTTTTATTTTGAATAATATGAAATCTTATTTCATATTTAAATAAATTCCTTTATTTAAGGAAATTAGGATTCTCTTTCCTATTCACAAATAAACTCTTTTATTTTGAATAATATGAAATCTTATTTCATATTTAAATAAACTCCTTTATTTAAGGAAACATGAAATCCAATTTCAACTCTAATTAGTTATCATGGAATCAAATTCCAACTCTAATTAGTTAGCATGAAATTCTAATTTTAAAATTAAAATAAACTTTTATTTTAAAATTAAAATAAACTTTTTATTTTAAAATTAAAATAAATTTTTTATTTTAAAATTAAAATAATTAAGATTAATATATATACCGTTATATATATATAATATATATAACTATTATATATAATATATCTATAACTATTATAATATTAATAATCTTAAGCTTCCTGAATCATAAAACTCCATGTTCACGTGACCATGAAGAATCTCCCGAGTCCCTCCTTTCCTTGCCACGTTAATCAGCTTTATTAAAAAAAAATAAAAAAATCAATCCAGATTTTCATCTTTTTCCCTTGCCACGTGAACTGCAGGAGAAACCGAAGCAAAAAAAATTGTGGACTCAGCGAAAAAGAGATTACGTGACTGCTTCCCTTGAAATCCTTGCAAGTCCTTACCGAAGTAATCATATAAGGACACAACGAAACAGTAATTAAAAAAAAATAGTTCGCCATTTTTTTAAAATAAATTTTATACAATAAAATTATGCCCAATTAAATTGTTCTAAACACATATCAATATACATATCAAATCTGAACAATTAATAATTCGCATAAAGGTTTGACTCTGATACCGCTGTTAGGTTTGTAATATTCATGAACGCAATCAAATTGCACAAAATTATGCGGAAGCGTTGAAAATCAGAGTTTTAAAATTTTACAAACCATAAACCCGGATCACCCTTTATGCACAATTATTAATTAAACGAAAAGATAAAGAATAAAATCATACCCTTGAAGATCCGAGCTTCCTCAGGTACAAGTTCACCTCCGATCCTTTTCGCGTTCAACTTGAATCCACCGGGTTTGGTTCCTTCCTTTGATCAACGTTAGCCACCCAAGTGTTTGGCCTCTAGAGGTGATCCACCAAGGAAGAAAAAGAATTCAAGAAGATGAGTATTTGGCTCAAACCCTAGTTTTCTATCTCTATAGAAAAAGGGGCGTACTCTCCAACAATTGGAATCACGTATGTTGGATATCTGATATAAGACTCCTATTATAAAGATATCAAGTGACCCTATTAAAATAAGGTATTATTTATTTAATTAAACTCCTTTAATTAAATGGGCTCCCTAATCCTATTAGGGATAATTAATTAAACTCTTTTAACTAATTTTCCCTCCTAATCCTATTAGGATTAAATGAGAGTACTTATATTAAATTAATTTCTAAACTCTTTTAGAAATTAAAATAATAATAATTGTAATAATATTAATAAGACTCCTCTTATTAATTTATATTTAATATTTCTAAAATATTAAATAATAAATATTAAGCTATTTAATTTATTCTATCACCATAGATTAAATTAAATATACTTAACATATTATTACGATTATGTCATTAACTTCTTAAATAATTATTCTTTCTTTTATGGTGTAACCCTTTAGGTTCTCCATATTAAACCGGTTGTGAATAAATCAATTAGAACAATTCTAATCTTATTTAAATAAATAAATTAGATTAATAATTTATTTAAATAAATAATATTTATTCTACAATAGGGATAAGCCTCCCTAGCGATCAACGACTTTCCAGATAATATAGATTTCAACATCAATCATAAAAGAACCTTTGAGTAAATAGTTACCGTACAATTCAATCCTTCCACCATACAATGTCTCAATTAAATATAAGACATGGAATTACTGTCAAGTCTTATTTTATTTAATTATATGTATTTCGACTCTTAAATGCACAACCCCAAATAATGCAAATTAGAAACTCCTTTCTAATTTCATTCTGCCTTGGCCAAGGACTACTGGGTTGTCATTTATCGAATCACATAGGACATTTTTCTTCTTTTACTAGAAGTGGTAGATTCTTTATTGATCATACATTATCTCCATGTACAACTTATTATACCCAAGCATATCCTTTGATATACCCTAAGGGTCTTAAGGAATAAGTCAAAGTATAACTCATCATACACAAGATACTATGATGATCTCAAGTCCAAGGATCACTTGTACTACTATCACTACAGGAATTCCTATTGACAGGCAAGTAAAACTCCATTAGGTATTCCTTAGCGAGTCACGTTCAGTGAACTTATTCTCTAATAAGCACCTACATACTTGCTTTAGTGTCTCCACACAAATGATCATGAGATCAATCATCCTCATCCAATGAGCAAGCAACGTATGTACCAATCTATCTGGATTCACTAATCCCCAATTTAGTAATCCAACGATTGGGAACTATTTTAGTTTTAAGCTTTCTAAGAATTTAGATCTCATTAGAATGATCATCATCATTATTCTAAAAGCATTGCTTAAAACTATGGGTTTATCACATATTATAAAACAGTATCATGTAGATAATTAAAAACCTTTAATAAATTAATATTTTTTATTAATAAATGAATAAGATTGTTTACAAAGTATATGCTTTATCATCAAACATGATTGGCTTGTGTGCATACTACTTTCACTTGGCTTGATTTATGAAGATTCCTTCATCAGTCTGCTTTACTTGCAGTCCAAGGAAGAAGTTCAGCTCACCCATCATGCTCATTTCAAACTTGCTCTGCATAAGCTTGGAGAATCTCTTGCATAAATTTTCATCAGTAGAACTAAAAATGATTTCATCAACATAGATTTGAACTAATAGGACTTTATCCTTATGCTTTCTAAGGAATAGTGGGGTATCTACTCTACCTCTAGTGAACCCATTTTCAATAAGAAAATTAGTCAGTGTTTCATACCATGCTCTAGGTGTTTGTTTAAGACCATATAAGGCTTTGTCTAATCTAAAGACATAATTAGAAAGAGATGGATTGATGAAACCTAGAGGCTACTCTACATAGACTTCTTCTTGAAGTTCACCATTCAAGAATGCACTTTTGACATCAATCTGGAAGACTTTGAACTTCTTGTGAGCAGCAAAGGCAAGGAATATTCTGATGGCTTCTAGTCTGGCAACAGGTGCAAATGTCTCATCATAGTCAACGCCTTCTTCTCGAGAGTAGCCCTTGGCTATTAGTCTAGCCTTATTCCTTGTTATCACCCCATCTTTATCCATCTTGTTTCTGAAGACCCACTTGGTTCCAATTACAGGATGGTTCTTTGGTCTTGGAACCAATCTCCAAACTTTGCTTCTCTCGAACTGATTAAGTTCTTCCTGCATGGCCTCTATCCAGCTGGAATCTTCCATAGCATCCTCTATCTTCTTTGGTTCTATTGGAGATAGAAAGCTTTGATAGAAGCATTCATTTTGAGTGGAAGCTCTTGTCTTGACTCTCGCACTCGGATCTCCAATGATTAGATCTTGAGTGTGATCTCTTGCCCATTTGCTTCCTATTGGGACATCTATTCTTAAGCTTTATTGTCTTAGATCTTCAAGATCTATTTCTTCTTCTTGGTGTGGAGTTTCGTTATCTGGCATAGGTCTCTCTACGATCTCGTTTCCTTTTTCAATGATTTCACTGTCAGGTTCTACGATCGTAGTGTTGAGCTCGACGTCCTCGTTCATTGTGTCTTCAATATTGATCGTAGTGTCTTGGAGCACTGTTTTGTCTAAGTCTGTTTCATCAAAGATGATGTGAATCGAGACTTCTACACTCAGTGTCTTCTTGTTGAACACTCTGTAGGCCTTGCAGTCTGTGGCATATCCAAGAAAGATTCCTTCGTCTGATTTCGGTTGAAACTTTGTCAAGTACTGCTTTCCATTGTTGAGTATGTAGCATGTGCAGCCGAACACATGAAAGTAACTGACACTCGGCTTTCTTCCTTTCCAAAGTTCATAAGGAGTCTCCTTAATCGTAGAGTGTATGAGTGATCTGTTATGAGTATAGCATGCAGTGTTGACTGCTTCTGCCCAGAAGTATTCTGGTAGATGAGCTGCCGCTAGTAGAGTCCTTCCAGCCTCTATTAATGTCATGTTCTTCCTCTCAGCAACTCCATTTTGTTGGGAAGTTAGTTGTGACTAATCCCATTGTCTGTGCAGAACTGGTCCATTTCTGAGAAATCGAATTCTCTGCCATGATCACTTATTATGGCCTTGATTTTCTCTCCTTTCTCATTCATCACCAGCTTGAACATCTTGATCAGTTGAGAGCTTGTTTCATATTTTGAGGTTAAAAAGAATACCCATGTAAATCTGGTGCAATCGTCGACTACGACCAGTGAGTATCTCTTTCCCCCAAGGCTCGTCGTTGGAATTGGTCCAAAAAGATCCATATGTAGTAATTGCAGAGACTTGTTAATTGAGGTGATGGTTTTGCTCTTAAATGAGCTTCTGGTCTGTTTTCCAAGTTGACAGGCATTGCAGGACCTTTCTTTAACGAAGTTGAATTTGGGTAGGCCTGCAGCTAGATCTTTTGAAGCTAATTTGGACATGCTCTTGAAGTTGAGATGAGATAATCTTCGGTGCCATAGCTAGCTCATTTCTTCATATGCTTTAGCCAGAAAGCATATTGTCTCATCTGAGCTTAGTTGACCAAGATTTACTGTGTAGACATTTCCTTCTCTTGTCCCGGTTAGCTTTACTGCAGATGTCTTCAAGTCTCGGACTTGGCATTGGTTGTTGAGGAAAGTTACTTGATGACCCTTGTCGCAGAGTTGGCTAATACTTAGAAGGTTATGTTGTAGTCCTTCCATATAGGCCACTTTGCTAAAGGATATTGCACCATTTCCTGCTGAGCCATAGCCTCTTGTCTTGCCATAGCTATTATCTCCAAAGATGACCGAGGGACCCCCCTTCTTTATGTAATTGGACAGAAGGGCTTTGTTTCCTGTCGTATGCCTTGAGCATCTATTGTCCAAGTACCAGGTTGTGATTTTGAAGTCCTTTCCCTGCAAAAATATTAATCCTTCATTTTGGTACCCATACTTGCATGGGTCCTATATTGTTAGTGCCCTTGGGGACCCAAATCTGCTTGATTTTGGGTCTCATATGCATGGAATTGTAATAACATTTGACAGGCTTGTGACCAGTAGTGTATCACACAAATCTTTTGATATGATGCATGTTTGTGTGTGTGTGAAAGTTCTTTCTCAATTTACACTTGTGTGGGATATTGATTATCCTCCTGTTTGGCTGATATTCCTTCTTCCATGTGTTCTTATGTTTAATCATTTATGAAGAGTATGTTTTACGTCTACTGTACCTTCTAGGTTGGTTCGTCGAGTTAATCTCTTTGAACTCAACGATTCTTCAAGGTTGGTGAGTAGGAGCTAGATTACTGTTTTCTTTTCTGAAACCTAGACCAACATGAGATCCCTTGCTCCTAGGAATATGGATTGAATCAGATGAGTAGGGTTTGACAGGCTCATCCCTCTGTGAGGATTTCACAAATATAATGCCTCTACTAAAACCTGAGGCATCTCTAGTGTTAATATCCTTTTCTTTTACCACACATGACTCTGAGGTAGGTTTCCCAAAGCCTAGCCTTGTTCTATCAGAGGCGCTTCTCTGAATAGAAATTAAAGAATCCATGGATGAAGAGGATTTATTCCATGTAGAGATGGTCTTTTCTAGATCCTCAATTTTTGAGGTTAGACTAGACTCTCTTTTTGCACTGAGCTCATTTGTTTGTCTCAAGAGCTTATTCTCAGCTTCAAGCTCAGAGAAAGAATTAGTACTGAGAAGAGCAGTTTACAGTTCTTCATGAACCTTTTCTTTTTCCTTTTGAAGAAGTGAATAATCCTTAGACAGAACTCTAAACCACTTCATGTATTGGTGTAGATCTGATGTTATGCTATGTAATGCAGTTCTAAGATCATCAATAACTATATCAGGAGAATTAAAGTCAAATACCTCGTCGATACTTACTTCATGTATGTTGGAGTTCTGCTCGTCCCTTGCACTTTTGGCCATTAGGCAGAGGCT
Source organism: Panax japonicus (assembly GCA_020205505.1). Taxonomy (NCBI): domain Eukaryota; kingdom Viridiplantae; phylum Streptophyta; class Magnoliopsida; order Apiales; family Araliaceae; genus Panax; species Panax japonicus. The sequence goes on from CM035093.1 coordinate 63,155,418, forward strand.
AGCCATTTGGGGATCTTCATCGTCTCCAGATTCTGGAGTTGAGTCATTATCAGAGTCACTCCACGATCCTCCAGCTACAAGGCCTTTGTCTTTCTTTACTGGTCTCTTGTTTCCTTTGTATTCCTTCTTTGCATGTGATTTCTTTTTGAGTTCTTCTCTCAGAGGTTTGTTGCAGTTGGCAATGAAGTGACCAGGTTTCTTGCAGTTGTAGCATAGGTCATTCATTTGTTCCTGGCTGTTGTAGCATAGGTCATTCATCTGAAAAGGTGTTTTCCTCTACCCAATGGTCCTTTTCTTAGCTTCTTGACTACGTTTCTTTTGATCAATACTAAGGATATCTTTTGTACCGTTGGGACTAGTGAGAGCTTCAACGTTCAAAGCCCATTCCTTATTTGTTGGAGTCTATCTTCAGTTGAAGGATATGGCTTGATGTTTCTGACACAAGGCAGGTGACATTCAATTATTCAAATTGTAGTGTCTTATCATATTGATGCTTGCTCTTAAGAGTACACTACGCTTTCTTCACGCGACGATCATCACTTGCTCATCTTGCAAACTCTACGTTTCTGAGAGCACACTACGATCTCTGAGTTAGCTCGACAAACGCTTGGACCACTCTACGATTCCTGGAGAGGCCCTTCAAGGCAGATACACTACGATCATCTCAGCTCTGCGATCCTGCTTTAACTTCTGCATTCTGTTGATCAGACGGATAGACTACCAGCCTATTTATTTCTTTCTAGCCATAGATTAACCTAAAAAATTTGATCTCTTTATCTATATAGGTAAAACACTTAAAGGCTAAGATCAACCTAACAACTTTGATCTATCACTAAGTCCTTGTACATATATTCTTTGAAGGACTTTACATAATCACGAGCTGTTTCATAAAACATCAAATCACAATATGCATTCTTCCAACAATAACAACAGAAATCACCATGCATGCGACAGACCACACATACAGGTTATTCCAACAGAATAATAATTAATGGAACCAGGTCAGGCGTAATACGCACCGACAGGATGTTCCAATAGAATAATAAAGAATAGAATAACAGAAGAATTTCACCATGTATATAGTACTTTGCATAGACAGGTTATTCCAACATAATGATTAAGAATGGAATAACAAAAGAATTTCACCAAGTATAGGGTAGCCCGCGTATACAGATTATTCCAACAGAATAATAAATAATGGAATAACAGAAGTTCTCTTCATGAATACGAAAGAAATAATACCCCTTACCTTAGAAGAAACTGAATATAGGAGTAGTGAAGTAGCATAATACTTTTCTTCTTTCTCTTTCTCTATAATTTCTCTCTCTAGAGTTTTAGTGAATTAGTAAGAAATAATGAAGGAATGAGCTTCTATTTATAGGAGAATGGACTGAATAGTAACTAACTCATGAACGGTCCAGATTGATTTACTTTTAAACGGACGGTCCATATTGATTTACTATGCAATATTAATAAAATATTCTAATAAAACAAAATCTTTTAAATGAAATATAATATATTCTATTTATAATCTAATAAAACGAATAACTTTATAAAAATATTCTATTTTATATAAAAAATTTTACTATGTAAACACTATACTATGCAAACACTACGCATAATAGAATATTATATATTCTATTTATAGTCTAATATAATAAATAACTTTATAAAAGTATTCTGTTTTATATAAAAAGATTTTACTATGCAAAATACTATGCATAATAAAATATATTATATTCTAATTATTTTCTAATAAATCAAATAACTTTATAAAAGTATTCTGTTTTATATAAAAAGATTTTACTATACAAAACACTATGCATAATAAAATATATTATATTCTAATTATTGTCTAATAAAACAAATAATTTTATAAAAGTATTCTGTTTTATATAAAAAGTTTTTCTGTTTTATTACATTAATAATACTAATAAAACAAAATTTATATATATAATAAATATATATATAAACTTCCGTGACTTCATAAAAAAACACCTTAATATATTTAACAACATTTATCATCATTATTATAATTCACAATATTAATCGACTAGGTCGTTCTCAAGAAAGAAGGGGCTTTCCAATAAAGATTTTTCCATATTGGCGCGCAATTAGGTGATCAAACCTCTCCTTGGCAGAACTTCTAGACATCGTTAATTTCGTAAATAATAATATTAATAACTCTGTCATCTCAATTATTGATTTAATAATATTTAAAATATCGACAATAATTGAATCAAATAACGTGAGATACTATGCAACAATTACTGTAGTAATAATTGAACAAAATTGAGTGACTTCTCACGTAAGCATCAATAATCAATACCGTGTGCTACTATGCAACCACGCGCATTACTGTACTTTTATTACCGAGTAGTTCAACCGTTTTAACGGTAAAACTTCCGCCGTTATTTTCATAAAATATTTTTATCGTTTTCTTAATCCGACAATAATTCCGTTGTGGGGTCCACCAATGATTGTGTCGTCGTACAAATATTCCCTAACAAAAATAATATTCCCCGACCAATCAAATATAATACAACAACTTGCATACTTTGTAAAATTTATAATTATTACCCACAAACATTATATCAAATTCATTCCATAATATTTAAAAAGTTTTTGAGAAATTTAAATCTTTATTCATAAAATCTGGGGTCTCACAATCTCCCCTCTTTATGAAATTTCACCCTCAAAATTTACGTACGTACCTGGTATGCCGAAGAGGTGAGGATACCTTGACTTCATTTAAGATTCTAACTCCTGAGGTATAACATTTGAGTGTTGAATACGATCCTTCTTATCCAAGATTTTAACACGTATCTCCTCATACGTTAAATCTTCTGCTATCTCGTCTAGTTCTAATTTAATAATGTGGTTCGGGTCGTGCACATAATTACATAACATCGATACGTGAAAAAAGTTATGAACACGCGACATATTTGGCGATAAAACGAGTCTATAGGCCACAGTTCCTACTCGATCAAGGATTTTAAATGAGCCAATAAAATCGAGGGTTGAGATTTCCTCTCTTAATTGATTCTTGCTTCTAGAATAACACCCTCTTGAACCTTCTTCTTCACATTCATCAACTCTGAGTATGTAGCTTGAGCGACTTTAACTTTATCGATTAAAGTCGATTCTAATCGTATATTTGTTATCTTCACGTGGGTCCCTAGAGTCTTTAACTCTATCTTCATCATTAGTAAGTTATACGAAATGGGTTTTTATGTTAACAACATCGCACTTATAAACGCATACGATCTTCTACTTAACGCGTCAGCTACCATGTTCTCTCTTCCACAATGATATTGAATGGTATGATCGTAATCTTCAACAGCTCAAGCCAACGTCTTTGGCGCATTATACGTTCATTTTGGTTGAAGAAATATTTAAGGGTTGAAGAAATAGGTTTTGTACTGGGGTCAATACAAAATTCAATTTCACGCTTTGGGGTAGGCCAAGAAGTCTTCAAGAATACGTCAAGAAATTTATTAACGATAGAAATATCTTTCAAAACTGTGACCCTCATCCAAGACTTGGATAGCACGTCACATTGATACCTATCAACTTTCCACCGTTATTCACAACGTCCCCTACGGAAAGTATAGCTTAGGTGCATTTCACACAAGGAAGTTAACAACGAAAGGATCGGGGCTCTTTACTTATGACTTGATATGACAATGATTGACTTTAGTGGTTTGGTTGCTTAAATTCGCATCATAGGTTGGTTATGAATATGAAAGCTAACAACCTTACGAAAAGCATGATGAGTAGTTAAGCAATCGATTCCTAAAATCACATCAAGGGCAAGTATTTTCTAAGAGATACGATCAATAGGTAACGTGAAAGTGTCGATTTGAATTAAACAAGATTTATTAACAGAGAATGTAACGAAGGTTTCTCCTAACGGAGTTTCAATAGATAAGCCAAAGTATAATTTCTTAAGAGCCAAGTTCAAACATTGAACACAACTAGGTGAAATAAAAGAGTTGGTAGAATTGGTATCGAATAAGGTATAGACTTCGCGAGAGTTTATGATTAACTTACCTGTGATAACTTCGTTCGGGTTTCTCGATAAACACTCTCACTTAAACTACCAAATTTGACTTGTCTGGGACATCCTTTGGCATCACTATCCCAGCTGGACTTGACTTCACTACACGAGAAAATCGAGCTAGGTGACCTTCTCTTCCGCAATTGAAACACGCTTTGGATTGCTGCGTACAGTTCGGACGGATGTGTTTCTCCTGTCCGCATTTGAAACATACGACCGGTGGTCGTTCTTCTTCCTTTGAAACGGGTGCTGGTGCTACTATCTTTCCATCATTATTGAACATTCTCTTCTTGAATTTTCCACTTCTATTATCTTAACCATGATTACCACCGAAGTGGTTATCATTCTTGGAATGATAATTTCCCCCACGATGGTTATCATTGTTTCGATGGCCGTTGCCACCGGTACGATTATTATCGTATTGTTGGTCATTACCTTTTGGTTGTGCTAACTAATTATCGCGCTCCAATAACTGAGTCCTATTCACAACATTTGGATATAAACAAAGTTTGTGAGAAATGAGGTATTGACGTATCTCAGGTTTCAAATCTCTTAGAAACATTCCCGTCATTCACTCCATTGTTAACATTTTCAGTTGCCATTTTCAAACACAAAACAAGGGTTAATTGACATATCACATATTATCCCTATACTCTGACCGACCAATTAAATACCAAATAAACTTAGGTAGGTCATACTAACGAAAGAATTCCCGTCTCTCCCCTCCTAGTTCTTGTCTCACATTTCTGCCAGGGATTATATCCCTAAGCTTTGATACCAACTGTGATGCCCTCAAAATAGGTATACATCACCTATTCTGAGTCGCCAGATATATGGTAAAGAATACAAATAAAATCTTAAATATACAACATGAGCTGTGAGTTCTAATACAAATATTATCTTCTAGACAGCATTCAAACTCAAAATAAGTCCTCAATACATTTATTATCACACTATTTCATAGAATAGTGAGGACTACTAATGCTATCATCTGGACCGTCACTCCGTTCCCCGACTAGTCCCTGCTACATTCTCATTTCCTAAAGAGAACAATGAAAGTAAGGGGTGAGCTCAACTAGCCCAGTAAGAAATATTATGACTAAGATAATGTAGAATAAATTATCATTAGTCTTCAACAATGTTAAACTGATAAAATATAACAAACATCAAGTTTAACTGCAGCGAAATAAGTAATCCATTAAAAGGGTCAAGTAGAGAATAAAATCTACTATCTTCTATGATTTAAAAGGTGTTTCATCACTTTTATTGCTGAGACTCATCTTAATAAATAAACCACATCATCCCTGCACTACGGCCAAGGATATTCAGTAGTATCACGACCATAAATTATCCATGCACTACGGGCCAAGGATATTCGTGTATTCATCAATGGTCATGATCATGCCAACAACTGTCCATCAATGCACTATAGGCCAATGAGAACTTTTACCACATCATTTGTAACATTACGGTCATGATTATATCGAATAATCCCTGGTCATAATCATACCAAGTCCATCTATGCACAACATGCCACAGATGACTTTCAATATAATATAAGCATGAGGTTGATGACAATGATATAAGAATCCAATAAAACAAGTTCAAGAATTAATTTATCCAAAATTCAATAACGTCAAAATTGTTAACATGATACTGCTTTGTAGAGTAAAATTCAAGAATGCTCAGAAGAATATTTCCATGAAAAGATACTGGATGAAGCGCAAATATCAAGGATATTCCACTAATTTTATGGAGTATAGAAGTCAAAACTTTAACCAACTGAGTATAATAGAATATATGAAACTGCAAATGGATTTTCGCCCGCCATGCGGTAATCCACGTATACAGATCATTTCTACAATTTAATAAGGAATGAATACAAAGGATCATTCACCATGCATGTGGTAATCCACATAGACAGGTTATTCCAATAGAATAATAAAGAATGGAATAACAGAAGGATTCACCATGCGTGCGATAGACTGCACAGACAGGTTATTCCCAATAGAATAATAAAGAATGGAACCAGGTCATGCGTAAACGCCCAGACAAGATATTCCGACAGAATAATAAAGAACGGAACTAGGTCAGGCGAAATTCGCACCGACAGGATATTCTAACAGAATAATAAAAATGGAATAACGACAGATATCACCATGCATGCGATAGACCGCATAGACAGGTTATTCCAACAGAATAATAATTAATGGAACCAGGTCAGGCGTAATATGCATCGACGGGATATTCCAACAGAATAATAAAGAATGGAATAACAGAAGAATTTCACCATGTATGCGGTACTTCGCATATACAGGTTATTCCAACATAATATTAAAGAATGGAATAACAACAAAAATCACCATTTATGCGATAGACCGCATAGACATGCTATTCCAACAGAATAATAATTAATCGAACCAGGTTAGGCGTAATACGCACCGACAGGATATTCCAACAGAATAATAAAGAATGGAATAACAACAGAAATAATCACCATGCATGCGATAGACCGCACAGACAGGTTATTCCAACATAATAATAATTAATGGAACCAGGTCAGGCGTAATACGCACCGAAAGGATGTTCCAACAGAATAATAAAGAATGGAATAACAAAAGAATTTCACCATGTATGCGGTATTTCGCATAGACAGGTTATTCCAACATAATGATAAAGAATGGAATAACAGAAGAATTTCACCAAGTATAGGTTAGCCCGCGTATACAGGTTATTCCAACAGAATAATAAAGAATGGAATAATAAAAGTTCTCTTCATGAATACGAAAGAAATAATACCCCTTACCATAGAAGAAACTGAATATAGGAGTAGTGAAGTAGCATAATACTTTTCTTCTTTCTCTTTCTTTATAATTTCTCTCTCTAGAGTTTCAGTGATTTCATAATAAATAATGAAGGAATGAGCTTCTATTTATAGCAGAATGGACTGAATAATAACTAATTCATGAATGGTCCAGATTAATTTACTTTTAAACGGACGGTCCATATTGATTTACTATGCAATATTAATAAAATATTCTAATAAAACAAAATCTTTTAAATAAAATATAATATATTCTATTTATAATCTAATAAAACGAATAACTTTATAAAAGTATTCTATTTTATATAAAAAGATTTTACTATGCAAACACTATGCAAACACTATGCAAATACTATGCATAATAGAATATTATATATTCTATTTATAGTCTAATAAAATAAATAACTTTATAAAAGTATTCTGTTTTATATAAAAAGATTTTACTATGCAAAATACTATGCATAATAAAATATATTATATTCTAATTATTTTTTAATAAATCAAATAATTTATAAAAGTATTCTGTTTTATATAAAAAGATTTTACTATACAAAATACTATGCATAATAAAATATATTATATTCTAATTATTGTCTAATAAAACAAATAATTTTATAAAAGTATTCTGTTTTATATAAAAAGTTTTTCTGTTTTATTACATCAATAATACTAATAAAACAAAATTTATATATATAATAAATATATATATATATATAAACTTCCGTGACTTCATAAAAAGACATCTCAATATATTTAACAACATTTATTAGTATTATTATAATAATTCACAATATTAATCGACCAGGTCATTCCCAAGAAAGCGGGGGCTTTCCATTAAGAATTTCTCCATATTGGCACTCAATTAGGTGACCAAACCTCTCATTGGCAGAACTTCTAGACATCGTTAATATTGCGAATAATAATATTAATAACTTTGTCATCTCAATTATTGATTTAATAATATATAAAATATCGACAATAATTGAATCAAATAACGTGAGATACTATGCAGCAATTAATATAGCAATAATTGAACAAAATTGAGTGACTTCTCACGTAAGCATCAATAATCAATACCGTGTGCTACTATGCAACCACGCGTATTATTGTACTTTTACTACCAAGTAGTTCAACAGTTTTAATGGTAAAACTTCCGCCGTTATTTTCATAAAATATTTTTGTCGTTTTCTTAATCCGACAATAATTCTGTTGTGGAGTCCACCAATGATTGTGCCGTCGTACAAATATTCCCTGACAAAAGTAATATTCCCCGACCAATAGAATATAATACAACAACTTGCATACTTTTTAAAATTTATAAATATTACCTACAACTATAACATTATATCAAATTATTCCATAATATTCAAATTTTTTTTGAGAAATTTAAATATTTATTCATAAAATCTAGGGTCTCACAAGAGTTCCCATTAATGAAACTACAAAAGAAAACACAAATGCATAAAAAGCCATATAATAAAATGAGTTTAAACAACAAATTAAGTTAGTTTATATCTAAATAAGTGATTGTAAAAGAACTTATCAAATACCCTCAAACATAAACTGTAGCTTGCCCTCAAGCAACCAAAACCAAACCAAACAGAAATGCAATGTAATAATTATCATGTATGCAACTTACAAAATCATGAAATTGAATCCAATAGTCATCCAAAAATGAAATTCAAATGCAATACCTCAGAAAAACTACAAGATAATCAAACAGAAAAGCTACCCATGATAAGATCATAAAGCATATCACTCTGCAAATCCAAATCTATCAGCACTGATATAGTGTGAGAATGTGAAGCAACCACTAAACATGCTATTGAACAAATTTTTCACATACTATGCTTCTTAGAGTGAAAGAACCAGTTTTAACTCAGGAGAAGCAGTGAATCAAACAAGTTTTAACCAAGACCATGCATTACTTAAGTTAAGAGTCAACAGGGGGATTTATGCCTTTATTTACTCACGAGGGCGATTTTCGCACTTTCCCGCAGTATTTATTGATTTTTTTTCTATTTTCCATGACTGTGAAATGTCTCATTCCTTTAGGCTAACAGTGCTACCCCTTAGCGAGCTTTCGACCAACAACTCCCAGACCATTAAGACCTTAGGGTGCTAGGTGTAAAGATAATCCCCTCAGATGTGAGACCCCAAATTTTATGAATAAAGATTTAAATTTCTCGAAATATTTTTTTTGAATATTATGGTGTGGATTTGATATAATGTTATAGTTGTGGGTAATATTTATAAATTTTACAAAGTATGCAAGTTGTTATATAATATTTGATTGGTCGGGAAATATTCGTTTTAACAGGGAATATTCGTACGACGGCACAATCATTGGTGGACCCCACAACGGAATTATTGTGGGATTGAGAAAACGATAAAAATATCATTTTACGAAAATAACAGCGGAAGTTTTATCGTTAACTGTTGAAACACCCGGTGTTAAAAGTACAGTAATACGCGTGGTTGTATAGCAGCACACGGTACTGATAATTGATGCTTACGTGAGAAGTCACTCAGTTTTGTACAATTATTGCTATAGTAATTGTTGCATAGCATCTCACGTTATTTGATTCAATTATTGTCGATATTTTATATATTATTAAATCAATAATTGAGATAACAAAGTTATTAATATTATTATTTGCAATATTAACGATGTCTAGAAGTTCTGCCAAGGAGAGGTTTGGTCACCTAATTGTGCGCCAATAGGGAGAAATCCTTATTAGAAAGCCCCCTCTTTCCTGGGAACGACCTGGTCGATTAATATTGTGAATTATAATAATGATGATAAATGATGTTAAATATATTGAGGTGTCTTTTTATGAAGTCACGGAAGTTTATATATATATATATATATATATATATATATATATATATATATATATAAATTTTGTTTTATTAGTATTATTAATGTAATAAAATAGAAAAGCTTTTTATATAAAACAGAATACTTTTATAAAGTTATTTGTTTTATTAGACAATAATTAGAATATATTATATTTTATTATGCATAGTATTTGCATAGTGCCTGCATAGTATTTTGCATAGTAAAATCTTTTTATATAAAACAGAATACTTTTATAAAGTTATTTGTTTTATTAGACAATAATTAGAATATATTATATTTTATTATGCATAGTATTTGCATAGTGTCTGCATAGTGTTTTGCATAGTAAAATCTTTTTTTATATAAAACAGAATACTTTTATAAAGTTATTTATTTTATTAGACTATAAATAGAATATATTATATTTTATTTAAAAGATTTTGTTTTATTAGAATATTTTACTAATACTGCATAGTAAATCAATATGGACCGTCCGTTTAAAAGTAAAGTAATCTGGACTGTTCATGAATTAGTTACTATTCAGTCCATTCTCCTATAAATAGAAGCTCATTCCTTCATTATTTCTTACGAATTCACTGAAACTCTAGAGAGAGAAACTATAGAGAGAAAGAAAAAAGTATTCTACTACTTCACTACTCCTATATCTAGTTTCTTCTCAAGGTAAAGGATATTATTTGTTGTACTCGTAAGGGATATTATTTCTTTTATATTCATGAAGAGAACTTCTGTTATTCCATTCTTTATTATTCTGTTCGAATAACCTGTATACGCGGACTACCCTATACTTGGTGAAATTCTTCTGTTATTCCATTCTTTATTATTATGTTGGAATAACCTGTCTATGCGAAGTATCGCATACATGGTGAAATTCTTCTGCTATTCCATTCTTTATTATTATGTTAGAATAACCTCTCTTTGCGAAGTACCGCATACATGGTGAAATTCTTCTGTTATTCCATTATTTATTATTCTGTTGGAATATCCTGTCTGTGCGTTTACGCATGACCTGGTTCCATTATTTATTATTTTGTTAGAATATCCTGTCTGTGCGTTTACGCATGACCTGATTTCGTTATTTAATATTCTGTTGGAATATCCTGTCGGTGCGTATTACGCCTGACCTGGTTCCATTAATTATTATTCTGTTGGAATAATCTGTCTATGCGGTCTATTGTATGTATGGTGATTTCTGTTGTTATTCCATTCTTTATTATTCTGTTGGAATAACCTGTCTGTGCGGTCTATTGCATGCATGGTGATTTCTGTTGTTATTTCATTCTTTATTATTTTGTTGGAATATCCTGTCGGTGCGAATTTTGCCTGACCTGGTTCCGTTATTTATTATTCTATTAGAATAATCTATCTGTGCGGTCTATTTCATGTCTGGTGATTTCTTTTGTTATTTCATTCTTTATTATAGTCAGTTGGTTAAAGTTTTGACTTCTATACTCCATGAAATTAGTGGAATATCCTTGATATTTGCGCTTCATCCAGTATCTTTTCATGGAAATATTATTCTGAGCATTCTTGAATTTTACTCTACAAAGAAGTATCAGGTTGACAATTTGGACGTTATTAGTTCTTGGATAAATTAATTCTTGAACACGTTTTATTAAATTCTTATATCATTGTCATCATCCTCATGTTTATATTATGTTGAAAGTTATCTGTGGCCTGTAGTGCATAGATGAACTTGGTATGATTATGACCAGAGATTAATTGGTATAACCATGATCGTAATGTTACAAATGATGTGGTAGAAGTCCTCATTGTCCCATAGTGCATTGATGGACAGTTGTTGGCATGATCATGACCATTGATGAATACACGAATATCCTTAGCCCGTAGTGTATGGATAATTTGTGGTTGTGATACTAATGAATATCCTTGGTCGTAGTGCAGGGATGATGCGAATTATTATTTAAGTTGAGTCTCAGCGATAAAAGTGATGAAAAACCTTTTAAATCATAAAAGATATTAGATTTTATTCTCTACTTGACTCTTTAAATGGATTACTTGTTCTGCTGCAGTTAAACTTGATGTTTGTTATATTTTATCAGTTTAACATTGTTGAAGACTAATGATAATTTATTCTACCATAGTCATAATATTTCTTACTGGGCTAGTTGAGCTCACCCCTTTCTTTCACTATTCTCTTCAGGAAATGAGAACGTAGCCGGGACTACTCGGGGAACGGAGTGACGGTCCAGATGATAGTATTAGTATTCCTCACTATTCTATTAAATAGTGTGATAATAAATGTAATGAGGACTCCTTTGAGTATGGATACTGTCTAGATGACAATATTCTTATTAAAACTCTCAATTTATGTTTTGTCGTATTTTACAAGACAGTTGTATTATTAAGTTGTATTTGTATTTTTGTACCATGTATTTGGCGACTCAAGATGGGTTATGTATACCTATTTTGGGGGCGTCATAGTTGGTATCAAAGCTTAGGGATATGATCCCTAGCTGAGATGTGAGACAAAAACTAGGAGGGGAGAGACGGGAAATTCCTTCGCTAGTATGACCTTCCTAAGTTTATTTGGTATTTAATTGGTCGGTCAGAGTATAGGGATAATATGTGATATGTCAATTAACCCTTGTTTTGTGGCAGTGTTTGAAAATGGCATCTGAAAATGTTAAGATAAGCAATGGAGCAAAATAATATGACCGTAGATTCATGGTCTTCTTACTACATTTCTTCCTTCCATCATTAAGCCATCATATCACTTTTTGCTACCCTTCATTGATCATATTTTGGACCGACATGCTGGACATGAGTACTACTGCTTACTGGATGAATACTCGGGCTACAACCAAATTGCCATAGCTCTCGAGGATTAAGAAAAGACCACTTTTACATGCCCATATGGCACCTTTGCATTTAGATGGATGTCATTTGGGCTATGTAATGCACCCATGACATTCCAAAGATGCATGATGGCTATCTTCTCATACATGGTGGAAAAAGAGGTAGAAGTTTTCATGGATGACTTTTCAGTCTATGGAAACACTTTTGATAAGTGTCTGGAAAATTTGGTCATGGTGTTAAAGCGGTGTATGGAAACTAATTTGGTACTCAACTGGGAGAAATGCCACTTTATGGTTGAAGAAGGGATAATTCTTGGGCATAAGGTTTCTGCTAAAGGCTTGGAGGTTGACAAGGCAAAGTTGGACACGATTGAGAATCTTCCACCCCCGAATTCAGTAAAGGGAATCCCCAGTTTTCTTGGGCATGTCGGGTTCTACAGAAGATTCATAAAGGATTTCTCTAAAATTGCAAAACCCTTGTACAATCTTTTAGAGAAAGATGTGATATTCAGATTTGATGAGGAGTGTAAAACAACATTTGAGCAGTTGAAAATGAAGTTGACTATAGCGCCAGTAATCATTGCACCGGATTGGACTATGCCCTTTGAATTAATGTGCGATGCGAGCGACTATGCGGTAGGAGCTATTTTGGGTCAATGACGAGATAAAATATTTCACACCATATGTTATGCTAGTAAAACCCTTACGAATACACAAATGAACTACACAACTACAGAAAAGAAGTTACTTGCCTTTGACAAATTTCGGGCTTATTTGATTGGAACAAAGGTGGTTGTTTACACAGATCACTCGGCAATTCACTATTTGATTTTGAAGAAGGATGCTAAACCTAGACTTATTAGATGGATCCTTCTCTTTCAGGAATTTGACTTGGAAATAAAGGATAGAAATGGGACAGAAAATCAAGTAGCAGACCATCTATCGAGGCTGGAAAATCCAGAAAAAAAGATGAAGAGGATAATTGTGTGATTAATGAATCGTTCCTGGATCAACAGCTATTTGTAGGCAATTTAGAATTTTCGTGGTATTCAGATTTTGCTAACTATTTGGTGAGAAACATCATTCCCCCTGATTTGACTCGTCAACAGAAAAAGAAGTGCCTATATGACGTCAAGTGGTACATGCGGGATGAGCCATACTTATTCAGATAGTGCGCCGACAAGATGATTCGAAGGTGTGTGCCATATAGTGAAGTGAAGAATAACCTACATGAGTGTCTTGCATCAGCATATGGGGGACATTATGGTAGTGAGTGGACATCGACCAAGTTTCTTCAGTCAAGATTTTATTGGCCTACTGTGTTCAAGGATGCCCATCAGTTTGTGAAAACTTACGACAGATGTCAAAGGGTGGGTAACATATCAAAGCGAAATGAGATGCCACTACAAAGTATCATGGAAGTGGAAATTTTTGACGTATGAGGAATGGATTTTATGGGGCCGTATCATTCATCATTCAATAATCAATACATCTTGCTTACAGTTGATTATATATCAAATTGGGTTAAAGCCATAGCACTCCCCACAAACGATTCCAAAGTGGTTTTTAAATTCTTGCATAAGAATATTTTTACAAGATTTGGCACACCAAGAACTATTATAAGTGATGAGGGTAGTCACTTCTGCAACAGATTGTTTATAGCTATTTTGGAAAATATGGGGTCAATCATCGAGTGACTACGACATATCACCCCCAAATAAGTGAGCAAGCTGAGGTTTCGAACAGAGAGGTGAAGAAGATTTTAGAGAAAGTAGTGAACCCAACCAGGAAAGATTGGTCTCTAAATTTGGATGACGCGTTATGGGATTATAGGTGTAGGGATTCAGTGGAGAAACGCACAGCGAAATATAAAACTTTATAAAGCAATTTCCGAAACCCAACACGGGATCCATGCGAAACAAATTTAATTCAGTGGTTTAGAATTTATACCGATAATAGAAAACTCTGAAATCACTTCAAATCTCTAACGTAATCCGAAAGAACTACGCCTCTACGGTATCCACACGAACACCCGTGAATCGTCGTACAATTCTCTAATAAAGGGAGCTGCGGTACTAGCCACCAAAAGGAATGGATTTTCTATTTTTCTCTAGTCTCTCTCTAAGAGCGGCTAGGGTTTTGTTTTGATTAACTTTCCAAAGACGCTGATATATCATATATATAACAAATAAATCAAAATTAATCAAAACCCTAATCTAATTAAAATAAAATCCGAATTTATATATATATATATATATATATATATATATATTATATCTTAATTAAGTCTTACTTAATTAATATATATACATATACAAATCATCGTTTTAATTTAAATTCGTGATTTAAATACTATCAATCATATTGATAGTATTTAAATCCTTACAATTTAAATTAATTCCCTTTTAATAATGTTCTATGTGTGTGACCCTATAAGTTATTATTACGTTGGCAATAATTTTAAAATCATATTATAAAATTATAAACAGTGAGCGACATCTAGTAATGCATCACTGCTACCCAAGTAATAATAAGATCGATGATTCGATGCAACCTTTTCGTGACCAATGTTTCAATGTAATTTAATCCTTTTAACCTTAATATCCTAGATTAAACTCGAGTCATGGAATGTGTCATACTCTTCATAATTTAATCTGATTTTTCTTGATCAATGAGTAGACTATATGAAACAAATCACTATTTGAGCATGACCATGTATTTAATAGTCCCACTCAATCAAGAGGCCTATGGATATCATCCCTAATATATAGGAGGGTTAAATTCCATCTAGATCACTCATATTCCTCACACGATTCATGATGTACCCAATAATCACCTTTATAGTCCACCCTATTAAAGGTGACATTTGATGATATCAAAGTACATAAATTCTCGTTTAGTAATATAGTGATTTCAGGTCAGAGGACCATTACATCATTGTCACTATGAGAATTGCTAATGACACTTCGCATAATGCTCCACATAGAATTCTCATGGTGGGTCTGTCTAGTACATCGTTCTCTAACATGTACCTATGCATTGACTTAATATCTCATATATTTATGACCAATGAGATTTGGTCATCAGTCAATCCACATACTAGTCTCAATGCATCATTGTTGTCCCATCAATAATGATACTTGACTAGGGACATTTAAGAACAATGATACTAATTGTAATTATATAATATCATGTTTAAGTCACATACTTGAAACTATATAATTTGTATCACTATTCTAAGGAATTTTATTATGTTAACAATGATATTACGCAATAAATAAAACCATAATAAAATCATTTATTTATTCAATTAAATATAATATCAAAATGTTAAGCAATTATATCAAATAATTGGCCTCTAGGGCACAAACTCTAACAGTCTCTCACTTGCACTAGAGCCAATCACTCATGTATCTAATACCCATACAACTAGTGTGACCTTCATGCTTCTGCTGCGACAAAGCCTTGGTCAGTGGATCTGCAACATTATCATCAGTTGGCACTCTTCCTATATGTACATCTCCTCTATCAATGATTTCACGGATGAGATGGTACCGCCTAAGTATATGCTTGGATCGTTGGTGAGATCTGGGTTCCTTAGCCTGTACAATGGCTCCATTGTTATCATAGTATAGCTTAACCGGATCAACAATGGTTGGAATAACACCTAGTTCAGTGATAAACTTTTTAATCCATACAGCCTCCTTGGCCGCACTAGAAGCAGCAATATACTCACCCTCTGTTGTAGAATCGGCTACTGTCTCTTGCTTCGAACTCTTCCAGCTAATAGCACCACCATTAAGGAAAAACACAAAACCTGACTGAGACTTATAGTCATCATTGTCAGTCTGGAAACTAGCATCTGTGTAACCCTTTACTGCCAGTTCGTCTTCACCTCCATATACCAAGAATGAATCCTTAGTCCTTTTTAGGTAATTGAGGATATTCTTGACTACTGTCTAGTGACCTTCACCTGGATTCGACTGGTATCTGCTCGTCATGCTCAAAGCATACGAGACATCTAGGACGAGTACATATCATTGCATACATGATAGATCTAATTGCCAAAGCATAAGGGATCTTTTTCATACGCTCCTCATCATCTTGTGATTGAGGACATTGGGCCTTAGAGATCTTTACACCATGAGTCATGGGTAAGTGTCCTCTTTTTGCCTCTTAATGCTGAACCGTTTTAGCACTTTATCAATAAATTTACTCTGACTTAGGCCGAGCATTTTCCTCGATCTATCTCGATAGATCTTGATACCTAAAATGTAGGTTTCATCGCCTAAATTTTTCATGGAGAAACATTTTCCTAACCATGTTTTTACAGCTTATAATGAAGGAATGTCATTCCCAATAATTAATATGTCGTCAACATATAATATCAGGAATACAATATGACTCCCACTAACCTTTTTATATACACAAGGTTCATCTTCATTTTTAATAAAGCCAAACTCTTTGACTACTTCATCAAATCGAAAATTCCAATTCCGAGAGGCTTGCTTTAATCCATAAATGGATCGCTGCAGCTTACATACCTTTCTAGCATCCTTTGGATTGACAAATCCCTCAGGTTGTTTCATGTACACATCCTAAAGGAGATTTCCGTTAAGGAAAGCAGTTTTGACATCCGTCTGCCAGATTTCGTAATCGTAAAAGGCTGCAATAGCAAGTAAGATCCTGATGGATTTAACCATTGCCATTGGAGAGAAGGTTTCATCGAGTCAACACCTTGAACTTGTTTGTAACCTTTTACTACCAGTCGACCTTTGTAGGTTTGTACATTACCATCCATGTCGGTTTTCTTCTTGAAAACCCACTTGCACCCGATTGGTTTTACCCCTTCGGGTGTGTGACGCCCCCAAATCCGGGTCTCTTACAACCCGACAAATGGTGCTACACGGTACTACCATTCATTCACACATTTCCTCAAATAGTCACAAGAGGACTAATATAACTCCATATATATCAAAATAATATTACATTACCCAGGTTCTTTGTAACCCTTTCATTTGTTTTTGTCATAATATCAATATATTACAGACATTCTTCCTATACTATTACATAAGTATGCTACGGTTTCGTCTTCGCCTTGCCTTTATCCTTGCCGGATCCTTCAGTCCGCTCGATCTTAGCTGTGTTCATATGGTTCAAGCAAGAGTGAGCATGGCTAGCTCAGCAAGTACTATAATTCTAATAAATAACATGCTTGAAACATAGAACTAATATATCTCCAGTAACTGAACAATAGTTACGAAGTACTATTGGTGATTCAAAATAGCACTCTATTTCCTTCAAAACATTTTTCTATCAATATTCAGTAGAATAACAATTATGGCTCAAGATTATGAGCATACATAAGTTCTTTTTTAAAAAGGACATCCCGGCACTAAGTCCGTAAGTCCGGCATAGCTTACGAGCACTTCTGAGTGATCAGCTCATAGTACTCTATGTTGATCAACACTACATTCTTTAAACGTGTATACGTTTAATTGTGGCAACCTCACGTGCCTGTCGTTAAACGACAAAAACATTTGAACATGCGTGGTCTTCGATTGAAAACCATACCAATATAACTCGGTAATTTACAAATCAT
The DNA here is from genome assembly GCA_020205505.1 of Panax japonicus. Taxonomy (NCBI): domain Eukaryota; kingdom Viridiplantae; phylum Streptophyta; class Magnoliopsida; order Apiales; family Araliaceae; genus Panax; species Panax japonicus. The sequence continues at coordinate 63,173,583 of CM035093.1, forward strand.
GCTTGACAGAATCATAATATAAGTCTAGCCGAAAAAATTGGCTTAAGACTTCATCATTCTAGATTTCATGTGAAAGAGAACATGAATTACAAAGCTTGTCCAGACTGAACTGGAACAAGGCTTAGAATACTTGCCTTTGGCGTCTGCTTACTGGTTAATACACGTACACTTTAAGTCTCTATGATTCTACAATTCATAATCATATAACATACCATATTAGTTCATCATTAACCAGGTATGTTTTCTATTATACCTTACCCTTCATTTAAATGTAATTCTCACTTAGTTTCGTTATTAAGGGTTTCGGCTTTCATTACGTCATTCATATCCCGCTTGTCTTTGATTGATTATAAACATGCATTAGTGTATTACAAGCACCTTACAATGTCTTAATTATGTTGTGATTACATCACAATTCATTACTATTAATTCCTCTTTCATTCTACACTTGGAACCCTTCTTCTCTATCTTCTTCCTTGCACTGGCGCCGCGGCGCCACTAATTGGTCTGTGACTCGCGCTGCGGCGTGAGTTAGCAGTGTGCCATCATCTGGCCTCGCGCTGCGGCGCGGCCAAGAAGGCTTAGAGTCGCGCCGCGGCGCGGACTCTGGTCCTCAGAAAATTTTGCAGTTTTTGAAAATTTTGCTAACTTCCCGGACGCATAACTTCTTCGTTTTAACTCCGAATTGGTCCGTTCAAAAGCCTACGGTTCACAAATTTCATAATCCATGCGTTCATACAAGAATTTTATCTATTTGACTTTATTTGCTAAAATTTGACCTATTAGTCCATTTTAACGAAAACGATAAACGTTCATGAACGTTCAACGCTCATTTCTTCGTTCTAAGTCGGAATCCGGTCATTTTCGAGTCCGCAACTCTATAATGACGACAATGACTTGTCTCCATCAAAAACCAACATTTTCGACTTCCAACACAAAATATGACTTCTATTCCGAGACTTTCACGAATTCGACGTTAATCGTCTAATCGTGCGAAGTTCGTCAAATCAACCATACTAAGCGTTCTAAGTGGATTTTTAACCATCATATCATCATTTCAAGTTATTTATTACACCAACTTATAATCAAAGTAGGCTTTGACTTATTTCCATAAGTCATTGACTTTCTCAACTTATGAACTAGAAATCTTCATACTCATGACTTACCAATAATTTAAGTCCTTCAATCAATGTTCTCATGTTATAAACAACATACTAACATCATATGACAAGTCCTTCATGATCTTAACAACTTATTAGGGTTCAAGTTGCTTATTCAACTTTATTCGGCTTAAGTTCATTCCTTATAACTTATTACATGTTATCCTCAAGCAATCCCCCTTCTCTATCAATCCTATCATAGAAAAGATATAGATAAAAGAAAATGAGTCTTACCCTTGAAGACTTCTATTTGCTTTGGAAACTATCAAAGGTTGAAGTGGCTTATAAGTGCTTTAAGTAACTTATTCTCTCTACCAAATAAGTAGCTTATATGCTTGAGAGGAAAGTGTTTGGATGATAACAAAACAACCAATAAAATGAAATGAACTTGGTATTTATAGGCCACCAAAGCTTGGGGCAAAATGGACAATAATCAATCCCACCTCCTCATTCCACCTCCTTACTATTCACAACTTAACCTTCAAGTCTTCTTGCTAGCCACTTCTTTTACTTGCTCACCACAACACTTGGTCATCACACTAAATCCTTGCCCATCAAGACTACCCACTTCCTCACTTGGTTTGACCCATGGGTCAAGGCTTCACCTTGGGCTTGGTTAATTAATCCAACTACTTTCCTATTGGGCTTGAGTTACAATAGATTGGACTTGTGATAATCATACACTTGGGCTTCTATCAATAAACTAGAAATCCCACAAGTCCATTATCTTAAATTCAATAACTTAACATACATTTCCTACGTATAATTCTCGTATGCTATCTCGTATATTAATTCGAAATATACGATATTTAGTTCTTCGTACCTAATAATACAATACGTCATATTATACCTTACTCCATATAATGTTTACACATTATATGATCACAACTTCCTTCTTTTAACGCTTGATAACCTAACTATCTCAAATTAGGTACGCATGCGAAATATTTCATTTTCCATACTTAGATTATTATTACATAATCGATATCATCTCGATATTATAACATTACGTATTTCTCGGAAGTTCAAAAATAATTCCCGAGCAGAAATTGATGAATAGTGTTTTTCGGAAAATTTCTCAGAAAACTTTTATTTTCGTTTTAGAAATTCAACCACTTTAATTCTCCCACGTAGTTAAAATACTACGACTTTACGACGTTTCTAGGTTATAGAACGACATCCATCTTCTCAACACACAATAATAATAAATAATATTATTTTATTCATTATTAAAAGAAATTACAAAATGTTCAATTTTCTGGGGCGTTACACTCTCTCTCCCTTATAAGGATTCTGTCCCCAGAATCTCGCTATATATAAAAAAAAATTACACAAATAAATTCGGGTAATTCTTTTTCATCATTTCTTCTAACTCCCACGTTGCTTCTTCTGCATCGTGGTTCTTCCATATCACCTTTACTGAAACTATACTTTTGTTCCGCAGAACTTGTTCTTTCTTATCGACAATTTGAATTGGCGTTTCCTCATATGTTAAGTCCTTCTCGACATGAATAGGCTCGTATTCTATCACGTGCTTATAATCCGGCTTATAAGGACGCAATACCGAAACGTGAAATACATTATGTATTCGTTCTAGGTCTGGAGGTAACGCTACCATGTAAGCTACCTCACCTACCCGTTTTAAAACCTCAAAAGGTCCTATAAATCTCGGACTTAACTTTCCTTTCTTCCCAAAACGTATCTTTCCTTTCCAGGGAGATACTTTTAGGAATACGTATGAACCCACTTCAAACTCTCGATTCTCTCTATGCGGATCTGTAAACTTCTTCTGTCTGTCTTGAGCTGCTAAGAGACGCATCTGAATCTTTTTAACAATATCCGCTGTCTGTTGCACCAATTCTGGTCCCAACATTCGGCGTTCTCCTACCTCATCCCAATACAGTGGCGTTCTGCATTTCCTACCATACAAAGCTTCGTAAGGCGGCATACCTATGCTTGCATGATAACTATTGTTATACGCAAACTCCACTAATGGTAGATGATCATCCCAACTACCCTTGAAATCCATAACGCATGCTCTTAGCATATCTTCTAATGTCTGAATTGTCCTCTCGCTTTGTCCATCCGTTTGTGGATGATACGCCGTACTTAGCTTCAACTGCGTTCCCAACTGCTCTTGCAGACTTCTCCAAAAGTTCGACGTGAATCGTGGATCACGATCTGACACAATCGATACTGGCACTCCATGTCTAGAGATTATTTCCTTAATATAAAGTCTAGCTAACTGGTCTAAGTTATACTTAACCCTAATTGGCAAAAAGTGAGCTGATTTCGTCAATCGGTCCACCATTACCCAAATTGCATCATAACCCTTCTGAGTAGTCGGAAGTCCCACCACAAAATCCATTGTGATATTCTCCCATTTCCACTCCGGAATTTCTAATGACTGTAACAAGCCACTAGGTCGTTGATGTTCAGCCTTAACTCTCTGACAAGTTAAGCACTTACTAACGTACTCAGCAATCTCTCTCTTCATGTTCGGCCACCAGAAACTCTGTCGAAGGTCTTGATACATCTTAGTGCTACCAGGATGAATCGAAAACCTTGAACTATGAGCCTCTTGTAGAACCTGCTCCTTTAATTCCGTCTCATCCGGAACCCAAATTCTTCCGTTAAATCTCAACAATCCCTCGTTATCAAGACTATATTTAGCATCTTTTTCGTTGGTCAGCCGTTCCTTCATCCGGTCACACTCATCAGTTTTGAGTTGCACCTCCTTAACTCTCTCTACGATGGTTGGTTGCATCTCCATTGCAAACAACATTGGTCCTTCTTCTTCACTGGGCAGCTTTACCTCTAACTCCATCCTCGCCATCTCTATTATTAACTCAGTTTGAGCCGTTAACAAAGACAACTTTTCCCGACCCTTTCTACTTAAGGCATCGGCAACTACATTGGCTTTTCCAGGGTGATACAGGATTTCACAGTCGTAATCCTTTATCAACTCCAACCATCTTCTCTGCCTCATATTCAACTCCTTCTGTGTGAAGATATATTTTAGACTTTTATGGTCCGTGTATATCTCACATTTTTCTCCATAAAGATAATGTCTCCATATCTTTAGAGCAAAAACTACTACGGCTAGTTCTAGATCATGAGTAGGGTAAACTTTCTCATAATCCTTCAACTGCCTAGATGCATACGCAATGACCTTGCCATGCTGCATGAGCACGCAACCAAGTCCTCTATGCGAAGCATCACTATACACTACAAAATTTCCCGTGTCATCGGGTAATGACAACACAGGTGCCTCACTCAACCTCTTCTTTAGTTCTTGGAAACTGTTCTCACACTTGTCAGTCCAAGCGTATTTCACCGTCTTCCTCGTTAAATTAGTCAACGGAGTAGCTATCTTTGAAAAATCCTGGATAAATCTCCGATAGTAACCCGCTAACCCTAGGAAACTCCGCACCTCAGTCGGCGTTTTCGGTTGTTCCCAATTCATCACGGCTTCTACCTTTGCTGGATCCACTGAAATCCCCTCATGGTCAATGACATGACCTAAAAATTGCACCTTCTCTAACCAAAATTCACACTTTGTGAATTTCGCATACAACTTCTCCTTCCTTAATGTCTCCAACACTAATCTAAGGTGTTCAGAATGATCTTCTGGCGTCTTAGAATAGACTAGAATATCATCTATAAACACTATGACGAACTTGTCCAAATATTATTTGAACACTCTGTTCATCATATCCATGAATGCAGCTGGTGCATTTGTCAACCCAAATGACATCACTAAAAACTCGTAATGACCATAACGAGTCCTGAATGCTGTCTTTGGCACGTCCTCCTTCCTAACCTTCAACTGATGATACCCCGTTCGTAAATCTATTTTAGAAAAATAATTAGCCCCTTTCAGCTGATCAAAGAGATCATCGATCCTGGGCAATGGGTATTTATTCTTTATTGTTAACTTGTTCAACTCTCTGTAGTCGATACAAAGTCTTAACGATCCATCCTTCTTCTTGACAAACAGTACCGGTGCTCCCCACGGTGACACACTCGGCTGAATGTACTTCCTATCCAACAGTTCTTGTAACTGCACTATCAACTCCTTCATCTCTACTGGCGCCTTACGGTACGGTGCCCTGGAAACTGGTGCCGCTCCTGGCACAATGTCTATCACAAATTCTGTCTCTCTATCCGGCGGAAGACCAGGTAATTCATTCGGAAATACATCGGCAAATTCCCTCACTATAGGTATTTGTTCCATGGTTGCTACCACTCTTTCGGTATCAACAACATGGCACAGATATCCTACGCATCCCTTCCTCAGTAATTTTCTTGTTTGTGTCATGGTTAGACAACACGAACGTCCCGGCGATCTATTCCCATAAAATACTACCCGAGGTTGTTCTAACGTCTTAATGTTCACACACTTCTTTTGACAATCTATTATTGCACCATGGTTTACTAACCAATCCATTCCAAGAATTACATCGAATTCTTCTAACTTTATTGGTAATAAATCTACCGATAATTTACAAGATATCTATAATATCTCTCGGGCTCACATCCTAATCTATGAGCATCACATCACCGTTTTGAGTCACAAGATATCTATAATATCTCTCGGGCTCTTGGCGTGTCCTATTAGATCTACGAATTCCTTGTGTAATTTAAGCAGGTTTACTTTCCACAACATCTTGTGGTTCCTGCTCACGTTCCAACTCAGGTTCAATGATATTCTGTGGTTCTCGAATTTCTTCGAGTTCTACTTTCCTCCCACTATTTTCTTTAGAGACAAATTCTCTTTCTAGAAAAATACCAGTTCAAGCAACAAACACTTTGTTCTCAGAAGGTTTATAGAAATATTACCCTTTTGTTTCCTTTGGGTATCCCACAAAATTACATTTGTCAGATTTGGGTCTGAGCTTGTCAGAATCCAGACGTTTTACAAATGCCTCGTAACCCCAAATCTTCATGAACGACATACTAGGACGTTTCCCAGTCCATATCTCATATGGTGTCTTCTGAACCGTTTTTGTAGGAACACGATTAAGTGTAAATGCAGCTGTCTCTAGGGCATGACTCCAGAAGCTTATTGGAAGATCTGCATGACTCATCATTGATCGTACCATGTCCAATAAGGAGTGATTTCTCCTCTCAGATACACCATTCCATTGTGGTGTTCCGGGTGGAGTGAGCTGTGATATAATACCACACTCCTTTAGAAGGTCATCAAAATCTTGGCTTAAGTATTAACCTCCTCGATCGGATCAAAGGGCTTTTATGCTTTTTCCAAATTGGTTTTGAACTTCATTCTTGAATTCCTTGAACTTTTCAAAGGATTCGGATTTGTGTCTCATTAGATACACATATCCATATCTACTGAAGTCGTCAGTAAATGGAATGAAGTAATAAAACCTACCTCTTGCTAACGAACTCATGGGTCCACATACATCACTATATATAAGTCCCAATACATCGCTAGCCCGTTCAATGTGTCTAGTGGAAGGGGCTTTAGTCATCTTGCCTAATAAACAAGACTCGCATCTCTCATATGATTCACAATCAAATGAATCCAAAACCCCATCTTTATGGAGTTTGGATATGCGTTTCCCATTTATATGGCCTAAGCGACAGTGCTAGAGATATGTCGTATTTAAATCATTTGATTTAAATCATTTTGTATTTATGTTATAGATAGGCATTTCAAAATCAAGAATATAAAGACCATTAAACAATTGTGCAACACCATAACATATATCATTTAAGTAAAATGAACAACAGTTGTTCTTTATTATAAATGAAAAACCTTTCTTGTCCAAACAAGAAACAGAAATAATGTTTTTGCTTATAGTAGGCACAAAATGACAATCTTCTAATTCTAAAACTAGCCCAGAGGGAAAAGATAAATGATAAGTTCCTATGGCCAGTGCAGCAACTTTTGCTCCATTCCCAACACGTAGGTCAACCTCTCCTTTTGCCAAAGTCCTACTCCTTCGGAGTTCCTGCACATTAACACAAATGTGAGAACCACATCCAGTATCTAATACCCATAATGTAGAAGTAGACAAGTTAACTTCTATAACATATATACCTGAATTGGAAGTCATACTTCCTTTTATTTTCTTCACTTCTTCAAAATAAGCATGATAATTCCTTTTCAAGTGTCCAGGTTTTCCACAGAAGTGACAATTACCTTCTTTAGCCACCCCGTCTTTAGGTTTTAAAGCCTGTTTGGTTTTGGAATTGGGGTTGGCACCAGATTTAGATCCTATCTTCTTCTTGCCTTTCTAATTTCCTTTAGCATTCCCCTTTTGTACCATCATTATGGGAGCGGGTCCTTCCTTTTTCATGTTGTTCTCGGCAGTTCTTAACATGCTCAACAACTCAGTAAGGGGTTTCATAATTTCATTCATAAGATAATTCATGACAAATTGAGAATAACTGTTGTTCAGGGATTGCAAAACAAGATCTGTTTGGGCCTCCGAAGTGATTGGAAAACCCAAACTATCAAGGTACTCAATATACCCAATTATTTTCAGCACATGTGGACCACCTCGATCACGTTCACCCATCATACAGTGATACAACGCCTTGCTTGTATCATAACTCTCTTGTCAAGCATGCCCTTCGAACAATTTCTTGAGATTATCGATCATCTCATAAGCATCCATCAACTCATGTTGCTTCTGAAGCTCAGCGTTCATGGTTGCTAGCATGAGACAACTCACGTCCAGAGCATCATCTTGATGCTTCTTGTAAGCATTATGCTCCGCACTTGGTGCAGTATCAACTGGTGCTGCAGGAATGGGCTTTTCAATGACATATAGCTTGCGCTCTTGTTTGAGGACAATCCTCAAGTTCCTATGCCAGTCAAGGAAATTAATTCCACTCAGCTTGTCCTTCTCAAGGACTGATCGTAGTGAAAGACTACTTGTATTGTTGTTGTTTGCCATTGATATCTACAATTTATAAGTGCAAAAAAATAATAAGTCAAATTGTAGAGTTAATATTATGTAATTGATAATAGTACATTCAAAATATACCTCCCACTATTTTATTCAAATTAATAGCCCTCACCATTAATTCAGAAAATATTTTTCAATTAAATCTTTCTAGTGAGCCAAGATCAATATTTCATTATGCCCTAAGTTAGCTTTGGCTAATCTCTTAAAACACAATTATTTAGGTAGATAACCCGTTTGTCAATTATATCATATATAACTCTTGGATAGTTTGGTAAACAACATTTGTTTCTAGTCCATCTTATGGTACCTACCAAACTCTATGCTTCTAAGTCCACAATCCTATTGAGATAACTTAGTTAAGTCGAGCCCAATGATTTTAACAGTTTGGATATCACAATTATCCTATCGCATCTTACCAAGATAAATAGGGTACTTTGCTTTGGCAAACCTACATCTATTGATCAAGGTCTTGATGAGTGTTATTCATTGGAAGACATCTGATTTAGACTTAATAATTTAATGAGCGATTTTAAAAATAAATTTAGATCTCACCAATTTTTAATTTTATTAAGCATGCACATTATTTATCATATCATATAGCATATAAGCATAAATAAAGTGCAAAAAATAAATGTGTCACAGTTATGGCCCAATCCACTGTCAATCTTTTCAAGCTAATGAAAAATTGAAGGTCCATCTATGGTGGTAAAAGATCTTAAAATAAATAGCTTCCTTGGATCTTCCTCAAGCATGTGCCTCATCTCCATCATCATCTTTCCATCGTGTTCTCCATCTTGACATCTTCATCGATTACAGATTATTACATGACATAAAGAAATCTCGAGTTACATTCGAGGGGATTTAGATGAGAAGAGAATCTTACATTATAATTTATTGAAAGGCACGACATATAAGCCGTATTTCAAAACCAAAAACCACTAACCTATGGGTCAAAAGGCCATAACTGTGCACCATGAATATCACAATAAGCACATAATAGAATATATATAATCAAGGAAAACTATATATCAAATATTGGGGTCACAACCATCGTGCGCTACGAGCGGGGTCCGGGGCAGCGCCCCTGGGAAAAAAATTTCGAACTACAATCTGTATTGCAAAATTTTTTCATACGAATCTCTAAAACAGTTCCAGAATCATATATTTAATCCACCAAAACAGTCATAATAACAATACATTAGGTACATATCATATATGTACATTTTCAATTAATCATATTAAACCGAATCTGCATACTTCTAATCCAATTAGAACATAAGTTGTATACTGTTATTACGACATATAAGATACAATTAACAGAACATCATATACATGCATATCTATCACTAATATTCATAATACCAGAATACGCTTACATACAGAATATCATATACTCAATTTCAGATAGGTAAAATTATATCATCATATTTCATATATATATCGAAAGCAATATAATCAATTTCATATCGGTAAAATTGTAACATCATATATCAAATATATCAAAAGCAATAAAACACGCAATCTGAATTAATCGTTTCGCAAGTAGCTCTGATACCACTGTAGGGATTCGGTAGAGAAACAACACAACGAAATATAAAACTTTATAAAGCAATTTTCGAAACCCAACACAGGATCAATGCGAAACAAATTTAATTCAGTGGTTTAGAAAACTCTGAAATCGCTTCGAATCTCCAACGTAATTCGAAAGAACTACGCCTCTACAGTATCCACACGAACGCCTGTGAATCGTCGCACAAATCTCTAATAAAGGGAGCTGCGGTACTAGCCACCAAAAGAAATATTTTTCACTAATCTCTCTCTAAGAGCGGCTAGGGTTTTGTTTTGATTAACTTTCCAAAGACGCCGATATATCATATATATAGCAAATAAATCGGAATTAATCAAAACTCTAATCTAATTAAAATAAAATCTGAATTTATATATCTATATATATTATATCTTAATTAAGTCTTACTTAATTAATATATATACATATACAAATCATCCTTACAATTTAAATTAATTCTCTTTTAATAACGTTCTATGTGTGTGACCCTATAGGTTATTATTACGTTGACAATAATTTTAAAATTATATTATAAAATTATAAACAGTGAGTGACATCTAGTAATACATCACTACTACCCAAGTAATAATAAGATCGATGATTCGATGCAACCTTTTTGTGACCAATGTTTCAATGTAATTTAATCATTTTAACCTTAATATCCTAGATTAAACTCGAGTCATGGAATGTGTCATACTCTTCATAATTTAATCTGAGTTTTCTTGATCAGTGAGTAGACTATATGAAACAAATCACTATTTGAGCATGACCATGCATTTCATAGTCCTACTCAATCAAGAGGCCTATGGATATCATCCATAATATATTGGAGGGTTAAATTCCATCTAGATCACTCATATTCCTCACACGATTCATGATGTACCCAATAATCACCTTTATAGTCCACCCTATTAAAGGTGACATTTGATGATTTCAAAGTACTTAAATTCCCGTGTAGTAATATAGTGATTTCAGGTCAGAGGACTATTACATCATTGTCACTATGAGAATTGCTAATGACACTTCGCATAATGCTCCACATAGAATTCTCATGGTGGGTCTGTCCAGTACATCGTTCTCTAACATGTACCTATGCATTGACTTAATATCTCATATATTTATGACCAACGAGATTTGGTCATCAGTCAATCCACATACTAGTCTCAATGCATTATTGTTGTCCCATCAATAATGATACTTGACTAGGGACATTTAAGAACAATGATACTAATTGTAATTATATAATCTCATGTTCAAGTCACATACTTGAAAGTATATAATTTGTATCACTATTCTAAGGAATTTTATTATGTTAACAATTATATTACGCAGTAAATAAAATCATAATAAAATCATTTATTTATTCAATCAAATATAATATCAAAATGTTAAGCAATTATATCAAATAATTGACCTCTAGGACACAAAGTCTAATAATAGAACAACATATAAGACACCATATAAGACACCAATTGGAATGTCTCCATATTAATTGGTCTACGAGTAAGTCTCCATATCAATTGTCTTCCTTCTTTCTTTCTCCTTCACCATGGTGAGTTTTTCTCACCTTTTGGCTGGTAATTCCATTAGTAGTGTACGGGATATATTTGCTGAGTTTGGGGTTTTATGCCCTAACTCGTCGGTCATTGGTGATTCTGCAATGGTCGAATCCTCTTTGGTTCTAACTGTTGCTGTTATCATGTCCGATAGCTTTGAAGCTTCTGAAGCTAATAGCCTTGCTGATGTCAGCCTAGGTTTACAAGATGGTATCTCCATGAAGGAAATATTTAGAGCTGCACAGGCTCTTTCGCAGCATGGTAATATTGATGCGGCTGATGAGTGTAGGAAATGCTCCTTGCTTATGGATTTTATCAAAGCTAAAGGGTTTTCTATGCACAATGTGAATGAATTCTCCAACTAAGGGAAATCTGTTCGTTCAGTTAATGACCATGACCTGTTTGATAAAACTCCACTGAAACCATCTTTGGCAGAGTCATCTTTTTCGGCTTTGGCTCAGAGTGGAGCCGTTCAACAACCGATTTTGGCAGGTGTTGAGTCTATTTTTTAAGAAGGGGAATGTAGGGCCCTGCAAATTTTTGGGTCACCACTGGGTCTGGCTGTACTGTCCTGGTCTTCTTGGACTGCGTGCATCCCAATAGAGAAAACATGGAGCAAGGTAGTGGCCCAGACTGCTCCCTCACTGAAGCTTGATTTCTTTCCTCTTTTTCCACCTAGCACGGATAGTGGGTCCATCCTGATTCGACCTCTGTCTGAGATTCTTCTTCAAGGTAATAATCTGTAGAACACTTGTCTGATGGACGACATTTTGCACTCCAAACTGCCGTTTAAACTTAAGATAATATACATAAATTATGGGATAAATATGGCCTGTAAAGTGTGTTCCTGCAAGAGGGTGGGATTTTTGTCTTCAAATTCGCTAAGCCTGAGGACCGTGAGAATGTGCTTGCTCTTGGCCCTTGGTATATATCAAATAAACAGATATGTCTCAAACAATGGAAGGAAGGTATGGACTTTCAAGTCTTTTTAGTTTTTAATATAATGAAGATATGTTTTTAAAAAAAAAATCAACAAGACCATTGTTCGTATTACTAAAATGAAATTGAAAAACCTTTGAAAGAGCATGACTCAACTGTGTATTCAATTGTGATGGTTAAGAATACAATATATTAATGTAAACTAATTTCTTCCGAATGATGCACATAGTTAAGATTTATCAAGGAAATTGACTGCTCATACATGAATATAGAAAAAAAAATCATAATATAGACAAAATCACAGATTCACCTATATTCTATAGACAATCCCCGAATGAAAATTTATGTACCATATAAAGTAAAAGGAAATGTATTTGACCAAATAACTTTCTATAACAAGAAGATTCCTAAGATGAAAAGCAATTATATAAACTAATCATATCATAATAAACAGAACTGGAATAAACTTTTGATTGAAGAACATAAATTGAATATATGAGTTAGTAGTAAAAGTATATCAGGAGGGAAATCAGGTTTTAAAGAGGTAGATCAAAGATAATTTGAAGGAGCAGAGAGACCAATAAAAAAAAGAAATAGGCGTCAATGGTTGTATTTATCTGCGACGCCAACATAACAATAGAGTTGTAGACGCCACAACAAGCAACTGCCAGGTGAGAGATTTTTGATGAAGAAGAGGCTTGAGATATGTGTCTGATGCTAATGAGTTATAATTAACCCTAAAGAGGATATGAGTGGAAATAAATTTAGTACAGTTATAAATTGAAGGGTAAAACTGGTATTATGAAGTTATTACTAAACCAAGTTTTCTCTTCTCTTCAAATCTTCTCAATTTTGGGACGAGAACTTTGGGAAGAAAAAAAAGGCATTTTTTCTCTAACTTTCTTTTCTTTTCTCTCTTAAAAAAACTCCAAAGCAAGTACTAAGTTCATTTTCTCTTCTTTTCTGTTCTCCCTGATTTTAAACTCCAAAACCTTCGAAAACTTAGTTAGATGCTTCAACAGTTCGAAGTTGCAACACCAATACAGGCACTTTCTTTCCCCCCCCCCCTCGACCCGACCCGAACCGAACCGAAATAGTTCTCTTGTTGATGAATCTACTAATATCTTGATCAGCACGACAAAGTTAAGGAGAAAATAAAGAAATACAAAGGGTAAAATGTGTACAAGCAATGAAAAAAAAATCCATTTAGTTACACTCCATGAAAAGAAATAAAGGCGAGGCGGGGCGGGGCGGGGGGGGGGGGGGCTGATGTTTTTAATGTGAACTTCTTTATCTCTTGCTGGGATATTGTGGGCGAGGACTTCACTAAGGCTGTTCAATTCTTCTTCTCCTCTTGTAAGATGCCTAAGGGGATAAACTCCACAGCTTTAGCCCTGATCCCTAAATCTACAAATCCTTCATCCATGGATAATTTCAGACCTATTTCCTGCTGTAATACCATTTACAAATGCATTACCAAGATCCCAGCAAATCGACTCAAAGTAGTTCTTCCCTCTCTCAATGACAAAGCTCAGTCTGCCTTCATCAATGGTCGTAGTATTAGTGATAATATTCTTATTTCTCAGGACTTGCTACGGAATTATCATCGCCCCTCTGGTCCTTTAATATGTGCTCAAAAAATTGACTTAAGGAAGGTGTTCGACACTGTCAGGTGGGACTTTTTATTTGATATCCTTTCCCTCTTCAAATTCCGTACTCTTTTTATGGCTTGGATAAAAACCTGTATTTCTGCTCCCATGTTCTCTATCAAAATCAATGGGTCTTTAGCTGGTTATTTTCCCAGTTCTCGTGAACTCGGACAAGGAGACCCTCTCTCCCTTTATCTCTTTGTTCTCATCATGGAAATGATGTCCCTTAAATTATCTTTGATCTCTATGGAACCCAATTTAAAATTTCATTGGAGAATAAACGAGTTTAAGCTAACACACCTCATTTTCGCTGATGATATCCCTATTTTCTCTCATGCTTTCATACCTTCTATCTCAATCATTTCCTCTTGTATTCAATCCTTCTCGCTTTTCTCTAGGTTGATCCCTAATGTCCAAAAAAGCCATTGCTTTCTGGTTAATACTGACCCTGTTACCTCTTCTCGCATCCACTCTATTCTGGGATTCCTACCTGGCCTCCTGCCTACCAAGTTTCTGGGTGTACCCTTGATATCCTCTAAACTCTCTTTCAATGACTACATCCCCTTAATTCATAAAGTAACCCACTGTGTCTCTTCTTGGACTTCATGGAAGGGTTCCTTACTTGCAAAACATGGGGGCCAAAGTTGCTTGGTCTGATATCTCCCTCCCTACCTCTGAAGGAGGGCTGGGCCTTAAGAGCATCCTAGATTGGAACGGGTCTCTCATCTTGCTACACTTGGTGAAACTTATTCAATTCCAGCCTTCCTCCCTTTGGGCAGCTTGAGCCAAAGTGACCATCCTCAGGGATAGATCAATTTGGTAAATTCCTATACCTCTGAACTGTTCTTGGATATGGAGGCAGGTACTAAAAATACGGCCCTTGGCTCTAAAACATATCGTCTATCATGTTGGAAGGGGTGATATAATAAATCTCTGGTTTGATCCATGGGTGCACGGGACGAATATCAACCCCAGTCCCATTCTGCTTCAGAATATTGGCTTACCACCCACTGCTAAAGGCAGTTACATCATTCAAGCTAATTCTTGGACCCTCCCTCGCAGCAACCATCATGAGGTCATCCTTTTCAGATGAACGATTGAAGCCCTTCCAACTCCTTCCTCTTCTGCTGACTGTCTCCTTTGGGACTCATTCGACATCTCCAGTATCAAAACAAAGCACATTTGGGATTCCATCCAAGCAAGGAAGCAACCTGTTTCCTGGGGATTTATTCCTTGGAATAAATTTCATGTTCCTAGGTACTCTTTTATCCTTTGGCTTGGTATTTTAAAGAGACTTCCCACTAATGATAGAATGATCCTTTATACGGGCAGCAGGTTGGTATGTCAGCTTCGTCAAACCCACAATGAATTCTTTGAACATCTATTCTTTTTTTATGAGTACTCTAGATTTATTTTTCGTAGTGCTATGGATTTGGGCCAGTAGAATAGTATCTCTAACAATTGGGCTGATATCTTGGACTACATATCTTCCTTCCAAGGAACAACGATGTCCATAAACATTATGTGCCTAACTCTTGCAGTTTCTTTCTACAAAATTTTGGAGGCACACAATGCTAAGATACACAGGAACACCATTATTCCCCCACAAGCTCTGTCAAAGGATGTTATAAATATTATAAAGTCTAGATTGTCAACGTGTAATTCTTTTTTAAAGGCTACAAACTCTGTTAATATTTTTATACCTGGCTATTGTAACTGATTGTGTTGCCACTTGCCACTGTAATTAGCATGTCTGTGCTCTTATAGTATTTTCCTCTATTGGCCTATCAATAGATGAACTAACTATAGACTGGGTATGCCCCTCTGCCATTGTATTTCTTGTGTTCTTTTTATATAAACCAAATTTAGAAAAAAAAGAAGGTATGGACTTTCATTTTGACTCTTGTGCAAAAGCTTCTGTCTGGGTTAAATTCCATAACGTCCCCATCTCTTATTGGTCTTCAGCTGGGCTTAGTTACCTTGCTAGTGGGGTTGGTGTTCCACTATTTGTGGATAAGATCACAGAAAAATTAGAACCTATGAATTTTGCTAGGATTTGTGTTGAATTAACACCTTTTTCGGCTTGGCCTAGCACTCTGGAAGTGGTTGTTCTTGATGAGGAGTCTAATTCTGAAAAGAATTTTAACATCAAAGTGGAGTACCAAAATAGACCCCAAATCTGTTCTCATTGTAAAACTTTTGGGCACTCTCTTCTGCGTTGTCCTAAAGCAAATTACAAATGGCTACCTAAAGTCCAAAAAGCTTCTGAAGATTATAAGGTTGCTGCCCCTATAGCTTCTATTTCTACTTCTGATATCCCTAAGTCCTTTACTGATACTGATAATTCCTCTGAAAACTGAACTCTGGTGGCTAAAGGCCCAAAAAAACATGTTTCATATAGTGACCCCTCTTTGATTGGTAACTCCAATGTTTTCATGCCTATTGTTGCTGCTGGGGAGGCTTTGGAGGGCTTTTCTGACACTGGCTATTCCCCTTCAAATCCTCTTGTGGGAAAGCTAAAAATGATTGATGAAAAGGCAGGCCATGATCTTAAGGCAAAAGCTCGAGCTGGTTTGGAACTTGGCCAGTCTTCAAAGAAAAAGATCAAAGGCAGGGGGAGGCCTGCCCCACCCTAACTCTAACTTTTTTTTATGGTTAATTTTTTCTCTATGAATATTAGAAGTGTATATATGAAGTCCAAGCAGGAGAGTGTCCTTGCTCTTTTGTGTAATCATAAAATTTCTTTTGTTGGCCTAGTTGAGACAAGAGTCAAATGCCCAAAAGCCAATACTGTTTCCAAAGCCATATGTAGTAAATGGAATTGGCATTTTAATTATGAGCATCATGTGAATGAGAGAATATGGGTTGGTTGGGACCCTTCACTTTGGACTGTAAATATTATTTCTAAATCTTCTCAATATATGCATTGCTTAGTTTTTTTCGTTGCTTCTACCAAGCAGTTCTGTAAGACCCCGAAAATTTTTTAAATAAAAAGGAATTTCCTTTATTTATTATTTTCAAATAGTAAGGGTTGATTTGATTAATGTGGTTAGTTATGGGTAAAATGCGCAAATATTTTAAATAAACAGGTGGTTATAAAATATTCATTGTTGTCGGGGAATATTCGTTTGGTCGTGGAATATTCGTACTGTCGGGGAATATTCGTACGACGGCGCAGCCATATGTGGGCCCCATAACGGAAAGCGATTGGAGGAAGAAAACGACAAATATAAGTTGTTTAAAAATAACGGCGTAGTTTTTACCGTTAATACTGTTGAAATACCCGGTGGTTAAAACACAGTAATACGCGTTGTTACACAGTAGCACACGGTATTGCACCAATTATTGATTCTTACGTAAGAAGGCACTACTCAATAATTGTTACAGTAATTACTGTTCAGTATTTTATGTTATTGATTCAATAATTGCTGCATTGATATTTTATATTACTGTTGTTTCAATAATTGTCACTACACAGTATTTTTCATTATCGAAGCAATAATTCATATTATCTGAATAATATTATTTGATAACATTGTTGGCAATGTCTAGAAAGTTCTGTCTAAGGAGAGGTTTGGTCACCTAATTGCGCGCCAGTAAGGAGAAATTCTTATTGGAAAGCCCCCTCTTTCCTGGGAACTGCCTGGTTGTCAATATTGTGATTCTGTAATATTATTTGTGAATAATTAATTATTGATTTATATGATGAGGAAAATATTGATTTTATATGGATATAGATGGAGAAAATTTTTAATTTGACAATTGTTGAAAATTAATATTTTATCTTTTTCTGATAAAATAATTCATTTAAATATATTATTTTAATAATATATTAACGGTGATATTTTTATAATGAATGTGGGATATATGAGTATATGAGGAGGAAGAGTATTTTTGTGGCTATTAAATGTTTAACACATATTTTGTGTGTTGGTGGACACAATTATTGACTGAAATTTGATTATAGTCTGTAAAATTGTCCGTTTATGGATTTCGGTCAATTTCTGTTTGGAATTTGGAAAAAGTTTCTTCTGCAAAGTTGTAGAGAATTGAATTTCCTATAAAAACTCGCGAGATTCGAATTTTCTGGCAAAAGGGCTATTTATTGTGAATTATTGAAGTTTCGAAGCTCGGAAATAATTGATTTTTGGAAGTTTAAAATATTTTTTATTACAAAAACGTTTTTGTCATTTTTGTGGGTTTTGAATGTGTTGGAATTTGCTGAATTCAGATTCTAGAGTGTGTGCGTAGGAATATTTATATAATATATTATTATTATATTAAATTTTCTGCTTTGGTGTTCTAAGCAATTTCCTATAAATAGGTGCTTAGGTTAGAATTGAAAATCACACCAGAAACTGAAGTTTTCTCTCTCTATATTATAGAGCGTATTCTTGTGAGTATTTTGAGTATACTTTGAGTATTGCTATACGGTGAAAGTTTAAGTCATAGCCTATATCCGGTGTTTCAACCAGAAGTACTGTCTTTCGAGGTAAAGGATGTTATTTTCTTCTCAAATGATATTAGTTCTTCAATATCATTATGCTGAAATGTTGGTTGGAACTTTTGATCAAATTTGGAACTTTTTCATGTCGGGGTTACTATTCATGAGTTACTATTCACGAGTTATTATTCATGAGTTACTATTCACGAGTTACTATTCATGAGTTACTATTCACAAGTTACTATTCATGAGTTACTATTCACGAGTTACTATTCACGAATACTATTCACGAAGCGTGAAGATGTTTTTTTGTGAAATTTCTATCTTTTGGTGTCGGAGTTACTATTCACGTATACGGCACTATTCACGTATACAGCACTATTCATGAATACGGCACTATTCACCGAAAACTGAAATTTCTTCTTTTTGTCTAAAATATCTATTGTGGATACTAGCTTTGATTGTATCCATGTTTTGATCATTCTTGAATTTTACTTCAGTATGATTATTTATGAAGTATTTTTGAACTCAGATTGTTTAAAGTACGAATCCTTAATACTTGTTATTTTGTTTCACTGGATTCGTTTCCTTTAAAATATTTTTCATCATCCTCAGTCCTAAATGATGGTGTTACTGAATATCTTTGGCATGTAGTGCAAAGATGGTTAATTTTATTATGAATATCTTTGGCTCGTAGTGCAAAGATGTACAGGTGTTGAGATGAACATGAACAATTGATGAATATCTTTGGCCTGTAGTGCAAAGATGAACAGGTGTTTAGATGAACATGACCGACTGATGAATATCTTTGGCCTGTAGTGCAAAGATGAATATTTGATTTGTTTTGAGACATATATTGATTGATGTTACAGGGATAAAATATTGATGATGGACTTTTAAATTCATAGATGTTAGTAGATTTTATTCTCTACTTAACTCTTCTAATGAATTGTTGTTTCCGCTGCAGTTGTTGATCTAAAACTTATTGTCTATTGTATTCTATCAGATTTTTCCCTGTTGAAGACTAAGGATAACTTGTTGTACATTATCTTAGTCATAATATTCTTTACTGGGCTAGTTGAGCTCACCCTTTTCGTTGTTGTTCCATTTTTCTTCTCAGGAGGCGAGAATGTAGCGAGTACTAGTCGGGGTATGGAATGAAGGTTCTAGAGAGAGTTGTTTAGTAGTCCTCGCCATTTTTTGTAAAATTATGTATCAATAATTATGATGGGGATTTATTTGCATGTGGATATTGTCTAGACGATAATATTTGTATTCAAACTCACAGCTTATGGGTGATAAAAGTTGTAGTTGTTTCTGTACCATGTGTATTTGGCGACTCAGAATGGGTTGGGTGGAATGGACCTATTTTGGGGTTGTCACAGTTGGTATCAGAGCTTAGGGATATGATCTCTGGCGGAGATCAGGGAATAGAACTAGGAGGGGAGAGACGAGTGAATCCTTCGCTAGTGTGTCCTACCTAAGCTTATTTGTTGGTTGGTCATAATATAGGGGTAATATGTGATTTGTTAAATTGTTTAATTAACCCTTGTTTTATGACAGTATTTGAGAATGTCGACTGAGAATGTTAACAGTGGAGTTAATGAGACCGTAGAGACGCCTGTACTCACCAATGAGGAGAACGTGCAACAGGCTGACAATGTTCCTCCTGTGAACAACGCCACTGAGCAGACGATAAACGTCGGGATGTTTAGGAGCTTTTTGCAGTTCATGCAAAACCAGACGAGGGAGACTCGTGTACAGAATACGGGTGGAAATGATAGCAACGCTCAGCTTGTCATAGCCAAGCAGTTCAAAGAGTTGGGACCACCAAAATTCTGGGGAAAGCCCGATCCGATCATGGCGGAAACATGGGTCAAACAAATTACCAAGATATTCGATGTCTTGGGATGCACGGAGGAACAGAAGGTTCCATTCGCCACCTTTATGTTTCGTGGCGAGGCAGACTACTGGTGGGAGTCTGTGAAGCGTACACATCCAGCCGCACTCAGCATGTTATGGGAGACGTTTCAGAAACTTTTCAACGAAAAATACTTTCCTGAAAGTATTCGCCATATGAAGGAGGTAGAGTTTATTAGACTAGAACAAAATAACATGACGGTGTCCCAGTACGAGGCGAAGTTCGCGGAGTTATCCAGGTTTGCACCTCATTTGGTGGAGAATGAGGAACGTATGACGCGGATGTTTCTGAGAGGTTTGAAACCCGGCATACGTCAGTATCTCATTTCTCATAAATTTTCTCTCTATTCAGATGTTGTCAACAGGGCTCAGTTGTTAGAGCGAGATAACGAGTACGTTCAACCGAGGGACCATAACTAGGATCATACCGAAGATAGCAGTCATCAGAATAACGATAACCAGCAGAGAAAGAAGAATATGGACAAAGGCGGTAACCACTCTGGTGGTAATCACGGCCATGAAAATAGAAGAAGCGAGTCGGGAGGAGATTTTAAAAAGAGGAGATTTAACAACGACCATGTGAAGACGACAGTACCAACAGCAACTGGTTCCAAGGGAGGAGAAAGACCACCGGTCGTATGTTACAAATGCGGAAAAGAAGGACATATCAGCCCAAACTGCCCACAACAGTTCAAGGTATGCTATAATTGTGGAAAGGAAGGACATATCGCTCGAGAGTGTACGGTAGCGAAACCAATTCCAGCGGGGATGGTGATTCAAAAGGCTGTCCCAGAAAAGTCAAAGTCAACGGTTCCTGGAAGAGCGTTTGTCGTGACCGGTCAAAACGCGAGAAACCCGAACGAAGTTAGCACGGGTTAGTTAATTATAATTCTTGCGAAGTTTATACCTGACTAGGTACCGGTTCTACCCATTCTTTTATCTCTCTTGCTTGCGCTCAACGTTTGAACTTGACTACGAAGAAATTAGACTTTGACCTATTTATGGAGACTCCGTTAGGAGAAACATTCATTACATCCGTTGTTTAGAAATCTTGCTTGATTCAAGTTGGCACTATCACATTACCTGTTAACCTTATTTCTATAGAGATATTTGCTTTTGATGTGATTTTAAGGTTAACTACTCATCATGCCAAAATTAATTGCTTTTGTAAGGTTGTTAGTTTTCATATTCTTGAGCAACCTGATATTCGAACTCAAGCAATCAAACCATTGAAGTCAAACATTTTTATATCAAGCCATGAAGTCATTCGTTTATTGAAAAATGGATGTCATGTTTTCTTAGCCCATGTCATGGACTTGAACAAAAGTACATCAGATTTGAATGATATTTCTGTTGTTAGTGAATTTTCTGACGTATTTTCTGAAGAATTTCTTGGCCTACTCCCAGAGCGTGATATTGAATTTTGTATCGACTTTGAACCCGGTACAAAACCCATTTCTAAAAATCTCATGGCTCCTATTGAACTTCAGGAGTTAAGAATTCAACTATAGAATTTGGTACCTGAGCCTTTATCTGGTGACTTCCTTTGTGGAATGCACCGAAGCCAGACTCTCCATAGGGGACAATATTCATGCGATAGTAAACTGATAGGTGTCATTATGACGTGCTATCCAAGGTTGGGATATGAGTCACAGTTGAGAACAACCTAAGTCGGTAATCGAAATACGTAGTTTTCTAGGCTTAGTTGGTTATTATCGGAGATTCGTTGAAGGATATTCTCGAATCACTATTCCATTAACGCAACTGACTCGTAGAGATACAAAATTCGAATGGAGCAAGGAATGTGGGAAGAGCTTCGAAGAACTCAAGAGGAGACTCATTTCAGCACATGTTCTGACCATGCCATCCTGGAAAAGCGAACGTGGTAGCTGACGTGTTGAGTAGAAGATCGTATACAAGTACGAGTACGATATTGTCAAAGACTTATTTCGTATAATTTACAAATAATAGAGATGGAGATGAAAACTCTACGTACCCATATGATGATATACGAGTATAATCGACTTTAATCGATAAAGTTAAAGCTGTTCAAGCTACACACCGGATCTGATGAATTTGAAGAAGGAGATGCAAGAAGTTGTTATTTCAAAAGCGAGAATTGGCGATGTGAGCAAAGCTCAAACTTTCGATTTATTAATCCATTTGAAATTCTCGATCGAATAGGAACTGTGGCCTATAGACTCGTTTTACCGCCAAGTATTTCGCGTGTTTATAACATTTTTTTATGTACCGATGTGGACGACTCGAACCATATTATTGAGTTAGAACCGGACGAAATAGCTAAAGACTTAACGTACGAGGAGATACCTGTCAAGATGTTGGATGGAAAAGAGCATGTCCTACGCACGAAGGTCATACCACAAGTTAAAGTTTTGTGGCGGAATCATGTTATAGAGGAAATGACATTGGAGTTGGAAACGGAAATGAAAGCGAGGTATTCTAATCTTTTCGAAACACCAGTTACGTACGTCAATTTCGAGGACGAAATTTCATAAGGAGGGGAGGTTGTAAGACCCCGAAAATTTTTTAAATAAAAAGGAATTTCCTTTATTTATTATTTTCAAATAGTAAGGGTTGATTTGATTAATGTGGTTAGTTATGGGTAAAATGCGCAAATATTTTAAATAAACAGGTGATTATAAAATATTCATTGTTGTCGGGGAATATTCGTTTGGTCGTGGAATATTCGTACTGTCGGGGAATATTCGTACGACGGCGCAGCCATATGTGGGCCCCATAACGGAAAGCGATTGGAGGAAGAAAACGACAAATATAAGTTGTTTAAAAATAACGGCGTAGTTTTTACCGTTAATACTGTTGGAATACCCGGTGGTTAAAACACAGTAATACGCGTTGTTGCACAGTAGCACACGGTATTGCACCAATTATTGATTCTTACGTAAGAAGGCACTACTCAATAATTGTTACAGTAATTACTGTTCAGTATTTTATGTTATTGATTCAATAATTGCTGCATTGATATTTTATATTACTGCTGTTTCAATAATTGTCACTACACAGTATTTTTCATTATCGAAGCAATAATTCATATTATCTGAATAATATTATTTGATAACATTGTTGGCAATGTCTAGAAAGTTCTGTCTAAGGAGAGGTTTGGTCACCTAATTGCGCGCCAGTAAGGAGAAATTCTTATTGGAAAGCCCCCTCTTTCCTGGGAACTGCCTGGTTGTCAATATTATGATTCTGTAATATTATTTGTGAATAATTAATTATTGATTTATATGATGAGGAAAATATTGATTTTATATGGATATAGATGGAGAAAATTTTTAATGTGACAATTGTTGAAAATTAATATTTTATCTTTTTCTGATAAAATAATTCATTTAAATATATTATTTTAATAATATATTAACGGTGATATTTTTATAATGAATGTGGGATATATGAGTATATGAGGAGGAAGAGTATTTTTGTGGCATTAAATGTTTAACACATATTTTGTGTGTTGGTGGACACAATTATTGACTGAAATTTGATTATAGTCTGTAAAATCGTCCGTTTATGGATTTCGGTCAATTTCTGTTTGGAATTTGGAAAAAGTTTCTTCTGCAAAGTTGTAGAGAATTGAATTTCCTATAAAAACACGCGAGATTCAAATTTTCTGGCAAAAGGGCTATTTATTGTGAATTATTGAAGTTTCGAAGCTCCGAAATAATTGATTTTTGGAAGTTTAAAATATTTTTTATTACAAAAACGTTTTTGTCATTTTTGTGGGTTTTGAATGTGTTGGAATTTGCTGAATTCAGATTCTAGAGTGTGTGCGTAGGAATATTTATATAATATATTATTATTATATTAAATTTTCTGCTTTGGTGTTCTAAGCAATTTCCTATAAATAGGTGCTTAGGTTAGAATTGAAAATCACACCAGAAACTGAAGTTTTCTCTCTCTATATTATAGAGCGTATTCTTGTGAGTATTTTGAGTATACTTTGAGTATTGCTATACGGTGAAAGTTTAAGTCATAGCCTATATCTGGTGTTTCAACCAGAAGTACTGTCTTTCGAGGTAAGGGATGTTATTTTCTTCTCAAATGATATTAGTTCTTCAATATCATTATGCTGAAATGTTGGTTGGAACTTTTGATTAAATTTGGAACTTTTTCATGTCGGGGTTACTATTCATGAGTTACTATTCACGAGTTACTATTCATGAGTTACTATTCACGAGTTACTATTCATGAGTTACTATTCACGAGTTACTATTCATGAGTTACTATTCACGAATACTATTCACGAATACTATTCACGAAGCGTGAAGATGTTTTTTTGTGAAATTTCTATCTTTTGGTGTCGGAGTTACTATTCACGTATACGGCACTATTCACATATACAGCACTATTCATGAATACGGCACTATTCACCGAAAACTGAAATTTCTTCTTTTTGTCTAAAATATCTATTGTGGATACTAGCTTTGATTGTATCCATGTTTTGATCATTCTTGAATTTTACTTCAGTATGATTATTTATGAAGTATTTTTGAACTCAGATTGTTTAAAGTACGAATCCTTAATACTTGTTATTTTGTTTCACTGGATTCGTTTCCTTTAAAATATTTTTCATCATCCTCAGTCCTAAATGATGGTGTTACTGAATATCTTTGGCATGTAGTGCAAAGATGGTTGATTTTATTATGAATATCTTTGGCTCGTAGTGCAAAGATGTACAGGTGTTGAGATGAACATGAACAATTGATGAATATCTTTGGCCTGTAGTGCAAAGATGAATAGGTGTTTAGATGAACATGACCGACTGATGAATATCTTTGGCATGTAGTGCAAAGATGAATATTTGATTTGTTTTGAGACATATATTGATTGATGTTACAGGGATAAAATATTGATGATGGACTTTTAAATTCATAGATGTTAGTAGATTTTATTCTCTACTTAACTCTTCTAATGAATTGTTGTTTCCGCTGCAGTTGTTGATCTAAAACTTATTGTCTATTGTATTCTATCAGATTTTTCCCTGTTGAAGACTAAGGATAACTTGTTGTACATTATCTTAATCATAATATTCTTTACTGGGCTAGTTGAGCTCACCCTTTTCGTTGTTGTTCCATTTTTCTTCTCAGGAGGCGAGAATGTAGCGAGTACTAGTCGGGGTATGGAATGAAGGTTCTAGAGAGAGTTGTTTAGTAGTCCTCACCATTTTTTGTAAAATTATGTATCAATAATTATGATGGGGATTTATTTGCATGTGGATATTGTCTAGACGATAATATTTGTATTCAAACTCACAGCTTATGGGTGGTAAAAGTTGTAGTTGTTTCTGTACCATGTGTATTTGGCGACTCAGAATGGGTTGGATGGAATGAACCTATTTTGGGGTTGTCACAAGTTCTTTGTCACTTTTGTTTATGGTTTAAATACTACTTCTGTGAGGAAAGCTCTTTGGATTGATCTTCATTCATTATGTCAATCTATCAATCTTCCTTGGTGTCTGCTAGGGGATTTTAACGAGGTTCTGTCTGTTACTAAAATTTTGGGAGGTGTAAAATCCTGGAATGGGGGTATGCAGGACTTCCTGGACAATACTACTGACTTGCTCTTGTCTGATCTTCGTGTGGTTGGGCCAATGCACACTTGGTGGAATTCTAGTGACATTAAACCCCAATTCAAAAAGATTGATAAGGTTATGGTTAACTGTGATTGGTTGCATCAGTTCCATGATTCTCAGGTTATGTTCACTCCTCCTGATCTTCCGGATCATTGTCTGGTGGTGGTACAAACTGGTATGTCCTTGCCTAGAGTTCCCAAACCTTTCCACTTTTTCAACATCCTGGGCGAGCTTGGAAATTTTCATGAGGTTGTTTAGTTTGCTTGGAATATATTTATTCCTAGGGATCCGCTACAGGTTTTAGCTGGTAAGCTTAGGTTAATCAAACGGGCTCTTTCCACTCTAAACAAAGATAATGGTAATCTTACATCAAATGTGGATAAGGCTAGAGCCATCCTCCATGATACTCAGAATGTTGTTTCCTCTTATCCCACTGATCTTTCTCTACTACAGGCTCAAAGGCTTCATTCTAAAAATCTGAGGTATGCCCTTAGCTGTGAAGAGAAGTTACTTAGGCAAAAATCTAGAGTCCAATGGCTTAAGGATGTGGATAACAATTCATGCTATTTCTAAAATCAAATTAAGAACAGATGAAATTAAAACAAAATTATTGTTATAAAAAATGATGCAGGTACTATTTGTACCGTACATAAGGATATTCAAAATATTTCGCTTGGCCACTTTCGTTCCTTGCTTGGTTCTCCTTCTATGGTGGGGGAGTCCTATTTACCAGACCATGCTGCTCCTAAATTTGTTTATGATCTTCAAGGCTCTTTGACTAAGAGAGACATCTATGAACATGAAATCTTGACAACTTTGAAGTCTATGAAGAAAAACAAGAGTCCTGGTCCTGATGGTTTCAATGTGAATTTTTTCCTCCTTGTTTGGGACATTGTTAGTAGTGATTTTACTTTGGCCATCCAATCTTTTTTCAAATAGTGTTGCCTTCTCTGGGGTACTAACTCAACTGTCATTGCTCTTGTCCCTAAAATGCTTAATCGTACATCTATGACTGATTATTAACCTATTTCTTGTTGTAACACAACTTACAAGTGCATTTTGAAGATTATTGCTGTCAGGCTCAAGGGTATCCTCCCTACCTTAATCTCTCCTAGTCAGTGTTCTCTTGTTCCGGACAGGAAGATAGGTGATAATATCCTGCTGGCTCAAGAGTTATTCAGGAACTACCATAGGCCCTCTGGCCAATCTAGGTGTGTAATGAAAATTGATCTTCGTAAGGCTTTTGATTCGGTCTCCTGGGGTTTCATGCTTGCTGCTCTGCGACTTTTTAAATTTCCCCCCAAGTTCATTTACTCTTCATACTTAGTTATAGTGAATGGTGCCCTTTGTGGGTATTTTAAAGGGACCAAGGGTTTACGTCAAGGGGACCCTCTTTCTCCATATCTTTTTGTTATTGCTATGGAAGTCCTTTCTCTTATTCTATCAAAGGAAACAAGGTGCACCTTTTTTCAAGCATCATTGGAAAACAAAGTCTCTTTCTTTATCCCACCTATGTTTTGCTGATGATTTTCTTATCTTCTGTCATAGTGATGTGAACTCGGTTCAAGGTTTTCAAACATTGTTTAGATCTTTTCACGTCCCTCTCGGGTTTACACATAAATGATTCAAAGAGTATGTGTTTTCTCTTCAATGTATCTTCTGCTCCTGCTGAGGTCATTTTCAATATTTTGGGATTTCAAGTAGGACGGTTCCCTGCAAAATTCATGGGGGTCCCTTTGATCACCTCGAAGCTTAGCCTTGCTGATTGCCATCCTCTCTTAGAAAAGGTTAAAACCAAAACTACTTCATGAACTAATAAGTTTCTCTCTTATGCTGGACGATTGTAACTTATTAAATCGGTTGTCTTTGCTATCCAATCGTATTGGTCTGCTCACTTCATTCTTCCAGTGGTTGTGCTTAAAGATATTAAGTCCACTATTAGTAAATTTTTAAGTAAAGGTCTCTCTATGTTGAAGTTTGGGGCCAAAGTTGCATGGAGCAAAATTACTTTACCGTATTCCGAAGGTGGTTTAGCTATCAAGCAATTGGAGGATTGGAATAAAGCTCTAATTTTGCTGCAACTATGGAGAGTGGTAAATCCTAACCCCCAGTCTCTTTGGGCTTTATGAGTAAGAGGTAATCATTTAAAATCAAACCACTTTTGGGCATTGAAGATTCCAAATGACTGTTCATGGATATGGAGAAAGGTACTGCAGTTGAGATCTCTTGTTATTAAGTATATTTATTTTCATATTGGAAATGGGGATAATACTAGCTTGTGGTTTGATCCTTGACTTAATGTGATCCCCTTGGCGTCTAGTTCCCATTCTTCTCTGATCATCAATTCTAGTTTGGGCCTAAATGCTACTGTGAGTGGTATTATTAGAAATTCCTCTTGGCACCTCCCTTTATCCAACCATTATGATTTTACTGTCTTTCGGGATTCTTTTGATCATAAAAGGATCTATGACTCATCTCGGCCTGATGAGATTTTTTGGGACACTGCGAAGTCTAATAAGGTTAAAGCCTCTATGACGCTCGATTAGACAGGTGGGGGTTGTAGTCCTTTGGAACAAGTTAGTGTGGCATAAGGTTTTGATCCCAAGATTTTGTTTTAACCTCTAGTTGGCTTTTCACCGTGGGTTGCGTACAATGGACAGGTTGATCAGTTTTGGGATGCTTGTTAACTCTTCTTGTGTTCTTTGTTCATCTCAATCAGAAACTTTTGAACACCTATTCTTTCAATGAGATTACTCTTTTAGGGTCCTTATATCTATTCTTAGACATTGTGGGTGGAGGGGTTTTATTAGGAGATAGAGTTCTATAACGGGCTACCTCATTCATTATTCTAGTCCAAATTTTCATCATAGTCTGCTTCATCTTGGGTTCGCTGCAGTTGTTTATCGTATTCGGAATGAATGGAATGCAAGGATATTTAGTCAAAAATTTTACTCTGCTCGGAACCTTGTCTCTGACATCTTACACATGCTTAAATGTAAGCTTCATACAAATGCAAAATTCCAAAAAGTTAAAGCAAGATATGGTTTTAGACATCTTTCTTTAAATAATGTTTGAACCTAGGACATATTTTTGTTGGGTCTGTTATGTCTGTTTTGTTATTTTTTAGTGGTTGCGAATGTACTGAAAGGACTGTTATAGTTCTCTGCAGCATGGGCATGGGCTGTTGGTCGATGGGCTGCTGCTGCAGCTGGTGGTTTTCATTTTCTGCTGTAGTTTGGAGTCTGGGATGAAAGTTGCAGATTGAAAATAGTTATTTGATATGGAATGCTTTTGGTTGGGCTTACAAAAAATTTGTTTTAGGGTTCTGGCTAGTTGTGTGATGTCTGCTGAAATGGTCCCTGGGCAGTGCTGCTGCTGTTTCTCGACAGTTTGTGGTATATGGGCATTGGCTATTGCTGCCCTAGGCTGACACCTAGTTTGCTTGCTAGGTTGCTGCAGTTGGTTGACTGCTCCTTTTTTGGGTTTCATATGTTATGCTGATGCTCAAGTTGTATGCTTTTTGATGCTGATTTATTTTGGCTGCATTATGACTGGATTTGCTGCACTTCTCGACAGCAGCTAGCTATGTGTTGTGTTGTTGTCTGTGCTGGGCGGATGTGATGATGCGTGCCATGTGCTGTAACGACCCCAAAATTCATATAATTTAATTCTCGACTTCGGTCGTTAATAATACAATCAACCTCTAAATTTATATCATTAAACGATAATACAACCATTGAAATTTGCGGAATAATTAAAACTTTTATACATTTCCTTCTTTATTGCCCTAAATCGCAACCTTTACATTACATCTCTTCGATTCAAATTTATATCGTGAATCGTTACAACAAAATAACTATACAAAGTCTTACATTAAAAATAGGTATCCATATACATCAGATAACTCAACTTACAATTCAACAACATGTTACATTCAAAATATTAAATACATTCCCCATAAAACATAAGCAATCTTCGTGAATATGGATCTCTATATTTCATATAGCACATATCCTTACCTTAAATCTTTAACCTGCAAAAGTGGTTATTTGCAAGGTTGAGCTCAACAGCCCAGCAAAATCTAATAGTTTTCATGCATCATGTAGCACATAATAATATGCTCAACATATATCTCATGAACATCGGACTATCATAACATACATGCTACAATTCTTATAATAATTATAAAGATTAAGTTCCTTACTTAATCAGCATGCTTTAGTCAAACAACGTAGTCATAAATTGACTTTAACATTTCATACATTCAACATATATATACACCTCATACTCTTTGTAACAAATATTTAAAACAGTTAATCATCAAGCTCACATAGCAAATAGGAACTGAAAGACTTGCCTTGATCGTTGTTTACCAATAAACGTTTAACAGCTTACAGTTATCTGCACTTCACGTGCCCTTGTATGCTAGAAGGTGAAAATTTTCTTCCTTTGATCAACAAGACTTCTTTTCCCCAATTCCTTTCTCAAAATCTCTCTAGGATTCTCTCAAGTTTTCTCTCAATTTCTTCTTTTCTTCTTTTTCTTTCTTCTGAGTCTTTCTCCATAACTTCTAACTTACGCACTAATAAAAATATAACGTATAATAATAATAATAATATAGATATTAAGTATATAACTTTAATTGACATCAGTTATCAAATTTTGAAAATCAAAAGCCATAAGGCTTGTTTGGCTAACATAATTAAAATTA
Source organism: Panax japonicus (assembly GCA_020205505.1). Taxonomy (NCBI): domain Eukaryota; kingdom Viridiplantae; phylum Streptophyta; class Magnoliopsida; order Apiales; family Araliaceae; genus Panax; species Panax japonicus. The sequence continues at coordinate 63,204,081 of CM035093.1, forward strand.
ATTAATTAATCCTTATACCTTGTTTGGTAAAACCACTTAAAACAATGACTTAGTCATTCCTTAAATCTTGTTTGGCAAAACAAGATTAAAATAAGAATTTTAAAAGCTCTACGGCTTTGTTTGGTAAAACCAAATTAAAACTCTTTTAATTTATTTTCATAAGTAATTTATAATATAGTTTATTGTCCCTCATTGTTTACTTGGATTTTCATATCCAATCTTAATTAAATAAACTAATTACCACATACTAAATAAATTTCACACTTAAGCAAATATCACAAAATTATAATTTCATTATAATTTTATTTAATAACTTAATATACCACCTTAAATTATTAAATTAAAACAACAATATAACATCTTATGTTATATTACAACTCTCTAAATTATAAATTAATTTAATTTAGAATATTATCTAATGAATTTAGATTCATCAATATTTACTAGCAACCATTACATCAATAAATTATTTATCTCATCAATTTCAACAATAAACACATCAAATAAATATTTAATATTACAATTTAAAATTTTGGATCGTTACATCCTTCCCTCCTTACAAGGATTTTGTCCCCAGAATCACAACTCCAATAATCAAATCATCACATTCTTCACTCTTTTATCTTAATTAAGTTAATTTCTATAACTCATGGATTATTTACTTACTAATAAATAATTCAATAAATATCTACTAAACAACAAACACATCAATTAAAAATATTTATTTAATTCAATAAATATTTAGAATTATAAATAAAATTTGGATTGTTACATGTGCTGACTGTGCTATTGGTTGTGTTGGGTAGATGGGCTGCTATGTGCTGCTATGTGCCGTGTTGCTATGGGCACATAGATGGGCTGCTATGTGCCGTGTTGCTGAACTGATTTGGTTTGTTCTGACATGTGGTTTCTGCTACAATTTTAGTTGTTACAGTTGCTTTAATTGATTTCAAGCCAATTGTTGGTTGTTTATTGTTATTTCTTTGTTCCTTGTTGAAACCTAGTATGCTAGTGTCTAGCTTTGGTTTACTATAGGCATCATAGTGCTTGTCCTATGATGGCTAGGGTATACTTCTTGGGGTTTGACCCGTGTACTTTGTACATATTTTTTTTATTTCAGTCTAAATTTAGCAAAAAAATAAGAAACTTAATTTTGATCAAGCAGCTGCAGGAGAGAAAAGGTTACTCCAATTAAATGAATTAGATGAGTTTCGACTACAAGCATACGAGAACTCAAATCTGTACAATGAAAAGGTTAAGAAGTGGCATGACCAAAAGATCACAAATAGAAATTTTGAACCGGGACAATCAGTACTACTGTTCAGTTCACGATTGCGATTGTTTTCAGGAAAGCTCAAATCTAGATGGTTGGGGCCATTCACAATCAAGAGAGTTTTTTCACATAGTGTCGTTGAGTTATACAGTAGGAATCCTTTGGAGACGTTTAAAGTCAACCGTCATCGGCTAAAGAATTACTGGAGTGGCGACATCGACAATGAAGTCACCGTTATCACACTTGTTGACGCGCCATAAACAGGGAGTAGTCAGGCTGAAAGACTTAAAATCAAGTGTTATTTGGGAGGCAACCCAATTTTATTCTTATTTTTAGTACATGTTTTTAATTCGTAGGTCAGAGTATAAGTTTAGTGTGAATTTAGTTTAAAGTATAAATTTAGTTTGATTTATTAGGTAGTCAGTCGAGTCATGTTTTCTAGTAAATTCAACTTTTAATTTTCAATGTTAGGTTGTTATCTTAAATTTGTAATGTTATGGTGTTTCAGATACTTGGGAAGTGCATGGATATATGTTGGATGCAAAGAAACAGATAAACCAAGTTCAGCTGCAGTGTACCCACCCCCCCACCCCCGCGCTGGGGCAGACATTTTATGAAGGAACTCCCTGCCGGGGCGGGGGTTCTTAACCCAGAAATAGTAGACCCCTCCGCCGGGGCTGATAAATTCCATAAGAAACCCCCGTCAAGCCGGGGATCACGAACCGAAAATAGTATGCCCCTCCGTCGGGGCAAAAATTTGTAGCTTATTACCCCCCTCCGGGGCGGGGGTATGGGAAGTTGAACAGACAAATTCGACAGTTACAAAACATTAACTCATCTTCTCCACTTCCACATCCTTCAACTACAACTGAGACCCATGACTTCCTGGCATCTTACCCATTATCTCACATCATCATCATTTACCCACTCCTTCAACTTACTACATCTCTACACTATATCTCCCCCTATAAATTAAACCCCTAAATACATCACAACTGTAAGACCCCAACTTATTATAAATAAAAATTAATTTTCTCTATTTATTATTTTGAAATAGTAAGGGTTGATTTAATTAATGTGGATAGTTATGGGTAAAATACGCAAATATTTCAAAATAAGCAAGTGGTTATAAAATATTCATTGTTGTCAGGGAATATTCGTTTGATCGTGGAATATTCGTACTATCGGGGAATATTCGTACAACGGCACAGCCATGTGTGGGCCCCATAACGGAAAGCGATTGAATGACGAAAACGACAAATATAAGTTGTTTAAAAATAACGGCGTAGTTGTTACCGTTAATACTGTTAAAATACTCGGTGGTTAAAACACAGTAGCACACGGTATTGCACCAATTATTGATTCTTACGTAAGAAGTTACTACTCAATAATTGTTACAGTAATAACTGTTCAGTATTTTATTTTATTGATTCAATAATTGCTGCATTGATATTTTATAGTGCTGTTGTTTCAATAATTGTCATTACACAGTATTTTTCATTATCGAAGCAATAATTCATATTATCTGAATAATATTATTAGATAACATTATTGGCAATGTCTAGAAAGTTCTGTCTGAGGAGAGGTTTGGTCATCTAATTGCGCGCCAGTAAGGAGAGATCCTTGTTGGAAAGCCCCCTCTTTCCTGAGAACTATCTGGTTGTCAATATTGTGATTCTGTAATATTATTTGTGAATAATTAATTATTGATTCATATGATGAGGAAAATATTAATTTTATGAGAATATAGATGGAGAAAATTTTTAATGTGACAATTGTTGAAAATTAAAATTTTATCTTTTTCTGATAAAATAATTATTATATTTTAATAATATAATAATGATGATATTTTACGATGAATGTGGGATATATGAGTATATGTGGAGGAGGAGTATTTTTGTTACCAAAAATATTTAAAACATGTTAAACATGTCGGTGGACCCCATTTCTTGATAAAATTTGATTATAGCCTGTAAAATTGCCCGTTTATGGATTTCGGTCAATTTCTGTTTGGAATTTTGAAAAACTTTCTTCTGCAAAGTTGTAGAGAATTGAATTTCCTATAAAAACTCACGAGATTCAAATTTTCTGACAAAAGGGCTATTTATGGTGAATTATTGAAGTTCCGAAGCTCCGAAATAATTGATTTTTTGGAAGTTTAAATTATTTTAAATATGAAAAATGTTTTTTGTCATTATTGTGGGTCTTGCATGTGTTGGAATTTGCTGAATTCAGATCCTTAAAAGTGTGCGTAGGAATATATATATATATATATATATATATATATATATATATATATATATATATATATATATATATATATTATTAATTTATTAAATTTTCTACTTTGGTGTTCTAAGCATTTTCCTATAAATAGAGTGCTTAGGTTAGAATTGAAAATCACACCAGAAACTGAAGTTTTCTCTCTCTATATTATCGAGCGTATTCTTGTGAGTATTTTGAGTATACTTTGAGTATTGCTATACGGTGCAAGTTCAAGTCATAACCTATATCCGGTGTTTCAGCTAGAAGTACTGATTTTCCAAGGTAAGTGATATTATTATTTTTAAATGATATTATTTCTTCTAATATCATTATGCCGAAGTATTGATCTGAACTTTTAATCAAATTTGGAACTTTTTGTGTCGGAGTTACTATTCACGTATACGGCACTATTCACGTATACGACATTATTCACGAATACGGCACTATTCATCGAAAAATAAAAATTTTCCTTTTTCGTCTAAAATATCTATTGTGGATACTAGCTTTGATTATATCCATGTTTTGATCATTCTTGAATTTTACACCACTATGATTATTTTTGAGGTATTTTTGGACATGGATAAAACAAATTACGAATACTTAATCATTAATCCTTGTCATTTTGTTTCACTAGATTCGTTTCTTTAAAAATATTTTTCATCATCCTCAGTCTTAAATGATGATATTATTGAATATCTTTGGCCTGTAGTGCAAAGATGAATGATTTCTGATGAATATCTTTGGCCCGTAGTGCAAAGATGAACATGTGTTTAGATGAACATGACCAACTGATGAATATCTTTGGCCTGTAGTGCAAAGATGAATATTTGATTTCAATTATATAATGATTGATGTTACAAGGATAAACGATAGACGATGAACTTTTAAATTCATACATAGAAGATAGTAGTTTGCATTCTCTACTTAACTCTTCTAATGAATTATTATTTCCGCTGCGGAATATTGATTTAAAACTTGTTGTCTATTGTATTCTATTATATTTTTCCCTGTTGAAGACTAACGATAATTTGTTGTATATTATCTTAGTCATAATATTCTTTGCTGGGCTAGTTGAGCTCATTCTTTTCATTTTTGTTCCATTTTTCTTCTCAGGAGATGAAAATGTAGCGAGTACGAGTCGGGGGATGTAATGATGGTTCTAGAGAGAGTTGTTTAGTAGTCCTCACCATTTTTATAAAATATTATATCAATAATTATGATGAGGATTTATTTGTATGTGGATATTGTCTAGATAGCAATATCCGTACTTAAACTCACAGTTTGTATGTTGTAATAATAAAGTTGTAGTTGTTTCTGTACCATGTATTGACAACTCAAAATGGGTGATGTATACCTATTTTGGGGGCGTCACAGTTGGTATCAGAGCTTAGGGATATGATCTCTGGCGGAGATCGGGGAATAAAACTAGGAGGGGAGAGACGAGTAAATCCTTCGCTAGTGTGTCCTACCTAAGCTTATTTGTTAGTTGGTCAGTATATAGGGATATTATGTGATATATTGATTTTCTTAATTAACCTTTGTTTTATGACAGTATTTGAGAATGTCGACTGAGAATATTAACAATGGAGTAAATGAGACTGTGGAGACACCTGTACTCACCAACGAGGAGAACGTGCAATAGGCTGGCAATGTACCTCCTGTGAACAACACCATTGAGCAGATGATGAACGAGGGGATGTTTAGAAGCTTTTTGCAGTTCATGCAAAATCAGACGAGGGAGACTCGTGTTCAAAATACAGGAGGAAATGATAGCAATTCACGAGTTGTCACAGCCAAGCAGTTCAAAGAGTTGGGACCACCAGAATTTAAGGGAAAGCCCGATCCGATCATGGCAGAAACCTAGGTCAAGCAAATTACCAAGATATTCGATGTCTTGGGATGCACGGAGGAACAGAAGGTTTCATTCGCCACCTTTATGTTCCGTGGCGAGGCAGACTACTGGTGGGAGTCTGTGAAGCGTACACATCCAGCCGCACTCAGCATGTCTTGGAAGACGTTTCAAAAACTATTTAATGACAAATACTTTCCTGAAAGTGTTTGTCATATGAAGGAAGTGAAGTTCATCAGATTAGAACAAAACAACATGACAGTGTCTCAGTACGAGGCAAAGTTTGTAGAGTAATCTAGGTTTGTACCTCATTTGGTGGAGAATGAGGAACGTATGACGCGGATTATTCTGAGAGGTTTGAAACCCGACATACGACAATATCTCATTTCTCATAAATTTTCTCTCTATTCAGATGTTGTAAACAGGGCTAAATTATTAGAGCGAGATAACGAGTACGGTCAATCGAGGGACCACAACCAGGATCATACCGGAGATAGCAGTCAACGGAATAACGATAACCAGCGGAGAAAGAAAAAGATGGACAAAAATGGTAACCACTCTGGTGGTAATCATGGCCATGAAAATAGAAGAAGCGAGTCAGGAGGAGATTTTAAAAAGAGGAGATTTAACAACGACCATGTGAAGACGACAGTGCCGGCAGCAATTGTTTCTAAGGGAGTAGAACGATCCACTGGTCATATGCTATAAATGCGGGAAAGAGGGACATATCAGTCCAAACTACCCACAACAGTTCAAGGTATGCTATAATTGTGGAAAGGAAGGACATATCGCTCGAGATTGTACGGTAGCGAAACCTAGTTCAGCGGGGACGGTGACTCAAAAGACTGTCCCAGAAAAGTCAAAGTCAACGGTTCCTGGAAGAGCATTTGTTGTGACTGGTCAAAATGCGAGGAACCCAAACGAGGTGATCACGGGTAAGCTATTTATAAATTCTTGCGAAGTTTATACCTTACTTGATACCGGTGCTACCCATTCATTTATCTCTCCTGCTTGTGCTCAACGTTTAAACTTGACTCCGGAGAAATTAGACTTTGACCTATCTGTGGAAACTTCGTTTGGAGAAACTTTCATCACATCTACTGTTTATAAATCTTGTTTAATTCAAGTTGGCACTATCACATTACCTGTGGACCTTATCTCTTTAAAGATACTTGCTTTTGATGTGATTTTAGGGATTGATTGGTTAACTACTCATCATGCCAAAATTGATTGTTTTCGTAAGGTTGTTAGTTTTCATATTCCTAACCATCCTGTTGTACGAATTCAAGCAACTAAACCATTAAAATCAATCACTGTCATATCTAATCATAAAGCTATTCGTTTATTGAAAAACGGATGTCAAGCTTTCTTAGCCATGTTATGGATTTGAATAAAGACACGTCAAATTTGAATAATATTCCTGTTGTTATTGACTTTCTTGACGTATTTCCTGAAGAACTTCCCGGTCTATCCCCAGAACGTGAAGTTGAATTCTTTATTGATCTTGAACCTGGTACAAAGCCCATTTCTAAAACCCCATATCGAATGGCTCCTATTGAACTTCAGGAGTTAAAGGTCCAACTACAGGAGTTGTTGGACATCGGTTTCATTCGTCCTAGTACATCTCCTTGGGGTGCTCCTGTTTTATTTGTAAAGAAGAAAGACGAGAGTATGCGACTTTGTATTGACTATCGGGAATTGAACCATGTCACCATCAAGAATAGGTATCCTCTACCTCGTATTGATGACTTGTTTGACCAGTTGCAAGGAGCACAATTCTTTTCAAAAATCGATCTTCGTTCTGGACATCATCAGCTGAAGATTAGAACTGAGGATATTCCAAAGACTGCCTTCAGAACTCGGTACGGGCATTATGAATTCTTAGTCATATCTTTCGGATTGACTAATGCTCATGCGGCTTTCATGGATATGATGAACCGAGTATTCAAGGAATATTTGGATCAGTTCGTTGTTGTCTTTATTGATGACATCCTCATATATTCCAAAAGTTATGAAGATCATGAGCACCATTTGAAGTTGGTACTCCAAAGGCTTCGTGAAAACAAACTATATGCCAAATTGAAGAAATGTGAGTTATGGCTTGAGGAAGTAGCATTTCTTGGGCACGTGGTGTCAAAACATGGATTATCCGTGGACCCGGCAAAGATTGAAGCAATACAAAGTTGGGAGCAACCGAAGTCGGTGAACGAAGTACGTAGCTTTTTGGGCTTAGCTGGTTATTATCGGAGATTCGTGGAAGGGTTTTCTCGAATCGCTACTCCATTAACCCAGCTAACTCGGAAGGATACAAAATTCGTTTGGAGCGAAGAATGCGAGAAGAGTTTCCAAGAGCTCAAGAGGAGACTCATTTCGGCACCTGTTCTAACAATACCATCTGGTACGGATGGATTTGTTATCTACAGTGATGCTTCAGGCAAAGGGTTAGGATGTGTTCTCATGCAACGTGGGAAAGTCATAGCATATGCCTCGCGACAACTTAAAGAGTATGAGAGGAATTATCCTACTCATGATCTAGAGTTGGCAGCAGTCGTTTTCGCGCTAAAGATATGGAGGCACTATCAATATGGGGAGAAAGTGGAGATATATTCAGACCATAAAAGCCTTAAATATTTCTTCACTCAAAAAGAACTCAACATGCGGCAGCGACGTTGGCTCGAGTTATTGAAAGACTACGACCACACTATTCAATACCATCCTGGAAAAGCGAACGTAGTAGCTGACGCGTTGAGTAGAAGATCATATGCAGGAATGAGTGTGATGATGTCAAGTATACACATAGAGCCAACTTTAATAGAAAAAGTTAAGGTTTCTCAAGCCACCGACCAGGAGCTGATGCGTATGAAGAAGAAAGTACAAGAAGGTGCTATTCCGGAAGCGAGAATTGATGAAGAAGGAATACTTCTAGTCCACTCCAAACTTTGTGTTCCTAACGACTCTAATTTGAAGTACAAGATTATGATGGAGGCACACAATACACCATTTGCAATCCATCCTGGAAGTACTAAAATGTATCGTGATCTTCGACATACATTTTGGTGGAACAATATGAAGAGAGAGATTGCAAAGTTTAAATCTATGTGTTTAACTTGTCAACGTGTAAAGGCGGAGCATTTAGTACCTAAGGGTCCGTTGCAACCACTTGAGATTCCTAAATGGAAATGGGAACACATTACCATGGATTTCGTTACGGGTCTTCCTACGATTTCTCAAGGCATCAATGCTATTTGGGTTATTGTTGATAGATTAACCAAGTCTGCTCATTTCTTGCCGATACGGGAGACTTATTCCCTTGAACGTCTTGCTCAAATGTACGTAAATGAGATTGTGAGATTGCATGGCATGCCAGTATCCATAGTTTCAGATCGTGACCCAAGATTCACTTCAAGATTTTGGGTTAGCTTACAAAAAGCTATGGGTACGGATTAATGATTCAGTTCGGCATACCATCCTCAAACGGACAGACAATCAGAGAGGACTATTCAAACTCTTGAAGATCTATTAAGACTCTGTGTCCTAGACTTCAAGGGCAGTTGGGATAAGTATTTATCATTGGTGGAATTCTCCTACAACAACAGTTATCAGGTAAGTATATGTGTGGCTCCATTTGAAGCATTATATGGACGAAAGTGTCGCTCTCCAATATGTTGGGATGAGGTGGGTGAAGCAACATTGTTGGGACCCGAGTTAGTAAGTATAACTACCGAAAAGATCCAAATGATTCGACAACGTATACAAATGGCACAAGATCGATAAAAGAGTTATGCGGATCTTCATCGAAAGGACGTGGAATTTAGTATAGGGGATCATGTATTGTTGCGAGTTGCTCCATGGAAGGGAGTTACAAGATTTGGGAATAGAGGAAAGCTCAATCCACGATTTATTGGTCCATTTCAAATTCTTGACCGAGTAGGAAATGTAGCCTATAGACTCGTGTTACCTCCGAGTATGTCTCGTGTTCATAATGTGTTTCACATATCTGTACTTCGTAAATATGTGAAAGACCTGAACCACGTTATTGAGTTAGAACCGGATGAGATAGCCGAAGACTTAACGTATGAGGATGTACCTGTTAAGATCTTGGATAGAACAGAGCATGTCCTACGCACGAAGGTCATACCACAAGTTAAAGTGTTGTGGAAGAACCATGCTATTGAAGAAATGACCTGGGAGTTGGAAACTGAAATGAAAGCAATGTATCCACACCTTTTCGAAACACCAGGTACGTACATCAATTTCGAGGACGAAATTTCATAAGGAGGGGAGGTTGTAAGACCCCAACTTATTATAAATGAAAATTAATTTTCTCTATTTATTATTTTGAAATAGTAAGGGTTGATTTGATTAATGTGGATAGTTATGGGTAAAATACGCAAATATTTCAAAATAAGCAAGTAGTTATAAAATATTCATTGTTGTCAGGGAATATTCGTTTGGTCGTGGAATATTCATATTGTTGGGGAATATTTGTACGACGGCGCAGCCATGTGTGGGCCCCATAACAGAAAGCGATTGAATGAAGAAAACGACAAATATAAGTTGTCTAAAAATAACGGTGTAGTTGTTAGCGTTAATACTGTCAAAATACTCGGTGGTTAAAACACAGTAGCACACGGTATTGCACCAATTATTGATTCTTACGTAGGAAGGCACTACTCAATAATTGTTACAGTAATTACTGTTCAGTATTTTATTTTATTGATTCAATAATTGCTGTATTGATATTTTATAGTGTTGTTGTTTCAATAATTGTCATTACACAGTATTTTTCATTATTGAAGTAATAATTCATATTATCTGAATAATATTATTAGATAACATTACTGGCAATGTCTAGAAAGTTCTATCTAAGGAGAGGTTTGGTCACCTAATTGCGCGCCAGTAAGGAGAGATCCTTATTGGAAAGCCCCCTCTTTCTTGGGAACTGCCTGGTTGTCAATATTGTGATTCTGTAATATTATTTTTGAATAATTAATTATTGATTCATATGATGGGAAAAATATTAATTTTATGATGATATAGATGGAGAAAATTTTTAATGTGACAATTGTTGAAAATTGAAATTTTATCTTTTTCTGATAAAATAATTATTATATTTTAATAATATAATAATGATGATATTTTACGATGAATGTGAGATATATGAGTATATGTGGAGGAGTATTTTTGTTACCAAAAATATTTAAAACATGTTAAACATGTCGGTGGACCCCATTTCTTGACTAAAATTTGATTATAGCCTGTAAAATTGACCGTTTATGGATTTCGGTCAATTTCTGTTTGGAATTTGGAAAAACTTTCTTCTGCAAAGTTGTACAGAATTGAATTTCCTATAAGAGCTCACGAGATTCGAATTTTCTGACAAAAGGGCTATATATGGTGAATTATTGAAGTTCCGAAGCTCCGAAATAATTGATTTTTTGAAGTTTAAATTATTTTAAATATGAACAACTTTTTTTGTCATTATTGTGGGTCTTACATGTGTTGGAATTTGCTGAATTCAGATCCTTAAAAGTGTGCGTAGGAAAAATATATATATATTATTAATTTATTAAATTTTCTACTTTGGTGTTCTAAGCATTTTCCTATAAATAGGGTGCTTAGGTTAGAATTGAAAATCACACCAAAAACCGAAGTTTTCTCTCTCTATATTATCGAGCGTATTCTTGTGAGTATTTTGAGTATACTTTGAATATTGCTATACGGTGCAAGTTCAAGTCATAACCTATATTCGGTGTTTCAGCTAGAAGTATTGATTTTCCAAGGTAAGGGATATTATTTTTTAAAATGATATTATTTCTTCTAATATCATTATGCCGAAGTATTGATCTGAACTTTTAATCAAATTTGGAACTTTTTGTGTCAAAGTTACTATTCACGTATACTGCACTATTCACGTATACGACACTATTCACGAATACGACATTATTCATCAAAAATGAAAATTTTCCTTTTCGTCTAAAATATCTATTGTGGATACTAGCTTTGATTGTATTCATGTTTTGATCATTCTTGAATTTTACACCACTATGATTATTTTTGAGGTATTTTTGGACATAGATAAAACAAAGTACGAATCCTTAATCCTTAATCCTTGTCATTTTTTTTCACCGGATTCGTTTCTTTAAAAATATTTTTCATCATCCTTAGTCTTAAATGATGATATTATTGAATAACTTTGGCCTGTAGTGCAAAGATGAATGATTTCTGATGAATATCTTTGGCCCGTAGTGCAAAGATGAACATGTGTTTAGATGAACATGACCAACTGATGAATATCTTTGGCCTGTAGTGCAAAGATGAATATTTTATTTTAGTTATATATTGATTGATGTTACAAGGATAAAAGATAGACGATGAACTTTTAAATTCATACATAGAAGATAGTAGTTTACATTCTCTACTTAACTCTTTTAATGAATTATTATTTCCGCTGCGAATATTGATTTAAAACTTGTTGTCTATTGTATTATATTATATTTTTCTCTGTTGAAGACTAACGATAATTTGTTGTATATTATCTTAGTCATAATAGTCTTTACTGGGCTAGTTGAGCTCACCCTTTTCCTTTTTGTTCTATTTTTCTTCTCAGGAGATGAGAATGTAGTGAGTACGAGTCGGGGGATGTAATGATGATTCTAGAGAGAGTTGTTTAGTAGTCCTCACCATTTTTGTAAAATAATGTATCAATAATTATGATGAGGATTTATTTGTATGTGGATATTGTCTAGATGGCAATATTTGTACTTAAACTCACAGTTTGTATGTTGTAATAATAAAGTTGTATTTGTTTCTGTACCATGTATTGACAACTCAGAATGGGTGATGTATACCTATTTTGGGGGCGTCACAACAACTTCATCTCCATTCATACAATCTCAGTCACACACGAGTTAGGGCTCTTCAAGTGATAGTTGGGCAGCAATAACTAAGGGAAGAAGTAACCAATTGTCAATACATTGAGAGTAAATATTTGTTTCTTGCAAGCTTTCATTCTACATCACCACATTAGAAGTTCAACTACCATTGTGTGGGGGGATAGTGTGTTGTCCACACCAAGTGTTCGGCGAATTGTTCAAAAGAAGTTTAGGGGTATTTTGCCTAGAGTTCATCCATTCTAGTATCATGGCACCAAAACGAACAGCAAAGTGACAGCGAAGCAAGAGTTCCGGGTCTACACCACCGACTCGGTCCTTTGATAGAAGAAAGTTCACAAGTGCCACCGCCGCCGATCGTTACGACTATCTAGTAACCAAAGCACTAACCCCAGAGCGTGGCTTGGCACCCGATAATGTAGATGGCAAAATAAAGAGACAAATATATGAAAAAGGATGTGATAGATTCACTGACGAGCCAGAGCCTGCAATCGTAAATGCGATGAAAGAATTCTATACAAATGTGAAGGATAAGGCCCCATTCATAGCATATATAAAGGGCAAGCAAGTTCCTTTTGGTGCTGATGCCATTAACGAGTATTACAACTTACGAGTTCCTAGAGAATGCCATTATGCCTATTTGTGTGACCATGATCCCGACTATGAGGCCATTTTAACTGAAATAACAAAGTCGGGCACCACATGGGTTAAGGGGCGCAAAGGGGGCACCATCCTCCACAACAAGGATCTCAGGAAGTATGGTAAAATATAGTATGCGTTCATGTGCGCTAAGCTATTCCCGTCCACACATATGACAGAGGTGACCAAGGAGAAGATACTCCTCTTATATGCAATCGTGCAAGACTTTCTCATCGACGTGGGTGCCATCAAAAGTTTCTCTATCCAAAGATGCCTAAGAGGGCCATTTTCCAACTGCTTGTCACACCCATCTCTCATATGTGGGTTGTGCAGGCAGGCGAGAGTTAGGTGGTCCGGCGATGAGACTACCCAGATGCCGCTACGGACTTAACATCTTTAAAAGTATGTATTGACTGAGAAAATAGAGTAGAGTTGTGCTTAACATCTTTAAAAACCCTAACCCTAATTTTCGGATAGGGATTCGATAGAAAATACAATTAAAATAATTGTACTGTTGATTATGTGTTTGTACTGTATAGAAATGTTGACCAATGGTTGACTGGATGAGGTTTAATATTAATAAATCTAGTAAGAGATTAGAAACCCTAATCTAGGGATTAGAAACCCTAATCGATAGCCGGGAAACTATAATTTCAAAACCGGGAATTGTAAACCCTAAATTAGGAAAACCTAATCCTAATTGGCAAGCTTAATGTGTTTAATTAAACTTAAATATAATTAGAAAACCCTAATTATATTTTAGTATATTAATTTTCTATTTTTGAAACCCTAATTGTATTTTTGAAATATTTAATTTTCTAATTTGTAAACCCTAAATTAGAAAATAATTGTAGAAATTAAAGTTGTAAAACTCTAGGGATAGAACCTTAGGGTCAAACCCTAAGGGTTTGGTTATTGTCTAATTTGTCATTTAAATTAAATTGTAAAAGTCCAAAATGCCCTTTTTGTATAAATTATTAGGTAACTTGTAAATCTTGGTGAATTTGTGTTAGGTAACCAACTTTATTGACTTGTGTGACTTATTTTATCAGCCAATTAAGCTCCAATTGACAGCCAACATCAGCCATTCAATGAATCAAGCAATATATAAATGGATTTGGAGAGAGAAAGTTCACAAAAATAGCAAAATTTATGTCCAACACTCAACAAACTCTCTCTCTCTCCTAACCTCCGAATTTCTCTAGTAGATCAGTCACTAGAACACCTTTTAGATCAATAATATCATTTCAGTAAATCAAGGATCAAAGATTTGGATAGAAAGGTATAAAACTCAAAACTATTTTGATCTTACATGCTAAGAAAATCTTTGTGATTATGTGTTTAGAATCTTGATATTGAATGTTTTATGAAGATCTATGATGATCTATCATGGATCCATAGTATTATAATGCTTTAAATTTGAGTTTTTGTAAAACTGTCCAAGAGCTTGATTTATGGTCTGAGAAGCTAATGTCAGGAGCCATAAATCGTTGCTCGTTTTTGATTTTTGTGTTGTAATTGTTGTTATTTGTAGCCTGGTATGTAGGCTTTAATCTTCAAGTGGTAGTACAGCTAAGTGATGTCTATATCAAGAGTTATTAACGGTCAAAACCCATTGACCGGGCTTGACCGAGCAAAATTCTGGGTAACCCAGAATGGCTAAAATAGCGTCTGACAACATCTTTGAGCCTCTTGATCTTTCAGTTGTGTTAATTTTTTGATGTTATTTTGTATTAAGTTTGTAGTTGGTTATCTAGACTCTAGATTCATGTTAATATATCTCTTAAAAAACACATATGATGGTCGTAATGATTGGTCAAACCTGACAATTTGTTCACGGTTGCACTTTCTGGAAATTTCAAGAAAATATAAGAACAGCTTTCTGACAATGTTTGACCTAGTGGAATTTGGAGTTTTGGGTGTTGTTTAACTGAGATGTTGTTATGTATTTGTACTTTGACACTAGTACTATAGATTTTGACCTTAACATATCTTATTTGATGAACGGAACATAGATTAAAATGATCAAAAAGTGCCTAGTCGAGTTTCTGGGTTTCTGGAGAAACCCAGAATGGGTCTGACAGTTTCTTTAGCAAGCCCAGATCGTTAATTAATGTAATGTTATGACCAATTGGTTGATTGTTAATGGTAGTACTACATGAGTAATACATGACTAAACTTTAAGATTGCCCAGAAACAATTTTGAATGAGATTTACACTCGTTCAAACGTGACAGGTTGTTAAGCCGGCTGGTAGTGTTCTTGAGACTCAAGAACACCAACATCGACTCGCTAAAGCCTTATAGCGACGGTTTAATTAATTTTATTTTCTGTTTTTTCTGGAAATTAATAAAAAAATAGAAATAAATTATAAAAATTACCAAAAATGGTTTTAAAAATTATTTTAAATTATGAAATTTTTGACTATTTGAGATATTTTTCATTAATATTTATAATTATTTAAATATTAATGATATTTAATTTATTTAATTAGTATATTAAATAAATTAGAGAAAAATGATTTAATATTAATGATATTAAATTTATTTGATTATTAAATTAAATAAATTAGATAAAAATGATTTTTATGATTTAAAAATCATTTTAAATGAGAATAAAGTGTTCGAAAATATTTTGAATTATAAAATATAATTTTCAATATTTTTTGAGAATTCTCATTAATAAATTAATATTAATGATGTTGGATTTATTTAATTTTTATATTAAATAAATGAATTAAAAATGGTTTTATTAATTTAAAAATCATTTAAAATGAGAAAAATGATTTAAAAATATTTTAAGTCATAATTAATAACTTTTAATATTTAGATGATAATTTCATTAATATTTTAATATTAATGGTGATGATTTAAAAATAATTTTAATTATTTTAAAAATCATTTAAGTAGAATATTGTTGATTTAGAAATATTTTAAGTTATTAATAATAACTTTAATATTTTGACAAGAATGTTATTAATATTTTTATATTATTAAATATTAATAATGATAAGATTATTTGATAATTAAATCATTTAAAAATGATTCCGATGTTTAAAAAATTATTATAAATTATAATAAATGCTTGATAATTATTAAAATCTTCCGAAAAATATTATAAATGATAATTGACTTATCTAAAATAATATTGAAGCTTAGAGACCAAGTGTAAGTGATAGATAACTGTGTTAATTGTCGGATAGGGTGACCAGAACACCGAGAACGGACCGAAGTCCAACCAGATCAAAATAGTTAGACTTGTTATGTGTTTATATAGGTTATAAACATTGATGTGGCTATGTGGTAATGTGTCTAGGAGAAGTTTGACTGTGAATTTGCAGTGCTGTGTGTTATGAAATATTGTGCTAATTATTAGACCAATATTA
This sequence comes from Panax japonicus, assembly GCA_020205505.1. Classification (NCBI taxonomy): domain Eukaryota; kingdom Viridiplantae; phylum Streptophyta; class Magnoliopsida; order Apiales; family Araliaceae; genus Panax; species Panax japonicus. The sequence goes on from CM035093.1 coordinate 63,220,384, forward strand.
TTGGTTATAGGTCTTTCGAAAGCAGATAAGTTTATTGTGTAGCTGTAATCAACGGAAGAGGCAAGTTCCCTAACTCAACCTTGAGTTAATATTGTTTAAATATTATTGGTGGTTAATTATTGCTAATTAGACCACGTCCAGGGATTTATTGTTGATAATTCGCAGTTAGTGCATGCTTAATAGTTCGAATTGAATTATTGATTTGGAAAATATATATTCGTAGAATTACTGTTGTTGGATATTTATATCTGTAAAAGTTAGAATTGACAGTACAGATAATTCCTTTTTATTGTCAAATTATACTGAGAAATGTCTTAGCTAATTATTCTAGCTAGACGAACATTTGTTAGAATTTGATAGATTTGAGAAAATAAATTCAATTATTATTGACAAGATCGATGCCAATTATTTCGGCTAGATCGAGAAGTAAATAGAATTTGAAATCACTGTATTTCGTTGTTAAATCAAATCTTGATTCTGAGACTGAGAAGAACAACCTTTTATAAAAAGGGAATATCATTAAATCGTATATTCGATCATTTCGCGCGACATAAGTATTATGCATAATATAGGGTACAAAGAGTTGGTCGGTTCTGAGTACTTGTAGAGGGGTATGATTTAATCTTTATGGTTATCTGATACACCTGAGTAGATATCAAAGTAAATCTTTGATAGATACCCGAGAAGATAAGTTCAAGATCTAGTGTGATCGCTCAGTATAAATCTGGAAAACATTCCACTTTGTTATTTCGTAGAATTGATTCTTGATTATTCATTAAAATATAGTAGAAACTTTGAAAGCAGTTGTACTCTTTCATTATTGAATTATTGTGTTGTATAGTATACGAGAAGACTTGTTATTGAATAACGATTTGTTTAACTATTTCAAAGTTCCTTGAATTTTGGTTTCATTCTATCAAAATAGATAGTTTGTTGTTTTGAATTCTTATATATTTATTGTATGTCTTAAATTGCGGGACAAATTAGTTGCTCACCCTTGCTAAATAAAACTTTTCATCTAGGGACGAAGTTGCAGGAGGTGCTGCAAAGGACAAAGGCAAAGGCGTTGTAATAAATTAGTTATGAATAGCATTATTAGTATGTTATGTTTGTAAACCCTTATGTATATCTAAAGGGTATGTTTATAATGTTAAGGTTAGAGAACCTGGGTAATGTATTATCAAACTCTGATAAAGTCTTATGTATGTTACTATCTATATAATATGGGTAGTTAAATATTATTTATAGTGTGGATCGTGAGCACCATACTCGGGGGTCAGGTAACCCGGATTTGGGGGCATCACAGGTTGGTATCAGAGCTGTAGGTTATAAAACTTAAGTGGGGTGGGGAAAACCCTAGGATTATAACCATAAGCGAGATAGAGAATACTCATTTAGAGTACTAAGTGAGAGATTGCTGAAGTGTATCGATAGTGAGATATGTGGACGCATAGTGAGAGAAGTTTGTAGTGGTGAAGTACTAATCAAGTTGTTTAAACTGATTGTAGGATGTCGGGAGAAGATAAGATGAGTACGGAGATGTCAGCGGCTGTCGCACCAGTGCCAGTAGCCGAGGTGCCAGCACAGAGCGAGTCTGTTGAAGAAGTGGGAAAGGATGAACCTATGGTTAATCTTGGGAGTGATCATGACGATTATCCCGAGATGTATCTAAGTGGTGATGAGGAGGCGAGTCTGAAGAAGCTAAGGTGGAGTTAAAGAATAAGATCAAGGTTGGTGAAAAAGATCAGCTATCTGCAGAAGTCCAGGAACTCTGAAGTAAGGTATTTCTCTTGGAGGAGTTGTGGAAGACGGAGCGAGCATTACGCGAAATGACTGAAGAACGGAACGAGCTAAAAGCGCAGGTGGAAAGAATGAAGGCTGAAGGTGGTGGATCATCTGAAGGAACCAGCAGGAAAGACAAGAAGAAGAGAAAGAGGAACAATGATAGCGACAACTCTGAAAAGTCAAACCCGAAGAAGAGGCAAGCCTGTAGCAAGTGTGGCAAAACTCACGTGGGGGAATGCATGATGTGGAAGAATGTGTGCTTCAACTGTAACCAGTAAGGACATATCTCTTTGCATTGTCCTAAGTCGAATACGAGGAAGTGTTTTTCCTGTGGGCAAACGGGGCATGGATTCAACAAGTATCCCATCAAGAAGAGGACCGGTGAAGGCAGTGGTCTTTAGACAACTTAGATATAAATGTTAGCATCTTTTGGTAGAAGTTTCTGATATTAAGTTATGTAATATCAAGAACGATGTTTAAACATATGTAAATATATGTTTGTATGAATGAAATCTTTATTTTCTATATGAATATAAGATTTAGATTAAATTTGTATGTTCTTAAAACTCATACCTATGGTATGTTCATGACTCATAATTATATGAAATGTTCTGAACCCCTCAGCGAATGGACGCCAAAGGTCTGACTAGGATAAGTTCATACACTCATATAATTGTGGTAAGTTACTGAACTACTAAGTGTGGTAAGCTTGATGAACTGGAAATAGTAATGTGAAAATAGAGAATATCAACTTTTGTGTAAAGTTGGAGAATTGCAACTTTTGTAAAGTTGAATATATTAATCCTAAAATTATTTTAAAGGGTGAATAATATGTGTTAAGTACTATAAGTACTATGTGCTATTTGCATTGCATGAGAACTATGTATTGAATTTTTATTGTGTTAAGAATTTTTATAGAGAAAGAATATTAATATAAGATTTTTTTATTTAAATCAGATCATGCCGCCTAGATGACAGAATCAAAACCAACGAGAAGAACAATCAGTGAGTAACAAAGAATGTCAAGCGGACCCGATGCAAAATTTCATGGATATGCTAGCCCAAGCTATGGAGAATAGAGCTCCAGCCAGGGGAAGAGCAAGGAATCAGTCAGCCGACAGATTGGCTAATTTTAAGGATTTTAAAGTGGTACGTTCGCCGGAATTTAAGGGAACCACGGATCCGATTGAAGCCCAAACCTGGGTAAAGGAGATGGAGAAAGCGTTCGTGATTACGCGTGTGGCGGAAGAGCAAAAGACAGCGTTCACAACATATTTAATGAAGGGAGAAGCCAATTACTGGTGGGAGATGAATCAAGTGCGAGCTGGTACAGCTATAGTAACTTGGACCAGATTCAAGGAATTATTCTTTGAGAATTACTTTTCAACAAGTATGCAAGCTCGAATGGAAGTCAAGTTTCTAGAACTAAAGCAAGAGAATATGTCTGTTTCTGAATACACTGCCAAATTCAACGAGTTGGCGAGATTTACACCTCATCTGGTGGACACGGAAGCAAGAAAAGCGAGAAGATTTGATAATGGATTGAAGCCGGGGATTTAAAACAAAGTAGATGTGTTGCAGATCAATACGTTCGCGGCTTTGTTGGAAAAAGCATTAATCGCTGAAGGAGGGAGCGAGGCTGCATCTCGATTTCATCAGAAGAAGAAAAAGAAGGCAAATGAAGGAGGTAGCAATGGTGGTAGTAACCCAAACAAAAGGGAGTGGAGTGAGAATACCCAATCGGGTAGTAAGACTGAAGGGAATAAGAAAGGAGGAGAGCCATGTGCATTATGTGGGAAGAATCACGCAGGTATTTGTTTGAAGAAGAAAGGAGTTTGTTATAACTACAGACAAGAGGGGCACATGTCGCCCAATTGTCCCAATCCGAAGAAGATACAAGGTTGTTATGCCTGGGGATCAACTGATCATCTGGTTCAAAACTGTCCGAAGAAGAATAATAAGAAGGAAAGTGCCAACAAGGGACCCGGTGGTGGAACCTTGGCAATACGAGGACATGCACAGCCAGGAAGATCAACGGCCCGTACATTCAACATGACGGCGCAAGATGTAGTGTCTACTCAGGAGGTGGCAGGTAACGATTTCGTTTAGAAATTTAATTACGCGAGTAATCTTGGATAGTTATTACTGTGAATTGTTTTCTTTTATAGATCCAAGTCACACGTTAGAATTTATGACACAAATGACTATTGTGTTGATAAGAATGAATTGATGATACAACTTTGAAAGATTGTAGAGAATAAGAAAGCGGTGATTCCGAGGACGAAATCCTTTTAAGGAGGGGTGAATGTGATAACCCAGGATTTCGAATAATCAAAATTTAACGAATAATTTTTTTTATTTAATATTGACATTGAATGTTAATATTGTATTGTGTATCTGTGAGACAAGTCTCGAGAACTGGTCAAAGTATGTATTGACTGAGAAAATAGAGTAGAGTTGTTCTTAACATATTTAAAAACCCTAACCCTAATTTTCGGATAGGGATTCGATAGAAAATACAATTAAAATAATTATGTTGTTGATTATGTGTTTGGACTGTATAGAAATGTTGACCAATGGTTGACTGGATGAAGTTTAATATTAATAAACCTAGTAAGAGATTAGAAACCCTAATCTCGGGATTAAAAACCCTAATCGATAGTCGAGAAACCCTAATTTCAAAACCGAGAATCGTAAACCCTAAATTAGGAAAACCTAATCCTAATTGGCAAGCTTAATGTGTTTAATTAAACTTAAATATAATTAGAAAACCATAATTATATTTTAGTATATTAATTTTCTATTTTTGAAACCCTAATTGTATTTTTAAAATATTTAATTTTCTAATTTGTAAACCCTAAATAATAAAAATAATTGTAGAAATTAAAGTTGTAAAACTCTAGGGTTAGAACCTTAGGGTCAAACCCTAAGGGTTTGGTTATTGTCTAATTTGTCATTTAAATTAAATTATAAAAGTCCAAAATGCCCTTTTTGTATAAATTATTAGGTAACTTGCAAATCTTGGTGAATTTGTGTTAGGTAACCAACTTTATTGACTTGTGTGACTTATTTTATCAGTCAATTAAGATCCAATTGACAGCCAACATCAGCCATTCAATGAATCAAGCAATATATAAATGGATTTGGAGAGAGAAAGTTCACAAAAATAGCAAAATTTATGTCCAACACTCAACAAACTCTCTCTCTCTCCTAACCTCCGAATTTCTCTAGTAGATCAGTCACTAGAACACCTTTTAGATCAATAATATCATTTCAGTAAATCAAGGATCAAAGATTTGGATAGAAAGGTATAAAACTCAAAACTATTTTGATCTTACATGCTAAGAAAATCTTTGTGATTATGTGTTTAGAATCTTGATATTGAATGTTTTATGAAGATCTATGATGATCTATCATGGATCCATAGTATTATAATGCTTTAAATTGGAGTTTTTGTAAAACTGTCCAAGAGCTTGATTTATGGTCTGAGAAGCTAATGTCAGGAGCCATAAATCGTTGCTCGTTTTTGATTTTTGTGTTGTAATTGTTGTTATTTGTAGCCTGGTATGTAGGCTTTAATCTTCAAGTGGTAGTACAGCTAAATGATGTCTATATCAGGAGTTATTAACGGTCAAAACCCGTTGACCGGGCTTAACCGAGCAAAATTCTGGGTAACCCAGAACGGCTAAAACAACGTCTGACAACATCTTTGAGCCTCTTGATCTTTCAGTTGTTTTAATTTTTTGATGTTATGTTGTATTAAGTTTGTAATTGGTTATCTAGACTCTAGATTCATGTTGATATATCTCTTAAAAACACATATGATGGTCGTAATGATTGGTCAAACCTGACAATTTGTTCACGGTTGCACTTTCTGGAAATTTCAAGAAAATATAAGAACAGCATTCTGACAATGTTTGACCTAGTGGAATCTGGAGTTTTGGGTGTTGTTTAACTGAGATGTTGTTATATATTTGTACCTTGACACTAGTACTATAGATTTGGACCTTAACATATCTAATTTGATGAACGGAACATAGATTAAAATGATCAAGAAGTGCCTAGTCGAGTTTTTGGGTTTCTGGAGAAACCCAGAATGGGTCTGACAGCATCTTTAGCAAGCCCGGATCGTTAATTAATGTAATGTTATGACCAATTGGTTGATTGTTAATGGTAGTACTACATGAGTAATACATAACTAAACTTTAAGATTGCCCAGAAACAATTTTGAATGAGATTTACACGCGGTTAAACGTGACAGGTTGTTAAGCCGACTGTCAGTGTTCTTGAGGCTCAAGAACACCAACAGCGACGCTTTTTGTCGCTAAAGCCTTATAGCGACGGTTTAATTAATTTAATTTTCTGTTTTTTCGAAAATTAATAAAAAAATAGAAATAAATTATAAAAATTACCAAAAATGATATTAAAAATTATTTTAAATTATGAAAAATAATTTCTGACTATTTGAGATATTTTTCATTAATATTTATAATTATTTAAGTATTAATGATATTTAATTTATTTAATTAGTATATTAAATAAATTAGAGAAAAATGATTTAATATTATGTAAAATAATTTTAAATAAGAATAATGTATTTAAAAATATTTTGAGTTATAAAATGTAACTTTTAATATTTTTGGAGAATTTTCATTAATAATTTAATATTAATGATATTAGATTTATTTGATTATTAAATTAAATAAATTAGATAAAAATGATTTTTATGATTTAAAAATCATTTTAAATGAGAATAAAGTGTTAGAAAATATTTTGAATTATAAAATATAATTTTCATTATTTTTGGAGAATTCTCATTAATAAATTAATATTAATGATGATGGATTTATTTAATTTTTATATTAAATAAATGAATTAAAAATGGTTTTATTAATTTAAAAATGAGAAAAATGATTTAAAAATATTTTAAGTCATAATTAATAACTTTTAATATTTAGATGATAATTTCATTAATATTTTAATATTAATGGTGATGATTTAAAAATGATTTTAATTATTTTAAAAATCATTTAAGTAGAATATTGTTAATTTAGAAATATTTTAAGTTATTAATAATAACTTTAATATTTTGACAAGAATGTTATTAATATTTTTATATTATTAAATATTAATAATGATAAGATTATTTGATAATTAAATCATTTAAAAATGATTTCGATGTTTAAAAAATTATTATAAATTATAATAAATGCTTGATAATTATTAAAAGCTTTCAAAAAATATTAAAAATGATAATTGACTTATCTAAAATAATATTGAAGCTTAGAGACCAAGTGTAAGTGACAGATAACTGTGTTAATTGTCGGATAGGGTAACCAGAACACTGAGAACGGACCGAAGTCCAACCAGATCGAAATAGTTTGACTTGTTATATGTTTATATAGGTTATAAACACTGATGTAGCTATGTGGTAATGTGTTTAGGAGAAGTTTGAATGTGAATTGCAGTGCTGTGTGTTATAAAATATTATGCTAATTGTTAGACCGATATTATTGGTTATAGGTCTTTCGAAAGCAGATAAGTTTATTGTGTAGCTGTAATCAACGGAAGAGGCAAGTTCCCTAACTCAACCTTGAGTTAATATTGTTTAAATATTATTGGTGGTTAATTATTGCTAATTAGACCACGTCCAGGGATTTATTGGTGATAATTCGCAGTTAGTGCATGCTTAATAGTTCGAATTGAATTATTGATTTGGAAAATATATATATATTCATAGAATTACTATTGTTGGATATTCATATCTGTAAAAGTTAGAATTGACAGTACAGATAATTCTTTTTTATTGTCAAATTATACTGAGAAATGTCTTTGCTAATTATTTTGGCTAGACGAAACATTTGTTAGAATTTGATAGATTCGAGAAAATAAATTCAATTATTATTGACAAGATCGATGCCAATTATTTCGGCTAAGTCGAGAAGTAAATAGAATTTGAAATCACAGTATTTCGTTGCTAAATCAAATCTTGATTCTGAGACTGAGAAGAACAATCTTTTATAAAAAGGGAATATCATTAAATCATATATTCGATCATTTCGCGCGACATAAGTATTATGCATAATATACGGTACAAAGAGTTGGCTGGCTCTGAGTACTTACAGAAGGGTATGATTTAATCTTTATGGTTATCTGATACACCTGAGTAGATATCAAAGTAAATCTTTGATAGATACCCGAGAAGATAAGTTCAAGATCTAGTGTGATCGCTCAGTATAAATCTGAAAAACATTTCACTTTGTTATTTTGTAGAATTGATTCTTGATTATTCATTAAAATATCGTAGAAACTTTGAAAGCGTTGTACTCTTTTATTATTGAATTATTGTGTTGTATATTATACGAGAAAACTTGTTATTGAATAACGATTTGTTTAGCTATTTCAAAGTTCCCTGAATTTTGGTTTTATTCTATCAAAATAGATAGTTTGTTGTTTTGAATTCTTATACATTTATTGTATGTCTTAACTTGCTGGGCAAATTAGTTGTTCACCCTTGCTAAATAAAACTTTCATCTAGGGACGAAGTTGCAGGAGGTGCTGCAAAGGACAAAGGCAAAGGCGTTGTAATAAATTAGTTATGAATAACATTATTAGTATGTTATGTTTGTAAACCCTTATGTATATCTAAAGGGTATCTTTGTAATGTTAAGGTTAGAGAACCTGGGTAATATATTATCAAACTCTGATAAAGTCTTATGTATATTACTATCTATATAATATGGGTAGTTAAATATTATTTATATTGTGGATCGTGAGCACCAGACTCGGGGGTCAGGTAACCCAGATTTGGGGGCGTCACAATATTATTTTTCGTATTCGTAAGGAATTTTATTTTCGTTCAATATTCGTAAGGAATATTATTTTCGTTCAATATTCGTAAGGAATATTATTTTCGTTCAACAGTTATAAGGGATATTATTTGTGTTCAATATTCTTATAAAATAATATTTTCTTCCATACTCTTTAGTATGTAAGTAATATTATTTCATTTCATATTCTTAATTCTACACTTATTGATAAGTATTACTTCTATACTCCTTGAAATTAATAGAATATCCTTGAAATTTGCGCTTCATCTAGTATCTTTTTACGAAAATATTCTTCTGAACATTCTTGTTAATTTTTAATCTTTTCACGCTGGGGTACTATTCATGGGGTACTATTCACGAAGTATTATTCATGGGGTACTATTCACCCAGGGTACTATTCACGACAAAAATAAATTTCTTTTCTGTCCAAATTATTTTTGATACATGAATATTATTCTTGAATTTTACTCCACAAAGTAGTTATCATGTTGACAATTTGGACATTCTAAAACTCTAGATAAATTAAATTATAAATATTTAAAATTTATCATTGATCTCACTTAATTGAATTCTTATATCATTATCATCATCCTCATGCTTATATTGTGATAAAAGTCATCTTTGGCCCGTAGTGCATAGATGGACTGTTTATTGGTATGATTATGACCAGGAGTTATGTATCGATATAATCATGACATGTAATGTTACAAATGATGTGGTAAAAGTCATTGGCCCATAGTGCATTGATGGACAGTTGTTGGCATGATCATGACCATTGGTGATAATAACGAATATACTTGGCTCGTAGTGCATGGATAATTCGTGGATGTGATACTAACGAATATTCTTGGTCCGTAGTGCATTGATAATTCGGTGATGTGGATTATTTATTGAAATGTGTTACAGATATAAAATATTAATGATGAACTCTTAAATCATAGAAGATAGTAGATATCATGTTCTACTTGACTCTTCTAATGGATTGTTTGTTCCGCTACAGTTAAACTTGTTGTCTATTGTATTCTATCAGTTTAACACTATTGAAGGCTAACGATAATTTATTCTGCATTATCTTAGTCATAATATTCTTTACTGGGCTAGTTGAGCTGACCCTTTGCTTTCATTGTTCTCTTCAGAAAATGAGAATATAGTCGGGACTAGTTAGGGAATGGAGTGACGGTCCGAGATGGTGGTTGTAGTAGTCCTCACTATTCTATAAAATAGTGTGATAATAATTGTAATGAGGACTCAGTTTGAGTTTGGATATTGTCTACGAGACAATATTCGTGTTAAAACTCTCAGCTTATATTTTATCGTATTCTACATGACTACTTAATAGTTGTATAAATTAAGTTTGTGTTTGAATTATGTACCATATATTTGGCGACTCAGAATGGGTTATGTATGCCTATTTTGGGGTGTCAAAAACAGCCCGTCAGAGCTGTTCTTCAATTTTTCTGGAATTTTTAGAAAATTGCTTTTGTGCTTGGTCAACCTATTTTGTCCATTAATAACTTAAAATATGTTGATGTAATGGGTAATCCATTGTTAGGGTTTTGTAGTTCATATGTCAGTGTTCAAAAGTGATACACTTAGACAAGCTAACAACATAACATGAAGAAGATCAAAGCTTCAAAAAAATTTGTCAGAAAGTTTCTAGGTTTCTTGGTTTTCCAGAACTAGTTTTCTGTGAAGTGTCAACTAGGTTTGACCATGAATAACTTTCAATCTAGATATGCTTTGGATATGATTCAACTTCTAGTTTACTCTCCTCATGGCATACTATAACAAGGACACAATTAACGGATCTAATAATTAACAGATCAAGATCTACATGCCTGACATTTGTTTGTCAGGTCATATTTTTAAGGTTCTTGGACAACTTCTTAAATCTCGATTTTCATGCATTTAAAGGTTTTGGATCCATGTTTTATCAACATAAATCACTAAATAATATAACATACAACATATTTAAACATAAAAATAGAAAATCTACCTAATCATACAAGATCTAGCTTAGGGTTAGGGTTTATACCTTCTTGAACAAACTTTTTGATTTCTCTCTTTTGATATGATCTTGGATGGTTATGGGGTGATCTTGGCTTATCTTAGGACTTAGTTTCAAGTTAGAATTAGTGGGATTAGAGAATTGGAGACTTAGCTAAGTGTAGAAACTAAAGTAAGAGCTTTTAAGTCTTTATTTCATCTTTAATGACAATCCAGGCTTGATCCAATGAATTTGGTTGTGCTAGGTGTCCATATATGGCTGATTGGAATGGATTTTAAGCATATGTGAGATCTCCAAGTGGTGAGTCACAAGATTTTGCTTTATCTTTTTAGATAAAAGAAAAGTAAAGGGTATTTTGGTCATTTCGCACTATTAAGGGCAATTCGTTAATTCCCCAAATAATTTTAAGGGTGGTTTTGTCATTTCACATGCTTCCCTTAAATCTTAACTCTTAGGGTTTATTAATTAGCATTAGGGTTTATAAATTAGGATTTAGGGTTCCTAATTATTGTTTAGGATTTCGAAATCTGGAATTAAGGTTCCATCATTCCTCCTCGGAACCTTGCCAAAAATGTTATCCATCTCATTAAGTCTAGACTTTCTAAATGTAATTCTTTCCTCCAGGCCAGAAATTGTAATCATTTATGTAGTTGGTTGTTAGTTTAGCTGGTTTTGGTTAGTTGGGATCTTTCCTTGTATCGCGTCATCGTCTTTCATTAGATGATGTAGTTATATTCTGGGGTATGCCCCTCTGCCATTGTTTTTGGTCCTTTTATATACAAACAAACTTAGCAAAAAAAATCTGGAATTAAGGCTTCTAACTGATCGTTAGGATTTCCTCGCTGAACATTAGGGTTTTTAATTTAACATTAGGGTTTTAATTTAACATTAGGGTTTACTAATGTTATACCTTATCTGATCAACATTTAATCATTAATCACATATTGCACATACACATAATCTGAAATACAATTATAATAACAATTATATTAATAATCAAACCCCTATCCGTATTTTGAGTTAGGATTTTGATCAATTGTTCATCTTTGTTTCATTTATTATTCTTAGTAAATAAATAAGTTGACTAACTTACTAAATTCATATCACGCATGCTCAAAATACTAATGATAATAATAATAAATAAATAAAATTATTCGTAAAATATAATCGTTTAAAATTCTCGGTCCTTACAAACAACAACGAAGACTGAATCCAATCATGAAGGGCTTGGTGAAAAAGGAAATACTGAAATGGCTCGATGTGGGAATTATTTAACAAATATGTGACAAAAAATGGGTGAGTCCAATGTAGTGTATTCCGAAAAAGGGTGGTATGACAGTCAGTGGCAAATGAGAACAACGAACTAATACAGACAAGGATAGTGACCGGATGGAGGATGTGTATGGATTACCGTTAACTCAAAAAAGCAACCCGGAAGGATCACTTTCCTCTACCATTCATTAATCAAATGTTGGACATGTTAGTGGGACACGAGTAATACTATTTGTTAGATGGGTATTCAGGATATAACCAAATTTGTTATTGCTCTGGAGGACTAAAAAAAGACGACATTCACCTGCCCATATGGCATATTTGCTTTTTGGAGAATGTTATTCGGTTTGTGTAATGCACCAGCAACTTTTCAAAGATGTATGATGGAAATATTCTCCGACATGGTAGAGCAGAATGTTGAAGTTTTCATGGATGACTTTTTAGTATTCGGGGATTCGTTTGACAGTTGCTTAGATAATCTGATCAGGGTGTTAAAAAGATGTGTGGAAACCAATTTAGTGCTTAATTGGGAAAATTTCCACTTCATGGTACAAGAAGGGATCATCCTTAGACACAAAAGATCCAGAATGGAGTTGGAAGTAGACAATACGAAGCTTGAAACAATAGAAAATTTGCCACCACCAAATTTAGTGAAAGGCATCCCCAGTTTCCTTTGGCATGTTGGATTCTACCGATAATTTATTAAGGACTTCTCCAAGATCATAAAGCCTTTATGCAGTTTGTAAGAGAAGGATGTGCCTTTTAAATTCGACGAGGAGTGTTTTCCATCTTTTGAACTGCTAAAGAATAAATTGACAACAACCCCTGTGATCGTGGCACCAGATTGGTCTATACCATTTAAGTTAATGTGTGATGCTAATGACTATGCGGTAGGGGTTGTTTTGGGCCAGCGCAAGGTAAAGATTTTTTATGCTATCTATTACGCTAGCAAAACACTGACGAATGCGAGCTCAATTACACAACTACCGAGAAGGAGCTACTTACAGTGGTTTATGCATTTGACAAATTTTTTTCATACTTGATTGGAACAAAAGTAATAGTGGTCACGGACCACTCTTCTATTTACTACTTAATTTCCAAGAAAGATGTTAAACCCTAGATTGGTAAGATGGATTCTAATTTTCTAGGAATTTGACTTGGAAATCTGGGATAGGAAGGGTACCAAAAATCAAGTGGTTGACCATCTGTCGAGATTAGAAAATCCGGATCAAGACAAGAATGATAAAGTATTGATTAACGAGTCTTTTCCAAACGAACAATTATTTGAGTTAGATCAGGGATTCTATGGTTTGCTGATTTTTTCAACTAATTAGTAAGCAATGTGTTCCCTCCAAACTTGACATGACAACAGAGGAAGAATTTTTTACATGATGTGAAAAGGTACAGTGTGGGATGAGCCTTTCTTGTTCAGGCAATGTGCAGATTAGATGATTCGTCGATGCATTCCGCATAGCAAAGTTGAGAGTATCTTACATGACTGTTATACATCACTGTATGGGGGGAATTATGGGAGTGATAGGACAACAACCAAAATGTTACAAGCCGGATTCTATTGGCCCACTTTATTCAAAGACGCCCACCAGTTCGTGCAAAAATGTAATAGGTGCCAAAGGGTGGGTAATATCTCAAAGCTTAATGAAATGCCATTAAACATGATCTTGGAAGTCGAAGTCTTTGATGTATAGGGAATTAACTTCATGGGACTGTTTCCATCATTGTTCATCAATTTGTATATTCTTTTGGCTCTGGACTACGTCTCCAAGTGGGTTAAGGTTGTTGCGTTGCCGACAAATGACGCCAAGGTAGTCTTGAAGTTTCTACAGAAAAATATCTTCACGAGATTTGGTACACCAAGAGCTATTATCCGTGATGAGGGGAGCCTTTTTTGTAATAAATATTTTTCTACAATCCTAGTGAAGTATGGGGTGACTCATAGAGTTGGAATAGATTATTACCCGCAAACCAATGGCCAAGTAGAGGAATCCAACAGAGAAATGAAGGGAATTTTAGAAAAAATCGTGAATCCAACGCGTAAAGACTGGTATGTGAAGTTGGATGTCACTCTATGGGCATATCAAACCGCGTACAAGACACTGATTGACATGTTTCCATATCAGCTAGTCTATGGTAAAATATGCCATCTCCTAGTGGAACTTGATCATAAAGCCTATTAGGCTATCCGGAAGCTGAATTTTGATCCAACGATTGAGGTGGAAAAGCGACTTCTCCAACTTAACGAGCTAGATGAATTTCTCCTGCAAGCCTATGAAAATTCTAAGTTTTACAAAGAGAGAGTTAAGCGTTGGCACGATTAGAAAATTCTATGAATTTCTCCTGCAAGCCTATTGAGTCAGGTCAAGCAGTTCTCCTCTTTAACTTTTCCCTAAAAAGCTAAAATCTCGATGGTTGGGTCTGTTTATCATCAAAATAGTATTTCCACATGGAGCCGTTGAATTAGTTGGTCGGAATCCAGATGAAACAATTAAAGTCAATAGAAAACGCTTCAAGCATTATTGGGATGGAAACGTCGATCAGCCAGAAATCATCAATTACTCTCACCGATTCGCAATAAAATAAGGAGTAGTCATGCTGAAAGACTCTAAATCAAGCGTTTTATGGGAAGCAACCAAATCATTACTTTTGTTTTTATTAGTTAGATTCAAGTTTTTCATTAGGTCACATCGTAGTTAGTTCTAGGATATTATAATTAGTTCGTGTTAATAAAAGTCTGCTCGTTCTTTTTCCAAAATGCTTGCTCTAACCCTTGCTGATTGTTACCATTACAGGTGTTGAGGGTGACATTTACAAAGGGGAACCATTTAAAATATTGAAGCATAGGAAAGGATCTAAGTGTTAGGCAGGACCAGAACAACAAGAGAAAAAGGAAATTTTTTTGGAAGAAATACATTCCTGCTCTGGCAGGCCTTGTTATGCCTAAAACTGTCCACCCCGGTGACAAACCCTCTATCTAATACCCGCCCTAGTGAGCCTAGAGCGCGCCCCGACGCCATCCTCTCTGCCGAATGTCGCCCCGACGGGGTTCCTAAGTTAAAAACATGCCGCCTGACAGGTTGTTTTGCAATTTTTTTTTTATAAAAAACCCAATTCTAGTTAAATACTACCATTCCTTTTTCGTCCCACATGCTATACTCCAAGCCCTAACCACCAAGAACTCCCACTAACTCTCTCATCCAATCTCTACAGTATCCACCATCTAATCGCGTTTATAATCGAATTCACCAACATAATCAAGGGTATCCAACCTCGAATTAGGGTTTCGTTGTTCAAATTGGGGATTTCAGTCATATTCATCTTTTTGGTTCAGTTGACCTTCATCACAACAACATACACTTGGATTTTCTTAGAGAAAAGGGGGTAAGATTCGCATTCAATTTGGGTAAGCACACATACTTTGAATACTTGGACAATTGCTCTTGTGATTTGGGTCATTTGGTAACTTGGGCGAGAAATTTTCATTACTAAACTGAACACTTGGACTGTAAATTGCTTATTAGTAGTTGTGATGTTGGGAATTATTGCTATTGATTGGTGATATCATGCTATAATCTGCTTTGTGATTTACAATTTGTGTTGAACATAACCACAGCACTTGGCGCAGCGGTAAGTTTCGACCTGGGGTGAACCTTAAACCCGGGCATCCTCTTCTCTCTGGGCAAATTGGATTAAAGCCACCACTCTGAAACACACATCCTTTTGGCAAATTCGCAATACGACAACATGCTCATGGTTCTGGAAACAAGTTCTGAAGCTTCGAGCACTTGCTCTTCAACACTTACATTATCATGTTGGCAATGGGCAGGATACAAGCCTATGGTATGACCCATGTTTAAATGACACGACAATCAATCCTTCCCAGTCTTTTCTGTCTAACTCTGGGATTCGAAGGTCTGCAACTGCTAGCCACCTTATTAGCCACAATGATTGGGTTCTTCCTCAAGGCAATTACCATGATATGATCCTCTTGAGAAGGAACATGACTCACCTTCCCCCTAATTCTCAGCAACTGGATAGGATACTTTGGGACTCTTGGGATACGAAGATTATTAAAGAAAAATAGTTATGGGAATCCATTAGAACGAGGCAGCAGTCGGTTTCATAGAGCTCCATTGTCTGGAAAAAATGCCATGTCCCAAGGTACTGTTTCATTATGTGGCTAGGCATTCTTGAGAAGCTTCCCACTAATGACAAAACTGTAAGATATTCTAATAGATCATGGAACTGTCCACTTTGCAACCTTCATCTAGAGACCTTTGACCACTTATTTTTCAACTGTGTCTTCTCCAAATCAGTTCTTCTGAACGCTTATATCTTGGAAATTGGACTTCTTTCCCCATCTCTTGGGATGCCATTATGGACTTCGTCACTACATTTCAAGGTCCTAATATGTCACGAAATATCCTAAGCTTGATGGTGGCTGTTTATTTCTACAAAATTTGGGAGGCAAGGAACAAAAAGCTTCATGCTGGTCATCTACCTCCTATTACCAGTATTACAAAGGATGTTATCCGCATCATTAAGTCTAGGCTTTCCACTTACAAATCATTTACTAAAGCCACCAATAATCAATATTTTTGTAATTGGCTTTTAACTAGTTAGTTATGGTTGGGATCTTTCCTTGTATAGTTTCCTCATCTTTGGGCATGTCCATAGATGACGTTGCTATATTCTGGGGTATGCCCCCTTGACATTGTTCTTTGGTTCCTTTTATACAAAAAAAAAATTAGCAAAAATTTTTTTTTGTTGAACACTGAGTTAGGGGGAATAGTTGATGATAAGAATTTCGTTAGCATACAAGGTGTTTGATAGAATAATACAAAGACAATTGGTATCAACAGTTGACCATATTGGATACATTTTGGACATTATGGTTGGGGGATTCATTGAGATAACTGAGATTTGGGGGGCAAACTACCTATTGGACAGTTTGACAAATTGATACTGAAGAAGTTGACTCCCATAGCACCAAAAATATAGAAAAGACAAAGAGGTGAGGGTTCTTCTCCCCCAACTAGACAGTTTGATCGTAAAAAGTTTATAATCCAGTCACCGCAGATCGATTTGACTATTTGGCAAATAAGACACTTACCCTTGAATGCAGGCTTTGACCAAATGAATTTGACGGAGAGATAGGAATCCAAATTTATAAACGAGGCTAGGATACTTTCACCGATCAACCAGAAGCGGCGGTGGTGGTGGTGGTGGTGGTTAAGGAATTCTATACGAATGTGGAAGACAAGGCACCATTTTCAGCTTTTCAGAGGGGCAAGGTGGTGTCATTCAGCACAGAGGCAATTAATGACTATTACAATCTACGAGCTCCTGAAGTTTGTCAGTACATAGCTTACAGAGACAGTGGGCCAAATTATGATAAGATTTTGGGAAAAATTTGCAAGCTAAGGACTGTGTGGTTAAAGGGAAAGAATGGGAGTAACTTGTTTTTAAGTAAGGATTTGAGCCACTATGGTAAGATTTGGTACGCCTTCTTATGTGCCAATCTTGTTCCTTCCCAGCACGTGAGCGAAGTGATAAAAGAAAAAGTCCCTTTGTAAGATGCAATTATCAAGGACTTCGTGATCAATGTAGGGGCAGTTATAAGCTTTTCTATTCGACGCTGCTTACGAGGTCCTGTACCAGGAAGATTGCAACATCAGTCCTTAATTTGTGGGTTGTGCCACCTCGCTGGTGTTAGGTGGGCAACCGATGAGCCGATGTAATAGCCATTTCAACTTTTAGATAGTAAGTTAATTTCAAGGTATACTAATTGGAAAGGGGGAGAGTCGCATCCACAGGGACTCAAATTCACATTTCCTTCAGATTCTAAGGTTGAAGAGGATGACGAAGAAGATGAGGATTTCGATGAGGATGACTGTAACACTCCTTTTCCGAAATAGAAAGAGAGGTTACTCAAAGCATAACAAAACTAATAAATTTAATAGCAAGGCTCAAAGCCACAAAAGAATATTCTTAATATGTGATAAATACCATAAGTCAACCATAATAAATATCAAACTATCTCAAATCTAAAATAATTATTACAATTTCGAAAAAACTAATGTATCACAGCCTAAACATAATATATCTAAATCATTTGGATAAAAGGGAGCTCTCGTCACACTTGCCCTTGATCCCCCTGATTACCTGTCGGAAGAAAAACATAGCATGAGCCAAATGCCCAGTACGGATATAGAATACAAATAATGAACCGAAATAACTAACTCAATTAAATGAAATGAGACGAAATGAACTGAAACGAAACGAACAAAACTAACACAATGAAATAATAGGCTGAATCAAATGGCTGGATGTTATTTCATACCGAGCTTAGAACAGAACAAGAAATATACCTTGCCACACAGGCAAGTCAAATAATGTCACATAGGTAAATCAAATAACGCCACACAGGAAAATCACACACGTTGGACTGCGAATCCAATGCATGTAAAATTAGAAAACGTGTTTGGCACAAACATCACCAATCCACATAACAGAACAGAAAACTAGGGTCGACCCATAATCCTCCCACAACAAAACACCAAATGGCCAACTCCCACTGGAGTACAAAACGGAGACGCCGTAGACTAATCACACCGCCACGGAAGGTGTCATGCCTCGGTGCCAAGAGGACATGCTTGTGGTACCCCCACTGGTGATTATAGCCCAGGTATACCCTACAGTATTTTAACAAAGATATAATGTCACAATACATGCGACAATATCAATAGAAAGGGGTTCTAACGTGTACATGTTAAACTGAAACGAATTATCAACATAAAGTCTCCAAAAATATTAACATGTACTTTCTACAAAGATCGAAATGAATATTAACCATGATATGCTAGATTAAGAGTGCAACATAAGTTCTAAGTATCAATACCAAGACGAAACTATCACATGAATTTGAGAAAGAATAATTATGGGAAACAATAACTAATTTTGAAACGAGAAACAAAACGAACAAATTAAATTTAATAAGGGTATCGCTGAAGGAGTACGAAATCCGTACCTGGATTAAGCAAGGTAATACCCAAAATTTATATTCCAAATTTATCTCGTTAAATTCTCTCCGTCCAAACTAATGAAAAGAATAAATATACAATTATAAGTTACCTAATAATTATAATTTATATTAATATGAAATTAATTTCTCTAATTACATCAGTTTTACCAGACAACCCAAATTAAATTATAATTTATCTTATAATCATTTTTATTTTATTTTTATTTTTATTTTTATTAGAACAAACCGTATTACTATTATATATATATAGACATTAATAACATTGTCTTAATATGGTAGGCTTCAAATCAGATTACAAAATTATGTATATATATATATATATATACAATATACAAGTTACTGCTCAAACATATCTCAAATTCTCTCTCTCTCTCTCTCTCTCTCTATATATATATATATATATATATATATATATATAATATACATCAATTAGTGCTCTATATCAAGTACAAGTACAGATCATGATAACGAATTATTATTATTATTATTATTATTATTATTATTATTATTATTTTTACCAATCATCACATGGTTGCTTCATTAATTCATGATAAGATCCAACAAGTAATGATATATACAAAAAAACCAAAAGAAAGGATTGCACTTCTTTGTTTCTTCAGCAGTCTAATTCACGATTCTAACTCCCTCCTTCTCGGTTAAGTGACCGCCTTTTTATTTTAATCAGACGAACAAAGGTACTGACAATATATATGGTTTAGGTTTTATTCATTCTCATAATTATAAAAGGATTTAATATTACCCAAAAATATAATTTAAACTCAATTAATTTTAAAAGCCCAAATTAATAAAATTATTTACTTATAATAGTCCACCTAAATTAAATACAATGATTTACCCAAACATAAGAAAGCCCAATTAAAATATTTAAAAATATGAAATTAAATGTCATTTATTTTTATTATTATTTTTTCGGGTATTACAATGACACTCAAGAGCAAGATCAGACAGTGTTGGGTGTAATCTAATTAAGCACGATACGTAAGTATACGTGATCAACAAGTAATATAATGATAAGTTGAGTATCGTTCACACAGAGACAAATATCAATTTTAATCTAACAATTACCAACTTTGTATTATCTCAATTTTATTAAACTAAATGATTTAAGAATGAAATTAATGAAAACTACTAAATAAAATAAAATAAAATCAACTAACAACCACAAATTTTAATAGATAATGGAGAATTAAGCCTACAACTTCACTTTATGCTTCACTCAGATTATCACACCTCTTATTAATCTAATTCAACTATTCCAGTTCATTAATCAAGAACATGAAAGTAGAAATAGACATCTCTCGATGCACTATACCAATATCAACTTAAGTCCACAGATGATAGAATTAAGTCAAACACTCTAATTAACTAATTCACTATATCTCTATGTGAATTACAATTAAAGAAGGTTTAATTTCAAGTTCTCATACGATTACATGCGATGCATATGTATATCTCTATCCTACACATAAATCATGAATTCCATCAAAACGCAGAAATCATAAACGCATGCTAATATGACCAAGTCTAAACCCATATTTCATCTCTCGAATTCATACAAGTTCACATAAAATTGGTGATCAAACAACTCATAGATTACGCACAAATCATAATAGATGAACTGAAAATCGCATCAATGAATTAAACTTGAAACATAATAATCCTTATTATGCATAAAAATCCATTATAGGCTTAATAAGATAATTTAGTTCATAACTAATGAAATAAAAACTTAATAGATCAAAGATTCAAACATCCCAATTACAAAACTGAAATTAAAGAATAAGAACAGTAATAGAACCACCATTTTCTTCACTTCAATCTGCAATCTTTGTGTAATTTTTTTTGCTAAATTTAGACTGTATTAAAAGAAAGAATAAGTACAAAAAAAGTACAAGAACATGGGCCAAACCCCAAGCAGTATACCGTAACCATCATAGGACATGCCCTATGATGAAAAAAGTAAACCGAAGCTAGGCAGTAGCATAAAGAAGCTCACAGAAAAAAGTAACAACAATAAACCAACCAATAGATTAGCGAGAATCCAATCAATACTAATAGCAACAACCAAAGCCTGAAGCAACACCAAAGCATACGAAACCCATGCAGCAAAGGATAGCCCCAGCCCATGCCCAATAAACACACCAGCTCACAAAAAAACCCTAACAGCTCCTCAAAGAATCCCAGCTCCCCAAGCCAACCCGCCTATATTAAGGCAGGAAAAAAAACCACAAAGCCCTAACTGCTCCTCAAATCTGCCGAGATGTAGGCCAAGTCAACCACAAGAAACATGGAAACCATCAGCTTTAGCAACAATAGCAAAACGAGATAGCAGATTGCACAAAGATCAGTAAGCAGCCAACACAGCGGAATATCAGTCAGCAGCCATAAGGAAACAAAGCAGACCCTCCCAACAAATCAGCAGCAACATTACAGTCTTTTGGTCGGACAAAGCAAACCACAACAGTAAAGGGGACACTCCAGCAGCCCCTCCAATAGATCAACAAAAGCACAATGCGCTACAGCAGCATCAACACCTCCCAGCAGTGGTCGAGCTGTAGCTGCTCCCAGCAGCAAAACCTAGTCCCAGCAGCAAAACCTAGTCCATACCTTTCAAGTCAAAGTCCAAACTAGCAGGCCCAGTCGAGTGCATGAGCCACAACACTCGAGCACTAGAACTAGCAGAATCGAACACCAAAGAAGAATAGCAGTAGGACTCCCTAAAAAGGCAACCAAAGCAGAACAGTCCCAAAGTTATAGGCTGAGATCCCCCCACATATGGAAGACCAAAACAAAAGCCCAAACTCGCAGCAAGAACCATCTTAAAGTACAAGTCATGAAGTCATGGCATACCACACCACCACACCACCACACCAAGAGGAGCAGCCTCCTAGGAACCAAAAGGACAACACTTCTGCATACCCACAGCAGAAGGAAGTACCTCACGCAGCAATGATGCAGCAATTGGCCAACCAAACAGCTACTCCAGATCACAAAAGAATCAGCCAGCAGAAGGACGCGACTCAACAACCAAACAGCAACAAAAACCCACACAATAACAAATTCTACTGCAAACCAAGCAGACCTCCCATATCACCTGTTTCACACATAGCAGACAACCAGGTGCACAAAGACACCGATGATGGACTGCAGCGGCTCAAACCACACCAAAAACAGTCAGCAGTCGAAACAACACCCCAGCAGCTGTAGCAGACAAAACAACTATAGCTGTAGCAACATAGCAGCCCGGCCTATAGCACCATAATAAATAAGTTCCCCAGTTCTAAACAGCAGAAGACAGAGCAGACTATAGCAGACAACAGACAATAGCAAAATAACAGCAGACAATATTAACCATTAGTCTATAGAACTAAAACCATCTACAGCAGCAGTCTCTCCCAACCTCAGGCCCTACAAAATAAACTCAACAAAACCATCCCAAGACCACAGACCTGCACTTATAACTTAGCTAGAACAGCCAAACACTAGACACAAAAAAGTTAAACAATGTTTAAACTTAGCTGTCTAAACCCAGATCTATATTTGACTTTCTGGAATTTAGAATTTATGTGGAGTTTACACTTAAGCATTTGTAGAATATCAGCAATAAGGTTCCGAACAGGGCAAGATTTATGTCTAAAAATCCTTGCATTACCTTCATTCCAAACACAGTATACAACCGCAGCAAACCCAAGATGTAGTAGGCTATGGTGGAATTTTGGGCAAGTATAATGGATGAGGTAATCCGTTAAAGAGCTCCAGCTCCTACTAAAACCCCTCCACCCACAGTGTCTAAGAATAGAAAGGAGGACCCTATAAGAGTAGTCACATTGAAAGAATAGGTGTTCAAAAGTTTCTACTTGAGAGGAACATAAAACACATGTAGAGTTAATAGGCATCCCAAAATTGAGCAAACTGTCCATAGTTCGCAGCCCTCGATGAAAAGCTAACTAGAGGGTAAAAGAGTATCTTGGGATCAAAATCTTATTCCACACTAACTTGTCCCAAATGAAAACAACACCCACCTGCCTAATGGAGCGCCAAAAAGTAAAGGCTTTAACATCATTAGATTTAGTTGTGTCCCAAAAAATCTCACCAGGCCTTGAAGAGTCACAATGCCTAAGGAGATCGAAAGAATCCCTAAAGACAAGAAAGTCATTATGGTTGGGTGAAGGTAAGTGCCAAGTGGAGTCTCTAATAATATCCCTCACATTAGTATTTGGGCCTAGACCAGAATTGATGATCAATGAAGAGTGAGTACTTGAAGCCAAAGGAACAATATTAATTCAAGGATCAAATCACAAGCTATTAGTCTCCCCATTAGCAATATGAAACAGAGTAAACTTAATTGCAAGCGCTCTCAACTGCAGAACCTTTCTCCATATCCAAGAACAGTCATTTGGAATCTTCAAACCCCAAAAATGGTTTGATTTAATATGATTTTCTCTAACCCAAGAAGCCCATAGAGAATTGGAATCCACACTCCAAAGCTGAAGCAAAATCAAAGTAGTATTCCAGTCCTCCAATTGCTTGGTAGCTAAACCACCTTCGGAGTATGGGAGAGCTATTTTACGCCAAGCAACTTTGGCCCCAAACTTCAACATAGATGGGCCCTTCCATAAGAATCTACTCATAGTAGACTTAAGATCTTTAAGCACAGCCGTTTGGAGAATGAAATGGGCAGACCAATACGATTGAATAGCAAAAATAACCGACTTAATCAGTTGCAATCTTCCGGCATAAGAGAGAAATTTGTTAGTCCACAATGCAATTCTGGTTTTAACCTTTTCTAAAAGCGGGAGACAATCAGCAAGACTAAGCTTCGAGGGGATTAAAGGCACCCCAAGGAATTTAGCAGAAAACTTACCCACTTGAAATCCCGGTCTATTGAAAATAATCGCAGTAAGAAGAGAAGAAACATTGGAGAGAAAACACATACTCTTCGAACCATTAATGTGTAAACCCGAGATGGTAGAGAAAAAATCTAAGCAGTTTTTTATAACCATGATCGAATCAACATCACCATGACAAAAGATAAGCAAATCATCCGCAAAACAAAGATGAGAAAGAGAGAGAGACTTTGTTTTCCAATGGTGCGTGAAGATAACAATAACAAAAAGATAAGGAGAGAGAGGATCCCCTTGACGTAAACCCTTTACCCCTTTAAAGTAGCCACAGAGGGAGCCATTCACCCTAACTGAGAAGAAAGGAGATGTAATACAAGCCTTTATCTAGTAAATAAACTTAGGGGGAAATTTGAATAGCCTAATTAAGAGCATTCAGCATGAATTCCCATGAAATAGAGTCAAAAGCATTACGAAGATCAATTTTCATTGCACACCTAGGTTGTCCATAGGCCTTACGATAGTTCCTGAACAACTCTTGAGCCAACAAAATGATATCATCAATCCTCCTTCCCAGAACGAAAGCAGACTGGCTAGGACTTGAAAGTTATCACCAATCCTCCAAAATCTCTAAAACTAGGGCTTGAAAGTTGTACTGATTAATTGATTGTTGAATTAATGAATAGAATTGATGAAGTATCTGCTCTCGTAACTGAATATGTTCACTTTTATGTCCCAATCGCTTCCAAAGTCCACCAAGCCACGCCACAACAGTAGTAGAAACACATCAGAACCCCTTCTTCTCTGCCGCACAGCCCCGCCCCGGCGGGCTTTTCCTTTATGTTTACCACCGCCCTGGCGGGGTGTCAAGCTTTCTGAATGATGTGCACCCCTGCCCTGGCGGGGTGTTTTAGCCTATGGATGCCGGCCCCGGCGGGGTGTACTCTGCATCTCTACTGAACTTCTGCTGCTTTGCTGAACTTTCCTACTACATTGCCACCATCCTTCTTTAGCCAATACGTACCAACCCTGCACACAAAACACACACAAAACGCATAAAATAATACTAAAACAAACGGATTAGCAACCATTTAAGTCTGAATAGGCATTAGATTCGTAGGTATGAAACCCACTCATCAAATTTCCCAAAACTTAAATCATGCTTGTCCTCGAGCATAACAAAATGCAATGCAATGCAACTAACTACATGCCTACGAATCCAACTATCAGACAATACAAAGTTTAATTAGTTTGCCTCAAAGACATGAACAGTAAATCTTTCCAAGACATATCAATAATCTGATATTAATTGCCAAATCAATCCCTGTTATGACTGATATAGTGCATGTGTGCTCAACAACCATATTAACTGACAACAACTTAAAAAAGACACATAATATGCTTCTTTAAAGGAGTCAAACAGTTTAAAGTCAAGAAATCCATAAACAAGCAAGATCCGACTAAAACTCAGCAGATACCACATTTAGAAGTCGATATGGGATAATTTTATTTTCTTATTCACATACGGGGGCTTTTCGATATTTTACCTATTTTTTCACTTTTTATTTTACTCATGAATGTGCAATGTCTAGTCGTCTTAGGCTTTTCAGTGCTACCCATTAACGAACTTTCGACCAACGACTCCCAAACCATAAGGCTTTAGGGCGCTGGGTGCAGAGACATCCCCTCGGGCGTATTTACTCAAGTTACAAAGGCCACAAAACTAAACTAGCCACGATGTTTATTCATACCTCTTTTTTCTTTTTCATTCTTTTTACTTTTTTATCAGATATATCCCAAATATTCCCCCAAACTTAGGTTTCTGCCTAATCTTAGCCATCACCACTTATTCATGACTTTCTTTCATTAAATCTAAAATTCTCCTTAAGAAGTTAATTATGTGTAAATTTAAACCAAGTAATCAACAGAGTCACTTTTTTACGTGCTATCCTGATTATACCAGTTTCAAATATGAATGAATAGATTTAGGTCAATATATAAAATTACATCAAAGCTCTAGCAGTCAATACTATTATTGTCTACTCAATTCCATCATTGGCCCAAATAAACTTTAACCATCTAAAAGCTGGAATCATGCAAGTATGAACTAAATGCAAAACAGAAACTTTAAACTAACTACTATTTTTGAGATTTTCATTTTTCAGTTTTTTTTATATATAACTCAAACAAAAATAAAAACTATTATTTACAAACTAAACTACAAAAACATAACTATATTATACTAATGATGCAACTAACATGCAATGCAAACATGAACTAACAAGAACTAACAAATGCAAAACTAACTAACACATGCAAAATAACATATGCCATAAACAAAACTAAACATTAAACACAATACACACTCCCCCAAACTTAAATATAACAATGTCCTCATTGTTAATAATATGGAAATAAAGCACAAGAGGACTTCCCTGGAATTGGTCAGCAGCAACGGGATTCATTCTAGCAAACGCCTCTGCCATGGAAGCATTGAAGGCATTTTGTGTGGCAAAAACATGGTCTTGACGCGTTGCTATTATTTTCAACTTTTTATCCTCCAGTCTGTCCCTTACATCAATATGTCGTTGCAGGCTCCGGAACTGAGTGCTGAATATGTATTTAGTATATCTATAACCCCTAGATGCCTCCTCAGCACCCTCAGACATCTCATCGTCTTTAAATTCATCATCCTCTGAGCTGTCTTCGGCCTCCTCCTCATCAAGAGCATCAGGAAATACAAACCTCGGCCCCCTAGGATGTGACTCTCCCCCAGGCCAGACTGAATATCAAGCAATAAGACGTGAGTCTAACAACTGAAGCGGCTGCTGCATTGGCTCATCCGCTGACCATCTAACTCTTGACTTTAGACACAGTCCATATATAAGGGATAAGTGTGGAAACCCATCGGAGAATGGGCCTCGTAGGCAGTGTTTGATAGAGAAACTGATGATAGTACCACATCGATGTCAAAGTCTTTCACAATAGCATACAGAAGAAACACCTTCTCTTTGGTCACCTCGCTCGTATGTGTGGATGGGAACAACTTCGCACAGAGGAAGGTCTACCAAATCTTTCCATACCAACTAAAATCCTTGCTCATGAACTGAGTCCCTCCTTTCTTTCCTTTAACCCATGTTGTGCCCGACTTTGATATCTTAGTCAATATTTGATCGTAGTCAGGGTTGCTATCACGAAGCTGAGCATATCGACATAAGGCTGGGGCTCGCACATTATAGAACTCATTTATAGCCTCAAACCCAAATGGGACTTTTTTTCATAGACAAATGCAATGAATGGTGCCTTTTCCTCTGCATTTGCATAGAATTCTTTCACAACTGTCACCATTGCAGGGTCAGATTGATCTGTCAATGAGTCCCAACCTTGTTCATGTATTTGACGCCTCATCTATCAGTTGAAAGAGTCAGGCCTCAACCCGCGCTCTGGTGTCAATGCCTTAGGTGAAAATTACTCAAATTTTTCCACTGCTAAGGCACTGCCAAATTTCCTTTTATCGAAGCTTCTTGTGGGTGGAGATGACCCTTCAACTCTTTGATGTTTGACATGTGTTTTTGGTGCCATTGTGTAGCAATGCATTTCAAAATCCCCCCAAACTCTCACTTGTGCAATTCCTCAAACACTTGGCATGCGTATAATGTCACAGAGAACCACAATATCCCAAATTATAGAACAATTTCCAACTACAATGAAGAATGACTAAGGATGCTTACCTACACTGGATTGCATTAGTTTTTGATGATAAAGTAGCGCTTTACTTCTAATTGCAGAGCTTTCCCCTCCTTTGCCTGAAAACCTATAATGATGAGAAACCCTAGGTTTTTGATGGAAATCTGAAGTGTGATGTGGATTTGGTATAGAATGAAAGAGATTGGAGTTGGATTTATATGGGAGTGCAAGTGATGGCCAATTTCTATGGGAAGTGGGCGATTTGGAGAGGATTCATGGGATTGAGGTTGTTATGTTCGGTTATGATAGAGAGAAGTGGGATGGGCACGATCTGTAATAGGATTTAAAAAACTAAACTCCTATACCCCCATCGGGGCGGGCTCCTTCAGCCTGCAAACCCCCGCCGGGGCAGGCATGGAAAGAGGACCCCCAGCTGGGGTGGGCATGCCAGGCTGTGATTGAGGTTGTTTTGTTCGGTTATGATAGAGAGAAGTGGGATGGGCACGATCTGTAATAGGATTTAAAAAACTAAACTCCTGTACCCCCATCGGGGTGGGCTCCTTTTGCCTGCAAACCCCCGCCGGGGTGGGCATGGACAGAGGACTCCGCAGCTAGGGTGGGCATGCTAGGCTATGATTGGGCCTGCTGGGGCGGGCTACTGCTTCCAGCACCACTTTTGATTTCTGTTATTTTGTCCCGTACGCATGTAAAACTTCATCCTAAGTTCCTAAAATCCATTAAAACCCAAGATTTAAGATAATCACATGTAGATTGAGCAAGAACACTCTAAAAAATCACATAATGACCAAGTAATAAACTAACTAACTACGAATCCATTATTTGCAAAAATTTGAACTACTGAATACTAACACTATTAACTAAGTTACTGCATTATACACTGTGAAACTAAATACTATAAATAATAAGAAAATTGGGTTTCCTATGAGCGCTTCTTTTTAAGTCTTTTAGCCTGACTACTCCCTATGTCTTGGCGCATCGGCAAGAGTGATTGTGATGGCTTGATGATCGGCGTCACCACCCCAATAGTGCTTTAGACATTGCCCGTTGACTTTGAATGTTTCAAGTGGATTCCGGCTATAGAATTCAGCGGCGCCATATGGATAGACTATTTTGATAGTGAATGGCCCCGACTATCTTGATTTAAGTTTCTCAAGGAATAATCTCAATCGCAAGTTGTACAATAATACCGTTTGGTCCGGTTCAAACTTCTTGTTCAAAATTTTTTGGTCGTGCCACTTCTTGACCTTTTCTTTGTACAACCGAGAGTTCTCGTACGCTTGCAAACAAAATTCATCTAACTCGTTAAGTTGGGGTAGTTTTTTCTCCCCCATAGCTGTTAGATCAAAATTCAACTTCTGTATGGCCCAGTATGCTTTAGGTTGAAGTTCAACTAGGAGGTAACACACTTTTTCGTAGACAAGTTATTTTTACTAAATTTAAATTGTATTAAAATAAAAGAAGTTACAAACCTCATGGGGAAAAAATCCAATCAGAATATAGAATAGATGTCATAGGACAAGCCCTATGATGTCATGACTATAAAAGATTATAGGCATTATGCCTAACAAACTAAAACAAAAAAACTATCATTTATACATAGAGAGCATAAGGTAACATAAGAGAGCAAAACAACAGGCATTATGCCCAGCCAAACAAGTCAACAACAAGGAGGACAATAACCAGCCCAGCTGCACCAACTCCCAGAACTGTAGAGGCTATGCAGTAAAGCATGCACCAAACAACCCAGACCTGTAGTAGTATCATGCAACAAGCGACCCAAAACCTGTTATCCCAGACCCTAGCTGCAACGAAACCAGCAACACAATGCCCAACTACGAACCCTTCAGTTGTAGAAATAGTTCACAAACATAGAAGATGGAATCCCAGGTAAAGCAAGCCCAACAAAGGGCATAAGCGCCCAGCTCGAGCCCAAACAGACCCTTAACACTTGATCCTATAGCAGCAACAACAACACTTCAACCTGCAGCAACATCAGCCGCAACAGCAGTGCAACTCCCCCAGCAGCAGCCCAACATTAACCCATAGTAGCAACTCCCATCTCAGGTAACCCAGTCACATGCCAGCCCACCACAAGACCAACAACAGTGCAATAACCAGTCAGAAAGGGGTTTCCCAGACCTGAAAGAACATAGAATGCACAAATAGATTTAGCAGAGCAAAGAGAAACAGTATGTCATTATCATAGCAGTAGCCCCAACTCTTTTCTCACTCTCATGCCCAAAATCTCCCGAACACATTTAAAGGCCTCAAGCATCCGGCTACAGCAATAGTAGCCCCATATCAAAACCAGCAACAACAAATCAACCCCCAGCATAATCCAGACATTTTCCCATTGCAGTGCAGCTCCCAACTCAGCAGCAGTGTCACGTAACCCAGTCACAAGTCAGCCCACCCAACACACCAGACACACCAGATCAACCAGTAGTGAAAGACCAGTAGCAGTGCATCAACTAGTCACCAAATGGGCCAACAGTAACACCTATTGCTGTAGGTGCAGCAGAACCAACTGAAACAGAAGCCCCAACCATCCAGATCCCCACAATGCCAAACCCCACAGCCAACAACAACTTATAAAATAAGATGGTGAAAACATGATCTGGACTTTAATTTCTGAAATCTAGCATTTGTGTGAAGACCACACTTATGTAAATGAATAATATCACGAATAATAGTCCTATCAGGGGTGATTTTTTTTGAGAAAAACCGAGCATTACATGCATGCCATATCCGATAGACCACAGTAGCAAACCCAAAAGACAACAAACTATGATGAAAGTTTTTACAAGAGCAATGAATGATAAACCTAGTAATAGTAGACCAATTTCTACTTAATTCACGCCAACCATAAAGGATAAGGACAACAACAAGAATCTGAAATGAGAAAGGACATTCAAAAAATAGGTGGTTGAAAGTTTCAGTTTCATTAGAATAAAGCACACATATGGGGTTTATATCAAGCCCAAATTACAAGAGTCTATCCAATGTTCTAAGTCCCTTATGGAAAGCAAGCCTGAGGATGAAAGAGTGTCGGGGAGGGACCCTTTTATGCCATACTAATTTATGCCAACCCACATTGGTGTCGTGTGTGCTGTGGAATAAGCCCATAAAACATCATCCAATTTCAGAGACCAGTCTTTTCTATTTGGATTCACTATTTTCTCTAAAATTCTTTTCACCTCTCTATTTGAAACTTCAGCTTGGCTACTTATTTGGGGATGATAGGTCGTCGCAATTCTGTGATTGACCCTATATTTTTCCAAGAGATTTGTAAAGAACTTATTGTAGAAGTGACTTCCCTCGTCACTTATAATTGCTCTTGGCATGCCAAATCTCGTAAAGATGTTCTTCTATAGGAATTTCAAAACAACTTTGGCATCATTTGTTGGGAGTGCTACAACTTCAACCCACTTCGACACAGTCCACAGCTTATGTATAGATTGTTGTATAAAGGCGAAAAAGGTCCCACAAAGTCAATCCCCCATACATCTAAAACTTCCACTTCTATGATTGTGTTGTGCAGCATCTCATTCCTTTTTAAAATATTGCCCACGCTTTGACATCTATCACAGCTTTTTACAAACTGGTGGGCATCTTTGAACATAGTTAGCCAGTAGAATCCTGCCTGAAGAACTTTTGTCGCTATTCGCTCACTTCCATAGTGTCCCCCATATAAAGATGCATGGCATGTGTGCAAGATGTTATTCACTTCACTGTGGGGCACGCATCATTAAATCATCTTATCCTTACATTGTCTGAATAAATAAGGCTCATCCCACATGTACCACTTGACATCATGTAGGAATTTCTTTTTCTGCCAATGTGTCAAATCTGGAGGAAGGATCTTGCTGACCAAGTTGTTAGCAAAATCCGCATACCATGGAAATTCTAAACTTACCCCAAATAACTATTCATCCAGAACTGACTCGTTGATCAATACCTTATCTGCCTTGTCCTTGTCTGGATTTTCCAACCTTGAAAGATGATCAGCTACTTGATTTTCTATCCCCTTCATATCCTTGATCTCTAAATCAAACTCTTGAAGGAGTAGAATCCAACGAATAATCCTAGGCTTTGTATCTTTCTTAGAAACTAGGTATCGAATCGTCGTGTCATCCGTGTATACAATAACCTTTGATCCTATCACATATGAACAAATTTTGTCAAAGGCATACACGACAGCAAGTAACTCCTTCTCGATAGTTGTGTAGTTTAATTGTACATCTGTGAGGTTTTACTTGCATAGTAGATAGCATGAAAGATCTTGTCTCGGCGTTGTCCCAAAACAGCCCCTACCGCATAATCACTAGCATCAAACATCAATTCAAACGGCATCATCCAATCCAGTGCTATGATTACGGGAGCTGTTGTAAACTTCTTCTTTAACTGTTCAAAAGCTGTCAAACACTTCATCAAATCTAAAATTTGCCTCTTTCTCTAAAAGACTGCATTGTGGTTTTGCAATTTTCGAGAAATCTTTGATAAATCGACGGTAGAATACAGCATGTTAGAGAAAACTGTGAATTCCTTTAACTGATATCGTTGGTGGAAGATTCTCAATTGTTTCAAACTTTGCCTAATCTACTTCCAACCCTTTCGCAAAGACTTTGTGCCCAAGGGCGATTCCTTCCTCGACCATGAAATGACATTTTTCCCAGTTTATCACCAGATTGGTTTCCACGCAGCATTTCAATACCATAACTAAATTCTCTAGACAACTGTCGAATGTATTCCAATTTATTGAAAACTCATCCATAAAAACTTCTACATTGCGCTCCATAATATCTGAGAATATCGCCATCATACATCTCTGAAAGGTTGTCGGTGCATTACACAGTCCAAATGACATCCTCTTGAATGCAAAGGTGCCATATAGGCACGTGAATGTCATTTTCTCTTGATCTTCTGTAGCAATGACAATCTGATTATACCCTAAATACCTGTCCAACAAGCAATAGTACTCATGTCCAGCTAAACGGCCCAACATTTGATCGATGAAAGGTAAGAAAAAGTGATCCTTCTGGGTTGCCTTATTGAGTTTTCTGTAATCCATGTATACCCTCCAGCCAGTCACTGTCCTAGTCAGTATCAATTAATTATCTTCATTAGTCACAACCGTAATCCCTCCTTTCTTCGGGACACACAGAACTAGAATCACCCATGAACTGTCTGAGATAGGGTAAATTATCCCAACATCCAGCCATTTCAAAATCTCTTTCTTCACAACCTCTTTCATAATTGGATTGAGCTTTCTTTGTTGTTCCACTGTTGGTTTTGCTTCATCTTCCAAGAGTATCTTGTGCATACAAAACGAAGGGATTATTCCCTTAATATCAGTAATTGTCCACCCTATTGCAGATTTGTACTCTCGAAGAACCCTCAACAGCTTACTTTCCTACAAATCGTTAAGTGTAGATGCAATAATAACATGTAAAGCATCTGAATTACCCAAAAACGCATACATGATGTGTTTAGGAAGAGGCTTTAGTTCAAGAGTAGGTGGTTCCTCAAGTGAGGGTTTCATCCGTGCCGATGCTTTCTCTTCCGTGTGTAATGGCTCGAACGACACTTTGAATGTACTCACTCTAGGCAATGCATCCAACATATGCAAATAGTCCACAAACTCTGGATCATCCAAGTCGACATCTCCCAGTAAAGCGTTTTCCAACGGATCCCTGTCCATACCTCGAATTAAGTCTTTACTAACCATTTTTTTAATTACATCCATCCTGAAACACTCCTCATCATTTGTAGGGAATCTCATAGCTTTGAAAACATTGAATATAACTTCTTGGTCTTGCACTCTCATCGTTAAGTCTCCTTTTTGCACATCAATGAGAGTTCTCCCTGTAGCCAAGAATGGCCTCACTGAGATAATAGGAATGTTCTTGTCCTCTTTATAATCAAGGATGATGAAATCTGCTGCAAATATAAATTTATCCATCTTTACTAGTATATCTTCAAGAATACCCCTCGGATAAGTAACTAATCTATCCGCCAACTGTAGTGAGATATTTGTTGGTTTCGGTGCCAGCAAACCTAACTGAGTGTACACAGGTAACTGCATGAGATTATTTAGCAAAAAAAATAATAGATAACGGCATGAGATTCACACTCACACCCAAATCACACAAACATTTGTTGAAGGCCATGTTTTTAATTGTGCAAGGAATAGTGAAACTCCCTAGATCCTTCAACTTCGGAGGTAGCTTCTTTTGCAATACCGCATTACATTCTTCCGTCAATACGACAATCTCATAATCTTCCAACTTCTTCTTTCTCGACAAAATACCCTTCATAAACTTTGCATAGCTCGACATCTGTTCTAGGAACCAAACAAAATATTTATCTGTAACTTTTTAAAGATTTCCAAAAACTTTGAGAACTATTTGCTTAACTTCTACTTTTGAACCTTCTGTTGAAACGGTGGTGGAGGATAGACAACTGGTTCAACATCTACTTGATTCTTATCCTCTTGCATGTCTTCACCTTTTTCTCTTCCACCACTTTCTCTTCACTTTCTTTGGCAAATTTTCTATATTTTGCCCATTTAGATGTTTTCCACTCCGTAATATAATAGCTTGGTAGTGCTTGTGATTTCCCCGTGGATTCTTCTCAGTGTCACGCAGTAAAGTCCCTTGAGGTCTGTTATTCAAGGCCATTGCAAGTTGTCCCATCTGATTGTCCAAGTTCTTAATCGTCGCCACTTGCGTTTTCATTGCCGCCTCATTTTTGTTTTTGCTAAGTTTGGTTTGTATAAAATAACACAAGAAATACAATGGCGAAGGGGCATACCCCAGTCTATAGTTAGGACATCTATTGACAAACCAATAGATGAGATAATTGTAAGAGCACAAAGAGGCTAAAAACGAGTCCAATCATGGACAATAACCAGTAGCAATTACAAAAGCCAATTACAAAAATATTGACAATAATTTGTAGTCTTTAAGAAAGATTTACCTGTTGACAGTCTAGATTTAATAATATTATTGATATCCTTAGCCAAAGCTTATGGGGGGATGAGGGTGTTCCTGTGGAGATTTGTATTCCGAACATCCCAAATTTTAGTAAAAAGAAACTGCAAGAGATAGACACAAAATGTTTCTTAACATAGTTGTTCCTTGGAAAGTGGAGATGTAGTCCAATATATCATCCCAATTATTTGAAATATGGTTCCACTGTCCCAAATCCATAGTACTTCTGAAGATAAAGATCCAGGGTCGGAACTAGTTTGACTTCTAGGGTTATCTCTAGAAGACGATTCTGCCCTCCTGCAGGGTTAGTAACATGAATAAAAAAGTTTGAGTGTCTACAAATGCCCTTCTTTATTATCATGTTCATGCAAAGCAATGGCATGGATAGGATAAAGACTATTAAACACTTGAAATATGACAAGCTTAGGATGATGCTAATGTAACGCAGCATGATGCGATATTATGCTGAATATTGTTGTTGGAATGATTTCCAACGGGATGTGATAACTGCCTTCTCTCACCACTTCTGTTGGGGGATGGAGTAGTCAATAATGGCTCTGTTGAACCGTTTGGATGTCTACTCGAATGGTAGTTTACAAAGCTCTCATTACTATAATCTCTCGATGCAACATTGGGGTTATTGCCAGTGGTTTGAAATGTCCATCAGTGCTATCTGAGCCTGATTTACTGACAAGTCGCAGAGATGTCTTCAAGATCCCTGTAGTGGAGGTTTCCAATGGTTGAGACCATCAAATTTTGACATTAGGGTTGTCACCAATGCCCTTGATCTTTTGGAAATGCTTTCCACTGAAGATATTCTTCTCTTTTACAATCGACTCTTGGGGATTGTTGATGTTTCATCCAGATAGCGGCTTTGTTGCCACCATGGAATGTTTTTTTCCATTATCACCATTGTTCTGACTTTCTACCAGGTAGATGCTGATATTTCCTCTGGGGATAACGTTTTAATTGATGGGGATCTATATAACAGATTCCATCATTGGTCCTCCCTGATAAAGATGGTTTTCTATAGTTTGCATCATCAGACTTTTCTAACGCTTCGCTGGAGTTATTATCAACGACTTGCAATATTAGATACCCTGATCTTCATTTGCCTTCAACGTCTTACATCACCGGATCATTTCTGATGCTTCGCTGGAGTTGTAGCCAACGACTTGTAGTGTCAGGGATGCCTGACCCTCGTTGAAGTGTTTTGTAATGGCTTACATTGTCAATGATGTCTGAAATCTCCGTTGGGGATGTATTTCTGACGAACTATACTCTTGACAAGTTTGCATGTTTTTTATTGCAATCACAACCTCCAGTTGATGGCATCCGACCTTCGCGATGCGTTGACAAGGTCCACTTTCAATAGCTTTTATCATCATCATTTTGAACCCTATATCCAGGCAAATGCCAGTGACTTACATGTAGACCCACAGTTTGGTCTCTGAATTAAGGATTTCAGGCTCTTTCCGCTTAATCGCGTAACACCTTTTTTCTTGATTTGACTTTTTAGCTTTTCGGACCTCCTTT
Source organism: Panax japonicus (assembly GCA_020205505.1). NCBI lineage: Eukaryota > Viridiplantae > Streptophyta > Magnoliopsida > Apiales > Araliaceae > Panax > Panax japonicus. The sequence continues at coordinate 63,256,437 of CM035093.1, forward strand.
TTGCAACTCAAATTTGATCAAGCTGGAGGGGGTGTGGGGACCACCCTAGGAAGCTACAAGTAGACCCGCGGGTACTGCGGGTTGACCCGCAACCACCCGTGGGTTATATACCACTTCTCATCTCTTTCACAAGTCATTTTCAAGTTGAAGCCACACAGAGAATCTGATATTTCTTCTTCAGATCTACTAAGTTTAGGCTGCTTTCTACAAAATCCATCACCGTACGATCGTTATGCACTATCCTGGAAACGTTTACATGTTTTCTTTTCCAGTTTTGACCGTTGAAAAGTGAGATATCATACAAAATGCTTCAACAGACAGAGTAGTGAATATGCATGCTCATATGACTTGATATAAATTATTCAATGCAGTAAATGTTAGTCTTTTACCATGCTGAACGTATTGATGTGAAAAAAATTTAACTTTTGAAACAGTCAATCGACACCCTTTTTTGCTATTTTTCATCCTATTTGAGGACAAATGAGCAAAGGTTTTGAAATAAAGCAATCCTGGTAATTAGGCTACCATGATGGATATGATTTTAATGTTTTCATGCATAAAAGATATTCATGACTTTAAGTTGGTGTGCTACTAAATGGCCAACTAGTTATGCCTACATGCATGTGGATAGTCCTTTTTACAAAGGAGACGAATTTTTTTCATGAGTTTAGGCATTGAATAAACATGTATTTTTAACTCTATTATAGATGTATGTTAAAGCAATGAATGCATGCATGAAGCTATGAATTGAATTTAATGAGCTCCAAGTTAAAATTTACCACACATTTTCTGAGGTGATTTGGAGACTTTTGTCTAGATATATGGATCTAGACCATCCAAGTAGCTCCCGTAGGACCTCTTCAGGTGTGAGGAAGAGAGCTTCAAATGTTCCTCAGCTTCGCCCAGCCTGACAGCCTCGTCGGTTGACTGAGTCAGTGATTCATCCTATCCGGGTTGAGAGGTCTATGTTAAGGACGAGGAGGAGGATGTACCCATTGTGGATCCTGGTCCTTATTCCATTCCTCGCAGAGAGCTTCTAGCTATAAATGTAACAATTCTAGATCTTCTGGATGATTTGAGTCGTCACCCCTTGATCTATCTTCATGCGAACGAGGCAATAGCCGTGTTCATCTTCCTTTTCCCATCTACGGGGGACAAGGGTTCTAATTTTGATTTACAATTTGATGCAGGTTCCCGACATTACGCAGCCCAAAGGGAACTAGTTTAACATACATTTTCTGTACTAGACTCTCCATCTAGAGTACCGGGAGATTGTTCATGCATGGGGCTTCGAGGCTTTCTTTTCCATCCCCCTCTATCGTTGTCCCTAGGGTTATCTCATGGCTTTGTCTGAGCGCTAGTTTCACCAGACCCAGTGTCTCTACTTGTTGAATTATGAGGTGATGATGACACCGATGGATTGGCGATTCATCACTGGATTGGAGTTTTCAGGGGCGCCAGTGCCTTTGGTGGCATACATTTCCCCGACTGCCTTCAGATTCTTGTTGGAAGTCTCGACCACGGCGCTCAAGGGTCGGACTATCCGTTCTGGACCCATGAGTGTAGATGCCATGAGTGGGGCTCTGACTGGGCCATTGCCCGATGATTGGAGGGTTAGAGACCGAATCCTTCGGTGATTATTTCTGATCATCCTCAAGGGTTGTTTCCTGGTGGATAACTCTTCGATGATATCATTCGCTTTAGTTAGCGCCACTTAGGGAGGTTGACCGTATCAGAGAGTTTGATTGGGGCTCCTACACCTTTGCCTACTTCCTCAAGAGGCTTGGTTAGGGTTTTACCCGTTCTTGCTAGTGAGCATTTTCTCTTGATTTTTGATTTACCTTGTTCGGGTTGCCAATTGACTGACCGTAGATATTTGATCTTTGTATTTGCAGTTTTGGGCCTACGAGAGGCTCCCATGTCTTCGTCCCGTTAGCACGTTAGGTCTAGACGTATGGGGACGGCGATAACATTACTCCACTTTGGCGGAAGGTTCCTGTAGCTGAGGGTTTTGAAAGTAGTATACATACAAACCAATCATATATGATGATAAAACATATACTTTGTAATCAATCTTATTTATTTATTAATAAAAGAATTATTTATTAAAGGAATTTAATTATCTACATGGTTCTGTTTTAATAATATGTGATAAACCCATAGTTTTAAGCAATGCTTTTAGAATCATGATGAGATCATGTTAATGAGATCTAAATTCTTAGATAGCTTAAAACTAAAATGTTCCCAATCAATGGATTACTAAAAAGGGGATTAGTGAATCTGGATAGATTGATACGTACGTTGCTTGCTTATTAGATGAGAATGATTGATCTCATGATCATTTGTATGGAGACACTAAAACAAGTATGTAGGTGCTTATTAGAGAATAAGTTCACTGAACGTGACTCACTAAGGAATACCTAATGGAGTTTTACTTGCCTGTCAATAGGAATTCCTGTAGTGATAATTGTACAAATGATCCTTAGACTTGAGATCATCATAGTATTTTATATATAATAAATTATACTTTGACTTATTCCTTAAGACTCTTAGGGTATATTAAAGGGTATTCTTGGGTGTAATAAGTTATATATGGAGATGATGAATGATCAATAAAGAATCTACCACTTCTAGTAAAAGAAGTGAAATGTCCTATGTGATTCGATAAATGACAACCCAGGAATCCTTGGCCAAGGTGGAATGAAATTAGAAAGTAATTTCTAATTTGCATTCATTAGGAGTTGTGCATTTAGGAATCGAAACACATATAATTAAATAAAATAAGACTTGACAGTAATTCCATGTCTTATATTTAATTGGGACATTGTATGGTGGAAGGAATTGAATTGTACGACAACTATTTACTCAAAGGTTCTTTTATGATTAATGTTGAAATCTATATTATCTGGAAAGTCGTTGATCGCTAGGGAGGCTTATCCCTATTGTAGAATAAATATTATTTATTTAAATAAATTAATAGTTTAATTTATTTATTTAAATTAGATTAGATTTGTTCTAATTAATTTATTCACAACCGGTATAATATAGAGAACCTAAAGGGTCACACCATAAAAGGAAGAATAATTATTTAAGAAGTTAATGGCATAATCAAAATAATATACATGTTAAGTATATTTAATTCAATCTATGGTGATATAATAAATTAAATAGCATAATATTTATTATTTAATATTTAAAAAATATTAAATATAAATTAATAAGAAGAGACTTATTAATATTATTACAATTATTATTATTTTAATTTCTAAAATAGTTTAGGAATTAATTTAATATAAGTACTTTCATTTATTCCTAATAGGATTAGGAGGTAGAATTAGTTAAAGGAGTTTAATTAATTATCCCTAAAAAGATTAGGGAGCCCAATTAAGTAAAGGAGTTTAATTAAATAAATAATAATTTATTTTAATTAAATAGAGTTACCTGATATCTTTATATAAGAGGAGTCTTATATCAGATATCAAATATACGTAATTCCAAGAGTTGGAGAGTACGCCCCCTTTTTCTATAGAGATAAGAAAAACTAGGGTTTGAGCCAATACATCCTTCTTTTTGAAAATTCGTCTTCCTTGGTGGATCAGCTATAGAGGCCATACACTTGGGTGGCTAACATTGATCAAAGGAAGAAATCTATCCGGAGATTCAAGGAGATCGCAGAGAAGTAGGAGTTGAACTCGTAGCTATGGAAGCTCGTATCTATAATGGTATAATTCCATAATTTTTTATTCTTTATTTTAATTAATAATATAATAAAGGATGATCCGGGTAATTGGTTTTTAAAAAATTTTAAAATCTTATTTTACTTTGCTTCCGCTATTTTTGCAATTTGATTGCTACTTTGATTTTTACAAAACCTTATAGTGGTATCAGAGCCAAACTTTATGCAAATTATTAATCGTTTTGATTCTATATATGTATGGCTATATATTTTGAATAATTTATTGGACATAATTTGTTGTAAAAATTTTATTATTATTAAAAAAAAAGGAAAAGTTATCTTTTACGAAAGCCTGTTAACACAGATTACTTTGTAGTACCCGAACATGCATCCAGATTATAATTTCATTATATATATATATATATATATATATTAGTAATTTTATAATTAAAATAAAGAGTTTATTTTAATCTTAAAATTGGATTTCATGCAACTTAAAATTGCCCATTAAATGATATATATATCTATATGGAATAATTTTATTTATTGATACATATGATGATGTATATGACAATAAATGAGATTGATTATGGACTATTGACCAATGTGATTGGATTTATTTTGTTTGGATGTTTGAATGAATGAGTTTTATTAAATAGGGTTTGTACCTCATCTTTTCTGGTTTTATTCTTAATGTAAATTCTATCTCTCTCCTATGTACTTTCCCTTGACTGTTGATCAATGTTTCTATTTAAATTAAATAGTTTATGTAATATGATTAGTTAGAATTTTTCTCAAAGAATCGAAGATCAAGGAGAAAGGAGCGCTCGAAGACTCATTTGTAATGTAGTCCAGGTTTAAATGTAATAGTTATATTTAAATGTTTATTCTTGCACCCTAGAATTTGACCTTTTAGTTCATTTGGTGGCTCTAGTGAACCAAACTAGAATAAAAGTCCATAATCAATCCGAGCAGAATATATTATTCAATATGTGCATACTAGTATTATATTTTATATATTATGCAAACATGTTTTACATGTTTAATAATATAATGCGTATTTTATATATATATGTTCATGCGCGCTAAACGAGATGAAACAAATAATAACAAATCCCTCAAAGTTTTTATATATTAAGTCTTAAGCGTTCAAAGATATTTAGAATATCGAACGTCATCATCTAGCATGATAAAATTAATAGAGTATTAAATATTTAATATGAGTTTGTTGTATCACCACAAGACAAGTATTAAGTATTTAAGATGTTAATTTATCATATTTAATTCTTATAAAGAAAATTGAACAATATTATTTTGTTGTGTCACCACACGGACAATATTTTTCTTTTTTGAATATATGAAAGTGCTAATGTAGACTTAACTTAGATAATTTTGATTCGGATGTGCCACCACTTGATCAAAATAATCCAAGATGAGGCTTAAAAACTAGACAATGTGGCAAAAATAGAGAGAGAAAGTGGGTCCAGCTCTTTTCTCCTAGATAAGCATTCATTTCAAAGAACTTAAAGGATGTTTCTCTCTCTAGATCCCCGCTCTGCCTTCTCTCTAGATTTTTTCAAAAACCCACCCCCGCCCTTAGGTTTCACCTAACTTCCCGGCCCTCACCAAACTTTCCCGACTTCTTTTCGGCATCTGTTTTCCTCTGTTTTTCTCCTTCTCATCCCTCTCTATTTTCCCCTATCTATCTCACTTTCCTCCGTCTACTCTTCTCTGCTTTTTTGATGGTCAGTTATAACTACTTCTCTGCCGGTTACTCGATTAGCAGCACCTCTATTGACCCCTTTGCCGAGTATGAGGTCTCTTTGCCTCGCTTACCAGATTCGCCTTCTCACCCCCCCCATCCTCGATATTGAGGATATGGCTGAGTCAAATGCCTTTCCCCCTCTTTTGGGAAATAATGTTAGTTCGGAGGACTCCTCTACTCAAGCCCATGACATGAATATTAATGTTGGCCCGGTTATGGGGGAAAATGCGCGTGAAATTTTCTTGGCTGCTCATCATTTTTCTCAGAACCGTAATGAAGCCATCTTTGAACGAAAGAAAAATCTCTATTTAATGTCTTTCTTATCAGCCCATGAAATTTCTACCAATGATGTTCAAGCTTTTCTATCGGAGGGTAAACTCACCAAACTTGGACATGCACCTGAGGTGTCTGTTAAAAGTCCTCAAAATCCCTCTCATCTTCCCTCTTCAACACAACTTTTGAGTGGCTCCTCCTCTCTGTTTCCTTTCCATCAGGTAATTCCTACACCTGCTAGCTTGCCTGCCATTAACCCATCCCAGCCCCTCACCACTCTTCTTGAGGAGGGTGAAATCCCTGCTCCCTCAGCCAGAGGGCCCATCAAATCATGAAGTGATGTGGTTGGTAAAAGCCCTGGTTCATCTTCGAGAACTCTAAAGTACCTGCCTCCCACTTTTTCTGATGGGAACTTCACTGTTCACCCTCATAACGAAATGATATGCCGAGGTAACAAGCTCTGGGCTTCTAGCTTAGTTGGTTATTTTCTCCATTCCTCTCTTCCTTTTAAGGTAGTAGAACCTATAGCTCAACGTATTTGGGATCCTCTGGGGCTATCAAAAGTGTTTCTCCATATCAAAGGTTACTATATTTTCAAATTTGATTATATTACCGACCGGGATAATGTTCTCCTTTCTGGCCCATGACACTTTGCCTCTAAATCCATTGTCCTGCAAAAATGGAAAGAAGGTGTGGCTTTCTCAAAGTCTGACTGCGAGAACTTTCCTGTATGGGTCAAACTCAGCAACATACCACTCTCCTACTGGTCTGACAAAGGTATCAGCTATATTGGAAGTGTAATTGGGAAACCTCTTTTCGCTAATGAGATGACCACCAAAAATGATTTCCTGAATTTTGCTAGGGTTTGTATTGAGGTCAATGCCTCCTTTCCTTTCCCCCCTTCCCTCCAGGTGGCTGTAAAAAAAGAGGAAACTTTTGAAACCACCTTTGTTTCAGTGGAGGTTGAATATCAGAGTAGACCGCCTTCCAGTCCAACTTGTAAAGTTTTTGGCCACTCACACCTAAAATGCCCCAAAGCCAACTTTTAGTGGATTCCCAAGGTCTCAAATATAGGTACTTCAGTTACTACCCATCATACTCCAACTGCAACAAATGTTATTCCACCAGCTGCCATTATCCCTAATCCTTCCCAAGGTCCTACTCAGAATGATTGGGTAAATGTTACCCGAGGTGTCAAACCTATTAAAGATGCAACCCCCTCTAGCTCTGCTATGAACATCAATAACTCCTTTACTCCTATTGAACTAGCAGAACACCAAACTTCTGACTATGAATCTCCTACGACACTGAACCCTTTAGTATCCAAATTGAAGGTGGTTGATGAAAAGGAAGGCAAAGACCTAAAGAATAAGCAGAGTTCAGTTTCTGAGAATCCTCATGCGGCTAAAAAAGGAAAGGGAAAAGAAAGACTGGAAACTCCCCACCCCCAGTTTTATTATGTTAGATTCCTATAATGTAAAAGGCCTCAATAAAAAGCCTAAACAGGCTTATGTATAGCAACTTATTGCTGATAATAAACTCTCTCTTTTAGGGCTTCTTGAAACTCGTGTCAAACTCTCAAATGCCAACATAATTTCCAAAAATCTGAATAGGAATTGGATTTGGGCCTTTAATTATGATTCTCACACCAATGGTAGAATCTAGGTAGGATGGAACCCAAACATCTGGAATTTGGATATCTTATTTATTTCTTCCCAAGTCATTTATTACAAAGTGCAGTCCACTGAAACACATGCTACTTCCTTTTTTGTTTCCTTTATATATGGGATGAACTCTTATATGGAGAGAAGACCCTTATGGAATGACATACTCTCCTTGCCCCTATGGATAACTGGTGTATGTTGGGGGATTTTAACGTCATAAAAGACCTTTCAGAGACTAACCAAGTAAATGACTCATGGGATATTGGTATGGAAGATTTCAAAACCTGTTTGGAAAATGCTGAAGTTGATGACATTCGGGGAGTAGGCCCAACTTTCACTTGGTGGAATATGCAACACATAAGTCTGGTCCACAAAAAATTGGATAGAGTTTTGGGGAATGCAGAGTGGTTCACCAACTTTTCCATGTCTCAAGTCTTTTTTGCCCCCCGTGGCCTCTCTGACCACTCTTTGGCCCTACTTGATACTGGTATTCGGCTCTCTCTTCCTCAGAAACATTTCCAATTTTTCAATCATTTAATCCTTCTTGATGGCTACAAGGAATCTGTGACAAATGCTTGGAATCCTTTCATTCATGGAAATCCTTTCTATATTTTTTCTGAAAAATTGAAGCGTACCAAGAAAGCTTTAGTCTCTCTCAATCATACCACTGGTAACCTCTCTTCTCCAGTGCTTACTGTGAAGGAAGATCTTCACTTGGTTCAAAATTTGCTCCATAATTAACCTACTGATTCGGAACTGCTTGCTAGAGAGAAAATGTTCTCCCAACAACTCTGGACTGTTATGGAACGCGAGGAAGCTCTCCTCCAACAAAAATCTAGAGCCACCTGGTTGGCCTTAGGTGATCGAAATTCCAGTTTTTTTTGCTAACATGATGAAAAATAGATGGAATTCCAACAAAATCTTATCTATCCTTAATCATAAAGGTAGCTTGGTTCAAGGCCAAATGAACATTGAAGGGGTTGCGGTGGGTTATTTCAATAACATTTTCAACAATTATGAGGATCCTTATGCTGATTTTGGAAATTTTGATGTCTCCCCTACTAAATTGATTCGACCAGATCAAGCCTCAAAGCTTTCTACTCCTATTACTGATACTGAAATATGGGAGGTTCTCAAATCTATGAAATGCAATAAAAGTCCTAGACCAGATGGGTTTAATGTGAACTTCTTCATTAGTTACTGGGATATTGTTGGTGCAAATTTTCGTAATGGCAATTCATTTCTTTTTTGAAAACAACAGGCTAACCAAAGGGATCAATTCAACAACTATTGCTCTTATCCCAAAATGCACCAATCCCTCTTCTATGGCCGATTTTAGACTCATCTCATGTTGTAATATGATCTACAAATGCATTGCTAAAATTCTATCAAACAGACTTAAGAAAGTTCTTCCTTTTTTTAATTGACAATTCTCAATATGCTTTTGTGCGTGGTAGAAGCATCAGTGACACCATACTCATTGCCCAGGAACTTTTCAAAGGTTACAACATAACTTCTGGCCTGGCAAGATGTGCTCTCAAAATAGACCTCCAGAAAGCCTTTGATACTGTTAGATGGGAATTTCTTTTTCACACTCTACAAGCTTTTCATTCCCCCCCCTTTTTATTGGATGGATCAAAGCTTGTATAACCTCTGCTATGTTTTCTGTCAAGGTTAATTGTACGCTTGCTGGTTTTTTTGGTAGTTCTAGAGGCCTACGACAGGGTGATCCCTCTCTCCCTATCTTTTTGTCCTGGTAATGGAGATGGTTTCTCTAAAGATGAATAAAGAAACCTCTGTTTCTAAATTCTCCTATCACTAGAAAGCAAAGGAATGTAAACTTACTCACCTTCTCTTTGAGGATGACATCCTTTTTTTCAGTCAGGCATGCTTATCTTCCATTAATATCATTAACTCATGTATCCAATCCTTTTCACTCTATTCTGGTCTCATTCCTAATTCTCAAAAGAGCCATTGCTTCCTGTCCAATCTAGACCCTACCTCATTTAGGGACATCACCTCCCTTCTAGGATTTCAAATAAGTTCACTTCAGGAAAAAATTTTGGGAGTCCCATTGCTGGCCAAAAAGATCTCTTTTGTGGATTGCATCCCTATTATTCAAAGGATTACTAGTCGTGCCTAATCATGGACTTCTAAGGTTCTTTCTTACTCCGGCCAGCTACAACTCATAAAATCTACACTCTTCTCCATCCAAGTCTACTGGAGCTCTCTTTTTCTGCTACCTAAAGCGACCTTAAAAGAAATACAATCTATATTGACTAGATTTCTTTGGAAAGGGGAAACCTTTAACAAACATGGTGCTAAAGTTGCTTGGTCCACAATCTCCCTTCCCCTTTCTGAAGGTGGTTTGGGCATCAAAAATCTGGTGGACTGAAACTCCGCTTGTATCCTACGCCATCTCCTCAACATCATTCAACCTACTTCCCCCTCTCTTTGGGCAAATTGGATCAAAACCACCACCCTCAAGCATAAATCCTATTGGCAAGTCATTATAGCCTCAGATAGCTCTTTGACATGGAAGCAAGTTTTGAAACTTAGGCCTCTTGCCCTTCACCATTTGCATTATCTTGTTGGCATTGGGCATCACCCACATCTATGGTTTAACCTTGGATAAACAATACTACTTTAAACCCTTCCCCGACCTTATTAACAAACTCTGGGCTTCCAGTGTCAGCTACAGTCAACCATATTATTCTTAATAACTCTTGGAATTTTCCTATGAGCAACCATCATGATGTCATTATGCTAAGAAGGGATATAACTCTTTTACCCCCTACCCAGTAACAGGACAGAATCCTTTGGGATACTTGGGATATCAGATTGGTAAAATCCAAACAAATTTGGGAATCTATTCGTACTAGAAGTCAGCCGGTACCCTGGAGCAAGTTCGTCTGGTACAAGCTCTATGTCCCACGGTACTCCTTTATTCCATGGATAGGTTTTCACTAGAAACTTCCCACTAATGATCGAACCATGCATTATTCTGGAAGGATTTGGAATTGACCTCTCAGCAACCTTCTTCCTGAAACATTCAACCACCTATTCTTTGAGTGCACCTTCTCCAAACAGATCCTTCATCATGCTTTAAATCTGGGAAACTGGAGTCCCTTTCCTGACACCTGGGCTGAGGTCGTGGATTTCCTCACTGCTTTCCAAGGCTCTTCTCTTTCACGGAATATCTTAAGCTTGACAGTGGCTATGTGTTTCTATAAGATTTGGGAGGCTCGAAATAACAAGTTACATAGGAACGCCACCCCCCAATGTTCAGTCTAACTAAGGATATAATTCATATTATCAAATCAAGATTATCTACATGTAAATCCTTTCTAAAGGCAATAAATTCTCAATATTTCTGTAATTGGCTCTTTATTTGCTAGACACAATCTGCTGGTTACTAAACTCTGATGGTGCACTAAATGCTGCTTCGCCCTCTACAACCTGAGCCGGTTCTCTGTTCATTCTGCAAATGCTACTGGGCTTTGTTAGCAATAAGCATGTGAATGATATTCCTATTTACATATGATTTGATTATGATATATATATATATATATGAATGAATATGCAAGTATGATTGCATTAAGAAAAGCTGTAAAGTCCTCTGATAGATTATAGAAACATATGTATAAGGACTTAGAATGAATTGATCAAATATGTTAGGATCCTTAAAAAGAAATGATGTACAAGGACTATAAATATAGAAAGATCAAACATGTTAGGTTGATCTTATGATGTAATAGATAGGCTTGTCTGATCGTTGAGCATTGAACTAGAAATCGTAGTCTGCCAGGAGAGTCAAGGAAAACTCGAGAGCTATCAAGGCAGAATCATAGTCTGCAAGATAGTAGATCTTGGAGTTCGTAGACTGCCAGGAGAGACGAGGAAGGATCGTAGTGTGTCGAGTAGCACTTCCTCGGAGTCGTAGTCTACTGAGGAAGTCATGTTCAGAATCGTAGAGACAGCCTGCCTACGAGCCAACCGAGCATCTGCCGAAGCCAAGTCAATAATCGTAGACTTCACTTTGAGTCATAGAGTCTACTAATAACGAAGCCAAGTCAAGAATCGTAGACTACACTCAGAGTCGTAGAGTCTATTGAACATATCAAAGGCAGAGATCGTAGTCGAGCAAGATAAAATGAAGGCAACAAGCACAACGATAAAAATCGTAGAGTGTCAAGATCTGATCTCGGAGTCGTAGTGTTTGCACAGCCAAAGCTGAAACGTTGAGTGTAAAACTGAGACTTCAACAGATGTGTTCACAATGCCAAGGTAGAATCGTAGAGCTAATACGATTCTCAACAAATGAGCACTCCCAGAATATCCAAAGGGATGAAGCCTCCCACCTGAAGGAAACCAGAGCACTCAACGAATGGCATGCAAGCTAACAGAAGATCTAAGCATCAAATTAATCAGCATCCAGATTGAGCTGTAAAGCTATTCGAGATGAAGTCTTCCACAAGTTGACCATAAGAAGACTTCAATAACTGACTAAGGAAAGTCAGCTAGTGCAGTTGCTGTCAAGTAAATAAAAGACATCGATCTTGGAAGCACCTGGATCGTAGTGTTTGCCAAAAAAAAGAAAGAATTGATGGAATGTACACAGAGATACTGGTTAGCCTCTGAAGAACAAGGCTAAAGTGATTAAGCATTGGGTCAGTCCATTGATGATAAGTGAACGGGAGATCACAAGGAGAAAGCGAGCTAGACACGCCACAAATCTGAAGTGTCTTGTTACTCAGAAAGGGCTAGAGTAAAGAGTCAAGCCATCAGTATCTGAGAGCAATCGAGGGAAACAGAAATGTTAAGGAACTGCACAAGAGAAGGAAGAAGTGTTCTACATTGAAGATCCAATGAACATTCTTCAAAAATCATAGTGTTGTCTCTACATGTCAAATGAGTAAGTCAACAAGACACTACGATCAGGTCCAAGAAAGCAAGCATTAGAATTATAGAGTTCGGTCATCCGAAGATTGAAGCATTGGCAGCGGTTCAATCTGACGGTTGGTATTCGGACAAGAGCTTATTGAGAGCATCGATGCAAAAGGACAACCTCTGATCGAGATATTAGAAGGAGGTAATAAAGTTGATTGCCTGCCCAAGATATAAATGTAACATCTCTGATGGGGTAATTGAAACAGTAAACTGCAGTGTCAGAAAGTCATGTCATGTCACATCTGCAGTCTACACCAAATAACTCGAGATATACGAGGCAATTCAAAAAGCTTTTAACGGCTACTTTCCAATGGGAAGATTGGGAAGTAGTATAAATCAACATAGCTTCAAAGATCAAGAGTTGCTGATGATTGCTAAGTTACAGAATCGTTGAGGTATTGGAATACTATTGTTGACTCTACGAGTTCCACCTAGAGATTAACAGAATAAGTCTTATTGACAGTGAGACTGCATAGGTGGAAGTCAAGTAGCTTTAAAGAAGGACTTAAACAGATTAGAGCTTCACTCAACAAAGATGGGAAGGCCACTGAAGATGGCAGCCAAGCTGAGAGCCGAGAAGACCAAGAAGATAGCATTCAAAAAAGTGGCAGAGTACAAAGAAGATCAAGAGAACCACTCTACAGATCACCATGAACCAAAAGCTAAAAAAGAATAGAAGCAAAATCATGTCTACAAAACATTCAAGAAGGGTTTAGGGATTGCTAAGTGCCAGACGAAGTCTACCAAAAGCTCAAAGACTTAGCAAATCCAGATGGTGATGGTGCACAGCTGACACCAGATGAAGATGAGAAGAAAAGATTGAAGATCAGCTGCACTAGAGAAGATGTGGTCTAGACTAGAAGAAGAATATAAAGAGGACCATACCAAGCTGCTAAGTACATAAGATGTTCAAGCTTAAAGACATCTTAGTAGCTAAGCACCACCACCACCAACAACAAGTACAACAATAAGAAGCCAGGGCCTGAGGAGTCCTTGTCTGGAGGGACTAAATGAATTTCCAAGCCTGCTGGGCTTGAAGAGTTCCTAGGGAACTTGAGAAGTTCCAAGGCTGCTGGCCTTGAAGAGTTCTTAGTGAAATAAAGTCCAAGGCTGATGGCTTTGAAGGAATCTTAGTGATTCAGGGTGCTGCCCTTCCTTAGTGGAAATCGTGCTAGTTGAAAGTAGAAGAGTGGATTAGGAGCTTGAGTTTCTAAAGCACTTAAAACCCCTTGTGTCTTTTACTTTATGTCATTTACATTATGTACCTAACTGCTATAACTGCTATGTATGTGTTAACTGCTTACAACTTAACTAACTCTAAGAATAATGTATATATGATTATGAATATATCAATGAAGGGGATCTTTTACTTATTCCGCTGTGCTTGAAAAGATTCTTATGTTTGTCATATGCTAATTCATTAGCAATACAAAATAAAAAGGAGAAGTATTTAAAAATGAAAAAGGATCTATTCAACCCCCCCTTCTAGATCTATTGTGTGCCTCGGGGAACTAACAATTGGTATCAGAGCAGGTTCTCATGATATATTCAAAAGCTAATAGCTTTGAGTTTGATCCTAGGCACAAATATTGTTCTAAACTTAGTTTAGTAGTAAGTCACTTGTTATATGCCAATGAGCTCACACGTTGGAAATATTTTGTACAGGTAAATGTGTATATACACCTGAAGCTGCTCAGATTGGTCCATGTTCTTCATTGTCATATCAACAAGACCAATCCTTGCTCGCGGTCAATCTTGTAGTCTGAAGACCAGGCTAGAAAGCTCAAAAAGACATCAAAAGAAAAGAGTCAAACATCCACAAGCCTAAAAGGATGAAAAGGCCACACAAGCTAAGAAATGCTTATCCAGAGGAGAAAGAAGAACTTCTCAAACATGTATCTGGCCAACCAGCAGCTGGATGTAAACCTTGTAAACTCAAGGATGTCAAAGAACTTAAAATTTTGATATTCTCTTAGCTTGCATCTTCAAGACCACGACTGATTGATTTAAAGTCAACTGGAGCAACTAGCTGTCAGGAACAAATGAGAAATTATGCACATCAATGCCTAAACTCAGTATATTTAAGATAAATAACTGTTAAGAAATTGACAGTAAAAAGGTACGGTTCCTCACTAATATAAATATGTACATCATATTTGCACCCCCCTTATGAACTATAAAAGTATTCTTTCAGGGAATCATAATCTACCTAAAAAGGGTGAATAGAGAAAGTACACTGAGGGTGGAAACTCAAATGCCTATAAACTTTCTCTCCATCCGAGTCTTAGGTTGAAGATGACATCGTGAAAGAAATATGGAATGGGTCATAAGAGAATCACAGGTTAAATTAATTTTATGTGAAGTAATATTTGTTGATGGGTTAATATGTATGTACAACCTATGGTCTAAGTGTTTAATAACACACAGAGTATGATCGGTTCTACAAGAGTATCTTGAAGATTCATAGAAACTGATCACCTCCATGAATCAACCAGATACTAATAAATCGTAAAGTTGATTCTCACTCTGTGAACATTTAAACCCTGTGAACATAACCTAGCAAATGACTGAAACCATCAAAGAAAAAGAGTGTTTTATTATAATACCAAATCTTACACACACTCACCATCATGAATCTCAAAATGTATTATCTAAATTAATTACATGCATGAATATGACTGGTGGTGATCAATATGATGATTATCCAAATATATCAGGAACAAGGGTTTAGAAAACTAACCTAGCAGGACCTATCTAACCATGGGTACCAAAAATAAAAATCTATAACCAGTAGGTACTTGGTCCATTTGGCCACAATAAGGAATACTGAAGCAAAATATTTCAGTCAATAAGATTCAATCAGCAGAAGGCTTAGGACTGTTCAGAAATAATTTTGATAAAACGTATATATGTTAAAGCATGTCCTTGAAGACCTACTGAGCTAATCTAAATGAAGCTCACATGGCTGTTGATCTTTATATGAAAGTTGACCATTCATCTAAAGATGAAAAAAGGGTCTTAGATGCTCAAGCATGCAAATCTTGTCGTCAAAGAAGTACACCAGAGGATCATCGAGCATCAAACATGAGGATACCTCCTAATGCACATCACACCTCACTGAAAAGATATCATCAACCATGGGGAAGTAGTGATCTGTTATAGAACAACAACACTGAGATATACTATGAAGAAATGTACTAGCTACAGAGTCCCAAAACTTTGTGGCTGATGAACCAAATGAAGATCCATAGTCAGTAGGAACGTCTCAAAACGTACTACTGATAACCTATCAGCCACCCAACTCAAAATTGTGGAGTGAATACGATCAAACATCTGATCGTAGTGTAAAAGCAGAAGGACACCATGATTATAAAAAATGCAATTGTCTAAATTTGGTAGAGGACCTCCCCATTAGAAAAGGTCAAATGAGATATCAGTGAAAATTACTTCTAACGTACTTCATCTGGAAAGCGCCTCAGGGATAAATCTGACCCTTAGCTCACTCTAAGAGGTTGGCCCTTCCTGAGCTACCTTAACCTAGAAGGATTGCTTGATCAAGTTCATCTCAAGGACCAAGACAGTCAACAATCATAGAGTAGAGTTTGAAGAGAACTTAACAATCGTGATGTAACCTCAACGATCATAGTGCAACCTCAGCGATCATAGAAACAGACTCGACGATTGCAGTCTTACATGAGGCTACTCTAACTCATGAGGAGCTTGAAAGAATGGGAAAATTGCTCAATCATTCAAATTATGAGAGAGATAAGTTTGAATACAGCTTGGAAAGATATCATGTAAACGCATCTCAGAACTTAAGTGCCCAAACTGGCTTGGGGGTACATCAGTGATCAAGCTATGCAGTTCCAAGATGAGGATTAATGTCAAAACCATCCACTGCAGCATCTCTCAGAAGTTGATCATTGAGTCAACAAAGGAAAACGTAGAGTCCATAGCTGCCTTACAATGCTACTCTACGAACCAAGATGGTCAACGGTCAATCAACGTCATTGACGACTATTTATTTTAAAAAGGGACATCAAACTGAAGAGTTAATGGGGGAGTTACTGCTCATTATTAGGCATCGTGACACCAATAGGCAGTTGACACATCACTGTGTTTGCAGGAACAGAAGAAACTGCCATAAAGAAAAATTCAAAATCTGCAAACAATTATTAGAAACTATCGAACCTCTTTCCCTCTCTTTTTCAAACCCTAAAAGCCTCTTCATATACTATATCCATTAAACCTCCAAATCCTTGCCCAAATAACATTTAACTATCTCTCATAAGACTCCCTAAAACAAATACCAATATTCTTCGAACTCCTCAAATGGCAGATTGGCGAGTAATCACTGGCATTCAGCTCGGAACCAAGACGTTTGAAAAATCCGAGAAGAAGTTAAGGGATATTCTTGAACTTATGAAGAAGGCTGGATTCTCAGAATTTCTTGAGGTAAACACACGAATATATGGTGACCTAGTCAAAGAATTTCACGCAAAGGCAACTGTAAATTCTGGAATCCTCTCCACCAAGGTTAAGGGTCAGATTCTGAAACTAAATTCTTCTGACATTAATCAATGCTTAGGCCTTCTTGATGGAGATCTGATAAGCCTGGAAGAGATCGACACTGAAAAAGCTAAGAAAATTATGCAGTACAAAAGAAACCATAGTCTGAAGGACATGAAGAAATAGGAGTTTCCTGAAGAATTCGAATTCCTTGCTGAAATAGTGGGTAAATGTAACTTATGCAAAGACACTGCACATGATACTGTGATTGAACAATAACTGAAGATCATGTCTGCTATAGTCCTGAAGGAACGCATCAACTTTGGAGCTATCCTGCTTGATCATATGTCTAAGTGTCTAGATAAGGAAGAAAAGAAAAGGTTAAGTGAAAAACCACTCACAAAGGTTTTTCATGGAAGGTTCTTAAGTATCATCTTGAAGAAAAAGTTGAAGAATAAAATTAAGGATGATGAGGGCGGAATTCTTAATGTTCATATAGTAATGTCTCCACAGTTGTTTATAAATTGGAAGAAAAACCCCAAGGAGAACAAGAGGCTAATAACAACTAGGAGCAGCAGCAAGGTCTCTGTCAAAAAAAGGAAGGCACAAGAAGTGGAAAACTCTCAATCTGATGACTCTACATCAGTTGCTGCCATACCAACAAAGAAGAAGTCTAAGAATGAGAAGAATACATAGGCTTCGTCAAGTCGTGTCTCCACGAACAAGAAGAAATAAGGAGCAGGAGAAAAACCAGCATCAACTGCTGAAACCCCAAAAAGAAGAAGAAGTAACAGACTGCTTCAAGGGCAATCAAGAAAGAGAGCTAAGGTGGAAAACAAACCAACCTCAGTTTCCCAAGAGAGTACATCTGACAAAAAGGAGAACATAGAGTCAGAGGAAGAAAAGGGAACTGACGATCTCAAGACCGTGTCCCCAAAGAATGAATCCAGCAATGAAACTGAAGTTGGATTCATGGAAAAAAATGCAGAATCTACTGATGAAGAAAATTGCACAAGCCCTGTGGTTAACTCTCAGAGCATTCACTCCGATAAAGAAGAAAAGCTACAAGTAAATGATCAAACAAGCCCAGATGATGGGTTAAATGATGATTCTGAAGGAGAAGGACATGCCCCTGCCCATGATGAACGACAAGGAAGTTTGCCTGATAATTCAAAGGCCTCAGAATCTGAAAAGGAAGAAGAGTCTGACACCTCCATAACTGAACCTCCAAGAAGAAGAAAGAGCTACATATTACTTGCTCAATTTGCCTCCAAAAAGAAAAATGATAACTCTACTGAAGTCATTGAATTAAGTGGTGATGAATATGAATCACAGGAAGAAAGTGCTGAAGATGGGTCTAGCACTGAAGAAGATGATTCCAAGGAAGACGTTGCTGAAGAAGGTTCTGAAAATGAAAATCAAAAAGAAGACTTCACTGATGAATTTGATAAAAGGAGTCAGCAAGGTTCAGGCTTAAAAAAGAGAAGAAATAGAAAAAGATTATAATTCTTCATATCAGGAATCAGAGGAACCAGAATACTATCATGTTTTCTCTCCAGCTAGAATTAGTAGAAGAATAGTAGTGGAAGTCTTTGATGAACCACCAGCTGAACCAGCAGCAAGATGGATAAATCATGGAAATGAACAACTTCGAGTTGTATGAATGACTACAGATGAAGTGCTTCATAATTGGAAAAATATTTAGTTAGATTGCACAACAATACTGTACAATTCTAAAGATCTTCTGATGAGATGGTTCTTCCCGTGGATGTCGTGGTTAAAGGCACATACTGATAAAGATGAGAGCTACTCTCAGTTTCCAAATCTGGAGCCTATGTCACAAAATTTCCCAAGGGTAAAGAAGTTTATAACCATGATGATCAATGACTAGCCCCATTACAAAGTCTACCGACACGCTGCCAATCACTATATTCCCTACAATCGTAGAGTGGACTCTGAAGGCAGAAGGATTATGGCCAAGGAGATAATCGTAGAGTCTGTTCACTCTACCACTGATGGTGTTCAAGTCCAGAATAAGAAGCCTCTATCTGCCCAAGCATAGCTATCTGACATTCCTTCATCCTCCAATAACGATTGGTATACTCAACGATTTTTCAGATTCTCAACACCTTTGAAAATATGTCCAAGGATGAAAATCGTAGAGTCCAATCTGAGGTTCAATAAGAGGCTGCCCAACCAGATAACCAAACTCCTATGGAGAAGGAGCTGATGGAAAATTCTGATGATTTGATTAAATAGATGTCTCTAATCACTGAAGAGTCTGAGTGGCTGACACCAACAGAAGATAATTCAGTTCAAAACAGACGTCAAGCTACTATGGCTGATATATCTCTCAAAATCAAAGAGAGAGAGAGATAACATCTATCTGAAGGTCATACATGATCAGAAGCTCTATGAACACAGAAGGCCACTGAAGAACAACTCCAAGTCCTCTCTGACAAGGTTGACAACATGAATCAGTTTTTCTCTATACAACTTGAGTTAAGCCAACAAGAACTCAAGATTGAAGTCGGTAACTCCTCCTACCTAATGGAGCAACTAATGTCCAACATGGAGCAGCTCTCCCAAATGATTAATGACAAAAAGGGGGAGAAAAAGAGGCATTCAAGAAAGGGAAAGGAGAACAGAAAGAAACAAGATAAAAAGACAACAGAAGAAGAAGCTGGGTCATTATTTGAGGGGGAGCCAAAGGATGATGAGCTTGTATTTGCAAAGGCTGAGGGGAAGTATAACACCCCGAAATCCGGTCTATCTTTACACCCGGATTCCGTGCGTCACTATTACATCATTCATCCAACAGACATCATTATATACAGAAATATAACAACATACACTCTCAAATTCCAGGTTCTAAAAACCTTATAGCTCTTCTCATTACAAATAATGATAATTACATTATTCTTTACATCTTGCTCGAGTGACTTTTATCCGCCACCAAGGATACATAATCGTTCATTAAACTATTCCATAGTTTAATTCTCATCTTTCTACATTACAAGTCTTCACTTGATCTTCTCGCTCATTCAAATTCTGAATGGCATTTCATCTGGATACCGACAGCTTGATCTATACGGGATCCTTATGTTCTTCTAACATCGTTCGCTAAAAATGTTTTTCATTTAAAGCAAGTGTGAGCATTCAATTGCTCAGCAAGTCTTAGCAGTTGAATAACAACTTCAAGAGTTTAACATTCCTTTGGAACTTCGATAACTGAACAAAGATTATGAAGCAGCTTGAACAATAGGAATAATCTCGATTCCTATCATTTTAAAACATCAGTTACATCCACTTTGAAATATTTTCATTCTCTACTTTCTTTCATACACATTATGTCTGGCTAGAATCAATAGCACAGACTTAACAATAACGGTTCATGTATAAACAGAACATTCTTTTATTGAACAGTTCAATCACAGAACAGTTCATATCATAGAAACACCAAAGTGTTCACATTGTGGCACAAGGCCTCATACGTTCTACCACCTTGTACAAATATCACACATTCGCACATAGACAGAACTTCTCAAGTTCAACATCTGAGAAGTTTAAGAAACTAGCATTCATTTAGAATATGAATGAAGTTAGGAAACTTGCCTTACGCACAGCTACAGCTTACGCTGAACTGCTCATTCCATTCCCTATAACAAATAAGGAAATAACACGTACACCAATTAGTCATATACTTGACTTACGCATTGGTTTACTTAACTTTACTTCTTAAGGTTCGCGTTCTTGCAATCTAAGTTTACGCGACCAACTTTCATTACCATTCTACAGCTTCATGACATACGGAGATGTCTTACTCAAAACGTTCATCATCTTTGATGATTAGCATTCTTATCTTCTTCTTATAACTTCTCTAGGACTCAGCACACATCGCTTCTCTGCTGGTAGTCCATATGGTACTCTGAGTGGTTTCCCACAAACAACCAACAAACAAGTTCCCGTCTCATCTACACTGCCATCACAGTGAGTTAGATCGGTTGCCAGTTTCGTATATACCTTCGCTCTCTGAAGGAATTGTTTAGCCCAGCTCCCATATGTCAACCATCAAAGGTTACGATTGCACCACAACCTAACTTTCTCTTAACTTATACGAATGATTAAATTATAATGTTCGTTAAGTTAATTTCTTATTCCTT
This sequence comes from Panax japonicus, assembly GCA_020205505.1. Taxonomy (NCBI): domain Eukaryota; kingdom Viridiplantae; phylum Streptophyta; class Magnoliopsida; order Apiales; family Araliaceae; genus Panax; species Panax japonicus. The sequence goes on from CM035093.1 coordinate 63,277,437, forward strand.
TTTGGCTTTCTAGCAAGTAATTGCCATACCTCAGGATTCATTCTTATCCGATTCACATTCGACTTTCATTAATCTCATTACCGTTCGATACGACTTTCTTGATACCATTCGTATCTTACTTACTACATTCATCAACGTCTAAGTTATACAACCAGGGTATACTTAGCACGTTCGTCAAACGCGAATACGATTCACGAGGATCGTTTACGTATTCAACGTTCACGTTGCTCGTCTCTTAATCTCTCATTCAACCTTTAGTCAAGGTTTTAATTACTTCCGATCGTTATCCATCCCATGAACCCCATGTTCATTATTCTTTCTTAATGTCGAAGCCATACTGATTGTTGTATGCTAAGACCGATCGTTCATTGCAATAACGTTGCATTCAAAACGTCTATACGCTTTACATTCATATCTCATTATCATGTCATAACATCGAAATGTTATACATTATTATCGTCCATCAACGTCTAAGGAATCACCATCATAGCAATCCCTCACTGTTCGATTCATTGCGACTACGGTCCTCGGCTATCGGTCCCGTAACCCGTAATTACATTCTTTTAATCTCAGTTCAAACTTTTCATTCGACCTACATCAAAGGTTTAAAACACTCACTTAAGTGTAACCTTAGTAAAACTACATGTTCGTATCTATTTCTTGCACATCCCCAGTAATTGAGCATTTAAAAGCTCATTACTAGCTTTTTCCCTGTACCGGCGCTGCGGCGCCGATCCCCTTTACAACTCTCGCGCTGCGGCGCCACTCTGCAGTGTCAAACTGCCGAGGCTGGCGCTGCGGCGCCACTCTCTACACTAAGACTCGCGCTGCGGCGCGAGTTAGCAGTGTCTGGCTCTCCGGCCTGGCGCTGCCGCGCCACCATTCTAGGCATGCCTGGCGCCGCGGCGCCAAGACCTTCTTCTCTAAAATTTTTTCCAAGTCTTTGGTCGTTCTGAGATGCGTACTTCGAAATCTCATAACTTCTTCGTTATAACTCGGAATGGAGTCGTTCCAAAGCCATTTTCTTACTTATCTTACTTACTTTGATTACTCATGGATAGAACTTTGTTCTGAATCCATTAACCTGCCATTCAATTGGCTTAATCTTCACCCTTCATTCATTTTAACGTTTTTAACGTTCTTCGTTAGTTCGTCCGTAATTCGGTCATCCGAACTCGGAACTCGTTCGTTCTTGAGTCCACGACTCACATTTTCAACATTTTCTTACATTCTTATGAAACCCTACACATTTGGGTTCATTTACTAACTTTCAAATTATCGAACTTCTTTTACGAAATTTTCGCCATAACTTCGTTATAGCTCAATTTTAATCCGTTCTTCATGAACGTTTCTAACGTTCCTAACCAAGCAATAAGCAACTAACTTATACACGATGGTTTTAAACTTATCCATCAACAACAATTACACTACGATGGTTTTAAATTAGTCCATCAACAACGTTCTTCGCGTTCTTCGCGTATTCTTCGCGTTCTTCGTTCGTTCTTCATTTTTAATCGATATTTTGGATTATGATTTTAGTTTTTCTTGGAATTTGATGTTATAGAACACCATTCCTTACTTATTTAACCTACTCATTCATAAGATTCATTCGGATCACTCAAAATCCTTACGAATTTTATACTTCCTTAAGAAATTTATAAACTAAATTTCTTATTTCTTATTTCTTCTTTTTCTTACAATTTCAACCATATGAATTCATTCTTAACATCTTTACTTCTTATTCTCATTAAGTTATGTTTTTAGCATAAAAACTTAAAGAAAATTATCTAGATGTTAGGTTTTTGGATTACCTTTCTTCTTTAATTTCATTCCGTCGGACAAAGCGTGCTCACGAGCAAGTTTTTCCGCTTTCTTTTTCCTTCTTCCTCCCATCCGAAATCTCTCTCTCTCTCTCAAAGTGTGGGATTTTCAATAATCCAAATAAATGAGCTTAAGCTTACTATTTATAGAAAAATCAAGGTTAGGGGCATTTTGGTCATTTCACACCCTTAACCTCCTTACTATTCATTACTTAAGGACTAAGTTAACTTACTCCTTAAGTTTACTTAACACTTAAGTTTACTTAATACTTAAGTTTGCTTAGCCTTTAAGTTTATTTAGCACTTAAGTTTACTTAACCCTTAAGTTTGCTTAGCCTTTAAGTTTACTTACTCATTAAGTAACTTATCTTTTACTTAGCTCATAAGCATAAGCACTTTACAGTCTAAAAACTGTGATTTTTCGGAATCCAAATATTTTTGGATATTTCGTCTTTCCTTTACCGATTGAATATTATGTATTCTTCAGATTTTTGAAAAACTGAAAAACACTTTTCCACGATAAGCATTTTCCTTCACGTTTTCCCCTAACGTAGCTAAACGAGTGAAAAGTACACAGCAGTACTTTTCGTCGTTTTTATTTTATCCGATTTCTGCACGTTTTTGGAGAAAAACTTTTATCGGCTTACTTAACTTTTCACGATATATTATCGTCAAATCTTTCGACGGAATGTCATTTCGACATACCGAACTCTCGAAAAGGCTTAGGTTATTCAAACCCTAACCCTTAGGTTTTGTCGGGTGAATAGTGCCTATTTCGTCTTTTTCCCCGAAAATATTTTGTCTCCGGAAAAAATTTATTTTCGTCTTGAAAATTCCTACTCGTTCAGTCTAGCTCGTAGCCAGAATCCTCCCGATTAATAATCATTCTAGGTTATAGAACGATTAATAAACACATAGCACATAATAGTATTAATAAAAATTCATTTTATTAATAACTAATTCTTTAAATCTTAATTTCTGGACAATCCGGATTTTCGGGTTGTCACATCCTTTCCCCCTTATAAAAATTCCGTCCTCGGAATTTCTTTAAACCATACCCATACCCGGGTCATCACATTCACCCCTTCTTCATAGAATTTCGTCCTCGAAATTTTAACTTACTCTTCTTTTCAACTTCTCTTCAAAGAAGTTCTTATCTTTCTTTCATTCCCTACTCTTCATAACTTATCAAGAATCATGAAGTGAAAGGAATAATGAGGAATATAAAGATTCCTTTAAAATATTTCATTCTTTTGCTGAGGGGTCAAATCGACCATGAACTCTTACTAGGTTAAACAGCCTTTCGCCGTAAACCTTTCTTACACGGTAAGTTTACAATCACAAAGAAGGTAAACTACCTCTTCCATACGTAGGTGATCAGCCTATCGTATAACCCCATTTCAGGGTATGTTCACCTCAGACTTACTCATCAGATTCCTCACCAAAACAATTTGGTTTGGCATAACGTTTCAAAGAAAGCTCGATTTTCTTTTAATCATAACATACCATTCGTCTTAGCCAAATCAAGTAGCTTAGACCATACCAATAAATTGGACATCAACTTGAAACATTCGTCTCGTCAACTAAATTGACATCGACTACTTCTTTAAATTCTTTTACAATACATCAAAACGTTTCATGACGTCATGATACCGCACTCTTCATAGTACGTTGAGGACTTCGTCAGTTTATGACTTCATCATTATGCATCATACCATAGCAGGTTGTTGATCCTTTGATCAAATTCCACACCAGGTTTAATTGCATTAATAACTCCATCCTTTTACCATCCTTGCATCAAATGCACTGATGATATAAAATTCATTTTGATATTTCAAATCAATTTCTGTCTAGCCGAATCAACTAGCATAGACATATCAAGAATAGTTCTTTTAAAATCCATTAGTTTCAAAAATTGAACCAATTCATTCATTTTCAAAATGCGCAAATCAGCACGATTTCAAGAAACTTCGAAATCTAGCATAGCTAGATGATTTGGAATATCCTATTCTCTGTATTCCTTCATTGTCTTACTTGCGACAATACATAATCTTCTCTATCACCTTCAATGCTAAGTCTACTGAAAATAACTCATTTTCAATCTACACATTCCTATACCTTAGTATAGTTCATCCACTTACCACACTTTATGTGTTTAGGAACTTTCCACAACCATATGTGTTTAAGAACTTATCTTCGCAATATGTAATCCAAGAACAAATCAAGGACTATCCATATGCTTAGGGCTCAGAAACATAGCATATAACTATGAGTCACAAACTTTTCATAAGTATGAGTTTCAAGAACCCGCACCTATCTTATCATTCTCTACCTATCAAGTATATACATAAGAAAAGATTCACCTTCTCGTCACATACATCTTGATAGCGCGACCAATTTCAATGATTATCACTATAAGAAACTGAGTGGTTGTTACACCAAGCACAAACCTCTGTCCATACAAAGATTCATACAACTCAGCCATCACATGAGTCCTCAATTGAAATCTTACAATTTCTAACTTTCTCTTTACTTAATACAAATTTTCTTTAATTTGTATACTATCCTTTACCACTCAATTTGAGTTCTTCTTCCCGTACTACTTCGTAGTACCATTCATTCATAGCATTAGCTATAAATCATCCATCGTTTTAACAGATCATCTGTTACTACGATTTACTATGATCACGTGGTGATCTTCTTATCCTTCTCTTTACGATTATAGTCTTAGGTACTCATACCTAAGATTTATAACCTATCAGCTCTGATACCAACTTATAACACCCCGAAATCCGGTCTATCTTTACACCCGGATTCCGTGCGTCACTATTACATCATTCATCCAACAGACATCATTATATACAGAAATATAACAACATACACTCTCAAATTCCAGGTTCTAAAAACCTTATAGCTCTTCTCATTACAAATAATGATAATTACATTATTCTTTACATCTTGCTCGAGTGACTTTTATCCGCCACCAAGGATACATAATCGTTCATTAAACTATTCCATAGTTTAATTCTCATCTTTCTACATTACAAGTCTTCACTTGATCTTCTCGCTCATTCAAATTCTGAATGGCATTTCATCTGGATACCGACAGCTTGATCTATACGGGATCCTTATGTTCTTCTAACATCGTTCGCTGAAAATGTTTTTCATTTAAAGCAAGTGTGAGCATTCAATTGCTCAGCAAGTCTTAGCAGTTGAATAACAACTTCAAGAGTTTAACATTCCTTTGGAACTTCGATAACCGAACAAAGATTATGAAGCAGCTTGAACAATAGGAATAATCTCGATTCCTATCATTTTAAAACATCAGTTACATCCACTTTGAAATATTTTCATTCTCTACTTTCTTTCATACACATTATGTCTTGCTAGAATCAATAGCACAGACTTAACAATAACGGTTCATGTATAAACAGAACATTCTTTTATTGAACAGTTCAATCACAGAACAGTTCATATCATAGAAACACCAAAGTGTTCACATTGTGGCACAAGGCCTCATACGTTCTACCACCTTGTACAAATATCACACATTCGCACATAGACAGAACTTCTCAAGTTCAACATCTGAGAAGTTTAAGAAACTAGCATTCATTTAAAATATGAATGAAGTTAGGAAACTTGCCTTACGCACAGCTACAGCTTACGCTGAACTGCTCATTCCATTCCCTATAACAAATAAGGAAATAACACGTACACCAATTAGTCATATACTTGACTTACGCATTGGTTTACTTAACTTTACTTCTTAAGGTTCGCGTTCTTGCAATCTAAGTTTACGCGACCAACTTTCATTACCATTCTACAGCTTCATGACATACGAAGATGTCTTACTCAAAACGTTCATCATCTTTGATGATTAACATTCTTATCTTCTTCTTATAACTTCTCTAGGACTCAGCACACATCGCTTCTCTGCTGGTAGTCCATATGGTACTCTGAGTGGTTTCCCACAAACAACCAACAAACAAGTTCCCGTCTCATCTACACTGCCATCACAGTGAGTTAGATCGGTTGCCAGTTTCGTATATACCTTCGCTCTCTGAAGGAATTGTTTAGCCCAGATCCCATATGTCAACCATCAAAGGTTACGATTGCACCACAACCTAACTTTCTCTTAACTTATACGAATGATTAAATTATAATGTTCGTTAAGTTAATTTCTTATTCCTTTTTGGCTTTCTAGCAAGTAATTGCCATACCTCAGGATTCATTCTTATCCGATTCACATTCGACTTTCATTAATCTCATTACCGTTCGATACGACTTTCTTGATACCATTCGTATCTTAATTACTACATTCATCAACGTCTAAGTTATACAACCAGGGTATACTTAGCACGTTCGTCAAACGCGAATACGATTCACGAGGATCGTTTACGTATTCAACGTTCACGTTGCTCGTCTCTTAATCTCTTATTCAACCTTTAATCAAGGTTTTAATTACTTCTGATCGTTATCCATCCCATGAACCCCATGTTCATTATTCTTTCTTAATGTCGAAGCCATACTGATTGTTGTATGCTAAGACCGATCGTTCATTGCAACAACGTTGCATTCACAACGTCTATACGCTTTACATTCATATCTCATTACCATGTCATAACATCGAAATGTTATACATTATTATCGTCCATCAACGTCTAAGGAATCACCATCATAGCAATCCCTCACGTTCGATTCATTGCGACTACGGTCCTCGGCTATCGGTCCCGTAACCCGTAATTACATTCTTTTAATCTCGTTCAAACTTTTCATTCGACCTACATCAAAGGTTTAAAACACTCACTTAAGTGTAACCTTAGTTAAACTACATGTTCGTATCTCTTTCTTGCACATCCCCAGTAATTGAGCATTTAAAAGCTCATTACTGGCTTTTTCCCTGTACCGGCGCTGCGGCGCCGATCCCCTTTACAACTCTCGCGCTGCGGCGCCACTCTGCAGTGTCAAACTGCCGAGGCTGGCGCTGCGGCGCCACTCTCTACACTAAGACTCGCGCTGCGGCGCGAGTTAGCAGTGTCTGGCTCTCCGGCCTGGCGCTGCCGCGCCACCATTCTAGGCATGCCTGGCGCCGCGGCGCCAAGACCTTCTTCCCAAAATTTTTTTCCAAGTCTTTGGTCGTTCTGAGATGCGTACTTCGAAATCTCATAACTTCTTCGTTATAACTCGGAATGGAGTCGTTCCAAAGCCATTTTCTTACTTATCTTACTTACTTTGATTACTCATGGATAGAACTTTGTTCTGAATCCATTAACCTGCCATTCAATTGGCTTAATCTTCACCCTTCATTCATTTTAACGTTTTTAACGTTCTTCGTTAGTTCGTCCGTAATTCGGTCATCCGAACTCGGAACTCGTTCGTTCTTGAGTCCACGACTCACATTTTCAACATTTTCTTACATTCTTATGAAACCCTACACATTTGGGTTCATTTACTAACTTTCAAATTATCGAACTTCTTTTACGAAATTTTCGCCATAACTTCGTTATAGCTCAATTTTAATCCGTTCTTCATGAACGTTTCTAACGTTCCTAACCAAGCAATAAGAAACTAACTTATACGCGATGGTTTTAAACTTGTCCATCAACAACAATTACACTACGATGGTTTTAAATTTGTCCATCAACAACGTTCTTCGCGTTCTTCGCGTATTCTTCGCGTTCTTCGTTCGTTCTTCATTTTTAATCGATATTTTGGATTATGATTTTAGTTTTTCTTGGAATTTGATGTTATAGAACACCATTCCTTACTTATTTAACCTACTCATTCATAAGATTCATTCGGATCACTCAAAATCCTTACGAATTTTATACTTCCTTAAGAAATTTATAAACTAAATTTCTTATTTCTTATTTCTTCTTTTTCTTACAATTTCAACCATATGAATTCATTCTTAACATCTTTACTTCTTATTCTCATTAAGTTATGTTTTTAACATAAAAACTTAAAGAAAATTATCTAGATGTTAGGTTTTTGGATTACCTTTCTTCTTTAATTTCATTCCGTCGGACAAAGCGTGCTCACGAGCAAGTTTTTCCGCTTTCTTTTTCCTTCTTCCTCCCATCCGAAATCTCTCTCTCTCTCTCAAAGTGTGGGATTTTCAATAATCCAAATAAATGAGCTTAAGCTTACTATTTATAGAAAAATCAAGGTTAGGGGCATTTTGGTCATTTCACACCCTTAACCTCCTTACTATTCATTACTTAAGGACTAAGTTAACTTACTCCTTAAGTTTACTTAACACTTAAGTTTACTTAATACTTAAGTTTGCTTAGCCTTTAAGTTTATTTAGCACTTAAGTTTACTTAACCCTTAAGTTTGCTTAGCCTTTAAGTTTACTTACTCATTAAGTAACTTATCTTTTACTTAGCTCATAAGCATAAGCACTTTACAGTCTAAAAACTGTGATTTCTTGGAATCCAAATATTTTTGGATATTTCGTCTTTCCTTTACCGATTGAATATTATGTATTCTTCAGATTTTTGAAAAACTGAAAAACACTTTTCCACGATAAGCATTTTCCTTCACGTTTTCCCCTAACGTAGCTAAACGAGTGAAAAGTACACAGTAGTACTTTTCGTCGTTTTTATTTTATCCGATTTCTGCACGTTTTTGGAGAAAAACTTTTATCGGCTTACTTAACTTTTCACGATATATTATCGTCAAATCTTTCGACGGAATGTCATTTCGACATACCGAACTCTCGAAAAGGCTTAGGTTATTCAAACCCTAACCCTTAGGTTTCGTCGGGTGAATAGTGCCTATTTCGTCTTTTTCCCCAAAAATATTTTGTCTCCGGAAAAAAATTTATTTTCGTCTTGAAAATTCCTACTTGTTCAGTCTAGCTCGTAGCCAGAATCCTCCCGATTAATAATCATTCTAGGTTATAGAACGATTAATAAACACATAGCACATAATAGTATTAATAAAAATTCATTTTATTAATAACTAATTCTTTAAATCTTAATTTCTGGACAATCCGGATTTTCGGGTTGTCACAGGAAGCTAGAAGAAGAAGAGGAACATACATCTACAGAGGAGCAGACAAAGGAAATGCATTCAACATCCTAGGGGGAGCAGCAACAAAGAAATCAAACAGATGAATAGCTGATCAACAAGACATCCTGGACATACATATGGAGCCAAAGAGGTACATCTCTAACCATTAGGTATGTTCTGGATCTAGGATGTAAAATATCATAGTGTATTAAATTCCATAGTATTATAAATGACATTCATGATTATCTGTTTTAGAAATACAGCAGCTCATTATATATAAGATTCATTCATAACATGCATATGCACTTATTGTTTTTGTCATAATCAAATAGGGGGAGATTGTTAGGAATTAGCATGTGAATGATATTCCTATTTACATATGATTTCATTATGATATATATATATATATATGAATGAATATACAAGTATGCTTGCATTAAGAAAAGCTGTAAAGTCCTCTGATAGATTATAGAAACATATGTACAAGAACTTAGAATGAATTGATCAAATACGTTTGGATGATCCTACATAAGCTAAACAGCTTTGTAAAGTCCTTAAAAAGAAATGATGTACAAGGACTATAAATATAGAAAGATCAAACGTGTTAGGTTGATCTTATGATGTAATAGATAGGCTTGTCTGATCGTCGAGCACTGTACCAGAAATCGTAGTCTGCCAGGAGAGTCAAGAAAAACTCGATAGCTATCAAGGCAGAATCGTAGTCTGCAAGATAGTAGATCTCGGAGTTTGTAGACTGCCAGGAGAGACGAGGAAAGATCGTAGTGTGTCGAGTATCACTTCCTCGAAGCTGTAGCCTATTGAGGAAGTCATATTCAGAATCGTAGAGACAGCCTGCCTACGAGCCGACCGAGCATCTTCCGATGCCAAGTCAAGAATTGTAGACTACACTCTGAGTCGTAGAGTCTACTGATAACGAAGACAAGTCAAGAATCGTAGAGTACACTTAGAGTCGTAGAGTCTACTGATCGTATTAAAGGCAGAGATCGTAGTCGAGGAAGATCAGATGAAGACAACAAGCACAACGATAGAAATCGTAGAGTGTCAAGATCTAATCTCGGAGTCGTAGTTTCTGCACAGCCAAAGATGAATCGTAGAGTGTAGAACTGAGACTTCAACAGATGTGCTCACAAAGCCAAGACAAAATCGTAGAGCTAATATGATTCTCAACAAATGAGCACTCCCAGAATATCCAAAGGGATGAACCCTCTAGTTGGTACAACAAAGATACATCCCACCTGAAGGAAACCAGAGCACTCAACGAATGGCATGAAAACTAACAGAAGTTCTAAGCATCAACTCAATCAGCATCCAGATTGAGTTGTGAAGCCATTCAAGATGAAGTCTTCCACAAGTTGATCATAAGAAGACTTCAATAACTGACTAAGGAAAGTCATCTAGTGCAGTTGTTGTCAAGTAAATAGAAGACATCGATCTTGGAAGCACATGGATCGTAGTGTTTGCCAAACAAAGAAAGAACTGAAGAAGTGTACACAGAGATACCGGTTAGCCTCTGAAGAACAAGGCTAAAGTGATTAAGCATTGGGTCAGTCATTGATAATAAATGAACGGGAGATCACAAGGAGAAAGCAAGCTTGACACGCTATAAATTTGAAGTGTCTTATTACTCAGAAAGGGCCAAAGTAAAGAGTCAAGCCATCAGTATCTGAGAGTAGTTGAGGCAAATAGAAGTGTTAAGGCAAACATAAGAGAAGGAAGAAGTGTTCTACATTGAAGATCCAATGAACATTCTTCAAAAATCATAGTGTTGTCTCTACATGTCAAATGAGTAAGTCAACAAGACACTACGATCAGGTCCAAGAAAGCAAGCATTAGAATTGTAGAGTTCGGTCATCCGAAGATTGAAGCATTGGCAACGGTTCAATCTGAAGGTTGGTATTCGGACAAGAGCTTATTGAGAGCATCGATGCAAAAGGACAACCTCTGATCGAGATATTAGAAGGAGGTAATAAAATTGACTGCCTGCCCAAGATATAAATGTAACATCTCTGATAGGCGTAGGTGAAACAGTAGACTGCAGTGTCAGAAAGTCATGTCATGTCACATCTGCAGTCTACACCAAATAACTCGAGATCTACTAGGCAATTCAAAAAGCTTTTAACGGCTACTTTCCAACAGAAAGATTGGGAAGTAGTATAAATTAATAGAGCTTCAAAGATTAAGAGTTGTTGATGATTGCTAAGTTACAGAATCGTTAAGTTATTGGAATTGTAACACCCTGAAATTTGGTCTATTTTCACATCCGGATTCCGTACGTCATGATCCCATCTTCTTCCAAACATACATCATTATATATTTAAATATAACAACATACATTCTAAATTCCCAGTTTTTAAAACCTTATAACTCCTTTCATTACAAATAACGATAATTACATTATCTTTTACATCTTACACTAGTGACTTTCATCCGCCACAAAGGATACATAACAGTTCATTAAACTAATCAAAAGTTCATTTAACACATTTTATATTACAAGTCTTCGCTTGATCTTCTCGCTCATTTGCATTCTAAATGGCACTTCATCTGGATACCGTCAGCTTGATCTTTACGGGATCCTTAAGTTCTTCTAACATCCTTTGCTGAAAATGTTTTTCATTTAAAGCAAGTGTGAGCATTCAATTGCCCAGCAAGTCATAGAAGTTGAATAAACAACTTCAAGAGTTTAAACGTTCCTTTAGAACTTTAATAACCGAACAAAGGTTATGAAGCAGCATGAATAATAGGAATAATCTCGATTCCTATCATTTTAAAACAATATTCACTTTTATTTTAAAATACTTCCAATCTTCTACCTTTTTTATACACATTCTGTCTGGTTAGAATCATTAGCACAGACTTAAAAATAATGAATCATGTATAAACAGAGCATTCTCTTATTGAACAGTTAAATCACAGAACAGTTCATCTCATAGAAACACCGAAGTGTTCACATTATGGCACAAGGCCTCATACATTCTACCACCTTGTACAAATATCACACATTAACATATAGACAGAACTTCTCAAGTTCAACATCTGAGAAGTTTAAGAAACTAGCATTCATTTCAAATATGAATAAAGTTAGGAAACTTGCCTTACGCCCAGCTACAGCTTACACTGAACTGCTCATTCCAATTCCTATGTAGCACATAAGAAAAACAATACATACCCCAATTAGTCATGTATATTTGACTAATGCATTAGTTTGCTTAACTTTACTTCTTAGGGTTCGCGTTCTTGCAACCTAAGTTTACGCAACCACTTTCATTATCGTTCTACGGCTTCATAACATACGGAGATGTCTTACTTATACCTTCATCATCTTTGATGTTTTACATTCTTATCTTCTTCTTATAACTTCTTTAGAACTCAATACACATCGCTTCTCTACTAGTAGTCTATATGGTACTCTGAGTGGTTTCCCACAAATAACCAACTAACAAGTTCCCGTCTCGTCTACACTGCCATCACAGTGAGTTAGATCGGATGCTAGTTTTGTATCAACCTTCGCTCTCTGAAGGAATTGTTTAGCCCAGCTCCCATATGTCAACCATCAAAGGTTACGATTGCACCACGACCTAACTTATCTTAACTTATCCGAACTATTAAACTATAATCTTCGTTAAGTTAATTTCTCATTTTTATGGCTTCCTGGAAACTAAATGCCACACCTCAGGATTCACTCTTTATCGTCTAAGTCATACAGTCTTTTGTATACTCAGAGCGATTATTCCATTTAATCATTACTCAACTTCGTTACGTTAAACGTTATTATCTTTAATTCAACTTCTTTACTGTTCACGGTTTAATCATTGGTCTTCATTATCATACGGTCAAACCATACCCGGGGTGTAGGTTCTATCCGTTTAATATTTGCGTACACTCAAATTTCACATTGGTTAAAGTGTTCCATACTTACAATTAGACCTGACAATATAGTTGGTTAACTGTTGGGTCAAACCATATTAACTGGAACCAAATGGGTCGGTTACCTATTTTTATTTATTTGGTTTGGGTAAAGTTTGGAATCATATTTTTAAAAAGAAATATAGTTCCAACCCGGTTAACCATTTTTCGACCCATATTTTATTCCAAATCTAAATCAAAAGTTTTTTCCACCCATATTTACATATTCAAGAAGTTCAACCACCCAGGAACCCACCCACCCCACCCCAATCCCACCCCACCCCCACCTATCTACCCCTACCCCACCCCTACCCACCAACCCCACCCCACCTACCCTCCCACCCCACTTCACCTACCCCACCGCACCCCACCTACCACACCTCACCCCACCTCACCCCACCTACCCACCCCACCTCACCTATTCCACCTACCCACCCCACCCTATACCACCTCATACCACCCCACCTAACCACCCCCACCCCACTCCCACCACCACCATAAAAATAATGTTTACACCACCATATATTATTTTTTTGGGAGGGAGTTTTGGGTGGAGGGTGGGGGATCGCTGGGTGGGGGTAGGTGGGTAGGTGGGTAGGGGTGAGTGGGATAACCCAGGATTTCAAATAATCCAAAATTTGCGAATAATTTTTTTTTTTAATTAATATTAAAATTAATTATCAATTTTGTGACAAGTATCTGTGATACGAGTCTCGAGAAAGTCAATTTGTGTATTGACTAATAAATTTAGAGTAAAGTTATACTTAACAACTTTAAAAAACCCTAACCCTAATTTTCGGATAGGGATTCGATAGAAAATACAATTAAAATAATTGTATTGTTGATTATGTGTTTGTACGGTTTAGAAATGTTGATCAATAATTGATCAGATAAGGTTTGTAATTAATAAACCTTAATAAGGGATTTAAAACCCTAATCTTAAATTTAGAAAATAAATTGTACAATTAAAATCCTAATTGTACGCCGAAAAACCCTAATTTCAAATATGGGATTTCCTAAACCCTAATTAGGCAACTCTAATTTTTATTAGCATGCCTAAAGTGTTTATTGAACTTAAATATGATTAGAAAACTCTAATTATATTTTTGTATGTAAAATTTCTATTTTAGAAACCCTAATTTTTATTTTAGAAAATTTATTTTTCTAATTAAACCCTAAATTTGAAAATTTTGGGAACTAGAATTTTTTGATACCTAAAGGGTTCAAATCTTAAACCCTAATCCAAGCCCCAAACCCTAAGGATTTGTAAAAATTCCATGTTTACCATTTAAATTAATTTGCTAATGACAAAAATGGCCTTTATGGGATTTTTATAAGTTAACTTGCAAAATTGTCCAAATCTTTAGTTGGTGACCAACTCCATTGACCAATGTGACACAAAATCTCAGCCAAATCAGATCCCAGCCGAAAATGATCAGATCCAAGCAACTTATAAGCTTATATTAGAAATTCAAGAGAGAGAGAGTTCATAAACTTTGCCATTTTCACATTTGCTCTCACCAATTCTCTCTCTCTCTCCTAAAGCTCCGAAAATAGTTAGTACATCAGTCCTAGAATCATTCCTTGATCAACCAATATCAGATTAGGAAGATCAAGATCAAGATTTAGAACAAAGAGGTATAAACCTAATTTTAATTTTGATCCAAGTTGCTTAGAAACTTTTTGTGTTTAAGTGTTTAATTAAGTGTTAGAAGTTGTTTTTAGTTGATATATGTTGATCCATGATGGATCCATAACATCAAATGGCTTTAAAATGGTGTTTTTCAAAAACTGTCAAGAACACTATCTGTGGTCTGACATGCTAATGTCAGGTACCATAGATCCGTGTCTGTTTTTGATTTTTCTTGTTTTATGTTTTGGATTGGTAGCCGGGTAGGAGGTCTTTAATCTGTAGTTGGTATTACTGCTAAATGATGTCTGGATCGGGAGTTATTAACGGTCAAAACCCGTTGACCGGGATTGACCGAGTGACTTTCTGGGCAGCCCAGAACGTTGAAATCAGTGTCTGACAAGTTTTTGTAATGATCGTATCTGTCAGTCTGTTTAGTGTTTGATGTTTTGTAGTAGTACATCTTGTAGCTGGTTATGTGTACTACAGATATGGATATTTAGATCGCCTAAAACATCCAACGATTTAACATATGAAATGGTCAAAGTAGGTCACTTGGCCACGGATGGGAATTTCTGGAATTTCCAGAAAAGTGATGAACTTGTTTTCTGGCAGATATTGACCGAAGCATAGCTAGTGATTCTGTTGTTGTTTAATTGATTTGTTGTTGTTTATTTGTTCATTGACATATGTACTACATGTTTTAACCATCAAACCACCTGAACCAAGACTAGAACATAGATTAAATTAAGCTTGAAAGTGGCAACTCGAAACTGTCAGGGGCCAGAAAAACCCAGAATAGGTCTGACAGCTTCTTTTAAGATCTAGATCTTGCCGTATTGTTATTGTTTGATCAATATGTTAGTTATGTGTTGTAGTATTTCATTTTGGCTACACGATCACACTTCAAACAGGTCCAGAAACCATTTTGGCTTAGAATTAAAGGCAGTCAAAGTAGCACCTTGAAGCTGCCGGCTGTCAGTGTTCTTGAGCTCAAGAACACCAACAGCGACGCTTTGTGTCGTTAAAAGGCTTTAGCGACGGTTTATTTAATTTTTATTTTCAGAATTTCTGGTAATTAATTAAAAATTAGAAATAAATTCTAAAAATTACCAAAAATGGTTTTAAAAATTATTTTAAATTATGAAAAATAATTTTTGACCAATTGGAATATTTTTCTTTAATATTTATAATTATTTAAATATTAAAGGTATTTAATTTATTTAATTAGTGTATTAAATAAATTAGAGAAAAATGATTTAATATTATAAAAAATCATTTTAAATAAGAATAATGTATTTAAAAATATTTTGAGTTATAAAATGTAACTTTTAATATTTTTGGAGAATTTTCATTAATAATTTAATATTAATGATATTAGACTTATTTGATTATTAAATTAAATAAATAAGATAAAAATAATTTTAATGATTTAAAAATCATTTTAATTGAGAATAAAGTGTTAGAAAATATTTTAAATTATAAAATATAATTTTCAATATTTTTGAAGAATTTTCATTAATAAATTAATATTAATGATGTTTGATTTATTTAATTATTATATTAAATAAATAAATTAAAAATGATTTTATTGATTTAAAAATCATTTAAAAATGAGAAAAATGGTTTAAAAATATTTTAAGTTATAATTAATGACTTTTAATATTTGGATAATAATTTTATTAATATTTATATATTAATGGTGATGATTTAAAAATGATTTTAATAACTTTAAAAATCATTTAAGTAGAATATTGATGATTTAAAAATATTTTAAGTTATTGATGATAACTTTAATATTTTGAAAAAGTATGTTATTAATATTTGATATTATTAAATATTAATAATGGTACGATTAATTGATAATTAAATCATTTAAAAATGATTCTGATATTTGAAAATTTATTATAAATTATAATAATTGCTTGATAATTATTAAAAGCTTCCGAAAAATATTATTAATGATAATTGACTTATCTAAATTAATATTGAAGCTTAGAGACCAATTTTAATTGACAATCAATGTGTTAATTGTCGGGTAGGGTGACCAGAACACCGAGAATGGACCGAAGTCCAACCAGACTGAATTAGTTTGACTTGTTAAGTGTTTATATAGGTTATAAACACTGTTGTGGCCATGTGGTAATGTGTTTAGGAGAAGTTGGACTGTGAACTACAGTGTTGTGTGTTATGTGGATTATTGTGCTAATTGTTAGACCGATATTATTGGTTATAGGTCTTTCGAAAGTAGATAAGTATTTTGTGTAGCTGTAATCAACGGAAGAGGCAAGTTTCCTAACTCAACCTTGAGTTATTTCATTCAATTATTATTGGTGGATAATTATTGCTAATTATGCCACGTCCAGGGATTTATTGTTGAAATTAAATTATTGAATTAGAAAATATATATTCGTAGAATTACTGTTGTTGGATATTCATATCTGTAGAAGTTAGAATTGACAGTACAGATAATTCCTGTTTATTGTCGAATTATGTAGAGAAATGTCTTAGCCAATTATTCTGGTTAGACAAACATTGGTAAAAACTTGTTAGGTTTGAGAAGAGAAGCAAATAGAATTTGAAATCCCAGTATTTCGTTGTAAAATCAAACTTTTGATTCCAAGACTGAGAAGAACAACCTTTTATATAAAGGGAACATTTTGTTGGTCGTGAATTCGACCTTTGCGCGCGTTTTGAGTATTATGCATAATATAGGGTACAAAGAGTTGGCCGGCTCTGAGTACTTGCAGAGGGGTATGATTTAATCTTTATGGTTATCTGATACACCTGAGTATTTATCAAAGTAAATCTTTGATATCTACCCGAGAAAATAAAGTTCAAGATCTTGTGTGATCACTCAGTATAAATCTGGAGAAATATTTCATTCGTAGAATTGATTCTAGATTATTCACTAGAATACCGTAGAAACTTTGAAAGCGCTGTACTCTTTATTTAGTGAATTATTATGTTGTATAGAATACGAGAAAATTGTTATTGAATAACAATTTGTTCAGCTATTTCAAAGTTCCCCGAACTTTGGTTTCATTCTATCAAAATAGATAGTATGTTGTTTTGAATCCTTATACATTTATTGTAGGTATTAACTTGCGGGGCAAATTAGTTGTTCACTCTTGCTAAATAAAACTTTTCAGCTAGGGACGAAGTGGCAGGAGGTGCTGTGAAGGATAAAGGCAAAGGCGTTGTAATAAATTAATTATGTTGAACATATTTATTATGTTGTATTGTAAACCCTTTTTGTATAACTAAAGAGTATGTTTGTAAAGTTAAGGTTAGAAAACCTAGGTGATGTATTATGAAACTCTGATAAAAACTTATGTACGATACTATCTATATATAATATGGGTAGTTAAATGTTATTTATATTGTGGATCGTGAACACCAAACTCGGGAGTCAGGTAACCCGGATTTGGGGGTGTCACATGTTGGTATCAGAGCTGTAGTGACCAAGGTGTCACCAGGTGGTAGTAGAGCTGTAGGTTATAAACTTTAAGTGGGGTGGGGAAAACCCTAGGATTATAACCATAGCGAGATGGAGAATACTCATTTAGAGTACTAAGTGAGGGATCGTTGAAGTGTATCGATAGTGAGATAAGTAAATTCTTAGTGAGAGAAATTTGTACTAGTGAAGTACTAATCAAGTTGTTAAAACTGATTGTAGGATGTCGGGAAAAGATGAAATGAGTACGGAGAAGCCAGCGGCTGTCGCACCAATGCCAGTAGCCGAGGTGCCAGCACAGAGCGAATCAGTTGAAGAAGTGGGGAAAGATGAACCAATGATTAATCTTGGGAGTGATCATGACGATTATCCTGAGATGTATCTAAGTGGTGATGAGAAGGCGGAGTCTGAAGAAGCTAGGGTGGAACTAAAGAATAAGATCAAGGTTGGTGAACAAGATCAGCTATCTGTGGAAGTCCAAGAACTCCGTAGCAAAGTATTTCTTTTGGAGGAATTGTGGAAGATGGAGCGGGCGTTACGTGAAATGACTGAAGAACGGAACGAGCTGAAAGCGCAGGTGGAACGAATGAAGGCTGAAGGTGGTGGATCATCTGAAGGAACCAGCAAAAAGGACAAGAAGAAAAGAAAGAGGAACAAAGACAGTGACAACTCTGGAAATTCGAACCCGCAGAAAAAGAAAGCTTGTAGCAAGTGTGGCAAAACTCACGTGGGGGAATGCATGATGTGGAAGAACGTGTGCTTCAACTATAAGCAGGAAACCTTCAACATTTTTCAACATGTTAAGTAATTCAGGAAAGCTGACATCTAACTTATTCATGTAAAAATTCACAACAAATTGTGAGAAGGTGTTCGGGAGTGACTGCAAGATCAAATCTTGACTCAACTCCCCATCCATGACGAACCCAAGCTGTCCAAGATGTTTAATCAGATTAATCATCTTTAGGACATGAGTCTCAACAGTAGTGCCCTCAGTCATCTGAGATCGGAAGAGCTCCTTAGATATTTCATATCTAGCAGTCCTACTTTACTCACCATACAGTTCTTACAGGTGCAATAATATAGTAGGAGCATCCATGATTTCATGTTGACGCTGAAGCTCGTTACTCATGGATGCGAGCATGATGCCTTGAGCCACTGATGCATCATCTTGCCACTATTTAAAAGTAGCAATCTGTTCCTCAGAGGTTGTCTCTAAAACTTTTGCAGGTACTAGCAAATTTAGGACAAAAGAAATCTTTTCAGCAGTGAGAATAATTCTCAGATTCCTTAACCAGTCCCTGTAATTCGGTCCGATCAGTTTTTTAGCATCAAGTATGCTATGCAGTGAAATTAGTGAATACGACATTTTCAAAATTCTGCATGTAAAAAGACAATATTTTAGCAAACATTCATTTAATTAATTACTAAAATAAATTAGGTCTTATTTTATATTGGTATCTCCCACTATTTTCTTCAAACTATATTACCCTTATTTATATAGTTTGACAAAATCTAATTAAAGTTTTTGCTAGTGAGAATAAGGATCCCATTTCAAATATATATAGCCTTGTGGTGACACAACAAAGTATATATAAATAAATAGGTAGACAACTCTTTATCAATTATATCATCATGTAACTTGCTATATTTTGCCTCTTGGATTTTTTTTTTGCTAAATTGTGTTTGTATAAGAAGAACCAATTTACAAAGGCAAGGGGCATACCCCATAATATAGATGCATCATATGTGGATAGGCCCAAGATGAGGAGACTATATAAGGAATTAAACCAGAAACTAACTAGCTAAAAATAAATCGATTACAGAAATTTTGACTATTTGTAGCCTTGATGAAAGAAAAAAACATACATATAACCTAGACTTAATGATATCAGAGTCAAACTAGTCCATCCCATCATAGTGACCACTACAGGACTCACCATCAAACCCTAAACCAGAACCCAGGAAGCTCACTTGCAGAAACACAGGAAGTGCAAGGCACTAGCAAAGATGCCCAGCAGCAGATAAACCCACTACATCCGAAACCAGCGACCATGTCACACCGCCCATCAAACAAAGACAAGCCCAGCAGTCCAGTCAGAGGGAATCTCAAGCAGACTGCATTGTAGGAAACAACCTTGAGGTTGAAAAAGTCAGCAACTATATAGTAGCAAAGGGCTTCACAGCAACACAATGGGAATAATATTTTGACTAAACTAGAAACCATCAGAGCTTCCAAGCGAGAAAAACCCTTCGCCTCAAGCACAAAAACCCCAAGCACAGAACAGGACCACCTGCTGATCCCATCCCAAACAGTCAAAACCTAGAGCTGAAACTACAAAATTGTCTAAACAAAAATATGTGACGAAGAGATAAAGCCTGTTAGTTCCCAGAGGCACATAATAGATCTAGAAGGGGGTTGAATAGATCCTTTTTCGTTTTCAAATACTTTTCCTTTTTATTTTGTATTGCTAATGAATTAGCATATGATAAACACAAGAATCGTTTCAAGCATAGCGAAATAAGTAAAAGATCCCTTTATTGATATATTCATAATCATATATACATTGTTCTTAGAGTTAGTTAAGTTGTAAGCAGTTAACACACACATAGTAGTTATAACAGTTAGGTACATAATGTAAATGACATAAAGTAAACGACACAAGAGGTTTTAAGTGGTTCAGAGACTCAAGCTCCTAATCCACTCTTCTGCTTTCAACTAGCAGGATTTCCACTAAGGAAGGGCAGCACCCTGAATCACTAAGATTCTTTCAAAGCCAACAGCCTTGGGACTTTAGTTTACTAAGAACTCTTCAAGGCTAGGATCCTTGGAACTTCTCAAGTTCCCAAGGAACTCTTCAAGCCCAGCAGGCTTGGAACTTCATTTAGTCCCTCCAGACAAGGTCCCCTAAGGCCCTGTCTTCTTGTTGTTGTAGTTGTTGTTGTTATTGATGCTTAGCTACTAAGATGTCTTTAATCTTGAACATCGTATGTACTTAGCAGCTTAGTGTGGTCCTCTTTATATTCTGCCTCTAGTCTGGATCACATTTTCTCTAGTGCAGCTGATCTTCACCCTTTTCTGATCATCTTCATCTAGTGTCAGTTGTACACCATCACCGTCTGGATTTGATAAGTCTTTGAGCTTTTGGTAGACTTCGTCTGGTACTTAGAAATCCTTGAACCCCTCTTGAATGTTTTGCAGACATGATTCTGCTTCTGTTCTTTTTCAGCTTTTGGTTCATGGTGATCTGTAGACTGGCTCTCTTGATCTTCTTTGTATTCTTCCACATTTCTGAATGCTATCTTCTTGGCCTTCTCGGCTCTCAGCTTGGCTGCCATCTTCAGTGTCATTCTCATCTTTGTTGAGTGAAGCTCTAATCTTTTTAAGTCCTTCTTCAAAGATGCTTGACTTGCACCTATGTAGTCTCACTATCACTAAGACTTATTTGTTAATCTCTGGTGGAACTCGTAGAGTCAACAATAGCATTCCTGTAACGACCCAAAAATTCAGATCGTCCAGAATTTAAGTTTAAAGAATTAGTTATTAATAAAATGAATTTTTATTAATAACATTATGTGCTATGTGTTTATTAATCATTCTAGAACCTAGGATGATTATAAGTCGGGAGGATTCTGGCTACGAGCAAGGCTAAACGATTAAGAATTTTCAAGACGAAGATGAAAATTTTTCGGGAACAAAAATATTTCTGGGGAAAAAGACGAAATAGGCACTATTCACCCGACGAAACCTCAAGGGGTAGGGTTTGAATTACCTAAGCCTTTTCGAGAGTTCGGTATGTCAAAATGACATTTCGTTGAAAGATTTGGCGATAATATGTCGTGAAAAGTTAAGTAAGCCGATAAAAGTTTTCCTCAAAAAATGTGCAGAAATTGGACGAAATAAAAATAATAAAAAGTATTGTTATGTACTTTTCATTCGTGTAGCTACGTTAGGGGAAAATGTGAAGGAAAACGCTTAACACCAAAAATTGTTTTTCAGTTTTTCGGAGATCCGAAGAATACGTAAAAGTTAATCGGTAAAGGAAAGACGAAATATCCAAAAATATTTGGATTTTGAGAATCGTAGTTTTTTAAACTGTCGGACGAAACCCGAAAGACGGAACCACGAAACTTAAAGGCTAACTAGACTTAAGGGCTAAGTTAACTTAACACTTAAGTCATGAATAGTAAGGAGGTGTGAACAGTAAGGAGGTTAAGGGGGGTGAAATGACTAAAATACCCTTAGCATTAGATTTTCTATAAATAGGAAGCTAACTTTTATTTAAAAGGGATTTTGAAAATCCTATATCTTGAGAGAGAGAGAGAGAGAGAGAGAGAGAGAGAGGGTTTGAATGAAGAGGGAGAAGGAAGAGAATGGGCTTGAATGATCAGATAGAAAGTGTTCGTGAAATAGAAAAGCTTGTGAATCACCGACTTTGTCTAGCGGAAGAAAAATAAAGAGGAAAGGTATTAATACCTAACTTTGAATTTAACTTTTCTTAAGTTTTTATGTTCAAAACATAGATTAATAAGAATAAGAAGTAAATGATGTTAGAAATGATTTCATATGGTTGAAATCATAAGAAAATGAAGAAATAAGAATTAAAAGTTTAGTTTATAAATTTCTTAAGGAAATATAAGATTCGTAATAAATTAGAACGATCTGAGTGGATTATATGAATAAGTACACGAAATAAGTAAGGAATGATGTTCTATAACATCAAATTCCAATAAAAAGTGAAATCGTAATCCAAAATATCGATTAAAATGAAGAACGAACAAAGAACACGAAGAACATGCGAAGAACACGAAGAATGTTGTTGATGGACAAATTTAAAACCATCGTAGAATATTTTTTGTTGATGGACAAGTTTAAAACCATCGCGTATAAGTTAGATGCATATTTCTTGGTTAGAAACGGTAGAAACATTTATGAAGAATGGATTAAAACTTAGCTATAACAAAGTTATGGCAGAAATTTTGTAAAAGACAAATGAGAATTAGAAAGTTACTAAATGAACCCGAATGTGTAGGGTTTATAAGAATGTAAGAGAACATAGGAAACGTGAGTCGTGGACTCGAGAACGAACGAATTCTGAGTTCGGACGACCAAATTACGGACGAACAAACAAAGAGCGTTAAAAACGTAAAATGAATGAAGGGTGAAGATCAAGCTAATCGAATGGCACATTAATGGATTCAGAATAAAGTTCTGTCTAGGGGTATTGAAGTAAGTAAGATAAGGAAGAGAATGGCTTTGGAACGACCTCGTTCTGAGATATAATGAATAAGTTATGGAAGCGGAAAGTAAGCGTCTCAAATTAGATTTAACAATTAGAGAAATTTTCTAGGGTTAGGGCTTGGCGCCGCGGCGTCAGCCATGCCTTGTAAGGTGGCACTGCAGGGTCAGACCAAGAAGTCGGGTACTACAAACTCAAGGCTCGGTGAGAGAGATAAAAGGGAGAGTGGCACCGCAGCGCCAGTGTAGGGAAAAAGCCAGAGAAGAGCTTTTAACTATTCAACTCTTAGGGGAAACGTACGGGAAGATAAAGAACATAATGTTAAAATAATAAAACACTTAAACAAGTGAATTAAACCTTTAATAAAGGTTGAACGAAAAGATTAAATGAGAGTAAAAGATAAAGAATGTAAACGTGGATTACGGAACCGATATCCGGGGACCGTAGTTACAATAAACGAACGTGGAGGATTGCTATGATTTGGATTCCTTAGACGTTGAGCGACGAGGGTAGTGAATAAAATTTTGATGTTATGTCATGATAATGAGAGATAAGTGTGAAGCACATAGACGCTGTGTATGCAACGCTATTACGATAAATGAGCGGTCTTAGCATACAACGAACGGTATGGCTTGGACATTAAGAATGACTAATGAACATGGGATTCAAGTAATGGATAACAAAAGTATTAAGTAAGATAAAAAATGGTAACAAGAAAGCCGTAATGAACGGTAAAAAGATTAATGAAAGCCAATCGTGATTTGGATAGAAAATGATAGAATGAATTATAAGTAAGCCTAGCAAAATATGGTTATGGGTTGGTTTTGGTTTTTAAAATATGGTTATGGTTCCATTTAAGAACTAAAACCATATTAACCATTTTTAATATGGATAATGTGGGTTGGAACCATATGGTTATGGTTAAAAACTATATTAACCATATTAACCATTTTAATATTATTATGGGTTATGGGTTCCATGAAGGCTTGATTTGACACTAATATTATTTGATTATGTATAGACCCCTTACCCCCACCCCCACCCCCTCCCCCCCACCTCACTCCACCCCACCCCAACCAAAAATAATAATATTATGTGATTATGTATACACCTCTTACCCCTAACCCCACCTCTTACACCCACCCCACTCCCCACCACTCTCTCCTAAAAAAAATTAATATTAAGCGATTATGTATACACCACCCACCCTCTACCCTCACCCACCCCACCCCACCTACCTACCTACCTACCTACCCACCCACCCTGTGACACTCCTAAATCCGGGTTACCTGACTCCTGAGTTTGGTGTTCACGATCCACAATATAAATAACATTTAACTACCCAAATTATATATAGATAGTATCTTACATAAGTTTTTATCAGAGTTTCATAATACATCACCCTAGGTTTTCTAACCTTAACTTTACAAACATACCCTTTAGTTATACAAAAAGGGTTTACAATCCAACATAATAAATATGTTCAACATAATTAATTTATTACAACGCCTTTGCCTTTATCCTTCACAGCACCTCCTGCCACTTCGTCCCTAGCTGAAAAGTTTTATTTAGCAAGGGTGAACAACTAATTTACTCCGCAAGTTAATAAATACAATAAATGTATAAGGATTCAAAACAACATACTATCTATTTTGATAGAATGAAACCAAAGTTCGGGGAACTTTGAAATAGCTGAACAAATCGTTATTCAATAACAAGTTTTCTCGTATTCTATACAACATAATAATTCACTAATTAAAGAGTACAACGCTTTCAAAGTTTCTACGGTATTCTAGTGAATAATCTAGAATCAATTCTACGAATGAAATATTTCTCCAGATTTATACTGAGTGACCACACAAGATCTTGAACTTTATTTTCTCGGGTAGATATCAAAGATTTACTTTGATAAATACTCAAGTGTATCAGATAACCATAAAGATTAAATCATACCCCTCTGCAAGTACTCAGAGCCGGCCAACTCTTTGTACCCTATATTATGCATAATACTCAAAACGCGCGCAAAGGTCGAATTCACGACCAACAAAATGTTCCCTTTATATAAAAGGTTGTTCTTCTCAGTCTTGGAATCAAAAGTTTGATTTTACAACGAAATACTGAGATTTCAAATTCTATTTGCTTCTCTTCTCAAACCTAACAAGTTTTTACCAATGTTTGTCTAACCAGAATAATTGGCTAAGACATTTCTCCACATAATTCGACAATAAACAGGAATTATCTGTACTGTCAATTCTAACTTCTACAGATATGAATATCCAACAACAGTAAGTCTACGAATATATATTTTCTAATTCAATAATTTAATTTCAACAATAAATCCCTGGACGTGGCATAATTAGCAATAATTATGCACCAATAATAATTGAATGAAATAACTCAAGGTTGAGTTAGGAAACTTGCCTCTTCCGTTGATTACAGCTACACAAAATACTTATCTGCTTTCGAAAGACCTATAACCAATTATATCGGTCTAACAATTAGCACAATAATCCACATAACACACAACACTGTAGTTCACAGTCCAACTTCTCCTAAACACATTACCACATGGCCACAACAGTGTTTATAACCTATATAAACACTTAACAAGTCAAACTAATTCAGTCTGGTTGGACTTCGGTCCATTCTCGGTGTTCTGGTCACCCTACCCGATAATTAACACATTGATTGTCAATTAAAATTGGTCTCTAAGCTTCAATATTAATTTAGATAAGTCAATTATCATTAATAATATTTTTCGGAAGCTTTTAATAATTATCAAGCAATTATTATAATTTATAATAAATTTTCAAATATCAGAATCATTTTTAAATGATTTAATTATCAATTAATCGTACCATTATTAATATTTAATAATATCAAATATTAATAACATACTTTTTAAAATATTAAAGTTATCATCAATAACTTAAAATATTTTTAAATCATCAATATTCTACTTAAATAATTTTTAAAGTAATTAAAATCATTTTTAAATCATCACCATTAATATATAAATATTAATGAAATTATTATCCAAATATTAAAAGTCATTAATTATAACTTAAAATATTTTTAAACTATTTTTTTCATTTTTAAATGATTTTTAAATCAATAAAATCATTTTAATTCATTTATTTAATATAACAATTAAATAAATCAAACATCATTAATATTAATTTATTAATGAAAATTCTCCAAAAATATTGAAAATTATATTTTATAATTTAAAATATCTTCTAACACTTTATTCTCAATTAAAATGATTTTTAAATCATTAAAATTATTTTTATCTTATTTATTTAATTTAATAATCAAATAAGTCTAATATCACTAATATTAAATTATTAATGAAAATTCTCCAAAAATATTAAAAGTTACATTTTATAACTCAAAATATTTTTAAATACATTATTCTTATTTAAAATGATTTTTTATAATATTAAATCATTTTTCTCTAATTTATTTAATACACTAATTAAATAAATTAAATACCTTTAATATTTAAATAATTATAAATATTAAAGAAAAATATTCCAATTGGTCAAAAATTATTTTTCATAATTTAAAATAATTTTTAAAACCATTTTTGGTAATTTTTAGAATTTATTTCTAATTTTTAATTAATTACTGGGAAATTCTAAAAATAAAAATTATATAAACCGTCGCTAAAGCCTTTTAGCGACACAAAGCGTCGCTGTTGTGTTCTTGAGCTCAAGAACACTGACAGCCGGCTAGCTTCAAGGTGCTATTTTGACTGCCTTTAATTCTCAGCCAAAATGGTTTCTGGACCTGTTTGAAGTGTGATCGTGTAGCCAAAATGTAATACTACAACACACAACTAACATATTGATCAAACAATAACAATACGACAAGATCTAGAGCTTCAAAGAAGCTGTCAGACCTATTCTGGGTTTTTCTGGCCCCTGACAGTTTCGAGTTGCCACTTTCAAGCTTAATTTAATCTATGTTCTAGTCTTGGTTCAGGTGGTTTGATGGTTAAAACATGTAGTACATATGTCAATGAACAAATAAACAACAACAAATCAATTAAACAACAACAGAATCACTAGCTATGCTTCGGTCAATATCTGCCAGAAAACAAGTTCATCACTTTTCTGGAAATTCCAGAAATTCCCATCCGTGGCCAAGTGACCTACTTTGACCATTTCATATGTTAAATCGTTGGATGTTTTAGGCGATCTAAATATCCATATCTGTAGTACACATAACCAGCTACAAGATGTACTACTACAAAACATCAAACACTAAACAGACTGACAGATACGATCATTACAAAAACTTGTCAGACACTGATTTCAACGTTCTGGGCTGCCCAGAAAGTCACTCGGTCAATCCCGGTCAACGGGTTTTGACCGTTAATAACTCCCGATCCAGACATCATTTAGCAGTAATACCAACTACAGATTAAAGACCTCCTACCCAGCTACCAATCCAAAACATAAAACAAGAAAAATCAAAAACAGACACGGATCTATGGTACCTGACATTAGCTTGTCAGACCACAGATAGTGTTCTTGACAGTTTTTGAAAAACACCATTTTAAAGCCATTTGATGTTATGGATCCATCATGGATCAACATATATCAACTAAAAACAACTTCTAACACTTAATTAAACACTTAAACACAAAAAGTTTCTAAGCAACTTGGATCAAAATTAAAATTAGGTTTATACCTCTTTGTTCTAAATCTTGATCTTGATCTTCCTAATCTGATATTGGTTGATCAAGGAATGATTCTAGGACTGATGTACTAACTATTTTCGGAGCTTTAGGAGAGAGAGAGAGTTGGTGAGAGCAAATGTGAAAAATGGCAAAGTTTATGAACTTTCTCTCTCTTGAATTTCTAATATAAGCTTATAAGTTGCTTGGATCTGATCATTTTCGGCTGGGATCTGATTTGGCTAAGATTTTGTGTCACATTGGTCAATGGAGTTGGTCACCAACTAAAGATTTGGACAATTTTGCAAGTTAACTTATAAAAATTCCATAAAGGGCATTTTTATCATTAGCAAATTAATTTAAATGGTAAACATGGATTTTTTACAAATCCTTAGGGTTTGGGGCTTGGATTAGGGTTTAAGATTTGAACCCTTTAGGTATCAAAAAATTCTAGTTCCCAAAATTTTCAAATTTAGGGTTTAATTAGAAAAATAAATTTTCTAAAATAAAAGTTAGGGTTTCTAAAATAGAAATTTAACATACAAAAATATAATTAGAGTTTTCTAATCATATTTAAGTTCAATAAACACTTTAGGCATGCTAATAAAAATTAGGGTTGCCTAATTAGGGTTTAGGAAATCCCATATTTGAAATTAGGGTTTTTCGGCGTACAATTAGGGTTTTAATTGTACAATTTATTTTCTAAATTTAAGATTAGGGTTTTAAATCCCTTATTAAGGTTTATTAATTACAAACCTTATCTGATCAATTATTGATCAACATTTCTAAACCGTACAAACACATAATCAACAATACAATTATTTTAATTATATTTTCTATCGAATCCGTATCCGAAAATTAGGGTTAGGGTTTTCTAAAGTTGTTAAGTACAACTCTACTCTAAATTTATTAGTCAATACACAAATTGACTTTCTCGAGACTCGTATCACAAATACTTGTCACAAAATTGATAATTAATATAAATATTAATTAAAAAAAATTATTCGCAAATTTTGGATTATTCGAAATCCTGGGTTATCACATTCACCCCCCCTTAAAAGGATTCCGTCCTCGAAATCACCGCTTTCTTATTCTTTACAATCTTTTAAAGTTGTATCATCAATTCGTTTTTATCAACACAATATTAATTTGTGTTTCAAATTCTAACCTGTGACTTAAATCTATAAAAGAAAACAGTTCACAGAATTATCTAAATCATAATACTCGCGTAATTAAATTTCTAAACGACATCATTACCTGCTACTACCTCCTGAGTAGCCACTGTATCTAGCGCCGTCATGTTGAATGTACGGGCTGTTGGTCTTCCTGGCTGTGCAGGTCCTCGAATCGCCAAGGTTCCACTACCGGGTCCCTTAATGGCGCTTTCCTTCTCAGCATTCTTCTTCAGACAGTTCCGCACCAGATGAACAGTCGATCCACACGCATAGCAACCTTGAATATTTTTCGGGCTGGGACAATTTGGCGACATATGCCCTTCTTGTCCGCAGTTGTAACAGACCCCCTTCTTCTTCAAACAAACTCATGCATGATTCTTCCCACAATTTGCACAAGGCCCTCCTCCTTTCTTATTCCCTTCAGCTTTGCTACCCGATTGGGTAATCTCACTCCACTTCCTCTTATTCGGGTTACTAACACCACTGCTTCCACCCTCATTGTTATTCTTCTTCTTCTCCTTTTGAAAGCGAGATGCAGCCTCGCTTCCTCCTTCAGTAATTAATGCTTTCTCCATTAGAGCCGCAAAAGTGTTGATCTGCAGCACAGCTACTTTGTTGTAAATTCTCGGCTTCAATCCGTTCTCGAATCTTCTTGTTTTTATAGCTTTTGTGTCCACTTGATGAGGTGCAAATTGTGCCAATTCATTGAATTTAGCGGCGTATTCAGAAACAAACATGTTTTCCTGCTTCAGTTCCAAGAACTTAACTTCCATCAGAGCTTGCATACTCGGTGAGAAGTAGTTCTCAAAAAACAACTCCTTAAATCTGGTCCATGCTACTACCGTTGTACCCGCTCTCGCTTGATTGGTTTCCCACCAATAATTGGCTTCTCCCTTCATTAGATATGTTGCAAAAGTCGTCTTTTGCTCTTCCGCCACATGCGCAATCACGAACGCTTTCTCCATCTCCTTCACCCAAGTTTGGGCTTCGATCGGATCCGTAGTCCCCTTGAATTCAGGCGGTCCTACAGCTTTAAAATCCTTTAAATTAGCCAATCTGTCGGCTGGTTGATCCCTTGGTCTTCCCCTGGCTGGAGCCCTATTTTCCATAGCTTGGGCCAGTATATCCACAAAATTCTGCATCGGGTCCGCTTGACCTTCTTCGTTATTCACTATTGTTCTTCTCTTTGGTTTCGATTCTGTCTTCTAGGCGGTTTGATCTGATTTAAACGAAAATCTTATATTAATACTCTTATTCTATACAAATTCTTAACACAATAAGAATTCAACACAAAATTCTCAAGTAATTGCATATTTATTCAAATAGCACATAGTACCTATAGTACTTAACACATATAAATATCCCATTAAAATAATACTAGGGTTAACACACACAACTTTACAAAAGTTGCAATTCCCCAACTTTACACAAAAAGTTGACATTCTCCAATTACACATTACTATTTCCAGTTCATCAAACTTACCACACTTAGGAGTTCAGTAACTTATCATAAGTATGAGTTTTAAGAACTCACCAATTTCATTTTAATCTTATATTCATATAGAAAATAAAGATTTCATTCATACAAACATATATTTACATATGTTCAAACATCGTTCTTGATATTATGTATCTTAATATCAGAAACTTCTACCAAAAGATACTATTACATATATCTAAGTTGTCTACCGACCACTTCCTTCACCAATCTTCTTCTTGTTGGGACACTTGTTGAATCCATGACCCGTCTGCCCACATGAAAAACACTTCCTCATATTCGGTTTAGGACAATGCAAAGGAATTTGCTTCCATTGCAACAAGCCGGGTCACTAGAAGAGGAAATGCAATGATTATCTTGCGGAATAAAAGCAAAAGAATCTTAGAGAAGCTTTGAATCCTAATCAAGGTTTGTTTATGATTAAAGTTAATTTTTTTGAAAGTAAATCTTCTACTTGGGTATTGGATACCGGCTGTGGTTCTCACATATGTAATAATATGCGGGAACTGGTCAGAAGTAGAAAGCTGAGCAAGAATGAGGTTCTCCTACGAGTGGGAAATGGAGCAAAGGTTGCTGCATTAGCTGTAGGGACTTGTTGTTTAGCACTGCCTATGGGCAAGTTCATTAATTTAAATAATTTTTATTTTGTTCCAAATATCATTAGAAACATTATTTTTATCTCTGTATTGGATAAGAATGGTTTTAATATTATAATAAAGAACAACAGTTGTTCTATTTATAATGATAATATTTTATATGGTCTTGGTAATTTGTGAAATGGACTTTATATACTTGACTTGCATGAAAATATACTTCAAATTGAACAAACTAAGAAAAGGAAAAGAGATGATGTTAATTATACCTATATGTGGCACTGTAGACTTGGTCATATTAATGAAACAAGATTATCCAAGTTGTATAAAGATGGGCTCCTAGAGCTATCAGATTATGAATCATATCCAACTTGTGAATCTTATCTCATGGGAAAAATGACTAAATCTCCTTTTAGTGGAAAAAGAGAAAGAGTTACAGAGTTGTTAGCGTTGGTACACACAGATGTATGTGGACCTATGACAATGAATGCACGAGGAGGGTATTCTTATTTTATTACATTCACTGATGATCAGTCAAGATTTGGATATGTGTATTTAATGAAATACAAATCTGAATCATTTGAAAAGTTCAAAGAGCTCATAAGTGAAGTAGAGAAACAAACGGGCAAAATTATTAAGATTCTTCGATCAGATCGAGGCCGTGAATACTTTAGCAGTGAGTTTCTCAATTGTCTCAAAGAAAATGGTAGAATCTCACAATGGACTCCACCAGGGATGTTATAGATGAATGGTGTATCTGAAAGGAGAAATCAAACATTGTTAGACATGGTTCGATCCATGATGAGCTTTACCAACCTTCCAGTTTCCTTCTGGGGATATGCCCTAGAATTGGCTGTATACCTACTTAACAAGGTACCTACAAAATCCATCCCCAAGACCTCATATGAGTTATGGACAGGGAGGAAACAAAATCTTAAGAATGTTAAGACTTGGGGTTGTCCAACTTATGTCAAAATGTTTGGAAACGATAAGCTACAGACTAGATCTTACAAATATAGATTTATGGGATACCCTAAAGAAACATCGGGGTATTATTTCTATCATCCAACTGATCAGTTGTGAAACATGCTGCCTTCTTGGAAAAGGAGTTTATCCTTGAACGGGTTAGTGGGAGTAAGATAGATATTGAAAAGGTTCAAGAACCACAAAATACTACAGATCAAATTTTGGTACCTAACCAAATAGAGATTCCTTCTGTACCACACCATATTCATAAATCTGGAAGAGTACCAAAGATTTCTGATAGGTATGGACTTGTCATAGAGGATGACGATGAGGTACGTATCATAGATGATGATGATCCATTGAATTACGAACAAACTATGAGTAGTAAAGACTCAGAGAAGTGGCAAGAAGCCATGAAATCTGAGATGGACTCCATGTATGAAAACCAAGTATGGACTTTGGTTTCACCACCTGAAGGCATTAAGCCTATTGGGTGTAAATGTGTCTTTAAAAGAAAGACTAGAGCAGACGGCAAGGTAGAGACCTATAAGGCCCAACTTATCGCAAAAGGTTTCAAACAATGATAAGGAGTTGACTATGACAAAACCTTCTCATGAACCAGTAGCAATGCTCAAGTCCATTCGGATTTTACTTGCGATTGCAGCTTACCATGACTACGAAATCTGACAGATGGACGTGAAAATGGCCTTCCTTAATGGGAAACTTGAGGAGGATGTGTATATGACACAACCAGAGGGATTTATTTCAAAGGTTAGAACAAATCAAGTCTGTAAGCTACAACGATCCATTTATGGATTGAAGCAAGCTTCCCGTAGGTGGAACATCCGTTTTGATGAGACAATCAAAAAGTTTGATTTTATCAAAAATGAAGAGGAACCATGTGTTACAAGAAGGTTAGTGGGAGCGCTGTTTCATTCCTCGTATTATATGTTGATTATATATTACTGATAGGGAATGATATTCCTATGCTACAATCAATTACAATCTAGTTATCTAAACACTTCTCCATGAAGGACTTGGGAGAAACATCCTATATTTTGGGGATAAAGATCTATAGAGATAGATCTAAAAGGATGCTTGGCTTATCCTACATTGACTCGATGCTAAAAAGGTTTAGCATGGAAGATTCCAAAAGAGGTCTCATGCCGATGAGCCATGGAATAAATCTCTCCAAGAAACAGGCCCCAAAGACATCTGAGGAGAGAGACCGTATGAGTAAGATTCCTTATGCTTCAGTAATAGGATCTATCATGTACGGTATGATATGTAATAGACCAGATGTCGCTCATGCACTTAGTGTAACAAGCAGATATCAATCAAATCTAGGAGAAGAGCATTGGAAGGCAGTGCAAAATATCCTAAAATACTTAAGAAGAACTAAGGATGTATTTCTTGTCTATGGTGGGTCTGAATTGAAACTAGAGGGCTTCTGTGACGCCCCCAAAATAGGTATACATTACCCATTCCGAGTCGCCAAATACATGGTACAGAAAAACAACTACAACTTTATTAATACAATTGTCGTGTAAAATACAACAACACATACTGTGAGTTTAAATACAATATTGTCTTCGAGACAATATCCACACCCAAATAAAGTCCTCATTATAATTATTGATGTACTATTTTACAAAATAGTGAGGACTACTAAAATAGCTATCTTGAATCATCACTCCATACCCCGGATAGTCCCTGCTAAACTCTCACCTCCTGAGAAGAAAAATGGAACAAAAAGGGTGAGATCAACTAGCCCAGTAAAGAACATTATGACTAAGATAATATACAACAAATTATCCTTAGTCTTCAATAGGGAAAATCTGATAAAGTACAATAGACAACAAGTTTTAGATCAACAACTGCAGCGGAAATAACAATTCATTAGAAGAGTTAAGTAGAGACTGAAATCTATTATCATCTATGAATTTAAAAGTCCATCATCAATATTTTATCTATGTAACATCAATCAATATACATCTTTGCACTACGGGCCAAAGATATTCATTTGTATCACCAGTTGGTCATGTTCATCTCAACACCTGTTCATCTTTGCACTACGGGCCAAAGATATTCATCAGGTAATCGTACATCTTTGCACTACAGGCCAAAGATATTCATTAAGTATCACCATTAAGGACTGAGGATGATGAAAAAAATTTAGAGAACGAATCCAGTGAAATAGAAGGACAAATATTAGGGATTCATATTTCGGTTTATCCAAATTCAATAATACTCCATAATAACCAAGTGTGAAGTAGAATTCAAAAATAATGATCAAAACATGGATACAATCAAAGATAGTAACCATAAAAGACATCTGGAAGAAAAAGAGAAAATTTCATTTTTTGGTGAATAGTGTCGTATTTGTGAATAGTGTCGTATACGTGAATAGTACCGTATACGTGAATAGTAACCCAACACAAAAAGTTCTAAATTTGATTAAAAGTTCAGATCAATACTTCGGCATAATGATATTGAAAGAAATAATATCATATATGAAGAAAATAACATCCCTTACCTCAAAATAACCGTACTTCTGAGTAGAATACTGGATATAGTGCTGAAGGAACTTGCACCATATAGCAACACTCAAGTATCAAAATACTCACAAGAATATGCTCGATAATATAGAGAGAGAAAGAGAGAAAACTTTGTTTCTGGTGTGATTTTCAATTCTAACTTAGCCCTCTATTTATAGGAAAATGTTAACATGCCGAAGTAGACTTGACCTACTACCTGATGGCTTTACCTGCTACTATTGCCACCCACCACATTTGAAATTCAATTGAGCACGTTTCTTACCAACCAATTCTAGAATTTTCCAAAATGTTTTATAATTTAAACAATAATCAGAAACTTTAACAATTCATAGAAAATAGCCCGTTTATCAAAAAAATATGAATTTTATGTCCATTTCACACGAAATCGAATTCTCTACAACTTTTCAGAAGAAAATTTTTCCAAATTCCAAACAGAAAATATCTGAAATCCACAAACGGATGATATTTAATACCTCCAATCTGACAAAATACTGGTAAAACATCTCAGCATTAATTCTTTCATTAATAACCATATAAAATACATAAATCCATCATATATATCCACATCAAATAAATATTTCCTTATCATATAAATCAATAATTAATTATTCCCAAATAATATTACAGAATCACAATTATGACAACCAGACCGTTTCCAGGAAAGAGGGGGCATTCTGATAAGGATTTCTCCTTACTGGCGCGCAATTAGATGACCAAACCTCTCCTTGACAGAACTTTCTAGAAATTACCAATAATGCTATCTAATAATATTATTCAAATAATATGAATTATTGATTTGATAATAGGAAATACTATGCAGTGACAATTATTAAAACAACAATAATATAAACTATCAACGCAACAATTATTGAATCAATAAAATAAAATATTGAACAGTAACTACTGTAACAATTATTGAGTAGTTCCTTCTTACGTAAGAATCAATAATTCAACTATACTATGCAATACCGTGTGTTACTGTGCAACTACGCGTATTACTGTATTTTAACCATCAGGTATTCCAATAGTGTTAACGGTAACCATTACGTCGTTAATTATAAAAACTCATACTTTGTCATTTTCTTCATCTGACAATTATCCTGTTATGGGGCCCACGAATGACTACGCCGTCGTACGGATATTCCTGACAAAAAGAATATTCCACGACCAAACGAATATTCCCCGACAAAAGGAATATTTTATAACCACTTGCTTATTTTGTAAAATTTGCACATTTCACCCATAACCAAAGCATTATATCAAATTAACTCCTTACTATTTCAAGATAATAAATAGAGAAAATTTAATTTAATTTATAATAAGTTGGGGTCTTACAACCTCCCCTCCTTATGAAATTTCATCCTCGAAATTGACATATATACTTGGTGTTTCGAACAGATTAGGGTACCTCACTTTCATTTCCGATTCCAACTCCCGGGTCATTTCTTCAATAGCATGGTTTCTCCACAAAACCTTAACTTGTGGTATAACCTTGGTGTGTAGGACATACTCTTTTCTATCCAAGATCTTAACAGGTACCTCCTCGTATATCAAATCTTCGGCTATCTCGTCTGGTTCTAACTCAATAATGTGGTTCGGGTCTTTCACATATTTACGGAGCATAGATATATGGAAAACATTATGAACACGAGACATGCTTGGAGGTAACACGAGTCTATAGGCCACATTTCCTATTCGGTCAAGAATCTCAAATGGACCAACAAATCTTGGATTTAGCTTTTCTCTCTTTCCAAATCTTGTAACTCCCTTCCATGGAGCAACAAATAACAATACATGATCCCCAATATTAAATTCCACGTCCTTTCGATAAAGATCAGCATAACTCTTTTGTCGATCTTGTGAGGTTTGAATACGTTGTCGAATTATTTGGATCTTTTCTGTAGTCATGCGTACTAATTCTGGTCCCAACAACGTTGCTTCTCCCATCTCATCCCAGAATACTGGAGAACGACACTTTTGTCCATACAACGCCTCAAATGGAGCCATACCTATACTTGTTTGATAATTGTTGTTGTAGGAGAATTCCATCAATGGCAAGTACTTATCCCAACTTCCTTTGAAATCTAAAACACAGAGTCTTAATAGATCTTAAAGGGTTTGAATAGTCATCTCTAATTATCCATCCGTTTGAGGATGGTATGATGAACTGAATCGTAAATCCGTGCCCATAGCTTTCTGCAAGCTAACCCAAAATCGTGAACTGAATTTTGGGTCACGATCCGAAACTATGGATAATGGCATGCCATGCAATCTCACAATCTCATTTACGTACATACTAGCAAGACATTCAAGGGAATAAGTCTCACGTATGGGCAAGAAATGAGCCAACTTGGTTAATCTATCAATAATAACCCAAATCGCATCCATGCCTTGAGAAACTTTGGGAAGACCCATAACGAAATCCATGGTAATGTGTTCCCACTTCTATTCCAGAATCTCAAGTGGTTGCAATGGACCTTTTGGCACTTGATGCTTTGCCTTTACACGTTGACAGGTTAAACACCTAGAGATAAACTCTGCGATCTCTCTCTTCATATTGTTCCACCAAAATGTATGTCGAAGATCATGATACATTTTGGTACTCCTAGGATGGATTACAAATGGTGTGTTATGTGCCTCTATCATGATTCTATGCTTCAAGTTAGGATAGTTAAGAACGCAAAATCTGGAGTTGACTCAAAGTATTCCTTCTTCATCGATTCCTGTTTCTGGAATAACACCTTCTTGAACTTTCTAATTCATACGCATCAGCCCCAGGTCCGTAGCTTGAGCAGCTTTAACTTTATCGATTAAAGTCGGTTCTACTCGTATATTTGATATCATCATGTGGGTACTTGGAGCCTTTAACTCTATCTCCATCCTTTGCAAGTTATACAAAATGCGCCTTTGTGTTAACAACATTGCACTCGTACCCGCATATGATCTTCTACTCAATGCGTCAGCTACAACGTTTGCTTTTTTAGGATGCTATTGAATGTTATGGTCATAATCCTTCAACAGCTCGAGCCAACGTCATTACCGCATATTGAGTTCCTTTTGGGTGAAGAAATATTTGAGGCTTTTATGATCCGTATAAATCCCCACTTTCTCCCCATACAGGTAGTGTCTCCAGATTTTCAACGCAAAAACGACTGCTGCCAACTCCAGATCATGAGTACGATAATTTCTCTCATATTCTTTGAGTTATCGCGAGGCATAGGCTATGACTTTCCCATGTTGCACGAGAACACATCCTAACCCTTTGCCAGAAGCATCGCTGTAGATAACAAATCCATCCGAACCAGATGGTATTGTTAGAACAGGTGCCGAAATGAGTCTCCTCTTGAGTTCTTGGAAACTCTTCTTGCATTCCTTGCTCCATACGAATTTTGCATCTTTCCGAGTCAGCTGAGTTAAGTAGCGATTCGAGAAAAGCCTTCCACGAATCTAAGATAATAAGCCTAGAAAGCTACGCACTTCGGTTACCGGCTGCTCCCAACTTTGGATTGCTTCAATCTTTACCGGGTCAACAGATACTCCATGTTTTGACACCACGTGCCCAAGGAATGCTACTTCCTTAAGCCAGAACTCGCATTTCTTCAGCTTGGCATATAGCTTGTTGTCACGAAGTCTTTAAAGTACCAGCTTCAAATGGTGCTCATGATCTGCACGGCTTTTGGAATAGATGAGGATGTCATCAATAAAGACAACAACGAACTGATCCAAATATTCCTTGAATTCACGGTTCATCATATCCATGAAAGCAGCAGGAGCATTAGTCAATCCAAAAGACATGACTAAGAATTTATAATTCCCGTACCGAGTTCTGAAGGCAGTCTTTGGAATATCCTCAGTTTTAATCTTCAGCTGATGATATCCAGAATGAAGATCGATCTTTGAAAAGAATTGTGCTCCTTGCAACTGGTCAAACAGGTCATCAATCCGAGGTAGTGGATACCTATTCTTGATGGTGACATGGTTTAATTCTCGATAGTCAATACAAAGTCGCATACTCCCGTCTTTCTTCTTTACAAATAAAACAGGAGTACCCCAAGGACTACTAGGACGAATGAAACCGATATCTAACAATTCCTGTAGTTGGACTTTTAACTCCTGAAGTTCAATAGGAGCCATTCGATATGTTGTTTTAGAAATGGGCTTTATACCCGGTTCAAGATCAATAAAGAATTCAACTTCTCGTTCTGGGGGTAGACCAGGAAGTTCTTCATGGAAATACGTCAGGAAATTCATTAACAACATGAATGTTATTCAAATCTGACGTGTTTTTCTGACAACCCGAGAAATTAGACAATTTATGAAAATCTCAAATGATTGATTTAAGGTCAAATATTAGATCTAGACAGAAAATAAGTGTATGCGTATGATGTTATTAGGGTGGAATTTTGAGGATTTCAAAATTTCGTGAAGGCTTTTAAGAGAATTATTCAGGATTAAGTGTTTACGTGAATAATCTCTGTGTATATGGATAATGATGTGTTCAGAATGTGGTTAAGGGTTATGGGTTGACCAGATAAATTACATCTGTGACAAACCCTATGTATATATTAAGAACGTCAACGTTCAGTTAGAAAACCCTAACGTCTAATATGAAACCCTAGTTTCAGTTCCGGGAGTACGAAATCCTAAATCGGATATTGAAAGCCCTAGATTGGAAATGCAATGTTATGTATAAGGTTAAACGTCATTAATTAGGAAAAACCCTAATTAATTACTGGAAATTCTAATTGATTATTAGAAAACCCTAATACCAGATCTGAAAACCCTAGTTTCAGATTCTGATAAAATGAAGCCCTAATCTGGGAATATAATGGAGAATTTTAATGCTTTAGTGCTATTAATTAAGTACTAATTAGGGTAAAAGTTAATTAATTAACAAACCCTAATTTATAATTTTTGGAACCCTAATTGTTCCGTCAGAAACTCTAATGCTCAATTGTGGATTTAATTGCTAAAATTAGCAATGTTAATTAGGAAACCCTAATCCTAAAATTTTTAGTTTATGAGTAATTAGAAAATCCTAATCTAATTACGAATATTAATTTCTAAATTAGAAAAATTATTTTCTATTAGAAACCCTAATTGTGGGTTGAAAACCCTAATCCGTGATTTTGAACCCTAATTGTACAGTGGTGGATTAAATTGCTATAATTGCAATGTTAATTAGGAAATATAAATCCTAATTGTCAAGTTATTAGAAACCCTAATTGGGAAATTTAATTTCTAAAATTGAAATATTATTTTATTTAAACCCTAAAATGTGGTTTTGAAACCTAATGTACAATTGTGGGCCTAAGTGCTAAATTAGCAATTTTAATTAGGATAAAATGGTCCTAATTAGCAAATAATGATTCATTATTAGGAAATTACAAAATAATTAGGAAGCCCTAATTATATTTTAGAAATCAAAGTTTTCTATTTTAAAATTTAATTAGAAAATTTTTGGAATTTCCAAGTTGCTAAATATTTGAGGATTAAAACCTAAATCCTAAATTTGTCCAAACTCTAAATCTAAGTATGCTCAAACCCTAAACCCTAAGGGTTTTATCATTTGGCAAATTCTAAAAAATTAAGGAAATGTCATTTTTACCCTTTAGTGTATTATTGAGACTTAGCTTGCAAGAATAAACCTAGTGTAGTGGTTGAGCAACCCTAGACCTAGCCATGTGCAACAAATCCAGCAAATCAGCCACCTAGCAACATGGGATGCAATGAATCAAGCTTTGTATAAATGGATTTAGAGAGAGAAAGTGCTCAAAATGTAGCCAATCTCATTTTTGCTCTTACCAACTTCCATTCTCTCCAAACCCACGAAATGTCAAGTAAATTCAGTCTCAAATCAAGCCCCACGTGTACCAGAAAACAGATCAAAGGCAGAAAATCAAAATCAAAGCTCAAAAGGTATAAAATCCTAATTTTTAGAAATCCTTCAATTCTTGGTTAAATGTTGCAATTGATTGTTGAAAGGGGTGTAATAGGGTGTCAATTGATGTTCTGGGTTGTTAAATCCATGACCCATAACATCAATGTTCACGGATTTAAAGTTTTTCAAAATCTGGAAATGGGTAAATTTTTGTTTTTGCAGCCAAATGTCGAGGCTTATAGATTGGTATGTGTTACGTGTTTTTGATGTTTAAAACTTGTAACATGTAGCCTTGTATGTGGTCTTTAAGGTGCAAAAAGAATCAGACCCAGATATATTATAGATCGCATGTTATACTCGGTCAAAACCCGTTGACCGAACTGCTAAAATCACGAACCCAGAAAATAGAGAAACAGTGTCCGTGTCCTACTTTGACCGGCCATATCTTGTTCATGCTGTGATTTTTTTGTGTTATTTTGCTTTATAGTTGTAGTACTACATGTTATCTACAAACTGTAATTGATGGATCTCATAAACGTTGCTCGATCACTAAGTTATAAGGGATCAAAGTAGGTACCTATGACTGTTCTTCAAATCTGGAAAACCCAGAATTTGAAGAACATGCCTGGCATCATTTTTGGAAGCCTGGATCTCTCTGTTATGGTGTTGTTTGGCCATGAAATTAGTTTCTAGTTGTAGTATTGCATAAGTACTACAATCTGAAAGTTTTTGTAATACCAGAAACGCAATAGTCAAGGATTTAAGTCCGGTCAAAGCACCTATCCTCGCCACTGCCGGAAAATCTGGGCAGGCCTCAAGATCACCTATAGCGACAGAAAGCGTCGCTATAGGCCTTTAGCGAACAGTTTATTTCTTATTTTCCCAAAAATGATTAAAAATTAGAAAAAAATGGTTTTTAATTATTAAAAATACTTAATAAATTCTGAAAAATTATTTTAAAGCATTAAAAATAGTTTTTAACTATTTTGAGTATATTTCAAAAATAATTAATATTTTTGGAATATAAATGGTATTTATTTATTTAATTCAATATTAAATAAATTATTTAAAAATAGTTTTTAATTCATAAAAAATAATATTATGGTATAAGAAAATATTTTAAGTTATTTTTGATAACTTTTGATATTTTGTGATGAATTTCATTAATAATTTAATATTAATGATAATTAGTTTATTTAATAGATATATTAAATAAATTAAGAAAAAATGGAATTAAGGTTTTAAAAATCATATTAAAATGATTTAAGTGTTAGAAAAATATTTTAAGTTATAAAATATAACTTTTGATATTTAGTCATAAAAATGTTAATATTTTAATATTAATATTAATTATCGGATAATGGATTTAATGGTTTAAAAATCATATAAAAATGATTTTAAAGTATTAAAAATACTTTGATATATTATAATTATATTATAATATTATGTAATGATTTTCATTAATATTTTATATTAAATAAATATTAATGATTAAGGAATTATGTGGTATTTAATTTATTTAAATACGGTTTTAAGGATTGAAAAATGGTGATAAATGGTAATAATTATCCGAAAATTATTACGAGCTTAGGAAAAATGTTTTGTCTGATTAGAAATTATCTGTGATAAAGGTTAAGTGGTTAGACAGAGTTTAATTGAACTTAAACTCGATTTTCGTCCGACTAAACCGTCGGGATGTTAGAATTGTGTCAATTTCAAGTTAGACTGAAATAGTTTGACTTGATGCTAAGTCTTATGTGTTGTAAAGACTGAAAGGGTTATGTGGTAATGTGTTTAGGTTATTCTGTGAATATAAATATAACAGTATTATACTGTGATGATATTATTCTAATTATTGGAGATCTATATTATTAATATTAGGTCTTCGGGTAAAGCGTTATAAATTGCGTTACGGTAATCAACGGTGCAGGCAAGTTTTTCAGTTCTATTATGTTTGTGGATGGAATGTGGTTATGTGTTAAATTACATATTATGCTCTATGAATTGTTAAAAGTCAAAATATGACTAAGTTAATTGGGTTATGGAACTCAATCTATATGTGATTACATGTTGTATGATGTAACTCGATAAATTAAAAATGTATAATGCATGAATGTATGCTTTGTAAGGAATTATTGATGCATATAGGATATGCATAGTAAAGAATATATGTTGCATGCAGATATGCATATTAAAGTAAATGTAGTGCATATGGAATTGTGTGCTATGTGAAACATGATAGACTGTTAAATTTGCTGGGCTGTCGAGCTCAATCTTGCAAACACAAACTTTTTGCAGGTTAATGATGTTACGCAATATTACTTGCTATACGGATGATGAAGATTGTACGATGCATAAATTGAATACATTTTCTTGATTTAGAAATGATATAGATCTGTGATTGATAATTTTTCAAATGTAATTTTCAGCTATGTACAGTTTGAAATATTGAATAGATAAATAAGGTGTATTTTGAATTGAGAATAGATATGATTCTTAAATAAATGAATCATCGATATAAAAGATAATGCCAAGTTCAGCTTGGGGCAATATATGCGGCTATCTTGTAATAGAATAGTTTGAAAATAATGTTATGAGTTAGATAACTTATGAATTGTGTTATAAGATAAGGTTACTCGATTTTGGGGAATAGTGTGTAATGTAATGTATAAACAATTTATGTTTATATCTTCCGCATATAGTGATAGAATTAGTATACCGGATCCGAGGTGATTTGGGGCCCGGATTCGGGGCTACTAAAGTTTTTGTTCATGTCCATAATATGGGCT
Source organism: Panax japonicus (assembly GCA_020205505.1). Taxonomy (NCBI): domain Eukaryota; kingdom Viridiplantae; phylum Streptophyta; class Magnoliopsida; order Apiales; family Araliaceae; genus Panax; species Panax japonicus. The sequence continues at coordinate 63,320,669 of CM035093.1, forward strand.
AAGAAAGCTTGACATTGTTTTTCAATAAACAAATAACTTTATGGCTTGATATGACACTACTACAAAACAGTAAATAGACAACGCGGAAAAAACGTTGTGGTTTCTGTTAGAAAAACGTAGTGGTTAAGGGTGTTGTCTATTTGACACCCTTACACAACGTTTTTAAAACGTTGTAGTTAAGCACAATACACAACGTTTTTTAGAAAAAAAACGTTGTAGTTTTGTTTTCAAAAAATTAGCAGATGCTTAAAAACGTTGTAGAATGTATGATTCCACAACGTTTTTTGGTTAAAAATGTTGTTGTTTAGTATATAAGACAACGTTTAAGCACATTTACACAACGTTTTTAAAATGTTGTAGATTGACTTGAAAAAAGAAAAAAAAATTATGGTTCACCTATATTACCAGTCACCTGCAATCTGCTAATGCCATTATATATAGCTAAAAAAATCTAAATTCTCATTTAAATTTAAAACCAAAATGTACCAACCATTCAAACAATTATGTACATGTTATATTAATGACAAAAATGCTCATACTATATTACAGTAATATCACCTCAAATCTATTACACTTATTCCTTTCATTCTCACAGCTAGCAGAATAGTTACAAATAAAGTAAAAAAGCCCTCTACAAAGAAAAACCAGAACTATAAATACATACGAAAGAGGAAGTTTGACAAGCTCGGGCAAGATATGCGGCAAGACAACTGTAGTCCTGACACTAAAAATAATAACAAAGAAATTTTAGCACTGAAAAATAGTAAAATGATAATAATTAAAAAATTAATAAGATGTTATAACATCTTACCTTAAAATTTGTTTAAGGCCATCAAGTGCAGTATCAGACATTTGATCATTTTCCAAAGCATGCAGAAGTGTGTAGCCAAAGCAGCTGTTTACTTAAGACAGCAGAAGCCAGATGATGCAAAGCCAAGTCAATCAAACCTTCTAAGTGTGTAGCCAAAGCAGCTCTTTACCTAAGACAGTTATGCCATCAGTTCTTTACCTGCCATCAGTTTTCTACAATCTATAGAAACAGAGAGAAAGGGAAGGGGAGGCTAACATTTTCTCGTATGAAATTCTGAAATCATTCCCATTGGAAGATCAGGGGCATCCAATCCTATCTCCATCAAAGCATACCTGAGCAGAAAGCACAAATATTTGCACATTAAAATACACCTTGGTGGAAACGATACCCAATAGGAATGACACTCACCTGTAAATCTCCCGACTGCACAGAACTTTCATTAAATTTGCAACCTTTGGATCGAGCTTGCACTGCGTAACTGCAGTCCCAAATTGTCGAAGGCCAAGGCCCCCATATCTAACATCATACCCATCATCCTGCACATGTAACACACCCTTTTAATTATACAATGGCTCACAATTCATCAGCCATGGTACATGTATAGATCTCTTGGTTTCTATCCGCAGCATTTTTTTTAAGGAGAAGCACAAGTCCATACCAGTATCAATGGGGTAGAACTTCTGGGGTTTCTTTTGAAACTGTTTATCTCTTTCCCATGACTCAAAAGACTTTATCAGTCAGTTCCTCAAAGAGCCTAGCAAACTCCTTAACAGCATCATCCACATTCTCCCATTCCTCTAGTTTTTCCTCTGCTCTAGGATCATTGCCAACTCTCCCTTTCTTGTAGTACATGTGTAGATGATTATCTGGAACCATAATCAGTTGCATAATACAAAACCTGCATTCGCCAAAATCAGATACGGAGTACAACATGTAGTTTATTAGGTTAAACAAAAATTAGCAAAAAGTTATGGCATTACTCATACATTTAAATTATATTTGAAATACACTTGATTCTATATTGTAATACTTTATTATCTTACATATTGGTATTATATAGTTGAGTAATACTCCTCAGATCCAGTGATAACTCTTTGACCTTCTCTCGTGCAGTATGTGCAGAATCTTTATGGACTAGGTTATACAGCACCTGTATCATGTTACGTGGCCAACTTCCCCTCATTATTTACACACAGAAAGCATCACTACTAGTAGCCATTTCTAGTTATATTAGGGGCTCACTTCACAATAACCCAGAATCCAATATCCTCAAGAGAACAAACTGAAATAGAGGTTAGCAAGCATTTAAAAAAAACAAGAAACAATAGAAAATTCATCCCTTACCTTCTTAGGGTTGAGCAAGTAATCATACAGAGTATTCTCTCCCCAGATCACAGCCATGTTCTTGTTAGCAGCAGAGTAGGAATATCCAGGAGCTGTGCCAGACTGCCTTCAAAAAAGGCCATTCAAGTTAGGTTCTGCAATGATCAAAAGAGTCAGAAAAAATAACAAAACTAGAGGAACAAATGCTATATAAACAGAAACTCATTGAATCTAACCAAGCACAATAACATGAATCAGGTATTATAACTCAGATTAATCTTCAGTTTCTCATCCTCATGTCAATTATAGAAGAAATCTACTTGCTGCAGTATTATAACTCAGATCAGAATTCAGACAAAATTCTATACTCACAGGACATATATGACATTGCTGCTAGTGCTGCTCCACGATGCATAGCCGTACAACATATAGCAGCCTTCTAAAAGGATACTTCAAGAAGGGCACCAGAAGAAGCTATTACTTCCTGAAACATCTCCATAGCAGGACAAGTCATTCTAGTTTGTTAATACAAAAATAACAGTAGATTCTTGTATAACAATGTATAATACAATATTCAATCATTTACAGAGCTATTGATGCAATCAAGTTAAAGGACAAAGCAATTAACAGAATAACAATGTATGACACTCGTACAATGAAAGGATAAGATAAAGTAGATCTAAAAGCCAAACTTACAAATAGTGAAGGGTTGATATTCTGTTGAGATCAGGTACAGCTCGCAAACTGCAATTTCTAATAATTATACATACTAATTTATAATCGTATTACAACAAGATGCAATTAATTTATAATCAGATTACGATTGCCTCACAGGTACTACATACAACATTGTCATCAGTTTGTAAGTTCCCCATGTTTTTACCTTCAATCACCGTTTCAATTCCAGGACTACACATATAGCAATAAACAAAGTACTCATCCTCCTACCAGTAAAAGGTAAAAAACAGCAAAAATAATGAAAACTTCACCTTGAATATTGAGATCCACTATACAAACAGAGCCTGAATCGGTGAATCCTCCTGAGTGCACGCGTACGGTTGGACCAGCTAGAAAGGATGTCCTTGAATCCATAATTGCAGCACATCCACCCACACACAGACCTGAGAATTACAATAAGGATAAAAATCAACTAAGCATCTCCTTCTCCTCATCACTATTAGGTGGATAAACGCAGGAAACCCCAATCCACAACACCAAGCATTAGTGACCTTTAATTCGGAGGCTATAGCAAAGAGAAGAAATAACCTTCAGTGGACGATGAAGAGATCGAAGAAGAATTAGGGGTCGCCGGAGTGTAAACCACGTCCGATGACTCCGGGACGGTGGAAGCCATAGATAGAAGAGGTTGATGCGGCGGCAACGGTAGTGGCTGAAGCAAATCGAATAATCTCGAAAGATAATAAATAGAAAATGTCAAAATAGATAAGCGAAACTTGAGAGAGCTTACAAGAAACTGGTGATAGGTGTTTCTTGAGCAGGTACGGAGAGCTTCAGTTGCTTAAGTGGCTTCATGCTCTTCATGATTCTAGCCTCCTTTTAGGGTTTCTTCGAGACGATTTATGGCTTATGTCCAGCTCCTCCTAGGGTTGATCCCGTATAATTCTAGAACAAATCCAAAGAGATGAAGAACTTATGAATGAAAATCTAGCCCCAAAACAGAAGAAAAAAATGAGAGAAAAACCGAAAGAGACGATGAAAATTTAAGAAATGAACGAAAATGAACTCACGAGCACAGACAAAAGACTTTATCTTTTAATTTTAAGTTTTCACTTAAGGCCGATTTTTTGCTCCGTGTTTTTGACCTACACAACGTTTTTTTTAAAAAACGTTATCTATTTAAAACCAAAAAAATACCCTTTTAAATAGATAACGTTTTTGCATGTGTATTTACAACGTTTTTTCTAAAAACGTTGTAAAAAAAACCACAACGTTTTAATAAAAAACGTTGTCTATTAAGTGTTGTCTATTAGGTACTTTGTACTGGTGTGATAGTGACTGATTTTAGTGGTTTAGTTGTTTGAATTCGCATAACAGGTTGGTTAGGAATATGAAAACTAACAACCTTACGAAAACAATCAATTTTGGCATGATGAGTGGTTAACCAATCAATCCCTAAAATCACATCAAATGCAAGTATCTTTAAAGAGATAAGATCAATAGGTAATGTGATTGTGCCAACTTGGATGAAGCAAGATTTATAAACTGTAGATGTAACAAAGGTTTCACCCAACGGAGTTTCAATATATAAGTTAAAGTCCATATTTCTCTGGAGTCAAGTTTAAACGTTGAGCACAAGTAGGAGAGATAAAAGAATGGGTAGAACATGTATCTAGTCAGGTATAAACTTTGCAAGAGTTCAAGATTAGCTTACCCGTAATCACCTAGTTTGGATTTTTCGCGTTTTGGCCAGTCATGACAAACGCCCTTCCTTGAACCACCGACTTGGTTTTATCCGTAGTCTCCTTTGGTGCCACCGTCCTAGTTGGACTTGACTTCGCTACCGAGAAAAATCGGGCTATGTGACCGTCTTTTCCACAATTGAAACATACCTTGGAAGGCTGTGAACAATTTGAACTTATGTGTCCCTCCTCTCCGCATCTGTAGCATCTAACTGGCGGTCGTTCTCCTCCCCTAGAATTTGTTGTTGGTGATGGTTCTGCTGTTGATGTCTTCCTGTCATTGTTGAATCTCCTCTTTTTGAAATTTTCACTTGACTCACCTCTCCTATTGTCATGGCCACGATGACCACCCGAGTGGTTACCGCTTTTGTCCGTATTTTTCCCTCCTCGCTGGTTATCATCGCTCCAATGACTGCTTGTCACCGGTATGACCCTGGTTGTGGTCCCTCGGTTGAACATACTCGTTATCACGCTCTAATAAATGAGCCCTGTTTACAACATCTGAATATAAAAAAAAAATTATGAGAGATACAATATTGTCGAATCTCAGGTTTTAGACCTCTTACAAACATCCGCGTCATACTTTCCTCATTTTCTACCAAATGAGGTGCAAACCTGGAATAATTCTGCAAACTTCGCCTCATATTGGGACACCGTTATGTTGTTCTGTTCTAGTCTAATAAACTCTACCTCCTTCATATGACGAATACTTTCAGGAAAATACTTGTCATTGAACAGTTTCTAAAATTTTTCCCAAGACATGTTGAGTGCGGTTGGCTGGGTACGCTTCACAGATTCCCACCAGTAATCTGTCTCACCACGGAATATAAAGGTGGCGAATGGAAACTTTTGTTCCTCCGTGCAACCCAAGACATCAAATATCTTGGTCATTTGCTTAACCCACGTTTCCACCTTAATCGGATCGGGCTTTCCCCAGAAATTTGGTGGTACCAACTCCTTGAACTGCTTAGCTGTGATAGACCGTGCATTGCTATCATTTCCCCTCGTATTTTGTACACGAGTCTCCCTCGTCTGATTTTGCATGAACTGCAAAAAGCTTCTAAGCATCGCATCATTCATCGTTTGCTTGGTAGTGTTGTTTACAGGAGGAATATTGCCTTCATGTTGCACGTTCTCTTGGTTGGTAATCAAAGGTTGTTCCACAGTCTCATAGACTCCGTTGTTAACGTTCTCAGCTGCCATTCTTAAAAACTGCCATAAAACAGGGGTTAATTAAACAAATTAACATATCACATAAAATCCCTATATTATGACCGACTAACAAATAAGCTTAGGTAGGACACACTAGCGAAGGATTTACTCATCTCTCCCCTCCTAGTTCTATTCCCCGATCTCCGCCAGAGACCATATCCCTAAGCTTTGATACCAACTGTGACGCCCCCAAAATAGGTATACATTACCCATTCCGAGTCGCCAAATACATGGTACAGAAAAACAGCTACAACTTTATAAATACAATTGTCATGCAAAATACGACAACACATACTATGAGTTTAAATACAATATTGTCTTCTAGATAATATCCACACCCAAATAAAGTCCTCATTATAATTATTGATGCACTATTTTATAAAATAGTGAGGACTACTAAAACAGCTATCTTGAATCATCACTCCATACCTCGGCTAGTCCCTACTAAACTCTCACCCCCTGAGAAGAAAAATAGAACAAAAAGGAAAAGGGTGAGCTCAACTAGCCCAGTAAAGAACATTATGACTAAGATAATATACAACAAATTATCCTTAGTCTTTAACAGGAAAAATATGATAAAGTACAATAGACAACAAGTTTTATATCGACAACTGCAGCGGAAACAACAATTCTTTAGAAGAGTTAAGTAGAGAATGAAATCTACTATCATCTATGAATTTAAAAGTCCATCATCAATATTTTATCCCTGTAACATCAATCAATATACATCTTTGCACTACAGGCCAAAGATATTCATTTGTATCACCAATTGGTCATGTTCATCTCAACACTTGTTCATCTTTGCACTATGGGCCAAAGATATTCATCAGGTAATCGTACATCTTTGCACTACAAGCCAAAGATATTCATTAAGTATCACCATTAAGGACTGAGGATGATGAAAAAAAATTTAGAGAACGAATCCAGTGAAACAGAAAGACAAATATTAGGGATTCGTATTTCAGTTTATCCAAATTCAATAATACTCCATAATAACTAAGTGTGAAGTAGAATTCAAAAATAAAGATCAAAACATGGATACAATCAAAGATAGTAACCATAAAAGACATCTGGAAGAAAAAGAGAAAATTTCATTTTTCGGTGAATAGTGTCGTATTTGTGAATAGTGTCGTATACGTGAATAGTAACCCGACACAAAATGTTCCAAATTTGATTAAAAGTTCATATCAATACTTCGGCATAATGATATTGAAAGAAATATTATCATATATGAAGAAAATAACATCCCTTACCTCAAAAAAACCGTACTTCTGAATGGAATACTGTATATAGTGCTGAAGGAACTTTCACCGTATAGCAACACTTAAGTATCAAAATACTCACAAGAATACGCTCGATAATATAGAGAGAAAACATTGTTTCTGGTGTGATTTTTAATTCTAACTTAGCCCTCTATTTATAGGAAAATGTTAGCACGTCAAAGCAGACTTGACCTGCTACCTGATGGCTTTACCTGTTACTATTGCCACCCACCACATTTGAAATTCAATTGAGCACATTTTTCACCAACCAATTCTAGAATTTTTCAAAATGTTTTATCATTTAAACAATAATCATAAACTTTAACAATTCATAGAAAATAGCATGTTTATCTGAAAAATACGAATTTTATTTCCATTTCACACAAAATCGAATTCTCTACAACTTTGTAGAAGAAAGTTTTTCTAAATTGAAAACAAAAAATATCTGAAATCCACAAACGAATGATTTTTAATACCTCCAATCTGACAAAATACTGGTAAAACATCTCAACATTAATTCTTTCATTAATAACCATATAAAATAAATAAATCCATCATTTATATTAACATCAAATAAATATTTCTTTATCATATAAATCAATAATTAATTATTCCCAAATAATATTACAGAATCACAATTATGACAACCAGGCCATTCCCAGGAAACAGGGGCTTTCCGATAAGGATTTCTCCTTATTGGCGCGCAATTAGATGACCAAACCTCTTCTTGACAGAACTTTCTAGACATTGCCAATAATGCTATCTAATAATATTATTTAAATAATATGAATTATTGATTTGATAATGGGAAATACTATACAGTGACAATTATTAAAACAACAATAATATAATCTATCAACGCAGCAATTATTAAATCAATAAAATAAAATATTGAACAGTAACTACTGTAACAATTATTGAGTAGTGCCTTCTTATATAAGAATCAATAATTAACTATATTGTGCAATACCGTGTGCTACTGTGCAACTACGCATATTATTGTATTTTAACCACCAGGTATTCCAACAGTGTTAACGGTAACCATTACGTCAGTAATTATAAAAACTCATACTTTGTTGTTTTCTTTATCCGACAATTATCCTGTTATGGGGCCCACGAACGAATGCGTCGTCGTACGGATATTCCTGACAAAAAGAATATTTCACAAACAAACTGAATATTCCCCGACACAAGGAATATTTTATAACCACTTTCTTATTTTGTAAAATTTGCACATTTCACCCATAACCAAAGCATAATATCAAATTAACTCCTTACTATTTCAAGATAATAAATAGAGAAAATTTAATTTTATTTATAATAAGTTGGGGTCTTACAGCTTCACAGACTCAAGTTTTTAAACGGACCAAGATGACAGTAAATTGGTTTCGGGGTATGTGTTTACCTTAAACGGTGGCGCAGTGAGTTCGAAAAGTTCCAAACAACAAATAGTTGATGATTCAGTGACAGAGGCAGAGTACATAACTGCAAGTGAAGCTGCAAAGGAAGCTGTTTAGGTGAAGAAGTTTATTACCGAACTTGGTGTGGTTCCTAGCATTATAGGACCAGTACCTTTATTCTGTGATAACATCGGAGTTGTTGCGCCTCAGACTAAGAAACCTAGGTCTCATCAGAAAGCCAAAAACATGTTGCGGCTGTTTCATTTGATCAAAGAGATCATTGAAAGAGGAGGCGTCACCTTGGAGCGTGTGGACTCTCAAGACAATATTACAGATCCATTTACTAAAGCGTTAACACAAGAACAGTTCGATCGTCCCTTATAGAAGATGGGTATGAGATACCACGACGATTAGCTTTAGTGCAAATGGGAGATTGAAAGTAATATGCATACAAGCCAATCATGTATGATGATAAAGCATATACATTTTAATCAATCTTATTTATTTATTAATAAAAGAATTATTTATTAAAGGAATTTAAATATCCACATGGTGTTGTTTTAATAATATGTGATAAACCCATAGTTTTAAGCAATGTTTTTAGAATCATGATGAGATCATGCTAATGAGATCTAAATTCTTAGATAGCTTAAAACTAAAATGTTACCAATCAATGGATTACTAAAAAGGGGGTAAGTGAATCCGAATATATTGGTACGTACGTTGCTTGTTCATTGGATGAGGATGATTGATCTCATAATTATTAATATGGAGACACTAAAACCAGTATATAGGTGTTTATTAGAGAATAAGTTCACTGAACGTGACTCGCTAAGGAATACCTAATAGAGTTTTACTTGTCAGTCAATAGGAATTCATGTAGTGATAGTAGTACAAATTATCCTTAGACTTGAGATCATCATAGTATCTTATATATAACAAATTACACTTTGACTTATTCCTTAAGACTCTTAAGGTATATCAAAGGGTATGCTTGGGTGTAATAAGTTATATATGGAGATAATGAATGATCAATAAAGAATCTATCACTTCTAGTAAAAGAAGTAAAATGTCCTATGTGATTCGATAAATGACAACCCAGGAATCCTTGACAAAGGTGGAATGAAATTAGAAAGTAGTTTCTAATTTGTATTCATTAGGAGTTGTGCATTTAGGAATCGAAACACATATAATTAAATAAAATAAGGCTTGACAGTAATTCCATGTCTTATATTTAATTGGGACATTGTATGGTGGAAGGATCGAATTGTACGGTAACTATTTACTTAAAGGTTCTTTTATGATTAATGTTAAAATCTATATTATCTGGAAAGTTGTTGATCGTTAGGGAGGCTTATCCCTATTGTAGAATAAATATTATTTATTTAAATAAATTAATATTTTAATTTATTTATTTAAATAAGATTAGAATTGTTCTAATTGATTTATTCACAACCGGTTTAATATGGAGAACCTAAAGGGTCACGTCACACTATAAAAGGAAGAATAATTATTTAAGAAGTTAATGACATAATCGTAATAATATGTTGAGTATATTTAATTTAATCTATGGTGATAGAATAAATTAAATAGCTTAATATTTATTATTTAATATTTTAGAAATATTAAATATAAATTAATAAGAAGAGTCTTATTAATATTATTACAATTATTATTATTTTAATTTCTAAAAGAGTTTAGGAATTAATTTAATATAACTCTCATTTATTCCTAATAGGATTAAGAGGTAAAATTAGTTAAAGGAGCATAATTAATTATCCTTAATAAGATTAGGGAGCCCAATTAATTAAAGGAGTTTAATTAAATAAATAATACCTTATTTTAATTAAATAAGGTTACCTGATATCTTTATATAAGAGGAGTCTTATATCAGATATCAAATATACGTTATTCCAATAGTTGGAGAGTACGCCCGTTTTTTCTATAGAGATAGGAAAAACTAGGGTTTGAGCCAATACACCATTTTCTTGAAAATTCTTCTTCCTTGGTGGATCACCTATAGAGACCATACACTTGGGTGGCTAATATTGATCAAAGGAAGGAATCTACATGGAGATTCAAGGAGGTCGCAGAGAAGTAGGAGTTGAACTCGTACCTGTGAAAGCTCGTATCTACAAGGGTATGATTCTATAATTTCTTGTTCTTAATTTTAATTAATAATATTCATAAAGGATGATCCGGGTAATTGGTTTGTGAAAAATTTTAAAATCTAATTTTACTTTTCTTCCGCTATTTTTGCAATTTGTATGCTACTTTGTTTTTCCACAAAACCTTACAGGTTTCACCCATTCTTGCCTACAGTTGGAGTTATTTACCTCAGATATCATTACATGGGTTCCTTACTCTGAGGACCACTTGACAGTTGGCTTTGAGGGTGGTTTCCTGACTGATGTCGAGTATGTATTGGGAGCTCTATTTGGGAGAGCGTGTTATCAGGAGCACCACATGAGAGATACACATTCCGTTCTTTCCTCCTGCCAGGCATCATTGGCCTTTATCTCAGTCGATCACTGAGATCCCTTGATGGGCGTAGATGGTTTTACTTTGTCAGAGGGATCTTTCACTCAGGAGGCATTTTACCTCTGGTGGTTCCCTCGCACCATTAGAGCTCAGACTCGCGCTACACAGTTCATGGGGGATATGGTTCCTGGCTCCGTCATGATGATAGATTGGATTGCATGAGGCCGAGAGCCTACTCATTTGACGCAGATTGAGAGTTTGACCCAACAGTTGGATCGGGCACATTTCTTTATCCGTCATTTAGGCAGAGATCCATCCGAGGCGAATATTTTTGATCTTTCTAGCTTTGGGGCTGACTCTTCAGGTGGCCCAAATTCTGATGGTTTTACCGACGCATATTCTCCATTGTATCGGCCTGATATCCCTTCTAACAGAGATTCAGTGACTCGGGATGAGTTACATTATATGGATAGATTGGATGATGTAGATATCATTGACTTCTTCTGATGCATTTCTCGCTATTTCTTTTAATAGGCCTCTGTTAGATATTGGGTGGTTGTGCCCCAGTTCTCGTTTTATCTTTTGATAGGCCTCTGTTAGATGTTGGGCGGCTGTGTCCCAGTTCCCTGTATTTTTATTTCCAGTTGTATACAGAGATGATGTATTTAGATGATGATGTACTTAGGAATGTATGTATAATGCTTTCTATTCCCTACATTATATTGTCATTTGTCATTTATTATTTATCATCATGCATGCATTATGTCATGGATATGCATTCCCAAATGTGAGTTTAGCATTGACCCCTAGATGGTCTTATGATACGACTCTACATCTGTCTTCGTCCACTGTTAGCCGGATTGAGCATACCCCACCCATGTTGGTGGACTCTTCTTTGAGATCATGGTATGCCAGTTTGTCTTCCCCAGATTAGGTGACAGTTGATCATTTGTTGAGGCATTCGATGACCCTCCTGACATTTCAGGTTCCGCCAACTTTATAGAGAGCATGCTTGATCATTGGATACCAGATAGACAGGTGTTCAGGTTTGATACCCATGAGTCGACTCCTACATTGGATGAGTATGAGCGTCTTACATACTTGTCTTTAGATCGGCCTTGCGCTCGGATGGCTGTCGGTGACATGAGCCGGCAGTTTATGACCTTGATAGGCTTGAGGCGCAGAGTTTCCCTAGACGAGATTACCTCGAGGCATGTGGAAAACATGTGTATTGTCATTTGGGTGAAGCATTCTAAGGTCTTGAACTTTAAACCATTGAACAACCGTTTTGATGCTCATATTTCAGTTTTTAATACTAAACTCAAGAAGAAACTTGAAAATGTTCAGGTGTTGGTTGTATATATCTTGCATTCCTGGAATCTTACGTGATAGCAAGTAGCAAACTAGATGATGGTTCTAACTTCTAAAAATCAGCCTTGAGGACAAGGGTTTTTTTAAGGGATGAGGAATGTCACAATAGTTAGTAGTGGCAGGGTTGTAATTTACTTTAATTGTGAGGTTTATGGTTCAAGTAGGATTGGTGATTTATTAGAATACTATCCTATATATATCTTTGCAATCTGCAGAAGAGGGTAATCAAATGAAATATAAATTTTCCTATTTCATTCTATCATTTCCTTTATTATTATTTTTCTTTCATCTTATTCAATGTCAATTCATTATCCTTGCATGACTGGTTATTTGGATACTTTGAATCCATTCCTTACTGTTATACTTCCACGATTGAGTCACAAGCTCTTTTCTGCCTTGATGATTCGGTAGTTATGAGCTCAGATCGTGACACCTTTCTTAAGTTCAGATTTGGATGTTATTGGTTTGTCCATTTTGGTTTGTCCTGGTATCTTCGATTTCTGGTTCAGATCTATGGATTGTCATCGCCGGCAACTGGGTTAGATATGCATATATCACATCCCCTTGGTTCTGGTTGTTCCCGGATTGGATTTGCTTACTGATTTGGGTTGTTCTTCCTATTATTTTGGTCTATTTTCATCTGTTAATGTTTTGGCATCAAAATTTGGGTTGGGTTTATAATAATCAATTTTAATTTGTTGCTGGAATCTATGGTTGGGGCTAGTAGAGATGATCGCTATTGACTGGGTCTGAATATTTGGTTTCGTCCTAGAATCTGGTGGTGCTTTAGTTCCGGTAAGTTCCTACCGGTAAATTGGGTTGTGTGCTATTTCTTGGGCTGTGCGATGGGTCCCATGTTTTTCTGATCTCTGCTGATTGTTCTCACGTGGGAATTATTTGAATTTCAAATTTGATTTTTGTTTCTTGAAATGGTTCTGCTGACTTTTGGGTCCCACGTTCTAATTTTAAGCCTTTTGGGCCTGTGTCTTCTAGGTCTTTAAGATTGTTGGCAGTTGCTGGCGTGTGTAGCTACCATGATGGGCTGACATTCTGGTCCCACACTCCTTAACTCAAATTGACGGTGGTCCTTTATATATTTGTTTTAGGAACAATTACATATTATAGTACATTTTTAAAAATAATTATAAAAATCATACATTCATAAAATAATTACAAAAATATGACACTTCATCATATATATTTACAATACTAATACAATTAAAGAGTCCTTAAATTAAGAGATTAATATTGAGTCCTTAAATTAAGGGATTAATATTAATGGACTGACATAACAAATTAGTTTCCATCTTCCTTCGGTCTCTCTCTCTCTCTCTACGCCCTTACTATTTCTCTCTCTTCTCCCTTACTACTTCTCTCTCTCCTCTCAAAGCCACTCGTCGTCGTCCTCTTTCGCCGTCGCCGCCGCCGCAACACCACAGTCTCTCAACTCCGACAGAAAATTGAATACGTGACTTTCAGGCTATGTTTTCAGGCTAATACGTATTTTTCTCTCTCCAACTCTCTCACAACTGAAAGGATTCTGGTTTCTCTCTAAGGTATGCTTCTAATTTCTATTAATTTTCATTCTACTAATTAATTGTCAATATTATCATACATATACACTATTTTTCTAACAGAATGGGATATTGATTGTTTGGATTTGTGTTATTTTTATGTTTTGTATAGAATGGTTGATACAATGAAGAAGGATGGAAAGAAGAAAAGAATCACAGAGGGTGATTCTATTAAGGACTTCAAGAAATTTGTTTGCGTTTGTGCAGTTGGATTCTAATTTTGATTTTCCTGTAGTTAAGACAGAAGCTCAAGTTCATAGCTAGAAGATATTTCCAACCCAAAATTTTTTAAAGGTTTGCTAATTTAAATTTTGTTATTGTTACTATCATATAACTGTTTGGTTACTTCTGCATTATGTTTTGGTTATTGTTAGCTTGTGATTCGGATACCATTTTTGTTACCTTGATTTGGTATTTTGGTTACTTTTTTATATTGTTATGGTTACCATGTATTTGCTTAGTATACATAGTACTTGACTATACTAGTTTTGGTGTACATGTTGTTTATGTATTGGTTACCATTAAAACATATTTTGGTTACTATCATATAAATATTTGGTTACTTCTTTAGTATATTTTTGGTTATTGTTAATTTCTGATTTGGATTCTATTTTTGTTTCCTTGAGTTGGAATTTTGGTTTTTTGTTGTTCTGGTTACCATGTATTTGCTTAGTATATATGAGTTGACTAAACTGTGTTTGGTCTATATGTTGTTTATGTATTGGTTACCATTAATATATATTTTGGTTACTAACATATAACTGTTTGGTTACTTCATTAGTATATTTTTTTTGCTGGCTTATGATTTGGATACCATTTTTTTCCTCAATTGGGATTTTGGTTACTTTTATACGTTATTTTGGTTCCAATGTATTTGCTTAATATACATTGGTTGAGTAAGCTAGGTTTGGTATACATGTTTATGTGTTGGTTACCATTAAAACATTGTTTAGTTACTATCATATAACTGTTTGGTTACTTTTTTAGTATATTTTTTGGTATACATATTTTTGTTTTGGTGACCTTTAAATTATGTTTTGGTTAATATTATATATAACTATTTGTTTACTGCATAAAATGGTATGTACTACATGTTGTTTATATCTGGTTACTAATGACTGTGTAAATCTGATTTTGTTTATTTGCAGTTATGGGATCTTTACTATGAGGAATGCAACAGAAAATTCACTGGAAAAATTATATATTGGTGTGACATGGAAGTCTCTAGCATTATTACCAAGAAATTGAACCCAAGTCAGTTGGAGAAGTTTAAGGCATCATTAGTTTGTGGATGTTTTATTTTTGTAAATAATAAACCCAAGTCATAATAAACCATGTATTTGTTTAGTATACATTGATGTATTATTTTTGTAAACTTGGTTGGACATACAGGTTGTTTCTGTTTTGGTTACCATTAAAACATGTTTTGGTTACTTTCATATAACTATTTGGTTATGTCTTAATTATGTTTTGGTTACTGTTACTTATGGTTTGGCTACTATTATTGTGTCCTCAATGTGGGATTTCAGATACTTTTATTTTTTATTCTAGTTAATATGTAATTGTTTAGTATACATGGATTGTCTAAACTGGGTTTCATTACATGATGTTTCTGTTTTGGTTACCATTAAAACCTGTTCTGATTACTATCATATAATTATGTAGTTACTGTTTTATTATGTTACATTATGGTTATTGTTATTAGTAACTAGATAGTTACAAGCTTGTATCAGGACAAACATCAATTGTTAAATGTACATGTGTGAGTGTCCTATTTATCTACAAGCTTGTTAGTAACCAGATAATTATAATAGATATAGTTACAAGCTTATTAGTAACCAGATAATTATAAGCTTGTATCAAAACTGTTATAAAGTGTTAAATGTATATGTTTTATTTAATATACATTGATTGACTAAACTGAGTTTGGACTACATGTTGTTTAGTATACTAGACTAATTTATGGAGGCTTGATGTAATGCTTACGTTGTAGCTACGTCAAACAATAAAAATAGATATTATCATATAACTGTTTGGTTACTTCTGCATTATGTTTTGGTTACTGTTAGCTTGAGATTCGGATACCATGTTTGTTACCTTGATTTGGTATTTTGGTTACTTTTTTATGTTGTTATGGTTACCATTTATTTGCTTAGTATACATGGTTGACTAAACTGATTTTGGTGTACATGTTTATGTATTGGTTACCATTAAAACATGTTTTGGTTACTATCGTATAAATATTTGGTTACTTATTTAGTATGTTTTTGGTTACTGTTAGTTTCTGATTTGGATTCCATTTTTGTTTCCTTGAGTTGGAATTTTTCTTACTGTTTTTTGTTGTTCTGGTTACAATATATTTGCTTAATATATGGGTTGACTAAACTTTGTTTGGTCAATATGTTGTTTATGTATTGGTTACCATTAATATATATTTTGGTTACTAACATATAACTGTTTGGTTACTTCATTAGTATATTTTTTGTTACTGTTAGCTTATGATTTGAATACCAAAAAAAACATGGATTGCTTAAACTGAGTTTCATTACATGATGTTTCTGTTTTGGCTACCATTAAAATATGTTTTGGTTACTATCATATAATTATATGGTTACTGTTTTATTATGTTACATTATGGTTACTGTTATTAGTAACCAGATAGTTACAAGCTTGTATCAGGACAAATATTAATTGTTAAATGTACATGTGTGAGTGTCCTATTTATCTACAAGCTTGTTAGTAACCAGATAATTATCATAGATAGTTACTAGCTTGTTAGTAACCAGATAATTATAAGATTGTATCAAGACTATTATAAGCTTGTATCAAGACTGTTATAAAGCTTGTATATGTTTACTTTATATTGATAACTCATGATGGAATCAAAAATAAAAATATTAATCAACATCAATTTTGGTTACTGTACACCATCAAAAATGTTACCAACCATGTGGTTAATGGTTACTAACAGTAAACAATTATATATTCCTGTAAACAATTAGATTTGTTGTATTGGTTACTGTCAGTCTCCATTGTCTAACAACTGAATAAACATTAT
This sequence comes from Panax japonicus, assembly GCA_020205505.1. Classification (NCBI taxonomy): domain Eukaryota; kingdom Viridiplantae; phylum Streptophyta; class Magnoliopsida; order Apiales; family Araliaceae; genus Panax; species Panax japonicus. Next base: position 63,337,581 of record CM035093.1, read on the forward strand.
AAAGTAACCAAATTAATATTAGACAGTAACCAAATTACATAATATTTGTAACCAAAAAATAAATCAAATTTTTACATGCAAATTTGAAGGCCTAAATGATGGAATTCGACCAAAACACCATGCAGTTCACCAGCAAAGCTGGTGACTTTTGATCGTTGACCCGTTTCCAATGAAATTAGGCTCTGAAAAAGCCAAAATCCGATACTCCAAACTTGACAGAAAATTGCCAAATTGTCACTGCAACCAAATAAATATTATACTGTAACCAATTAAATAGTATACAACAACCAATATTTAACAGTTGTATGAAGGTAACCAATGTAGTCAATAAGTAACTACCAATATAAAATAAACAATTATAAAACTCAATAACATTATAGAGTAACCAAATAAACACCTTTCAGTATCTAAATACATATTATACAGTAACCAAGATATATGTAATTAGTAGCCAAGATTATAAAAAATATTTTTACATTTATTTTACAACCAAAATAATCAGTAATGACTTTGTTACAAATTAAAGACTAACAGGTGTATAAAGGTAACCAATGTAGTTAATCAGTAACCATTAATATAAAAAAATCAGTATAAAACACAGTAATATTATGCAGTAACCATAGTAATATTACACAGTAAACAAGTCAGCATTATAAACTAACCAAATTCAGATTAGACAGTAACCAACATATATTTACTTAGTATCCATAACATAAAACATATTTGACAACATTTTACAGCAAAAACAAATAATATAAAAAATATCAATATGTACTTAAAGGTGTATTGGTTACTATTAGTCCAAACATCAAATTTGGTGTATTGGTTACTATTAGTCCATGTAACCAATACAATGTAGTCAATAAGTAACATCCAATATAAATGAAACAATTACAAAAGAATATAACATTATAATTTTACACAGTAACCAGGTCAGCACTATTGAGTAACCATTATAATTTTACATAGTAACAGTCAGCATTAGACAGTAACCAATATAATGTAAAACAGTATCCAGGTCAGTATTAGTCAGTAACCATTATAATTTTCACAGCAACCAACTCAGTAATATTCAGTAACCATATAATGTTACACAGTAACCAAAAACAACCAGTAAAAATAGGATTTTCCTTGCATTTTACAATAAAAAACAACCAGTATAATTTATTTGTTACCAACTAAAGGCAGACTTTTGTAAGAATATATGTAACCAATTTGGCTAACAAGTAACCATTAATATAAAAAACATAAGTAGAAGTGTACATTAATATGCTTCAGCAACCAATAATACAGTAACCAATTAATCACTGCAGTAATTAAGTTTGCATTATTCAGTAATCAAGTCAGCATGAGTCACTAAATAATATTTTTACACAGTAACCAAGTCAGCATTATAATAATTTTATACAGTAACCAATTCAGAATTAGTCAATAACCATTATAGTGTTACACAGTAAACAAGTCAGCATTTGTCAGTAACCAATATAATATTACATAGTAACCAAATCAGCATTAATCAGTAACCAAGTCAGCATTAATTAGTAATATTATGCAGTAACCAAAATAGCATTAGTCAGTAACTAAGACATCATTAGACGGTATAATGTTACACAGTAACCAATACAAAATAATCAGTAACCAAACCAACATTAGACAGTAACCAATTTAGATAACTTTAGTAACCATAATATAAAACATGTTTTCAAATATATTTTGCAAGCACAACATTCAGTATTCAAACTTTGTAATAATTTAAGTTTGAAAAACTTAAGAAAGATAATCAATTTAGTAATTCGTAGTAACTATAAGTATCTATATGCTTATAAGTTTTAAACTTACATACCACAGTATTTGAATTGAAGTTGATGTTGATTTTGTATTCAACAATCACTGCAACAATGTTTTTGGTTACTGATCTTGAAGGCGGCGTTGATTTTGTATGCTATTTTCGATCTTACTGATTCGTCGCGCCAACAATTTTCTTCTTAGAGATGCAAGATTACTGCAGTGGTGTGTCGCGACGAAAAACTTCGTCTTCTCCGATCTCAGTGGTGTGTCGCATAGTGGTGAAGATTTGGATTTCTCCGGTATCAAAGTCGCATGTTTTGTTCAGTCGCTTGATTTTAGGAGTGGTTAGTTGCATATAGGAGAGTACGTAACTGACATATACGTGATTTTAGTAACTTTATATTGCGTTGTTTTATTTATGTAATTATGTTGTGCATGTTTTATTTTTGTAATTACTTTCTAAATGTTGTATATTAGTGTAAAGGACCCATTGTTTTATTCCCGAATTTATTTAATTTCGGGTCTTTTTGGCCCCTCGTGAGTCTATTTTGGGCCCACGGGTTTGTAACTAAATTTGTTGATTTAAATTACCTAACCTCGAGTTGTGAGGAATTGTATTTAGGTTAGGTAATTTTGTCTCTTAGGCTTTCTAGGTGTTTTTTAATTAGGTTAGGTAATTTTGTCTCTTAGACTTTCTAGGTGTTTTAGTCTTCTCGGGAGATGAGGACTATGCTTTGATCTTCATTGTAATATTTTTAGTTTTTTGTTTTTAATATATAAACAAATTTAGAAAAAAAAATGAATTGGTATTAAAGAGAGTCCTCGCTAATCAAGAACAACCTAAAGGAAAATTCGCCCCGAACTGGGAAGGCCCTTTCATTTCAAGGAAGTGTTGACGGGAGGAGCCCTCAGACTGTAAGAAATGAATGGCAAAAAATTTCTCCAGCTTATCAATTCAAACACCGTGAGTAGGTATTATGTCTGAAATCAAGTACAAGCCAATATCCTGGTTCTGAAAAAAAAAATCAATCAAGTCAATTCAGGTTGTCACTAAAGCTAGGAATAATATAGACCTGATCTCCCCTCATCAATGGAATACGTAGGTAGCCAACTGTTCTGCGGTCTAACCCCTACAAAAAGCACCAAAACCCATCAATGATCATAAGATACAACTCTTCAACAGCTCAAACCAAAGGTTAAAAACTACAAAAGACCTGATCTCCCCCCATCAATGGTAGTATGTAGGCAACCATCTATGGTGCAGTCAAACCAAGCAAGAAACCCAAAAATCCAAACAATCACTTCTCAAACCATTTAGCTTAAGCCAGAGCTGGAACTACAGAAGACCTGATCTCCCCTCATCTACGTAGGTTGATCTATGGTGCGGTCGAACCCTCAAAGAGAAAAGCCAAACCCTTTGTTTAAATCTTAACCACATCAAAAGACCAATCCCAAGACATCAAAAAAAATGAAAAGCACAAAGATCAACAACCCATTTTGAAAGATCCAAGGATATCTCAATGTCAATCCATCAAGGAGAAATTCGGGACACGTCAAGATAACAAGTCATAAAGAAAATGGCAACTATCAAGTAAGTGACAAGACATATCTAAAAGGGAAGTGAATCAAAATATATTTTCTTGCCATATAATATTGTTTGATATATACAATGTATCCTATGCATGACAAAAATAGCTAACCTTGTCTATGCAGGAAAATGAAAGCTAGTCTATAAACCCGTAGATAAACGAGCCAGTAAGTCTAACATAGCATCTCTCTTAGAAGATGGAGGCGAATTTATATAAGCTCCTGCCCTAGGGTATCCATCTGAGCCAGAAGATCCACGGCCATTTGCATAGTGCTACCATGATCATCTATAAATGCACTCATATATGCAACAATGCTAGTTATATGGGATCTAAGTGCAGTACTATCAGTAGTGGAAGCGTCTCGGGTAGCTTGAGCCTCATCCTGCTCAACAAAAGCGGCATCACGACTAGCTCGAGCGTCATCCCTCTTAGTAAAAGCAACATCTCTATTAGAAAGAGCTGTCAACATCAGAGCCCTATCCTGATCCCTCTAAAATGTCATCAGATGTAACCTCTGCTCCATATACTCTACAGAATGTAGAGCCATGGTAGTGGGAATGCTGGGGGAATCATCGACCAGAGTTGCTGTCAAACCAGCAAATAGCTCATCCTTGGTAGGAGAATCAGGGTCCTCCATAGGCTCATCATCATAATCGATGCTCGACTCTGAGTGAACAACCATAGCTGTTCCAATATCTACATTTGTAGAATACTTTGAATATCGACCCGAATGACTAGTCAAAAAATTAGCCCTCTCTTGACGAGTCCAACAATCATGGGTCTAGTCATCTACTGACAAAAATCAAGCTGACAATCGTTAACCCAATGTCGAGTCAAAGGGGTGAATATCCTGAAACTGATTAAACTGTCCATTGATAGCCAGTGGATGATACATGGTCACCCCTCTCAAACTAGCCAGAGATAGATTGTCCATGCAACCTGCATGAGTAATAAAGCTATAAGGAGAGCTGAGTCCTAAACAAGGCAAGATAGCAAATGGATCCTCAATCCCAGTCAGAAAAGCCAACCAGGATGCTGCATCTGTACACTCAGCCGGCTAAAAGGAGTAAGACATGGCTATCTCATTAGTAAAGCAGTACCCATGAAAAGTCAGCTTTGGGACACTGGTATGGATGACTTCCTGACCTTTACTTCTACGGCTGGGCTGGATGATATAAGAGGAGTTGGTCCTTTATTCACTTGGTGGAATAGTCAGCCTGCAAATCCCATTCTTGAGAATTTGGATAGAGCTCTTGGGAATGCATCCTGGTTTGATATGTTCCCTTTTGCTCAAGCCCTTTTAGCTCCTAGAGGTATCTCTAATCATTCCCATGTCCTCCTCAGTACTGGCTGTTTTGGCATGAGATCTAAAAAGCATTTCAAATTCTTTAACCACATGTTACTTATTGATGGTTACTCTGAGTGAGTCAATCAGGCCTAGACTCCTCCTGTTCATGGCAACCCATACTATGTGTTCTCTGAAAATCTTAAAAGGACCAAACGTGCTTTAGTCTCCCTTAATATCTCTGCAGGGAACCTCTCAAATGCTGTCAAAACTGATACACAAGCACTCTATAGTGTTCAAACTCTTCTCCGCTCCTCCCCTCTTGACCCTATCCTTCTTGGATCAGAAAAAGACTGTGCACTGGTTCTTAATACCGCTTTGGAGCAAGAAGAAACTCTCCTTCAACAAAAATCTAGAGAAACTTGGCTCGCCTTGGGTGACAAGAACTCAGGCTATTTCTCTAACATTATAAAGAGCAGATGGAACTCCAACAAGCTTCTTTCTATTGAAAATGATAATGGTGATTTAGTTCATGGTCAGGATGCTATGGAAAATGGAGCAATCGGTTATTTCCAGCAATTGTTCAACCCTCCTCTTGCCCCATCCAATTCTGATTCTGATTTTGATTTCTCTAGCTTTGGAGCCTTGCCACTGCACCATGTGAGCCCTGCCCAATCTCTTATGCTATCTGCTCTCATATCTGATTTGGAAATCTTCAAAGTCCTCAATTCTATGAAGTGGAATAAAAGTTCGGGCCCAGATGGATTTAACATTAATTTCTTCATCAGTAGCTGGAATATTATGGGGGAGGATTTCACAAAGTCTGTACAATTCTTTTTCTCCTCCTGCGGGCTCATTAAAGGGATCAACTCAACTGCCATTTCCCTTGTTCCCAAGTGTTCCAACCCTTCCTCCATGGCTGATTTTTGGCCTATTGCTTATTGCAATACAATTTATAAATGCATTACAAAGATTATAGCCAACAGACTGAAGCTTGTGCTTCCTTTAATCATTGACAAAGCCCAGTCAGCATTTATCAAATGCAGATACATAAGTGGCAACATTTTACTTGCTCAGGAACTGTTTAGAAATTACCATAGGAAGTCTGGCCCTCCGATATGTGCTCTCAAAATTGATCTTAGGAAGGCATTTGATACTGTAAAATGGGACTTCCTGCTGGAAATTTTGGTTGCTTACCAATTCCGACAGACCTTCATCAACCGGATCAACATCTGTATCTCTATTGCCATGTTCTCTGTCAATGTTAATGGCACTTTAGCTGGGTTCTTCTCGAGTTCCAGGGGTCTAAGGCAAGGTGATCCCTTGTCCCCTTATCTCTTTGTTCTTGTAATGGAGTTGCTTTCCTTGAAACTTAACTCTTGTACCTCTATGCCCGAGTTCCAAGTTCACTGAAGGGCCTCAGATTGCAAACTCACTCATCTCCTTTTTGCTGCTGATGTTCTTATCTTATGCCTTGCAAATTTGCAATTTATCTCTATTATCAAGTCCTGCATTCACTCTTTCTCCTTATTTTTTGGACTTATCCCTAATGTCCAAAAAAGTCACTGTTTCCTTGCAAACACAGATCTTATCACAACACAGTGCATTCTATCCACTCTTAGTTTCCAACTTGGAGTCTTTCCCACAAAATCTTTTGGAGTCCCTATTATCTTCTAAGCTCTCCTTCCAGGACTGTGCTTCTTTGCTTCACAGAGTCACACAAAGAGCATCCTCTTGGACAACTAAAGCCCTATCCTATGCAGGTAGACTTTAATTGATTAAATCCATTCCTTTCTCCATGCAATCCTATTGGTGTAGTCATTTCATGCTTCCTAAGGCAGTTCTTCGTGCCATACAATCTGTCCTCTGCCGATTCCTATGGAAGGGCTCCTCCTTTGCAAAATTTGGAGCAAAAGTAGCTTGGTCTACTATTACTCACCCTACAAATGAAGGGGGACTTGGTTTGAAAATTCTATTGGATTGGAATAAAAGCCTCATGCTCCTTCACCTGCTGCATAAGTGTTTGGTTTTCCTCTGCTCCTGCTCCCAACATAGCAGCAGATGTTATTCAGTTGATTAAAGCCCGTCTCTCCACTTGTAAAACCTTTACCAGAGCCATAAATTTTAGCCCATATTATTGAAATTGGCTAATGCACTGATTATTTTAAGCTGATTGGCTCCTTTGTTGTTGGGATTTCATTCCCTTTGTAGTACTCTAATCGGATGGCCTGTCACTAGATGAATTTACTAGATCCTAGGTTATGCCCCTTAGCCATTGTATAGTGTTTTCTTTCTATAAACAAACCAAGCTTAGCAACAAAAAAAGAAGTACCCATGACGTCTAAAGGTGCCAATGGTCCTGTATGGCTATCTCCGGTCCTGTATATTTTGGCAAATCCCTCTTTATCCTTCATCGATGGCAACCTGGTATGGAATTGGTTAAATCTGATCCTACTGCTATTCCTATTTGAATTAACTTCCATAATGTCCCTCTAGCCCTTTGGCCTAATGATGGTTTTGCTTACCTTGCTACTAATTTTTGTAAACCTTTGTCCCTTGATTAGCATGCTAGGAAGGGTAACAAACTTGCATTTGCTAGAGTATGCGTGGAAATTGAGGCCACCACAACTGTTCTAAGTTCCTTCAGAATTCAAATTGAATATTGTGCTCCTCATGAAATTAAGGTTGAAATCCCTTGACTGCCTTGGAAATGCTTGCATTGTAAGACTTATGGTCATTCTGATGCTTCCTGCACATCTAAGCCTCGAGCTATGGCACAGAATCTTGGGAAACGTAAGTCTTTTTGGAAAGAACTGGAGAAACGAAATGAGGAACTATCATCATGCCCCTCTTCTCCTACACCACCCCCGGAACACTGGAATGATGTTCAGTCTAGTAAGGTTAAGAAAAATGAACACCCTCTTGGGGATTCAATGGCTTCCACTAGTATATATTTTCCCTTGGACTTTAATAATATTGGATTATAGCCTACTAGTCCAGGAAAAGTTGATTGCAGTGGGAAGGTTTTGACTGTAAACTCACCAGACATACCATCACCAATGCGAAAGGTTATATCCCCAGGATCATCTTCGAAAAAAAGAGTCACTTTTACAAAAATGCAGTTTTGATGGATATAGATAATATTGCTAAAAAAGATGCTTTAGCTACTATCTCTTTTCCATCCCTCAAATCATGCTTAAAGGTTTCCTCCGGGAGAATTACATTGCGGCTAATCGAAAATAAACCACCTTGACTTAGGATGTGTCCATGTTGTGGGTAATGTTTTTTAAGCTACTCCGATTTATTAGATTTTCATGTAGGCTTGATTTTTGATGTGGCTGGTGGGTTTTATAGTTCAACATGTTTGTTATGGCTGGTTGGTTGCTCCCCATATGAGTTTCTGCTGATCATGGGAAACCCCATATGGCACATGCATCATAGGATAAGCCATATGATGTCATATTATAAAAGAATACAAGGCCAATAGCCCTACAAAGAGACAAGTATGCTAACCACTAGTTACAGAACAAAGCCTGAAAAACTATCTTTAAGAAGACAGAACATCAGAAGCATGAAAAAAGCACTGGTAGCATCAACGGGAGCACAAGCAGAGACCCCCAACCATGCTTTGCCAAGCAATGATAGCAATCAGCATCGTGAATATTAAACCCAAGCCCACCGAAGTGCAACCAAGATTACTAGCCCAAGTTCCAGCAGTAGCAGAAAGGCACGCTGCAGAGCAGTCCAAGCCAGACAGCAAAGTACCCCAAGAAGACCCATAGTGCAGCAGGCCTGCACCAGAACAGCTGCAGCAAGACAGCAGCAAAGCAGTTGCCCACGAGGCCATCAACAGTAGGTGCAGCCCAGCAACCCATATAAGCCCAAAGCCCCTACTACAGCACAATGCCCATAACCAATTGGAAGTTCGGCAACAGCAACCACAAACTTGAAGCAAAACTTGCATGACCAGCAAAAACCGCTGCAGTTGTAGCTAAACTAGCAGCAACAGAAGATGCCATGAATGGCATACCACCCAACTCAAAAGGATGGATAAAATTTCCAGCAGGTAGCCCCTATATCAAGACCGATGCTCACTAACCCTCTAAAACCACTAACCACCCAATGATAATAATGACCTTTTTTGTTCAAACCAGTAGTCTCCAGCATCCATATTGAGTGTTGAACAACCAAACCAGACAGCAGCAAACACCTCATCTCGTAACATCAGTTCCTAGCCTTCCAACCTCAACCTTCAAAAAACCAAAGACAGTCAACAATAGAAGCAAGATCATGTTTATAGGCCCAAGCCTAATGCCCTAGACGAGCGCACATAACAGACTAACCCAAGCCTAGTGCCCCAAGTGGGTTGGCAGCAAATCACAACAGCAAACCGGCAAACAGCGAACCAACATGATACTTGCAAGGAAATCAAGCAGGTACAATACAGTTATAGAGCAAGTTGCCTATACCAAGGCCTATCTTTAACCTTCTAAAATCTAAAAATGGTGTGAAATTTATATTTCATAAGGCCTATCTTACGAATATTGATTCTAGAAGGGTGAGTCCTTTACCATGGCTTCTACCATTACGCGCTTGCCATAGTATACGACAGCAGCAAATCTAAGGTGTAGAATACCATGTTGGATAGTGCCTTTGGGGTGAGTGACAATAAAGTCAGTAAAGGAAGACCAACTTCTGGAGAAACCCTTCCAGCCACAGTAACGTAAAACCGAGACAAGGAGAGCAAAGGAGAATAAATACTCAAAGAAAAGGTGATGGAATGTCTCGTTATGAATACTACAAAGGCGACAAGAAGGGTTAACATCAAGCCCAAAACCCGTTAGCCTATCCAAGGTACGTAGGCCATGTTGAAAAGCAAGCCAGAGAATGAAAGAGTATCTCAGGGGGATGAATTTATGCCAAACAAGCCCATGCCATGGCATCGCACCCCTCCTAGTGCGAATGGATGAGAGTATCATTTCTATCAGGATAGCAAGGAGTGGTAAGGTCAATATTTTGATGAAACTCGATGATAGAGTGATGGTTAGAAAGAGGTGTAGACACTCGAAATTTTTTGCACAACTGTTACTAACATTACAAGAGGGCAGATTCGTCTTTCGGAGATAACCCTGGAAGATAGCTCACATCCATTCTGGATACAATCGAAAGTTTAGTCTCAACCCCGGAACACACACCGGGAGTATCAATTCCAACCTCAGAGATAACCCCGAGTTTTTTCCTTGGAGATAACTCCAAGGAATGTTGTTACAGTTCCGACGATAACTCCAGAAATGCTTGTTTTAAATGCATGCAATCAGCTTCAATCTCAGACCTCCTGCCAAGGCACTCATTCCAAAGACCCGGAGCTAACACCGGGAAAATAGGCACACTTACAGATGACCTTGTAGAATTCAAACACTTGCAGCAGTCCAATCTCAGATGTAACCCTGAGCAACGTCTACTATCAGCCTAAACCGGAGATAACCCCAATGAGCAGTCGAATCATCATCTTGCCACCTCAACCCCCGTGCGCCGTCTCAACATTTCATACATATATTTCTACACAACAATGTCCCAGAAGAGCCAATGAGTTCCAATCCCGAGTGACTATTACGTGTGGCAGCACATCAGATAGAATTTGAAGCTTGAAGACCATGGGCATGGTCCCCTCTTCTTGACTTCGTACAATCTCTAATCTCATGTTATTGCGTAACTCTCGACAAAAGCAGTCCGAAGAAGGTCTTGTACACCTCTTTCGGATGCTCGGATTGAAGTTCTTCAAGTTCGAGCGGACATTACAGTGCACGAGTGCACGCACTTTGAGACGACAGGACCCGCGGAGTCCGGGGCACCCTGGGCAGCCACAGGTGCATCTGCGGCTGCTGCATGTACACCTGCGACTCGCCCCTCTATAAATAGAGGGCTTGGGGTGGCCATATTCAAGAAAAAAAAAGGCGAGAAAGCCCTGTCCAATTTGCTCTGTACACACCCCATATTGAGTGCTTTCTCATTTTAAACACCTGTTAGCTCGCATATAGCTATATTTTACCGGCGGTAGCTGAGTGTTTACCCATCTAGAGTCATAGAAGCCTGTATTGGAAGCCCACTGTAAGCCTTCTCACACTCTATAAAGCCTTTCTCTTTATCTTTGCAGACACTATTCTTCATATTAAGAGTCGTGTTGTGTGTGTAAAACTAGCAACCGATCTAACTCACTGTTATGGGCAGTGTAGATGAGACGGAAACTTGTTTGTTGGTTATTTGTGGGAAACCACTCAGAGTACCATATAGACAACTAGCAGAGACACGATGTGTACTGAGTTCTAGGAAAGTTATAAAAAGAAGATAAAAATGTAAATCATCAAAGATGATGAACGTATTAAGTAAGACATCTCCGTCTGTTACGAAGCCGTTAACCGGTAAAGGAAGTTGGTTGCGTAAAATTAGTTTATAAGAACATGAACCTTAAGAAGTGAAGTTAAGTAAACCAATGTATAAAGTCAAGTATATGACTAATTGGTATATTGTTATTTCCTTATGTGCTACATAGGAAATTGAATGAACAGTTTAGCGTAAACTATAAGTTGTAGCTGTGCATAAGGCAAGTTTTCTAACTTCATTCATATTTTAAATGAATGCTAGTTTCTAAACTTCTCAGATGTTAAACTTGAGAAGTTCTGTCTATGTGCAAATGTGTGATATTTGTACAAGATGTTAGAATATATGAGGCCTTGTGCCACAATGTGAACACTTCGGTGCTTCTATGATATGAACTGTTCTGTGATTGAACTGTTCAATATGAGCATGTTTTGTTTATACATGAACTGTTATTGTTAAGTTTGTGTTACTGATTCTAGCTAGACAGAATGTGTATGAAAGAAAGTAGAGAATGAAAGTATTTCAAAGTAAATGTGACTACTGTTTTAAAATGATAGGAATCGAGATTATTCCTATTATTCAAGCTGCTTCATAACCTTTGTTCGGTTATTGAAGTCTTAAAAGAATGTTTAAATTCTTGAAGTTGTTTGTTCAACTGCTTTGACTTGCTGAGCAATTGAATGCTCACTCTTGCTTTAAATAAAAACATTTTCAGCGAACGATGTTAGAAAGAACTTAAGGATCCCGTAAAGATCAAGCTGATCGGTATCCAGAAGAAGTGCCATTCATTAGATGAATGAGCGTGAAGATCAAGCGAAGACTTGTAATATAGAATGATAGAATTGAACTATAGAATAGTTTAATTAACGAATATGTATCCTTGGTGGCGGATAAAAGTCACTTGTATAAGATGTAATGGATAATGTAATTATCATTATTTGGAATGAAAGAGGTTTTAAGGTTTTAGAACCTGGGTTTTGAGGATGTATGTTGTTATATTTAGCTATATAATGATGTATGTTTGGAAGAAGATGGGATCGTGACGTACGGAATTCGGATGTGAAAATAGACCGGAATTTCGGGGCGTTACGGGTTGGTATCAAAGCTGATAGGTTATAAATCTTATGTATGAGTACCTAAGACTATAATCGTAGAGAGAATGATAAGAAGATCATCACATGATCATAGTAAATTGTAGTAACAGGCGAGCTGTTAAACAATGAATGATTTATAACTAATGCTATGAATAAATGGTACTACGAAGTAGTACGGGAAGAAGAACTCAGATTGAGTTATAAAGGATAATATACGAATTAAAGAAAATTCGTATTAGGTAAAGATAAGGTTAGAAGTTGTAAGATTTCAATTAAGGACTCATGTGATAGCTGAGTTGTATGAATCTTTGTATGGGCAGAGGTTTATGCTTTGGTGTAATAGCCACTCAGTTTATTTCAGTGATAATCATTGAAATTGGTCACGCTATCAAGATGTATATGACGAGAAGGTGAATCTTTTCTCATGTATATACTTGATAGGTAGAGAATGATAAGGTAGGTGCGAGTTCTTGAAACTCATACTTATGGTAAGTTCGTGACTCATAATTATATGGTATGTTTTTGAACTTCTCAGCAAATGGACGCCTATGGTCTGTCTGGGATAGTTCTTAAACTCATATTATTGTGGAAAGTTTCTAAACTCATAATGTGTGGTAAGTTGATGGACTGTACTAAGGTATAGGAATGTTTAGACTGAAATGAGTTATTTTCAGTAGACTTAGCATTGAAGGTGCTAGAGAAGATTAAGTATTGTCACAAGTAAGACAATGAAGGAAGATGAAGGATAAGATATTCCAGGTCATCTAGCTATGCTAGATTTCAAAGTTTCTTGAATTCGTGCTGAAGTGCGCATTTTGGAAAATGAAAGAATTGGTTCAATTTTTGGAACCAATGGATTTTAAAAGAACTATTCTTGATATGTCTATGCTAGTTGATTCGGGTAGACAGAAATTGATTTAAAATATCAAAATGAATTTTATATCATCAGTGCATTTGATGCAAAGATGGTAAAAGAATGGAGTTATTAATGCAACTGAACCTAGTGTTGGAAGTGATCTTAGGATCAACAACCCTCTATGGTATGATGTATAATGATGAAGTCATAAACTGACAAAGTCCTCAACGTACTGTGAAAAGTGCGGTATCATGACTTCATAAAACATTTTCATGTATTGCAAAAGAATTTAAAGAATTGGTCGATGTCAAGTGAGTTGACTAGACGAATGTTTCAAGTTGATGTCCAATTTATTGGTATGGTCTAAGCTACTTGATTTGGCTAAGACGAATTGTATGTCATGATTAAAAGAAAATCGAGCTTTCTTTGAAGAGCTATGCCGAACCAAATTATTTTGGTGCGGAATCCAATGATTAAGTCTGAGGTGAATATACCCTGAAATGGGTTATACGATAGGTTGATCACCTACGTATGGAAGAGGTAGTTTACCTTCTTTGTGATTGTAAACTTACCATGTAAGAAAGGTTTACGGCGAAAGGCTGTTTAACCTTGTAAGAGTTCATGGTCGATTTGATCCCTTAACAAAAGTATGAAATGTTTTAAAGGAAACCTTATATTCCTAGTTATTCCTTTCACTTCATGATTCTTGATAAGTTATGAAGGGTAGGGGATGTATGAAAGATAAGAACTTCTTTGAAGAGAAGTTGAGAACATGAGTAAGATAAAAATTTGAGGATGAAATTCTTTGAAGAAGAGGAGAATGTGAGGACCCGGGTAAGGGTTTGGTTTTAAGAAATTTCGAGGACGAAATTTTTTTAAGGAGGGAAGAATGTGATAACCCGGAAAATTAGATTGTCCAGAATTTAAGTTTAAAGAATTAGTTATTAATAAAATGAATTTTTATTAATACTATTATGTGCTATATGTTTATTAATCGTTCTATAACCTAGAATGATTATTAATTGGGATGATTCTGGCTACGAGCTAGACTGAATGAGTAAGAATTTTCAAGATAAAAATAAAAAAATTTCGGGAACAAAAATATTTCCGGGAAAAAAGACGAAATAAGCAATATCCATCCGTTTCTGCTCGGAGATTTATTTTGAATTTTCGAGAAAAGCATAATGATAGAATTCTAAAACGAGATGGAATATTCAATAATATTTTAGTTATGGAAAAAACGAAGTTTTTGCCTGCGGACCTAAAGCCTAAGAGTTAGGAAACCTGAGTTCTGAGAATTTTATGATTTTGTATAATAATTAGAGTTAGTATGCATGAGGAATACGAGTATAATACTAGTTATTGTACAAGTATATTACGAAGATTAGTATGACGTATAATACGAATATCGTACAAACTATATATGAAGAGAATACGAGAATGGGATGCGTAGAATGCGATTAGTCTTAATGGACTTTGAGTTCATGGACTTTGAAGAATCTAATTAGACTTGGATTAAATCAAGCCCAAAGGGATGTGTAATAAATCCCAGAGTAGGCCCAGTAAGAATTAATGTAAGGCTCAATGTTAGATTTAATTAAGCCCGATCCAAGAAAATTAACCGCGGATCGAACCGATGGGTCATCTGATGGGTAAAACCCATGGGGAAGACCCATGGGCATAAGGGCGGCCACTTGGTAACCAAGTAAGGGTGGTAACCAAGTAAACTTGGTGGATAAGCATAGGAATAGTAAGGAGGTGGGGTGAAATGACTAATTTGCCCTAAGCCTTGGTTTTCTATAAATAGAAAGCTTAAGTTCATTATTTTGAGCTTTTGAAAATCCTACTCTTTGAGAGAGAGAGAGAGAGAGAGAGAGAGGGTTCAGATGGGAGAAGAGAGGAAGAGGAATGAGGAAAAGTTAGCTCGAATGCACGCTTTGTCCGATGGAAGGAGATTAAAGAAGAACGGTAATCCGAACTCTAGTTTTTTCTAATTTTCTTTAAGTTTAATATGTTCAAAAAACATAACTTAATGGAGATAAGAAGTAGATGAAGTTAAGAATGATTTCATATAGTTGAAATCATGAGAAAACGAAGAAATTAGAAATTAGAAATTAGAAATTTAGTTTATAAATTTCTTAAGGAAGTGTAAGATTCGTAAGGATTTTGAGCGATCAAAATGAATCTTATGAATAATTAGGTTAAATAAGTAAGGAATGATGTTCTATAATATCAAATTCCAAGAAAAAATAAAATCGTAATCCAAAATATCGATTAAAAATGAAGAACACGCGAAGAACGCGAAGGATGTTGTTGATGGACAAATTTAAAACCATCGTAGGATAATTGTTATTGATGGACAAGTTTAAAACCATCGTGTATAAGTTAGATGCTTATTTCTTGGTTAGGAACAGTAGAAACGTTCATGAAGAACGGATTAAAATTGAGCTAAAACGAAGTTATGGCAAAATTTTCGTAAAAGAAGAACGAGAATTAGAAAGTTAGTAAATGAACCCGAACGTGTAGGGTTTCATAAGAATGTAAGAGAACGTATAAAATATGAGTCGTGGACTCAAGAATGAATGAGTTCTGAGTTCGGATGACCGAATTACGGATAAACGAACGAAGAACGTTAATAACGTAAAACGAACGAAGAGCAAAGATTAAGCCAATTGAATGTCATGTTAATGGATTCAAAATGAAGTTCTGTCTGAGGGTAATCGAAGTACATAATATAAGGAAGAAAATGGCTTTGGAATGTCCTCGTTTTGAATTATAACGAATAAGATATGAGATTTTAAAGTCAGCGTCTCAAGCTTGTAAAAGACTTAGAAAATTTTTCTAGGTTTCATGTTTGGCACCGCAGCGCAAGTCGTCCCTTGGGGGCCAGCGCCGCAGCACGAGCTCAAGCCATTAGCTACTGCTAAGTGGTGCCGCAGCGTGAAAGAAAGGGAAGGGCACGGCGCCACGGCACCAGTGCAGGGCAATACTCAGAAATGAGATTTTAACTGCTCAATTTCTCGGGGGATGTGCAAGAAAGAAATATGAATATGTAATTCAACTAATTTAACACTTAGTAAAGTGTATTAAACCTTTGATGAAGGTTGAATAAAAAGATTAAACGAGATTAAAAGATGAAGCATGTAGACACGGGTTATGTAACCAATATCCGGGGACCGTAGTCACAATAAACGACGTGAGGGATTGTTGTAATTGTGATTCCTTAAACGTTGATTGACTAGGGTAATGAATAACATATCGATGTTATGTCATGGTCATGAGAGATGAATGTAAAGCATTTAGATGCTGTGAATGTAATGTTGTCGCGATGAACGATCGGTCTTAGCATACAACGAACCGTATGGCTTTGACGTTAGGAAAGAATAATGAACATGGGGATCAGGT
The DNA here is from genome assembly GCA_020205505.1 of Panax japonicus. Classification (NCBI taxonomy): domain Eukaryota; kingdom Viridiplantae; phylum Streptophyta; class Magnoliopsida; order Apiales; family Araliaceae; genus Panax; species Panax japonicus. The sequence continues at coordinate 63,353,976 of CM035093.1, forward strand.
GACGAGTAATGAATGAAAGTAATTAAAACCTTAGATGAAGGTTGAATAAAATTAAGAGGCAAGTAACGTAGATGTTGAATACATAAACGATCCTCGTGAATCGTATTCACGTTGAGTGAACGTTCTAAGTATACAAAGGATTGTATGACTTAGACGTTGACGGGAGTAGTACGTAAGATATGAATTATCAAGAAAGGCGTAGCGAACGGTAATAAGATTAATGAAAGCCGAATGTGAGTCGGATGAGAATGTTAGAATGAAATGTAAGCATTGGACATTTGAACCGAATTAAAGGTTACGTGTACGCGAATACTAAATGGGTAGAACCTACACCCCGTGTATGGTTTGATCGTAAGGTAATAAAGATCAATGATTAAACTTATGAATGGTGAAGGAGCTAATTTAAAGACAAGTAAGTATAACGTAAAAGAAGCCGAGTTAATATTTATAACTTGGATGACGTTCCGAGTTGAATGAATCGGACGTTGTAAGATAAGAATAAGGTACGTAAAATGCTTAATGCTATAAATGTGTAGAATGAATATTGAATGATCGTTCTGAGTATACAAAGGATTGTATGACTTAGAAGATAAAGAATGAATCCTGAGGTATGTCATTTAGTTTCCAGAAAGTCATAAGGAATAAGAAATTGACTTAACGAACATTATAGTTTAATAGTTTGGGTAAGTTAAGATGAATTTAGGTTCTAGTACAATCATAACCTTTGATGGTTGACATATGGAGGCTGGGCTAAACAATTCCTTCAGAGAGCGAAGGTATATAAAAAACTGGCAACCGATCTAACTCACTGTTATGGGCAGTATAGATGAGACGGGAACTTGTTTGTTGGTTGTTTGTGGGAAACCACTCAGAGTACCATATGGACTACTAGCAGAGACACGATATGTGCTGAGTCCTAGGAAAGTTATAAAAAGAAGATAAGAATGTAAATCATCAAAGATGATGAACGTATTAAGTAAGACATCTCCGTATGTCATGAAGCCGTTAACCGGTAAAGGAAGTTGGTTGCATAAACTTAGTTTATAAGAACGTGAACCTTAAGAAGTGAAGTTAAGTAAACCAATGCATAAAGTCAAGTATATGCCTAATTGGTATATGTGTTATTTCCTTATGTGCTACATAGGAATTGGAATGAGCAGTTCAGTTTAAACTATAAGTTGTAGCTGTGCGTAAGGCAAGTTTCCTAACTTCATTCATATTTTAAATAAATACTAGTTTCTAAACTTCGCAGATGTTGAACTTGAGAAGTTCTATCTATGTGCAAATGTGTGATATTTGTACAAGGTGTTAGAATATATGAGGCCTTGTGCCACAATGTGAACACTTTGGTGTTTCTATGATATGTACTGTTCTTTGATTGAACTGTACAATATGAGCATGTTCTATTTATACATGAACTGTTATTGTTAAGTCTGTGCTATTGATTCTAGCCAGATAGAATGTGTATGAAAGAAAGTAGAGAATGAAAGTATTTCAAAGTAAATGTGACTACTGTTTTAAAATGATAGGAATCGAGATTATTCCTATTATTCAAGCTGCTTCATAACATTTGTTCAGTTATTAAAGTCTTAAAAGAATGTTTAAATTCTTGAAGTTATTTGTTCAACTGCTTTGACTTGCTGAGCAATTGAATGCTCACTCTTGCTTTAAATAAAAACATCTTTAGCGAACGATGTTAGAAAGAACTTAAGGATCCCGTAAAGATCAAGCTGATCGATATCCAGAAGAAGTGCCATTCATTAGATGAATGAGCGTGAAGATCAAGCGAAGACTTGTAATATAGAATGATATAATTAAACTATAGAATAGTTTAATGAACGAATATATATCCTTGGTGGCAGATAAAAGTCACTTGTACAAGATGTAATGAATAATGTAATTATCATTATTTGGAATGAAAGAGGTTTTAAGGTTTTAGAACCTGGGTTTTGAGGATGTATGTTGTTATATTTAGCTATATAATAATGTATGTTTGGAAGAAGATGGGATCGTGAAGTACGAAATTCGAATGTGAAAATAGACCGGATTTTGGGGCGTTACAAACATACACATTACTTGGCACATATTCCCACCTTTAAAATAAATAAATAAATAAAATTATATGCAAAATTTATGATTTAATTATATAGAAAATATCGAGTTATTACATTCACCCTCCTTTATAAAGATTCCATCCTCGAATCACCATTTTAAAACCTATACATACTAGGGTACATAGTATACACGATCATTGCAATTAGGTCTCGATCATAATTGATTGAACCGATCTTTAACTATTCAGCATAAAGCTTATCTATCTGCTTATACGGAAAATTAATTTCTAATAGAACTCAATTTCCTCCTTCAAAATAATTTATAAAATAATATACTATCTATATAAGAAAATCATATATAAGAAAATAAAATTGATTAGAATAATACCTGGAGTTGCATCCCCGGTTGCTACAGTTTCTTGAATGGTCATATTGAAGACTCTTGCGGTTTGTTCTGTTGGTTCGCTTGTTGAAGTTGGTCCCGTTGTCGCCAATGTCCTGCTGCCTTTTCCTCGTATTCACATTCCTTGCATCCCTTCCCCTTCTTGAACAGTCTTCCACCTTATACTCCATTGATCCACACTTGAAACACCTACTATACATTCTTGGATTGGGACAGTCGGGAGAGATATGTCCCTTCTACCCATACTTATAACACATAAACTTTCCCTTTATCTCCTTTCCTTTTATCGTATGGGTGGCAAAAGCTTTCTTTTGCCCCGCCGTTATCCTAGCTATCACAAATGCTTCTACGGGGTCAGTTGATCCTCTAACTCCTGGTGATCCAATTGTCTTGAAGTCTTTGATGTTCACTGATCGATTGTTTGGTTGATTTCCCACGACTGGTATTCTGTTCTTCATATCTTGATCGTCCATATTCGCAAAATTCTTTATCGGGTCTGGTTGTCCTCCAGCTTTGTTGACAGGTTCTTCCGTCCGTTTATTTCATTTTCGTCTTGGCGGCATTATCGTAAATGATTCCTTATTAACTTATATTCTAAGCCTTATCGTATACATATAACGCAAAATTTTCTACTCAAATAATCATGTATTCAAAATATTAGATTTTGAAAATTTGGTTTACTCTATTAACCAGTGTTCAGATAAATAATTACTATCTTTATACCAAATTATTTCATTAATTCACCATAGACTCATACTCACAGCACTTGACATACCATAGTACATATTGCTTTAAACATTTACTATCCCTTTGTGACTCAAGAGTCGGGAATCGCTGCCATAACTTATACAAAATATTACATTACACCGGCATACTTATCATATACGCAACATAGAATCAGACATATTCAAGTAATACTAATACTACTCATTTTTACGCCTTCACTAAGGATCAATTTCTTAGTAATCTATATATTCTCATTATCCTCGATAATCCATTCACACCTAACTATACCTAGTTCGTCAAACTTACCACATATCATGAGTTTAAGAACTCACCACAAACATATGAGTTTAAGAACTCGAGCTTGACCATACATTCTTTAATTATACTCTACATATTAGTTATACTATCGTTTCTGGGTTCGATACTACACTTTCCAAAATAACCACCTCATTGAGGTAGCTTTCAATGTGAGCCTCTATTTCAGCTATTGACTTTGATATTGGCTCGGTTATGGAGGTTGACTCCTTCTTTACGATTTAAGGGTATCCTAATCCTTTCTAACTGACATCTACACAAAGACTATCTTGATTAGCATATAGTATATACACACTGCAAATAATAGATTTATATAAGTTATCTTTTATTTTGTTTGATGATGAATTTATCCAATTCATCTCTTTATAAACTCTATATGAGTTATTTGTATTTTCAACGTTTTCCTCTGTTCCAAAGTTATAGTCCAAGGTATAACCCACCTAAGGTTTTTAACCCTAAAGCTTTGATACCATGATGTAACGCCCCCAAATTCAGGTACTTGAAACCCAAACTCGGTGCTTTACGATACAATTTCTATGAGCTGAATAATACTAATAATAATAACAATAATATAAATTTCAAACTTATCTTACATTTATCATAGTCTAATCCCAAGTACGCAACCTTTACTATAATTCTTTACATGATATATAATACATATCATTATCTTAATACAGTTTAACTATTATAAAAGATACCAATAAACATATTCTGTTTGCTTTCCTTTTCACTTGCTCATGTCTGAACCTTCAGGTTGATCACGCTTAGCTGAAAATATTTAAATTTAAAGCAAGGATGAGCATTTGAGTGCCCAACAAGTAATAACAATTATAAATATAATTAGCTGAAAGAATTAAATGTTTTCTTTGTACATCACTTCTACAACAAATCAATAGTTGTGAAGTAAACTGAACCAATCATAACCATATATTATTTCTATATCAAAGTTTTTGAAACTACGTACTGACTATATTTATAGGGTAGTAGATATACTATAAACATTATTTTTTATTTTTGAAAAGGTTAGACAGAACTTCATCTGCAAACCGTCATAACTTACGGGCACGAAGGTGTACATCCCATAAACCCTGTATTGATCAATACTACATTGCAAGAACGATATTATCGTTCATCCTTTGTTCGCCTTGGCGCATAAAAATTTTCCCATGTTCGGGATGTTCATAATTAGTCAGGAATCTGAACCAAAATAATTTGATTGGATACAAAAGAGTTTTATCATATTCAACGATATTTCTGAATCTGTGTCTAGCTAGGTCAAATAGCTTAGACGACTTTTACTGTATTCATACTGGGGATATATATATATATATATATATATATATATATATATATATATCAACATGTGATTAAATACAATGATTATCCAAGTGGGGACACTTGTATAACCATGTTTAAAAAATAACAAAGAGAGTATATATCTGAATTATATAATATAATATCATGTTGATAAACAATGATCGGATATAGAATATATCACAATAGGTTTAATAATCTAGCATAATAATAATATAATTCTGAAACATTCTTACTCATGTCCATTGCATAAAGAAAATGCAAAGGTAGGATACTTGCCAGATCTGCTGCTTACAATACGCAACTTAGATTTATCTTTTATATCACGACCTATCATTAATAAGATCATTCGTTCAATTAGAATAACATACTATAACACATAGCACTTGCTTATTATAGTCAGCACATAACCTAATCACCTTGTCACACATTCAACAGTCATTAAACCATAAACAAACATTAATATAGTCAAAATATCTAAGTCCAGATTAATTTCTGAAAACATGTCGACGTACCGACGGCTTTATCAGGTAATTATTGAGTCTAATACTCTATATCGAAGTTCAATATCTATTTAAACTGTTTAAATAACAGTCATATCATTTTTAAATGACTTACAATAATTTTTAAACATTTATTATAATTTATCATGAATTTTCAAACATCGGAATCATTATTAAATGATTTAAATATTAAACAAATCTATTATCATTAATATTAAACTATTAATGAAACCATTGCCAAAATATTAAAGTTATTTATAATAACTCAAAATATTATTAAAGTATTAATATTACCCTTAAATGATTTTTAAAACATTTAAAATTATTTTTAAATAATTATCATTAATATTTATATATTAATGTATTATTCATCAAAATATTAAAAGTTATTTATTTTAACTTAAAATATTTTTAATTCATTTATATCCTTTTTAAATGATTTTTAAATAAATAAAACCATTTTTAAACTATTTATTTAATATAATTATTAAATAAATTTAATATCATTAATATTAAATTAGTATCATTAATATCAAATTATTAATGAAATTATTCTTTAAATATTAAAAATTATATTTTATAACTTAAAATATTCTTAAACACTTTATTTTCATTTAAAATGATTTTTATAATATTAAAATCATTTTTAAACTAATTTATTTAATATAAATATTAAATAAATCTAATCTCATTAATATTAAAATATTAATATTTTTTATGACAAAATATCAAAAGTTATATTTTATAACTTAAAATATTTTTATAATACTTTAAATAATTTTTAAATCATTAATTCTATATTTTATAATTTATTTAATACATTTATTAAATAATTTAAATATCATTAATATTAATTTATTAATGAAATTTCATCATAAAATATTAAAAGTCATTAAAAATAACTTAAAATATTTTTGTATATCATAATATAATTTTAAATGATTTTTCAAGTATTAAAATCATTTTTAAATAATTTATTTAGTATTATAATTAAATAAATTAAATACCATTAGTATTTCAAAAATATTAAATATTTATGAAATATACTTAAAATAATAAAAACTAATTTCTTGGACTTTAAAATAATTTTTAATAATTTATTATGTATTTTTAATAGTTAAAAACTATTTATTACTAATTATTTAATAAAAATAATAATTTTCGAAAATATTTGTCACTAAAGGGCCCTATAGCGACGAAACTGTCGCTATAGGTGTTCTTGAGTGTTCTTGGGCCAAACCCAGAACTTTATGTCAGTTAACAAGTAGGTACGTTTGACCAATCATAATTGTTAGATCACAATGATTCTGAGCTTGAACTTTTATTAGGATTGTAGTATTAATGTAAAACTACCAATATCAATCGATAACATGTCCATAACATAACAGATCAGAGAGTTATTAGCAATTAAAAATCTTGTCAGACCTGTTCTTGAGGTTCTGTGTTGCCCAAAAACTCAGGGGTCCTAATTTCGATCATTATATCTTGCACTACAAGTCTACTTTATGAGATCTAACGCTTTAAGTGTGTAGATGACATGTAAATGAAGAGATCTAATACATAAAACACATATAACATCAATAGAATTTCAAGATACAAGCCAGTCAAAGTACCTTCCCGGAACTGTTCTTGAACATTTCTGGGTTTTCCAGAAATGTTCTTGAGCAGTTTCGGATACCTAAGTTTGACCATCATTAAGTTTGATTCTGTTAAGGATCTAGGTGATATAAAAGCTTTAGAAGGTAGTCTTCATGTCAGTCTAAAAACACCAAACAACAACATGATCAAAACACTTAACAATAGTACGATCAAGCGCCTGCAAAATCATTGTCAGACGTTCTGGGCAATTCTGGGCTGCCCAAAAACAGCCAGTCAATGTCGGTCAACCAACTTTGACTCTTAATAACTTTAATTCTATAACAGTTATGACAATGATTCAAGTTTCACATGAAAGACCACATTACATACTACAAGTACCAACCTTCAAACAACAAAAATACATAACAAGCAAAGATTAAAGAGGTCTGACATTTGATTGTGAGACGCAAAAATAACTTTTTCCAGATTCTTGAAATCTTCAAATCTGAGCTTATAGATGTTATGGATCTAACATCTATCAACTCAGATCCTTAATATACACTATAAACGACATGTATTAACACTCAAACATAACTTTTAACAGAGGATCAATGATCAAATTTCTAGGGTTAGGTTTATACCTTGATGAACAAATCTTTGATTCTGAGCTACTGATTTGATATTGGTGTTAGTGGGGCTGTGTTTTGGGACTGTTATACTACAACATTTCGAAGCTTTTAGAGAGGGAGGGTCAAGGATGAGTATTGGTGAGCAAATGGGCTAAGTGACACACTTTCTCTCTCTTGATCATTATATAATTGAATGCAATGCATGTAGCTATGTTATAAGGCTGAGGTGCTGGAGATTTTAAGTCAAAAGAGTAGTTAGAGTTGTTGAACAACTAAAGGTTTGGCCAAGTCTACAAGTTATTTCATAAAAAATGCAAGAAGGGCATAATGGTCATTATACTTGCGATTTTAATGGCACTTTGGTCATTTAGCAAATCCTTAGGGTTTGACCCTTAGGGTTTAACCCTAAGGTTTAGCACAAAATTATAGCATTTCTAGTTTAGGGTTTGTAAAATAAAATAAAAAATTTAGTTTTTAAAAATTACAAATTAAGGTTTAATAATTAGATTAGGGTTTCTAATTACATAAAACATGATAATTAGGTTTAGGTTTTATTAATTATCATTAAGCATACCAGATTAGCAATTAGGGTTTATACTTAGCAAATTAGGTTAGCAATTAGGGTTTCTAATTAGCTATTAAGTTTTCTAACAATTAGGGTTTCCAAATAATAATAATTAATATCTAAATTAACATTAATCATATAACACAATTTCCTACCAACCATAAACTCCAGTTTGAGTTTTAAATTAGGGTTAAACCAATTAATACTAGGGTTTTAACATTATACACATAATTTGACCAACATTACCAGTCCACACATATACAGTACATATTTACGGTACTGAAATAAAATAATATTATAATAAATGTTATATAACATATTTACTTAGACAGATTTTAAAGTCTCATCTGACTTCAAAACTAGGGTTTTCAAATACTGTACCATCATTGACCAATTATTACAATGTGTACCTACAGTACATATTTATAGCACTGAAAAATCAAAATATAATTAATATTATATTGTTATCATCATTCCTTGTTCCAGAACCAGAATTAGAGTATCAGTAACATTAAAATTATTCCATACATTAACCTTACACACATAACATATATATCTATAATACTGACAAATAATAATATAATATTATTATTCTCATTCCTTGATTAAAATCTAAAACCAGGGTTTGGATTCCATATCTGATTTATCTGTCATATATGACATTATTAATTAAGTTAAATAATTAGCTTAATTATTCTGAAATAAATTCATACAATAAAATAATTATTATAATAATTCTATAATCATTTCATATATTATTTAAATAATATAAAATCATATTTTCATGGAAAATAATTAATAAAAACATTTCTAATATAAAATTAATTGTTATAAGAATGTAATTTATAATGATCAATAATTCTAAAATAAAATTATTTTTAATCATTCATGTAATAATTATATTTTATATTCATCACATATATACATACACATTACCCGACACATATTCTCACCTTTAAAATAAAAAAAAAATTATACGCAAAATTTATTATTTAATTATATAAAAAATATCGGGTTATTACATCTTCTCATTCGATGGGCCCACAAACTTGCCGTGGGACCCGAGCCTGTCGCAGACGTGAGGGGAAGGCCCCAATCTGTCCTTGACCGAACCCCGAGGTTGAGAAGAGAGGTCGGTCTTGATTTGTCTCATCCTGAAACAGTTTTCGCCTTGTTTGTCGCCATTATTCCAATCAAACTTCTGGGTGATTAAAAAGTTAACTCACTACCTCTCAAACAGGTCTACCATTTGCTATCTTTGTCAGAATCACCCTGAATCGTTTGCACACTTATTCTTCACTTGTCAGTATTCCTCATTGATTATCAAAGAAGCGCTCCAGCTTGGTGAATGGTAGAATATGCCTCTGATTTGGGATGATCTAATTAATTATGTTCTAAATTACAGCAGCCGGAAGCTAACTAAATATATACTCATACTCACTTTAGCGGTTGCAACTTACAAAGTTTGGGAAGCTAGAAACAACAAAATCTTCAAGGGTACTTTGTATTCCTGGAAGACATTTGGCTTCGGAAGTTATAAACTTCATCAAATCCAGGCTGTCCAGATTTAACCCTTTTGTTAAAGCCACAATCCATAGTCAATTTTATTGTAACTGGCTTATGTAAATTATGTCTATAATCTGTTGGCCAGTGGGAATCTGCTAAAGGCAGTTGATATAGCAAAGTTGTTGCTAAGGGCAGTTGTTGTCAAAGGCATCTCATGTTCTTGGCAGTTTCTGCTTTATTTTGGACGGGCTGGGTTGGTTTGGGGCTTTCCGTTTAGCTCTGTTATGCTGGAGCTGCTGCTACTGCACTTTAGTTGGTGGGTTTCCTGCTGCAGGTACTTCTGGTTTGGGGATGCTTGGGTCTCACGCCGGCTGCAGTTTGGGTTTGCTGGTTTCATGCTCGTTTGGGCTGCTGGGTTTGCTGGTTTCTTGACTGCATGGTTTGTTCTGTTGTGCTGTGATGGTATGCAACTCGGTTGCATGGTTCTTTTGGGTTGCTATTCATCCGGGTTTGGCTAGTTGCTTGTTTTTGGCAGTTGTTCCTTAGCTGCTGGAAATGACCTTTGATGTTGGCCTCTATGTTTCCGTGTAACCATTTAGCTATGTTCTTGCTGTAATAGATATTTTGGTTTGAGCACTCTATGTAATAGTCTGAAATGACAAGTTATTTTAGCATTGCTAGGCTATGGGGCTGCAATTTTATATATCATGATATCACAGGGCATGTCCTATGATGTTTATGCTATATTCTTATTGGGGTTTTCCAAACTTTTGCACATTCCTTTCTTTTAATACCATTTAAATTTAGCAAAAAAAAATAACTTGACGGCTTGGGCCGCTAGGGGAATACTCCGATGTGAGAATAAGTACATGTTAAATAAGGTTAACAGGCTTAAAACTTTAGTGTTGAATATAATGTGAAACCTGATAATTATGGTGTAACATTGTATTTATAGCGATCACACCTTCTCCATGCTCGTCCTCAAATTGGAATAGAATTCCTCATTATAAAGGATATCATAATGGGATAAAATTTAATTTCTGGAATCTTTTCTTAGAAATTAAAAATTAAATACAATTAAAAATATTAGATTCTTTAAAATTTTCCAACTGCCTAAAACAAACTTCTATGTAAAGAAAATCGTGGGGAGATTTTCTCCACGTGAACTACTCAACCCAATTGTTTTGAGTTATGATCAACACAGACCAAAAGAATAAACAGAACAAACGAACAAACATCTTTTTATTTCTTATGCTTAAACCCAAGTCTTTCTATTTTATTGTCTAGATATTTCCATATAATACAATGTTTTCACCATCCTTGTATTTAAGCTTCTCTCATATTTTTCATGTCATGCTATTTCATTAATAGTGTTATAATTTTGTTATATGCTAATGTAAATTCTCTTATATAATATTGGTAAATTGAACCGAAATTAAATTTAAACTGATCAAACCGAATTGAATTGGTCGATTTTTAACTGAATTAATGACTACAATTTTGGTAAAAATAAATAAATTAAAGGCAGTGCAATTCAGTACTGATATTGTTGTTGAACCAGTGATGAACCACATCGAATACATGAACTAGTGGTACATCACTTTTAAATCGATATATTATACATATATTAAAATATCAATTAGGTGTTTAGTGGGTTTGAAACATTATGTTATTTTAAATCACTAACGATAAAAAGAAGAATATTCCGTGAAATTACAAAATAAAAAACTGATAAATGATTGTTTTTTCTGTAAGAGAGGGAGTATCACGAAACATATCAGAACAGATTTTACTGAAATTCTGTAGCCAATTTAATGGAGAAGACCCAAGTACACTAGTCCGAAGTTAGAAAAAACAAAATCTTATTCAGTTAATTCTTTTCACTTTTGCTTTTGAACAAAACAACATTGTTATCTCCCACACTATGCTTTGCTGCACAGTAAACCTCAATCTTTTGATCTCAAACATATTCTTGACTGAAACATCGAGGCATTTTACAAGCATCAACTCAAATGTAGAGCTTACAAACCGAGTTGTTCGTGAACAAAGCCCAGCTCGGCGCATTTAAGCTCGGGCTCGATCTTTTGATCTCAAAATATTCTTGATGGAAACATAAGAGGCATTTTTTACAAGCAAGAACTAAAATCAAAATGTGCAAAGCATAGATTTTGATGGAAAAGAAACACACATATCTTCATTCATTCCCATTGAAAACAAGTACATTTAGATAGCATATATAAGCTCTAAAGTTCAAGCAACAAGTAATTAGCTACTACTACTAGATGAAGTAAAGACCTTCTTACAATGATTTAAGGAGATGGAGGCCAACCATAGCCCGAATCCTCGCCTTGTCCTTCGTAAAATGTCAGCTCTAGACCTTCCAGCCTACCATCATCATCCCATGCATCCAAACTTTCGTAATCGTAAACAGAATCCGAGTAATCCGAAGAATCCTCCCATTCCCAGTATCCGTTCCTGTCCAAATGATCCACGACATGAGGCCCCAACACCTCCAACGTTGAGAATTTTTCCTTGAGCCATTTGTGATCGAGTTTCACATCCCAACACCCTCTCAAATCAAGAAACTCGAGCTCGGGACAGTTGGAGATGATCTCTAGAACACTTGTTGTGTCGAGACAAAGATAAGCCATCTCAAGGTGCTTGAGCTTCGGCATGGTGGTGGCGATGGCGTGAGCCTCGTCATTCTGTGAAGGCTTGCCTACCATATCTAATGGATGCATGTTCCAGCACAGCCCTGCAAGCAATTTACAGTGTTTTCCAATTGCCTCTAATGCTCGGGTTCCGATTTTACCACAATAACTCAAATCCAAGAAAGTGATGCTAGAAAACCTCCCTGCAACCTGCTCCACAATCGAGTCACTCATTTTGCTTCTAGGCAGACGCAGTGTATGCAAGGAGCGAGCACTAGCAAAACAGAATGAAAAAAGAGAGAGAGAGAGAGAAAAGAAATAGTAACCACATTTCACATTTGAACTAACTGATGGATCATATAACATAATTATAACTTGCGTAGTGAGAATAACATTATCTGAACCAAAACAAGAAAATGAAAAGAGCATTAACCCTATACAAATCCAATTTTTTCTCAAAACAAATAGACATTTTCCTAGGCTTATGATTATGTACATTTATGTAAAGCCAGATAGGACAAATTCCCGAGTACAGTAAACTAAATAGGTAGTATGAACCACAGAATTGTTGAGCATATCACATTGGCAACAAAACTAGACTAATAGCAAATCAATTCCTGTTTATCAAAAAATTGTAAATTCCTAAATGGTTTCTAATATATGAATTCTGCACCAGCAATAAGAGTCGAATCTAACAATAAAACTAGAATACAAAACTTCATCACAAGACTATGAGATTCGGCTTACTTATCAGCAATGAAGGAGAAAATGAGGTCATTTTGCAGGCGAGAAACGGAGAGCTTGCGAATGGAACCGCTGCTTCTCATGATCAACAACCGAAGCATTCGCTCAATTTGGTTAGTATGAGACTGATAATAACTCCATTCTATAATGTCAATCTCTTGCCAGCAATAAGGCCCAGTCACAGCTTTGCTCCATGATTTGCATACCCTCGGAACGACTGTTAGAACCTCCTGGAGTGAAAGATTGCTGAAGATTAAGCCAAGTGCATCAGGAATTAGTTCATCCCAACATCTAAAATTAGCCACCTCCATCTAAATTTTTCTGCAGAAAAACAGCACAAAAGCATAAAATAATCGTTTTTTTAATTAATCATATCATGTAGCAAAAGTATATAGCATAACCCAACGACATAAGGAGTAAAAGGGGAACACAGCTTTCACATATACAAATCCAAATAATCAAGGAAACATATTTTAGCATAAATTTTAAATGGATATTTACCTAAAATCAATAATATTAAACAAATGAGGGAAAAAAAATCACGCCTTTAGTTCAAAAGGAAAAACAAGATCAACATTGGGGACAAGATATTGAAAGAGATATAGGCAAATCAAAGATTTATCCACAAATCAATCAAAGAACTAGGCACCGCAAAATTTAACATAATTCAAAAACCATGGACCCCACTGAAAGCTGTGGAAGAGTAACAAAGAAGGAGATCAGAACTTCCATAAGTTTCTCTATCCAATCCGCAAAATCAGAAGTGTTGCTTTTTACTTTTGAAAAGTTTAAAAAGATTGATTATTTACTTAAATTCAGATAAAGACTTAACTTGGGAGAGAAACAAAAAGAAATTTATTTTAAGAAAATAAGAATTCCCATGTTTTTCAGATTGGAACTGCAATCTGGAGTGCTAAAGCAGGGGAAGAGTTCAAAGTAACATCTTTAAGAAATTCAAGATACCCATATCAGCAAAGGGTGCATGACAATCATTACAAATGAATCCAGGTGAACATCACAACTATTTCTTGTTCAAAAAAGAAAAAAAAAGGAATAAGAAGAGTAAAAAAGAAGGAACAGAGAAATTGATAATAACAGAACAAATTAATTATTACCAGTGAAAGGGAAAACCCCCATTTCTAACAAACAATCCCCAGATCCATATACCACTACCCAGATCAAGAAATCAAACACCCAAAACAAGAAAACTAAAAAAATTAATCCAAGTCACTTCAGACATGCATAATAAGGTGAAAGAATGAGGAAAATTAGTACTCGATACTCGAAAAGAAGCAAATAACAAGTTTACTTTTTCATCTATAAAAAGTGCAAAAATGGGGGAAAAAGAAAAGAAATCAAAAAATCACATACCTACAAGCAAAGATGTAATTAAACCAGAAACCCCCAACAAGAAGAACAGGAACAAGAGTAAAGACAAGAGTTAAAGCTACATGCCCACAACACGTAATCTGGGTAGGAATATTTGTCAATGAAAATTAAGCAGATCTCCTTCTCTCTATATATTTTATATATGTAGATGGTGTATATATATATATAGATGAAGGGGATGGGAATAGTGTGACTAGTGCTTGGTATTTTTATTGTGATGCTCGAAAAATGAGAAACTTGCTGGTTGATTACATTTTCTGTGGGTGAATTTAGCAACAATCTTTGACCAAGATGTATGTTTATCAAGTTGGATTTTAATGCTTTTGTAATGTGTAAACACTAGGTTCATGAGTTCATATACTTGGTTCTTTATGGAGTCTTAAATATGACATTAAATGGGAGTTTTGACAGGTCTTGCTAATGATATTTATTGCAATTATCAAAATGTGGGATTTTTTTTTTGAACAATAAATTCGGGAATTCAAATACTTTGATTTTAAAGAAATTTTGGTTGGAGCACTTGAAATTGAGGGTGTCTTTTTTCTTTTCTTTTCTTTTTTGTTTATAAGCTCCATGCTGAATCTGATTGTAAACAATATTAACAATTACTACATTCTATAAAGAGAACATAAAAATGTGTCATTTATAAAATTTACAATTTTTTATTTCTAATTATAAATTTATTAAGTTTTTAATCTAATAAACCATCTATTATACAAAAATAGCCTTATTGCCAAATTTATAAATTTAAAGATATATTATTCTTTCATTTTTGTTCCTAACTGTTGGGTCATGATATTTCACATATTGGGCCGAATGAATTGGGTCTACTTATTTGGTTATTCCCTTGGGTCATAATTAATGGATCTTAAAGTTATTGGGTCTAGTCATTATATCATCTTTCTTAAATCCTTATAGTATCGGGGCGGGTCAGTGGTCGGATCCATCACATATTTAAATATCTTCATCTTTGACTTGTAATGATGAAGAAAGATAACGGTTGACCGATATCTCTGCCATGCATTAATGTAGATGGAATTATAGTCGGCCGGCGATAGAAACAGTGTAGAAAAGGTGGCAGTCTGCGTACAGTTGGCTAAGATCATTGAGGAGTGGGGAGCTGTGTCTGACGGTAGTGGGTGGCACGGTAAACGGGGTGTGAGAGTACATCATAGCAAGGAAGTCTTCTAAGTAAAGGTAACTAATAATTTTATCTTTCTCAATACACTAGATATTTTATCCTCCATTGTTAACCTTGTGATCGTCTGTACTGACTCTCACGCCTGAGCTATCCCCCAACGGTCGAAGCCGTCAAGCTTTTGGTGTTGATCGTGTTTATTGTGCAGGATCAGGACGTCTTACGTGATTGGGACGTGGCAGAAGATCTTGGCGTTAACATTGGCGCTAGAAGGAGGGCTGTGTTCTAGTGTCCTTGAGTTTTCAATCACAAACTTTTATTTGTTCTACGTCGGACAGTATGGTGAGGAATAGAACTGTTACACCAGAAGGACAGTCGATGGCTGTGAGTTCGTCGTTACCACGTGTTTCTGTCAGGGATCGTCTGGGTCCCTCAAAGAGTGCTCATGATAGCACGACTTCCAAGCATGTTTCAGGGGGTTCTCGTTCGAGAGCCCATGGTGAAGCCCGAAGAAGGTTGGTGTTCGTTGTTGATAAAGGTCGTGACCAGGATCGAAGGCGGATAGAGGGTTCACCGCCAAGAACTCATCACTGAAGTGGTCGAGATGATAAAGCTGCCAAGTTGGCAAAGATGACAGACGAAACAGATAAAGCTTTAGAGGTTCTTCTGAAGTAAAGGGAGGATATAGCTGTACAGATGCTTCGAATGGCCGATCTGAAGGACGAGGCATCCACTTATGTTCAGTCCGAGAGGCGTAGTAGGCCTAAGGATGTACAACAGCGAGAATGGAAGGAACCGAAGCATTCTAGTCATGTATCTCGGAGTCGACTTCAGGAGCGAAGGAGATCAAGAAGCAGAACTTTATTCTTATTGATGGGGATCTTTATCGAAGGGCTTTTTCGTCTCTATTGTTGAAGTATTTGGTTCCATCTGAGGCCAAATATGCTCTTCGGGAGGTTCACGAGGGCATCTGTGGCAACCATATGGCTGCTAAGTCATTATCCTACAAAGTACTTCGGCAGGGGTACTCCTGGCCTATAATCTTCAAGGAAGATACGGAGTATGTGAAGAAGTGTGAGAAGTGCCAGCTCAACAGTCCGATCCCACATCAGCCACCAGAAGAGTTATACTCGATCTTATCTCCTATACCCTTTGCTGTTTGGGAGGTAGATATACTGGGTCCATTGCCGAAAGCTAAAGGTCAGGTTAGTTTAGTTATAATCACCATTGATTATATGACCAAATGAGTAGAAGCGAAGCCACTTTGGTGGATAACTAAACAAGAATGTTTGAAGTTCATGAAGGAGTCAGTAGTGTTTCGTTTTGAAATTCCTAAGGTGGTGATATCGGACAACGGACGCCAGTTCGTGTGATCGAAGTTTGAAGGATTTTTGAAGGAGCTGGGGGTTCAGCACAGGAAGACTTCGATAGCTCATCCACAATCGAACGGTCAGGTTGAAGTAACTAATAGAACGCTGCTAAATGGGATCAAGCGTAGACTGAATGAAGCTAAAGGAAGATAGCCAGATGAGCTACTCAGTGTATTATGGGATTACCGGACTGCACCGAGGACTACAACAGGGGATTCACCTTTCAGACTGGCCTATAGTACTGATGCCTTAGTCCCAGTTGAGATTATATCTCTAAGTCTTTGGGTCAGTCAGTTTAAGGAGATCTACAATGATGAATGGCTGAAGATCAACATGGATTTGCTGGAAGAAGTCAGAGAAACAGCTTTGATCAGATTGGCAGCCTATCAGCGAAGAGTGGCTAAGCATTATAATAAGGGGATAAAGCTTCGTAGATTTGAAGTGGGGGACTTCGTCCTCAGAGAAGTCGAAGCATCTATGTAATAACCAAGAATTTTAAGTCACGCGGTAATTAAATATATTAATTAAATATTAATGATATTGAAAACTTTGTGACATAAAGGGAATGAATATGTTATTATTTATGTGGAAGATGTTTATGGTTAAATAAATATATATGTGTGTATGATTAATATAAGAGTATTAATCGAATAAGTTGCATAAATAATATATTAGGTATGGTAAGTGTTAACGCCAAGTTTCGCCGGCGCGTCCAATCACAGAATCCACGCGCTAGAACCTGCACAGTAACAGATCACACAGAAGCTTGACGGCTTGTGCCGCCTGGGGATAGCTCCGGTGTGAGAATGAGTACAGGCCGTTCCAAGGGTAAACAATGGAGGCTAAGTGTTTAGTGCTCAAAAGTAGGTATTACCTCATAATGTTAACCTAGGCCTTGTATTTATAGAGCTCACCACCTTAGAATCCTTCTCCCAGTCGGATTAGGACTCCTAGTACATGGTAGTTATCATAACTTGGGTCCAACACAATCTCCTTAAAAGGTGCAAGTAGAATCCAACCTTACCACTACCTTTGGAGTTGCCTTATATGCGTATGAATAGGTACCCGGACTCGGCACGCAGGAGAACCCACCGTGCAGGCCCAACCGGTCCTATAATCTGGTCTGGTTTTTGGCCCAAGGGACTCGAAGGCCCGACCCCGAACATCACAAGACTGGGTTCAGTTCTGGCCCCGAAGGACTCAGATGCCGACCCGAACACCTCCAACATCACTATGGGCTTCGACCCATCAGTCTCCCAAACCCTTCCGACAGGAAGCCTTCGGCCCAAATGAAGGTCGGTAAAACGCTCCCGAACATTGCCCCCCAGTCTCTGGTTATAACATATTTATGACTAGAGACTTGGAAAGTCGCGACAACTAATGATGAGAAGTCTAGGGAAGCCCAACGGTCTATTATAGATATTTGAATCATTGCACGTCTTTTAAGGCCTGGACCCACCTTAAGCATTTATCAGCCGTCCTGGGGTTCCGTGTCGTACCCCTTATAAAAACCCCACTTCCCCTCCCTTATCACCTTTACTGACTCTTCTTTCTCAACCCTTGAATTTCAAATTTTCCGGCAAGGCGATTTCCGACGAGATACTGCTCCTCCGTATTCATCATTTTCCTCTACTCATTCAGCCTTTGAGTGCTATTGTTGCTTATTTCCTTCTTCTAGACTTCCCATTTTCACCATTTTTCACACAAAATGGCCGATTCCAGCATCATCCCCGCCACTGAGCCTACCACCGTCACCGCCGGCGACCTCCTGGAGGTCATACTGCCGGATGCCTCCACTGACACCACTCCTCTGAACCTTCCTAGTTCGAAGGATGCTGAGTTTAAGATTCGAGATGCCTACCGCTCCTCTGAATAGTTCTCTCACCTCCATATGCGTTCTACCATCACATCATCCCAAATCTCCGATATCCGAACTCTCTTCAAGATACCCAAAGAATACGAACTCAGGACCCCTCAGCCCGACGAGAAGATGTTCTGGAGACCCGAGGGTAAATGGATGGCCGTTCCATTATACGTTTTGAAGTACGGGGTTCGGTTCCTACTGCACGATTTCATCTCCTCTTTTTTGACCTTCGTGGGGATCGGGTTCGCACAACTCGTACCGAACTCATATATCCAGCTGTTCTCTTTCATTGCCATCTGTCAAAAGGTGGGTCTCACTCCTGGGCTCGACCTCTTCTTTGCTCTATTTACTCTTGGAGGGTCGAAAGAGCCCGGTCTTCGGCAACTCACCAAACGCCCCAACCGCACAGTCCCGATCAAGACCCCTTCCAGCAACAAGGGATGGCATGAACAATGGTTCTTCGCCAAGGGTTCCGACCTCCAACTTCTTCCCTCCTGGGCCCAACCAGCCGACAAAGGCGGCCAAAATATCTAAATTTC
Source organism: Panax japonicus (assembly GCA_020205505.1). Taxonomy (NCBI): domain Eukaryota; kingdom Viridiplantae; phylum Streptophyta; class Magnoliopsida; order Apiales; family Araliaceae; genus Panax; species Panax japonicus. The sequence goes on from CM035093.1 coordinate 63,373,264, forward strand.
TGAAGGATCGGGCCGAAGCCTTCAAGACGTTCTACGCTAAATGGAAGAAAACCCAGTGGAACGTAGGGCTTTTGATGGACGAATCTTGGTTGTACAAACATGGCTGTGAGTACCTTTCGTTTCTCTATATTTTTTCTCTTTTTCTGTTAAGTATTACTTGCCCTAATCCCTTCATCTCCGTGCAGTGACCATTTTCAAGCCCGAGGGCGTCGCTGACTCCTTCATCCCCACTACCATCACGGCCGGGTTTATCCGACCCCCCGTGACCGACGACGCTGGCTGAGGAGGAGACGGTCCCGATCAGTGAGCTATCACTGGGATCGACCACAGGGCCCGAGCCCCTGGAGCAGCAAAAAGGGGCGCTGAAGATGAGCCGCGCGGAGAAGGCGGCTTTGATGAAGAAATCCAAGAAGCCCTCCAAACAGGCCATCAAAGCACCCACAATAATTCCTCCACCCCCCATGCCGAAGCCGTCTCCTCCTCCTCCTCCTCCTCCTCCTCCTCCGACCGAGGTAATCGAGGATTCGGAGGAAACTGAAGATGTTCCTCCCGAACTCCGACCTAAGAAGCCTCGATTGTCGGAGGATCTCGATCGTCTGGTCGGCCAGATGGTGACTGCTGGTCCAGACCGGGCTACCACGCCTCCTTCCGGGCCCAGCTCCTCACAAGGATCGCCGACTACTTGTTGGCCCAAGAGCCCATCAGATGTCTTCCCTTTCACCCTCTTCGATCACTTCAAACTTCCTGGAGACGACGAACGATTTAAAGGATACTCATCTGATCAGTTCTTGGTGGCTTACATTCGGGCTCAGACCCAGGTAATTTTCTTCTTTGTGGATCCGCTTGCTTTGTTAATAAATCTAACTCTTACTTCTTACACTGATATATGCGTTCTCTGCAGGCCAACGCCATCCTAGCCAGAGCCATTCCTCCCCTTGCCAGATCTACCAAGAAAGAGATTCAGCTGGGGACGAAAGTAGAGCTGCTTGAGGCTGATGTTTGGGGGCTGCGGTCCGAGCTGAAGAAGGAACAAGAGTCCCTTGTGGAAACACAAGTTCGGGCGGTCCTGGCTGAGGACAGGGTCAAGGAGTTGGAGCAGGAGAAAAGCTCGCTTCTGGCAGAGAGGGATCGTCTTCTTCGGGAGGTCAAGGATCGGGAGAATACTATTGACAATATTACACTCAAATTCTCCGGGATGCATGACAAGCTGATGTACCTGATTAAGGATAACAACGCTTTGACTGCAACAGTCGATGCATTCCCTGAGAAAGTTTCCGAGGCCCGAAAGCAGGCCATCGCCGAATATGAAGAGTCCGAAGCTTTGAACGATAAAGTCCTAGCACAATTTGGTGAAGGGTATGAGACTTATCGGGAAAAGGCTAGGGCCAAGCTGATGGCTGCTGGGCTCGATTCCTCGATCCTTGATTCTTCGGACGACGAATCTGAAGACCATCCTCCTGCCGAATAGATATGTAGGATTTTTTTTTTGTACTTTCGCCCGAATCGTAAACAATCGGGTTGTAAAAGGAATTTGTAAGTATAAATGAAATACACTTTTCGGCCCATGAATATTTGTTGTTAGTTTTACTTAGAACTAATCTCGATCAGTTATGTTCATCCGAACTTTCTAATCGGATTGCCCTTAAAGTTTATCTGATACTAAAGTGTCCGACGGTTATACCCGGGACCTATCTCGGTCAGTGGTGTCTTTTCAAACCTCTTGATCGGATAGTACCCGAGATCTGTTTTTTTTAAGAATGTATCGAACTCTCGGTCAGTTATGCTCGGGACTTATCTCGATCAGGGGTGTCTTTCCGAACCTCTTGATCGGATAGTGCCCGAAGCGTGTCCGTTCGAGTAGTAATAAAACGCATGAATATAGATGAAGTTGAACATTAACAGAAACAAAAACTTTCACTTATATCATTTAGATTGAATTGGTTACATAGATAAAAGTAAGAATAACACGACTATTACTGGTAAAATTTTCTAAGTCTTCCAGCATGTCATGTATTCTTTACCTCCGAACTGTTCAATGCTCGAAGCCGGTATGTTCCTGGCTTCGGCACTCCTATCACTTCGTAAGGCCCCTCCCAGTTAGGCATTAACTTGCCGATGTTCTGGGGGGTTGAAGCCTCTGACTCCCGGAGGACTAGATCTCCTACTGCAAACCTCCTAGACTTCACCTTCTAATTGTAGTGTCTGGCTGTTCGTTGCTGATAGATTGCCAACCTCATCACAGCTGAATCCTGAACTTCGTCTAGCAGATCCAGATTTGTTCTCAAGCCCTCATCATTGTATAACTCTTTGTATTAGCTGACCTGAAGGGTGGGAGACCCGATCTCGACAGGGATTAGAGCATCGATCCCAAATGCCAGTCTGAATGGGGAGTCCCCCGTTGTAGTTCTTGGGGTAGTTCGGTACGACCATAAAATAGATAACAACTCTTCGGGCCACCGACCCTTTAATTCATCCAGCCTACGCTTTATCCCATTGAGTAGGGCTCGATTGGTTACTTCCACTTGACCGTTCGACTGAGGGTGGGCAACTGAAGTCTTTCGGTGTTGGATCCCTAGCTCCTTCAGAAAGCCCTCGAATTTTGACCCGACGAACTGTCTGCCATTGTCTGAGACTATTGCCATCGGGATGCCGAACCGGTAGACTATTCCTTCTTTGACAAAATTTAAACACTCCTGCTCGGTTATCTTTTGCAATGGCTTGGCCTCGACCCACTTCGTCATGTAATCAATAGCCACGATCACAAAACTGACCTGTCCTTTAGCTTTTGGTAGAGGGCCTAGGATGTCAATTCCCCATACAGCAAAGGGAATTGGGGATAGGACCGAGTACAACTCTTCTTGAGGTTGATGTGGAATGTTGCTGTTCAGCTGACACTTGGGGCACCTCCTGACAAATTCCTTTCCTTCTGTGTAGATAGTCGACCAGTAATACCCCTGCCTCAGAATTTTATGTGCCAGTGCTTTAGCTCCCATGTGATCCCCACAGATCCCCTCGTGCACCTCCCGAAGTGTGTAGTCTGCCTCTGAAGGGGTCAAGCATTTCAGCAGTGGGGAGCTAAGGGCTCTTCGGTAAAGATCTCCATCTATGAGTACGAAGCTCGAGCTTCGATGTTTGATTTGCCTGGCTAGAATTCGGTCCGAGGGTAGGGTCCCAGTCGACCAAATATGAGGTATAAGGGGTGAGCCAGCAATTGATTTGGTCCAAAGTTAGGATTTCTGTCTTTGGGACACTGGGTTTTTCCAGAACCTCTAAGTACACTGATCCGTCGAAAGAGCTCGCTTTAGTAGTTGCCAATCGTGCCAGGGCATCTGCTATGGTGTTTTCTGATCGATCCACCCCCAAGCAGCTGTGCGATGCGAAGTATGTGAGCTTATCTCTTACCTCGGCCAGATATCTGTTCATCCTTGCCCCCCGGGCTTCATACTCTCCCGATAGCTGCTTGACCACCAGCTGTGAATCACTGTAGATGATCAACCTCTGTACTTCTAGGCTTCGGGCCAGCCGTATCCCTGCTAAGATGGCCTCGTACTCTGCTTCGTTGTTCGTGGCCTTGAAGCCGAACCGAATAGCTTGTTGGACCTTGAACCCTTCTGGACTAGTCAAAATGACTCCTGCTCCACTGACGTCTGAAGTTGATGACCCATCCACGTATAATGTCCACGAGGTCTGATCCGATTGTGCTTCGGCCACTATGTTCATCTCCGGCTCTGTGAAAGAGCACTCTACTACAAAATCTGCCAACGCCTGCCCTTTGATTGCCGTTCGGGGATGATACTCTATAGCAAATTGTGTTAATTCCATCGCCAACGCGGCCAATCGACCTGACACTTCGGGTTTATGCAGAATTTTTTTCAAAGGCTGATTCGTGTAGACCACTATCACCCGACCCTGGAAATAGTGCTTGAGTTTCCTGCTAGCAATTATGAGGGCGTAGGCGAACTTTTCCAGGTTCGGGTATCTCGTCTCTGCGTCCCTGAGAACATGGCTGACATAATACACCGGGAACTGCTTGCCTCCCTTATCCCTCACCAATGCCGCCCCTACTGCCATCGGGCTGTAAGCTAAATATAAGTATAAAGGTTCAGAGGCAACCGGTTTCACCAGCAATGGTGCCGAATCCAAATACCTTTTGATCTCTTGGAACGCGTCCTCGCATTCCGAAGTCCAATAGAAGCTTTTGTCGTTATTCGGACCCTTGAGGGTGTCGAAAAAGGGGAGGCACCTTTCCGCTGACCTTGACATGAATCTCCGTAGGGCCGCGATTCGACCTGTCAGCCTCTGGACGTCTTTGTGTGTCTTCGGAGATTTCATATCCAAGATCGCCGAGATTTTTTCGGGATTGGCTTCGATTCCCCTTTTACTGACTAGATAACCCAAAAATTTCCCTGAACCCAATCCGAAAGTACATTTGGTCGGGTTCAGCCTCAGATTATGTTGCCTTACCATCTTGAAGCAGTCCGCCAAATCCTCCAGATGATCCCAGGCTGACATGCTTTTGACGATCATGTCGTCCACATACACTTCCATACTCCGTCCCAGCTGTTTTCTGAATACGAAGTTCATCATCCGTTGGTAGGTTGCCCCTGCGTTCAGCAGTCCGAAGGTCATTTTTCGATACGCGTATATTGCCCAATGAGTGATGAAACTAGTTTTCGGGATATCCTCCTTGTGCATGGAGATTTGGTGGTACCCCAAGAAAGCGTCCATGAAACTTAGCATTGCATACCCTGAAGTGGCATCGATCAGCTGGTCTATGTTGGGCAAAGGATAGAAGTCTTTAGGGCATGCCTTGTTCAGGTCCGTGTAGTCGATGCACATCCTCCACTTCCCATTTTGCTTCTGAACCAATACCACATTCGCCAGCCATTCGGGATAGTCGATCTCGAAGATGAACCCTGCCTCTAAGAGTTTAGCAACCTCTTCATCTATGATCCTCTGTCTTTTCGGGGCAAATATCCTTCTTTTCTGTATCACTAGCTTCTTCTTCGGGTCGGTATGGAGCCTATGCAATGCTACTAATCCGCTTACCCCGGTCATATCACTGGGCTCCCAAACAAAGATGTCGGCATAAACCCTAAGCAATTCCACCAGACCTGTTCGCAGCTGTTCGGTTAATCCTGCCCCAATCTTGATCAGTTTATCTGGATTCCCTGGTATTAACTCGACATCCTCCGTTTCTTCGGCCAGTAAGGCCATGGTTTCGGTACTTCCCTCTGTGAACGGTTCCAACTTGATGGTCATCGCCTGTTTATGTTTACTGACCCCGACTCCTGAAGATATTAAAGTGTTCCGGTAACACCTTCGGGCGATATCAAGATCTCCTTTTGCCTCCCCTATCCCGTTCGGCGTCGGAAACTTTAGTTTGAAGTGGGGTATAGATGTTACTGCCTGCAGTGCTGCTAGAGTAGGCCTCCCCAAGATGGCGTTGTAAGCCGAATCCACTTGTACCACAAAAAACTTTACCATAATTTCTGTCTGCTGAGGGGCCGTGCCAAATCGGACTGGCAGTTCTATCGTGCCCGACACATGAACCGGGTCCCCGCTGAAGCCGTATAGTGGGCCTTCGCCTCCCAATTCCATCTTCTTTCCTCCCAAATCCATCCTCTGGTAGGCATGTGTATAGAGTATGTCGACTGAGGACCCGTTATCAATCATCATTCGCTTCATGTCAACCAGCCCGACCTGAGCTGTTATGACCAATGCCCCGTCATGCGGTTATATGTGATCGGTAGGGTAGTCTTCATCTGAAAAGGAGATGGTCGTGCCTGAGTATGGCCTGTCCTTCCTGGGCGAGGAGCCGGCTAGTGACAGTACGGCTTTGAGATGCCCACTCCTTTTTCGACCGGTTACACGCCCTACCGACCCGCCCGATATCACATCAATTACTCCTCGGGCTTGGGAGTTCGGTTGCGGCTGTGCTTCCCGTGGAGGTTCTCTGGTGTCCTCTTGGGGAGCCTTCGATCCTTCTCTGCCGACTACGTATCGTACCAACTGCCCATTCTGAACGTTCTTTTCTATCAGGTCTTTCAAGTCATTGCAATCTTCTGTCGTGTGGCCTCGACTCTGGTGGTATGCACAGTACTTGTTCCGACCCCTTTTCCCCGGTTTTGTGATCGTTTGGCATGGTTCGAAAAAAGGATTGCTCCGTATCTCCTCCAGTATCTTGGCCCGATCCGTGGTGAGTGCAGTGTACACTTTGTTGACATTTTTGTTTGGGAAGGGTGGCCTTCCACTGCCCGACCCTCCTCCATTATAATTCCTCTTACTGTAACTGTCCGATCTACCCTGGATGTCGGACTTCTGATAACTCTGTTTGTCCCGATCTCAGGACTTGTCGTAAGACTGGGACTGTGGTTTGAAATTCCCCATTTCTTCCTCAACTGCTATGTGACCCTCGGCCCTGTGGAACACTTCTGTTAAATCTGCCGGAGGATGGATCACCAGGTCCTTCATCAGCTTTTTGGATTTCCCGATGTCTAGCCCGGTTGTGAAGAATCCTAAGGCTTGTGGGGAGTTCAACTCTGCCACTGACCCCACAGCCTCTCGGAACCTTTTAACATACTTCCCCAGGCTCTCATCTGCTCTCTGCCTGACCTGCATAAGGGATGCTGTGATCTTTCCCCGTCTCTTATTACTCCTGAACTGAGCATGAAACTTTTCCCGTAGGTCTCTCCACGAGCTTATTGACCCTGAATCTAGGGTTTCCATCCATTCACGGGCACTCTTCTTCAGGGTAGTGGCGAACATGTGACACTTGGCCGCATCAGAATGGCCGTAGTACGTCATTAACCTGTCATACCCATCAGAATGGTCATAAGGGTCTCCCAGCCCGTCGTAAATCTCCATTGGGGGCATCTTCCTTTTGGGGTCAGCTATCTCCCGATTAATTTCCACAGAAAAGGGTGACCCTATACAGGCCGAGGGCTCCCCAATCGAGCTTTTGGCCAATAGAAGCTTTTCCAACTCAGCTACCCTTTGGGCGAGGGGTCGGATTCTCCTTCGTGAGGGGACGATCGGGGTCTGTCCCTCTCACGTTCGGGAATCTCGTCTCCCCTCCTCCTTCCAGACTTGCCTGGGTGTTCTGATCGGCGGCCTGCTGAGCGGCTCCTCTTCCGGCTCCGACCGTCCCTCGAACGACTCCGGTACATGCTCCTCTCCCTATCAGCCTCTCTCCTTCGGGGAGACCGAGACCGGCTATGGTGCCTACGCCTCTTAGAGGATGCCTCCTGTTCCCCGGCCATGTTAGCCATCTGTAGTTCGAGTTCCTCCTGTTTGAGACGTAGGGCCGTCATGGCATCTTTGTTTTGCTGCATCTTTTTCTGCAGGATGAATTCTCTTTGATCTCGACTACCTAGCGCCAATGTTAACGCCAAGTTTCGTCGGCGCGTCCAATCACAAAATCCACGCGCTAGAACCTGCACAGTAACAGATCACACAGAAGCTTGACGGCTTGTGCCGCCGGGGGATATCTCCAGTGTGAGAATGAGTACAGGCCGTTCCAAGGGTAAACAATGGAGGCTAAGTGTTTAGTGCTCAAAAGTAGGTATTAACTCATAGTGTTAACCTAGGCTTTGTATTTATAGAGATCACCACCTTAGAATCCTTCTCCCAGTCGGATTAGGACTCCTAGTACATGGTAGTTACCATAACTTGGGTCCAACACAATCTCTTTAAAAGGTGCAAGTAGAATCCAACCTTACCACTACCTTTGGAGTTACCTTATATGCGTATGAATAGGTACCCGGACTCGGCACGCAGGAGAACCCACCGTGCAGGCCCAACCGGTCCTATAATCTGGTCTGGGTTTCAGCCCAAGGGACTAGAAGGCCCGACCCCGAACATCACAAGACTGGGTTCAGTTCTGGCCCCGAAGGACTCAGATGCCGACCCGAACACCTCCAACATCACTATGGGCTTCGACCCATCAGTCTCCCAAACCCTTCTGACAGGAAGCCTTCGGCCCAAATGAAGGTCGGTAAAACGCTCCCGAACAGTAAGTAAATACCCCAAGAGTTTTGGCATTGAAGAATAATAGTATTTATATTATACTCACCTAAGAAATTGATTTGATTATCTCAATTTATTATTCACTTTAAATCTAATTAAAGTAAGTTTAATTAGGTTATAAAATTGAATGTACACAAATAATTATTTCAAAATGAGTGGAATAAAAATCCTAATTAAATGATTAGGATAGAATAAGATTTATCTATTGGATCATGTTAGTTTTACATAGCCCAAGCAATTTAATTGGAGAGCCCAAACAATAAAACAATTGGCCCAAGTTATGACCCAATTTGTATGGACCTTCTAGATGGTTGTTAAACAAATAAATCAACAAATAAAATTGGCCAAGATAGTGGAGAGATCCGGCCATGCAAGGGGCAAATTAACACATGATTCATTTCATTTATCTATTATATTAGTTAGTCAAAAGTTGGTTACCAAACCACCTAATTTTAGCCCACTAGCCTTTTTAGGGTAATTAATATTTTCATCCATGGCAAGCAAGTTATTGGATGATTAATTGATATATACAAGTTATATCTATATATGTTAATTGCCTATAAATATTCCCACAAGTTTTTATAAGGAAACTTTTCATTTCATCTAGCAAAAAGCAAAGTAAAAAGAAAAATATAGAGAGCTAACGTGAGAAGCTTGAAGGAGAGGAGGAAGAAATTTTCTTGATGCCACCTAAATTTATCACCTACTTTGGCAAAACAAGAAGAGTAGCTTTAAGATCAAGGTAAAAAAAAAATTATTGAATCTCAAGTTTTAATTTCTTGTATTTTGTTGATTTTATAAAAATAAAGAACCTTTGTTCATGAGATTTCAAAAATCTTGATTCATTTCTTTTTAGTGTAACATGGTTGTATCTTACCCTTTTTGGTGTTTAAAAGTTGATCCAAGAGGAATGAAAATAAAGTAGGTATAAATATATAAGAAAAACCCTAATTTTGCATGCTTAGTGTATTTTATGTTAGATACATGGAGTTAATGCTTTAAATGGTTAGAAGCATGATAGAATTATGGATATAGAGTTTAATGTATTTAACTTGAGTGTTGATATGTGTTTGTGTTGAAAAGTTTAGTAAAACGCATGAAAATGAGTTTTACCGAAAAACTTCACCTTGAAGATTTTTATTTTGAAACCTACTAATAGTTTTTGTGATTTTATTTCTTGTTATGCTAGATATGTAAGTTAAGAACAAAATCACTTTTGTAGCATGCAAAAATGTTTTAAAATGAGCAAGATATGATTTTTTTTCTAAAAACACCTCACTGATGAAGGACTGTGCAGAACAGTTCGGTTTCTGGCCATTTGTGGTAACAGAAACATGTCCAAATTTGATGTTTGATAACTGAAAATTGTAGTTCAGGATGATACGAATCCAACGAGACCGACTGGACCTAAATCGGAGTTGTAGATTTCATTTTATGAAAGTTTTAGTAAAGGACCACAAATCTGGAAAAATAAGAGAAAATATATATTTAAAACTGCCGGTTCAGTTTTCCGGTGAACCGGACCAACTTTCCGGCGACCGGTTCACCAAGTTTCTGGCCGGTTCTGGGACCAAAATTTTTCTAAAATTGTGAAGAATATTAAAATATTTATTTCCAAATTTTTCTGAACAATTATGCAATTATTAAGTAATTAATGGTTTAAACCCATTTAAAACTTACTAGTTAATAATTATTAGTACCACTAAATGATTATTAAGCTAATTACATATAATTTATGTGTAATTAATTACTTAATTATTAATTAAGTGATAATTAAGTAGAGTTAGTGGTAATAAACTAACTATTGATTATTTAAGTCAAATTAAATAATAAATAGAGTTAAACTATCAATTAATTATTATTTAATTAATATTAAATAATGATTAAGTAAAATTATGTTACCATAATATAATTACTTAATTACATTAATATAAAATTTATAAATTATTATTTATTATTTAATTAATAATAAATAATGAATCAATGATAATTAATTATTCTTAGATTAACAAGAAGGAATAATTAAAGATTTTTGAAGTGAATTAAGAATAAATAAATAATTAATTATTATTTACTAAATAATAAATAAGGACAAATGTTAATTAATTATTCATTTATTAAAAGTAATGAATAATTAAAGATTAATGAAGTAAATTAATTAATTAATTATTATTTAGATATTATTAAATAATAATTAAAGACAAATAATATTAACAATTTAATTATTTATTATTTAATTAAATAATAAGTAGATGTAATTAGCTATTATTTATCATTAAATAATAACTAAAGATAACTAATAAATTACTATTTAACTAATATTAAATAGTAAATTAAATGAAGATAGAGTTAATAAATGAAGAGAATTTAAGTAACTCATTAATTAAACAATTATTATAAATTGTTTAAAGAGCTAATAAGTATTTATTACTTAAGAAAAATATTGAAAATTAATTAAATCATTAACCTAAGATTTATGAAATATCTTATGGACTAATGATGGTATATTATATTATGTGTTCCTCGAGATTAAATTAATTGCTAGATAATAGCACCAGTAAGCGTATAGACATACAATTATATGCAGTACTAATTAATAGATCACCATTGTTAATGCTAGGTCGTTCAAAGAGTTTTAATTAAAGCTAGTTAGCTGTAGCTCATCGATCAAGCAAGTTCTCTAACTCAAACTTGAGTTATTATTTTCAAAGCATGTTAGTGAATAATTATTGTTGGTTATTCACATCTATAATGATTATTAATACTCGCACTTGGTGCAATTAAATTCATGTTCTATTATTATTGAACTATGAATTTGTTAAAGTGCTTTTATTCATGAACTGTTTAAGGTATGGATGTGACGCCCCTCAAAATTAGGTATACATCACCCATCTTGAGTCGCCAGATACATGGTACAGAATTCAAATACAACTTACTAATAACACTGTCGTGTATAATACGACAAAATACAACTGTGAGTTTGAATACAATTATTGTCTACTAGAGATCATACAAACTCAAAAGGAGTCCTCAATACAATTATTGTCACACTATTTAACAGAATAGTGAGGACTACTAATACTATTCTCTGATCCATCACTCCGTTCCCCGACTCGTCCCAGCTATATTCTCATTTCCTGAAGAGAACAGTGAAAGAAAGGGTGAGCTCAACTAGCCCAGTAAGAAATATTATGACTAAGATAATGCAGAATAAATTATCATTAGCCTTCAACAGTGTTAAATTGATAAAATATAATAATCATCAAGTTTAACTGCAGCGGAACCAGCAATCCATTAGAAGAGTCAAGTAGAAAATAAAATCTACTATCTTTTATGATTTAAAAGGTTTTTCATCACTGTTATAGCTGAGACTCAGCTTAATAAATATTCCACATCATCGAATCACCCCTGCACTACGGCCAAGGATATTCTTTAGTATCACGACCACAATTATTCAGGCACTACGGCCAAGAATATTTGTGTATTCATTAATGGTCATGATCATGCCAACAACTGTCCATCAATGCACTACGGCAAAAGAGACTTTTACCACATCATTTGTAACATTACGATCATGATTATACCGAATAATCCCTGGTCATAATCATACCAAGTCCATCCATGCTCTACAGGCCACAGATGACTTTCAAAAATATAAATAAACATGAGGATGATGACAATGATATAAGAATTCAATAAAACAAGTTCAAGAATTAATTTGTCCAAGAATTACTAACGTCCAAATTGTCCATATGATATTGCTTTGTAGAGTAAAATTCAAGAATGATCAGAAAAATATTTCCATGAAAAGATACTGGATGAAGCGCAAATATTAAGGATATTCTACTAATTTCATGGAGTATAGAAGTCAAAACTTTAAGCAACTGAGTAATACCGAATACAATAACAAAAGATATCACCATGCATGCGATAGAGACCGCACAAACAGGTTATTCCAGCAGAATAATAATAACGGAACCAGGTCAGGTGAAATTCACACCGACAGGATGTTCCAACAGAATAATAAATGCGGAATAGTAAATGATGGAACCAGGTCCGGCGTATAGCACAGACAGGATATTCCGACAGAAATATAAAGACGGAATAGTAAATGGATGTCACCAAGTATAGGGTATTCCGCGTATACAGGTTATTCCAACAGAATAATAATGAATGGAATAACATAAGTTCTCTTCAAGAAGAAAGAAGTACAACAAATAATATTCCCTACCTTAGAAGAACTGGATATAAGTGAAGTAGCAGAATACTTTTCTTCTTTCTCTCTATAGCTTGAGCGAATTCGTAAGAAATAATGAAGGAATGAGCTTTCTATTTATAGAAAAACTGAGGGTGGCTCTTGGTCTTAACGAAGGGTCAAAATGACTCTTGTTAATATTGAAGAGACAACTACTATTTGCGAAAGGGTAATTAACCCTTGGAACACCGAAGAGGCAGTTAACTCTTGGTAATATTGAAGGGACAACTACTATTGACGAAGGTAATTACTATTAACGAAGTTAATTACTATTTACGAAGGTAATTACTATTTACGAAAGAGACTCTTAGATGACGACATATGGCCCCCCATAAATAATTAAACTTATCACCAACGTCTAATAATATACTCTTTATATACATCAAGGATTGAATAAAAAAATTACCAGAAATCATTTTATTTTTAATCAACACATAATTAATCTTTCAACAATTATTAATCATTATAACTTGTCGTCTCAATTATTGTTTAAATAATATATTATATAGATGATACTGTGACAATAATTGAATCAATAAAATAAGAGATATGATGCAGCAATTACTGTAGCAATAATTGAGTATAGCTGAGTGACTTCTTACGTAAGCATCAATAATCAATACCGTGTGCTACTATGCAACAACGCGTATTACTGTACTTTTACTACCGAGTAGCTCAACAGTTTTAACGGTAACACCTCCGCCGTTATTTTCATAAAGTATTTTTGTCGTTTTCTCAATCCGACAATAATTCTGTTGTGGGGTCCACCAATGATTGTGCCGTCGTACGAATATTCCCCGACAAAAAGAATATTCCCGACCAAACGAATATTTTATAACAACTTGCGTACTTTGCAACATTTATAAATATTACCCACAACTATAACATTATATCAAATCCGCACCATAACTTTCAAAAATATAATTCGAGAAAATTAAATATTTATTCATAAAATCTGGGGTCTCACAATCTCCACTCCTTATGAAATTTCGCCCTCGAAATTTACGTACGTACCTGGTATGCCGAACATGTGAGGATACCTTGACTTCACTTCAATTTCTAACTCTTGAGGTATAACATTTGAGCGTCGAATATGATCCTTCTTATCAAAGATGTTAACACGTATCTCCTCATACGTTAAATCTTCTGCTATCTCGTCCGGTTTTAAATTAATAATGTGGTTCGGGTCGTCCACATAATTACGTAACATCGATACGAAAAAAAACGTTCTGAACACGCAACATACTTGGCGGTAAAACGAGTCTATAAGCCACAGTTCCTACTCAATCGAGGATTTCAAATGGGCCAACTAAATCGAGCGTTTAGACTTCCTCTATTCGTCAATTCTTGCTTCTAGAATAACGCCCTCTTGAACCTTCTTAATTCTTCACATTCATCAGCTCCGAGTGTGTAGCTTGAGCGGCTTTAACTTTATCGATTAAAGTCGATTCTACTTGTATATTCGTTATCTTCACGTGAGTTCATATATTCGCACTTGTGATCGCATACGATCTTCTATACAACGCGTCAGGTACCACGTTCGCTTTTCCACGATGGTATTAAATGATATGATCGAAATCTTCAACAGCTCGAGCCAACGTCTTTGGCACGTTACGTTCGTTTTAGGTGAAGAAAATATTTGAGGGTTTAAGAAATGGGTTTTGTACTGGGGTCAATACAAAATTCGATTTCACGCTCCAGGGTAGGCTAAGAAGTCTTCAAGAATACGTCAGAATTTATTAACACTAGAAATATCATTCAAAATTGTGACCCTCATCCAAGACTTGGATAACACTTCACATTGATACCTATCAACTTGTCATCGTTATTCACAACGTCTCTTACGGAAAGTCTGTCTTCGGTGCATTCCACATAAGGAAGTCAACAATGAAAGGACTGGGGCTCTTTATTTATGGCTTGAAATGACAATGATTGACTTTAGTGGTTTGGTTGCTTGAATTCGCATAACAGGTTTGTTAGGAATATGAAAGCTAACAACCTTACGAAAAGCATGATGAGTAGTTAACCAATCGATTCCTAAAATCGCATCAAAGACAGGTATTTTCAAAGACAAAAGATCGACAGGTAACGTGAAAGTGTCGATTTGAATCAAACAAGATTTATAAATAGTGGAGGTAACGAAGGTTTCTCTCAATGGAGTTTTAATAGATGAATCAAAGTTTAACTTCTCCGAAGTTAAGTACAAACATTGAACACAACTAGGTGAAATAAAAGAGTGAGTAGAACCGGTATCTAACACGGTATAGACTTCGCAAGAGTGTATGACTAACATACCCGTGATAATTTTATTCAGGTTCCTCGTCACGGAAAAAAAACGCTCTCTTTTAAACTACCGACTTTGGCTTACCTGGGACATCCTTTGGTGCCTCCATCCTAGCTGAACTTGTCTTCGGTGAACGACAAAATCGGGCTAGGTGACCGTCTCTTCCACAATTATAGCATGCTTTGGACGGCATCGCGCAATTTGGACTGATGTGTCCCTCCCCTCCGCATTTGAAGCATATGATAGGTGGTCTTTCTCCTTCCTTAACGACAGGTGCTGGTGCTGACGTCTTTCCATCATTGTTGAATCTTCTCTTCTTGAAATGTCCATTCTTATTGTTTTGGCCCTGATTACCACCGAAGTGGTTACCATTTTTGGCCTGTTGATTTCCTTCACGCTTGTTGTCACCGCTTCGATGACCACTCTCGCTGGTATTATAATTTTGCCGGCTGCTCTCTTTTAGTTGAGTTGACTCGTTATCGCGCTCCACTAACTGAGCCCTATTTACAACATCTGAATATAAACACAATTTATGAGAAATAAGATGTTGACGTATCTCCGGCTTCAAACCTCTTAAAAACATTCGCGCCATTCTCTCTTCATTATCCACCAAGTGGGACGCAAACCGGGATAACTCCGCAAATTTTGCCTCGTATTGCGACACGGTCATATTGTTTTGTTCCAACTTGATAAATTCCACCTCCTTCATGTGGCGAATACTTTCGGGAAAGTATTTGTCGTTGAACAGCTCCTGGAACTTCTCCCAAGATATCTTCAGTACAGCAGGTTGAGTACGTTTTACCGATTCCCACCAGTAATCTGCCTCTCCGCGCAACATAAAGGCGGCAAAGGGAACCTTTTGCTCCTCGGAACATCCCAAGACATCAAATATCTTGGTGATCTGCTTTATCCATGTTTCAGCTATAAGTGGTTTTGGCTCTCCCTTAAACTCTGGTGGTCCCAGCTCCTTGAACTGTTTAGCGGTAACAAACCGTGGATTGCCATTGCTTCCTCCTGCGTTATGAACAGGCGCCGCCTTCGCCTGATGTTGCATGAATTCTAAAAAGCTCCTAAACGTACCGTCGTTCGTCAATTGATCAGTGTTGGTGTTTACAAGAGGATTATCGCCATCCTGTTGCACATTGTCCTGACTATTGATCTGTGGAGAATCAACGGTTTCCTGTGCTCCATTGATAATCTCAACATTCTCAGATGTCATTTTAAGATACTGCCACAAAATAAAAGGTTACTTGACATATAACATATTATCTCTATATTCTGACCGACCAATAAAATAGCACATAAACTTAGGTAGGTCATACTAGCGAAGGAATTCCCCGTCTCTCCCCTCCTAGTACTATTCTCACATCTTAGCCAGGGATCATATCCCTAAGCTCTGATACCAACTGTGACGCCCCCCAAAATTAGGTATACATCACCCATCTTGAGTCGCCAGATACATGGTACAGAATTCAAATACAACTTACTAATAACACTGTCGTGTATAATACGACAAAATACAACTGTGAGTTTGAATACAATTATTGTCTACTAGAGATCATACAAACTCAAAAGGAGTCCTCAATACAATTATTGTCACACTATTTAACAGAATAGTGAGGACTACTAATACTATTCTCTGATCCATCACTCCGTTCCCCGACTCGTCCCAGCTATATTCTCATTTCCTGAAGAGAACAGTGAAAGAAAGGGTGAGCTCAACTAGCCCAGTAAGAAATATTATGACTAAGATAATGCAGAATAAATTATCATTAGCCTTCAACAGTGTTAAATTGATAAAATATAATAATCATCAAGTTTAACTGCAGCGGAACCAGCAATCCATTAGAAGAGTCAAGTAGAAAATAAAATCTACTATCTTTTATGATTTAAAAGGTTTTTCATCACTGTTATAGCTGAGACTCAGCTTAATAAATATTCCACATCATCGAATCACCCCTGCACTACGGCCAAGGATATTCTTTAGTATCACGACCACAATTATTCAGGCACTACGGCCAAGAATATTTGTGTATTCATTAATGGTCATGATCATGCCAACAACTGTCCATCAATGCACTACGGCAAATGAGACTTTTACCACATCATTTGTAACATTACGGTCATGATTATACCGAATAATCCCTGGTCATAATCATACCAAGTCCATCCATGCTCTACAGGCCACAGATGACTTTCAAAAATATAAATAAACATGAGGATGATGACAATGATATAAGAATTCAATAAAACAAGTTCAAGAATTAATTTGTCCAAGAATTACTAACGTCCAAATTGTCCATATGATATTGCTTTGTAGAGTAAAATTCAAGAATGATCAGAAAAATATTTCCATGAAAAGATACTGGATGAAGCGCAAATATTAAGGATATTCTACTAATTTCATGGAGTATAGAAGTCAAAACTTTAAGCAACTGAGTAATACCGAATACAATAACAAAAGATATCACCATGCATGCGATAGAGACCGCACAAACAGGTTATTCCAGCAGAATAATAATAACGGAACCAGGTCAGGTGAAATTCACACCGACAGGATGTTCCAACAGAATAATAAATGCGGAATAGTAAATGATGGAACCAGGTCCGGCGTATAGCACAGACAGGATATTCCGACAGAAATATAAAGACGGAATAGTAAATGGATGTCACCAAGTATAGGGTATTCCGCGTATACAGGTTATTCCAACAGAATAATAATGAATGGAATAACATAAGTTCTCTTCAAGAAGAAAGAAGTACAACAAATAATATTCCCTACCTTAGAAGAACTGGATATAAGTGAAGTAGCAGAATACTTTTCTTCTTTCTCTCTATAGCTTGAGCGAATTCGTAAGAAATAATGAAGGAATGAGCTTTCTATTTATAGAAAAACTGAGGGTGGCTCTTGGTCTTAACGAAGGGTCAAAATGACTCTTGGTAATATTGAAGAGACAACTACTATTTGCGAAAGGGTAATTAACCCTTGGAACACCGAAGAGGCAGTTAACTCTTGGTAATATTGAAGGGACAACTACTATTGACGAAGGTAATTACTATTGACGAAGTTAATTACTATTTACGAAGGTAATTACTATTTACGAAAGAGACTCTTAGATGACGACATATGGCCCCCCATAAATAATTAAACTTATCACCAACGTCTAATAATATACTCTTTATATACATCAAGGATTGAATAAAAAAATTACCAGAAATCATTTTATTTTTAATCAACACATAATTAATCTTTCAACAATTATTAATCATTATAACTTGTCGTCTCAATTATTGTTTAAATAATATATTATATAGATGATACTGTGACAATAATTGAATCAATAAAATAAGAGATATGATGCAGCAATTACTGTAGCAATAATTGAGTATAGCTGAGTGACTTCTTACGTAAGCATCAATAATCAATACCGTGTGCTACTATGCAACAACGCGTATTACTGTACTTTTACTACCGAGTAGCTCAACAGTTTTAACGGTAACACCTCCGCCGTTATTTTCATAAAGTATTTTTGTCATTTTCTCAATCCGACAATAATTCTGTTGTGGGGTCCACCAATGATTGTGCCGTCGTACGAATATTCCCCGACAAAAAGAATATTCCCCGACCAAACGAATATTTTATAACAACTTGCGTACTTTGCAACATTTATAAATATTACCCACAACTATAACATTATATCAAATCCGCACCATAACTTTCAAAAATATAATTCGAGAAAATTAAATATTTATTCATAAAATCTGGGGTCTCACAATGGATCTATGCTCATTGTATCAGCTAGATCAAGTATGTTTAAATTTGTTAAATCAAATATGTTGTTAAAAGCGGTTCTTCACCAATTGACTTGGTAAGGACTCCAGACTGAGAAAAAAAACAATTTGATTAAAGCATTATTGAAAAATAATTATTGCTCGTACATTAAGTGTTTTATGCATAATACACCGGGTATGAAAGGCTGATCGCCTTGATTACCAAACTTATTAAAAGGACCAGTTTAGGTACTGATAACCTTAGCATCTGTTCATGGTCATTATGACCTCTCAGCATATGTTATTCAATTATTCGAATATTCAGTTATCAAGACTTAATTCATGTTCTTTCATAATTAACTTCTATTGTTGAACATTGAACAATAAATTTCTTGTTAATCATGATATATCTTCCTTGTATTTAAACTTGCTAAGCAAATTAGTTGCTTACCCTTGCTATATCATGACAATTATTTCAGCTAAGCCAGAGAGTTCAAGTAAGAAGGACAAAGGCAAGGGAAAGGTCCAAGAATAAATAATATAAATGTTTATGTATCATGAAATGTTATGTTTAATGATGATGTAAACCTTTTGTGTTACTTTATGTAACTTAATTAGGGTATGTATAAGTTAAGGTTAATAGACCTTGGGATATTGTATAAGACTTGATTATAATGAACAATGTATGTTTATTATTCCGCAATAGTTTATAGAATGCTTATTATGATGATGAATCGTGAGTACCAAACCTGAGATTTGAGAACCTGGATTTGGGGGCGTCACAATCTACACCTCAGAACTTGGGAAAGCTGATGCCGAACTAGGAAGGACCGTATGAAGTTGTTGAGGTACCGAAGCCAGGAACTTATCGGTTGAGGGCATTGGATGGATCCGAGATTAAGAAACTTGGCATGCTGGCAGACTTCGAAAGTATTTTCAATAAAGATCGAGTCAGTCTCCCTGGAAGTCTGTAAATGTTTGGATCATCATCAATAAAAGATTCATTTTTCCTCAATTGATTCTCGTCATTTAGTCCAAAAAATCACCGGAGTAAGGAGGTTCAGGAAGACTCGCTGACCATTCGATGTGACGCCCCCAAAATTAGGTATACATCACCCATCTTGGGTCGTCAGATACATGGTACATAATTTAAATACAACTTACTAATACAACTGTCGTGTACAATACGACAAAACATAACTGTGAGTTTGAATACAATTATTATCTACTAGAGATTATACAAACTCAAAAAAATCCTTGTTACAATTATTGTCACACTATCTAACAGAATAGTGAGGACTACTAAGGCTATCCTCTGTACCGTCACTCCGTTTCCCGACTAGTCCCTACTATGTTCTCATTTCCTGAAGAGAACAATGAAAGAAAGGGTGAGCTCAACTAGCCCAGTAAGAAATATTATGACTAAGATAATGCAGGATAAATTATCGTTAGCCTTCAACAGTATTAAACTGATAAAATATAACAACATCAAGTTTAACAGCAGCGGATCAAGCAATTCATTAGAAGAGTCAAGTAGAGAATAGAATCTACTATCTTTTATGATTTAAAAAGTTTTTAATCACTTTTATCGCTGAGACTCAGCTTAATAAATAATCCACATCATCCCTGCACTACGGCCAAGGATACTCATTAGGGTCACGACCACAAATTCCATGCACTACGGGCCAATGATATTTGTGTATTCATCAATGGTCCTGATCATGCCATAAAACAATTCATCTTTGCACTACGGCCAAAGAGAATCCATAGCCACAATCATACCAAAAACTGTCCATTAATGCACTACGGCCAATGAGGACTTTTTCCACATCATTTGTAATATTACGGTCATGATTATACCGAATAATCCCTGGTCATAATCATACCAAGTCCATCTATCCACTAAAGGCCACAGATGACTTCAACAAAATATAAACATGAGGATGATGACAATGATATAAGAATTCAATAAAACAAGTTCAAGAATTATTTTATCCAGGAATTATTAACGTCCAAATTGTCAACACGATAATGTTTTGTGGTGTAAAATTCAAGAATGCTCAGAAGAATATTTCCATGAAAAGATACTGGATGAAGCGCAAATATCAAGGATATTCCACTAATTTTATGTAGTATAGAAGTCAAAGTTTTATCCAACTGAGTATAATAAAGAATGGAATAACAAAAGAAATCACCATGCATGCGATAGACCGCACAGACAGGTTATTCTAACAGAATAATAAACAACGGAACCAGGTCATGTGAAATTCACACCGACAGGATGTTCCAACAGAATAATAAATGCAGAATAATAAATGATGGAACCAGGTCCGGCGTATAGCACAGACAGGATATTCCGACAGAATAATAAAGACAAAATAATAAAAATGGAACCAGGTCCGGTGTAAAACACGCAGACAGGATGTTCCAACGGAATAATAATAAAGACGGAACCAGGTCCGGTGTAAAATACACAGACAGGATGTTCCAACAGAATGATAGAAGAATGTCACCAAGTATAGGGTAGACCGCGTATACAGGTTATTCCAACAGAATAATAAGAAATAGAATAACTGCCCTTACCGTAACAGAAATTGGATATAGGAAAAGAAAAGTTAAGTAGCAAAAAGCTTTTCTTCTTTCTCTCTTACAGTTTATCTCTCTAGAGTTTCAGTGAATTCGTAAGAAAATAATGAAGGAATGAGCTTCTATTTATAGGAAAATGGAATGCATAGTAACTAATCCATGAACGGTCCAGATTGATTTACTTTAATCTGACGGTCCATATTTAAAGAAAAATCTTTTAAATAAAATATAATATATTCTATTTATATAAAAAGATTTTTACTATGCAAACACTATGCAACACTATGCAAAACACTATGCAACACTATGCATAATAAAATATAATATATTCTATTTATAAAATAACTTTAATAAAGTATTCTGTTTTATATAAAAAGATGTTTCTGTTTTATTACGTTAATAATACGAATAAAACAAAACGTCATCATCGTTATAATAATTCATATTATTAATCGACAATAATTGAATCAAACTGAGCGACTTCTCACATAAATATCAATAATCAATACCGTGTGCTACTATGCAACAACGCGTATTACTGTACTTTTACTACCCAGTAGTTCAACAGTATCAACGGTAAAACTTCCGCCGTTATTTTTAATAAAATATTTTTATCGTTTTCTCAATCCGACAATAATTCTGTTGTGGGGTCCACCAATAATTGTACCGTCGTACGAATATTTTTCGACACAAAGAATATTCCCTGACCAATCGAATATAATATAACAACTTGCATACTTTACAAAATTTATAAATACTACCCACAACTATAATATTATCTCAAATTCACACCATAGTATTAAAAAATTATTTCGAGAAAATTAATTCTTTATTCATAAAATTTGGGGTTTCACAATCTCCCCTCCTTATGGAATTTTGCCCTCGAAATTTACGTACGTACCTGGTCTGCCGAACAGGTGAGGATACCTTGACTTCACTTCAAATTCTAACTCTTGAGATATAACCTTTGAGTGTTGAATACGATTCTTCTTATCCAAGATTGTAACACGTATCTCTTCAAACGTTAAATCATCCGTTATCTCGTCCGGTTCTAAATTAATAATGTGGTTTGGGTCGTCCACATATTTACGTAACATCGATACGAAAAAAAAAACGTTATGAACACGCAATATATTTGGTGGTAAAACGAGTCTATAAGCCACAGTTCCTACTTAACCGAGGATTTCAAATGGGCCAATTAAATCGAGGGTTGAGATTTCCTCTCTTCAGCAACTCTTGCTTCTAAAATAACACACTCTTGAACCTTCTTCTTCACATTCATCAGATTCGGGTATGTAGCTTGAGCGTCTTTAACTTTATCGATTAAAGTCAATTTTACTCGTATATTTGTTATCTTCACGTGGGTCCCTAGAGTCTTTAACTCTATCTTCATCATTTGCAAGTTATACGAAATGAGTCTTTGTGTTAACAACATCGCACTTGTAAACGCATACGATCTTCTACTCAACACGTCAGCTACCACGTTCGCTCTTCCACGATGATATTGAATAGTACGATCGTAATCTTCAACAGCTCGAGTCAACGTCTTTGGTGCATGTTACTTTCGTTTTAGTTGAAAAAAAATTATTTTAAGGGTTTAAGAAATGGGTTTTGTACTGGTGTCAATACCAAATTTGATTTCACGCTCTGGGGTAGGCTAAGAAGTCTTCAGGAATACGTCAAGAGATTTATTAATGATAAAAATATCATTCAAAACTATTACTCACATCCAAGACTTGGATAGTACGTCACATTGATACCAACTGTGACTTCTATCCCTTAACCTAGATAACACCTCACAATGATACTTATCAACTTGTTATCGTTATTCACGACGTCGCCTACAGAAAGTCTGGCTTCGGTGCATTTCACACAAGGAAGTCATCAACCAAAGGATCGGGACTCTTTACTTATGGCTTGATATGACAATGATTGAATTTAGTGGTTTGGTTGCTTGAATTCGCATAATAGGTTGGTTAGGAATATGAAAGCTAACAACCTTACGAAAAACATGATGAGTAGTTAACCAATCGATTCCAAAATCGCATCAAAGGCAAGTATTTTCAAAGAGACAAGATCAACACGTAACGTGAAAGTGTCGATTTGAATCAAATAAGATTTATAAACAGTGGAGGTAACGAAGGTTTCTCCCAATGGAGTTTCAATAGATAAATCAAAGTTTAACTTCTCCGAAGTTAAGTACAAACATTGAACATAACTAGGTGAAATAAAAGAGTGAGTAGAACCGGTATCTAACACGGTATAGACTTCGTAAGAGCTTATGATTAACTTACCCGTGATAATTTTATTCAGGTTCCTCGTCACAAGAAAAAAAAATGCTCTCTCTTAAACTACCGACTTTGGCTTTTCTGGGACAGCCTTTGGTGCCTCCATCCTAGTTGAATTTGTCTTCGGTGAACGACAAAATCGGGCTAAGTGGCCTTCTCTTCCACAATTATAACATGCTTTGGACTGCTGCGTACAGTTTGGACGGATGTGTCCCTCCTGTCCGCATTTGAAACATACGACCGATGGGCGTTCTTCTTCCTTTGAAACGGGTGCTGGCGTTGCTGTTTTTCCATCATTATTGAACCTTCTCTTTTTGAAATATCCATTTCTATTATCTTGGCCACGATTACCACCGAAGTGGTTACCATTCTTGGTATGATAATTTCCCCCGCGATGGTTATCATTGTTCCGATGGCCGTTGCCACCGGTATGATTATTATCGTGTTGCTGGTCATTACCTTTTGGTTGTGATAACTCATTATCGCGCTCCACTAACTGAGCCCTATTCACAATATCTGAATATAAACAAAGTTTATGAGAAATGAGGTATTGACGTATATCGGGTTTCAAACCTCGCAGAAACATTCGCGCCATTCGCTCCTCATTATCGACCAAATGGGATGCAAACCGGGACAACTCCGCAAACTTAGCCTCGTATTGTAACACGGTCATATTGTTTGCTCCAGCTTGAAAAAATCTACCTCCTTCATGTGACGAATACTTTCGGGAAAGTACTTGTCGTTGAACAGCTCTTGGAACTTCTCCCAAGACATCTTGAGTGCGTCAGTCTGGGTACGTCTTACAGATTCCCACCAATGATCTGCTTCTTCACGCAACATAAAGGTGGCAAAAGGAACCTTTTGCTCCTCGGAGCATCCCAAGACATCAAATATCTTGGTGATCTGCTTTAACCACGTCTCCGCCTTAAGTGGTTCTGGCTTTCCCAAAAACTCTGGTGGTCCCAGCTCCTTGAATTGCTTAGCGGTGACCAACCATGGGTTGCCATTGTTTTCTCCTGCATTATGAACAGGAGTCGCCTTCTCCCGTTGTTGCATGAATTGCTCCTTAAACTGCTTAGCGGTGACCGTCTGAGAGTTATCAGTATTTCTACCTGCATTTTGGACAGGAGCTTCCTTAGCTTGTTGTTGCATGAATTGCATAAAGCCTCTGACCATCCCATCATTCACCATTTCATCGGTGTTATTATTTTCATGAGGAGTATTGTCCTCTAGTTGCACATTATCCTGATTATTGATCTGTGGAGACTCAACGGTCTCCTGTGTTCCATTGATAATCTCAACATTCTCGGATGCCATTTTCAAATACTGCCGCAAAACAAAGATTAATTGACATGTAACATAATATCTCTAAACTTTTACCAACTAATTTAAATACAAAATAAATTTAAGTAGGTTGTACTAGCGAAGGAATTTCCCGTCTCTCCCCTCCTAGTTCTAGTCTCACATCTTAGCCAGGGATCATATCCCTAAGCTCTGATACCAACTGTGACGCCCCCAAAATTAGGTATACATCACCCATCTTGGGTCGTCAGATATATGGTACATAATTCAAATACAACTTACTAATACAACTGTCGTGTACAATACGACAAAACATAACTGTGAGTTTGAATACAATTATTATCTACTAGAGATTATACAAACTCAAAAAAATCCTCGTTACAATTATTGTCACACTATCTAACAGAATAGTGAGGACTACTAAGGCTATCCTCTGGACCGTCACTCCGTTTCCCGACTAGTCCCTGCTATGTTCTCATTTCCTGAAGAGAACAGTGAAAGAAATGGTGAGCTCAACTAGCCCAGTAAGAAATATTATGACTAAGATAATGCAGAATAAATTATCGTTAGCCTTCAACAGTATTAAACTGATAAAATATAACAACATCAAGTTTAACAGCATCGGATCAAGAAATCCATTAAAAGAGTCCAGTAGAGAATAGAATCTACTATCTTTTATGATTTAAAAAGTTTTTAATCACTTTTATCGCTGAGACTCAGCTTAATAAATAATCCACATCATCCCTGCACTACGGCCAAGGATACTCATTAGGGTCACGACCACAAATTCCATGCACTACGGGGCAAGGATATTTGTGTATTCATCAATGGTCCTGATCATGCCATAAAACAATTCATCTTTGCACTACGGCCAAAGAGAATCCATAGCCATAATCATACCAAAAACTGTCCATCAATGCACTACGGCCAATGAGAACTTTTTTCACATCATTTGTAATATTACGGTCATGATTATACCGAATAATCCCAGGTCATAATCATACCAAGTTCATCTATGCACTACAGGCCACAGATGACTTCAACAAAATATAAACATGAGGATGATGACAATGATATAAGAATTCAATAAAAAAAGTTCAAGAATTATTTTATCCAGGAATTATTAACGTCCAAATTGTCAACACGATATTGTTTTGTGGTGTAAAATTCAAGAATGCTCAGAAGAATATTTCCATGAAAAGATACTGGATGAAG
Source organism: Panax japonicus (assembly GCA_020205505.1). Taxonomy (NCBI): domain Eukaryota; kingdom Viridiplantae; phylum Streptophyta; class Magnoliopsida; order Apiales; family Araliaceae; genus Panax; species Panax japonicus. Next base: position 63,398,993 of record CM035093.1, read on the forward strand.
CGCAAATATCAAGGATATTCCACTAATTTCATGGAGTATAGAAGTCAAAGTTTTATCCAACTGAGTATAATAAAGAATGGAATAACAAAAGAAATCACCATGCATGCGATAGACCGCACAGGCAGGTTATTCCAACAGAATAATAAATAACGGAACCAGGTCATGTGAAATTCACACCGACAGGATGTTCTAACAGAATAATAAATGTAGAATAATAAATGATGGAACCAGGTCCGGCGTATAGCACAGACAGGATATTCCGACAGAATAATAAAGACGAAATAATAAAAATGGAACCAGGTCCGGTGTAAAACACGCAGACAGGATGTTCCAACGGAATAATAATAAAGACGGAACCAGGTCCGGTGTAAAATACACAGACAGGATGTTCCAACAGAATGATAGAAGAATGTCACCAAGTATAGGGTAGACCGCGTATACAGGTTATTCCAACAGAATAATAAGAAATAAAATAACAACAGTTCTCTTCGTGAATAAGAAAGAATAAAACCCCTTACCGTAACAGAAACTGGATATAGGAAAAGAAAAGTTAAGTAGCAAAAAGCTTTTCTTCTTTCTCTCTTACAGTTTATCTCTCTAGAGTTTCAGTGAATTCGTAAGAAAATAATGAAGGAATGAGCTTCTATTTATAGAAAAATGGAATGCATAGTAACTAATCCATGAACGGTCCAGATTGATTTACTTTATTCTGACGGTCCATATTTAAAGAAAATCTTTTAAATAAAATATAATATATTCTATTTATATAAAAAGATTTTTACTATGCAAATACTATGCAACACTATGCAAAACATTATGCAACACTATGCATAATAAAATATAATATATTCTATTTATAAAATAACTTTAATAAAGTATTCTGTTTTATATAAAAAGATGTTTCTGTTTTATTACGTTAATAATACGAATAAAATAAAACGTCATTATCGCTATAATAATTCATATTATTAATCGACAATAATTGAATCAAACTGAGAGACTTCTCACATAAATATCAATAATCAATACCGTGTGCTACTATGCAACAACGCGTATTACTGTACTTTTACTACCCAGTAGTTCAACAGTATCAACGGTAAAACTTCCGCCGTTATTTTTAATAAAATATTTTTGTCGTTTTCTCAATCCGGCAATAATTTTGTTGTGAGGTCCACCAATAATTGTACCGTCGTACGAATATTTTTCGACACAAAGAATATTCCCTGACCAATCGAATATAATATAACAACTTGCATACTTTACAAAATTTATAAATACTACCCACAACTATAATATTATCTCAAATTCACACCATAGTATTAAAAAATTATTTCGAGAAAATTAATTCTTTATTCATAAAATCTGGGGTTTCACATTCGATGCTAGCCTTTTTGGCAGGTGGTCCTTAGGAATTTGTCAGGCCCCTTCATGGTAGGCAAACTTCATCAGTGTAAGGAGGTTTGGGTGGACTCGCTGACCATTTGATGGTAGCCTTTTTGGCAGGTGTGTCCTCATGGGTTTGTTATATCCTGCATGGTAAACAAATTCCATAGTCCTTTAATTATTGTTATACCCTATGTGGTAAATAAATTCACCGGAGTAAGGAGGTTCGGGCGGACTCGCTGGCCATTCGATGGTAGCCTTATCGGTAGGCGTGTCTTTATAAATTTGTTCTACCCCGTGTGGTAAACAAATGTCCTTATATATTTTGTTCTACCCCGTGTGGTAAATAAGATCCAGATGGTGCAAGGAGGATCGGCTGGATTCACCTTATTCATGATCCGTTTCACACTTCAGTAACGATAAGTATGCATTACTTTATTTTGTTCAAGTGTTGAGTTCGGTTCATTGAGTTTGGTTTATGTCATTTCTTAACTTAACTGTTATATGCCTTATCTGATTCACAATTTAAGTTAAGTTCAAAAGGATTTTGTACAGTTTTCAAGTTGATTGATACTGAATTATTGACAAGAAATGAAGTAAACAGAAGACATTATAAATAAAGCTAAAATTTCATTAATATTTAACTGTTTACATAGAAAGTCAATTTTTTTTTATAGAAATCCTAAAACTAGAAGAAAGCAGTAATATCTTCGGGCATTGTCTTCGCATTCGGAAGAGTCAAGTAGGGCCGGATCTATATTAGATGCAGCTAGCTTTTCCTTGCCTCGACCTCTGCAGACTGCATAACCTTCAGAATACACCCGAAGGATTTCTGCGTTAAGCTCATCGAATTCCCGGTATTATGTTTGAATCTGCTTACATAGTTCTTCCTCCAAGGCTTTCAGCTTACTTTGAAGCTTACGACGTCTGGCCAAGTGTCTTTCATTATCATCTCGGGCCTTTTCCTGGAGTTCATCAACTTGTTTGGCCAAACTCAGATTGGTTGTAGCCAATTTTTCATTTTTTATCCTCATAACCTCGTTCTTTTTAACAAGATCGACGTTCATGTTGGTCAGATCTTGTTGGCTGGCCTTAGTTGTCTTCAGCTCTTCTATGGACGACTTCAGTTCTTCCTTGGACTATTTAAGCTCTTCCTTAGTCTGAGCTAAATCTTTTTGAAGGCATTCATTGTTGAAAAGAGCAATATCACAATCATGTCTTGCCTTCACCAAGGCAGACTGCAATATTGCATTCTCTTTTCTGGCCGCCTCTTCTGCAGCTTCGGCTTCAAGGTATTTGGGACGTCAACGCCCAAAGACAAAATTGGCTTGGATATGTTCAACAATACTCAATAAGTCTCAAATATTTAAAACTTGAGGGGAAGTACAGAAATTAGGAGAGTTATTTACCTGTGCTTGGTAGCTCATGTCTTCGTTAATCAGATCTCTGATCGAGCTATTGCCGAATCGGTGATCATCAGTTTCCCGGACGAAGGCGTTAAACAGTTGGAATGGGAAGTTGGCATTAAACTGGGGCCATAGAGTTGGCAATGCCATAGCTTCGTTTTGGAACGCGTAGGATGTATGTCTTGGAGAAGAGGGAATGGGTTGATCACGAATCAGAGATGGATTGGTGTAGATGCTTTCAGGAGATGGAGATCGATCAGGAATGGGGTTATGCGATGGTGAAGGGATAGATGTTGAACTCGGATGGCTTTCAGATGGTTGTTTCCTTTTGCGGGATAGTGTTGGAACGGGTTCAACTTCTTCTTCATCATCAGAGACTTGAATCTCAACTGGAATTGGTGGGGGGGGGGGAGATCAGTTGAAGGAGGAGGCACTCGAAGTTTGTCAGCAGTCAGGGGGGTGATTTTGGTTCTTAACTTTTTGACTCAAAGGAGCCTTTTTTGATTGTCTACAGGCAGATCGAGTAAACTCCCTTGAACAGGTACTAGATTGACGGTTGGTGCAGATTCTGGAGTGGGTTCAAGATCTGTTGCTGTGGGAATGGACTTGGGTTTTCGGATAGCTCTTTTATTTCGACGGGGTTGAAGGTATTCTTCCACTGGAGTGGGATCATCAGCTTCAGGGTCTTTAGTTTGGGGTTCATCGGTAGGCGTTTCAGTGATGGGGTTGTCTTTGGGAGGGGCTTCCAATTGCAGAGACTCAGTAGCTGATTCTTTAGATTTTCCAGACAAAAAATCTTTGAAGTCCTTTACATCTGAAGATGTGGGCTTAATCAAAGACACTGCAGAAATCAGAAAGCCATATATCAGAATCTACATCACTTCAAATTTCAAATAACTGTACAACAAAATAATTCAGAACTTACATTTATGGTCATACAACCCGGCTTTCTTAGTGAGAAGCAAGTAGTTCTATTCCTTCGAGGGGAAGTTTTTGATGAGTTCTATCATTTCACTCACCCTTTCTTCTGGGATGTCTCCAAAGTCGGCAGACACTTTTTCATCAGTGGCCCAGTTCAGCATGGATGCAATCTCTGGTCCTTTGATGAAGAACCTTGTAGACGGTGAAGAAGAAATCGAGTGTGGGTTCTACTCTAACTTTATGACAGAAGGCAATGAAGGCGAGAATGTGGATGTAAGAATTCAGAACTAATTGGGCAAACTCAACGCCAATAAACCCAAAGAGGGTAACCAAGAAGATATACAGAGGGAATCGAACCCCCTTTTCAAGGACAGTCACCGGATCAGCCATCCAACCTTCAGGACATTGATACATTTTCTCATCCGACCTCGGAACTCTAACCTGGTGGGTATCGGGGATTTGGTATCGAGTCCGGATCCTTCGTAACTCGATCTCTGTTATGTCAGAAGGAGTATTATCGTGAGAGTAGCGTTCCTTATTCCTGAAGAATTCAAAAGGAGTAAGGTTGGATTTTGGGGGTGGATTCTTGCTTGGAGTGGCAGCTTTGGGGTTAGAGCTTGAAGCCACTTTATTAGGACTGGGATTTGGTGGAACCGTGGTGATAGGAGTTACAAGGATGGGATAACCTTGCTCGGAATCTTGAGATGCTGTTGTAGCTAGATTGCAGAGAAGAAAAGAGTTCGAAAGAGAAGAGAAAAAGCTCAAGGGTCCGAAATTCAAATTGGCAGGTAAAACAGTCAATTTGGGGGAAATTTGCCTTTTATAATGACAATTACACAGTACTCGAGGGCGGCACTAATTATCAGTAATGATGCAAAATTAGAAGAGGTAGCGTTTGGTTCAAGCCTTAGATATTAACCGGGTTGGGCCTTTTCAGTTGAATTTTCGATTCTAATTTACCTTATCATTTTAAATTCCTTATCGTTTGGGCCTTAATATGTTTCAGTTTGGGCCCATTTTAGTTTTATTAGGAATCGACATATCATGGACCATTTATAGTTTCTTATTAAACATCCTATTTAATAAAAAAAACTAGGGGGTAATGTTGGGTCATGATATTTCACCTATTGGGTTGAATGGATTGGGCCTAATTATTTGGTTATTCCCTTGGATCATCATTAATGGATCTTAAAGTTATTGGGCCTAGTCATTATATCATCTTTGTTAAATCCTTATAGTATCGGGGTGGGTCAGTGGTCTGATCCATCATATATTTAAATATCTCCATCTTTGACTTGTAATGATGAAGAAAGATAACGTTTGACCGATATCTCTGCCATGAATTAATGTGGATGAGATTATAGTCGGCCGGTTGTAGAAACAGTGTAGAAAAGGTTGCAGTTTGCGTACAGTTGACTGAGATCACTGAGGAGTGGGGAGCTGTGTCTGACGGTAGTGGGTGGCACGGTAAACCGGATCTGAGAGTATATCATAGCAAGGAAGTCTTCTAAGTAAATGTAACTGATAATTTTATCTCTCTCAATACACTTGATATTTTATCCTCCATTATTAACCTTGTGATCGCCTGTACTGACTCTCACGCCTGAGCTATCCCCCGACGGTCGAAGCCGTCAAGATTTTGGTGTTGATCGTTTTTATTGTGCAGGATTAGGACGTCTTACGTGATTGGGACGTGACAGAAGATCTTGGCGTTAACACTAACCATAATGAGTGTAAAGTTTTGTAATGATAAATTAATAGTGAAATTGTGTTCTTATATTTAAAAATATTATGTCCTTTTATTGTTAGTAAACTAAAAATGGATATTATATATATATATATATATATACAAACACACACACACACACACAAACACACACAAACTAACATATCTCAAACTATAGAATTTAACTTGTCTAGTACTTGGGTACTATGTGCTTAAGACAATTATTCCCTCCGTATGGTGCTCAAAGTTAATAGCACTTGTCTCCCAGGATATAATGACAACGTGTGTTATTGTAGTACTATAAATAACACACTCAACGAACCAAAATAAATGCTCTAGACTCTCTCTCAATATAAACTATAAACTGTTTATGAAATGAAGAAGAATGATTTGAATTAATGAAAATGGCAGCCCCCTTCTCTATTTATAGTAGGGTAAGTGACCCATCAAAAGGGACACAACCCATTGAAAAGGTATGATTAAGTCAAAAATGACATAGTTTTGGGATTAAATAGAAAAGGTTCGCTCGTTCGAAAAAAAACGATGTAGTTTTAGTCTCAACAGAACAAAAAATGACGTATTTTAATGCTCTAACAAAAAAGGCACGCCCGTTCAGGCAAAAACGACATAATTTTGCAGTGCCTGTTCAGGCAGATAGTCTTTCTTAAAATGACGTAGTTTAGACGCGTCCGTTCGGCAGGTAACGCTTTACAAAATGACACAGTATAATGATAATAAATAAAATGACACAATTTTGATTATAAAACTAAATAAATAATTAAATAAATTTTTAATTAAAAATTTAAATAAATTTTGTTTAAAAAATTATATACAAGGACCCAGACCCACGAACAGTGAGCCAGGCCAGGTCGGACGGTGGCGGCGGCGACGTGCGCGTGTGGGTTTGAACTAAGCCTTGGCTAGGTCCTGTAACGATCGAAAATTTATATTTAATTTAAATATTTATTGATTAAATAAATATTTTAGTTGATGTATTTATTGATTAAATAAATAATTGGAAATTATTTGGAGTAATTTAATTAAGTGTATTGTATTAATTAAATTGATATTAAATAAATTGGTAAATAATTTTATAGTTTGATTTTTTAATTTAAATAATTAAATTAGAAGATAAATGGATGTTGAATTATTTAATTAAGCGTATTTATTTATGCTAACATGTTGGTAATGTAATGTTTTAATTTAATTTAAATAGTTAAATTAAAACATAAATGAACTGTTAAATAATTTTATTTTAGTGAATGGTTATATTAATTTTCTAATTTAATTTAATATCTAAATTAAAAAATTGATAATGATTATATAGAAATAATAATTAGTAAGATTTAATTAGATTTATAAATAAAATAATATTAATAGAATTTGATTGTTAAAAAGGTCTAATTAGTTTAATTTAATTAAATTTAAATATTAGAAGTTGATTAATTAAAGTGTGACAAATATACTATAAAATAAGAAAGTTATTAAAATAATTTAAAAGTAGTCTTTTAAGGTTTAGACAAGTCCTTAAGGAGCCTGACAACTGCTAAGTCATGGCGCGTATTACTGATATCCACGTTATGCAATACTCATAGTGGGTATACCAGTTATATCTTACGTAAAATATTTTCATAAGGCTCAATTGCTCATTTGCTAAGTCAAAGAAAAATTAGAGAGAAATTTGAGAGTTTAAATTTTAAAGGCAAAATTGAAGAATCCAGTAGTGCAAACAAGCAATTGTACATCATCTTGCTCAATCAAGGGTAATTTCTTAATCTCAAAGATTTAGCTGTGTTCTTGAGTTTTTCATAAAAAACTTGATTTTTGTTGTTTAAATTGATTAGATGCAGTGGTGTGAATAAATGACTTATAATCTGTTAGTTGTCTTTTAAAAACGATTTTGGAGTAATTTAATCCATGAATTCTGTTAAAGTATGAATAACTTGAGTTTTGATGATATATATATACTGTATGTATGATTTTGGTGTCAAAATTGGAGTTTGGTTGATGAATTGATTAAATAGTTGTTATATATGTTAACATGTATATATATATATATATATATATATATATATATATATATATATATATATAATCTAATATATGTTGTTTAGAAATGATTTTTAGAAATCAAATTTGTATAAAATAGGTTTTAAAGTGAGGATTTGAGTTGTGTGAAAATATGTACAAAAGACTTATTTTAAAGTCAAAATTAGTGTTAAGTTCATGTTGTAATCTATAAATTAACAATTATTTATGCTAATACATTCAAATACGAAAAGAATGCAAGTTATATGAACTGATTTGGTTGAGAATCGAATCTGTGGTGAGATGATTCGCTAATTATGTTGAAATATGAGTTTGAGCGTGAACATGGTTTTAAATCCTTTGAGTTTTGTTGATTAAACTGTTTTTGTTGTTAGAATCAAGTTATATATGTTAAAGTTTATTTTGGTTAAGTCTATAGCTTTTGGGTGTGTTTAATTTACTGGTTGTGTGGAGAATTTGTGATTTTTTTGCCTATGAACAGTGCAGTCGCGAACTGCAAAATTACTGGTTGGGATTCCCAGCCCCCGCAGGCTTCTAAAGGTGTAAATACCCGCCTCGGCGGGTGTAACAGAGTGACCGTAAAATGTCTTTTTGTCTTTTTGATGTTTAAGTCTGGAATTATTTATGAAACCTTATTAGATGTTCATAGTAAGGTGTAAAACATGTTACAAAGGTTTATAACATATTGTAATCCCATAATTATGTTATATGGGTGAATTGACATTTTTCATGGTTTGTGGCTAGTTTAATCAGATCTGAAGTTATAAATATATGAGAAGTAAACAAGTAATGTAGCTCTTAAGTAACTAATTGGTATCGAAAACTTATATGATATATGTAGGCATTTTGAGGAACGTGAATAATAAGTGTTAATCTATGAACAAGGCAAGTTCCCTAACCCTACTTTATACTTATGCAAGTCTCCTAACCCTATTTTTACGTTTTGCTAGTTTCTTGAATCTATTATTCAATTGAGCAAGTTCTCTAACCCTATTCTTTCATTACACAAGTTTCTAAAACTCACTTTTTGTTAAGCAAATTATCCGATCTTTGCTTTTTACACTTTAAACGAGGTATCTTAACTTAACTCAAAGCTTATGTTCTTAATTACGCTTTCTAAATTTTTTCTGAAAGCACTACTTCAATAAATGATAGTTACTTAGTTCTGAATTATTGAAACTCGTTGTTGAAACATGAATTGTTTAAGTACCTTTAAAACCTTGAAGCATGAATTCAATGATTAATACTTTGTAAGACCCCAAATAATTAATAAACGAAATTTAAATTCCTTTAATTATTATTTTGAATAGTAAGGGTTGATTTGATTAATGTGGATAGTTATGGGTAAAATACGCAAATGTTTCAAAATAAGCAAGTGGTTATAAAATATTCATTGTTGACGGGGAATATTCGTTTGGTCGTGGAATATTCGTACTGTCGGGGAATATTCGTACGACGGCGCAGCCATGTGTGGGCCCCATAACGGAAAGCGATTGGAGGAAGAAAACGACAAATATAAGTTGTTTAAAAATAACGGCGTAGTTGTTACCGTTTACACTGTTGGAATACCCGGTGGTTAAAATACAGTAATACGCGTTGTTGCACAGTAGCACACGGTATTGCACAGTATTTTGAATTATTGATCCTTACGTAAGAAGGCACTACTCAATAATTGCTACAGGAGTTACTGTTCATTACTTTATTGATTCAATAATTGCTGCGTTGATATTTATATTATTATTGTTTCAATAATTGTCATTGCACAATATTTTCCATTATCAGATCAATAATTCATATTATTTGAATAATATTATCAGATAACATTATTGGCAATGTCTAGAAAGTTCTGTCAAGGAGAGGTTTGGTCATCTAATTGCGCGCCAGTAAGGAGAAATCCTTATTGGAAAGCCCCCTCTATCCTGGGAACGGCCTGGTTGTCAGTACTGTGATTCTGTAATATTATTTTTAATAATTAATTATTGATTATTATGATAAAGAAAATATTTATTTTATGTGGATATAGATGGAGAAATTTTTTTGAAAATTAATATTTTATCTTTTTCTGATAAAATAATTCATTTAAATATATTATTTTAATAATATATTAACGATGATATTTTTACAATGAATGTGGGATATATGAGTATATGAGGAGGTAAAGTATTTTTGTGGCATTAAATGTTTAACACATGTTTTGTGTGTCGGTGGACATAATTTTTGACCGAAAATTGAGTATAGACTGTAAAATCGTCCGTTTGTAGATTTCGGTCAATTTCTATTTGGAATTTGGAAAAACTTTCTTCTGCAAAGTTGTAGAGAATTGAAATTCCTATAAAAAATTGCGAGATTCGAATTTTCTAATAAAAGGGCTATTTATTGTGAATTATTGAAGTTCCGGAGTTTCGAAATAATTGATTTTTGGAAGTTTTAATTATTATTTTCAACAAAAACGTTTTTCAAAGGTTGGTGGGCATCTTTAACATGTGTTTGATGGCTAAAATTAGATTCCTTGGTGGTTTGCTTGAATGTTTTGTAAATATTAATATTATATTAATTTAGTCTCCTTTGGCGTTCTACCATTTTCCTATAAATAGAGGGCTAAGTTAGAATTGAAAATCATACCAGAAACAAAGTTTTCTCTCTTTCTCTCTCTATATTATCGAGCGTATTCTTGTGAGTATACTTTGAGTGTTGCTATACGGTGCGAGTCTCTGTCAGCACTATACCGAAATTCTGTCAGAAGTACGGTTATTTTGAGGTAAGGGATGTTATTTTCTTCTTAAATGATATTATTTTCTCCAATATCATTATGCCGAAATATTGGTGAACGTTTTTATCAAATTTAGAACTTTTTGTGCCGGAGTTACTATTCACGTATACAGTACTATTCACGTATACGGCACTATTCACGAATACGACACTATTCACAGAAAAATTATTTTTTTTCTTTTCGTCCAAAATATCTATTGTGGATACTAGCTTTGATTGTATCCATGTTTTGATCATTCTTGAATTTTACACCACTATGATTATTTTTGAGATATTTTTGGACATGGATAAAACAAAGTACGAATCCTTAATCCTTAATCCTTGTCATTTTGTTTCACTGGATTCGTTTCTTTAAAAATATTTTTTATCATCTTCAGTCTTAAAGGATGTTATTATTGAATATCTTTGGCCTATAGTGCAATGATGAATGATTTCTGATGAATATCTTTGGCTCGTAGTGCAAAGAGGAACAGGTGTTTAGATGAACATGACCAACAGATGAATATCCTTGGCCTGTAGTGCAAGGATGAATATATGATTCAAGATGTGCATTGATTGATGTTACAGGGATAAAAATACTGTTGATGGACTGTTAAATTCATAGACATTAGTAGATTTCATCCTCTACGTAACTCTTCTATGAATTAATATTTTCCGCTGCGAACATTGATTTAAAACTTGTTGTCTATTGTATTCTATTAGATTTTTTTCCTGTTGAAGGCTAACGATAATTTGTTGTATATTATCTTAGTCATAATATTCTTTACTGAGCTAGTTGAGCTCACCCTTTTCCTTTTTGTTCCATTTTTCTTCTCAGGAGACGAGAATATAGCGAGTACGAGTCGGGGTATGAATTGATGGTCCTTGAGAGAGTTGTTTAGTAGTCCTCACCATTTTTGTAAAATAATATATCAATAATTATATTGAGGACATAGTTGGGAATGTATATTGTCTAGATGACAATGTTTGTATTCAAACTCACAGTTTATGGGTTGTAAAAGTTATAGTTGTTTCTGTACCATGTATTTGGCGACTCAAAATGGGTTGGATGGAATGGACCTATTTTGGGGGCGTCACATACTTGTTCATTTATAAACCACTGAGACTCTAACTCTTAGTAATTAGTTGACATAGTTTGTTCATGATGATATTGTAATCAAACCTTTGAATAGTTATTGATCTCTATTTGATTCAACCAGTACTTGGTTGATGAACGTTCTAAAGATCTAGAATTCCTTGAAGCTAATTCCAAATCAAACTTACTTTGGTAAGCAACCTGATGATTAAAGTTGAGATGAACAACCCTATATCTGGGGGATTATTTTAGAGCTACACATTAACGTTAAAATGTTTGCACAATACATAGTACAAAGGGCTGATCACCTGGGGTACGAGATGATGGTCCATATAATCGTTTAGACTGCTAAAGGTTATAGCAGAAACGCTTGTTAACATAGGACACATATGATGTTTATAGTCTTTTATACTGTTAAAGGTTAAAGTAGAAATACTTGACAACCTTGAACATAATTCGTGGACTTGTGACCCTCAGTGTATTCTTTTGATATCAGCATTTATTATTTGATTTAAAAGTTCATTATTCATTTGAACTCATAGCTCTTGAATTAAAGCATATTTTTTTCGGTAAGTATATATTACCAATTAAAGCTCAGTCGATTATCATTTATAGACTATTTGTGACACCCCCAAATTCGGGTACTTCAATCCCACAGATTTGGTGTTCGCTGTCCAATTAAATCATAACTAACTACCCATAAACAAATGATATAAACTTGCAAACTTAAACAATAGAACTCCCATTAAAGGGTTACACAATCTCAAAATAAATTCCAGGTCATCTAACCTTTATTATTACATCATCAATGGAATAATATAATATACAAATAACTAAGTCTATTACACAAGCTTCATAAATAAAAGGTAAATTAGACGTTATCTAATCGAGCATTCTGCCTTTGCCTTTACTTGCAGAAAGCTCTTTAGACTTCTTAACTTCATCTGCATTGTTTTGTGCAAGAGCGAGCAAATAATTGCCCACAAGAACGATAGTATACAATAACTTTCTATGAATGACAATTAACTGAGCTTTCAATGGTAAAGTATTTTTATCGAAAACAATAAGTTCTAATTTCAATATTGTGAATTAAAGGAATAATGAACTTTAAAATCAAATAATAGATATCAATATCAAAGGAATACACTGAGGGTCATAAGACCACGAACTGTGTTCTAGGTTTTCAAGTATTTCTACTTTAACCTTTAACAGTCTAAAAACGCATAATCATCTTATATGTCATAGGTTAACATGTGTTTCTACTGTAACCTTTAATAGTCTAAATGACTATGTGGACCATCATTTCATACTCCAGGTGATCAACCCTTTGTACTATGTATTGCGTAAACATTTTAATGTTATTGCATAGCTATAAAATAATCCCTTGATATAGGGTTGTTCATCTCAGCTTAGATAATTAGGTTTTGTACCAAAGGAAGTTTGGTTATATATATATATATATATATATAACGAAATAAAAAAGCCACGGACCAAAGTTCGGGCATACACACGCAACACGACTCTCAACGTGAATAACGGTGTGTGCAAAATGTGGAGAAAAGGCTTTAAAAGGTGTAAGACAGCTTACATTGGACTGCCACAAAAGACTTCTATAACTTTAAATGGATGAACACTCGATTCACACCGGTAAAAATATAACAATATATGAGCTCACAAGTGTTTAAAATGAGAAAGCACTCAGTTTATAGTGTGTACAGAGCAAATTAGACAGGGTTTTCTTGCCATTTTCTCTTACAAAATGGCCACCCCATGCCCTCTATTTATAGAGGGGGGGAGCCACAGGTGCACCTGCGGCTGCCTGGGGTGCCCCATGCTCCACGGGTCCCGCCATCTCGAAGTATATGCACGCGTGCAACGTGATGTCCGCTCGATCTTTTAGAACTTCAATCCGGGCATCCGATCAAGGTGTATAAGACCTGTTTTGGAGTGCTATTTTCTAGAGATACACAAATAACATGAGATTAGAGGTTGTAAGAAGTTAGGAAGATGGGACCATGCCCTTGGTCTTTAAGCTTCAAATTTCATCCGGTGTGTTATCCTGTGTAGTAGTCACTCGGGATTGCAGCTATTTGGTTCTTTTAGGACACTGCTGTGTAGAATGTATGTTAAAATGTGTTGATATGGCGCGCATGTGGGATCGAGATGGCAAAATGATAATTTTGCCCCTCACCGGGGTTTGCTCCGGTTTGGGCTGATAAAGAGTTGTTGCTCCGGGTTATCTCTGAGATTGGGCTGCTGCAAGTGCTGAATGTCCTCAGGGTTGTCTTTGAGGTGTGTTTGACCCCCCGGGTTATCTTCAGGTTTGGACAGAGTGCCTCGGGGTTATCTTCGAGGTTGAAGCTGACTGTAAGGGTTGAAATAAGCATCTCCGGGGTTATCTCCGGAACTGCAATTGCACTCCTCGGTGTTGTTCCTAAAGTTGAATATCTCAGGGTTATCTCTGAGATGGAAAAGGCTTCTCCGGTGAGATTTTCGGAACTGGAACTGTCTTATCCTCCAGGGTTATCTCTGAAAGACGATTATGCCCTCATGCAATGTTAGTAATAAGAATGCAAAATTTTGAGTGTCTACAGAGGTTATGCAAGATTGATAATACTTGAAGGACTAAATTAAAAATGGAGGCAAAGATGAAGGTACTAAAGTATAATTAACCATATAATATACCACCTTTTCCTAGCCTATAAATACTCCTTCATCCATTCATTATTTCTGACCAATTTTAAAAAGTAAAGTTATAATCACAAGTTATAGTGAAAGAAACTATAGAGAGAAAGAAGAAGAGTATTCTGCTACTATACTATTGCAGTATCCAATCTCCTAGGGTAAGGGATATTATTTATCGTATTTGTAAGGGATATTATTTTCGTATTCGTAAAGGATGTTATTTTCTTCATACTCATAAGGGTTGTCATTCTATTCTTTATTAATATGCATAAATAACATGTCTACGCAGAATACCTCATGCCTAGTGAATAACCCTTCGTATTCATTCTTTATTAATATGTGGGAGTAACCTGTCTACGCGGACACATTCATTCTTATTAATCTGCGGGAGTAACCTGTGTACACAGATTATCGCATACATGGTGAATAACCCTTTATATTCATTATTTATTAATATGCGGGAGTAACCTGTCTACGCGGATTACCGTATGCATGGTGAATAACCCTTCGTATTCATTCTTTATTAAATTGTGGAAATGATTTGTCTGCGCAGATTACCCCATAACGGGTGAAAATTCATTTGTAATTTTGTATATTCTTTCATACTTATATGGGATATCATTTCTTTTGTACTCGTCAAGGGATATTGTTTTCTTTCGTCTTCTCCATTTATGGGTACTATTTATACCAAAGTACTATTTATCCAGGGAACTATTCATTCAGGGTGCTTTACATGATGGTGTACTATTCATTAGGGGTACTTTACATGACGGAGTACTATTCATTTGGGTACTATTCATGGGGTACTATTCATGACAAAATTGGTTTCTTTTCTGTCCAAAGTATCTTTGATATATGAATCTTATTCTTAAAATTGAGTCCACATTTTGATCATTATGTTGACCATTTGGACATTTTTGAACTCTGGATAAATTAAATTATTAATATTTAATATTTATCCTTGATCTCATTTGGTTGATTCGTTATATCATTTTTATAATCCTCAGACTTAAATTTGTGTTAGAAAGTTATCTTTAGCTCATAGTACAAAGATTAACTGTTGATTGGTATGATTATGATAAGGAATTGTGTATTAGTATAATCATGATCGGAATTGTGTATTGGTATAATCATAACCATTGGTTTTACAATTATATGTCTTTGGTCCATAGTGCAAAGAAGAACTGTTGATTGATATAATTGGTCGTAGTGCAAACAAGAACTGTTGATTGATATCTTTGGCTCCTAGTGCAAAGATGAACATGTGTTTGACATGATCATGACCACTGATGATACAAATGAATATCTTTGCCCTGTAGTGCAAATATGACTATTGTTTGGCATGATCATTAGTTTTACAGTTGAACATCTTTGGTCCGTAGTACAAAGATAAACAATTGATTGGTATGATTATGACCATTGATATTACATTTGAATATCTTTGGTCCGTAGTGCAAATATAAACAATTTATTGATAAGATCATGACAATTGTTGTTACATTTGAATGTCTTTGGTGTAAGGTGTAAAGACGATATGATTATTGAGTACTTTTAGCCTTTGTGGCAAGGAAATTGATTGTAAGTTCTATTAAGACTTTGTGGCAAAGACAAACTGTTGATTTACATTATTATAAACATGAATTGTGAATTTAACTATAATCTTTAATGGTTCAGGTGAAGACATGTGATGAAAGTTCTCTTTGTCTTGGGTACAACAAAGAACTGTTGATGGGTATTACCGGGATGAAATATTAATGATGGACTTTTAATTTGGAGGAGATAGTAGATATTATGTTCTATTTAGCTCTTCTAATGGATTGTTATTTCCGCTGCAGTTGTTGATCTAAAACTTGTTGTTTATTGTATTCTATCAGATTTTTCTGGTTGAGGACTAAGAATAATTTGTTCTACATTATCTTAGTCATAATATTTTTTACTGGGCTATTTGTGCTCACCCTTTTACTTCACAATTTCTTTCAGGTAATAAGAGTGTAGCTGGGTCGAGCGGGGATAACAAGGGAATAGAGTAATGGTCTGTGACTATTGAAATTTCTCAATACATTATAAAACAGCATAAGAATATATAATTGTATTAAGAACTTAAAATGTGTGTGTCATATTTTATACGTCATTTAATAATTGATTTTGGTGAACAACAATAGGGTGATGGGGACCCAACTTTGAAAGCGTCAAAAATACACCCCATTAGAATGAGGAGGACAAAAATCTTCTCGTGTTCCTTTGAAGACTTGAAATATTTGTTGCCGTATTTTATATGGTCTTGTAATGATTTGGATGTGTATATTGTCGTATTATATTCAGTACAATAATTGTATTGAAACTCACAGCTTATGTGTTGTCATATTTTGCATGACAATTTAACAGTTATATAAATAAAGTTTATATTTGGATTATGTATTGTGTCTTTGGCGACCTAGAATAGGTTGTGTGGACCTATTTTGGAGGCGTCACGGGTGGGGTGGGGGTGAGGGGTGAGGGGGTAGGGTGTAGGGGATTGACCTCTTGGTTTTACATAATTAGTAAATATAATTTTTTGAGGATGTGGGGTGATGGGGGTTAGGGGGTGGGGGATGGGGAGTAGGGGGGTTGTAGGTTTTTTTGGTGATCATTGAATAATATAACCACTTATTTAAAAGTTTTTAATTAATTGTTTATCATTTTTTGATGTATAAATAATTTTAAAATATGTTATTATTGGTAAGTGTATAATAGTACAAGCGATATTTTTTAATCCAATTCTTTAATTAATTAGGGAAAAAATAAACATACATGAAATTATTTTAAGTTATCCCATAAATAATCGCATAAAAAACAAACATGTGATTATGACTATTTAATCATAGGATTAATAGTCTTGGGATTATAATTTCATGAATTATAGTTCTCATATTATAATTCTTGCAAACAAACATAGCCTTGAAGAATATGATGATCACTTCCCACTCATGTAAGACCCCAACTTTTATGAATAAAGATGAATTTTCTATAATTATCATTTTTGAATATTATGGAATAAAGTTGATATAATGTTATAGTTGTGGGTAGTATTTATAAATTTTACAAAGTATGCGAGTTGTTGTATTATATTCGATTGGTCGCGAAATATTCATTTTAGCAGGGAATGTGACGCCCCCAAATCCGTGTAACATCGATTACAGGACTTGGTGCTCACGATACAACATACAACATCATCTATCTAAGTAAACTTTAACAATAATAATAATAATATTATATTACCCATTACACAAATAGTCGAAATAAAATCCCAAGTCTTTACAACCTTAAAACATACTAGAACTTAGTCTTAGCGTTTATCGCTTCATTACACATATGCGGAAATAATTAACTTATTACATAATCATTAGCATCACTTCATCTTGGACTTTCCCTTGTCCTTGCCCGAACCCTCAGCCTTCTCACCCTTAACTGAAAGGTTTAAACAAGAATGAGCACAAATTGCCCAGCAAGTATACGGAATAAATGGGAAATATACATCAGGATAAAGGCATTTGAATTACTAGATCTCAACCGTTGAAAGATTATCAAGTGTTAAATAGGAACATCAAGAATGGAAATTTAAGAATTTTCAATATCATACTAAGGGGTGTAAAATACCCTGAACATATTTTCTTTCATCAAAAATCATCAGACGGTATAACAATCCAATAGACTGTAAATGGTCTCTGCAAGTACGCCAGGTGATCAGCCCATTGTACCCTACATTGTGCACATGTATTAAGTTTAAAATGCATAAGCATAAATGGGACTATTTGCCCGACATCTGTTTTTTTTTCCCGTTCATTCGGGTTGTTCATCTTAGTAATCATACGAGACCGCACCAAAGCAATTTGGATTGGTAAACATTTAATAGCTTCGAAAGATTTGTTTTAAATCACTTTTTCCATCAATAATAACTAGCCGGAAATAAAGGCCAGGAACATACTTAGAACAGTTCGATAATGAGATGAAATTTAAACATTTGGTAGTTAAAATAATAACTGAATAATCATCGATAAGCTTGCAAGATAATTGAAGTTTGTTTGACTTTTCAACGAAGAAACTTGCACGAATAAATAACTAACACAAGTCCAATACTTACCCTTACTGCGATAATATTAGTAAGGATTTAGTAAATACCCAGTAGAAATGAGGGTTAGGAAACTTGCCTGATGAGCCTGCTACAATACACGCTTGTAATTAACCTTGACGTAACCTAATTACATGTGTCTCGTTAATCACCATTCATACACAATCTAATTTGAAGTATAAGGGTCTCCTATTGGATATGCTATAAACATCATAAGAGAATATATTTAGAAAATATATGCCACCCATTTTAGACATCATAGGCAGCCCAAAACAGAAATTAAAAGTGCCCAATCATAACAGTTTTTACATTTTTTTTCAGTTTTACCATATCTCGCTAAAACAGGCATAACTAATTCGTTTTAAAACATTTTTGAGCGATTCTTGCGCCCACGCGAAGCTAACTTCTGGGGCTACAAATTTAGTTCTTGGACCAACTTCATATTCCAAGCACAAAATTCCAGAAAATCCGTACAAGAGGACTGCACCGAATTTGTTGGACAGATTTGACACAACTACTTTGAAAAGTCATAACTCCTTGCTCCGAAGTCGGAATTAGTCCGTTCCAGAGTCTATGGAAAGCTTATTCAGTGTAATATAATAATCCAAAAGCCCGTAATTTTCTAGAAACTGTAGCTAGTACCAAATTTTGTCTTTAGGGTCAGCAGTTCACAGTTTTTTTTTCTTTTCGGTTTCTAACATGATTGCTTACGATTTTCATATCTCACTCAAAATAGCTCGATCCGAACGAAATTTGGACATGTTATACCTCATGCTACATAATATTTTACAAAATTATTACATGCACCAAATAGATTGTCTAAGACATGATTTCGAGTGACCAAAAATCCTAAAAAAAAAATCATGCAAACTAGTTTAACCCAACTTTTGAGAAAAATCATGATTTTGATTCTAGCATGCATGGATTTGATTCCTATTATCTAGACCACTTCTAATAACATATATATACATGTTACAACCATTCAATTCTCTAACTTTTCATGTTTTCATCAAATTAACATCTAAGAGGCATTTTATCAATTAGCTAGCATAAATGGCAAGATTTCTTGACTTTCTATGAATTAGAGCATGTACTAAACCAGAATTTTCACTCTCTACTACCACATATCAGAAACAAACCCTAGCATGACATTACAAAGTCAAAACAAACCATCTACCATGCTTATACAATAATTTTCTTACTAGTTTTCTCATAACATAAGAAATGGTTTGAAGCTTACCTTTTGGACGAAATTTTCTCTTGGTTTAATCTTGCTAGAGTCTCACCCCTTTGCTTGCTAACTCCTTTGCAACCTCCAAAATTCTTAGGCCACCTAGCACCACTCTCAACTCCCAATATTTTTCTCTCTCGGTTGGAACTTGTTGTGAAAGGAAGAAAAACTTTGATGGAATGCACATATATACGGTGTATTCAACTAAACTCTCAAGCCCCTTGTAACTCCCCCGTGATTAGATATCATTATGTTACCATTCATTCCTCTAATTATTAGCCTAGTTATGGAGGGGTTTAGAAAATGAAAAGGTTTGAGTTTAGAGAATAAACTAGCTCCCTCCTCTTCTATCTTACTATATACGTATATACTCCTTACTTTTTGTCCCAATATGCAGGTCATATGACCCCAGCTATTGTTCATATGAACTTAAAAATATTATTTTAATCATTTAATCAGTTAAATAATTATTTTGACCATTTTGCCCCTCGTAGTCAAATGTGTCCGATACTTATATTGATTCATACTAAAGTCGACGTCCCGAACTTCATGGGACTATCCGTTTCGTCAAACTCAACTCATATTTGTAAGTCATCCCACGAAATTAATTAGAATTAATTCCATATTTAAATAATTGGCCTAACCGTAACAACCATTAATATGCATCTTATCACATAACATATAAAAAAATAAAATATATAATTCATCTGAAAATAATTGTCATCTAAAAATAATTGTCACGTAAGAATTTCACATAAGTTTGTTTATTGAAATTATTTAATTACATGGAAAAATCTAGGATATTACAGGGAATATTCGGTCAACGGCGCAATCATTGGTGGAACCCACAACGGAATTATTGTCAGATTGAGAAAACGACAAAAATATTTTTATGAAAACAACGGCGAAAGTTTTACCGTTGATACTGTTGAACTACTCGGTAGTAAAAGTACAATAATACGCGTGGTTGCATATGAGCACATGATATTAATTATAGATGCTTACGTGAGAAGTCAGTTTTGTTCAATTATTGCTACAGTAATTGTTGCATAATATCTAACGTTATTTGATTCAATTATTGTCGATATTTTAAATATTATTAAATCAATAATTGAGATAACAGAGTTATTAATATTATTATTTACAATATTAACGATGTCTAGAAGTTCTGCCAAAGAGAGGTTTGGTCACCTAATTACGCGCCAATAGGAAGAAATCCTTATTGGAAAGCCCCCTCTTTCCTGGGAACGACCTGGTCGATTAATATTGTGAATTATAATAATGATGATAAATGTTGTTAAAAATATTGAGAAGATTTTTATGAAGTATTTGTTATAGGTTGGCATATTATATGAACCCCCCACTTTCTGACTTTTTAAAATCGTCGGGAGAAAGTTACCTCAGTTTTGTTTCATTATATATATATATATATATATATATATATATATATATATATATAAGATTGATATTTTTATATATTATATATATGTAAATTTGACATGGGGGGGGGGAGAAAGAAAAAAAAAGAGATGATCGGGCGAGGGAAATTAAGAAAGAGTGGAGGTGTGTGAATAATAAGTGTTTTTATATATTAAATGTAGTGAGTGGGTTGTGGTGGAGAATTTGATGGGTGTTGTAAGATTATATATATATATATATATATATATATATATATATATATATATATATATATATAATATAATTAGCATGTGAAGAATGACGAAAGCGGAGGGGGGAATTACATTTTCGGGAAGGGAATGGCTATATATTTGGCATTGTATGATTATAACACACATATATATATATATATATATATATATATATATATATTGCATGGATGCTTGAAATCAGAAGTCTGCGACTTAACTCCTCCGTGACCTTCCAGCTGTTCACCCGTGATTTATTTTTTTCTAAATAGTATCCTTCTCTTCTCCTATAACTAGAAGCTCATTCCTTCATTATTTCTTACGAATTCACTGAAACTCTAGAGAGAGAAATTATAGAGAAAGAAGAAGAAGAAAAGTATTCTGTTACTTCACTACTTCTGTGACAACCCGAGAAATTAGACAATTTATTAAAATCTTAAATAATTGATTTAAGGTCAAATAATAGACCTAGACAGAAAATAAGTGTATGCGTTTGATATTATTAGGGTGAAATTTTGATGATTTCAAAATTCTGTGAAGGATATAGGTGAATTATTTAGGATTAAGGGTATACGAGAATATGTTTTGTGAATATGATAATATTTGTGTACAGAATTTGGATAAGGATCAAATTTTTATCAAGATTACTTACATAGGTGACAAACCCTAAATTCATGATAAGAATATGGTGAATAAGTTAGAAAACCTTAACGATATGTTTAGAAACCCTAATTTCAGTATCGAGAATTTAAACCCTTATTTGGGAATCTTAATGCGAAGTATTAAACCCTAAGGGTTAAAAAGTTGTGTGTAAGGAATATGAATATTATGTGATGGTTTATATTTGTTTATTATATAAACAAACAAAAGAAACTAGTGTAACCCTAATTATATATATTAGGAATGAAGGATTTAATAACTTGAGGGTTAAGGAAAAAGAGAATTGTGGTATTTAGAATACTTACTAATTCTAGGAGATTTATTTTATATATCTCAAATGATTAATTTTATAACATAATTATAGCAAGTCTATTTGGGTTAAGGAAATAAGTGGGCATGAGTAAGGATTTGTGTTATAATTGAGGAAGTAAAAACCCTAATTAAATGAATTGGGTTGGATAAGAATTAAGGTATTGAACTATGTATATTTTATAGCCCAAGTGTTGGCCAATGAAATTAGTTAGAGGCCAAAGCAATACATTAATTGAGTGGCACAAATATTTTTATTGATAAGCCCAAAAGATTTAAGGGTGGCCCAAACTTAGAGCCCAATTGAAGGAAGGACATGATGGACATTTGATATTATTAAAAGTGTTGGACTATGATTGATTTACATGGCCGGTGGATAGAGAAGGAAAAAGGAGGAGAGATTGAGCATGTGACTAAGATTTATTTTGGTCTCTTATTTGTCTAAAGTTGGTTACCAACTCTCCACCAACTATCTACCAACTCCCACCTACTTCTCTTATGTGTCATTGTTTTATTTATCCAACATCTTTGTTCATGCTTGTAAGTAAAGCTTTGGTAGTTTACTGGGAGAAAAGGAGAGAATTATATGCAAAAACATCTCCCACTTTAAGCACCACACATGTGGTAAAAGGATAGTTCATTAATACAAGCTAGGTGTCCAATGGTTTAAGGAGCCACATGATATACTAATCTCCCACATGTTTATGATTAAGAAAGAGAAAGATAGAGTGAGTGGGGAGATGATTATTAGATATACAATTTGTGACGCTCCCAAAATAGGTAAATTCCATCCAACCCATTTTGAGTCGCCAAATACATGGTACAGAAACAACTACAACTTTTACAACCCATAAACTGTGAGTTTGAATACAAATATTGTCATCTAGACAATATACATACCCAACTATGTCCTCAATACAATTATTGATATATTATTTTACAAAAATGGTGAGGACTACTAAACAACTCTCTCAAGGACCATCAATTCATACCCCGACTCGTACTCGCTATATTCTCGTCTCCTGAGAAGAAAAATGGAACAAAAAGGAACTAAGAAAATATACAACAAATTATCGTTAATCTTCAACAGGAAAAAATCTAATAGAATACAATAGACAACAAGTTTTAAATCAATATTCGCAGCGGAAAATATTAATTCATAGAAGAGTTACATAGAGGATGAAATCTACTAATGTCTATGAATTTAACAGTCCATCAACAGTATTTTTATCCCTGTAACATCAATCAATGCACATCTTGAATCATATATTCATCCTTGCACTACAGGCCAAGGATATTCATCTGTTGGTCATGTTCATCTAAACACCTATTCATCTTTGCACTACGGGCCAAAGATATTCATCAGAAATCATTCATTTTTGCACTACAGGCCAAAGATATTCAATAATAACATCCTTTAAGACTGAAGATGATAAAAAAAATAATTTTAAAGAAGCGAATCCAGTGAAACAAATTGACAAGGATTAAGGATTCGTACTTTGTTTTATCCATGTCCAAAAATACCTCAAAAATAATCATAGTGGTGTAAAATTCAAGAATGATCAAAACATGGATACAATCAAAGCTAGTATCCACAATAGATATTTTGGACGAAAAGAAAAAAATAATTTTTCTGTGAATAGTGTCGTATTCGTGAATAGTGTCGTATACGTGAATAGTACCGTATACGTGAATAGTAACTTCGGCACAAAAAGTTCCAAATTTGATAAAAACGTTCACCAATATTTCGGCATAATGATATTGAAGAAAATAATATCATTTAAGAAGAAAATAACATCCCTTACCTCAAAATAGCCGTACTTCTGACTGAATTTCAGTATAGTGCTGACAGAAACTCGCACCGTATAGTAACACTCAAAGTATACTCACAAGGATACGCTCGATAATATACAGAGAGAAAGAGAGAAAACTTTATTTCTGGTGTGATTTTCAATTCTAACTTAGCCCTTTATTTATAGGAAAATGTTAGAACGCCAAAGGAGACTAAATTAATAAAATATATTATTATTTATTCAAAATTCTTACCCACATGTTTTGAAAACTCTAGCATGCCTTCTTTGGTCAAAAACATCAGCCACCCATGTGCCAACAACCACAAAAATGTTTTTCTTATATAAAATAATTAAAACTTCCGAAAATCAATTATTTCGGAACTCCGAAACTTCAATAATTCATGATAAATAGCCCTTTTGTTAGAAAATTCGAATCTCGCGACTTTTTATAGGAAATTCAATTCTCTACAACTTTGCAGGAGAAGTGTTTCCAAATTCCAAACAGAAATTATCCGAAATCCACAAACGGGCGATTTTACAGTCTATACTCAATTTTTGGTCAAAAATTATGTCCACCGACACACAAAACATGTGTTAAACATTTAATATCACAAAAATACTCTACCTCCTCATACACTCATATATCCCACATTCATTATAAAAATATCACCGTTAATATATTATTAAAATAATATATTTAAATGAATTATTTTATCAGAAAAAGATAAAATATTAATTTTCAACAATTGTCATATTAAAAATTTTCTCCATCTATATCCACATAAAATAAATATTTTCTTTATCATAATAATCAATAATTAATTATTAAAAATAATATTACAGAATCACAGTACTGACAACCAGGCCGTTCCCAGGATAGAGGGGGCTTTCCACTAAGGATTTCTCCTTACTGGCGCGCAATTAGATGACCAAACCTCTCCTTGACAGAACTTTCTAGACATTGCCAATAATGTTATCTGATAATATTATTCAAATAATATGAATTATTGATCTGATAATAGAAAATACTGTGCAATGACAATTTATTGAAACAATAATAATATAAATATCAACGCAGCAATTATTGAATCAATAAAGTAATGAACAGTAACTCCTGTAGCAATTATTGAGTAGTGCCTTCTTATGTAAGGATTAATAATTCAAAATACTGTGCAATACCGTGTGCTACTGTGCAATAACGCGTATTACTGTATTTTAACCACCGAGTATTCCAACAGTGTAAACGGTAACAACTACGCCGTTATTTTTAAACAACTTATATTTGTCGTTTTCTTCCTCCGATCGCTTTTCGTTATGGGGCCCACACATGGCTGCGCCGTCGTACGAATATTCCCCGACAGTACGAATATTCCACGACCAAATGAATATTCCCCGACAACAATGAATATTTTATAACCACTTGCTTATTTTGAAATATTTGCGTATTTTACCCATAACTATCCACATTAATCAAATCAACCCTTACTATTCAAAATAATAATTAAAGGAAATTAAATTTTATTTATTAATTATTTGGGGTCTTACAACCTCCCCTCCTTATGAAATTTCGTCCTCGAAATTGACATACGTACCTGGTATTTCGAAAAGGTGAGGATACCTCGCTTTCATTTCCGTTTCCAACTCCCAGGTCATTTCCTCTATAGCATGATTCCTCCACAAAACTTTAACTTGTGGTATTACCTTCGTGCGTAGGACATGCTCCTTCCTATCCAAGATCTTGACAGGTACCTCCTCATACGTTAAATCTTCGGCTATCTCATCCGTTTCTAACTCAATGACGTGGTTCGGGTCTTTCACATATTTACGAAGCACAGATATATGAAAAACATTATGAACACGAGACATACTTGGAGGTAACACGAGTCTATAGGCTACATTACCTACTCGATCAAGAATTTGAAATGGACCAATAAATCATGGATTAAGCTTTCCTCTCTTCCCGAATCTTGTAACTCCCTTCCATGGGGCAACACGCAACAATACATGATCCCCAACACTAAATTCTACGTCCTTTCGATGAAGATCCGCATAACACTTTTGTCGATCTTGTGCCGTTTGTATACGTTGTCGAATCGTTTGGATCTTCTCCGTAGTTATACGTACTAACTCGGGTCCCAACAATGTTGTTTCACCCACCTCGTCCCAACATACTGGAGAGCGACACTTTCGTCTATACAATGCTTCAAATGGGGCCACACCAATGCTTGCCTGATAACTGTTGTTGTAGGAGAATTCCACCAATGGTAAATATTTATCCCAACTGCCCTTGAAGTCTAGGACACAGAGTCTTAATAAATCTTCAAGAGTTTGAATAGTCCTCTCTGATTGTCCGTTCGTTTGAGGATGGTATGCCGAACTGAATCGTAACTCCGTACCCATAGGTTTTCGCAAGCTAACCCAAAATCTTGAAGTAAATCTTGGGTCACGATCCGAAACTATGGATATTGGCATGCCATGCAATCTTACAATCTCATTTACGTACATTTTTAGCAAGACGTTCAAGGGAATAAGTCTCCCGTATCGGCAAGAAATGAGCAGACTTAGTTAATCTATCAAAAATAACCCAAATAGCATTGATGCCTTGAGAAACCGTAGGAAGACCCGTAACGAAATCCATAGTAATGTGTTCCCACTTCCATTTCGGAATCTCAAGTGGTTGCAATGGACCCTTTGGCACTTGATGCTCCGCCTTTACACGTTGACAAGTTAAACACGTTGAAATAAACTTTGCAATCTCTCTCTTCATATTGTTCCACCAAAATGTATGTCGAAGATCACGATACATTTTGGTACTTCCAGGATGAATTGCAAACAGTGTATTGTGTGACTCCATCATGATCTTGTACTTCAAATCAGAATCGTTAGGAACACAAAGTCTGGAATGGACTCGAAGTATTCCTTCTTCATCAATTCTTGCTTCTGGAATGGCACCTTCTTGTACTTTCGTCTTCATATGCACCAGCTCCGGATCGGTGGCTTGAGCAACCTTAACTTTTTCTATTAAAGTTGGCTCTATGCATATACTTGACATCATTGCACTCATTCCTGCACATGATCTTCTACTCAATGCGTCAGCTACCACGTTCGCTTTTCCAGGATGGTATTGAATAGTGTGGTCGTAATCTTTCAACAACTCGAGCCAACGTCATTGCCGCATGTTGAGTTCTTTTTGAGTGAAGAAATATTTGAGGCTTTTATGATCTGAATGTATCTCCACTTTCTCCCCGTATAGATAGTGCCTCCAGATCTTTAGCGCGAAAACGACTGCTGACAACTCTAGATCATGAGTAGGATAATTCCTCTCATACTCTTTAAGTTGTCGCGAGGCATAGACTATGACTTTCCCATGTTGCATGAGAACACATCCTAACCCTTTGCCCGAAGCATCGCTGTAGATAATAAATCCATCCGAACCAGATGGTATTGTTAGAACAGGTGCCGAAATAAGTCTCCTCTTAAGCTCTTGGAAACTCTTTTCGCTTTCCTCGCTCCATACGAATTTTGTATCCTTCCGAGTTAGCTGAGTTAATGGAGTAGCAATTCGAGAAAACCCTTCCACGAATCTCCGATAATAACCAGCTAAGCCCAAAAAGCTACGTACTTCAGTGACCGACTTCGGTTGCTCCCAACTTTGTATTGCTTCAATCTTCGTCGGGTCAACAGATACTCCATTTTTTGACACCACGTGCCCAAGGAATGCTACTTCCTCAAGCCAGAACTCGCATTTCTTCAACTTAGCATATAACTTGTTTTCACGAAGCCTTTGGAGTACCAGCTTCAAATGGTGATCATGATCTTCACGGCTTTTGGAATATATGAGGATGTCATCAATAAAGACAACAACGACTTGATCCAAATAATCCTTGAATACTCGGTTCACCATATCCATGAAAGCAGCAGGAGCATTAGTCAATCCAAAAGACATGAATAAGAATTCATAATGCCCATACCGAGTTCTGAAGGCAGTCTTTGGAATATCCTCAGTTCTAATTTTCAGCTGATGATATCCAGAACGAAGATCGATTTTTGAAAAGAATTGTGCTCCTTGCAACTGGTCAAACAAGTCATCAATACGAGGTAGAGGATACCTATTCTTGATAGTGACATGGTTCAATTCTCGATAGTCAATACAAAGTCGCATACTCCCGTCTTTCTTCTTTACGAATAAAATAGGAGCACCCCAAGGAGATGTACTAGGACGAATGAAACCGATGTCCAATAACTCCTGTAATTGGACTTTTAACTCCTGAAGTTCAATAGGAGCCATTCGATATGAGGTTTTAGAAATGGGCTTTGTACCAGGTTCAAGATCAATAAAGAATTCAACTTCACGTTCTGGGGAGACCCCAGATTTTATGAATAAATATTTAATTTTCTCGAATTATATTTTTGAAAATTATGGTGTGGATTTGATATAATATTATAGTTGTGGGTAATATTTATAAATGTTGCAAAGTACGCAAGTTGTTATAAAATATTCGTTTGGTCGGGGAATATTCTTTTTTTCGGGGAATATTCGTACGACGGCACAATCAATGGTGGACCCCACAACGTTAGAAAACGACAAAAATACTTTATGAAAATAACGGCGGAGGTGTTACCGTTAAAACTGTTGAACTACTCGGTAGTAAAAGTACAGTAATACGCGTTGTTGCATAGTAGCACACGGTATTGATTATTGATGCTTACGTAAGAAGTCACTCAGCTATACTCAATTATTGCTACAGTAATTGCTGCATCATATCTATTATATTATTGATTCAATTATTGTCACAGTATCATTTGTATAATATATTATTTAAACAATAATTGAGACGAAAAGTTATAATAATTGTTGGAAGATTAATTATGTGTTGATTAAAAAATAAAATAATTTCTGGTAATTTTTATTCAATCTTTGATGTATATAAAGAGTCTATTATGAGACGTTGGTGATAAGTTTAATTATTTATGGGGGGCCATATGTCGTCATCTAAGAGTCTCTTTCGTAAATAGTAATTACCTTCGTAAATAGTAATTACCTTCGTAAATAGTAATTACCTTCGTAAATAGTAATTACTTTTGTAAATAGTAATTATTTTTGTAAATAGTAATTACCTTCGTAAATAGTAATTACCTTCGTAAATAGTAATTACTTTTGTAAATAGTAATTATTTTTGTAAATAGTAATTACCTTCGTAAATAGTAATTACCTTCGTAAATAGTAATTAACTTCGTCAATAGTAATTACCTTCGTCAATAGTAGTTGTCCCTTCAATATTACCAAGAGTTAACTGCCTCTTCGGTGTTCCAAGGGTTAATTACCCTTTCGCAAATAGTAGTTGTCTCTTCAATATTACCAAGAGTCATTTTGACCCTTCGTTAAGACCAAGAGCCACCCTCAGTTTTTCTATAAATAGAAAGCTCATTCCTTCATTATTTCTTACGAATTCGTTCAAGCTATAGAGAGAGAAAGTATAGAGAATAAGAGAGAAAGAAGAAGAGTTTTCTGCTACTTCACTTATATCCAGTTCTTCTAAGGTAGGGAATATTATTTGTTGTACTTCTTTCTTCTTGAAGAGAACTTATGTTATTCCACTCTTTGTTACTCTGTTGGAATAACCTGTAAAAGTGGCATACCCTATACATGACCCGTATACGCGGTATACCCTATACTTGGTGAAATCCTTACGTTATTCCATTTCTTATTATTCTGTTGGAATAACCTGTATACGCGGTCTACCCTATACTTGGTGACATTCTTCTATTATTCTGTCTTTATTATTCTGTCGGAATATCCTGTCTGTGCTATACACCGGACTTGGTTCCATTTTTATTATTCCGTCTTTATTATTCTGTCGGAATATCCTGTCTGTGCTATACGCCGGACCTGGTTCCACCATTTACTAGTTCGCATTTATTGTTCTGTTGGAACATCCTGTCGGTGTGAATTTCACCTGACCTGGTTCCGTTATTATTATTCTGCTGGAATAACCTGTTTGTGCGGTCTCTATCGCATGCATGGTGATATCTTTTGTTATTGTATTTGAATTCTGACTTCTATACTCCATGAAATTAGTGGAATATCCTTGATATTTGCGCTTCATCCAGTATCCTTTCATAAAAATATTCTTCTGATCATTCTTGAATTTTACACAACAAAACAGTATCGTGTTGACAATTTGAACGTTAATAATTCCTGGATAAAATAATTCTTGAACTTGTTTTATTGAATTCTTATATCATTGTCATCATCCTCTTATTTATATTTTTGAAAGTCATCTGTGGCCTGTAGAGCATGGATGGACTTGGTATGATTATGACCAGGGATTTTTCGGTGTAATCATGACCGTAATGTTACAAGTGATGTGGTAAAAGTCTCATTTGCCGTAGTGCATTGATGGACAGTTGTTGGCATGATCATGACCATTAATGAATACACAAATATTCTTGGCCGTAGTGCCTGAATAATTGTGGTCGTGATACTAAAGAATATCCTTGGCCGTAGTGCAGGGGTGATTCGATGATGTGGAATATTTATTAAGCTGAGTCTCAGCTATAACAGTGATGAATTAGGTATACATCACCCATCTTGAGTCGCCAGATACATGGTACAGAATTCAAATACAACTTACTAATACCAGTGTCGTGTACAATACGACAAAATACAGCTGTGAGTTTGAATACAATTATTGTCTACTAGAGATCATACAAACTCAAAAGGAGTCCTCAATACAATTATTGTCACACTATTTAACAGAATAGTGAGGACTACTAATGCTATTCTCTGATCCATCACTCCGTTCCCCGACTCGTCCCAGCTATATTCTCATTTCCTGAAGAGAACAGTGAAAGAAAGGGTGAGCTCAACTAGCCCAGTAAGAAATATTATGACTAAGATAATGCAGAATAAATTATCATTAGCCTTCAACAGTGTTAAATTGATAAAATATAATAATCATCAAGTTTAACTGCAGCGGAACCAGCAATCCATTAGAAGAGTCAAGTAGAAAATAAAATCTACTATCTTTTATGATTTAAAAGGTTTTTCATCACCGTTATAGCTGAGACTCAGCTTAATAAATATTCCACATTATCGAATCACCCCTGCACTACGGCCAAGGATATTCTTTAGTATCACGACCACAATTATTCAGGCACTACGGCCAAGAATATTTGTGTATTCATTAATGGTCATGATCATGCCAACAACTGTCCATCAATGCACTACGGCAAATGAGACTTTTACCACATCATTTGTAACATTACGGTCATGATTATACCGAATAATCCCTGGTCATAATCATACCAAGTCCATCCATGCTCTACAGGCCACAGATGACTTTCAAAAATATAAATAAGAGGATGATGACAATTTTATAAGAATTCAATAAAACAAGTTCAAGAATTATTTTATCCAGAAATTATTAACGTCCAAATTGTCAACACGATACTGTTTTGTGGTGTAAAATTCAAGAATGATCAGAAGAATATATTTTCATGAAAGGATACTGGATGAAGCGCAAATATCAAGGATATTCCACTAATTTCATGGAGTATAGAAGTCAAAGTTTTATCCAACTGAGTAATACCGAATACAATAACAAAAGATATCACCATGCATGCGATAGAGACCGCACAAACAGGTTATTCCAGCAGAATAATAATAACGGAACCAGGTCAGGTGAAATTCACACCGACAGGATGTTCCAACAGAATAATAAATATGGAATAGTAAATGATGGAACCAGGTCCGGCGTATAGCACAGACAGGATATTCCGACAAAAAATGTAAAGACAGAATAGTAAATGGAACCAGGTCCGGTGTAAAACACACAGACAGGATATTCTGACAGAATAATAGAATAATGTCACCAAGTATAGGGTAAACCACGTATACAGGTTATTCCGACAGAATAATAAGAAATGGAATAACGTAAGGATTTCACCAAGTATAGGGTATACCGCGTATACGGGTCATGTATAGGGTATGCCACTTTTACAGGTTATTCCAACAGAGTAACAAAGAATGGAATAACATAAGTTCTCTTCAAGAAGAAAGAAGTACAACAAATAATATTCCCTACCTTAGAAGAACTGGATATAAGTGAAGTAGCAGAAAACTCTTCTTCTTTCTCTCGTATTCTCTATACTTTCTCTCTCTATAGCTTGAACGAATTCGTAAGAAATAATGAAGGAATGAGCTTTCTATTTATAGAAAAACTGAGGGTGGCTCTTGGTCTTAACGAAGGGTCAAAATGACTCTTGGTAATATTGAAGAGACAACTACTATTTGCGAAAGGGTAATTAACCCTTGGAACACCGAAGAGGCAGTTAACTCTTGGTAATATTGAAGGGACAACTACTATTGACGAAGGTAATTACTATTGACGAAGTTAATTACTATTTACGAAGGTAATTACTATTTACGAAGGTAATTACTATTTACAAAAATAATTACTATTTACAAAAGTAATTACTATTTACGAAAGAGACTCTTAGATGACGACATATGGCCCCCCATAAATAATTAAACTTATCACCAACGTCTAATAATATACTCTTTATATACATCAAGGATTGAATAAAAAAATTACCAGAAATCATTTTATTTTTAATCAACACATAATTAATCTTTCAACAATTATTAATCATTATAACTTGTCGTCTCAATTATTGTTTAAATAATATAACATATTATACAGATGATACTGTGACAATAATTGAATCAATAATATAAGAGATATGATGCAGCAATTACTGTAACAATAATTGAGTATAGCTGAATGACTTTTCACGTAAGCATCAATAATCAATACCGTGTGCTACTATGCAACAACGCGTATTACTGTACTTTTACTACCGAGTAGTTCAACAGTATTAACGGTAACACCTCCGCCGTTATTTTCATAAAGTATTTTTGTCGTTTTCTCAATCCGACAATAATTCCATTGTGGGGTCCACCAATGATTGTGCCGTCGTACGAATATTCCCCGACAAAAAGAATATTCCCCGACCAAACGAATATTTTATAACAACTTGCGTACTTTGCAACATTTATAAATATTACCCACAACTATAACATTATATCAAATCCGCACCATAACTTTCAAAAATATAATTCGAGAAAATTAAATATTTATTCATAAAATCTGGGGTCTCACAATCTCCCCTCCTTATGAAATTTCGCCCTCAAAATTTACGTACGTACCTGGTATGCCGAACATGTGAGGATACCTTGACTTCACTTCAATTTCTAACTCTTGAGGTATAACATTTGAGCGTCGAATATGATCCTTCTTATCAAAGATGTTAACACGTATCTCCTCATACGTTAAATCTTCTGCTATCTCGTCCGGTTTTAAATTAATAATGTGGTTCGGGTCGTCCACATAATTACGTAACATCGATACGAAAAAAAACGTTCTGAACACGCAACATACTTGGCGGTAAAAACGAGTCTATAAGCCACAGTTCCTACTCAATCGAGGATTTCAAATGGGCCAACTAAATCGAGCGTTTAGACTTCCTCTATTCGTCAATTCTTGCTTCTAGAATAACGCCCTCTTGAACCTTCTTAATTCTTCACATTCATCAGCTCTGAGTGTGTAGCTTGAGCGGCTTTAACTTTATCGATTAAAGTCGATTCTACTTGTATATTTGTTATCTTCACATCAGTTCGTATATTCGCACTTGTAAACGCATACGATCTTCTATACAACGCGTCATCTACCATGTTCGCTTTCCTACAATAATATTGCATGGTACGATCGTAATATTCAACAGCTCGAGCCAACATCTTTGGCACGTTATACGTTCGTTTTAGGTGAAGAAAATATTTGAGGGTTTAAGAAATGTGTTTTGTACTGGGGTCAATACAAAATTCGATTTCACGCTCTAGGGGTAAGCTAAGAAGTCTTCAAGAATACGTCAGAAAATTTATTAACACTGGAAATATCATTCAAAATTGTGACTCTCATCCAAGACTTGAATAACACTTAACATTGATACCTATCAACTTGTCATCGTCATTCACGACGTCTCCTACGGAAAGTCTGTCTTCGGTGCATTCCACATAAGGAAGTCAACAATGAAAGGACTGGGGCTCTTTATTTATGGCTTGAAATGACAATGATTGACTTTAGTGGTTTGGTTGCTTGAATTCGCATAACAGGTTTGTTAGGAATATGAAAGCTAACAACCTTACGAAAAGCATGATGAGTAGTTAACCAATCGATTTCTAAAATTGCATCAAAGGCAAGTATTTTCAAAGAGATAAGATTGACAGGTAACGTGAAAGTGTCGATTTGAATCAAACAAGATTTATAAATAGTGGAGGTAACGAAATTTTCTCGGAGTTAACTTCAAACATTGAACACAACTAAGTGAAATAAAAGAGTGAGTAGAACCGGTATCTAACACGGTATAGACTTCGCAAGAGTGTATGACTAACATACCCGTGATAATTTTATTCAGGTTCCTCGTCACGGAAAAAAAAACGCTCTCTTTTAAACTACCGACTTTGGCTTACCTGGGACATCCTTTGGTGCCTCCATCCTAGCTGAACTTGTCTTCGGTGAACGACAAAATCGGGCTAGGTGACCTTCTCTTCCACAATTATAGCATGCTTTGGACGGCATCGCGCAATTTGGACTGATGTGTCCCTCCCCTCCGCATTTGAAGCATATGATAGGTGGTCTTTCTCCTTCCTTAACGACAGGTGCTGGTGCTGACGTCTTTCCATCATTGTTGAATCTTCTCTTCTTGAAATGTCCATTCTTATTGTTTTGGCCCTGATTACCACCGAAGTGGTTACCATTTTTGGCCTGTTGATTTCCTTCACGCTTGTTGTCACCGCTTCGATGACCACTCTCGCTGGTATTATAATTTTGCCGGCTGCTCTCTTTTAGTTGAGTTGACTCGTTATCGCGCTCCACTAACTGAGCCCTATTTACAACATCTGAATATAAACACAATTTATGAGAAATAAGATGTTGACGTATCTCCGGCTTCAAACCTCTTAAAAACATTCGCGCCATTCTCTCTTCATTATCCACCAAGTGGGACGCAAACCGGGATAACTCCGCAAATTTTGCCTCGTATTGCGACACGGTCATATTGTTTTGTTCTAACTTGATAAATTCCACCTCCTTCATGTGGTGAATACTTTCGGGAAAGTATTTGTCGTTGAACAGCTCCTGGAACTTCTCCCAAGATATCTTCAGTACAGCAGGTTGAGTACGTTTTACCGATTCCCACCAGTAATCTGCCTCTCCGCGCAACATAAAGGCGGCAAAGGGAACCTTTTGCTCCTCGGAACATCCCAAGACATCAAATATCTTGGTGATCTGCTTTATCCATGTTTCAGCTATAAGTGGTTTTGGCTCTCCCTTAAACTCTGGTGGTCCCAGCTCCTTGAACTGTTTAGCGGTAACCAACCGTGGATTGCCATTGCTTCCTCCTGCGTTATGAACAGGAGCCGCCTTCGCCTGATGTTGCATGAATTCTAAAAAGCTCCTAAACGTACCGTCGTTCGTCAATTGATCAGTGTTGGTGTTTACAAGAGGATTATCGCCATCCTGTTGCACATTGTCCTGACTATTGATCTGTGGAGAATCAACGGTTTCCTGTGCTCCATTGATAATCTCAACATTCTCAGATGTCATTTTAAGATACTGCCACAAAATAAAAGGTTACTTGACATATAACATATTATCTCTATATTCTGACCGACCAATAGAATAGCACATAAACTTAGGTAGGTCATACTAGCGAAGGAATTCCCCGTCTCTCCCCTCCTAGTACTATTCTCACATCTTAGCTAGGGATCATATCCCTAAGCTCCGATACCAACTGTGACGCCCCCCAAAATTAGGTATACATCACCCATCTTGAGTCGCCAGATACATGGTACAGAATTCAAATACAACTTACTAATAACACTGTCGTGTATAATACGACAAAATACAACTGTGAGTTTGAATACAATTATTGTCTACTAGAGATCATACAAACTCAAAAGGAGTCCTCAATACAATTATTGTCACACTATTTAACAGAATAGTGAGGACTACTAATACTATTCTCTGATCCATCACTCCGTTCCCTGACTCGTCCCAGCTATATTCTCATTTCCTGAAGAGAACAGTGAAAGAAAGGGTGAGCTCAACTAGCCCAGTAAGAAATATTATGACTAAGATAATGCAGAATAAATTATCATTAGCCTTCAACAGTGTTAAATTGATAAAATATAATAATCATCAAGTTTAACTGCAGCGGAACCAGCAATCCATTAGAAGAGTCAAGTAGAAAATAAAATCTACTATCTTTTATGATTTAAAAGGTTTTTCATCACTGTTATAGCTGAGACTCAGCTTAATAAATATTCCACATCATCGAATCACCCCTGCACTACGGCCAAGGATATTCTTTAGTATCACGACCACAATTATTCAGGCACTACGGCCAAGAATATTTGTGTATTCATTAATGGTCATGATCATGCCAACAACTGTCCATCAATGCACTACGGCAAATGAGACTTTTACCACATCATTTGTAACATTACGGTCATGATTATACCGAATAATCCCTGGTCATAATCATACCAAGTCCATCCATGCTCTACAGGCCACAGATGACTTTCAAAAATATAAATAAGAGGATGATGACAATTTTATAAGAATTCAATAAAACAAGTTCAAGAATTATTTTATCCAGAAATTATTAACGTCCAAATTGTCAACACGATACTGTTTTGTGGTGTAAAATTCAAGAATGATCAGAAGAATATATTTTCATGAAAGGATACTGGATGAAGCGCAAATATCAAGGATATTCCACTAATTTCATGGAGTATAGAAGTCAAAGTTTTATCCAACTGAGTAATACCGAATACAATAACAAAAGATATCACCATGCATGCGATAGAGACCACACAAACAGGTTATTCCAGCAGAATAATAATAACGGAACCAGGTCAGGTGAAATTCACACCGACAGGATGTTCCAACAGAATAATAAATATGGAATAGTAAATGATGGAACCAGGTCCGGCGTATAGCACAGACAGGATATTCCGACAAAAAATGTAAAGACAGAATAGTAAATGGAACCAGGTCCGGTGTAAAACACACAAACAGGATATTCCGACAGAATAATAGAATAATGTCACCAAGTATAGGGTAAACCACGTATACAGGTTATTCCGACAGAATAATAAGAAATGGAATAACGTAAGGATTTCACCAAGTATAGGGTATACCGCGTATACGGGTCATGTATAGGGTATGCCACTTTTACAGGTTATTCCAACAGAGTAACAAAGAATGGAATAACATAAGTTCTCTTCAAGAAGAAAGAAGTACAACAAATAATATTCCCTACCTTAGAAGAACTGGATATAAGTGAAGTAGCAGAAAACTCTTCTTCTTTCTCTCTTATTCTCTATACTTTCTCTCTCTATAGCTTGAACGAATTCGTAAGAAATAATGAAGGAATAAGCTTTCTATTTATAGAAAAACTGAGGGTGGCTCTTGGTCTTAACGAAGGGTCAAAATGACTCTTGGTAATATTGAAGAGACAACTACTATTTACGAAGGGGCAAGTAACCCTTGGAACACCGAAGAGGCAATTAACTCTTGGTAATATTGAAGGGACAACTACTATTGACAAAGGTAATTACTATTGAAGAAGGTAATTACTATTTACGAAGGTAAATACTATTGACGAAGGTAAATACTATTGACGAAGGTAAATACTATTGACGAAGGTAATTACTATTTACAAAAATAATTACTATTTACGAAAATAATTACTATTTACGAAAATCATTACTATTTACGAAAGAGACTCTTAGATGACGACATATGGCCCCCCATAAATAATTAAACTTATCACCATCGTCTCAATTATTGTTTAAATAATATATTATATAGATGATACTGTGACAATAATTGAATCAATAAAATAAGAGATATGATGCAGCAATTACTGTAGCAATAATTGAGTATAGCTGAGTGACTTCTTACGTAAGCATCAATAATCAATACCGTGTGCTACTATGCAACAACGCGTATTACTGTACTTTTACTACCGAGTAGCTCAACAGTTTTAACGGTAACACCTCCGCCGTTATTTTCATAAAGTATTTTTGTCGTTTTCTCAATCCGACAATAATTCTGTTGTGGGGTCCACCAATGATTGTGCCGTCGTACGAATATTCCCCGACAAAAAGAATATTCCCCGACCAAACGAATATTTTATAACAACTTGCGTACTTTGCAACATTTATAAATATTACCCACAACTATAACATTCTATCAAATCCGCACCATAACTTTCAAAAATATAATTCGAGAAAATTAAATATTTATTCATAAAATCTGGGGTCTCACAATCTCCCCTCCTTATGAAATTTCGCCCTCGAAATTTACGTACGTACCTGGTATGCCGAACATGTGAGGATACCTTGACTTCACTTCAATTTCTAACTCTTGAGGTATAACATTTGAGCGTCGAATATGATCCTTCTTATCAAAGATGTTAACACGTATCTCCTCATACGTTAAATCTTCTGCTATCTCGTCCGGTTTTAAATTAATAATGTGGTTCGGGTCGTCCACATAATTACGTAACATCGATACGAAAAAAAACGTTCTGAACACGCAACATACTTGGCGGTAAAACGAGTCTATAAGCCACAGTTCCTACTCAATCGAGGATTTCAAATGGGCCAACTAAATCGAGCGTTTAGACTTCCTCTATTCGTCAATTCTTGCTTCTAGAATAACGCCCTCTTGAACCTTCTTAATTCTTCACATTCATCAGCTCTGAGTGTGTAGCTTGAGCGGCTTTAACTTTATCGATTAAAGTCGATTCTACTTGTATATTTGTTATCTTCACATCAGTTCGTATATTCGCACTTGTAAACGCATACGATCTTCTATACAACGCGTCATCTACCATGTTCGCTTTCCTACAATAATATTGCATGGTACGATCGTAATCTTCAACAGTTCGAGCCAACATCTTTGGCACGTTATACGTTCGTTTTAGGTGAAGAAAATATTTGAGGGTTTAAGAAATGTGTTTTGTACTGGGGTCAATACAAAATTCGATTTCACGCTCTAGGGGTAAGCTAAGAAGTCTTCAAGAATACGTCAGAAAATTTATTAACACTGGAAATATCATTCAAAATTGTGACTCTCATCCAAGACTTGAATAACACTTAACATTGATACCTATCAACTTGTCATCGTCATTCACGACGTCTCCTACGGAAAGTCTGTCTTCGGTGCATTCCACATAAGGAAGTCAACAATGAAAGGACTGGGGCTCTTTATTTATGGCTTGAAATGACAATGATTGACTTTAGTGGTTTGGTTGCTTGAATTCGCATAACAGGTTTGTTAGGAATATGAAAGCTAACAACCTTACGAAAAGCATGATGAGTAGTTAACCAATCGATTTCTAAAATTGCATCAAAGGCAAGTATTTTCAAAGAGATAAGATTGACAGGTAACGTGAAAGTGTCGATTTGAATCAAACAAGATTTATAAATAGTGGAGGTAACGAAATTTTCTCGGAGTTAACTTCAAACATTGAACACAACTAAGTGAAATAAAAGAGTGAGTAGAACCGGTATCTAACACGGTATAGACTTCGCAAGAGTGTATGACTAACATACCCGTGATAATTTTATTCAGGTTCCTCGTCACGGAAAAAAAAACGCTCTCTTTTAAACTACCGACTTTGGCTTACCTGGGACATCCTTTGGTGCCTCCATCCTAGCTGAACTTGTCTTCGGTGAACGACAAAATCGGGCTAGGTGACCTTCTCTTCCACAATTATAGCATGCTTTGGACGGCATCGCGCAATTTGGACTGATGTGTCCCTCCCCTCCGCATTTGAAGCATATGATAGGTGGTCTTTCTCCTTCCTTAACGACAGGTGCTGGTGCTGACGTCTTTCCATCATTGTTGAATCTTCTCTTCTTGAAATGTCCATTCTTATTGTTTTGGCCCTGATTACCACCGAAGTGGTTACCATTTTTGGCCTGTTGATTTCCTTCACGCTTGTTGTCACCGCTTCGATGACCACTCTCGCTGGTATTATAATTTTGCCGGCTGCTCTCTTTTAGTTGAGTTGACTCGTTATCGCGCTCCACTAACTGAGCCCTATTTACAACATCTGAATATAAACACAATTTATGAGAAATAAGATGTTGACGTATCTCCGGCTTCAAACCTCTTAAAAACATTCGCGCCATTCTCTCTTCATTATCCACCAAGTGGGACGCAAACCGGGATAACTCCGCAAATTTTGCCTCGTATTGCGACACGGTCATATTGTTTTGTTCTAACTTGATAAATTCCACCTCCTTCATGTGGCGAATACTTTCGGGAAAGTATTTGTCGTTGAACAGCTCCTGGAACTTCTCCCAAGATATCTTCAGTACAGCAGGTTGAGTACGTTTTACCGATTCCCACCAGTAATCTGCCTCTCCGCGCAACATAAAGGCGGCAAAGGGAACCTTTTGCTCCTCGGAACATCCCAAGACATCAAATATCTTGGTGATCTGCTTTATCCATGTTTCAGCTATAAGTGGTTTTGGCTCTCCCTTAAACTCTGGTGGTCCCAGCTCCTTGAACTGTTTAGCGGTAACCAACCGTGGATTGCCATTGCTTCCTCCTGCGTTATGAACAGGAGCCGCCTTCGCCTGATGTTGCATGAATTCTAAAAAGCTCCTAAACGTACCGTCGTTCGTCAATTGATCAGTGTTGGTGTTTACAAGAGGATTATCGCCATCCTGTTGCACATTGTCCTGACTATTGATCTGTGGAGAATCAACGGTTTCCTGTGCTCCATTGATAATCTCAACATTCTCAGATGTCATTTTAAGATACTGCCACAAAATAAAAGGTTACTTGACATATAACATATTATCTCTATATTCTGACCGACCAATAGAATAGCACATAAACTTAGGTAGGTCATACTAGCGAAGGAATTCCCCGTCTCTCCCCTCCTAGTACTATTCTCATATCTTAGCCAGGGATCATATCCCTAAGCTCCGATACCAACTGTGACGCCCCCCAAAATTAGGTATACATCACCCATCTTGAGTCGCCAGATACATGGTACAGAATTCAAATACAACTTACTAATAACACTGTCGTGTATAATACGACAAAATACAACTGTGAGTTTGAATACAATTATTGTCTACTAGAGATCATACAAACTCAAAAGGAGTCCTCAATACAATTATTGTCACACTATTTAACAGAATAGTGAGGACTACTAATACTATTCTCTGATCCATCACTCCGTTCCCCGACTCGTCCCAGCTATATTCTCATTTCCTGAAGAGAACAGTGAAAGAAAGGGTGAGCTCAACTAGCCCAGTAAGAAATATTATGACTAAGATAATGCAGAATAAATTATCATTAGCCTTCAACAGTGTTAAATTGATAAAATATAATAATCATCAAGTTTAACTGCAGCGGAACCAGCAATCCATTAGAAGAGTCAAGTAGAAAATAAAATCTACTATCTTTTATGATTTAAAAGGTTTTTCATCACTGTTATAGCTGAGACTCAGCTTAATAAATATTCCACATCATCGAATCACCCCTGCACTACGGCCAAGGATATTCTTTAGTATCACGACCACAATTATTCAGGCACTACGGCCAAGAATATTTGTGTATTCATTAATGGTCATGATCATGCCAACAACTGTCCATCAATGCACTACGGCAAATGAGACTTTTACCACATCATTTGTAACATTACGGTCATGATTATACCGAATAATCCCTGGTCATAATCATACCAAGTCCATCCATGCTCTACAGGCCACAGATGACTTTCAAAAATATAAATAAGAGGATGATGACAATTTTATAAGAATTCAATAAAACAAGTTCAAGAATTATTTTATCCAGAAATTATTAACGTCCAAATTGTCAACACGATACTGTTTTGTGGTGTAAAATTCAAGAATGATCAGAAGAATATTTTCATGAAAGGATACTGGATGAAGCGCAAATATCAAGGATATTCCACTAATTTCATGGAGTATAGAAGTCAAAGTTTTATCCAACTGAGTAATACCGAATACAATAACAAAAGATATCACCATGCATGCGATAGAGACCGCACAAACAGGTTATTCCAGCAGAATAATAATAACGGAACCAGGTCAGGTGAAATTCACACCGACAGGATGTTCCAACAGAATAATAAATATGGAATAGTAAATGATGGAACCAGGTCCGGCGTATAGCACAGACAGGATATTCCGACAAAAAATGTAAAGACAGAATAATAAATGGAACCAGGTCCGGTGTAAAACACACAGACAGGATATTCCGACAGAATAATAGAATAATGTCACCAAGTATAGGGTAAACCACGTATACAGGTTATTCCGACAGAATAATAAGAAATGGAATAACGTAAGGATTTCACCAAGTATAGGGTATACCGCGTATACGGGTCATGTATAGGGTATGCCACTTTTACAGGTTATTCCAACAGAGTAACAAAGAATGGAATAACATAAGTTCTCTTCAAGAAGAAAGAAGTACAACAAATAATATTCCCTACCTTAGAAGAACTGGATATAAGTGAAGTAGCAGAAAACTCTTCTTCTTTCTCTTATTCTCTATACTTTCTCTCTCTATAGCTTGAACGAATTCGTAAGAAATAATGAAGGAATAAACTTTCTATTTATAGAAAAACTGAGGGTGGCTCTTGGTCTTAACGAAGGGTCAAAATGACTCTTGGTAATATTGAAGAGACAACTACTATTTACGAAGGGGCAAGTAACCCTTGGAACACCGAAGAGGCAATTAACTCTTGGTAATATTGAAGGGACAACTACTATTGACAAAGGTAATTACTATTGAAGAAGGTAATTACTATTTACGAAGGTAAATACTATTGACGAAGGTAAATACTATTGACGAAGGTAAATACTATTGACGAAGGTAATTACTATTTACAAAAATAATTACTATTTACGAAAATAATTACTATTTACGAAAATAATTACTATTTACGAAAATCATTACTATTTACGAAAGAGACTCTTAGATGACGACATATGGCCCCCCATAAATAATTAAACTTATCACCATCGTCTCAATTATTGTTTAAATAAAATATTATATAGATGATACTGTGACAATAATTGAATCAATAAAATAAGAGATATGATGCAGCAATTACTGTAGCAATAATTGAGTATAGCTGAGTGACTTCT
The DNA here is from genome assembly GCA_020205505.1 of Panax japonicus. Lineage (NCBI taxonomy): Eukaryota > Viridiplantae > Streptophyta > Magnoliopsida > Apiales > Araliaceae > Panax > Panax japonicus. The sequence goes on from CM035093.1 coordinate 63,442,027, forward strand.
TACGTAAGCATCAATAATCAATACCGTGTGCTACTATGCAACAACGCGTATTACTGTACTTTTACTACCGAGTAGCTCAACAGTTTTAACGGTAACACCTCCGCCGTTATTTTCATAAAGTATTTTTGTCGTTTTCTCAATCCGACAATAATTCTGTTGTGGGGTCCACCAATGATTGTGCCGTCGTACGAATATTCCCAACTGTGACTCCCCCCAAAATTAGGTATACATCACCCATCTTGAGTCGCCAGATACATGGTACAGAATTCAAATACAACTTACTAATAACACTGTCGTGTATAATACGACAAAATACAACTGTGAGTTTGAATACAATTATTGTCTACTAGAGATCATACAAACTCAAAAGGAGTCCTCAATACAATTATTGTCACACTATTTAACAGAATAGTGAGGACTACTAATACTATTCTCTGATCCATCACTCCGTTCCCCGACTCGTCCCAGCTATATTCTCATTTCCTGAAGAGAACAGTGAAAGAAAGGGTGAGCTCAACTAGCCCAGTAAGAAATATTATGACTAAGATAATGCAGAATAAATTATCATTAGCCTTCAACAGTGTATTTACGAAGGTAATTACTATTTACGAAGGTAATTACTATTTACAAAGGTAATTACTATTTACAAAGGTAATTACTATTTACGAAAATAATTACTATTTACGAAGGTAATTACTATTTACGAAAATAATTACTATTTACAAAAATAATTACTATTTATGAAAGAGACTCTTAGATGACGACATATGGCCCCCCATAAATAATTAAACTTATCACCAACGTCTCATAATAGACTCTTTCTATACATCAAAGATTGAATAAAAATTACCAGAAATTATTTTATTTTTTAATCAACACATAATTAATCTTCCAACAATTATTATAACATTTCATCTCAATTATTGTTTAAATAATATATTATACAAATGATACTGTGACAATAATTGAATCAATAATATAATAGATATGATGCAGCAATTACTGTAGCAATAATTGAGTATAGCTGAGTGACTTCTTACGTAAGCATCAATAATCAATACCGTGTGCTACTATGCAACAACGCGTATTACTGTACTTTCACTACCGAGTAGTTCAACAGTTTTAACGGTAACACCTCCGCCGTTATTTTCATAAAACTAATACAACTGTCGTGTACAATACGACAAAATATAACTGTGAGTTTGAATACAATTATTGTCTACTAGAGAGCATACAAACTCAAAAGGTGTCCTCAATACAATTATTGTCACACTATTTAACAAAATAGTGAGGACTACTAATACTATTCTCTGGTCCATTACTCCGTTCCCCGACTCGTCCCAGCTATATTCTCATTTCCTGAAGAGAACAGTGAAAGAAAGGGTGAGCTCAACTAGCCCAGTAAGAAATATTATGACTAAGATAATGCAGAATAATTTATCATTAGCCTTCAACAGTGTTAAATTGATAAAATATAATAATCATCAAGTTTAACTGCAGCGGAACCAGCAATCCATTAAAAGAGTCAAGTAGAAAATAAAATCTACTATCTTTTATGATTTAAAAGGTTTTTCATCATCGTTATAGCTGAGACTCAGCTTAATAAATATTCCACATCATCGAATCACCCCCGCACTACGGCCAAGGATATTCTTTAGTATCACGACCACAATTATTCATGCACTACGGCCAAGAATATTTGTGTATTCATTAATGGTCATGATCATGCCAACAACTGTCCATCAATGCACTACGGCAAATGAGACTTTTACCACATCATTTGTAACATTACGGTCATGATTACACCGAATAATCCCTGGTCATAATCATACCAAGTCCATCCATGCTTTACAGGCCACAGATGACTTTCAAAAAAATATAAACATGAGGATGATGACAATGATATAAGAATTCAATAAAATAAGTTCAAGAATTATTTTATCCAGGAATTATTAACGTCCAAATTGTCAACACGATACTGTTTTGTGGTGTAAAATTCAAGAATGATCAGAAGAATATTTTCATGAAAGGATACTGGATGAAGCGCAAATATCAAGGATATTCCACTAATTCCATGGAGTATAGAAGTTAAAGTTTTATCCAACTGAGTAATACCGAATACAATAACAAAAGATATCACCATGCATGCGATAGAGACCGCACAAACAGGTTATTCCAGCAGAATAATAATAACGGAACCAGGTCAGGTGAAATTCACACCGACAGGATGTTCCAACAGAATAATAAATGCGGAATAGTAAATGATGGAACCAGGTCCGGCGTATAGCACAGACAGGATATTCCGACAGAAATATAAAGACGGAATAGTAAATGGAACCAGGTCCGGCGTATAGCACAGACAGGATATTCCGACAGAAATACAAAAGCAGAATAGTAAATGGATGTCACCAAGTATAGGGTATTCCGCGTATACAGGTTATTCCAACAGAATAATAATGAATGGAATAACATAAGTTCTCTTCAAGAAGAAAGAAGTACAACAAATAATATTCCCTACCTTAGAAGAACTGGATATAAGTGAAGTAGCAGAATACTTTTCTTCTTTCTCTCTATAGCTTGAGCGAATTCGTAAGAAATAATGAAGGAATGAGCTTTCTATTTATAGAAAAACTGAGGGTGGCTCTTGGTCTTAACGAAGGGTCAAAATGACTCTTGGTAATATTGAAGAGACAACTACTATTTGCGAAAGGGTAATTAACCCTTGGAACACCGAAGAGGCAGTTAACTCTTGGTAATATTGAAGGGACAACTACTATTGACGAATGTAATTACTATTGACGAAGTTAATTACTATTTACGAAGGTAATTACTATTTACGAAGGTAATTACTATTTACAAAAATAATTACTATTTACAAAAGTAATTACTATTTACGAAGGTAATTACTATTTACGAAGGTAATTACTATTTACAAAAATAATTACTATTTACAAAAGTAATTACTATTTACGAAGGTAATTACTATTTACGAAGGTAATTACTATTTACGAAGGTAATTACTATTTACGAAAGAGACTCTTAGATGACGACATATGGCCCCCCATAAATAATTAAACTTATCACCAACGTCTCATAATAGACTCTTTATATACATCAAAGATTGAATAAAAATTACCAGAAATTATTTTATTTTTTAATCAACACATAATTAATCTTCCAACAATTATTATAACTTTTCGTCTCAATTATTGTTTAAATAATATAACATATTATACAGATGATACTGTGACAATAATTGAATCAATAATATAATAGATATGATGCAGCAATTACTGTAGCAATAATTGAGTATAGCTGAGTGACTTCTTACGTAAGCATCAATAATCAATACCGTGTGCTACTATGCAACAACGCGTATTACTGTACTTTTACTACCGAGTAGTTCAACAGTTTTAACGGTAACACCTCCGCCGTTATTTTCATAAAGTATTTTTGTCGTTTTCTAACGTTGTGGGGTCCACCATTGATTGTGCCGTCGTACGAATATTCCCCGAAAAAAAGAATATTCCCCGACCAAACGAATATTTTATAACAACTTGCGTACTTTGCAACATTTATAAATATTACCCACAACTATAATATTATATCAAATCCACACCATAATTTTCAAAAATATAATTCGAGAAAATTAAATATTTATTCATAAAATCTGGTGTCTCACAATCTCCCCTCCTTAAGAAATTTCGCCCTCGAAATTTACGTACGTACCTGGTATGCCGAACATGTGAGGATACCTTGACTTCACTTCAAATTCGAACTCTTGAGATATAACTTTTGAGTGTTTAATACGATTCTTCTTATCCAAGATTGTAACACGTATCTCTTCAAACGTTAAATCATCCGCTATCTCGTCCGGTTCTAAATTAATAATGTGGTTCGGGTCGTCCACATATTTACGTAACATCGATACAAAAAAAACGTTATGAACACGCAATATATTTGGCGGTAAAACGAGTCTATAAGCCACAGTTCCTACTCAATCGAGGATTTCAAATGGGCCAACTAAATCGAGCGTTTAGACTTCCTCTATTCGTCAATTCTTGCTTCTAGAATAACGCCCTCTTGAACCTTATTAATTCTTCACATTCATCAGCTCTGAGTGTGTAGCTTGAGCGGCTTTAACTTTATCGATTAAAGTCGATTCTACTTGTATATTTGTTATCTTCACGTGAGTTCGTATATTTGCACTTGTAAACGCATACGATCTTCTACTCACACGTCAGCTACCATGTTCGCTTTCCCACGATAATATTAAATGATATGATCGTAATCTTCAACAGCTCGAGCCAACATCTTTGGCACGTTATACGTTCGTTTTAGGTGAAGAAAATATTTGAGGGTTTAAGAAATGTGTTTTGTACTGGGGTCAATACAAAATTCGATTTCACGCTCTAGGGGTAAGCTAAGAAGTCTTCAAGAATACGTCAGAAAATTTATTAACACTGGAAATATCATTCAAAATTGTGACTCTCATCCAAGACTTGAATAACACTTAACATTGATACCTATCAACTTGTCATCGTCATTCACGACGTCTCCTACGGAAAGTCTGTCTTCGGTGCATTCCACATAAGGAAGTCAACAATGAAAGGACTGGGGCTCTTTATTTATGGCTTGAAATGACAATGATTGACTTTAGTGGTTTGGTTGCTTGAATTCGCATAACAGGTTTGTTAGGAATATGAAAGCTAACAACCTTACGAAAAGCATGATGAGTAGTTAACCAATCGATTTCTAAAATTGCATCAAAGGCAAGTATTTTCAAAGAGATAAGATTGACAGGTAACGTGAAAGTGTCGATTTGAATCAAACAAGATTTATAAATAGTGGAGGTAACGAAATTTTCTCGGAGTTAACTTCAAACATTGAACACAACTAAGTGAAATAAAAGAGTGAGTAGAACCGGTATCTAATACGGTATAGACTTCGCAAGAGTTTGTAATTAACTTACCCGTAATAACTTCGTTCGGGTTTCGCAACAAATGCTCTTATTTAAACTATCGGATTTGGTTTTGCTATAGAGTATATTCCACCTTTAGTTGCTTCGTCGCATTCCTGATCCATGATTCGAATCATTATTCTCCGATCCATATCGAATTGGGGTTGACCGTTATGCACAGGATAATGCTAAATTCGATGTTGGATTCTCCCAATTGTTGTCCAAAAAGCAAAATCCATTTCATCTATTTTAGCTTTATTAGATCGGACGTCTTTTTCTACACTATCAACGCGTCGTGCGGCTGTTACCCACACATCATCTATTCTTCTTCGTTCAGTTGTTTCTGCTTTCATCAGAACTTTGATCAGTGCGTTCTCAGATTCCAGCTCTAATATCTTATACTCTGCCAAAGAGTGCTTCTGTTCAAGCATCGCACATCGGGTGACACAATTTTGAATTGTTGTATCTCTTTGTTCCACAACCGCCTGCCGTTCTTCAGCCTGCTCTTCTAACTCATGAACACGATTTTGTAATTCTAAGTTTCGATTATAAAATTCGTTTAACCAATTCTCTTCAGGTTCCTCTTCTTCGTCTTCTTCCTCTTCCTCCTCACTCTCAGCTGCTACCTCTGCAACTAGCTCGGGTGCAACTATTAGTTCTTCATTCACCACGTAAATATCTCTAATTTGTCCTTCGTCTAACACCGCATTATCCTGATTAGTGATTAAAGGTGTCTCGACGGTCTCATTCACTCCATTGTGAACATTTTTAGCTGCCATTTCCAAATACTGCCACAAAACAAGGATTAGATAACATATCACATATTATCCCTATACTATGACCGACCAATTAAATAACAAATAAACTTAAGTAGGTCATACTAGCGAAGGAATTCCCCCTCTCTCCCCTCCTAGTTCTAGTCTCACATCTTAGCCAGGGATCATATCCCTAAGCTCTGATACCAACTGTGACGCCCCCCAAAATTAGGTATACATCACCCATCTTGAGTCGCCAGATACATGGTACAGAATTCAAATACAACTTACTAATAACACTGTCGTGTATAATACGACAAAATACAACTGTGAGTTTGAATACAATTATTGTCTACTAGAGATCATACAAACTCAAAAGGAGTCCTCAATACAATTATTGTCACACTATTTAACAGAATAGTGAGGACTACTAATACTATTCTCTGATCCATCACTCCGTTCCCCGACTCGTCCCAGCTATATTCTCATTTCCTGAAGAGAACAGTGAAAGAAAGGGTGAGCTCAACTAGCCCAGTAAGAAATATTATGACTAAGATAATGCAGAATAAATTATCATTAGCCTTCAACAGTGTTAAATTGATAAAATATAATAATCATCAAGTTTAACTGCAGCGGAACCAGCAATCCATTAGAAGAGTCAAGTAGAAAATAAAATCTACTATCTTTTATGATTTAAAAGGTTTTTCATCACTGTTATAGCTGAGACTCAGCTTAATAAATATTCCACATCATCGAATCACCCCTGCACTACGGCCAAGGATATTCTTTAGTATCACGACCACAATTATTCAGGCACTACGGCCAAGAATATTTGTGTATTCATTAATGGTCATGATCATGCCAACAACTGTCCATCAATGCACTACGGCAAATGAGACTTTTACCACATCATTTGTAACATTACGGTCATGATTATACCGAATAATCCCTGGTCATAATCATACCAAGTCCATCCATGCTCTACAGGCCACAGATGACTTTCAAAAATATAAATAAGAGGATGATGACAATTTTATAAGAATTCAATAAAACAAGTTCAAGAATTATTTTATCCAGAAATTATTAACGTCCAAATTGTCAACACGATACTGTTTTGTGGTGTAAAATTCAAGAATGATCAGAAGAATATTTTCATGAAAGGATACTGGATGAAGCGCAAATATCAAGGATATTCCACTAATTTCATGGAGTATAGAAGTCAAAGTTTTATCCAACTGAGTAATACCGAATACAATAACAAAAGATATCACCATGCATGCGATAGAGACCGCACAAACAGGTTATTCCAGCAGAATAATAATAACGGAACCAGGTCAGGTGAAATTCACACCGACAGGATGTTCCAACAGAATAATAAATATGGAATAGTAAATGATGGAACCAGGTCCGGCGTATAGCACAGACAGGATATTCCGACAAAAAATGTAAAGACAGAATAGTAAATGGAACCAGGTCCGGTGTAAAACACACAGACAGGATATTCCGACAGAATAATAGAATAATGTCACCAAGTATAGGGTAAACCACGTATACAGGTTATTCCGACAGAATAATAAGAAATGGAATAACGTAAGGATTTCACCAAGTATAGGGTATACCGCGTATACGGGTCATGTATAGGGTATGCCACTTTTACAGGTTATTCCAACAGAGTAACAAAGAATGGAATAACATAAGTTCTCTTCAAGAAGAAAGAAGTACAACAAATAATATTCCCTACCTTAGAAGAACTGGATATAAGTGAAGTAGCAGAAAACTCTTCTTCTTTCTCTCTTATTCTCTATACTTTCTCTCTCTATAGCTTGAACGAATTCGTAAGAAATAATGAAGGAATAAGCTTTCTATTTATAGAAAACTGAGGGTGGCTCTTGGTCTTAACGAAGGGTCAAAATGACTCTTGGTAATATTGAAGAGACAACTACTATTTACGAAGGGGCAAGTAACCCTTGGAACACCGAAGAGGCAATTAACTCTTGGTAATATTGAAGGGACAACTACTATTGACAAAGGTAATTACTATTGAAGAAGGTAATTACTATTTACGAAGGTAAATACTATTGACGAAGGTAAATACTATTGACGAAGGTAAATACTATTGACGAAGGTAATTACTATTTACAAAAATAATTACTATTTACGAAAATAATTACTATTTACGAAAATAATTACTATTTACGAAAATCATTACTATTTACGAAAGAGACTCTTAGATGACGACATATGGCCCCCCATAAATAATTAAACTTATCACCATCGTCTCAATTATTGTTTAAATAATATATTATATAGATGATACTGTGACAATAATTGAATCAATAAAATAAGAGATATGATGCAGCAATTACTGTAGCAATAATTGAGTATAGCTGAGTGACTTCTTACGTAAGCATCAATAATCAATACCGTGTGCTACTATGCAACAACGCGTATTACTGTACTTTTACTACCGAGTAGCTCAACAGTTTTAACGGTAACACCTCCGCCGTTATTTTCATAAAGTATTTTTGTCGTTTTCTCAATCCGACAATAATTCTGTTGTGGGGTCCACCAATGATTGTGCCGTCGTACGAATATTCCCCGACAAAAAGAATATTCCCCGACCAAACGAATATTTTATAACAACTTGCGTACTTTGCAACATTTATAAATATTACCCACAACTATAACATTATATCAAATCCGCACCATAACTTTCAAAAATATAATTCGATAAAATTAAATATTTATTCATAAAATCTGGGGTCTCACAATCTCCCCTCCTTATGAAATTTCGCCCTCGAAATTTACGTACGTACCTGGTATGCCGAACATGTGAGGATACCTTGACTTCACTTCAATTTCTAACTCTTGAGGTATAACATTTGAGCGTCGAATATGATCCTTCTTATCAAAGATGTTAACACGTATCTCCTCATACGTTAAATCTTCTGCTATCTCGTCCGGTTTTAAATTAATAATGTGGTTCGGGTCGTCCACATAATTACGTAACATCGATACGAAAAAAAAACGTTCTGAACACGCAACATACTTGGCGGTAAAACGAGTCTATAAGCCACAGTTCCTACTCAATCGAGGATTTCAAATGGGCCAACTAAATCGAGCGTTTAGACTTCCTCTATTCGTCAATTCTTGCTTCTAGAATAACGCCCTCTTGAACCTTCTTAATTCTTCACATTCATCAGCTCTGAGTGTGTAGCTTGAGCGGCTTTAACTTTATCGATTAAAGTCGATTCTACTTGTATATTTGTTATCTTCACATCAGTTCGTATATTCGCACTTGTAAACGCATACGATCTTCTATACAACGCGTCATCTACCATGTTCGCTTTCCTACAATAATATTGCATGGTACGATCGTAATCTTCAACAGCTCGAGCCAACATCTTTGGCACGTTATACGTTCGTTTTAGGTGAAGAAAATATTTGAGGGTTTAAGAAATGTGTTTTGTACTGGGGTCAATACAAAATTCGATTTCACGCTCTAGGGGTAAGCTAAGAAGTCTTCAAAAATACGTCAGAAAATTTATTAACACTGGAAATATCATTCAAAATTGTGACTCTCATCCAAGACTTGAATAACACTTAACATTGATACCTATCAACTTGTCATCGTCATTCACGACGTCTCCTACGGAAAGTCTGTCTTCGGTGCATTCCACATAAGGAAGTCAACAATGAAAGGACTGGGGCTCTTTATTTATGGCTTGAAATGACAATGATTGACTTTAGTGGTTTGGTTGCTTGAATTCGCATAACAGGTTTGTTAGGAATATGAAAGCTAACAACCTTACGAAAAGCATGATGAGTAGTTAACCAATCGATTTCTAAAATTGCATCAAAGGCAAGTATTTTCAAAGAGATAAGATTGACAGGTAACGTGAAAGTGTCGATTTGAATCAAACAAGATTTATAAATAGTGGAGGTAACGAAATTTTCTCGGAGTTAACTTCAAACATTGAACACAACTAAGTGAAATAAAAGAGTGAGTAGAACCGGTATCTAACACGGTATAGACTTCGCAAGAGTGTATGACTAACATACCCGTGATAATTTTATTCAGGTTCCTCGTCACGGAAAAAAAACGCTCTCTTTTAAACTACCGACTTTGGCTTACCTGGGACATCCTTTGGTGCCTCCATCCTAGCTGAACTTGTCTTCGGTGAACGACAAAATCGGGCTAGGTGACCTTCTCTTCCACAATTATAGCATGCTTTGGACGGCATCGCGCAATTTGGACTGATGCGTCCCTCCCCTCCGCATTTGAAGCATATGATAGGTGGTCTTTCTCCTTCCTTAACGACAGGTGCTGGTGCTGACGTCTTTCCATCATTGTTGAATCTTCTCTTCTTGAAATGTCCATTCTTATTGTTTTGGCCCTGATTACCACCGAAGTGGTTACCATTTTTGGCCTGTTGATTTCCTTCACGCTTGTTGTCACCGCTTCGATGACCACTCTCGCTGGTATTATAATTTTGCCGGCTGCTCTCTTTTAGTTGAGTTGACTCGTTATCGCGCTCCACTAACTGAGCCCTATTTACAACATCTGAATATAAACACAATTTATGAGAAATAAGATGTTGATGTATCTCCGGCTTCAAACCTCTTAAAAACATTCGCGCCATTCTCTCTTCATTATCCACCAAGTGGGACGCAAACCGGGATAACTCCGCAAATTTTGCCTCGTATTGCGACACGGTCATATTGTTTTGTTCTAACTTGATAAATTCCACCTCCTTCATGTGGCGAATACTTTCGGGAAAGTATTTGTCGTTGAACAGCTCCTGGAACTTCTCCCAAGATATCTTCAGTACAGCAGGTTGAGTACGTTTTACCGATTCCCACCAGTAATCTGCCTCTCCGCGCAACATAAAGGCGGCAAAGGGAACCTTTTGCTCCTCGGAACATCCCAAGACATCAAATATCTTGGTGATCTGCTTTATCCATGTTTCAGCTATAAGTGGTTTTGGCTCTCCCTTAAACTCTGGTGGTCCCAGCTCCTTGAACTGTTTAGCGGTAACCAACCGTGGATTGCCATTGCTTCCTCCTGCGTTATGAACAGGAGCCGCCTTCGCCTGATGTTGCATGAATTCTAAAAAGCTCCTAAACGTACCGTCGTTCGTCAATTGATCAGTGTTGGTGTTTACAAGAGGATTATCGCCATCCTGTTGCACATTGTCCTGACTATTGATCTGTGGAGAATCAACGGTTTCCTGTGCTCCATTGATAATCTCAACATTCTCAGATGTCATTTTAAGATACTGCCACAAAATAAAAGGTTACTTGACATATAACATATTATCTCTATATTCTGACCGACCAATAGAATAGCACATAAACTTAGGTAGGTCATACTAGCGAAGGAATTCCCCGTCTCTCCCCTCCTAGTACTATTCTCACATCTTAGCCAGGGATCATATCCCTAAGCTCTGATACCAACTGTGACGCCCCCAAAATTAGGTATACATCACCCATCTTGAGTCGCCAGATACATGGTACAGAATTCAAATACAACTTACTAATACCAGTGTCGTGTACAATACGACAAAATATAACTGTGAGTTTGAATACAATTATTGTCTACTAGAGATCATACAAACTCAAAAGGAGTCCTCAATACAATTATTGTCACACTATTTAACAGAATAGTGAGGACTACTAATGCTATCCTCTGGACCATTACTTCTTTCCCCGACTCGTCCCAGCTATATTCTCATTTCCTGAAGAGAACAGTGAAAGAAAGGGTGAGCTCAACTAGCCCAGTAAGAAATATTATGACTAAGATAATGCAGAATAAATTATCATTAGCCTTCAACAGTGTTAAATTGATAAAATATAATAATCATCAAGTTTAACTGCAGCGGAACCAGCAATCCATTAGAAGAGTCAAGTAGAAAATAAAATCTACTATCTTTTATGATTTAAAAGGTTTTTCATCACTGTTATAGCTGAGACTCAGCTTAATAAATATTCCACATCATCGAATCACTCCTGCACTACGGCCAAGGATATTCTTTAGTATCACGACCACAATTATTCAGGCACTACGGCCAAGAATATTTGTGTATTCATTAATGGTCATGATCATGCCAACAACTGTCCATCAATGCACTACGGCAAATGAGACTTTTACCACATCATTTGTAACATTACGGTCATGATTATACCGAATAATCCCTGGTCATAATCATACCAAGTCCATCCATGCTCTACAGGCCACAGATGACTTTCAAAAATATAAATAAGAGGATGATGACAATTTTATAAGAATTCAATAAAACAAGTTCAAGAATTATTTTATCCAGAAATTATTAACGTCCAAATTGTCAACACGATACTGTTTTGTGGTGTAAAATTCAAGAATGATCAGAAGAATATTTTCATGAAAGGATACTGGATGAAGCGCAAATATCAAGGATATTCCACTAATTTCATGGAGTATAGAAGTCAAAGTTTTATCCAACTGAGTAATACCGAATACAATAACAAAAGATATCACCATGCATGCGATAGAGACCGCACAAACAGGTTATTCCAGCAGAATAATAATAACGGAACCAGATCAGGTGAAATTCACACCGACAGGATGTTCCAACAGAATAATAAATATGGAATAGTAAATGATGGAACCAGGTCCGGCGTATAGCACAGACAGGATATTCCGACAAAAAATGTAAAGACAGAATAGTAAATGGAACCAGGTCCGGTGTAAAACACACAGACAGGATATTCCGACAGAATAATAGAATAATGTCACCAAGTATAGGGTAAACCACGTATACAGGTTATTCCGACAGAATAATAAGAAATGGAATAACGTAAGGATTTCACCAAGTATAGGGTATACCGCGTATACGGGTCATGTATAGGGTATGCCACTTTTACAGGTTATTCCAACAGAGTAACAAAGAATGGAATAACATAAGTTCTCTTCAAGAAGAAAGAAGTACAACAAATAATATTCCCTACCTTAGAAGAACTGGATATAAGTGAAGTAGCAGAAAACTCTTCTTCTTTCTCTCTTATTCTCTATACTTTCTCTCTCTATAGCTTGAACGAATTCGTAAGAAATAATGAAGGAATAAGCTTTCTATTTATAGAAAAACTGAGGGTGGCTCTTGGTCTTAACGAAGGGTCAAAATGACTCTTGGTAATATTGAAGAGACAACTACTATTTACGAAGGGGCAAGTAACCCTTGGAACACCGAAGAGGCAATTAACTCTTGGTAATATTGAAGGGACAACTACTATTGACAAAGGTAATTACTATTGAAGAAGGTAATTACTATTTACGAAGGTAAATACTATTGACGAAGGTAAATACTATTGACGAAGGTAAATACTATTGACGAAGGTAATTACTATTTACAAAAATAATTACTATTTACGAAAATAATTACTATTTACGAAAATAATTACTATTTACGAAAATCATTACTATTTACGAAAGAGACTCTTAGATGACGACATATGGCCCCCCATAAATAATTAAACTTATCACCATCGTCTCAGTTATTGTTTAAATAATATATTATATAGATGATACTGTGACAATAATTGAATCAATAAAATAAGAAATATGATGCAGCAATTACTGTAGCAATAATTGAGTATAGCTGAGTGACTTCTTACGTAAGCATCAATAATCAATACCGTGTGCTACTATGCAACAACGCGTATTACTGTACTTTTACTACCGAGTAGCTCAACAGTTTTAACGGTAACACCTCCGCCGTTATTTTCATAAAGTATTTTTGTCGTTTTCTCAATCCGACAATAATTCTGTTGTGGGGTCCACCAATGATTGTGCCGTCGTACGAATATTCCCCGACAAAAAGAATATTCCCCGACCAAACGAATATTTTATAACAACTTGCGTACTTTGCAACATTTATAAATATTACCCACAACTATAACATTATATCAAATCCGCACCATAACTTTCAAAAATATAATTCGATAAAATTAAATATTTATTCATAAAATCTGGGGTCTCACAATCTCCCCTCCTTATGAAATTTCGCCCTCGAAATTTACGTACGTACCTGGTATGCCGAACATTTGAGGATACCTTGACTTCACTTCAATTTCTAACTCTTGAGGTATAACATTTGAGCGTCGAATATGATCCTTCTTATCAAAGATGTTAACACGTATCTCCTCATACGTTAAATCTTCTGCTATCTCGTCCGGTTTTAAATTAATAATGTGGTTCGGGTCGTCCACATAATTACGTAACATCGATACGAAAAAAAACGTTCTGAACACGCAACATACTTGGCGGTAAAACGAGTCTATAAGCCACAGTTCCTACTCAATCGAGGATTTCAAATGGGCCAACTAAATCGAGCGTTTAGACTTCCTCTATTCGTCAATTCTTGCTTCTAGAATAACGCCCTCTTGAACCTTCTTAATTCTTCACATTCATCAGCTCTGAGTGTGTAGCTTGAGCGGCTTTAACTTTATCGATTAAAGTCGATTCTACTTGTATATTTGTTATCTTCACATCAGTTCGTATATTCGCACTTGTAAACGCATACGATCTTCTATACAACGCGTCATCTACCATGTTCGCTTTCCTACAATAATATTGCATGGTACGATCGTAATCTTCAACAGCTCGAGCCAACATCTTTGGCACGTTATACGTTCGTTTTAGGTGAAGAAAATATTTGAGGGTTTAAGAAATGTGTTTTGTACTGGGGTCAATACAAAATTCGATTTCACGCTCTAGGGGTAAGCTAAGAAGTCTTCAAAAATACGTCAGAAAATTTATTAACACTGGAAATATCATTCAAAATTGTGACTCTCATCCAAGACTTGAATAACACTTAACATTGATACCTATCAACTTGTCATCGTCATTCACGACGTCTCCTACGGAAAGTCTGTCTTCGGTGCATTCCACATAAGGAAGTCAACAATGAAAGGACTGGGGCTCTTTATTTATGGCTTGAAATGACAATGATTGACTTTAGTGGTTTGGTTGCTTGAATTCGCATAACAGGTTTGTTAGGAATATGAAAGCTAACAACCTTACGAAAAGCATGATGAGTAGTTAACCAATCGATTTCTAAAATTGCATCAAAGGCAAGTATTTTCAAAGAGATAAGATTGACAGGTAACGTGAAAGTGTCGATTTGAATCAAACAAGATTTATAAATAGTGGAGGTAACGAAATTTTCTCGGAGTTAACTTCAAACATTGAACACAACTAAGTGAAATAAAAGAGTGAGTAGAACCGGTATCTAACACGGTATAGACTTCGCAAGAGTGTATGACTAACATACCCGTGATAATTTTATTCAGGTTCCTCGTCACGGAAAAAAAAACGCTCTCTTTTAAACTACCGACTTTGGCTTACCTGGGACATCCTTTGGTGCCTCCATCCTAGCTGAACTTGTCTTCGGTGAACGACAAAATCGGACTAGGTGACCTTCTCTTCCACAATTATAGCATGCTTTGGACGGCATCGCGCAATTTGGACTGATGCGTCCCTCCCCTCCGCATTTGAAGCATATGATAGGTGGTCTTTCTCCTTCCTTAACGACAGGTGCTGGTGCTGACGTCTTTCCATCATTGTTGAATCTTCTCTTCTTGAAATGTCCATTCTTATTGTTTTGGCCCTGATTACCACCGAAGTGGTTACCATTTTTGGCCTGTTGATTTCCTTCACGCTTGTTGTCACCGCTTCGATGACCACTCTCGCTGGTATTATAATTTTGCCGGCTGCTCTCTTTTAGTTGAGTTGACTCGTTATCGCGCTCCACTAACTGAGCCCTATTTACAACATCTGAATATAAACACAATTTATGAGAAATAAGATGTTGACGTATCTCCGGCTTCAAACCTCTTAAAAACATTCGCGCCATTCTCTCTTCATTATCCACCAAGTGGGACGCAAACCGGGATAACTCCGCAAATTTTGCCTCGTATTGCGACACGGTCATATTGTTTTGTTCTAACTTGATAAATTCCACCTCCTTCATGTGGCGAATACTTTCGGGAAAGTATTTGTCGTTGAACAGCTCCTGGAACTTCTCCCAAGATATCTTCAGTACAGCAGGTTGAGTACGTTTTACCGATTCCCACCAGTAATCTGCCTCTCCGCGCAACATAAAGGCGGCAAAGGGAACCTTTTGCTCCTCGGAACATCCCAAGACATCAAATATCTTGGTGATCTGCTTTATCCATGTTTCAGCTATAAGTGGTTTTGGCTCTCCCTTAAACTCTGGTGGTCCCAGCTCCTTGAACTGTTTAGCGGTAACCAACCGTGGATTGCCATTGCTTCCTCCTGCGTTATGAACAGGAGCCGCCTTCGCCTGATGTTGCATGAATTCTAAAAAGCTCCTAAACGTACCGTCGTTCGTCAATTGATCAGTGTTGGTGTTTACAAGAGGATTATCGCCATCCTGTTGCACATTGTCCTGACTATTGATCTGTGGAGAATCAACGGTTTCCTGTGCTCCATTGATAATCTCAACATTCTCAGATGTCATTTTAAGATACTGCCACAAAATAAAAGGTTACTTGACATATAACATATTATCTCTATATTCTGACCGACCAATAGAATAGCACATAAACTTAGGTAGGTCATACTAGCGAAGGAATTCCCCGTCTCTCCCCTCCTAGTACTATTCTCACATCTTAGCCAGGGATCATATCCCTAAGCTCTGATACCAACTGTGACGCCCCCAAAATTAGGTATACATCACCCATCTTGAGTCGCCAGATACATGGTACAGAATTCAAATACAACTTACTAATACCAGTGTCGTGTACAATACGACAAAATATAACTGTGAGTTTGAATACAATTATTGTCTACTAGAGATCATACAAACTCAAAAGGAGTCCTCAATACAATTATTGTCACACTATTTAACAGAATAGTGAGGACTACTAATACTATTCTCTGATCCATCACTCCGTTCCCCGACTCGTCCCAGCTATATTCTCATTTCCTGAAGAGAACAGTGAAAGAAAGGGTGAGCTCAACTAGCCCAGTAAGAAATATTATGACTAAGATAATGCAGAATAAATTATCATTAGCCTTCAACAGTGTTAAATTGATAAAATATAATAATCATCAAGTTTAACTGCAGCGGAACCAGCAATCCATTAGAAGAGTCAAGTAGAAAATAAAATCTACTATCTTTTATGATTTAAAAGGTTTTTCATCACTGTTATAGCTGAGACTCAGCTTAATAAATATTCCACATCATCGAATCACCCCTGCACTACGGCCAAGGATATTCTTTAGTATCACGACCACAATTATTCAGGCACTACGGCCAAGAATATTTGTGTATTCATTAATGGTCATGATCATGCCAACAACTGTCCATCAATGCACTACGGCAAATGAGACTTTTACCACATCATTTGTAACATTACGGTCATGATTATACCGAATAATCCCTGGTCATAATCATACCAAGTCCATCCATGCTCTACAGGCCACAGATGACTTTCAAAAATATAAATAAGAGGATGATGACAATGATATAAGAATTCAATAAAACAAGTTCAAGAATTATTTTATCCAGGAATTATTAACGTCCAAATTGTCAACACGATACTGTTTTGTGGTGTAAAATTCAAGAATGATCAGAAGAATATTTCCATGAAAGGATACTGGATGAAGCGCAAATGTCAAGGATATTCCACTAATTTCATGGAGTATAGAAGTCAAAGTTTTATCCAACTGAGTATAATAAAGAATGGAATAACAAAAGAAATCACCATGCATGCGATAGACCGCACAGACAGGTTATTCCAGCAGAATAATAATAACGGAACCAGGTCAGGTGAAATTCACACCGACAGGATGTTCCAACAGAATAATAAATACGGAATAGTAAATGATGGAACCAGGTCCGGCGTATAGCACAGACAGGATATTCCGACAAAAAATGTAAAGACAGAATAGTAAATGGAACCAGGTCCGGTGTAAAACACACAGACAGGATATTCCGACAGAATAATAGAATAATGTCACCAAGTATAGGGTAAACCACGTATACAGGTTATTCCAACAGAATAATAAGAAATGGAATAACGTAAGGATTTCACCAAGTATAGGGTATACCGCGTATACGGGTCATGTATAGGGTATGCCACTTTTACAGGTTATTCCAACAGAATAACAAAGAATGGAATAACATAAGTTCTCTTCAAGAAGAAAGAAGTACAACAAATAATATTCTCTACCTTAGAAGAACTGGATATAAGTGAAGTAGCAGAAAACTCTTCTTCTTTCTCTCTTATTCTCTATACTTTCTCTCTCTATAGCTTGAACGAATTCGTAAGAAATAATGAAGGAATAAGCTTTCTATTTATAGAAAAACTGAGGGTGGCTCTTGGTCTTAACGAAGGGTCAAAATGACTCTTGGTAATATTGAAGAGACAACTACTATTTACGAAGGGGCAAGTAACCCTTGGAACACCGAAGAGGCAATTAACTCTTGGTAATATTGAAGGGACAACTACTATTGACAAAGGTAATTACTATTGAAGAAGGTAATTACTATTTACGAAGGTAAATACTATTGACGAAGGTAAATACTATTGACGAAGGTAAATACTATTGACGAAGGTAATTACTATTTACAAAAATAATTACTATTTACGAAAATAATTACTATTTACGAAAATAATTACTATTTACGAAAATCATTACTATTTACGAAAGAGACTCTTAGATGACGACATATGGCCCCCCATAAATAATTAAACTTATCACCATCGTCTCAATTATTGTTTAAATAATATATTATATAGATGATACTGTGACAATAATTGAATCAATAAAATAAGAGATATGATGCAGCAATTACTGTAGCAATAATTGAGTATAGCTGAGTGACTTCTTACGTAAGCATCAATAATCAATACCGTGTGCTACTATGCAACAACGCGTATTACTGTACTTTTACTACCGAGTAGCTCAACAGTTTTAACGGTAACACCTCCGCCGTTATTTTCATAAAGTATTTTTGTCGTTTTCTCAATCCGACAATAATTCTGTTGTGGGGTCCACCAATGATTGTGCCGTCGTACGAATATTCCCCGACAAAAAGAATATTCCCCGACCAAACGAATATTTTATAACAACTTGCGTACTTTGCAACATTTATAAATATTACCCACAACTATAACATTATATCAAATCCGCACCATAACTTTCAAAAATATAATTCGAGAAAATTAAATATTTATTCATAAAATCTGGGGTCTCACTTTCCTACAATAATATTGCATGGTACGATCGTAATCTTCAACAGCTCGAGCCAACATCTTTGGCACGTTATACGTTCGTTTTAGGTGAAGAAAATATTTGAGGGTTTAAGAAATGTGTTTTGTACTGGGGTCAATACAAAATTCGATTTCACGCTCTAGGGGTAAGCTAAGAAGTCTTCAAGAATACGTCAGAAAATTTATTAACACTGGAAATATCATTCAAAATTGTGACTCTCATCCAAGACTTGAATAACACTTAACATTGATACCTATCAACTTGTCATCGTCATTCACGACGTCTCCTACGGAAAGTCTGTCTTCGGTGCATTCCACATAAGGAAGTCAACAATGAAAGGACTGGGGCTCTTTATTTATGGCTTGAAATGACAATGATTGACTTTAGTGGTTTGGTTGCTTGAATTCGCATAACAGGTTTGTTAGGAATATGAAAGCTAACAACCTTACGAAAAGCATGATGAGTAGTTAACCAATCGATTTCTAAAATTGCATCAAAGGCAAGTATTTTCAAAGAGATAAGATTGACAGGTAACGTGAAAGTGTCGATTTGAATCAAACAAGATTTATAAATAGTGGAGGTAACGAAATTTTCTCGGAGTTAACTTCAAACATTGAACACAACTAAGTGAAATAAAAGAGTGAGTAGAACCGGTATCTAACACGGTATAGACTTCGCAAGAGTGTATGACTAACATACCCGTGATAATTTTATTCAGGTTCCTCGTCACGGAAAAAAAAACGCTCTCTTTTAAACTACCGACTTTGGCTTACCTGGGACATCCTTTGGTGCCTCCATCCTAGCTGAACTTGTCTTCGGTGAACGACAAAATCGGGCTAGGTGACCTTCTCTTCCACAATTATAGCATGCTTTGGACGGCATCGCGCAATTTGGACTGATGTGTCCCTCCCCTCCGCATTTGAAGCATATGATAGGTGGTCTTTCTCCTTCCTTAACGACAGGTGCTGGTGCTGACGTCTTTCCATCATTGTTGAATCTTCTCTTCTTGAAATGTCCATTCTTATTGTTTTGGCCCTGATTACCACCGAAGTGGTTACCATTTTTGGCCTGTTGATTTCCTTCACGCTTGTTGTCACCGCTTCGATGACCACTCTCGCTGGTATTATAATTTTGCCGGCTGCTCTCTTTTAGTTGAGTTGACTCGTTATCGCGCTCCACTAACTGAGCCCTATTTACAACATCTGAATATAAACACAATTTATGAGAAATAAGATGTTGACGTATCTCCGGCTTCAAACCTCTTAAAAACATTCGCGCCATTCTCTCTTCATTATCCACCAAGTGGGACGCAAACCGGGATAACTCCGCAAATTTTGCCTCGTATTGCGACACGGTCATATTGTTTTGTTCTAACTTGATAAATTCCACCTCCTTCATGTGGCGAATACTTTCGGGAAAGTATTTGTCGTTGAACAGCTCCTGGAACTTCTCCCAAGATATCTTCAGTACAGCAGGTTGAGTACGTTTTACCGATTCCCACCAGTAATCTGCCTCTCCGCGCAACATAAAGGCGGCAAAGGGAACCTTTTGCTCCTCGGAACATCCCAAGACATCAAATATCTTGGTGATCTGCTTTATCCATGTTTCAGCTATAAGTGGTTTTGGCTCTCCCTTAAACTCTGGTGGTCCCAGCTCCTTGAACTGTTTAGCGGTAACCAACCGTGGATTGCCATTGCTTCCTCCTGCGTTATGAACAGGAGCCGCCTTCGCCTGATGTTGCATGAATTCTAAAAAGCTCCTAAACGTACCGTCGTTCGTCAATTGATCAGTGTTGGTGTTTACAAGAGGATTATCGCCATCCTGTTGCACATTGTCCTGACTATTGATCTGTGGAGAATCAACAGTTTCCTGTGCTCCATTGATAATCTCAACATTCTCAGATGTCATTTTAAGATACTGCCACAAAATAAAAGGTTACTTGACATATAACATATTATCTCTATATTCCGACCGACCAATAGAATAGCACATAAACTTAGGTAGGTCATACTAGCGAAGGAATTCCCCGTCTCTCCCCTCCTAGTACTATTCTCACATCTTAGCCAGGGATCATATCCCTAAGCTCTGATACCAACTGTGACGCCCCCCAAAATTAGGTATACATCACCCATCTTGAGTCGCCAGATACGTGGTACAGAATTCAAATACAACTTACTAATAACACTGTCGTGTATAATACGACAAAATACAACTGTGAGTTTGAATACAATTATTGTCTACTAGAGATCATACAAACTCAAAAGGAGTCCTCAATACAATTATTGTCACACTATTTAACAGAATAGTGAGGACTACTAATATTATTCTCTGATCCATCACTCCGTTCCCCGACTCGTCCCAGCTATATTCTCATTTCCTGAAGAGAACAGTGAAAGAAAGGGTGAGCTCAACTAGCCCAGTAAGAAATATTATGACTAAGATAATGCAGAATAAATTATCATTAGCCTTCAACAGTGTTAAATTGATAAAATATAATAATCATCAAGTTTAACTGCAGCGGAACCAGCAATCCATTAGAAGAGTCAAGTAGAAAATAAAATCTACTATCTTTTATGATTTAAAAGGTTTTTCATCACTGTTATAGCTGAGACTCAGCTTAATAAATATTCCACATCATCGAATCACCCCTGCACTACGGCCAAGGATATTCTTTAGTATCACGACCACAATTATTTAGGCACTACGGCCAAGAATATTTGTGTATTCATTAATGGTCATGATCATGCCAACAACTGTCCATCAATGCACTACGGCAAATGAGACTTTTACCACATCATTTGTAACATTACGGTCATGATTATACCGAATAATCCCTGGTCATAATCATACCAAGTCCATCCATGCTCTACAGGCCACAGATGACTTTCAAAAATATAAATAAGAGGATGATGACAATTTTATAAGAATTCAATAAAACAAGTTCAAGAATTATTTTATCCAGAAATTATTAACGTCCAAATTGTCAACACGATACTGTTTTGTGGTGTAAAATTCAAGAATGATCAGAAGAATATTTTCATGAAAGGATACTGGATGAAGCGCAAATATCAAGGATATTCCACTAATTTCATGGAGTATAGAAGTCAAAGTTTTATCCAACTGAGTAATACCGAATACAATAACAAAAGATATCACCATGCATGCGATAGAGACCGCACAAACAGGTTATTCCAGCAGAATAATAATAACGGAACCAGGTCAGGTGAAATTCACACCGACAGGATGTTCCAACAGAATAATAAATACGGAATAGTAAATGATGGAACCAGGTCCGGCGTATAGCACAGACAGGATATTCCAACAGAATAATAGAAGAATGTCACCAAGTATAGGGTAAACCACGTATACAGGTTATTCCGACAGAATAATAAGAAATGGAATAACGTAAGGATTTCACCAAGTATAGGGTATACCGCGTATACGGGTTATGTATAGGGTATGCCACTTTTACAGGTTATTCCAACAGAGTAACAAAGAGTGGAATAACATAAGTTCTCTTCAAGAAGAAAGAAGTACAACAAATAATATTCCCTACCTTAGAAGAACTGGATATAAGTGAAGTAGCAGAAAACTCTTCTTCTTTCTCTCTTATTCTCTATACTTTCTCTCTCTATAGCTTGAACGAATTCGTAAGAAATAATGAAGGAATGAGCTTTCTATTTATAGAAAAACTGAGGGTGGCTCTTGGTCTTAACGAAGGGTCAAAATGACTCTTGGTAATATTGAAGAGACAACTACTATTTGCGAAAGGGTAATTAACCCTTGGAACACCGAAGAGGCAGTTAACTCTTGGTAATATTGAAGGGACAACTACTATTGACGAAGGTAATTACTATTGACGAAGTTAATTACTATTTACGAAGGTAATTACTATTTACGAAGGTAATTACTATTTACAAAAATAATTACTATTTACAAAAGTAATTACTATTTACGAAGGTAATTACTATTTACGAAGGTAATTACTATTTACAAAAATAATTACTATTTACAAAAGTAATTACTATTTACGAAGGTAATTACTATTTACGAAGGTAATTACTATTTACGAAGGTAATTACTATTTACGAAAGAGACTCTTAGATGACGACATATGGCCCCCCATAAATAATTAAACTTATCACCAACGTCTCATAATAGACTCTTTATATACATCAAAGATTGAATAAAAATTACCAGAAATTATTTTATTTTTTAATCAACACATAATTAATCTTCCAACAATTATTATAACTTTTCGTCTCAATTATTGTTTAAATAATATATTATACAAATGATACTGTGACAATAATTGAATCAATAATATAATAGATATGATGCAGCAATTACTGTAGCAATAATTGAGTATAGCTGAGTGACTTCTTACGTAAGCATCAATAATCAATACCGTGTGCTACTATGCAACAACGCGTATTACTGTACTTTTACTACCGAGTAGTTCAACAGTTTTAACGGTAACACCTCCGCCGTTATTTTCATAAAGTATTTTTGTCGTTTTCTAACGTTGTGGGGTCCACCAATGATTGTGCCGTCGTACGAATATTCCCCGACAAAAAGAATATTCCCCGACCAAACGAATATTTTATAACAACTTGCGTACTTTGCAAAATTTATAAATATTACCCACAACTATAATATTATATCAAATCCACACCATAATTTAAAAAAAATATTTTGAGAAAAATTAAATCTTTATTCATAAAATCTGGGGTCTCACAATGACCCCAAATTTTATGAATAAATATTTAATTTTCTTGAATTATATTTTTGAAAATTATGGTGTGGATTTGATATAATGTTATAGTTGTGGGTAATATTTATAAATGTTGCAAAGTACGCAAGTTGTTATAAAATATTCGTTTGGTCGGGGAATATTCTTTTTGTCGGGGAATATTCGTACGACGGTACAATCATTGGTGGACCCCACAATGGAATTATTGTCGGATTGAGAAAACGAGAAAAATACTTTATGAAAATAACGGCGGAGGTGTTACCGTTAATACTGTTGAACTACTCGGTAGTAAAAGTACAGTAATACGCGTTGTTGCATAGTAGCACACGGTATTGATTATTGATGCTTACGTGAAAAGTCATTCAGCTATACTCAATTATTGTTACAGTAATTGCTGCATCATATCTCTTATATTATTGATTCAATTATTGTCACAGTATCATCTGTATAATATGTTATATTATTTAAACAATAATTGAGACGACAAGTTATAATGATTAATAATTGTTGAAAGATTAATTATGTGTTGATTAAAAATAAAATGATTTCTGGTAATTTTTTTATTCAATCCTTGATGTATATAAAGAGTATATTATTAGACGTTGGTGATAAGTTTAATTATTTATGGGGGGCCATATGTCGTCATCTAAGAGTCTCTTTCGTAAATAGTAATTACTTTTGTAAATAGTAATTATTTTTGTAAATAGTAATTACCTTCGTAAATAGTAATTACCTTCGTAAATAGTAATTAACTTCGTCAATAGTAATTACCTTCGTCAATAGTAGTTGTCCCTTCAATATTACCAAGAGTTAACTGCCTCTTCGGTGTTCCAAGGGTTAATTACCCTTTCGTAAATAGTAGTTGTCTCTTCAATATTACCAAGAGTCATTTTGACCCTTCGTTAAGACCAAGAGCCACCCTCAGTTTTTCTATAAATAGAAAGCTTATTCCTTCATTATTTCTTACGAATTCGTTCAAGCTATAGAGAGAGAAAGTATAGAGAATAAGAGAGAAAGAAGAAGAGTTTTCTGCTACTTCACTTATATCCAGTTCTTCTAAGGTAGGGAATATTATTTGTTGTACTTATTTCTTCTTGAAGAGAACTTATGTTATTCCATTCATTATTATTCTGTTGGAATAACCTGTATACGCGGAATACCCTATACTTGGTGACATCCATTTACTATTCTGCTTTTGTATTTCTGTCGGAATATCCTGTCTGTGCTATACGCCGGACCTGGTTCCATTTACTATTCCGTCTTTATATTTCTGTCGGAATATCCTGTCTGTGCTATACGCCGGACCTGGTTCCATCATTTACTATTCCGCATTTATTATTCTGTTGGAACATCCTGTCGGTGTGAATTTCACCTGACCTGGTTCCGTTATTATTATTCTGCTGGAATAACCTGTTTGTGCGGTCTCTATCGCATGCATGGTGATATCTTTTGTTATTGTATTCGGTATTACTCAGTTGGATAAAACTTTGACTTCTATACTCAATGAAATTAGTGGAATATCCTTGATATTTGCGCTTCATCCAGTATCCTTTCATGAAAATATTCTTCTGATCATTCTTGAATTTTACACCACAAAACAGTATCGTGTTGACAATTTGGACGTTAATAATTTCTGGATAAAATAATTCTTGAACTTGTTTTATTGAATTCTTATAAAATTGTCATCATCCTCTTATTTATATTTTTGAAAGTCATCTGTGGCCTGTAGAGCATGGATGGACTTGGTATGATTATGACCAGGGATTATTCGGTATAATCATGACCGTAATGTTACAAATGATGTGGTAAAAGTCTCATTTGCCGTAGTGCATTGATGGACAGTTGTTGGCATGATCATGACCATTAATGAATACACAAATATTCTTGGCCGTAGTGCCTGAATAATTGTGGTCGTGATACTAAAGAATATCCTTGGCCGTAGTGCAGGGGTGATTCGATGATGTGGAATATTTATTAAGCTGAGTCTCAGCTATAACAGTGATGAAAAACCTTTTAAATCATAAAAGATAGTAGATTTTATTTTCTACTTGACTCTTCTAATGGATTGCTGGTTCCGCTGCAGTTAAACTTGATGATTATTATATTTTATCAATTTAACACTGTTGAAGGCTAATGATAATTTATTCTGCATTATCTTAGTCATAATATTTCTTACTGGGCTAGTTGAGCTCACCCTTTCTTTCACTGTTCTCTTCAGGAAATGAGAATATAGCTGGGACGAGTCGGGGAACGGAGTGATGGATCAGAGAATAGTATTAGTAGTCCTCACTATTCTGTTAAATAGTGTGACAATAATTGTATTGAGGACTCCTTTTGAGTTTGTATGATCTCTAGTAGACAATAATTGTATTCAAACTCACAGTTGTATTTTGTCGTATTATACACGACAGTGTTATTAGTAAGTTGTATTTGAATTCTGTACCATGTATCTGGCCAACCGTGACGCCCCCCAAAATTAGGTATACATCACCCATCTTGAGTCGCCAGATACATGGTACAGAATTCAAATACAACTTACTAATAACACTGTCGTGTATAATACGACAAAATACAACTGTGAGTTTGAATACAATTATTGTCTACTAGAGATCATACAAACTCAAAAGGAGTCCTCAATACAATTATTGTCACACTATTTAACAGAATAGTGAGGACTACTAATACTATTCTCTGATCCATCACTCCGTTCCCCGACTCGTCCCAGCTATATTCTCATTTCCTGAAGAGAACAGTGAAAGAAAGGGTGAGCTCAACTAGCCCAGTAAGAAATATTATGACTAAGATAATGCAGAATAAATTATCATTAGCCTTCAACAGTGTTAAATTGATAAAATATAATAATCATCAAGTTTAACTGCTGCGGAACCAGCAATCCATTAGAAGAGTCAAGTAGAAAATAAAATCTACTATCTTTTATGATTTAAAAGGTTTTTCATCACTGTTATAGCTGAGACTCAGCTTAATAAATATTCCACATCATCGAATCACCCCCGCACTACGGCCAAGGATATTCTTTAGTATCACGACCACAATTATTCATGCACTACGGCCAAGAATATTTGTGTATTCATCAATGGTCATGATCATGCCAACAACTGTCCATCAATTCACTACGGCAAATGAGACTTTTACCACATCATTTGTAACATTACGGTCATGATTATACCGAATAATCCCTGGTCATAATCATACCAAGTCCATCCATGCTCTACAGGCCACAGATGACTTTCAAAAATATAAATAAGAGGATGATGACAATTTTATAAGAATTCAATAAAACAAGTTCAAGAATTATTTTATCCAGAAATTATTAACGTCCAAATTGTCAACACGATACTGTTTTGTGGTGTAAAATTCAAGAATGATCAGAAGAATATTTTCATGAAAGGATACTGGATGAAGCGCAAATATCAAGGATATTCCACTAATTTCATGGAGTATAGAAGTCAAAGTTTTATCCAACTGAGTAATACCGAATACAATAACAAAAGATATCACCATGCATGCGATAGAGACCGCACAAACAGGTTATTCCAGCAGAATAATAATAACGGAACCAGGTCAGGTGAAATTCACACCGACAGGATGTTCCAACAGAATAATAAATATGGAATAGTAAATGATGGAACCAGGTCCGACGTATAGCACAGACAGGATATTCTGACAAAAAATGTAAAGACAGAATAGTAAATGGAACCAGGTCCGGTGTAAAACACACAGACAGGATATTCCGACAGAATAATAGAATAATGTCACCAAGTATAGGGTAAACCACGTATACAGGTTATTCCGACAGAATAATAAGAAATGGAATAACGTAAGGATTTCACCAAGTATAGGGTATACTGCGTATACGGGTCATGTATAGGGTATGCCACTTTTACAGGTTATTCCAACAGAGTAACAAAGAATGGAATAACATAAGTTCTCTTCAAGAAGAAAGAAGTACAACAAATAATATTCCCTACCTTAGAAGAACTGGATATAAGTGAAGTAGCAGAAAACTCTTCTTCTTTCTCTCTTATTCTCTATACTTTCTCTCTCTATAGCTTAAACGAATTCGTAAGAAATAATGAAGGAATAAGCTTTCTATTTATAGAAAAACTGAGGGTGGCTCTTGGTCTTAACGAAGGGTCAAAATGACTCTTGGTAATATTGAAGAGACAACTACTATTTACGAAGGGCCAAGTAACCCTTGGAACACCGAAGAGGCAATTAACTCTTGGTAATATTGAAGGGACAACTACTATTGACAAAGGTAATTACTATTGAAGAAGGTAATTACTATTTACGAAGGTAAATACTATTGACGAAGGTAAATACTATTGACGAAGGTAAATACTATTGACGAAGGTAATTACTATTTACAAAAATAATTACTATTTACGAAAATAATTACTATTTACGAAAATAATTACTATTTACGAAAATCATTACTATTTACGAAAGAGACTCTTAGATGACGACATATGGCCCCCCATAAATAATTAAACTTATCACCATCGTCTCAATTATTGTTTAAATAATATATTATATAGATGATACTGTGACAATAATTGAATCAATAAAATAAGAGATATGATGCAGCAATTACTGTAGCAATAATTGAGTATAGCTGAGTGACTTCTTACGTAAGCATCAATAATCAATACCGTGTGCTACTATGCAACAACGCGTATTACTGTACTTTTACTACCGAGTAGCTCAACAGTTTTAACGGTAACACCTCCGCCGTTATTTTCATAAAGTATTTTTGTCGTTTTCTCAATCCGACAATAATTCTGTTGTGGGGTCCACCAATGATTGTGCCGTCGTACGAATATTCCCCGACAAAAAGAATATTCCCCGACCAAACGAATATTTTATAACAACTTGCGTACTTTGCAATATTTATAAATATTACCCACAACTATAACATTATATCAAATCCGCACCATAACTTTCAAAAATATAATTCGAGAAAATTAAATATTTATTCATAAAATCTGGGGTCTCACAATCTCCCCTCCTTATGAAATTTCGCCCTCGAAATTTACGTACGTACCTGGTATGCCGAACATGTGAGGATACCTTGACTTCACTTCAATTTCTAACTCTTGAGGTATAACATTTGAGCGTCGAATATGATCCTTCTTATCAAAGATGTTAACACGTATCTCCTCATACGTTAAATCTTCTGCTATCTCGTCCGGTTTTAAATTAATAATGTGGTTCGGGTCGTCCACATAATTACGTAACATCGATACGAAAAAAAACGTTCTGAACACGCAACATACTTGGCGGTAAAACGAGTCTATAAGCCACAGTTCCTACTCAATCGAGGATTTCAAATGGGCCAACTAAATCGAGCGTTTAGACTTCCTCTATTCGTCAATTCTTGCTTCTAGAATAACGCCCTCTTGAACCTTCTTAATTCTTCACATTCATCAGCTCTGAGTGTGTAGCTTGAGCGGCTTTAACTTTATCGATTAAAGTCGATTCTACTTGTATATTTGTTATCTTCACATCAGTTCGTATATTCGCACTTGTAAACGCATACGATCTTCTATACAACGCGTCATCTACCATGTTCGCTTTCCTACAATAATATTGCATGGTACGATCGTAATCTTCAACAGCTCGAGCCAACATCTTTGGCACGTTATACGTTCGTTTTAGGTGAAGAAAATATTTGAGGGTTTAAGAAATGTGTTTTGTACTGGGGTCAATACAAAATTCGATTTCACGCTCTAGGGGTAAGCTAAGAAGTCTTCAAGAATACGTCAGAAAATTTATTAACACTGGAAATATCATTCAAAATTGTGACTCTCATCCAAGACTTGAATAACACTTAACATTGATACCTATCAACTTGTCATCGTCATTCACGACGTCTCCTACGGAAAGTCTGTCTTCGGTGCATTCCACATAAGGAAGTCAACAATGAAAGGACTGGGGCTCTTTATTTATGGCTTGAAATGACAATGATTGACTTTAGTGGTTTGGTTGCTTGAATTCGCATAACAGGTTTGTTAGGAATATGAAAGCTAACAACCTTACGAAAAGCATGATGAGTAGTTAACCAATCGATTTCTAAAATTGCATCAAAGGCAAGTATTTTCAAAGAGATAAGATTGACAGGTAACGTGAAAGTGTCAATTTGAATCAAACAAGATTTATAAATAGTGGAGGTAACGAAATTTTCTCGGAGTTAACTTCAAACATTGAACACAACTAAGTGAAATAAAAGAGTGAGTAGAACCGGTATCTAACACGGTATAGACTTCGCAAGAGTGTATGACTAACATACCCGTGATAATTTTATTCAGGTTCCTCGTCACGGAAAAAAAACGCTCTCTTTTAAACTACCGACTTTGGCTTACCTGGGACATCCTTTGGTGCCTCCATCCTAGCTGAACTTGTCTTCGGTGAACGACAAAATCGGGCTAGGTGACCTTCTCTTCCACAATTATAGCATGCTTTGGACGGCATCGCGCAATTTGGACTGATGTGTCCCTCCCCTCCGCATTTGAAGCATATGATAGGTGGTCTTTCTCCTTCCTTAACGACAGGTGCTGGTGCTGACGTCTTTCCATCATTGTTGAATCTTCTCTTCTTGAAATGTCCATTCTTATTGTTTTGGCCCTGATTACCACCGAAGTGGTTACCATTTTTGGCCTGTTGATTTCCTTCACGCTTGTTGTCACCGCTTCGATGACCACTCTCGCTGGTATTATAATTTTGCCGGCTGCTCTCTTTTAGTTGAGTTGACTCGTTATCGCGCTCCACTAACTGAGCCCTATTTACAACATCTGAATATAAACACAATTTATGAGAAATAAGATGTTGACGTATCTCCGGCTTCAAACCTCTTAAAAACATTCGCGCCATTCTCTCTTCATTATCCACCAAGTGGGACGCAAACCGGGATAACTCCGCAAATTTTGCCTCGTATTGCGACACGGTCATATTGTTTTGTTCTAACTTGATAAATTCCACCTCCTTCATGTGGCGAATACTTTCGGGAAAGTATTTGTCGTTGAACAGCTCCTGGAACTTCTCCCAAGATATCTTCAGTACAGCAGGTTGAGTACGTTTTACCGATTCCCACCAGTAATCTGCCTCTCCGCGCAACATAAAGGCGGCAAAGGGAACCTTTTCCTCCTCGGAACATCCCAAGACATCAAATATCTTGGTGATCTACTTTATCCATGTTTCAGCTATAAGTGGTTTTGGCTCTCCCTTAAACTCTGGTGGTCCCAGCTCCTTGAACTGTTTAGCGGTAACCAACCGTGGATTGCCATTGCTTCCTCCTGCGTTATGAACAGGAGCCGCCTTCGCCTGATGTTGCATGAATTCTAAAAAGCTCCTAAACGTACCGTCGTTCGTCAATTGATCAGTGTTTGTGTTTACAAGAGGATTATCGCCATCCTGTTGCACATTGTCCTGACTATTGATCTGTGGAGAATCAACGGTTTCCTGTGCTCCATTGATAATCTCAACATTCTCAGATGTCATTTTAAGATACTGCCACAAAATAAAAGGTTACTTGACATATAACATATTATCTCTATATTCTGACCGACCAATAGAATAGCACATAAACTTAGGTAGGTCATACTAGCGAAGGAATTCCCCGTCTCTCCCCTCCTAGTACTATTCTCACATCTTAGCCAGGGATCATATCCCTAAGCTCTGATACCAACTGTGACGCCCCCCAAAATTAGGTATACATCACCCATCTTGAGTCGCCAGATACATGGTACAGAATTCAAATACAACTTACTAATAACACTGTCGTGTATAATACGACAAAATACAACTGTGAGTTTGAATACAATTATTGTCTACTAGAGATCATACAAACTCAAAAGGAGTCCTCAATACAATTATTGTCACACTATTTAACAGAATAGTGAGGACTACTAATACTATTCTCTGATCCATCACTCTGTTCCCCGACTCGTCCCAGCTATATTCTCATTTCCTGAAGAGAACAGTGAAAGAAAGGGTGAGCTCAACTAGCCCAGTAAGAAATATTATGACTAAGATAATGCAGAATAAATTATCATTAGCCTTCAACAGTGTTAAATTGATAAAATATAATAATCATCAAGTTTAACTGCAGCGGAACCAGCAATCCATTAGAAGAGTCAAGTAGAAAATAAAATCTACTATCTTTTATGATTTAAAAGGTTTTTCATCACTGTTATAGCTGAGACTCAGCTTAATAAATATTCCACATCATCGAATCACCCCTGCACTACGGCCAAGGATATTCTTTAGTATCACGACCACAATTATTCAGGCACTACGGCCAAGAATATTTGTGTATTCATTAATGGTCATGATCATGCCAACAACTGTCCATCAATGCACTACGGCAAATGAGACCTTTACCACATCATTTGTAACATTACGGTCATGATTACACCGAATAATCCCTGGTCATAATCATACCAAGTCCATCTATGCACTACAGGCCACAGATGACTTTCAAAAATATAAATAAGAGGATGATGACAATGATATAAGAATTCAATAAAACAAGTTCAAGAATTATTTTATCCAGGAATTATTAACGTCCAAATTTTCAACACGATACTGTTTTGTAGAGTAAAATTCAAGAATGCTCAGAAGAATATTTCCATGAAAAGATACTGGATGAAGCGCAAATATGAAGGATATTCCACTAATTTCATGGAGTATAGAAGTCAGAATTTTAATCAACTGAGTAATACCGAATACAATAACAAAAGGTATCACCATGCATGCGATAGAGACCGCACAGACAGGTTATTTCAGCAGAATAATAATAACGGAACCAGGTCAGGTGAAATTCACACCGACGGGATGTTCCAACAGAATAATAAATGCGGAATAGTAAATGATGGAACCAGGTCCGGCGTATAGCACAGACAGGATATTCCGATAGAAATGTAAAGACAAAATAGTAAATGGAACCAGGTCCGGTGTAAAACACAGACAGGATGTTCCAACAGAATAATAGAAGAATGTCACCAAGTATAGGGTAAACCGCGTATACAGGTTATTCCGACAGAATAATAAGAAATAGAATAATGTAAGGATTTCACCAAGTATAGGGTATACTGCGTATACGGGTCATGTATAGGGTATGCCACTTTTACAGGTTATTCCAACAGAGTAACAAAGAATGGAATAACATAAGTTCTCTTCAAGAAGAAAGAAGTACAACAAATAATATTCCCTACCTTAGAAGAACTGGATATAAGTGAAGTAGCAGAAAACTCTTCTTCTTTCTCTCTTATTCTCTATACTTTCTCTCTCTATAGCTTGAACGAATTCGTAAGAAATAATGAAGGAATAAGCTTTCTATTTATAGAAAAACTGAGGGTGGCTCTTGGTCTTAACGAAGGGTCAAAATGACTCTTGGTAATATTGAAGAGACAACTACTATTTACGAAGGGGCAAGTAACCCTTGGAACACCGAAGAGGCAATTAACTCTTGGTAATATTGAAGGGACAACTACTATTGACAAAGGTAATTACTATTGAAGAAGGTAATTACTATTTACGAAGGTAAATACTATTGACGAAGGTAAATACTATTGACGAAGGTAAATACTATTGACGAAGGTAATTACTATTTACAAAAATAATTACTATTTACGAAAATAATTACTATTTACGAAATAATTACTATTTACGAAAATCATTACTATTTACGAAAGAGACTCTTAGATGACGACATATGGCCCCCCATAAATAATTAAACTTATCACCATCGTCTCAATTATTGTTTAAATAATATATTATATAGATGATACTGTGACAATAATTGAATCAATAAAATAAGAGATATGATGTAGCAATTACTGTAGCAATAATTGAGTATAGCTGAGTGACTTCTTACGTAAGCATCAATAATCAATACCGTGTGCTACTATGCAACAACGCGTATTACTGTACTTTTACTACCGAGTAGCTCAACAGTTTTAACGGTAACACCTCCGCCGTTATTTTCATAAAGTATTTTTGTCGTTTTCTCAATCCGACAATAATTCTGTTGTGGGGTCCACCAATGATTGTGCCGTCGTACGAATATTCCCCGACAAAAAGAATATTCCCCGACCAAACGAATATTTTATAACAACTTGCGTACTTTGCAACATTTATAAATATTACCCACAACTATAACATTATATCAAATCCGCACCATAACTTTCAAAAATATAATTCGAGAAAATTAAATATTTATTCATAAAATCTGGGGTGTACTGTGACGCCCCCAAAATTAGGTATACATCACCCATCTTGAGTCGTCAGATACATGGTACAGAATTCAAATACAACTGTCGTGTACAATACGACAAAATATAACTGTGAGTTTGAATACAATTATTGTCTACTAGAGAGCATACAAACTCAAAAGGAGTCCTCAATACAATTATTGTCACACTATTTAACAGAATAGTGAGGACTACTAATACTATTCTCTGATCCATCACTCCGTTCCCCGACTCGTCCCAGCTATATTCTCATTTCCTGAAGAGAACAGTGAAAGAAAGGGTGAGCTCAACTAGCCCAGTAAGAAATATTATGACTAAGATAATGCAGAATAAATTATCATTAGCCTTCAACAGTGTTAAATTGATAAAATATAATAATCATCAAGTTTAACTGCAGCGGAACCAGCAATCCATTAGAAGAGTCAAGTAGAAAATAAAATCTACTATCTTTTATGATTTAAAAGGTTTTTCATCACTGTTATAGCTGAGACTCAGCTTAATAAATATTCCACATCATCGAATCACCCCTGCACTACGGCCAAGGATATTCTTTAGTATCACGACCACAATTATTCAGGCACTACGGCCAAGAATATTTGTGTATTCATTAATGGTCATGATCATGCCAACAACTGTCCATCAATGCACTACGGCAAATGAGACTTTTACCACATCATTTGTAACATTACGGTCATGATTATACCGAATAATCCCTGGTCATAATCATACCAAGTCCATCCATGCTCTACAGGCCACAGATGACTTTCAAAAATATAAATAAGAGGATGATGACAATTTTATAAGAATTCAATAAAACAAGTTCAAGAATTATTTTATCCAGAAATTATTAACGTCCAAATTGTCAACACGATACTGTTTTGTGGTGTAAAATTCAAGAATGATCAGAAGAATATTTTCATGAAAGGATACTGGATGAAGGGCAAATATCAAGGATATTCCACTAATTTCATGGAGTATAGAAGTCAAAGTTTTATCCAACTGAGTAATACCGAATACAATAACAAAAGATATCACCATGCATGCGATAGAGACCGCACAAACAGGTTATTCCAGCAGAATAATAATAACGGAACCAGGTCAGGTGAAATTCACACCGACAGGATGTTCCAACAGAATAATAAATATGGAATAATAAATGATGGAACCAGGTCCGGCGTATAGCACAGACAGGATATTCCGACAAAAAATGTAAAGACAGAATAGTAAATGGAACCAGGTCCGGTGTAAAACACACAGACAGGATATTCCGACAGAATAAAAGAATAATGTCACCAAGTATAGGGTAAACCACGTATACAGGTTATTCCGATAGAATAATAAGAAATGGAATAACGTAAGGATTTCACCAAGTATAGGGTATACCGCGTATACGGGTCATGTATAGGGTATGCCACTTTTACAGGTTATTCCAACAGAATAACAAAGAATGGAATAACATAAGTTCTCTTCAAGAAGAAATAAGTACAACAAATAATATTCCCTACCTTAGAAGAACTGGATATAAGTGAAGTAGCAGAAAACTCTTCTTCTTTCTCTCTTATTCTCTATACTTTCTCTCTCTATAGCTTGAACGAATTCGTAAGAAATAATGAAGGAATAAGCTTTCTATTTATAGAAAAACTGAGGGTGGCTCTTGGTCTTAACGAAGGGTCAAAATGACTCTTGGTAATATTGAAGAGACAACTACTATTTACGAAGGGGCAAGTAACCCTTGGAACACCGAAGAGGCAATTAACTCTTGGTAATATTGAAGGGACAACTACTATTGACAAAGGTAATTACTATTGAAGAAGGTAATTACTATTTACGAAGGTAAATACTATTGACGAAGGTAAATACTATTGACGAAGGTAAATACTATTGACGAAGGTAATTACTATTTACAAAAATAATTACTATTTACGAAAATAATTACTATTTACGAAAATAATTACTATTTACGAAAATCATTACTATTTACGAAAGAGACTCTTAGATGACGACATATGGCCCCCCATAAATAATTAAACTTATCACCATCGTCTCAATTATTGTTTAAATAATATATTATATAGATGATACTGTGACAATAATTGAATCAATAAAATAAGAGATATGATGCAGCAATTACTGTAGCAATAATTGAGTATAGCTGAGTGACTTCTTACGTAAGCATCAATAATCAATACCGTGTGCTACTATGCAACAACGCGTATTACTGTACTTTTACTACCGAGTAGCTCAACAGTTTTAACGGTAACACCTCCGCCGTTATTTTCATAAAGTATTTTTGTCGTTTTCTCAATCCGACAATAATTCTGTTTTGGGGTCCACCAATGATTGTGCCGTCGTACGAATATTCCCCGACAAAAAGAATATTCCCCGACCAAACGAATATTTTATAACAACTTGCGTACTTTGCAACATTTATAAATATTACCCACAACTATAACATTATATCAAATCCGCACCATAACTTTCAAAAATATAATTCGAGAAAATTAAATATTTATTCATAAAATCTGGGGTCTCACAATCTCCCCTCCTTATGAAATTTCGCCCTCGAAATTTACGTACGTACCTGGTATGCCGAACATGTGAGGATACCTTGACTTCACTTCAATTTCTAACTCTTGAGGTATAACATTTGAGCGTCGAATATGATCCTTCTTATCAAAGATGTTAACACGTATCTCCTCATACGTTAAATCTTCTGCTATCTCGTCCGGTTTTAAATTAATAATGTGGTTCGGGTCGTCCACATAATTACGTAACATCGATACGAAAAAAAACGTTCTGAACACGCAACATACTTGGCGGTAAAACGAGTCTATAAGCCACAGTTCCTACTCAATCGAGGATTTCAAATGGGCCAACTAAATCGAGCGTTTAGACTTCCTCTATTCGTCAATTCTTGCTTCTAGAATAACGCCCTCTTGAACCTTCTTAATTCTTCACATTCATCAGCTCTGAGTGTGTAACTTGAGCGGCTTTAACTTTATCGATTAAAGTCGATTCTACTTGTATATTTGTTATCTTCACATCAGTTCGTATATTCGCACTTGTAAACGCATACGATCTTCTATACAATGCGTCATCTACCATGTTCGCTTTCCTACAATAATATTGCATGGTACGATCGTAATCTTCAACAGCTCGAGCCAACATCTTTGGCACGTTATACGTTCGTTTTAGGTGAAGAAAATATTTGAGGGTTTAAGAAATGTGTTTTGTACTGGGGTCAATACAAAATTCGATTTCACGCTCTAGGGGTAAGCTAAGAAGTCTTCAAGAATACGTCAGAAAATTTATTAACACTGGAAATATCATTCAAAATTGTGACTCTCATCCAAGACTTGAATAACACTTAAAATTGATACCTATCAACTTGTCATCGTCATTCACGACGTCTCCTACGGAAAGTCTGTCTTCGGTGCATTCCACATAAGGAAGTCAACAATGAAAGGACTGGGGCTCTTTATTTATGGCTTGAAATGACAATGATTGACTTTAGTGGTTTGGTTGCTTGAATTCGCATAACAGGTTTGTTAGGAATATGAAAGCTAACAACCTTACGAAAAGCATGATGAGTAGTTAACCAATCGATTTCTAAAATTGCATCAAAGGCAAGTATTTTCAAAGAGATAAGATTGACAGGTAACGTGAAAGTGTCGATTTGAATCAAACAAGATTTATAAATAGTGGAGGTAACGAAATTTTCTCGGAGTTAACTTCAAACATTGAACACAACTAAGTGAAATAAAAGAGTGAGTAGAACCGATATCTAACACGGTATAGACTTCGCAAGAGTGTATGACTAACATACCCGTGATAATTTTATTCAGGTTCCTCGTCACGGAAAAAAAAACGCTCTCTTTTAAACTACCGACTTTGGCTTACCTGGGACATCCTTTGGTGCCTCCATCCTAGCTGAACTTGTCTTCGGTGAACGACAAAATCGGGCTAGGTGACCTTCTCTTCCACAATTATAGCATGCTTTGGACGGCATCGCGCAATTTGGACTGATGTGTCCCTCCCCTCCGCATTTGAAGCATATGATAGGTGGTCTTTCTCCTTCCTTAACGACAGGTGCTGGTGCTGACGTCTTTCCATCATTGTTGAATCTTCTCTTCTTGAAATGTCCATTCTTATTGTTTTGGCCCTGATTACCACCGAAGTGGTTACCATTTTTGGCCTGTTGATTTCCTGCACGCTTGTTGTCACCGCTTCGATGACCACTCTCGCTGGTATTATAATTTTGCCGGCTGCTCTCTTTATGAATAAATATTTAATTTTCTCGAATTATATTTTTGAAAATTATGGTGTGGATTTGATATAATATTATAGTTGTGGGTAAAATTTATAAATGTTGCAAAGTACGCAAGTTGTTATAAAATATTCGTTTGGTCGGAGAATATTCTTTTTTTCGGGGAATATTCGTACGACGGCACAATCAATGGTGGACCCCACAACGTTAGAAAACGACAAAAATACTTTATGAAAATAACGGCGGAGGTGTTACCGTTAAAACTGTTGAACTACTCGGTAGTAAAAGTACAGTAATACGCGTTGTTGCATAGTAGCACACGGTATTGATTATTGATGCTTACGTAAGAAGTCACTCAGCTATACTCAATTATTGCTACAGTAATTGCTGCATCATATCTATTATATTATTGATTCAATTATTGTCACAGTATCATTTGTATAATATATTATTTAAACAATAATTGAGACGAAAAGTTATAATAATTGTTGGAAGATTAATTATGTGTTGATTAAAAAATAAAATAATTTCTGGTAATTTTTATTCAATCTTTGATGTATATAAAGAGTCTATTATGAGACGTTGGTGATAAGTTTAATTATTTATGGGGGGCCATATGTCGTCATCTAAGAGTCTCTTTCGTAAATAGTAATTACCTTCGTAAATAGTAATTACCTTCGTAAATAGTAATTACCTTCGTAAATAGTAATTACTTTTGTAAATAGTAATTATTTTTGTAAATAGTAATTACCTTCGTAAATAGTAATTACCTTCGTAAATAGTAATTACTTTTGTAAATAGTAATTATTTTTGTAAATAGTAATTACCTTCGTAAATAGTAATTACCTTCGTAAATAGTAATTAACTTCGTCAATAGTAATTACCTTCGTCAATAGTAGTTGTCCCTTCAATATTACCAAGAGTTAACTGCCTCTTCGGTGTTCCAAGGGTTAATTACCCTTTCGCAAATAGTAGTTGTCTCTTCAATATTACCAAGAGTCATTTTGACCCTTCGTTAAGACCAAGAGCCACCCTCAGTTTTTCTATAAATAGAAAGCTCATTCCTTCATTATTTCTTACGAATTCGTTCAAGCTATAGAGAGAGAAAGTATAGAGAATAAGAGAGAAAGAAGAAGAGTTTTCTGCTACTTCACTTATATCCAGTTCTTCTAAGGTAGGGAATATTATTTGTTGTACTTCTTTCTTCTTGAAGAGAACTTATGTTATTCCACTCTTTGTTACTCTGTTGGAATAACCTGTAAAAGTGGCATACCATATACATGACCCGTATACGCGGTATACCCTATACTTGGTGAAATCCTTACGTTATTCCATTTCTTATTATTCTGTCGGAATAACCTGTATACGCGGTTTACCCTATACTTGGTGACATTCTTTTATTATTCTGTTGGAACATCCTGTCTGTGTGTTTTACACCGGACCTGGTTCCATTTTTATTATTCCATCTTTATTATTCTGTCGGAATATCCTGTCTGTGCTATACGCCGGACCTGGTTCCACCATTTACTAGTTCGCATTTATTGTTCTGTTGGAACATCCTGTCGGTGTGAATTTCACCTGACCTGGTTCCGTTATTATTATTCTGCTGGAATAACCTGTTTGAGCGGTCTCTATCGCATGCATGGTGATATCTTTTGTTATTGTATTCGAATTCTGACTTCTATACTCCATGAAATTAGTGGAATATCCTTGATATTTGCGCTTCATCCAGTATCCTTTCATAAAAATATTCTTCTGATCATTCTTGAATTTTACACAACAAAACAGTATCGTGTTGACAATTTGAACGTTAATAATTCCTGGATAAAATAATTCTTGAACTTGTTTTATTGAATTCTTATATCATTGTCATCATCCTCTTATTTATATTTTTGAAAGTCATCTGTGGCCTGTAGAGCATGGATGGACTTGGTATGATTATGACCAGGGATTTTTCGGTGTAATCATGACCGTAATGTTACAAGTGATGTGGTAAAAGTCTCATTTGCCGTAGTGCATTGATGGACAGTTGTTGGCATGATCATGACCATTAATGAATACACAAATATTCTTGGTCGTAGTGCCTGAATAATTGTGGTCGTGATACTAAAGAATATCCTTGGCCGTAGTGCAGGGGTGATTCGATGATGTGGAATATTTATTAAGCTGAGTCTCAGCTATAACAGTGATGAAAAACCTTTTAAATCATAAAAGATAGTAGATTTTATTTTCTACTTGACTCTTCTAATGGATTGCTGGTTCCGCTGCAGTTAAACTTGATGATTATTATATTTTATCAATTTAACACTGTTGAAGGCTAATGATAATTTATTCTGCATTATCTTAGTCATAATATTTCTTACTGGGCTAGTTGAGCTCACCCTTTCTTTCACTGTTCTCTTCAGGAAATGAGAATATAGCTGGGACGAGTCGGGGAACGGAGTGATGGATCAGAGAATAGTATTAGTAGTCCTCACTATTCTGTTAAATAGTGTGATAATAATTGTATTGAGGACTCCTTTTGAGTTTGTATGATCTCTAGTAGACAATAATTGTATTCAAACTCACAGTTGTATTTTGTCGTATTATACACGACAGTGTTATTAGTAAGTTGTATTTGAATTCTGTACCATGTATCTGGCGACTCAAGATGGGTGATGTATACCTAATTTTGGGGGGCGTCACAGTTGGTATCAGAGCTTAGGGATATGATCCCTGGCTAAGATGTGAGAATAGTACTAGGAGGGGAGAGACGGGGAATTCCTTCGCTAGTATGACCTACCTAAGTTTATGTGGTATTCTATTGGTCGGTCAGAATATAGAGATAATATGTTATATGTCAAGTAACCTTTTATTTTGTGGCAGTATCTTAAAATGACATCTGAGAATGTTGAGATTATCAATGGAGCACAGGAAACCGTTGATTCTCCACAGATCAATAGTCAGGACAATGTGCAACAGGATGGCGATAATCCTCTTGTAAACACCAACACTGATCAATTGACGAACGACGGTACGTTTAGGAGCTTTTTAGAATTCATGCAACATCAGGCGAAGGCGGCTCCTGTTCATAACGTAGGAGGAAGCAATGGCAATCCACGGTTGGTTACCGCTAAACAGTTCAAGGAGCTGGGACCACCAGAGTTTAAGGGAGAGCCAAAACCACTTATAGCTGAAACATGGATAAAGCAGATCACCAAGATATTTGATGTCTTGGGATCTTCCGAGGAGCAAAAGGTTCCCTTTGCCGCCATTATGTTGCGCGGAGAGGCAGATTACTGGTGGGAATCGGTAAAACGTACTCAACCTGCTGTACTGAAGATATCTTGGGAGAAGTTCCAGGAGCTGTTCAACGACAAATACTTTCCCGAAAGTATTCGCCACATGAAGGAGGTGGAATTTATCAAGTTAGAACAAAATAATATGACCGTGTCGCAATACGAGGCAAAATTTGCGGAGTTATCCCGGTTTGCGTCCCACTTGGTGGATAATGAAGAGAGAATGGCGCGAATGTTTTTAAGAGGTTTGAAGCCGGAGATACGTCAACATCTTATTTCTCATAAATTGTGTTTATATTCAGATGTTGTAAATAGGGCTCAGTTAGTGGAGCGCGATAACGAGTCAACTCAACTAAAAGAGAGCAGCCGGCAAAATTATAATACCAGCGAGAGTGGTCATCGAAGCGGTGACAACAAGCGTGAAGGAAATCAACAGGCCAAAAATGGTAACCACTTCGGTGGTAATCAGGGCCAAAACAATAAGAATGGACATTTCAAGAAGAGAAGATTCAACAATGATGGAAAGACGTCAGCACCAGCACCTGTCGTTAAGGAAGGAGAAAGACCACCTATCATATGCTTCAAATGCGGAGGGGAGGGACACATCAGTCCAAATTGCGCGATGCCGTCCAAAGCATGCTATAATTGTGGAAGAGAAGGTCACCTAGCCCGATTTTTTCGTTCACCGAAGACAAGTTCAGCTAGGATGGAGGCACCAAAGGATGTCCCAGGTAAGCCAAAGTCGGTAGTTTAAAAGAGAGCGTTTTTTTTCCGTGACGAGGAACCTGAATAAAATTATCACGGGTATGTTAGTCATACACTCTTGCGAAGTCTATACCGTGTTAGATACCGGTTCTACTCACTCTTTTATTTCACTTAGTTGTGTTCAATGTTTGAAGTTAACTCCGAGAAACTTTCGTTACCTCTACTATTTATAAATCTTATTTGATTCAAATCGACACTTTCACGTTACCTGTCAATCTTATCTCTTTGAAAATACTTGCCTTTGATGCGATTTTAGAAATCGATTGATTAACTACTCATCATGCTTTTCGTAAGGTTGTTAGCTTTCATACTCATAACCAACCTGTTATGCGAATTCAAAGTAACCAAACCACTAAAGTCAATCATTGTTATATCAAACCATAAAGCT
Source organism: Panax japonicus (assembly GCA_020205505.1). Lineage (NCBI taxonomy): Eukaryota > Viridiplantae > Streptophyta > Magnoliopsida > Apiales > Araliaceae > Panax > Panax japonicus. Next base: position 63,484,743 of record CM035093.1, read on the forward strand.
ATTCGTTTATTGAAAAATGGATGTCAAGCTTTCTTAGCTCATGTCACAAATCTAAACAAAAATACGTCAGCTTTGAATGATATTTCTGTTATTAATAAATTTCCTGACGTATTCCCCGAAGAACTTCTTAGCTTACCCCTAGAGCGTGAAATCGACTTTTTTTTATTGACCCCAGTACAAAACCCATTTCTTAAACCCTCAAATATTTTATTCACCTAAAACGAACGTATAACGTGCCAAAGACGTTGGCTCGAGCTGTTGAAGATTACGATCATATCATTTAATGTTATCGTGGGAAAGCGAACATGGTAGCTGACGTGTGAGTAGAAGATCGTATGCGTTTACAAGTGCAAATATACGAACTCACGTGAAGATAACGAATATAAAAGTAGAATCGACTTTAATCGATAAAGTTAAAGCCGCTCAAGCTACACACTCAGAGCTGATGAATGTGAAGAATTAAGAAGGTTCAAGAGGGCGTTATTCTAGAAGCAAGAATTGACGAATAGAGGAAGTCTAAACGCTCGATTTAGTTGGCCCATTTGAAATCCTCGATTGAGTAGGAACTGTGGCTTATAGACTCGTTTTACCGCCAAATATATTGCGTGTTCATAACGTTTTTTTTGTATCGATGTTACGTAAATATGTGGACGACCCGAACCACATTATTAATTTAGAACCGGACGAGATAGCGGATGATTTAATGTTTGAAGAGATACGTGTTACAATCTTGGATAAGAAGAATCGTATTAAACACTCAAAAGTTATATCTCAAGAGTTAGAATTTGAAGTGAAGTCAAGGTATCCTCACATGTTCGGCATACCAGGTACGTACGTAAATTTCGAGGGGGAAATTTCTTAAGGAGGGGAGATTGTGAGACCCCAGATTTTATGAATAAATATTTAATTTTCTCGAATTATATTTTTGAAAATTATGGTGTGGATTTGATATAATATTATAGTTGTGGGTAATATTTATAAATGTTGCAAAGTACGCAAGTTGTTATAAAATATTCGTTTGGTCGGGGAATATTCTTTTTTTCGGGGAATATTCGTACGACGGCACAATCAATGGTGGACCCCACAACGTTAGAAAACGACAAAAATACTTTATGAAAATAACGGCGGAGGTGTTACCGTTAAAACTGTTGAACTACTCGGTAGTAAAAGTACAGTAATACGCGTTGTTGCATAGTAGCACACGGTATTGATTATTGATGCTTACGTAAGAAGTCACTCAGCTATACTCAATTATTGCTACAGTAATTGCTGCATCATATCTATTATATTATTGATTCAATTATTGTCACAGTATCATTTGTATAATATATTATTTAAACAATAATTGAGACGAAAAGTTATAATAATTGTTGGAAGATTAATTATGTGTTGATTAAAAAATAAAATAATTTCTGGTAATTTTTATTCAATCTTTGATGTATATAAAGAGTCTATTATGAGACGTTGGTGATAAGTTTAATTATTTATGGGGGGCCATATGTCGTCATCTAAGAGTCTCTTTCGTAAATAGTAATTACCTTCGTAAATAGTAATTACCTTCGTAAATAGTAATTACCTTCGTAAATAGTAATTACTTTTGTAAATAGTAATTATTTTTGTAAATAGTAATTACCTTCGTAAATAGTAATTACCTTCGTAAATAGTAATTACTTTTGTAAATAGTAATTATTTTTGTAAATAGTAATTACCTTCGTAAATAGTAATTACCTTCGTAAATAGTAATTAACTTCGTCAATAGTAATTACCTTCGTCAATAGTAGTTGTCCCTTCAATATTACCAAGAGTTAACTGCCTCTTCGGTGTTCCAAGGGTTAATTACCCTTTCGCATTGTGAGACCCCAGATTTTATGAATAAATATTTAATTTTCTCGAATTATATTTTTGAAAGTTATGGTGCGGATTTGATATAATGTTATAGTTGTGGGTAATATTTATAAATGTTGCAAAGTACACAAGTTGTTATAAAATATTCGTTTGGTCGGGGAATATTCTTTTTGTCGGGGAATATTCGTACGACGGCACAATCATTGGTGGACCCCACAACAGAATTATTGTCGGATTGAGAAAACGACAAAAATACTTTATGAAAATAACGGCGGAGGTGTTACCGTTAAAACTGTTGAGCTACTCGGTAGTAAAAGTACAGTAATACGCGTTGTTGCATAGTAGCACACGGTATTGATTATTGATGCTTACGTAAGAAGTCACTCAGCTATACTCAATTATTGCTACAGTAATTGCTGCATCATATCTCTTATTTTATTGATTCAATTATTGTCACAGTATCATCTATATAATATATTATTTAAACAATAATTGAGACGATGGTGATAAGTTTAATTATTTATGGGGGGCCATATGTCGTCATCTAAGAGTCTCTTTCGTAAATAGTAATGATTTTCGTAAATAGTAATTATTTTCGTAAATAGTAATTATTTTCGTAAATAGTAATTATTTTTGTAAATAGTAATTACCTTCGTCAATAGTATTTACCTTCGTCAATAGTATTTACCTTCGTCAATAGTATTTACCTTCGTAAATAGTAATTACCTTCTTCAATAGTAATTACCTTTGTCAATAGTAGTTGTCCCTTCAATATTACCAAGAGTTAATTGCCTCTTCGGTGTTCCAAGGGTTACTTGCCCCTTCGTAAATAGTAGTTGTCTCTTCAATATTACCAAGAGTCATTTTGACCCTTCGTTAAGACCAAGAGCCACCCTCAATTTTTCTATAAATAGAAAGCTTATTCCTTCATTATTTCTTACGAATTCGTTCAAGCTATAGAGAGAGAAAGTATAGAGAATAAGAGAGAAAGAAGAAGAGTTTTCTGCTACTTCACTTATATCCAGTTCTTCTAAGGTAGGGAATATTATTTGTTGTACTTCTTTCTTCTTGAAGAGAACTTATGTTATTCCATTCTTTGTTACTCTGTTGGAATAACCTGTAAAAGTGGCATACCCTATACATGACCCGTATACGCAGTATACCCTATACTTGGTGAAATCCTTACGTTATTCCATTTCTTATTATTCTGTCGGAATAACCTGTATACGTGGTTTACCCTATACTTGGTGACATTATTCTATTATTCTGTCGGAATATCCTGTCTGTGTGTTTTACACCGGACCTGGTTCCATTTACTATTCTGTCTTTACATTTTTTGTCGGAATATCCTGTCTGTGCTATACGCCGGACCTGGTTCCATCATTTATTATTCCATATTTATTATTCTGTTGGAACATCCTGTCGGTGTGAATTTCACCTGACCTGATTCCGTTATTATTATTCTGCTGGAATAACCTGTTTGTGCGGTCTCTATCGCATGCATGGTGATATCTTTTATTATTGTATTCGGTATTACTTAGTTGGATAAAACTTTGACTTCTATACTCCATGAAATTAGTGGAATATCCTTGATATTTGCGCTTCATCCAGTATCCTTTCATGAAAATATTCTTCTGATCATTCTTGAATTTTACACCACAAAACAGTATCGTGTTGACAATTTGGACGTTAATAATTTCTGGATAAAATAATTCTTGAACTTGTTTTATTGAATTCTTATAAAATTGTCATCATCCTCTTATTTATATTTTTGAAAGTCATCTGTGGCCTGTAGAGCATGGATGGACTTGGTATGATTATGACCAGGGATTATTCGGTATAATCATGACCGTAATGTTACAAATGATGTGGTAAAAGTCTCATTTGCCGTAGTGCATTGATGGACAGTTGTTGGCATGATCATGACCATTAATGAATACACAAATATTCTTGGCCGTAGTGCCTGAATAATTGTGGTCGTGATACTAAAGAATATCCTTGGCCGTAGTGCAGGGGTGATTCGATGATGTGGAATATTTATTAAGCTGAGTCTCAGCTATAACAGTGATGAAAAACCTTTTAAATCATAAAAGATAGTAGATTTTATTTTCTACTTGACTCTTCTAATGGATTGATGGTTTCGCTGCAGTTAAACTTGATGATTATTATATTTTATCAATTTAACACTGTTGAAGGCTAATGATAATTTATTCTGCATTATCTTAGTCATAATATTTCTTACTGGGCTAGTTGAGCTCACCCTTTCTTTCACTGTTCTCTTCAGGAAATGAGAATATAGCTGGAACGAGTCGGGGAACGGAGTGATGGATCAGAGAATAGTATTAGTAGTCCTCACTATTCTGTTAAATAGTGTGACAATAATTGTATTGAGGACTCCTTTTGAGTTTGTATGCTCTCTAGTAGACAATAATTGTATTCAAACTCACAGTTATATTTTGTCGTATTGTACACGACAGTTGTATTAGTAAGTTGTATTTGAATTCTGTACCATGTATCTGACGACTCAAGATGGGTGATGTATACCTAATTTTGGGGGCGTCACAGTTGGTATCAGAGCTTAGGGATATGATCCCTGGCTAAGATGTGAGAATAGTACTAGGAGGGGAGAGACGGGGAATTCCTTCGCTAGTATGACCTACCTAAGTTTATGTGCTATTTTATTGGTCGGTCAGAATATAGAGATAATATGTTATATGTCAAGTAACCTTTTATTTTGTGGCAGTATCTTAAAATGACATCTGAGAATGTTGAGATTATCAATGGAGCACAGGAAACCGTTGATTCTCCACAGATCAATAGTCAGGACAATGTGCAACAGGATGGCGATAATCCTCTTGTAAACACCAACACTGATCAATTGACGAACGACGGTACGTTTAGGAGCTTTTTAGAATTCATGCAACATCAGGCGAAGGCGGCTCCTGTTCATAACGCAGGAGGAAGCAATGGCAATCCACGGTTGGTTACCGCTAAACAGTTCAAGGAGCTGGGACCACCAGAGTTTAAGGGAGAGCCAAAACCACTTATAGCTGAAACATGGATAAAGCAGATCACCAAGATATTTGATGTCTTGGGATGTTCCGAGGAGCAAAAGGTTCCCTTTGCCGCCTTTATGTTGCGCGGAGAGGCAGATTACTGGTGGGAATCGGTAAAACGTACTCAACCTGCTGTACTGAAGATATCTTGGGAGAAGTTCCAGGAGCTGTTCAACGACAAATACTTTCCCGAAAGTATTCGCCACATGAAGGAGGTGGAATTTATCAAGTTAGAACAAAACAATATGACCGTGTCGCAATACGAGGCAAAATTTGCGGAGTTATCCCGGTTTGCGTCCCACTTGGTGGATAATGAAGAGAGAATGGCGCGAATGTTTTTAAGAGGTTTGAAGCCGGAGATACGTCAACATCTTATTTCTCATAAATTGTGTTTATATTCTGATGTTGTAAATAGGGCTCAGTTAGTGGAGCGCGATAACGAGTCAACTCAACTAAAAGAGAGCAGCCGGCAAAATTATAATACCAGCGAGAGTGGTCATCGAAGCGGTGACAACAAGCGTGCAGGAAATCAACAGGCCAAAAATGGTAACCACTTCGGTGGTAATCAGGGCCAAAACAATAAGAATGGACATTTCAAGAAGAGAAGATTCAACAATGATGGAAAGACGTCAGCACCAGCACCTGTCGTTAAGGAAGGAGAAAGACCACCTATCATATGCTTCAAATGCGGAGGGGAGGGACACATCAGTCCAAATTGCGCGATGCCGTCCAAAGCATGCTATAATTGTGGAAGAGAAGGTCACCTAGCCCGATTTTGTCGTTCACCGAAGACAAGTTCAGCTAGGATGGAGGCACCAAAGGATGTCCCAGGTAAGCCAAAGTCGGTAGTTTAAAAGAGAGCGTTTTTTTTCCGTGACGAGGAACCTGAATAAAATTATCACGGGTATGTTAGTCATACACTCTTGCGAAGTCTATACCGTGATAGATATCGGTTCTACTCACTCTTTTATTTCACTTAGTTGTGTTCAATGTTTGAAGTTAACTCCGAGAAAATTTCGTTACCTCCACTATTTATAAATCTTGTTTGATTCAAATCGACACTTTCACGTTACCTGTCAATCTTATCTCTTTGAAAATACTTGCCTTTGATGCAATTTTAGAAATCGATTGGTTAACTACTCATCATGCTTTTCGTAAGGTTGTTAGCTTTCATATTCCTAACAAACCTGTTATGCGAATTCAAGCAACCAAACCACTAAAGTCAATCATTGTCATTTCAAGCCATAAATAAAGAGCCCCAGTCCTTTCATTGTTGACTTCCTTATGTGGAATGCACCGAAGACAGACTTTCCGTAGGAGACGTCGTGAATGACGATGACAAGTTGATAGGTATCAATGTTAAGTGTTATTCAAGTCTTGGATGAGAGTCACAATTTTGAATGATATTTCCAGTGTTAATAAATTTTCTGACGTATTCTTGAAGACTTCTTAGCTTACCCCTAGAGCGTGAAATCGAATTTTGTATTGACCCCAGTACAAAACACATTTCTTAAACCCTCAAATATTTTCTTCACCTAAAACGAACGTATAACGTGCCAAAGATGTTGGCTCGAGCTGTTGAAGATTACGATCGTACCATGCAATATTATTGTAGGAAAGCGAACATGGTAGATGACGCGTTGTATAGAAGATCGTATGCGTTTACAAGTGCGAATATACGAACTGATGTGAAGATAACAAATATACAAGTAGAATCGACTTTAATCGATAAAGTTAAAGCCGCTCAAGTTACACACTCAGAGCTGATGAATGTGAAGAATTAAGAAGGTTCAAGAGGGCGTTATTCTAGAAGCAAGAATTGACGAATAGAGGAAGTCTAAACGCTCGATTTAGTTGGCCCATTTGAAATCCTCGATTGAGTAGGAACTGTGGCTTATAGACTCGTTTTACCGCCAAGTATGTTGCGTGTTCAGAACGTTTTTTTTCGTATCGATGTTACGTAATTATGTGGACGACCCGAACCACATTATTAATTTAAAACCGGACGAGATAGCAGAAGATTTAACGTATGAGGAGATACGTGTTAACATCTTTGATAAGAAGGATCATATTCGACGCTCAAATGTTATACCTCAAGAGTTAGAAATTGAAGTGAAGTCAAGGTATCCTCACATGTTCGGCATACCAGGTACGTACGTAAATTTCGAGGGCGAAATTTCATAAGGAGGGGAGATTGTGAGACCCCAGATTTTATGAATAAATATTTAATTTTCTCGAATTATATTTTTGAAAGTTATGGTGCGGATTTGATATAATGTTATAGTTGTGGGTAATATTTATAAATGTTGCAAAGTACGCAAGTTGTTATAAAATATTCGTTTGGTCGGGGAATATTCTTTTTGTCGGGGAATATTCGTACGACGGCACAATATTGGTGGACCCCACAACAGAATTATTGTCGGATTGAGAAAACGACAAAAATACTTTATGAAAATAACGGCGGAGGTGTTACCGTTAAAACTGTTGAGCTACTCGGTAGTAAAAGTACAGTAATACGCGTTGTTGCATAGTAGCACACGGTATTGATTATTGATGCTTACGTAAGAAGTCACTCAGCTATACTCAATTATTGCTACAGTAATTGCTGCATCATATCTCTTATTTTATTGATTCAATTATTGTCACAGTATCATCTATATAATATATTATTTAAACAATAATTGAGACGATGGTGATAAGTTTAATTATTTATGGGGGGCCATATGTCGTCATCTAAGAGTCTCTTTCGTAAATAGTAATGATTTTCGTAAATAGTAATTATTTTCGTAAATAGTAATTATTTTCGTAAATAGTAATTATTTTTGTAAATAGTAATTACCTTCGTCAATAGTATTTACCTTCGTCAATAGTATTTACCTTCGTCAATAGTATTTACCTTCGTAAATAGTAATTACCTTCTTCAATAGTAATTACCTTTGTCAATAGTAGTTGTCCCTTCAATATTACCAAGAGTTAATTGCCTCTTCGGTGTTCCAAGGGTTAATTACCCTTTCGCAAATAGTAGTTGTCTCTTCAATATTACCAAGAGTCATTTTGACCCTTCGTTAAGACCAAGAGCCACCCTCAGTTTTTCTATAAATAGAAAGCTCATTCCTTCATTATTTCTTACGAATTCGTTCAAGCTATAGAGAGAGAAAGTATAGAGAATAAGAGAGAAAGAAGAAGAGTTTTCTGCTACTTCACTTATATCCAGTTCTTCTAAGGTAGGGAATATTATTTGTTGTACTTCTTTCTTCTTGAAGAGAACTTATGTTATTCCATTCTTTGTTACTCTGTTGGAATAACCTGTAAAAGTGGCATACCCTATACATAACCCGTATACGCGGTATACCCTATACTTGGTGAAATCCTTACGTTATTCCATTTCTTATTATTCTGTCGGAATAACCTGTATACGTGGTTTACCCTATACTTGGTGACATTCTTCTATTATTCTGTTGGAATATCCTGTCTGTGCTATACGCCGGACCTGGTTCCATCATTTACTATTCCGTATTTATTATTCTGTTGGAATATCCTGTCGGTGTGAATTTCACCTGACCTGGTTCCGTTATTATTATTCTGCTGGAATAACCTGTTTGTGCGGTCTCTATCGCATGCATGGTGATATCTTTTGTTATTGTATTCGGTATTACTCAGTTGGATAAAACTTTGACTTCTATACTCCATGAAATTAGTGGAATATCCTTGATATTTGCGCTTCATCCAGTATCCTTTCATGAAAATATTCTTCTGATCATTCTTGAATTTTACACCACAAAACAGTATCGTGTTGACAATTTGGACGTTAATAATTTCTGGATAAAATAATTCTTGAACTTGTTTTATTGAATTCTTATAAAATTGTCATCATCCTCTTATTTATATTTTTGAAAGTCATCTGTGGCCTGTAGAGCATGGATGGACTTGGTATGATTATGACCATGGATTATTCGGTATAATCATGACCGTAATGTTACAAATGATGTGGTAAAAGTCTCATTTGCCGTAGTGCATTGATGGACAGTTGTTGGCATGATCATGACCATTAATGAATACACAAATATTCTTGGCCGTAGTGCCTGAATAATTGTGGTCGTGATACTAAAGAATATCCTTGGCCGTAGTGCATGGGTGATTCGATGATGTGGAATATTTATTAAGCTGAGTCTCAGCTATAACAGTGATGAAAAACCTTTTAAATCATAAAAGATAGTAGATTTTATTTTCTACTTGACTCTTCTAATGGATTGCTGGTTCCGCTGCAGTTAAACTTGATGATTATTATATTTTATCAATTTAACACTGTTGAAGGCTAATGATAATTTATTCTGCATTATCTTAGTCATAATATTTCTTACTGGGCTAGTTGAGCTCACCCTTTCTTTCACTGTTCTCTTCAGGAAATGAGAATATAGCTGGGACGAGTCGGGGAACGGAGTGATGGATCAGAGGATAGCATTAGTAGTCCTCACTATTCTGTTAAATAGTGTGACAATAATTGTATTGAGGACTCCTTTTGAGTTTGTATGATCTCTAGTAGACAATAATTGTATTCAAACTCACAGTTATATTTTGTCGTATTGTACACGACACTGGTATTAGTAAGTTGTATTTGAATTCTGTACCATGTATCTGGCGACTCAAGATGGGTGATGTATACCTAATTTTGGGGGCGTCACAGTTGGTATCAGAGCTTAGGGATATGATCCCTGGCTAAGATGTGAGACTAGAACTAGGAGGGGAGAGAGGGGGAATTCCTTCGCTAGTATGACCTACTTAAGTTTATTTGTTATTTAATTGGTCGGTCATAGTATAGGGATAATATGTGATATGTTATCTAATCCTTGTTTTGTTGTAGTATTTGGAAATGGCAGCTGAAAATGTTCACAATGGAGTGAATGAGACCGTCGAGACACCTTTAATCACTAATCAGGATAATGCGGTGTTAGACGAAGGACAAATTAGAGATATTTACGTGGTGAATGAAGAACTAATAGTTGCACCCGAGCTAGTTGCAGAGGTAGCAGCTGAGAGTGAGGAGGAAGAGGAAGAAGACGAAGAAGAGGAACCTGAAGAGAATTGGTTAAACGAATTTTATAATCGAAACTTAGAATTACAAAATCGTGTTCATGAGTTAGAAGAGCAGGCTGAAGAACGGCAGGCGGTTGTGGAACAAAGAGATACAACAATTCAAAATTGTGTCACCCGATGTGCGATGCTTGAACAGAAGCACTCTTTGGCAGAGTATAAGATATTAGAGCTGGAATCTGAGAACGCACTGATCAAAGTTCTGATGAAAGCAGAAACAACTGAACGAAGAAGAATAGATGATGCGTGGGTAACAGCCGCACGACGCGTTGATAGTGTAGAAAAAGACGTCCGATCTAATAAAGCTAAAATAGATGAAATGGATTTTGCTTTTTGGACAACAATTGGGAGAATCCAACATCGAATTCAGCATTATCCTGTGCATAACGGTCAACCCCAATTCGATATGGATCGAAGAATAATGATTCGAATCATGGATCAGGAATGCGACGAAGCAACTAAAGGTGGAATATACTCTATAGCAAAACCAAATCCGATAGTTTAAATAAGAGCATTTGTTGCGAAACCCGAACGAAGTTATTACGGCTAAGTTAATTACAAACTCTTGCGAAGTCTATACCATGTTAGATACCGGTTCTACTCACTCTTTTATTTCACTTAGTTGTGTTCAATGTTTGAAGTTAACTCCGAGAAACTTTCGTTACCTCTACTATTTATAAATCTTATTTGATTCAAATCGACACTTTCACGTTACCTGTCAATCTTATCTCTTTGAAAATACTTGCCTTTGATGCGATTTTAGAAATCGATTGGTTAACTACTCATCATGCTTTTCGTAAGGTTGTTAGCTTTCATACTCATAACCAACCTGTTATGCGAATTCAAAGTAACCAAACCACTAAAGTCAATCATTGTTATATCAAACCATAAAGCTATTCGTTTATTGAAAAACGGATGTCAAGCTTTCTTAGCTCATGTCACAAATCTAAACAAAAATACGTCAGCTTTGAATGATATTTCTGTTATTAATAAATTTCCTGACGTATTCCCCGAAGAACTTCTTAGCTTACCCCTAGAGCGTGAAATCGACTTTTTTTTATTGACCCCAGTACAAAACCCATTTCTTAAACCCTCAAATATTTTATTCACCTAAAACGAACGTATAACGTGCCAAAGACGTTGGCTCGAGCTGTTGAAGATTACGATCATATCATTTAATATTATCGTGGGAAAGCGAACATGGTAGCTGACGTGTGAGTAGAAGATCGTATGCGTTTACAAGTGCAAATATACGAACTGATGTGAAGATAACAAATATACAAGTAGAATCGACTTTAATCGATAAAGTTAAAGCCGCTCAAGCTACACACTCAGAGCTGATGAATGTGAAGAATTAAGAAGGTTCAAGAGGGCGTTATTCTAGAAGCAAGAATTGACGAATAGAGGAAGTCTAAACGCTCGATTTAGTTGGCCCATTTGAAATCCTCGATTGAGTAGGAACTGTGGCTTATAGACTCGTTTTACCGCCAAGTATGTTGCGTGTTCAGAACGTTTTTTTTCGTATCGATGTTACGTAATTATGTGGACGACCCGAACCACATTATTAATTTAAAACCGGACGAGATAGCAGAAGATTTAACGTATGAGGAGATACGTGTTAACATCTTTGATAAGAAGGATCATATTCGACGCTCAAATGTTATACCTCAAGAGTTAGAAATTGAAGTGAAGTCAAGGTATCCTCACATGTTCGGCATACCAGGTACGTACGTAAATTTCGAGGGCGAAATTTCATAAGGAGGGGAGATTGTGAGACCCCAGATTTTATGAATAAATATTTAATTTTCTCGAATTATATTTTTGAAAGTTATGGTGCGGATTTGATATAATGTTATAGTTGTGGGTAATATTTATAAATGTTGCAAAGTACGCAAGTTGTTATAAAATATTCGTTTGGTCGGGGAATATTCTTTTTGTCGGGGAATATTCGTACGACGGCACAATCATTGGTGGACCCCACAACAGAATTATTGTCGGATTGAGAAAACGACAAAAATACTTTATGAAAATAACGGCGGAGGTGTTACCGTTAAAACTGTTGAGCTACTCGGTAGTAAAAGTACAGTAATACGCGTTGTTGCATAGTAGCACACGGTATTGATTATTGATGCTTACGTAAGAAGTCACTCAGCTATACTCAATTATTGCTACAGTAATTGCTGCATCATATCTCTTATTTTATTGATTCAATTATTGTCACAGTATCATCTATATAATATATTATTTAAACAATAATTGAGACGATGGTGATAAGTTTAATTATTTATGGGGGGCCATATGTCGTCATCTAAGAGTCTCTTTCGTAAATAGTAATGATTTTCGTAAATAGTAATTATTTTCGTAAATAGTAATTATTTTCGTAAATAGTAATTATTTTTGTAAATAGTAATTACCTTCGTCAATAGTATTTACCTTCGTCAATAGTAATTACCTTCGTAAATAGTAATTAACTTCGTCAATAGTAATTACCTTCGTCAATAGTAGTTGTCCCTTCAATATTACCAAGAGTTAATTGCCTCTTCGGTGTTCCAAGGGTTAATTACCCTTTCGCAAATAGTAGTTGTCTCTTCAATATTACCAAGAGTCATTTTGACCCTTCGTTAAGACCAAGAGCCACCCTCAGTTTTTCTATAAATAGAAAGCTCATTCCTTCATTATTTCTTACGAATTCGTTCAAGCTATAGAGAGAGAAGTATAGAGAATAAGAGAGAAAGAAGAAGAGTTTTCTGCTACTTCACTTATATCCAGTTCTTCTAAGGTAGGGAATATTATTTGTTGTACTTCTTTCTTCTTGAAGAGAACTTATGTTATTCCATTCTTTGTTACTCTGTTGGAATAACCTGTAAAAGTGGCATACCCTATACATAACCCGTATACGCGGTATACCCTATACTTGGTGAAATCCTTTCGTTATTCCATTTCTTATTATTCTGTCGGAATAACCTGTATACGTGGTTTACCCTATACTTGGTGACATTCTTCTATTATTCTGTTGGAATATCCTGTCTGTGCTATACGCCGGACCTGGTTCCATCATTTACTATTCCGTATTTATTATTCTGTTGGAATATCATGTCGGTGTGAATTTCACCTGACCTGGTTCCGTTATTATTATTCTGCTGGAATAACCTGTTTGTGCGGTCTCTATCGCATGCATGGTGATATCTTTTGTTATTGTATTCGGTATTACTCAGTTGGATAAAACTTTGACTTCTATACTCCATGAAATTAGTGGAATATCCTTGATATTTGCGCTTCATCCAGTATCCTTTCATGAAAATATTCTTCTGATCATTCTTGAATTTTACACCACAAAACAGTATCGTGTTGACAATTTGGACGTTAATAATTTCTGGATAAAATAATTCTTGAACTTGTTTTATTGAATTCTTATAAAATTGTCATCATCCTCTTATTTATATTTTTGAAAGTCATCTGTGGCCTGTAGAGCATGGATGGACTTGGTATGATTATGACCAGGGATTATTCGGTATAATCATGACCGTAATGTTACAAATGATGTGGTAAAAGTCTCATTTGCCGTAGTGCATTGATGGACAGTTGTTGGCATGATCATGACCATTAATGAATACACAAATATTCTTGGCCGTAGTGCCTGAATAATTGTGGTCGTGATACTAAAGAATATCCTTGGCCGTAGTGCAGGGGTGATTCGATGATGTGGAATATTTATTAAGCTGAGTCTCAGCTATAACAGTGATGAAAAACCTTTTAAATCATAAAAGATAGTAGATTTTATTTTCTACTTGACTCTTCTAATGGATTGCTGGTTCCGCTGCAGTTAAACTTGATGATTATTATATTTTATCAATTTAACACTGTTGAAGGCTAATGATAATTTATTCTGCATTATCTTAGTCATAATATTTCTTACTGGGCTAGTTGAGCTCACCCTTTCTTTCACTGTTCTCTTCAGGAAATGAGAATATAGCTGGGACGAGTCGGGGAACGGAGTGATGGATCAGAGGATAGCATTAGTAGTCCTCACTATTCTGTTAAATAGTGTGACAATAATTGTATTGAGGACTCCTTTTGAGTTTGTATGATCTCTAGTAGACAATAATTGTATTCAAACTCACAGTTATATTTTGTCGTATTGTACACGACACTGGTATTAGTAAGTTGTATTTGAATTCTGTACCATGTATCTGGCGACTCAAGATGGGTGATGTATACCTAATTTTGGGGGCGTCACAGTATTGTGAGACCCCAGATTTTATGAATAAATATTTAATTTTCTCGAATTATATTTTTGAAAGTTATGGTGCGGATTTGATATAATGTTATAGTTGTGGGTAATATTTATAAATGTTGCAAAGTACGCAAGTTGTTATAAAATATTCGTTTGGTCGGGGAATATTCTTTTTGTCGGGGAATATTCGTACGACGGCACAATCATTGGTGGACCCCACAACAGAATTATTGTCGGATTGAGAAAACGACAAAAATACTTTATGAAAATAACGGCGGAGGTGTTACCGTTAAAACTGTTGAGCTACTCGGTAGTAAAAGTACAGTAATACGCGTTGTTGCATAGTGGCACACGGTATTGATTATTGATGCTTACGTAAGAAGTCACTCAGCTATACTCAATTATTGCTACAGTAATTGCTGCATCATATCTCTTATTTTATTGATTCAATTATTGTCACAGTATCATCTATATAATATATTATTTAAACAATAATTGAGACGATGGTGATAAGTTTAATTATTTATGGGGGGCCATATGTCGTCATCTAAGAGTCTCTTTCGTAAATAGTAATTATTTTCGTAAATAGTAATTATTTTTGTAAATAGTAATTACCTTCGTCAATAGTATTTACCTTCGTCAATAGTATTTACCTTCGTCAATAGTATTTACCTTCGTAAATAGTAATTACCTTCTTCAATAGTAATTACCTTTGTCAATAGTAGTTGTCCCTTCAATATTACCAAGAGTTAATTGCCTCTTCGGTGTTCCAAGGGTTACTTGCCCCTTCGTAAATAGTAGTTGTCTCTTCAATATTACCAAGAGTCATTTTGACCCTTCGTTAAGACCAAGAGCCACCCTCAGTTTTTCTATAAATAGAAAGCTTATTCCTTCATTATTTCTTACGAATTCGTTCAAGCTATAGAGAGAGAAAGTATAGAGAATAAGAGAGAAAGAAGAAGTGTTTTCTGCTACTTCACTTATATCCAGTTCTTCTAAGGTAGGGAATATTATTTGTTGTACTTCTTTCTTCTTGAAGAGAACTTATGTTATTCCATTCTTTGTTACTCTGTTGGAATAACCTGTAAAAGTGGCATACCCTATACATGACCCGTATACGCGGTATACCCTATACTTGGTGAAATCCTTACGTTATTCCATTTCTTATTATTCTGTCGGAATAACATGTATACGTGGTTTACCCTATACTTGGTGACATTATTCTATTATTCTGTCGGAATATCCTGTCTGTGTGTTTTACACCGGACCTGGTTCCATTTACTATTCTGTCTTTACATTTTTTGTCGGAATATCCTGTCTGTGCTATACGCCGGACCTGGTTCCATCATTTACTATTCCATATTTATTATTCTGTTGGAACATCCTGTCGGTGTGAATTTCACCTGACCTGGTTCCGTTATTATTATTCTGCTGGAATAACCTGTTTGTGCGGTCTCTATCGCATGCATGGTGATATCTTTTGTTATTGTATTCTGTATTACTCAGTTGGATAAAACTTTGACTTCTATACTCCATGAAATTAGTGGAATATCCTTGATATTTGCGCTTCATCCAGTATCCTTTCATGAAAATATTCTTCTGATCATTCTTGAATTTTACACCACAAAACAGTATCGTGTTGACAATTTGGACGTTAATAATTTCTGGATAAAATAATTCTTGAACTTGTTTTATTGAATTCTTATAAAATTGTCATCATCCTCTTATTTATATTTTTGAAAGTCATCTGTGGCCTGTAGAGCATGGATGGACTTGGTATGATTATGACCAGGGATTATTCGGTATAATCATGACCGTAATGTTACAAATGATGTGGTAAAAGTCTCATTTGCCGTAGTGCATTGATGGACAGTTGTTGGCATGATCATAACCATTAATGAATACACAAATATTCTTGGCCGTAGTGCCTGAATAATTGTGGTCGTGATACTAAAGAATATCCTTGGCCGTAGTGCAGGGGTGATTCGATGATGTGGAATATTTATTAAGCTGAGTCTCAGCTATAACAGTGATGAAAAACCTTTTAAATCATAAAAGATAGTAGATTTTATTTTTCTACTTGACTCTTCTAATGGATTGCTGGTTCCGCTGCAGTTAAACTTGATGATTATTATATTTTATCAATTTAACACTGTTGAAGGCTAATGATAATTTATTCTGCATTATCTTAGTCATAATATTTCTTACTGGGCTAGTTGAGCTCACCCTTTCTTTCACTGTTCTCTTCAAGAAATGAGAATATAGCTGGGACGAGTCGGGGAACGGAGTGATGGATCAGAGAATAGTATTAGTAGTCCTCACTATTCTGTTAAATAGTGTGACAATAATTGTATTGAGGACTCCTTTTTTGAGTTTGTATGATCTCTAGTAGACAATAATTGTATTCAAACTCACAGTTGTATTTTGTCGTATTATACACGACAGTGTTATTAGTAAGTTGTATTTGAATTCTGTACCATGTATCTGGCGACTCAAGATGGGTGATGTATACCTAATTTTGGGGGGCGTCACAGTTGGTATCAGAGCTTAGGGATATGATCCCTGACTAAGATGTGAGAATAGTACTAGGAGGGGAGAGACGGGGAATTCCTTCGCTAGTATGACCTACCTAAGTTTATGTGCTATTCTATTGGTCGGTCAGAATATAGAGATAATATGTTATATGTCAAGTAACCTTTTATTTTGTGGCAGTATCTTAAAATGACATCTGAGAATGTTGAGATTATCAATGGAGCACAGGAAACCGTTGATTCTCCACAGATCAATAGTCAGGACAATGTGCAACAGGATGGCGATAATCCTCTTGTAAACACCAACACTGATCAATTGACGAACGACGGTACGTTTAGGAGCTTTTTAGAATTCATGCAACATCAGGCGAAGGCGGCTCCTGTTCATAACGCAGGAGGAAGCAATGGCAATCCACGGTTGGTTACCGCTAAACAGTTCAAGGAGCTGGGACCACCAGAGTTTAAGGGAGAGCCAAAACCACTTATAGCTGAAACATGGATAAAGCAGATCACCAAGATATTTGATGTCTTGGGATGTTCCGAGGAGCAAAAGGTTCCCTTTGCCGCCTTTATGTTGCGCGGAGAGGCAGATTACTGGTGGGAATCGGTAAAACGTACTCAACCTGCTGTACTGAAGATATCTTGGGAGAAGTTCCAGGAGCTGTTCAACGACAAATACTTTCCCGAAAGTATTCGCCACATGAAGGAGGTGGAATTTATCAAGTTAGAACAAAACAATATGACCGTGTCGCAATACGAGGCAAAATTTGCGGAGTTATCCCGGTTTGCGTCCCACTTGGTGGATAATGAAGAGAGAATGGCGCGAATATTTTTAAGAGGTTTGAAGCCGGAGATACGTCAACATCTTATTTCTCATAAATTGTGTTTATATTCAGATGTTGTAAATAGGGCTCAGTTAGTGGAGCGCGATAACGAGTCAACTCAACTAAAAGAGAGCAGCCGGCAAAATTATAATACCAGCGAGAGTGGTCATCGAAGCGGTGACAACAAGCGTGAAGGAAATCAACAGGCCAAAAATGGTAACCACTTCGGTGGTAATCAGGGCCAAAACAATAAGAATGGACATTTCAAGAAGAGAAGATTCAACAATGATGGAAAGACGTCAGCACCAGCACCTGTCGTTAAGGAAGGAGAAAGACCACCTATCATATGCTTCAAATGCGGAGGGGAGGGACACATCAGTCCAAATTGCGCGATGCCGTCCAAAGCATGCTATAATTGTGGAAGAGAAGGTCACCTAGCCCGATTTTGTCGTTCACCGAAGACAAGTTCAGCTAGGATGGAGGCACCAAAGGATGTCCCAGGTAAGCCAAAGTCGGTAGTTTAAAAGAGAGCGTTTTTTTTCCGTGACGAGGAACCTGAATAAAATTATCACGGGTATGTTAGTCATACACTCTTGCGAAGTCTATACCGTGTTAGATACCGGTTCTACTCACTCTTTTATTTCACTTAGTTGTGTTCAATGTTTGAAGTTAACTCCGAGAAAATTTCGTTACCTCCACTATTTATAAATCTTGTTTGATTCAAATCGACACTTTCACGTTACCTGTCAATCTTATCTCTTTGAAAATACTTGCCTTTGATGCAATTTTAGAAATCGATTGGTTAACTACTCATCATGCTTTTCGTAAGGTTGTTAGCTTTCATATTCCTAACATACCTGTTATGCGAATTCAAGCAACCAAACCACTAAAGTCAATCATTGTCATTTCAAGCCATAAATAAAGAGCCTCAGTCCTTTCATTGTTGACTTCCTTATGTGGAATGCACCGAAGACAGACTTTCCGTAGGAGACGTCGTGAATGACGATGACAAGTTGATAGGTATCAATGTTAAGTGTTATTCAAGTCTTGGATGAGAGTCACAATTTTGAATGATATTTCCAGTGTTAATAAATTTTCTGACGTATTCTTGAAGACTTCTTAGCTTACCCCTAGAGCGTGAAATCGAATTTTGTATTGACCCCAGTACAAAACACATTTCTTAAACCCTCAAATATTTTCTTCACCTAAAACGAACGTATAACGTGCCAAAGATGTTGGCTCGAGCTGTTGAAGATTACGATCGTACCATGCAATATTATTGTAAGAAAGCGAACATGGTAGATGACGCGTTGTATAGAAGATCGTATGCGTTTACAAGTGCGAATATACGAACTGATGTGAAGATAACAAATATACAAGTAGAATCGACTTTAATCGATAAAGTTAAAGCCGCTCAAGCTACACACTCAGAGCTGATGAATGTGAAGAATTAAGAAGGTTCAAGAGGGCGTTATTCTAGAAGCAAGAATTGACGAATAGAGGAAGTCTAAACGCTCGATTTAGTTGGCCCATTTGAAATCCTCGATTGAGTAGGAACTGTGGCTTATAGACTCGTTTTACCGCCAAGTATGTTGCGTGTTCAGAACGTTTTTTTTCGTATCGATGTTACGTAATTATGTGGACGACCCGAACCACATTATTAATTTAAAACCGGACGAGATAACAGAAGATTTAACGTATGAGGAGATACGTGTTAACATCTTTGATAAGAAGGATCATATTCGACGCTCAAATGTTATACCTCAAGAGTTAGAAATTGAAGTGAAGTCAAGGTATCCTCACATGTTCGGCATACCAGGTACGTACGTAAATTTCGAGGGCGAAATTTCATAAGGAGG
Organism: Panax japonicus; assembly: GCA_020205505.1. Classification (NCBI taxonomy): domain Eukaryota; kingdom Viridiplantae; phylum Streptophyta; class Magnoliopsida; order Apiales; family Araliaceae; genus Panax; species Panax japonicus. The sequence goes on from CM035093.1 coordinate 63,504,183, forward strand.
GGAGATTGTGAGACCCCAGATTTTATGAATAAATATTTAATTTTCTCGAATTATATTTTTGAAAGTTATGGTGCGGATTTGATATAATGTTATAGTTGTGGGTAATATTTATAAATGTTGCAAAGTACGCAAGTTGTTATAAAATATTCGTTTGGTCGGGGAATATTCTTTTTGTCGGGGAATATTCGTACGACGGCACAATCATTGGTGGACCCCACAACAGAATTATTGTCGGATTGAGAAAACGACAAAAATACTTTATGAAAATAACGGCGGAGGTGTTACCGTTAAAACTGTTGAGCTACTCGGTAGTAAAAGTACAGTAATACGCGTTGTTGCATAGTAGCACACGGTATTGATTATTGATGCTTACGTAAGAAGTCACTCAGCTATACTCAATTATTGCTACAGTAATTGCTGCATCATATCTCTTATTTTATTGATTCAATTATTGTCACAGTATCATCTATATAATATATTATTTAAACAATAATTGAGACGATGGTGATAAGTTTAATTATTTATGGGGGGCCATATGTCGTCATCTAAGAGTCTCTTTCGTAAATAGTAATGATTTTCGTAAATAGTAATTATTTTCGTAAATAGTAATTATTTTCGTAAATAGTAATTATTTTTGTAAATAGTAATTACCTTCGTCAATAGTATTTACCTTCGTCAATAGTATTTACCTTCGTAAATAATAATTACCTTCTTCAATAGTAATTACCTTTGTCAATAGTAGTTGTCCCTTCAATATTACCAAGAGTTAATTGCCTCTTCGGTGTTCCAAGGGTTACTTGCCCCTTCGCAAATAGTAGTTGTCTCTTCAATATTACCAAGAGTCATTTTGACCCTTCGTTAAGACCAAGAGCCACCCTCAGTTTTTCTATAAATAGAAAGCTCATTCCTTCATTATTTCTTACGAATTCGTTCAAGCTATAGAGAGAGAAAGTATAGAGAATAAGAGAGAAAGAAGAAGAGTTTTCTGCTACTTCACTTATATCCAGTTCTTCTAAGGTAGGGAATATTATTTGTTGTACTTCTTTCTTCTTGAAGAGAACTTATGTTATTCCATTCTTTGTTACTCTGTTGGAATAACCTGTAAAAGTGGCATACCCTATACATGACCCGTATACGCGGTATACCCTATACTTGGTGAAATCCTTTCGTTATTCCATTTCTTATTATTCTGTCGGAATAACCTGTATACGTGGTTTACCCTATACTTGGTGACATTCTTCTATTATTCTGTTGGTGACAAAAGAGTATAGGGTAAACCACGTATACAGGTTATTCCGACAGAATAATAAGAAATGGAATAACGTAAGGATTTCACCAAGTATAGGGTATACCGCGTATACGGGTCATGTATAGGGTATGCCACTTTTACAGGTTATTCCAACAGAGTAACAAAGAATGGAATAACATAAGTTCTCTTCAAGAAGAAAGAAGTACAACAAATAATATTCCCTACCTTAGAAGAACTGGATATAAGTGAAGTAGCAGAAAACTCTTCTTCTTTCTCTCTTATTCTCTATACTTTCTCTCTCTATAGCTTGAACGAATTCGTAAGAAATAATGAAGGAATGAGCTTTCTATTTATAGAAAAACTGAGGGTGGCTCTTGGTCTTAACGAAGGGTCAAAATGACTCTTGGTAATATTGAAGAGACAACTACTATTTGCGAAGGGGCAAGTAACCCTTGGAACACCGAAGAGGCAATTAACTCTTGGTAATATTGAAGGGACAACTACTATTGACAAAGGTAATTACTATTGAAGAAGGTAATTACTATTTACGAAGGTAAATACTATTGACGAAGGTAAATACTATTGACGAAGGTAATTACTATTTACAAAAATAATTACTATTTACGAAAATAATTACTATTTACGAAAATAATTACTATTTACGAAAATCATTACTATTTACGAAAGAGACTCTTAGATGACGACATATGGCCCCCCATAAATAATTAAACTTATCACCATCGTCTCAATTATTGTTTAAATAATATATTATATAGATGATACTGTGACAATAATTGAATCAATAAAATAAGAGATATGATGCAGCAATTACTGTAGCAATAATTGAGTATAGCTGAGTGACTTCTTACGTAAGCATCAATAATCAATACCGTGTGCTACTATGCAACAACGCGTATTACTGTACTTTTACTACCGAGTAGCTCAACAGTTTTAACGGTAACACCTCCGCCGTTATTTTCATAAAGTATTTTTGTCGTTTTCTCAATCCGACAATAATTCTGTTGTGGGGTCCACCAATAATTGTGCCGTCGTACGAATATTCCCCGACAAAAAGAATATTCCCCGACCAAACGAATATTTTATAACAACTTGCGTACTTTGCAACATTTATAAATATTACCCACAACTATAACATTATATCAAATCCGCACCATAACTTTCAAAAATATAATTCGAGAAAATTAAATATTTATTCATAAAATCTGGGGTCTCACAATCTCCCCTCCTTATGAAATTTCGCCCTCGAAATTTACGTACGTACCTGGTATGCCGAACATGTGAGGATACCTTGACTTCACTTCAATTTCTAACTCTTGAGGTATAACATTTGAGCGTCGAATATGATCCTTCTTATCAAAGATGTTAACACGTATCTCCTCATACGTTAAATCTTCTGCTATCTCGTCCGGTTTTAAATTAATAATGTGGTTCGGGTCGTCCACATAATTACGTAACATCGATACGAAAAAAAACGTTCTGAACACGCAACATACTTGGCGGTAAAACGAGTCTATAAGCCACAGTTCCTACTCAATCGAGGATTTCAAATGGGCCAACTAAATCGAGCGTTTAGACTTCCTCTATTCGTCAATTCTTGCTTCTAGAATAACGCTCTTTTGAACCTTCTTAATTCTTCACATTCATCAGCTCTGAGTGTGTAGCTTGAGCGGCTTTAACTTTATCGATTAAAGTCGATTCTACTTTTATATTCGTTATCTTCACGTGAGTTCGTATATTTGCACTTGTAAACGTATACGATCTTCTACTCACACGTCAGCTACCATGTTCGCTTTCCCACGATAATATTAAATGATATGATCGTAATCTTCAACAGCTCGAGCCAACGTCTTTGGCACGTTATACGTTCGTTTTAGGTGAAGAAAATATTTGAGGGTTTAAGAAATGGGTTTTGTACTGGGGTCAATAAAAAAAAAGTCGATTTCACGCTCTAGGGGTAAGCTAAGAAGTTCTTCGGGGAATACGTCAGGAAATTTATTAATAACAGAAATATCATTCAAAGCTGACGTATTTTTGTTTAGATTTGTGACATGAGCTAAGAAAGCTTGACATCCGTTTTTCAATAAACGAATAGCTTTATGGTTTGATATAACAATGATTGACTTTAGTGGTTTGGTTACTTTGAATTCGCATAACAGGTTGGTTATGAGTATGAAAGCTAACAACCTTACGAAAAAGCATGATGAGTAGTTAACCAATCGATTTCTAAAATTGCATCAAAGGCAAGTATTTTCAAAGAGATAAGATTGACAGGTAACGTGAAAGTGTCGATTTGAATCAAATAAGATTTATAAATAGTGGAGGTAACGAAATTTTCTCGGAGTTAACTTCAAACATTGAACACAACTAAGTGAAATAAAAGAGTGAGTAGAACCGGTATCTAACACGGTATAGACTTCGCAAGAGTGTATGACTAACATACCCGTGATAATTTTATTCAGGTTCCTCGTCACGGAAAAAAAAACGCTCTCTTTTAAACTACCGACTTTGGCTTACCTGGGACATCCTTTGGTGCCTCCATCCTAGCTGAACTTGTCTTCGGTGAACGACAAAATCGGGCTAGGTGACCTTCTCTTCCACAATTATAGCATGCTTTGGACGGCATCGCGCAATTTGGACTGATGTGTCCCTCCCCTCCGCATTTGAAGCATATGATAGGTGGTCTTTCTCCTTCCTTAACGACAGGTGCTGGTGCTGACGTCTTTCCATCATTGTTGAATCTTCTCTTCTTGAAATGTCCATTCTTATTGTTTTGGCCCTGATTACCACCGAAGTGGTTACCATTTTTGGCCTGTTGATTTCCTTCACGCTTGTTGTCACCGCTTCGATGACCACTCTCGCTGGTATTATAATTTTGCCGGCTGCTCTCTTTTAGTTGAGTTGACTCGTTATCGCGCTCCACTAACTGAGCCCTATTTACAACATCTGAATATAAACACAATTTATGAGAAATAAGATGTTGACGTATCTCCGGCTTCAAACCTCTTAAAAACATTCGCGCCATTCTCTCTTCATTATCCACCAAGTGGGACGCAAACCGGGATAACTCCGCAAATTTTGCCTCGTATTGCGACACGGTCATATTGTTTTGTTCTAACTTGATAAATTCCACCTCCTTCATGTGGCGAATACTTTCGGGAAAGTATTTGTCGTTGAACAGCTCCTGGAACTTCTCCCAAGATATCTTCAGTACAGCAGGTTGAGTACGTTTTACCGATTCCCACCAGTAATCTGCCTCTCCGCGCAACATAAAGGCGGCAAAGGGAACCTTTTGCTCCTCGGAACATCCCAAGACATCAAATATCTTGGTGATCTGCTTTATCCATGTTTCAGCTATAAGTGGTTTTGGCTCTCCCTTAAACTCTGGTGGTCCCAGCTCCTTGAACTGTTTAGCGGTAACCAACCGTGGATTGCCATTACTTCCTCCTGCGTTATGAACAGGAGCCGCCTTCGCCTGATGTTGCATGAATTCTAAAAAGCTCCTAAACGTACCGTCGTTCGTCAATTGATCAGTGTTGGTGTTTACAAGAGGATTATCGCCATCCTGTTGCACATTGTCCTGACTATTGATCTGTGGAGAATCAACGGTTTCCTGTGCTCCATTGATAATCTCAACATTCTCAGATGTCATTTTAAGATACTGCCACAAAATAAAAGGTTACTTGACATATAACATATTATCTCTATATTCTGACCGACCAATAGAATAGCACATAAACTTAGGTAGGTCATACTAGCGAAGGAATTCCCCGTCTCTCCCCTCCTAGTACTATTCTCACATCTTAGCCAGGGATCATATCCCTAAGCTCTGATACCAACTGTGACGCCCCCAAAATTAGGTATACATCACCCATCTTGAGTCGCCAGATACATGGTACAGAATTCAAATACAACTTATTAATACCAGTGTCGTGTACAATACGACAAAATATAACTGTGAGTTTGAATACAATTATTGTCTACTAGAGATCATACAAACTCAAAAGGAGTCCTCAATACAATTATTGTCACACTATTTAACAGAATAGTGAGGACTACTAATGCTATCCTCTGGACCATTACTTCTTTCCCCGACTCGTCCCAGCTATATTCTCATTTCCTGAAGAGAACAGTGAAAGAAAGGGTGAGCTCAACTAGCCCAGTAAGAAATATTATGACTAAGATAATGCAGAATAATTTATCATTAGCCTTCAACAGTGTTAAATTGATAAAATATAATAATCATCAAGTTTAACTGCAGCGGAACCAGCAATCCATTAAAAGAGTCAAGTAGAAAATAAAATCTACTATCTTTTATGATTTAAAAGGTTTTTCATCACTGTTATAGCTGAGACTCAGCTTAATAAATATTCCACATCATCGAATCACCCCTGCACTACGGCCAAGGATATTCTTTAGTATCACGACCACAATTATTCAGGCACTACGGCCAAGAATATTTGTGTATTCATTAATGGTCATGATCATGCCAACAACTGTCCATCAATGCACTACGGCAAATGAGACTTTTACCACATCACTTGTAACATTACGGTCATGATTACACCGAAAAATCCCTGGTCATAATCATACCAAGTCCATCCATGCTCTACAGGCCACAGATGACTTTCAAAAATATAAATAAGAGGATGATGACAATGATATAAGAATTCAATAAAACAAGTTCAAGAATTATTTTATCCAGGAATTATTAACGTTCAAATTGTCAACACGATACTGTTTTGTTGTGTAAAATTCAAGAATGATCAGAAGAATATTTTTATGAAAGGATACTGGATGAAGCGCAAATATCAAGGATATTCCACTAATTTCATGGAGTATAGAAGTCAGAATTCGAATACAATAACAAAAGATATCACCATGCATGCGATAGAGACCGCACAAACAGGTTATTCCAGCAGAATAATAATAACGGAACCAGGTCAGGTGAAATTCACACCGACAGGATGTTCCAACAGAATAATAAATATGGAATAGTAAATGATGGAACCAGGTCCGGCGTATAGCACAGACAGGATATTCCGACAAAAAATGTAAAGACAGAATAGTAAATGGAACCAGGTCCGGTGTAAAACACACAGACAGGATATTTCGACAGAATAATAGAATAATGTCACCAAGTATAGGGTAAACCACGTATACAGGTTATTCCGACAGAATAATAAGAAATGGAATAACGTAAGGATTTCACCAAGTATAGGGTATACCGCGTATACGGGTCATGTATAGGGTATGCCACTTTTACAGGTTATTCCAACAGAGTAACAAAGAATGGAATAACATAAGTTCTCTTCAAGAAGAAAGAAGTACAACAAATAATATTCCCTACCTTAGAAGAACTGGATATAAGTGAAGTAGCAGAAAACTCTTCTTCTTTCTCTCTTATTCTCTATACTTTCTCTCTCTATAGCTTGAACGAATTCGTAAGAAATAATGAAGGAATGAGCTTTCTATTTATAGAAAAACTGAGGGTGGCTCTTGGTCTTAACGAAGGGTCAAAATGACTCTTGGTAATATTGAAGAGACAACTACTATTTGCGAAGGGGCTAGTAACCCTTGGAACACCGAAGAGGCAATTAACTCTTGGTAATATTGAAGGGACAACTACTATTGACAAAGGTAATTACTATTGAAGAAGGTAATTACTATTTACGAAGGTAAATACTATTGACGAAGGTAAATACTATTGACGAAGGTAAATACTATTGACGAAGGTAATTACTATTTACAAAAATAATTACTATTTACGAAAATAATTACTATTTACGAAAATAATTACTATTTACGAAAATCATTACTATTTACGAAAGAGACTCTTAGATGACGACATATGGCCCCCCATAAATAATTAAACTTATCACCATCGTCTCAATTATTGTTTAAATAATATATTATATAGATGATACTGTGACAATAATTGAATCAATAAAATAAGAGATATGATGCAGCAATTACTGTAGCAATAATTGAGTATAGCTGAGTGACTTCTTACGTAAGCATCAATAATCAATACAGTGTGCTACTATGCAACAACGCGTATTACTGTACTTTTACTACCGAGTAGCTCAACAGTTTTAACGGTAACACCTCCGCCGTTATTTTCATAAAGTATTTTTGTCGTTTTCTCAATCCGACAATAATTCTGTTGTGGGGTCCACCAATGATTGTGCCGTCGTACGAATATTCCCCGACAAAAAGAATATTCCCCGACCAAACGAATATTTTATAACAACTTGCGTACTTTGCAACATTTATAAATATTACCCACAACTATAACATTATATCAAATCCGCACCATAACTTTCAAAAATATAATTCGAGAAAATTAAATATTTATTCATAAAATCTGGGGTCTCACAATCTCCCCTCCTTATGAAATTTCGCCCTCGAAATTTACGTACGTACCTGGTATGCCGAACATGTGAGGATACCTTGACTTCACTTCAATTTCTAACTCTTGAGGTATAACATTTGAGCGTCGAATATGATCCTTCTTATCAAAGATGTTAACACGTATCTCCTCATACGTTAAATCTTCTGCTATCTCGTCCGGTTTTAAATTAATAATGTGGTTCGGGTCGTCCACATAATTACGTAACATCGATACGAAAAAAAACGTTCTGAACACGCAACATACTTGGCGGTAAAACGAGTCTATAAGCCACAGTTCCTACTCAATCGAGGATTTCAAATGGGCCAACTAAATCGAGCGTTTAGACTTCCTCTATTCGTCAATTCTTGCTTCTAGAATAACGCCCTCTTGAACCTTCTTAATTCTTCACATTCATCAGCTCTGAGTGTGTAGCTTGAGCGGCTTTAACTTTATCGATTAAAGTCGATTCTACTTTTATATTCGTTATCTTCACGTGAGTTCGTATATTTGCACTTGTAAACGCATACGATCTTCTACTCACACGTCAGCTACCATGTTCGCTTTCCCACGATAATATTAAATGATATGATCGTAATCTTCAACAGCTCGAGCCAACGTCTTTGGCACGTTATACGTTCGTTTTAGGTGAAGAAAATATTTGAGGGTTTAAGAAATGGGTTTTGTACTGGGGTCAATAAAAAAAAAGTCGATTTCACGCTCTAGGGGTAAGCTAAGAAGTTCTTCGGGGAATACGTCAGGAAATTTATTAATAACAGAAATATCATTCAAAGCTGACGTATTTTTGTTTAGATTTGTGACATGAGCTAAGAAAGCTTGACATCCGTTTTTCAATAAACGAATAGCTTTATGGTTTGATATAACAATGATTGACTTTAGTGGTTTGGTTACTTTGAATTCGCATAACAGGTTGGTTATGAGTATGAAAGCTAACAACCTTACGAAAAAGCATGATGAGTAGTTAACCAATCGATTTCTAAAATTGCATCAAAGGCAAGTATTTTCAAAGAGATAAGATTGACAGGTAACGTGAAAGTGTCGATTTGAATCAAATAAGATTTATAAATAGTGGAGGTAACGAAATTTTCTCGGAGTTAACTTCAAACATTGAACACAACTAAGTGAAATAAAAGAGTGAGTAGAACCGGTATCTAACACGGTATAGACTTCGCAAGAGTGTATGACTAACATACCCGTGATAATTTTATTCAGGTTCCTCGTCACGGAAAAAAAACGCTCTCTTTTAAACTACCGACTTTGGCTTACCTGGGACATCCTTTGGTGCCTCCATCCTAGCTGAACTTGTCTTCGGTGAACGACAAAATCGGGCTAGGTGACCTTCTCTTCCACAATTATAGCATGCTTTGGACGGCATCGCGCAATTTGGACTGATGTGTCCCTCCCCTCCGCATTTGAAGCATATGATAGGTGGTCTTTCTCCTTCCTTAACGACAGGTGCTGGTGCTGACGTCTTTCCATCATTGTTGAATCTTCTCTTCTTGAAATGTCCATTCTTATTGTTTTGGCCCTGATTACCACCGAAGTGGTTACCATTTTTGGCCTGTTGATTTCCTTCACGCTTGTTGTCACCGCTTCGATGACCACTCTCGCTGGTATTATAATTTTGCCGGCTGCTCTCTTTTAGTTGAGTTGACTCGTTATCGCGCTCCACTAACTGAGCCCTATTTACAACATCTGAATATAAACACAATTTATGAGAAATAAGATGTTGACGTATCTCCGGCTTCAAACCTCTTAAAAACATTCGCGCCATTCTCTCTTCATTATCCACCAAGTGGGACGCAAACCGGGATAACTCTGCAAATTTTGCCTCGTATTGCGACACGGTCATATTGTTTTGTTCTAACTTGATAAATTCCACCTCCTTCATGTGGCGAATACTTTCGGGAAAGTATTTGTCGTTGAACAGCTCCTGGAACTTCTCCCAAGATATCTTCAGTACAGCAGGTTGAGTACGTTTTACCGATTCCCACCAGTAATCTGCCTCTCCGCGCAACATAAAGGCGGCAAAGGGAACCTTTTGCTCCTCGGAACATCCCAAGACATCAAATATCTTGGTGATCTGCTTTATCCATGTTTCAGCTATAAGTGGTTTTGGCTCTCCCTTAAACTCTGGTGGTCCCAGCTCCTTGAACTGTTTAGCGGTAACCAACCGTGGATTGCCATTGCTTCCTCCTGCGTTATGAACAGGAGCCGCCTTCGCCTGATGTTGCATGAATTCTAAAAAGCTCCTAAACGTACCGTCGTTCGTCAATTGATCAGTGTTGGTGTTTACAAGAGGATTATCGCCATCCTGTTGCACATTGTCCTGACTATTGATCTGTGGAGAATCAACGGTTTCCTGTGCTCCATTGATAATCTCAACATTCTCAGATGTCATTTTAAGATACTGCCACAAAATAAAAGGTTACTTGACATATAACATATTATCTCTATATTCTGACCGACCAATAGAATAGCACATAAACTTAGGTAGGTCATACTAGCGAAGGAATTCCCCGTCTCTCCCCTCCTAGTACTATTCTCACATCTTAGCCAGGGATCATATCCCTAAGCTCTGATACCAACTGTGACGCCCCCAAAATTAGGTATACATCACCCATCTTGAGTCGCCAGATACATGGTACAGAATTCAAATACAACTTATTAATACCAGTGTCGTGTACAATACGACAAAATATAACTGTGAGTTTGAATACAATTATTGTCTACTAGAGATCATACAAACTCAAAAGGAGTCCTCAATACAATTATTGTCACACTATTTAACAGAATAGTGAGGACTACTAATGCTATCCTCTGGACCATTACTTCTTTCCCCGACTCGTCCCAGCTATATTCTCATTTCCTGAAGAGAACAGTGAAAGAAAGGGTGAGCTCAACTAGCCCAGTAAGAAATATTATGACTAAGATAATGCAGAATAATTTATCATTAGCCTTCAACAGTGTTAAATTGATAAAATATAATAATCATCAAGTTTAACTGCAGCGGAACCAGCAATCCATTAAAAGAGTCAAGTAGAAAATAAAATCTACTATCTTTTATGATTTAAAAGGTTTTTCATCACTGTTATAGCTGAGACTCAGCTTAATAAATATTCCACATCATCGAATCACCCCTGCACTACGGCCAAGGATATTCTTTAGTATCACGACCACAATTATTCAGGCACTACGGCCAAGAATATTTGTGTATTCATTAATGGTCATGATCATGCCAACAACTGTCCATCAATGCACTACGGCAAATGAGACTTTTACCACATCACTTGTAACATTACGGTCATGATTACACCGAAAAATCCCTGGTCATAATCATACCAAGTCCATCCATGCTCTACAGGCCACAGATGACTTTCAAAAATATAAATAAGAGGATGATGACAATGATATAAGAATTCAATAAAACAAGTTCAAGAATTATTTTATCCAGGAATTATTAACGTTCAAATTGTCAACACGATACTGTTTTGTTGTGTAAAATTCAAGAATGATCAGAAGAATATTTTTATGAAAGGATACTGGATGAAGCGCAAATATCAAGGATATTCCACTAATTTCATGGAGTATAGAAGTCAGAATTCGAATACAATAACAAAAGATATCACCATGCATGCGATAGAGATCGCACAAACAGGTTATTCCAGCAGAATAATAATAACGGAACCAGGTCAGGTGAAATTCACACCGACAGGATGTTCCAACAGAATAATAAATATGGAATAGTAAATGATGGAACCAGGTCCGGCGTATAGCACAGACAGGATATTCCGACAAAAAATGTAAAGACAGAATAGTAAATGGAACCAGGTCCGGTGTAAAACACACAGACAGGATATTCCGACAGAATAATAGAATAATGTCACCAAGTATAGGGTAAACCACGTATACAGGTTATTCCGACAGAATAATAAGAAATGGAATAACGTAAGGATTTCACCAAGTATAGGGTATACCGCGTATACGGGTCATGTATAGGGTATGCCACTTTTACAGGTTATTCCAACAGAGTAACAAAGAATGGAATAACATAAGTTCTCTTCAAGAAGAAAGAAGTACAACAAATAATATTCCCTACCTTAGAAGAACTGGATATAAGTGAAGCAGCAGAAAACTCTTCTTCTTTCTCTCTTATTCTCTATACTTTCTCTCTCTATAACTTGAACGAATTCGTAAGAAATAATGAAGGAATGAGCTTTCTATTTATAGAAAAACTGAGGGTGGCTCTTGGTCTTAACGAAGGGTCAAAATGACTCTTGGTAATATTGAAGAGACAACTACTATTTGCGAAGGGGCAAGTAACCCTTGGAACACCGAAGAGGCAATTAACTCTTGGTAATATTGAAGGGACAACTACTATTGACAAAGGTAATTACTATTGAAGAAGGTAATTACTATTTACGAAGGTAAATACTATTGACGAAGGTAAATACTATTGACGAAGGTAATTACTATTTACAAAAATAATTACTATTTACGAAAATAATTACTATTTACGAAAATAATTACTATTTACGAAAATCATTACTATTTACGAAAGAGACTCTTAGATGACGACATATGGCCCCCCATAAATAATTAAACTTATCACCATCGTCTCAATTATTGTTTAAATAATATATTATATAGATGATACTGTGACAATAATTGAATCAATAAAATAAGAGATATGATGCAGCAATTACTGTAGCAATAATTGAGTATAGCTGAGTGACTTCTTAAGTAAGCATCAATAATCAATACCGTGTGCTACTATGCAACAACGCGTATTACTGTACTTTTACTACCGAGTAGCTCAACAGTTTTAACGGTAACACCTCCGCCGTTATTTTCATAAAGTATTTTTGTCGTTTTCTCAATCCGACAATAATTCTGTTGTGGGGTCCACCAATGATTGTGCCGTCGTACGAATATTCCCCGACAAAAAGAATATTCCCCGACCAAACGAATATTTTATAACAACTTGCGTACTTTGCAACATTTATAAATATTACCCACAACTATAACATTATATCAAATCCGCACCATAACTTTCAAAAATATAATTCGAGAAAATTAAATATTTATTCATAAAATCTGGGGTCTCACAGTAGACCGGGAAGTTCTTCAGGAAATACGTCAGGAAAGTCAATAACAACAGGAATATTATTCAATTTTGACGTGTCTTTATTCAAATCCATAACATGGGCTAAGAAATCTTGACATCTGTTTTTCAATAAACGAATAGCTTTATGATTAGATATGACAGTGATTGATTTTAATGGTTTAGTTGCCTGAATTCGAACAACAGGTTGATTAGGAATATGAAAACTAACAACCTTACGAAAACAATCAATTTTGGCATGATGAGTAGTTAACAAATCAATCCCTAAAATCACATCAAAAGCAAGTATCTTTAAAGAGATCAGGTCAACAGGTAAGGTGATGGTGCCAACTTGAATGAAACAAGATTTATAAACAGTGGATGTGATAAAAGTTTCTCCTAAAGGAGTTTCAACAGATAGGTCAAAGTCTAATTTCTCCGGAGTCAAGTTTAAACGTTGAGCGCAAGCAGGAGAGATAAATGAATGGGTAGCACCGGTATCCAGTAAGGTATAAACTTCGCAAGAATTTATAAATAGCTTACCCGTGATCACCTCGTTTGGGTTCCTCGTATTTTGACCAGTCACAACAAACGCTCTTCCAGGAACCGTTGACTTTGACTTTTCTAGGATAGCCTTCTGAATCACCGTCCCCGCTGGAATTGGTTTCGCTACCGTACAATCTCGAGCGATATGTCCTTCCTTTCCATAATTATAACATACCTTGAACTGTTGTGGGCAGTTTGGACTGATATGTCCCTCTTTCCCGCATTTGTAGCATATGACCGGTGGTCTTTCTCCTCCCTTAGAACCATTTGCTGCTGGCACTGTCGTCTTTACATGGTCGTTGTTAAATCTCCTCCTGACTCGCTTCTTCTATTTTCATAGCTTTGATTACCACCAGAGTGGTTACCATTTTTGTCCGTCTTTTTCTTTCTCCACTAGTTATTGTTGTTTTGCTGACTGTTATCTCCAGTATGATCCTGATTGTGGTACCTCGGTTGACCGTACTCGTTGTCTCGCTCCAACAATTGAGCCCTGTTAACAACATCTGAATAGAGAGAAAATTTATGAGAGATGAGATATTGTCGTATGTCGGGTTTCAAACCTCTCAGAAACATCCGCGTCATACGTTCCTCATTCTCCACCAAATGAGGTGCAAACCTGGATAACTCTGCAAACTTTGCCTCGTACTGAGACACCGTCATGTTATTTTGTTATAATCTGATGAACTCCACTTTCTTCATATGACGAACACTTTTAGGAAAGTATTTGTCATTAAATAGTTTTTGAAACGTCTCCCAAGACATGCTGAGTGCGGCTGGATGGGTACGCTTCACAGACTCCCACCAGTAGTCTGCTTCGCCACGGAACATAAAGGTGGCGAATGGAACCTTCTATTCCTCCGTGCATCCCAAGACATCGAATATCTTGGTAATTTGCTAGACCCATGTCTCCGCCATGATCGGATCTGGCTTTCCCTTAAATTCTGGTGGTCCCAACTCTTTGAACTGCTTGGCTGTGACAACCCGTGAATTGTTATCGTTTCCTCCTGTATTTTGAACACGAGTCTCCCTCGTCTGATTTTGCATGAACTGCAAAAAGATTCTAAACATTGCGTCGTTCATCGTCTGATCAGTGGTGTTGTTCACAGGAGGAATATTGCCAGCCTGTTGCACGTTCTCCTCGTTGGTGAGTACAGGCGTCTCCACGGTCTCATTTCCACCGTTAATATTCTCAGTCGACATTCTCAAATACTGTTATAAAACAAGGGTTAATTAAGGAAATCAATATATCACATAATATCCCTATATACTAACCAACTAACAAATAAGCTTAGGTAGGACACACTAGCGAAGGATTTACTCGTCTCTCCCCTCCTAGTTCTATTCCCCGATCTCCACCAGAGATCATATCCCTAAGCTCTGATACCAACTGTGACGCCCCCAAAATAGGTCCATTCCATCCAACCATTTTTGAGTCGCCAAATACATGGTACAGAAACAACTACAACTTTTACAACCCATAAACTGTGAGTTTGAATACAAACATTGTCATCTAGACAATATACATACCCAACTATGTCCTCAATACAATTATTGATATATTATTTTACAAAAATGGTGAGGACTACTAAGCAACTCTCTCAAGGACCATCAATTCATACCCCGACTCGTACTCGCTATATTCTCGTCTCCTGAGAAGAAAAATGGAACAAAAAGGAAAAGGGTGAGCTCAACTAGCTCAGTAAAGAATATTATGACTAAGATAATATACAACAAATTATCGTTAGTCTTCAACAGGGAAAAATCTAATAGAATACAATAGACAACAAGTTTTAAATCAATATTCGCAGCGGAAAATATTAATTCATAGAAGAGTTACATAGAGGATGAAATCTACTAATGTCTATGAATTTAACAGTCCATCAACAGTATTTTTATCCCTGTAACATCAATCAATGCACATCTTGAATCATATATTCATCCTTGCACTACAGGCCAAGGATATTCATCTGTTGGTCATGTTCATCTAAACACCTGTTCATCTTTGCACTACGGGCTAAAGATATTCATCAGAAATCATTCATCTTTGCACTACAGGCCAAAGATATTCAATAATAACATCCTTTAAGACTGAAGATGATAAAAAAATATTTTTAAAGAAGCGAATACAGTGAAACAAATTGACAAGGATTAAGGATTAAGGATTCGTACTTTGTTTTATCCATGTCCAAAAATACTTCAAAAATAATCATAGTGGTGTAAAATTCAAGAATGATCAAAACATGGATACAATCAAAGCTAGTATCCACAATAGATATTTTGGACGAAAAGAAAAAAAATAATTTTTCTGTGAATAGTGCCGTATTCGTGAATAGTGCCGTATACGTGAATAGTAACTGGCACAAAAAGTTCCAAATTTGATAAAAACGTTCATCAATATTTCAGCATAATGATATTGAAGAAAATAATATCATTTAAGAAGAAAATAACATCCCTTACCTCAAAATAGCCGTACTTCTGACTGAATTTCGGTATAGTGCTGACAGAAACTCGCACCGTATAGTAACACTCAAAGTATACTCACAAGGATACGCTCGATAATATACAGAGAGAAAGAGAGAAAACTTTGTTTCTGGTGTGATTTTCAATTCTAACTTAGCCCTCTATTTATAGGAAAATGTTAGAACGCCAAAGGAGACTAAATTAATAAAATATATTATTATTTATTCAAAATTCTTACCCACATGTTTTGAAAACTCTAGCATGCCTTCTTTGGTCAAAAACATCAGCCACCCATGTGCCAACAACCACAAAAACGTTTTTCTTATATAAAATAATTAAAACTTCCAAAAATCAATTATTTCGGAACTCCGAAACTTCAATAATTCATGATAAATATCCCTTTTATTAGAAAATTCAAATCTCGCGATTTTTTATAGGAAATTCAATTCTCTACAACTTTACCGAAGGAAGTTTTTCCAAATTCCAACTAGAAATTATCCGAAATCCACAAACGGTCGATTTTACAGTCTATACTCAATTTTTGGTCAAAAATTATGTCCACCGACACACAAAACATGTGTTAAACATTTAATGTCACAAAAATACTCTACCTACTCATACACTTATATATCCCACATTCATTGTAAAAATATCACCGTTAATATATTATTAAAATAATATATTTAAATGAATCATTTTATCAGAAAAAGATAAAATATTAATTTTCAACAATTGTCATATTAAAAATTTTCTCCATCTATATCCACATAAAATAAATATTTTCTTTATCATAATAATCAATAATTAATTATTAAAAATAATATTACAGAATCACAGTACTGACAACCAGGCCGTTCCCAGGATAGAGGGGGCTTTCCAATAAGGATTTCTCCTTACTGGCGCGCAATTAGATGACCAAACCTCTCCTTGACAGAACTTTCTAGACATTGCCAATAATGTTATCTGATAATATTATTCAAATAATATGAATTATTGATCTGATAATAGAAAATACTGTGCAATGACAATTTATTGAAACAATAATAATATAAATATCAACGCAGCAATTATTGAATCAATAAAATAATGAACAGTAACTCCTGTAGCAATTATTGAGTAGTGCCTTCTTATGTAAGGATTAATAATTCAAAATACTGTGCAATACCGTGTGCTACTGTGCAATAACGCGTATTACAGTATTTTAACCACCGAGTATTCCAACAGTGTAAACGGTAACAACTACGCCGTTATTTTTAAACAACTTATATTTGTCGTTTTCTTCCTCCGATCGCTTTCCGTTATGGGGCCCACACATGGCTGCGCCGTCGTACGAATATTCCCCGACAGTACGAATATTCCACGACCAAACGAATATTCCCCGACAACAATGAATATTTTATAACCACTTGCTTATTTTGAAATATTTGAGTATTTTACCCATAACTATCCACATTAATCAAATCAACCCTTACTATTCAAAATAATAATTAAAGGAAATTAAATTTCATTTATTAATTATTTGGGGTCTTACACAATTATATCTATTCATTTTTACAAAGTCACCAAAGTTATTTCATCTCTCTCATGCTATAACTTACTTTTTGGCCAATCAATAATTTAATTAAAGCCCAAAAATTTGATCCAAGTGAGGAGGGACATTTTTGGAAAAAGAGATTTAATCAAACTTGGTAGATATTGGCCACATGGTCGGGTAATGGAAGAGGTGAAAGGAGAGGGAGATGTGCATGCACATCATCCATTTATACACTACACAATTGGCAAAAGATAATTCACCCAATTAGGCTAGGTGTCACATTTTTTAATAAGGTAGCTTGCATATCTAGCCTTGATATTGGTTTGGTGACCAACCCTAAACCCTAAATGCTCCAAATCCTAAAGCCTAAGGGTTTCATCAAATGACAAATTCTAGAAATATATGGAAATGTCCAAAATGCCCTTTTTACTTTTTTTATTATGTAAGTTGTGAATCTTGCCTTATCTTTGGTTGTTCACCAACCCTAACCCTAACCTAGCATAGCATGTGACTAAAAGCCATACAAATCAGCCACTCTTTCCATCTTGCAAACTTAGATGCATTGAATCAAAGTTTTATAACTTAAAACTTAAGTAAAGTAACTTACTTTACTTACAAAACCAACCTAGACCTTCTCTCTCTTCATGTTTCAAAATTTAGAGTGAGAGAGGAGAGGAGTATGTTCGACAGCTCCTAGGGAGGAGAAGGAGAGAAGATTTTGATCTTTCTTTCCATTCAAGATCCATCTCATAGCTTAGAAGAAGAAGAAGAAAAGGAGCATGAAAAATCAAAGGTATAAACCCTTTTTGTTCATGTAATTTTTGGTTGAAGATAAAACCTTGAATCTATAGTTCTAATCTCAAAAACCTTAGATATATGTGTTAATGATTGTTTCATATTTAGATCTAACCATATTGAGTGTTGATTTGGTTGAAATCAAAAGGAATTGAAAAATAGAATTTTTCCGGAAAAGTTTAAACCTAGAAAGTGTGATCTAGCTTTTGATTCTTGAAATCTATGATGGATATTTGTGATTTATTTTCTTGGGATGCTAGATATATGTGTTAAGGATAAAACCCCTTTGGAATCTCTCAAATAGGTTGAAAAATGAGCAAGTTCTGGAATTTTTCCCAAACTACTCAAAGTTAAGAAAACTGTTAGAAGGACAGTTTTGTAACAGCCACTTCTCGGCTAATTTCTGGGAGCTTAACATGTCCAAATATGGATTGTGATAGATGAAAACTGTAGTTCGGAAAGATAGGAATCCAACAAAATTGACGGATCATTAATCGGAGTTATAGATTTCATTTTATTTAAGATTTAGTAAAGGACTCCAAAACTGTAAAATGGCAAAAAGTTTCTGTCCAGATCTGTCCAGGGGCTGTTTTGGCAAATTAAAGTGTGAAATAAATTCCGGCCTTTTGGAAAATGAAAATATATGGTATTATGTAGCTCGTGTCCAAAAATGAGCTAATTCCGAGTTAAAACGACCAAGTTATGACCATTACAATTTTTGTGATTTTCCGACGGAAATAGCTATAAACGGAGTTCTACAACTCCGATTGCCACGAAATTTAAAATGAAGCATCACGTTAACATATATAAGGTTATCCCAAGAGATGGGAATGTTTGGAATTAAGCACGAGGTAGATAATTTCTTAAGCTACACACTAGAATTAATTTTTTGAAAAATATCAAAGGAAGTTGAAAAATTATGGAAAAATAATTTTTGTGGATGAAATATGTGTATATATGTTTGGACTAAGGATAGAAAAATAATAAACTGATTTGGTGTTTTTGTGATACGAATTTAGAATACAGCTTGCTGGATTATATAATTTGTTATTCCAGTTTGCTGGATTGAGAAATAGTTTACTGAAATTGAAAATATGTTAAATCCAGTTTGCTGGATTGCAATTTAGATTGCTGGATTTGGAATCCAGGTTGCTGAGTTGGTAATTTAGTTGCTAGATTTAGAATCCAGGTTGCTGGATTAGTATTTAACTTATTAGATGTTAATGAATACTTATAAAATAAAAAAGCGAGTGTTAAATCATATAAATGTGACTCTATGGCATGATTAAGCGCTTAGGAAGAGTTTAATTGAACTTAAACTCGATATTTGTCTGACTAGACCGTCGGGATGATAAAATTGTGTCGGTATCAACTCAAACTTAATAGTCTAATTTGATGCTAAGTCTTATGTGTATTATAGACTGATAGGATTATGTGCTATGTGTTTAGGTTATTCTGTGGATATAAATATAACAGTATTATACTGTGATGATATTATTCTAATATTGGAGATCTATATTACTAATATTAGGTCTTCGGGTAAAGCGTTATAAATTGCGTTGCGGTAATCAACGGTTCATGCAAGTTTCTTTTACTTAACTTTAATAAGAGTAGTTTCTTCAAGATTATGGTTAATCATTGCTGATTGCCATAAAATTTGTACTCTGTACATCTTGCATGTATAAGTCAGGTATGAAAGGCTGATCACCTTCATTACCAGTTGGTTCAGAAATGTTTGTTCATGTTTAAAACTTGTTCAGTCAAAAAATTGTTCGTGCAAGTTCTCAATTATATTGATGAATTATAGCAAGCTCATTATTCATACTCTTCAATCATAATATATCGTTATATTGTTGTATATAAACTTGTTGGGCAACTTTCATGCTCACCCTTGCTATATCATGATAAAACATTGCATATAAGGCGAATGCGTTCGGAAACAGGAAACGGTTAAAGCCAAGTTCAGCTTGGGATATAAAGTGCGGCTATTTTGTAATAGCGTATTTTGATAAATGTGTTATATGATAGAAAGTTTATGATTTGTGTATAAGTTAAGGTTACTCGACCTTGGGGAATAGTGTGTAATGTATTGTATAAACAATTTATGTTTATGTCTTCCGCAATTAGTGAAAGAATTAGTGTACCGAATCCGCGGTGATTTGGGGCCCGGATTCGGGGCTAATACAGTTGGTATCAGAGCTGTTGGTTATAAAGCTTAGGTAGGAATACCTGAGACCAATAACCGCAGTGATTAGGATAAGACTAACTCAAATAGAGTTAGTTGGTCGGTAAGATTCAAAGATGAATCTCGGCGAGTTGTCAAGATACAGAGTTCCCTAACTTTGGTAATAGTGGTGAACAGAAGCGCAGTGATAGAAGATCGTAAAACAAAACGATCAAGACATAGAAATAAATCGTAATATATATGATAAGATCACCCCGTGATCTAATAAGGTTATGATATGGGAAAAGAATCAATCTGATGATTGGAAAGTTACATCAAGATGCTGTGTGTAAGTTGTACTATGAAATTGTATTATGAAAACTCATGAAAGAGTTATGAATTGTAAATACGGATTAAATAAAATTCATATGGAGTAAGTGTGGAGCTAGAATTAGGTGGGGATTTCAATGAGGACTTATGTCGGCAGCTGAGTTGTATGATTCCTTGTATGGGCGGGGAATTTGTACTTGGTTTTAGGATCACTTAGCTTCCTGGTCGATGTAGTGGTTAGGTTGACCAATTCTTTGTATTGGTAGGGAATTGTCCGCTTAGCTTTCTATATTGATTAGTGGCCGAGTTTGGTTTGACAACCACTTAGTTTTTGGCACTGATAATCATTGAAATGTTTGTGTCGCACTGTTTTCTATATGCATGTTAAGAGGGTGATTTCTTTCTCATGTGTATAACAAATATATAGGTCATAGGTAGAGAATATAAGGTTAAGTACGAGTTCTTAAAACTCATACTTATGTGACATTCTTGATTCATAGTTATATGAAATGCTTATGAATCCCTCAGCGAATGGACGCCAAAGGTCTGTCTAGGAAAGTTCTTAAACTCATATAATTGTGGACAGGTTATGAACTCATAAGTGTGGCTTTATGAACTGGGTATAGTTGTGTGTGAATGGAGTTTTAAGGATTATAGGAACAGATAGAATGTTTAAGCAAATGATCATTAGTGGAGACTTAGGTTTTCCTAAACTCCTAGCTATGCTAAACCTCAAATTTTCGACATCAAGCTAAATACGCACTATGCGCCTTTTAAAAAAAATTGTTTTTATTTATCACTTATGTACCATGTAACCTGGTGCAGAGATGATAAAAATGATGGAGTTATCAATGCAGAATTACTTGGTGCTGGATGTGATCCAAGGATCGTCAGCCCACTACAGTATGATGTAGTATAACAAAGTCACAAAATGACGAAATCCTCAACGGACTGTTAAATTCAGTGCGACATCATGACGTCATTCTAAAAAAAAATTTCAAAAACTCCAAGTGTTTATTGAAAGAAATTTCCTGAACCAAATTGTTTTGCTGCGGAATCAAATAAGACTAAGGTAAAATTTTTGTGCCTTTGGCAGTGATGGGAAAACAGATAAAATCAGTACTTGGCCAGTACAGGGCATATCGGGCTAATCACCCTTTGTGTCCGTAAGTAATGACGGTTTGCGGATGAATTTCCATAAAACCTTTGCGAAAATGACAAACAAACAGTCTATACGATTCCTCAGCACAGTTTTAAAATTTTTACCCTTGTGAGTGGTGTATTGGGTAGCATGTGATATGTGTGAATAATGTAAGGTGCACGGTGTAAGGTGTAAGGTGAATTTCGGGGACGAAATTCTTAGAAGGAGGGGTGAATGTGACAACCCGAGAAATTAGACAATTTATTAAAATCTTAAATAATTGATTTAAGGTCAAATAATAGACCTAGACAGAAAATAAGTGTATGCGTTTGATATTATTTGGGTGAAATTTTGATGATTTCAAAATTCTGTGAAGGATATAGGTGAATTATTCAGGATTAAGGGTATACGAGAATATGTTCTGTGAATATGATAATATTTGTGTACAGAATTTGGATAAGGATCAAATTTTTATCAAGATTACTTACATAGGTGACAAACCCTAAATTCATGATAAGAATATGGTGATTAAGTTAGAAAACCCTAACGATATGTTCAGAAACCCTAATTTCAGTATCGAGAATTTAAACCCTAATTTGGGAATCCTAATGCGAAGTATTAAACCCTAAGGGTTAAAAAGTTGTGTGTATGGAATATGAACATTATGTGATGGTTTATATTTGTTTATTATATAAACAAACAAAAGAAACTAGTGTAACCCTAATTATATATATTGGGAATGAAGGATTTAATAACTTAAGGGTTAAGGAAAAACAGAATTGTGGTATTTAGAATACTTACTAATTCTAGGAGATTTATTTTATATATCTCAAATGATTAATTTTATAACCTAATTATAGCAAGTCTAATTGGGTTAAGGAAATAAGTGGGCATGAGTAAGGATTTGTGTTATAATTGAGGAAGTAAAAACCCTAATTAAATGAATTGGGTTGGATAAGAATTAAGGTATTGAACTATGTATATTTTATAGCCCAAGTGTGGCCAATGAAATTAGTTAGAGGCCAAAGCAATACATTAATTAAGTGGCACAAATATTTTTATTGATAAGCCCAAAAGATTTAAGGGTGGCCCAAACTTAGAGCCCAATTGAAGGAAGGACATGATGGACATTTGATTTTATTAAAAGTGTTGGACTATGATTGATTTACATGGCCGGTGGATAGAGAAGGAAAAAGGAGGAGAGATTGAGCATGTGACTAAGATTTATTTTGGTCTCTTATTTGTCTAAAGTTGGTTACCAACTATCTACCAACTCCCACCTACTCCTCTTATGTGTCATTGTTTTATTTATCCAACATCTTTGTTCATGCTTGTAAGTAAAGCTTTGGTAGTTTAGTGGTAGGAAAGGAAAGAATTATATGCAAAAACATCTCCCACTTTAAGCACCACACATGTGGTAAAAGGATAGTTCATTAATACAAGCTAGGTGTCCAATGGTTTAAGGAGCCACATGATATACTAATCTCCCACATGTTTATGATTAAGAAAGAGAAAGATAGAGAGAGTGGGGAGATGATTATTAGATATACAATTATATCTATTCATTTTTACAAAGTCACCAAAGTTATTTCATCTCTCTCATGATATAACTTACTTTTTGGCCAATCAATAATTTAATTAAAGCCCAAAAATTTGATCCAAGTGAGGAGGGACATTTTTGGAAAAAGAGATTTAATCAAACTTGATAGATATTGGCCACATGGTCGGGTAATGGAAGAGGTGAAAGGAGAGGGATATGTGCATGCACATCATCCATTTATACACTACACAATTGGCAAAAGATAATTCACCCAATAAGGCTAGGTGTCACATTTTTTAATAAGGTAGCTTGCATATCTAGCCTTGATATTAGGTTTGGTGACCAACCCTAAACCCTAAATGCTCCAAACCCTAAAGCCTAAGGGTTTTATCAAATGGAAAATTCTAGAAATATATGGAAATGTCCAAAATGCCCTTTTTACATTTTTTATTATGTAACTTGTGAATCTTGCCTTATCTTTGGTTGTTCACCGACCCTAACCCTAACCTAGCATAACATGTGACTAAAAGCCATACAAATCAGCCACTCTTGCCATCTTGCAAACTTAGATGCATTGAATCAAAGTTTTATAACTTAAAACTTAAGTAAAGTAACTTACTTTACTTACAAAACCAACCTAGACCTTCTCTCTCTTCATGTTTCGAAATTTAGATTGAGAGAGGAGAGGAGTATGTTCGGCTGCTCCTAAGTAGGAGAAGGAGAGAAGATTTTGATCTTTCTTTCCATTCAAGATCCATCTCATAGCTTAGAAGAAGAAGAAGAAGAAAAGGAGCATGAAAAATCAAAGGTATAAACCCTTTTTGTTCATGTAATTTTTGGTTGAAGATCAAACCTTGAATCTATAGTTCTAATCTCAAAAACCTTAGATATATGTGTTAATGAGTGTTTCATGTTTAGATCTAACCATATTGAGTGTTGATTTCGGTTGAAATCAAAAGGAATTGAAAAATAGAATTTTTCCGGAAAAGTTTAAAACTAGAAAGTATGATCTAGCTTTTGATTCTTGAAATCTATGATGGATATTTGTGATTTATTTTCTTGGGATGCTAGATATATGTGTTAAGGATAAAACCCCTTTGGAATCTCTCAAATAGGTTGAAAAATGAGCAAGTTATGGAATTTTTTCCAAACTACTCAAAGTTAAGAAAACTGTTAGAAGGACTAGTTTTGTAACAGCCATTCTGGGCTAATTTCTGGGAACTTAACATGTCCAAATATGGATTGTGATAGATGAAAACTGTAGTTTGGAAAGATAGGAATCCAACAAAATTGAAGGATCATTAATCGGAGTTATAGATTTCATTTTATTTAAGATTTAGTAGAGGACTCCAAAACTGTAAAATGGCAAAAAGTTTATGTCCAGATCTGTCCAGGGGTTGTTTTGGCAACTTAAATTGTGAAATAAATTCCGGCCTTTTGGAAAATGAACATATATGGTATTATGTAGCTCGTGTCCAAAAATGAGCTAATTCCGAGTTAAAACGACCAAGTTATGACCATTACAATTTTGTGATTGTCCGACGAAAATCGCTATAAACGGAGTTCTACAACTCCGATTGCCACGAAATTTAAAATGAAGCATCACGTTAACATATATAAGGTTATCCCAAGAGATGGGAATGTTTGGAATTAAGCACGAGGTAGCTAATTTCTTAAGCTACACACTAGAATTAATTTTTTGAAAAATATCAAAGGAAGTTGGAAAATTATGGAAAAATAATTTTTGTGGATGAAATATGTGTATATATGTTTGGACTAAGGATAGAAAAATAATAATATCAAAGGAAGTTGATGAATTATAGCAAGCTCATAATTCATACTCTTCAATCATAATATATCGTTATATTGTTGTATATAAACTTGCTGGGCAACTTTCATGCTCACCCTTGCTATATCATGATAAAACATTGCATATAAGGCGAATGCGTTTGGATACAGGAAACGGTTAAAGCCAAGTTCAGCTTGGGATATAAAGTGCGGCTATTTTGTAATAGCGTATTTTGATAAATGTGTTGTATAATAGAAAGTTTATGATTTGTGTATAAGTTAAGGTTATTCGACCTTGGGGAATAGTGTGTAATGTATTGTATAAACAATTTATGTTTATATCTTCCGCAATTAGTGAAAGAATTAGTGTACCGAATCCGCGGTGATTTGGCGCCCGAATTCGGGACTACTACAACTTCTATATCTAGTTTCTTTTACGGTAAGGTTTTTTTTTCATATTCAAGAAGAGAACTTCTGTTATTCCATTCTTTATTATTCTATTGGAATAACTTGTATACGCGGTCTACCTATACTTGGTGATTTCTATTGTTATTCCATTCGTTATTATTCTGTTAGAATATCCTATCTGTACGTTATACGCTGGACCTTGTTCTGTCTTTATTATTCTGTTGGAATATCCTGTCTGTGCGTTTTACGTCAGACCTGGTTCCGTCTTTATTATTCTGTTGGAATATCATGTCTGTGCGTTTTACGCCGGACCTGATTCCGTTATTTATTATTCTGTTGGAATAACCTGTCTGTGTGAAGTACCGCATGCATGGTGATTTCTGTTGTTATTCCATTTTTATTATTCTATTGGAATATCCTATCGGTGCGTATTACGCCTGACCTGGTTCTGTTATTTATTGTTCTGTTGGAATAACCTGTCTATGCGAAGTACCACATGCATGGTGATTTCTTTTGTTATTCCATTCTTTATTATACTAAGTTGGTTAAAGTTTTAACTTCTATACTCCATGAAATTAGTAGAATATCCTTGATATTTGCGCTTCATCCAGTATCTTTTCATGGAAATATTTTTCTGAGCATTCTTAAATTTTACTCTACAAAGAAGTATCATGTTGACAATTTGGACGTTATTAGTTCCTAGATAAATTAATTCTTGAACTTGTTTTATTGAATTCTTATACCATTGTCATCTTCCTCATATTTATATTTTTTTGAAAGTCATCTGTGGCCTGTAGTACATAGATGGACTTGGTATGATTTTGACCAGGGATTATTCGGTGTAATCATGACCGTAATGTTACAAATGATGTGGTAAAAGTCCTCATTGGCCCATAGTGCATTGATGGACAATTGTTGGCATGATCATGACCATTGATGAATACACGAATATCCTTGGCCCATAGTGCATGGATAATTTGTGGTTGTGATACTTATGAATATCCTTGGCCGTAGTGCAGAGATGAGGTGGATTATTTATTAAGCTGAGTCCCAGCGATAAAAGTGATGAAAAACCTTTTTAAATCATAAAAGATAGTAGATTTTATTCTCTACTGGACTCTTTTAATAGATTGCATATTTCGCTGCAGTTAAACTTGATGTCTATTGTATTTTATCAGTTTTACACTGTTGAAGACTAATGATAATTTATTCTGCATTATCTTAGTCATAATATTTCTTACTGGGCTAGTTGAGCTCACCCTTTCTTTCACTGTTCTCTTCAGGAAATGAAAACGTAGCTGGGACTAGTCGGGGAACGGAGTGACGGTCCAGATGATAGTAATAGTAGTCCTCACTATTCTGTTAAATAGTGTGACAATAAATGTAATGAGAACTTATTCTGAGAGTGGATATTGTCTAGAAGACAATATTTGTATTAAAACTCACAGATTTCTTGTTGTATAATAAAGATTTTATTTGTATTTTGTACCATGTATTTGGCGACTCAGAATAGATGATGTATACCTATTTTTGGGGCGTCACAGTTGGTATCAAAGCTTAGGGATATGATCCCTGGCAGAGATGTGAGACAAGAACTAGGAGAGAAGAGACGAAGAACTCCTTCGCTAGTATGACCTACCTAAGTCTATTTGATATTTAATTGGTCGGTCAGAGTATATGGATAATATGTGATATGTTAATTAACCCTTGTTTTGTGGCAATGTTTGAAAATGGCATCCGCGAATGTTGAGAACAGCAATGGAGCACAGGAGACCGTTGAGTCTCTACAGATCAATTATCAGGATAATGTGCATCAGGAAGGCGACAATCCTTAGGCAAACAACAACACTGACCAAATGATGAACGATGGAATATTCCTGAGGCTTCATGCAATTCATGCAACATCAGGAGAGAGCAGATCTTGTCCAAAATGTAGGTGGAAACACTGGCAACTCTCGAACGGTCACCGCTAAGCAGTTCAAGGAACTGGGACCACCGGAGTTTTTTCGAGAGCCAAAACCATTTAAAACGGAGACGTGGATAAAACAGATCAACAAGATATTTGATATCTTGGGTTGCTCCGAGGAGCAAAAGGTTCCCTTTGCCACCTTCATGTTGCGGGCAGAGGCAGATTACTGGTGGGAATCTGTAAAGCGTACTCAACCTGCCGCACTGAAGATTTCTTGGGAAAAGTTTCAAGAACTATTCAATGACAAGTACTTTCCCGAAAGTATTCATCACACGAAAGAGGTAGAGTTCATTAAGCTGGAGTAAAACAACATGACTGTGTCGTAGTACGAAGCCAAGTTTGTCGAGATATCCCGGTTTGCGTCCCATTTGGTTGATTATGAAGAGAGAATGATGCGAATGTTTCTAAGAGGTTTGAAACCCGAGATACATCAATATCTTGTCTCTCATAAACTGTGTTTGTATTCAGATGTTGTTAATAGGGCTCAGTTATTGGAGTGTGATAATGAGTCAACCCAACCAAAAGAGAGCAGCCGACAAAATGATAATACCAATGATAACAGTCATCGAAGCACTGACAATAAGCGTGGAGGGAATCAACATGCCAGAAATGGTAACCACTTTTGTGGTAATCATGGCCAAAGCAATATGAATGGACATTTCAAGAAGAGGAGATTCAACAATGATGGAAAGACGTCAGCATCAGCACCTGTTGTTAAGGAAGGAGAACGACCACCTATCATATGCTTCAAATGCGGAGGGGAGGGACACATCAGTCCAAACTGTGTGATTCCATCCAAAGTATGTTATAATTGTGGAAGAGAAGGTCACCTAGCCTAATTTTGTCGTTCACTAAAGACAAGCTCAGCTAGGATGGAGGCACCAAAGGACGCCCCAGAAAAGTCAAAGCCAGTAGTGCAAGGGAGAACATTTGTCGTGACCTCCCAGAAAGCAAGGAACCCGAATGAGGTCATCACGGGTAAGCTTATCATAAACTCTAGCAAAGTATATACCTTATTTGAGACCGGTTCTACCCATTCCTTTATTTCTCCTACTTCCGCTCAATGTTTAAATTTGACTCCGAAGAAATTGGACTTTGACTTATCTGTTGAAACTCCATTGGGAGAAACCTTCATTACATCCACTATTTATAAGTCTTGTTTGGTTCAAATCGGTACCCTCACATTACCTGTGGATCTTATTTCATTGAAAATACTTTCATTTGACGTAATTCTAGGGATTGATTGGTTAACCACTCATCATGCAAAAATTGATTATTTTCGTAAGGTTTTTAGCTTTTATATTCTTAATCAACCTATAATGAGAATTCAAGCAACCAACCCATTAAAATCAATCATTGTCATCTCAAGCCATAAAGCTATTCATTTATTGAAAAACGGATGTCAAGCTTTCTTTGCTCATGTCACGGATCTAAACAAAAATACGTCAGTTTTGAATGATATTTTTATTGTTAATGAATTTCCTGACGTATTCCCTGAAGAACTTCCTGGCCTACCCCCAGAGCATGAAATTAAATTTTGTATTGACCTTGAACCTCGTACAAAACCTATTTCCAAAGCCCCGTATCGAATGGCTCCTATTGAACTTTAGGAGTTAAAGACCCAACTGCAGGAATTGTTAGACATCGGTTTCATTCGTCCTAGTACTTCTCTTTGGGGTGCTCCTGTTCTATTCGTGAAGAAGAAAGATGGGAGTATGCGACTTTGTATTGATTATCGGGAGTTGAATCATGTCACCATCAAAAATAGGTACCCATTGCCACGTATTGATAACCTGTTTGACCAATTGCAAGATGCCAAATTCTTTTCAAAGATTGATCTTCGTTCCAGTTATCACCAATTAAAGATTAGAACTGATGACATTCTAAAAACGGCTTTCAGTACTCGGTACGAGCATTATGAATTCCTAGTCATGTCTTTTGGATTGACTAATGCTCATGTTGCCTTCATGGATATGATGAACTGAGTATTCAAGGAATATTTGGATCACTTTGTGGTCGTCTTTATTGATGACATCCTTATTTATTCCAAAAGTCGTGAAGATCATGAGCAACACTTGAGGTTGATACTCCAAAGGCTTCGTGAATATAAGCTTTATGCTAAGTTGAAGAAATGCGAGTTCTGGCTTGAGGAAGTAGCATTCCATGGGCACGTGGTATCAAGTCATTGAATATCTGCTGACCCGACAAAGATTGAAGCCATTCAAAGCTGGGAACAAACTAAATTAGTGACCGAAGTACATAGCTTTCTCGGCTTAGCTGGTTATTATCAGAGATTCGTAGAAGGGTTTTCTCGAATCGCTACTCTATTAACTCAGCTTACTCGGAAAGATACAAAATTCGGTTGGAGTGGGGAATGTGAGAAGAGTTTTCAAGAACTCAAGAGAAGACTCATTTCAGCACCTGTTCTGACAATACCATCTGGCTCGGAAAGATTTGTCATCTATAGTGATGCTTCAGGCAAAGGGTTAGGATGTGTTCTCATGCAACGTGGAAAAGTCATAGCCTATGTGTAACACCCCCTTCCCGAAAAGGAAAGGGAGGTCACGTGCAAAGCACAACAAACCTCAACATTATTAAACAGAGCACTAAAGACTTCAAATATGTAATAATGATAACCATCAATAAGGCATTAAATACGATTCTCAACATAGAGTCAAAATAATCAAAACCTAAAATTCGAATCCACCTAGATGGTCAAAGGCAACACTCTCATCACACTAGCCCTGAATCACCCCTGCAAATCTGCCGGAAGAAAAACACAGCATGAGCCAATTGCCCAGTACGGATACAGATATACAAAAGATATACAACAGATATACGAAAACAGTTGAGACAAATTACTGAACAAGCCTCAAGTGCAAGTACGAACGAAAATATAATATCCAAGGATCTGAATGGAATATATATGAATCAACATAATTGACGAAACCAATAAAAGAATAAAGAAATAGCGAACTGAAGTAACTAACTCCATGACTTGAACTGAACAAAAACCAACAAAATTAATCCAATAAAATACTAGGCTGAAACAAACGGCTGGAGTTATTTCATACCGAATGAGCTCAGAAATATACCTTGCCACACAAGCAAGTCAAAATAATGCCACACAGACAAATCAAATGATGCCACACAGGCAACCAAAATAATGCCACACAGGCAAGTCAAATGATGCCACACAGGCAACCAAAATAATGCCACATAGGCAAATCACACATTGGACCGCGAATCCAAATGTATGCAAATCGGATAGGTGTGTTTGGCACAACATCACAAATCCGCATAACAGAAAACTAGGGTTAACCCATACGCCTCCCACAACAAAACACCAAATGGCCCATTTCCTCCAGAGCCCAAACGGAGACGTCGTGGACTAATCACACCGCCACGGAAAGTGTCATGTCTCTCGTGCCAAGACGACATGCCTGTGGTACCCCCACAGGTGGTTATAGCTCTGGTATACCCTACGGCATGTCACAACACATGCGACATAATACCAATAAAAAGGGTTCTATATGTACATGTTGAACCAAATCAAATTATAGTCACAATGTCTCAAAAAGAAGGTAGCAACATGTACCACTCTAGAATTATTAAAAATAAATATTAAACATGATAACCTAATTCAAAGAGTACAAATACGAGTCCAATGTGTCAACTCCAAAATGAAACAAATATATGAATTTCACAAGAAACAATTATGTGAAATAATAACAGAATTTGAAACGAGGAACAAAACGAATAAATCAAATTTAACAAAAGTATCGCTGAAAGAGTACGGAATCCGTACCTGATACTTCCAAACCATTTATAGCACACTCCACCAAATCTTACCCTCAAATGCCAACGATATCAAATACGAAACGTTATTCATCACCTAAACATATTCACCTCAAATTAAATATAATCCAATTCAATAATTCCAAAATAATTCATAATCTATTTAATATGTCTTTAATCATCGCCTTATATCAATTATTAATACTCCAAAATTTATATTCCAAATATAACTCTTTAAGTTCCTTCCGTCCGAACTTATTACACAAATTAATAATACTAAATGTAAGTACATTTATAAAAATATGAACACTTCTATTTGGTACCACTATAAAATATAATTACTTATAATATTAAGATTTAATTCATTCCATATAATCTTACATATTTATTTGTATAACATCTCTTGCAAATTATGCAAGTTTTCGTAAACTTTAATTATTACTGCTATATATATATTTTTATTTAAAGAAATCATCAATTTATTATTTTAGGATCTCCAAAATCAATCACAGACTACTCCCTCCGTTCAATCTGATTGGAATAAAGTGATAATAATAATAATAAGTACATCCGTATAAGTATTACATTAATAAATAAACTCTCCCATCTATAAAGATCGCTCTTAGTTCTTGAATTACAAAAGTACTTGCTCATGATGAAGAAAAACAACATACTAAATTTAATAATTTAATATGGAACCACGTGATTTATTCTCACTTTATATAATGTATAATATACTTACTTATTACTGATGAAATTTCCTCACTAGTGATCAAAATCTCTAGTCTTTCTTCACCTCAGCCCCCTTTGTAGCTATTCCCTTTATCTCCAAAGTAGCCACCTCTTCTTATTCAGTTTGTATAATGAAGTAATATTAGGTTTAGCTATTTATTAATTAAGTTGCCCTAATAAACTTCTATTTGGGTTAAATTAATATTAAGGCCCAAATTTTAACCACATAATATTATCTATCACTTATTAATATTTATTAGCCCACATAATTTAAATAACTAGTTTGACCCAAATAAATGACTAATTCCAAACAATATGTTTTAAGAATATAAATTTAATATTATTATTTTATTTTTTTTCGGGATATTGCATTACCTCCCCCTTAAAAAGAATTCCGTCCTCGGAATCAAAAGAACGAAAAATACCTAATTATCAAAAAGATGCAGATACTCCGCTCGAATAGACTCCTCTATCTCCCAAGTAGCTTCCCGCTCCGAATAATTTTATCACAATACTTTAACTAAAGAAATTATCTTTCTCAATTTTAATTTAATCGGTTATTTAATTTCCAACTAAAAGAATTTAATTTTCCAAACAAAACAAGGAGGAAAAGAGGGAAACAAAAATCATTTACCTTTTTCCATTTGAATATAATTGTATAAAATACAGTTAATTAATATTAAATTAAAAAAAATAGGTTATTACATTTTCACCCCATAAAAATAATTTCGTCCTCGGAATTCAAATAAGCTACAAAAATAAATAAATAAATTTAGATACGACGTAGCGCCGCCATTTGTAACGATCAACGAGGATAAGTCATCGGTCCAAGTAATTATCAATGTACTTGTAAAAGATCCGTCAGCTACCGTGTCAAGCCTTGGTAGGGTTCTTCGTGTTGCATCAATTTAGATCACATGCTCCACCATTGGTGCGGGTCGTCGCTAATATCTTTGAGTTTCATTCTTATAAACGTACTCTTCGAAAAATAATTCAAAATCACAAAAATTTCTCTTCATCTAAATACGATTCGAATATCCAAAATATTTAAAATTATTTTTAATTCGTAAAACGTTTATATTCCACACATGACAAAGATCTAACCAATTGTTTTTATTTTATTTTACATAAATTTATACAAAACTCTAAAGACATCAGATAAACAAAATAACTATGCAAACTATATTACAAACTCTTCCCAAGTCCTCAAGAGCTTCAAATTATCTCATCCTCAATTTGAACCATTCATCAAATAATATTACACCAAAGAATATACTACTACTATCTCTTTATCACCAACTCTCCTAAGTCCTTAAGAGTTTCAAAATATTATAACCTAGAATCAAATTAGTTCTCAAATAATTTTACACCAAAAATATATTACTACTAAGATCTCTTCATCACCATGCCAAACTCCAAATCATAAATCCTACTATCTGAATAAGCAAACTATAGCTTTCAAAATCTCTTAAAGATTCATCACTTATTGTATATCTAATCATTCAATAAATCAATCATTCTCTTAATGAAAACCTTAACCCAACAAATTTCAAAATCTCATCTTACTATCACAAAGAAATTTCATATAAAATAATTTCAATATCATATTAGAATAACCGAAAAGTTGATTTACTCTAAAAGATTAATCTTATTACCTCGAACCTCTACAACTCCTCAAAATTACAAGAGATCCTCTGTATTTAATAGCTTTCACTTTATCATATTATCTCACCGATACACATACCTCAAATTAACCACAAACTTAACAAAATTTAAAGAATAACACAAATCAAATCAAATTCTAAATTCTAAGATCTCATAATAATTGATACCTGAAATAACTCTAACAAATAATTCTCCAATATAAAATATTCGCTGATATAAGTACTCATATCATAATCGCATATCATATAAGATCGTTTCTTATATGCACAAAGTATAGTTTTATTCACCTCAATGATTAAATCACAATTCTTAACTAATATCATTACTCAATCACCTTAATAAATTATTCCACTTTCCTCAAATCAACTACAAATAGAAAAGAAATCGACAGTTAGTCAAAATAGAGACCAACCAAACAATTAACAAAATCGAATCAAACTCTTACGTCTACCCAATGGTTTACCCACAACTCACAGGTCAAACCTAAATAGGTTTTCTACAAGAAAGAACCTAAGCTCTGATGCCATATCTGTAACACCCCCTTCCCAAAAAGGAAAGGGAGGTCACGTGCAAAGCACAACAAACCTCAACATTATTAAACAGAGCACTAAAGACTTCAAATATGTAATAATGATAACCATCAATAAGGCATTAAATACGATTCTCAACATAGAGTCAAAATAATCAAAACCTAAAATTCGAATCCACCTAGATGGTCAAAGACAACACTCTCATCACACTAGCCCTGAATCACCCCTGCAAATCTGCCGGAAGAAAAACACAGCATGAGCCAATTACCCAGTACGGATACAGATATACAAAAGATATACAACAGATATACGAAAACAGTTGAGACAAATTACTGAACAAGCCTCAAGTGCAAGTACGAACGAAAATATAATATCCAAGGATCTGAATGGAATATATATGAATCAACATAATTGACGAAACCAATAAAAGAATAAAGAAATAGCGAACTGAAGTAATTAACTCCATGACTTGAACTGAACAAAAACCAACAAAATTAATCCAATAAAATACTAGGCTGAAACAAACGGCTGGAGTTATTTCATACCGAATGAGCTCAGAAATATACCTTGCCACACAGGCAAGTCAAAATAATGCCACACAGACAAATCAAATGATGCCACACAGGCAACCAAAATAATGCCACACAGGCAAGTCAAATGATGCCACACAGGCAACCAAAATAATGCCACACAGGCAAATCACACATTGGACCGCGAATCCAAATGTATGCAAATCGGATAGGTGTGTTTGGCACAAAATCACAAATCCGCATAACAGAAAACTAGGGTTAACCCATACGCCTCCCACAACAAAACACCAAATGGCTCATTTCCTCCAGAGCCCAAACGGAGACGCCGTGGACTAATCACACCGCCACGGAAAGTGTCATGTCTCTCGTGCCAAGACGACATGCCTGTGGTACCCCCACAGGTGGTTATAGCTCTGGTATACCCTACGGTATATTCTAACAAAATAACATGTCACAACACATGCGACATAATACCAATAAAAAGGGTTCTATATGTACATGTTGAACCAAATCAAATTATAGTCACAATGTCTCTAAAAGAAGGTAGCAACATGTACCGCTCTAGAATTATTAAAAATAAATATTAAACATGATAACCTAATTCAAAGAGTACAAATACGAGTCCAATGTGTCAACTCCAAAATGAAACAAATATATGAATTTCACAAGAAACAATTATGTGAAATAATAACAGAATTTGAAACGAGGAACAAAGCGAATAAATCAAATTTAACAAAAGTATCGCTGAAAGAGTACGGAATCCGTACCTGATACTTCCAAACCATTTATAGCACACTCCACCAAATCTTACCCTCAAATGCCAACGATATCAAATACGAAACGTTATTCATCACCTAAACATATTCACCTCAAATTAAATATAATCCAATTCAATAATTCCAAAATAATTCATAATCTATTTAATATGTCTTTAATCATCGCCTTATATCAATTATTAATACTCCAAAATTTATATTCCAAATATAACTCTTTAAGTTCCTTCCGTCCGAACTAATTACACAAATTAATAATACTAAATGTAAGTACATTTATAAAAATATGAACACTTCTATTTGGTACCACTATAAAATATAATTACTTATAATATTAAGATTTAATTCATTCCATATAATCTTGCATATTTATTTGTATAACATCTCTTGCAAATTATGCAAGTTTTCGTAAACTTTAATTATTACTGCTATATATATTTTTTTATTTAAAGAAATCATCAATTTATTATTTTAGGATCTCCAAAATCAATCACAGACTACTCCCTCCGTTCAATCTGATTGGAATAAAGTGATAATAATAATAATAAGTACATCCGTATAAGTATTACATTAATAAATAAACTCTCCCATCTATAAAGATCGCTCTTAGTTCTAGAATTACAAAAGTACTTACTCATGATGAAGAAAAACAACATACTAAATTTAATAATTTAATATGGAACCACGTGATTTATTCTCACTTTATATAATGTATAATATACTTACTTATTACTGATGAATTTCCTCACTAGTGATCAAAATCTCTAGTCTTTCTTCACCTCAGCCCCCTTTGTAGCTGTTCCCTTTATCTCCAAAGTAGCCACCTCTTCTTATTCAGTTTGTATAATGAAGTAATATTAGGTTTAGCTATTTATTAATTAAGTTGCCCTAATAAACTTCTATTTGGGTTAAATTAATATTAAGGCCCAAATTTTAACCACATAATATTATCTATCACTTATTAATATTTATTAGCCCACATAATTTAAATAACTAGTTTGACCCAAATAAATGACTAATTCCAAAAAATATGTTTTAAGAATATAAATTTAATATTATTATTTTATTTTTTTTCGGGATATTACACTATGCATCTCGACAACTCAAAGAATATGAGAGAAATTATCCTACTCATGATCTAGAGTTGGTAGCTGTTGTCTTCGCACTTAAAATTTGGAGACATTACTTGTATGGGGAGAAAGTGGAGATATTTACGGATCATAAAAGCCTCAAATATTTCTTCACTCAAAAGGAACTCAACATGCGACAGTGACGTTGGCTTGAACTGTTGAAAGATTATGATCATACCATCCAATATCATCCTGGAAAAACAAATGTAGTAGCTGACGCATTGAGTAGAAGATCATATGCGGGTACAAGTGCGATATTGTCAACGCAAAGGCCCATTTTGTATGACTTGCAAAGGATGGAGATAGAGATAAAAACTCCAGGGACCCACGTGATGATGACAAATATACGAGTAGAACCAACTTTAATCGATAAAGTTAAAGCTGCTCAAGCTACAGACCTGGAGTTGATGCATATGAGGAAGAAAGTACAAGAAGGTGCTATGTCGGAAGCAAGAATCGATGAAGAAGGAATACTTCGAGTCAACTCCAGACTTTGTGTTCCTAACGACCTTGATTTAAAGTATAAAATCATGATGGAGGCGCACAACACACAGTTTCCAATCCAATCTGGGAGTACCAAAATGTATCATGATCTTCGACATACATTTTGGTGGGGCAATATGAAGAGGGAGATATCGTTGTTTATCTCAAGGTGTTTATCCTGTCAACGAGTCAAGGTGGAACATCAAGTACCAAAAGGTCCATTGCAACCACTTGAAATTCCAGAATGGAAGTGGGAGCACATTACCACGGATTTCGTTACTTGGACTTCCAAGGTTTCTCAAGGCATACACTACTAGAAAATCGACCTATAGCTACGGTCGCCGACCGTCGCTATAGGCCAAATGACCGTTGTTATAGGCTATAGCGACGGTCGGCGACCGTCGCTATAGAAGCCGTCGCTAAAACCTATATCGACGATCTTTTGGCCTATAGCGACGATCGGCGACCGTCGCTATATGTCATGCCAAAATCGTGTTTAGATGTCTATAACGACGCTCAGCGACCGTCGCTATAGGCCTGTGCTTTATAGAACACTATAGCTACGGTCGATGACCGTCGCTATAGCCTTTTTATATTTAAAAAAAATTAATTAATAATGCAAATTTATTCAATAAACACAAATATAATATAAAATAAAATATAAAAATATTATATACATCATTTAAAATCATTCACATTACAACATTACAATTAGTACAAAAGATATCGATTACATTAATTATACCCTCTCTAACTCGATTTTGTACTTTTCCAATTGTTCCTGTAATTCTTTCCTCCAATCCTTGGATCAGTCTTTCCTGCTTCTTGATAAGTTCAGTCTTTCCTGCTTCTTGATCCTCGAGCTTGGCATTCTCCAGTTCACTTGTACCAGAAACTGAGATATGAGACATGAGTAAGAAGAAGAAGCATCCCACTCAACAATTAGCAAAATAGATTATTAATAAAAATGAGACATGAGTAAGGAAATCAAAGGTAACCCCTTAGAAAAGATAATAAATTGCTTACTGCCATTCTCCTCTGAAAGGTAAACCATCAGTAGTGTAGAACAACCATGATAAACATTATTTGTCTGATACACCTAAATTTGAGAATTCAAATTATTTAACAACTATCATTTCCTAGCAAAAAGGTAAACCAAAAACATTATTGTTTTTCACGTAGCCTTTTTTAGTTATCATTATTGATTCAATTCATTAGTTATCATTTCCTAGCAAAAGGTAAACCAGAAACTCTACAACATTGCATAATATTAAACTCTGTCAGAATATTTTAAGTCTAATTAATCAT
Source organism: Panax japonicus (assembly GCA_020205505.1). NCBI lineage: Eukaryota > Viridiplantae > Streptophyta > Magnoliopsida > Apiales > Araliaceae > Panax > Panax japonicus. Next base: position 63,542,590 of record CM035093.1, read on the forward strand.
TTTGGACCGTTCAAATAATAAGCAACAATCAAGATTAAAAAGTATTTAAACTATTCATGGGAAATTCTTGCAGAATGTTTTATCTATCCGTGACAGTTTGTACTAAATTTTAAAACATTCATGCAAGAGAAAATATCAGTCGTTACCTCTATTATTTTGTATTCTTCAGGATGAACTGACTGAAAATATATTAATGAAATCACATAAAACAATAGAACACACACACACACAAACTTACTTGTTTATGTCCAAAACACATACTCAGTTTTCCCATATATAAGAGATAGTATTCGGTACTAGATGTCTCATGTATCATCTTGATACAAAAGTGAGGAGAATAATCACAAGACTTGAAAATAAAAATGTCCAAATTGAATAAACAGTACTTATACAAATAAAATCAAGATTAATTTCCAAATAAAATCAAGATTAATTTTCAACTTACTCAAACCTCTACTCGCTGAGAGAGAACTATACCCCAAAATTACAACCACGGAACTGAACTAGAAACCAATCAGAGAAGCAGTGCCAACACTGATGATTGTATATGTATATATATACATATACATATACATATATACGTTATTAAGAATTTTTTCTAATGTATATTATACATGCATGTGCGTTCGGCTGCCTATGCTTTTGCGTGCATTTATATTCTTTAAAGCACATCACGTAAAATAATCTTGAAGTGTGTCTTTGCAGAATTAGGAAGATAGTTGATAATACAATCTCATACAATAAAGTAGTTTCTATCGTATTTCTATTTATATCACACATAACACAAAGAAAGATTATTATTTTCCAAGTAATTAAGACTAGAAAGAATAATGAGTACCACATTATCTCACATTTTACATACTACAAACAATATATATATATATATATATATATATATATATAATTTGACATTCTGGTCAATAATCTTTACTGTATATAAGATTAGAGACACGTACCTGCATAGACGTGAAATGAGTCTCTGGCCTTTGTTATCCATCCCCAATAATACATGCTCAAAAGGCTAGGATGACTTATTATTTCAGTCCAACTTATAGTTAGTGGAGCGTGCCCCTTGGCTTATCAAAACTATCACAAAAAAAGTAGAGATTAAAAGACACAAACAGGTATAAGGTTTCCCATGAATTGACAAACTATACTATCATTTCAATAGCAAAACAATATCCTTAAGTTATGAAATATGAACCACACAAGCATACAGAGAGAATCACCCGACAAACTTACTGAGTTGTAATATAAAATCTGGATACAACGCCATCCTCCTTATTTCTTTCTAAAAGCTAGAAAACAAAGCTAAAAGTACATTTCAATAGTTAGAAAAGAAGAAACCTGATCTCACAACCACCCATTGCGCTTTTTAGTATTATTATTGTATACCATATGCAAATCAGGGGGTAAGAGGCAACAAAAAAGCTAAAGAACATACTATGTATATACTAATGATGATTATTCAGTATCATGCAAATACTTTATAAAAAATTATCTACAGAAAATGTATATAATTTACCTGAACTATGTTGATCCATTTAAGACAGTCGCAGACAACTCAGATTATTAAGAGGGAATTATCACAGTTATAACTTAGTCCATCAAACACTTTCAGCATATCTTGTTTATGATGCCAACACATTATTCTATATAAACGTACATGACAAATAACATGGAAATATATCTTTTTAAAATTCAAATTTTACCACGTGAAGATTAAATCATATGAATAGTGCATCACAAATTAAACCAAGATTTTCTATATTTGATATTGAAATTCATAAAAGGTACATACACTTTTGCTCACATTCAACAAAAGAGGGAAAATATTGAATGTCAGAGAAACTAGATTATAAGGTCCGATGTAAATCATCAAATGCAACCTGATTGCAACTGAAGATTTCAGTATACAAAATTAATCGTTGAGCATTCTCAAATATAATAGAGAAACCAAGTCTACTATAAAAAATGTATTTTTATGATAACTACACTAATAATCCAAAAACTGGTCATTTTCAAATGTTCCTTAACATAATCAACTATAGCCTTGGGTTTGCCATCATAATTTAACTATAATACCATAGTACTAAACTGAGACATGAGACTCTTTTTGTGGAAAGGAGGGACCGAGGGAGTACAAGTAAAGGCAACAAAAAAAGTTCCAGTTGACGCTAATTATTGCCACAACAACTTTTTATGAAGATACAGAAAGTAAAAGGACTAAATTTTTACCCTTATAATGCTGAAATCCAATATTACAATTCAATTTGTTCCATAGTTACTGCAGTGTATTTGCCATCAGCACAGGCAATTGGCTAAATCAGCATAACAGATAGTGTTATGGCCAATAATGGATGCCACAAAAACATTAATAATTTTAGAATTGATCAAATTCATCAAAGATACAAACTTGAACAATGGAAAACAATTTCAGAAGGAAATGTTACACAATGGGCGGGTCAAGAAAATACTTACAGAGTTACAATATGTCAACTGAATGTCGAATAATTGAGATAACAAAACACAAATAGATCTTCAAAAATACAAAAACGAGCACAGGTAATCATCATTTAATTATCAAATTTCTTCCAAGCAAAACCCTAGAGATAAGGTATCATACAAATGTTGTTAAAGAGATAAGGTATCATACACTGAAGGGTCTCCCCTTTCCAGGTGACAACGACGGCGCTGTCACGGGCACCATCTCACCTCCGCGTCGAGGGCCGTCAGGGTTTCAATCAAAACTTCGGTCTGGATAGTCATATGAAGGGATCTGGTGATTTTTGCTCCCTTGAACAGTTGTGAAGGTCCGAACTCAGTCCGACAGGACATGAGTCCGGGGCATACAAAGCTTCTAATTTTATTTGGGTTAGAGAGGAGAGCGAGCGGTAGAGGAAGAGTAACGAGAGAGGAGGGAGATGACTTGAGAGGAGGAAGATGATTTGGGGGAAAACGTACTGAAATGATTATATTGAAAATGGAAGGGTTTATTCTTAAAAAAACATCAATACCGACGGTCAGAAGATGATCGTCGCTATATAAACCCTATAGCGAGGGTTCCGTGCTGACCGTCGCTATAGCTCGTCGCTATATGTCGAATTTCTAGTAGTGATAGATGCAATTTGGGTCATTGTTGATAGATTGACCAAGTCTGCTCATTTCTTACCTATACGAGAAACTTATACACTTGAACATCTTGCTCGTATGTACATAAACGAGGTTGTAAGATTGCATGGTATGCCAGTATCCATAGTTTCTGATCGAGACCTAAGATTCACTTCACAATTTTGGGTTAGTTTGCAAAAAGCTATGGACACGGATTTACGATTTAGTTCAGCATATCATCCTCAAACGGACGGACAATCAGAGAGGACTATTCAAACTCTTGAAAATTTATTAAGACTCTGTGTCCTTGACTTCAAGGGAAGTTGGGACAAGTTCTTACCATTAGTTGAGTTTTCCTACAACAACAGTTATCAAGCAAGCATTGGCATGGCTCCATTCGAAGCGTTGTATGGAAGAAAGTGTCGTTCTCCAGTATGCTGGGATGAGGTGGGTGAAGCAGCGTTGTTGGGACCGGAGTTGGTACGTATGACTACGGAAAAGATTCAAACGATCCGACAACGTAAAAAAACCTCACAAGACCGACAAAAGAGTTATGCTGATCTTCATCGAAAGGACGTGGAATTCGATATTGGAGATCATGTGTTGTTACGTGTGGCTCCATGGAAAGGAGTTACGAGATTTGGAAAGAGAGGAAAGCTCAATCCTCGATTTATTAGCCCATTTTTAATCCTCAATCGAGTAGAGACTGTAGCCTATAGACTCACTTTACCGCCAAGTATGTCTCGTGTTCATAACGTTTTTTATATATCTATGTTACGTAAATATATGAAAGACCCGAGCCACATTATTGAGTTAAAACCAGACGAAATAGCGGAAGATTTAACGTATGAAGAGGTTCCTGTTCAAATCTTAGATAAGAAGGAACATATTCTACGCTCCAAGGTTATACCTCAAGTCAAAGTTTTATGGAGAAACCACGATGTTGAGGAAATGACCTGGGAGTTAGAATCTGAAATGAAATCAAGGTATCCTTACCTCTTCGACATACCAGGTATGTACCCTAACTTCGAGGGCAAAATTTTATAAGAAGTGGAGATTGTAAGACCCCAACTTTTATGAATAAAGATGAATTTTCTATAATTATCATTGTTGAATATTATGGAATAAATTTGATATAATGTTATAGTTGTGGGTAGTATTTATAAATTTTACAAAGTATGCAAGTTGTTGTATTATATTCGATTGGTCGGAGAATATTCGTTTTAGCAGAAAATATTCGTACAACGACGCAATCATTGGTGGACCCCACAACAGAATTATTGTCGGATTGAGAAAATGACAAAAATAGTTTTATGAAAACAACGACGGAAGTTTTACCGTTAATACTATTGAACTACTCGGTAGTAAAAGTACAGTAATATGCGTGGTTGCATAGTAGCACACAGTATTGATTATAGATACTTACGTGAGAAGTCACTTAGTTTTGTTCAATTATTGCTACAGTAATTGTTGCATAATATCTCACGTTATTTGATTTAATTATTGTCGATATTTTATATATTATTAAATCAATAATTGAGATGACAGAGTTATTAATATTATTATTTGCAATATTAACGATGTCTAAAAGTTCTGCCAAGGAGAGGTTTGGTCACCTAATTGTGCGCCAATAGGGAGAAATCCTTATTGGAAAGCTCTCTCTTTCCTAGGAACGACCTGGTCGATTAATATTGTGAATTATAATAATGATGATAAATGTTGTTAAAAATATTGAGAAGATTTTTATGAAGTATTTGTTGTAGGTTGGCATATTATATGAACCCCCCACTTTCTCACTTTTTAAAATCGTCGGGAGAAAGTTATCTCAGTTTTGTTTCATTATATATATATATATATATATAAGATTTATATTTTTATATATTATATATATGTAAAGTTGACATGGGGGGGAGAAAAAAAAAGAGATGATCGGGTGAGGGAAATTAAGAAAGAGTGGAGATGTGTGGATAATAAGTGTTTTTATATATTAAATGTGGTGAGTGGGTTGTGGTGGAGAATTTGATGGGTGTTGTAAGATTATATATATATATATATATATATATATATATATATATATATATATATATATATATATATATATATATATATTGCATGAATGCTTGAAATCAGAAGTCTGCGACTTAACTCCTCTGTGACCTTCCAGCTGTTCACCCGTGATTTATTTTTTTCTAAATAGTATCCTTCTCTTCTCCTATAAATAGAAACTCATTCCTTCATTATTTCTTACGAATTCACTGAAACTCTAGAGAGAGAAATTATAGAGAGAGAGAAGAAGAAAAGTACTCTGCTACTTCACTACTTCTATATCCAGTTTCTTTTACGGTAAGGGTTTTTTTTTCATATTCATGAAGAGAACTTCTGTTATTCCATTTTTTATTATTCTGTTGGAATAACCTGTATACGCGGTCTACCCTATACTTGGTGATTTCTGTTGTTATTCCATTCGTTATTATTCTGTTGAAACATTCTGTCTGTACGTTATACGCCGGACCTTGTTCTGTTTTAATTATTCTGTTGGAATATCTTGTCTGTGCGTTTTACGTCGGACCTGGTTCCATCTTTATTATTCTGTTGAAATATCCTATCTGTGCGTTTTATGCCGGACCTGATTCCGTTATTTATTATTATGTTGGAATAACCTGTCTATGCGAAGTACCGCATGCATGGTGATTTCTGTTGTTATTCCATTCTTTATTATTCTGTTGGAATATCCTGTCGGTGCGTAGTTACGCCTGACCTGGTTCTGTTATTTATTGTTCTGTTGGAATAACCTTTCTATGCGAATTACTGCATGCATGGTGATTTCTTTTGTTATTACATTCTTTATTATACTCGGTTGGTTAAAGTTTTGACTTCTATACTCTATGAAATTAGTAGAATATCCTTGATATTTGCGCTTAATCCAATATCTTTTCATGAAAATATTCTTCTGAGCATTCTTAAATTTTACTCTATAAAGAAGTATCATGTTGACAATTTGGACGTTATTAGTTCCAGGATAAATTAATTCTTGAACTTGTTTTATTGAATTCTTATATCATTGTCATCATCCTCATATTTATATTTTGTTGAAAGTCATCTATGGCCTGTAGTGCATAGATGGACTTGGTATGATTATGACCAGGGATTATTCGGTGTAATCATGACCGTAATGTTACAAATGATGTGGTAAAAGTCCGCATTGGCCCGTAGTGCATTGATGGACAGTTGTTGGCATGATTATGACATTTGATGAATACACGAATATCCTTGGCCCTTAGTGCATGGATAATTTGTGGTTGTGATACTTATGGATATCTTTGGCCGTAGTACAGGGATGAGGTGGATTATTTATTAAGCTGAGTTCCAGCGATAAAAGTGACGAAAAACCTTTTTAAATCATAAAAGATAGTAGATTTTATTCTCTACTTGACTCTTTAATGGATTGCATATTCCGCTGCAGTTAAACTAGATGTCTATTGTATTTTATCAGTTTAATACTGTTGAAGACTAATGATATTTTATTCTGCATTATCTTAGTCATAATATTTCTCTTTAGGAAATGAGAACGTAGCCGGGACTAGTCGGGGAACGGAGTAACGGTCCAAATGATAGTATTAGTAGTCCTCACTATTCTGTTAAATAGTGTGACAATAAACGTAATGAGGACTTATTCTGAGAGTGGATATTGTCTAGAAGATAATATTTGTATTAAAACTCACAGCTTTCTTGTTGTATAATAAAGATTGTATTTGTATTCTGTACCATGTATTTGGCGACTCAAAATAGGTGATGTATACCTATTTTGGAGTCGTCAGAACTCAAAATTTAGGTTATGATATTTTCAGGTGTATTTTATTTCAATATAATGTAAATGTACAATTATGTAACGCAACATTTGCACTAATTAAAATAAAATGTGCAGAAAATATTGTTTTTCAAAATTTATCTAATAAAATAAAAATAAATTTCATGCTAAGAATTGACAGGTGCACTCTATATTTCAATGCAATGTGAATAATATGTGCTTCATTATGGTGTTCTTTTTTCTTTTTCTTTCTTTTTAAAAACTTGTATTATTACGATTCGACTTTTGTAATAATTTTATTCTAGGGACTGTGGAAAAACTAGAGGAAAATTTATCTTTTCAATGTATCACCTTAATTAATTATGATTTTTTGTTAATTTTTTCTTAGTAGTAGACACAAACTTATAATCTTGCAAATTAAATAAAGAAAATCTTACTAAATTGCCACATTTGAACCTTATTCAGCTATAATTATTAATTAAAAATTATATATTCAAATGGTTCATTTCGGATGAAAAGTGAATTAATTACAAATTCATGTGAGATAGATTTGTATAAAAAATATTATGTTTACATGTAATATATCAATTTATTGTTCTTATCACAAAGGGTCACTTTTTTGTAAGACTGAAAAAGAGAAACAATTTCAACATCGATAGCTAGATAGGTAAACAATTTCCTGCAGCAGAAGGGAGGGAGTGATCCTTAACTGGGGCTAAAAAGAGGGGACCATAATGTGTTTCAAGACTTTGAGGTGAATCTTCTTGACCCCATGGCCCATGTGAAATTAAAATGGGCTTTTCTTGTTCTTTTGCTATTTTTGTTTTTTTAATATATATAGTGTTGATTTTTTTTTCATTAACTGTGAGGTGATTTTTTTATATAACAAAATTTATTCATTACAACAATATATATTAACAAAATAACATATTTAGAAAAGTAGCTGCTAAAGCTAAAACTCATTATTAAAGTAAATTATAACATCTTATCATATTTATTTTCTAATTATTTTAAATAAACATATTTAATCGTATTAAACATGTCAACATGTTAATAACACGTGTCTAATTTATTTAAATTTCGTGTTAAATGTGTCGAATGACACGAAGAATCGTTTATATTTAACTAAACTTCTTATTATATATGATTTTGGTGTTACATATTGTCACACCTATTTTTATTGTTCTTTTTTTTACAGTTTTTTTTTATTTTTTTCTGTGATGCGAATTTAATGTAGAGTTAAAACCATCTGTTTTATTTTGGGTAAAGATTGGTTACTTTTTTGGTACAGAAGTTGCATAGGTATGACAATAATTCTGGGGAAATACAGAGATTGTGTGTGAACAGGGGGAAGATTGAAGTAGAGAAAGCTGAAATCAATAATTCTAGACAGCTACAACAACCTAAAGTCACACCACTTGGACTTTCTTTTTCCATCATTTTTTTTGTAGGCCAATGTGAGACTTTTTGATCTGTGCTTTTACCATTTCCAACACTTTGACAAACCAGGGTGACTAGAGGAGGCTAGAGTAGTTTACTCAGTATGATGTAATTAAAGTGCAAGGCTAACATAATACTTCCTCCGTCCCAAATTATCTACTGTTTTAGCAAAAAAAATTTGTCCCAAATTATCTGCTAAAATAATTTTATTGTTGATGACCAAATGAAAAAATAAACTTGAGAAGTTAAACCAGCCCATTGAATTGAAGGCCCAACAAACATCAAATCTTATGGAGTTACATGAAGTGTAGACTTGGCAAAGTAGTTAATATATAGATGAGTCAACTTATATTAACTAGAATCATTTGAGTTGATTAATTACTTTAAATTTTTTTGAATAAGTTAAAGTTTGAACTCATATTTTTTAAAAGAAAAACACACTCATACCAGTTAACTAATTTTGACCCATTTTTATTTTTTTCTATTAACTTTGCCTACTTGATTTCTGCATCCAAAGGAGATGTAGACACTCTAAATTTTCTGCACATCTGTTACTAACAATGCAGGAGGTCAGATTCCTCTTTCGGAGATAACCCTGGAGGACAGCTTACATCCATTCCAGATACTACCGGAAGTTCAGTCTTAACCTCGGAACACACACCGGGAGTATCAATTCCAACCTCGGAGATAACCCGAGTTTCGTCCTTAGAGATAACCCCAAGGAATGTTGTTGCATTTCCGGCGATAACTCCGAAAATGCTTGTTTCAAATGCATGCAATCAGCTTCAATCTCAGACCTCCTGCCGAGGCACTCATTCCAAAGACTTGGAGCTAACACCGGGAAGACATGCACACTTACAGATGACCTTGTGGAATTCAAACACTTGCAGCAATCCTATCTCAGATGTAACCCTGAGCAACATCTGATATCAGCCCAAACTGGAGATAACCCGGTGAGGGGAAAAATTGTAATCTTGTCACCTCAACCCCAAGCGCACCGTCTCAACATTTCATACATACATTTCTACACAACAATGTCCCACAATAGCCAAGGAGTTCCAATCCCGAGTGACTATTACGCGTGGCAGCACACCGGATAGAATTTGAAACTTAAAGACCATGGGCATGGTCCCCTCTTCCTGACTTCGTACAACCTCTAATCCCATGTCATTGCGTAACTCTCGGCAAAAGCAGTCCGAAGATGGTCTTGTACACCTCGTTCGGATGCTTAGATTGAAGTTTTGTAAGTTCGAGTGGACATCACAGTGCATGAGTGCACGTACTTCAAGACGGCGGGACCCGTGGAGCCCGGGACACCTCGGGCATCCGCTGGTGCATCTGCGGCTGCCGCTGGTGCACCTGCGGCTGCCGCTGGTACACTTGCGGCTCTCAGCTCTATAAATATAGAGCTTGGGGTGGCCATTTGTAAGAGAAAAAAGGCGAGGAAGCCCTGTCCAATTTGCTCTATACACACCCCATATTGAGTGCTTTCTCATTTTAAACATCTGTTAGGTCACATATAGCTATATTTTACCGGCGGGAGCTGAGTGTTTATCCATCTAGAGTTATAGAAGCCTGCCTTGGCAGCCCACTGCAAGCCTTATCACACTCTATAAAGCATTTCTCTTCATCTTTGCACACACTATTCTTCACATTGAGAGTCGTGTTACGTGTGTATGCCCGAACTTCGGTCTGTGATTTTTATTTTTGTCTGTATATATATACTTATATATGTATATATTTATATATGGACTAACATTATCGAGTTTTGTCTCGATTGAGCCTAGACTTATGTCTGGAGCGTTTACTTGCTTATATATATATATATATATATATATATATAAACTGTTGTCAAACTCTGTCTGATGAGCCTAGATTTTATATCCGGAGCATTTATTGCTTATATATATATAATTATATATATGAACTATTGTCGAACTCTGTTCGATGAGTCTGGGTTTATATTCGGTGCGTTTACCGCTTATATATATATATATATATATATATATATATATATATATTTCTGTCAGGCTTGGAGTTTACTTCGTGGCCTTTTACTGCTTTATTTATATTTCGTCCCGCCTGGAGTTTAATTCGTGGCGGTTGATCGCATTTATTGCTTTATTTACATTTATGATCCCCCATGGAGGTGCTTCGTGGTGGTTGATCATGTCCATATATATATATATATATATATATATATATATATATATACCACTTTTATATATTTATATTTTCGATTCCCCATAAAGGTGCTTCGTGGTGGTTGATCATGTCTGTATATATATATATATATATATATATATATATATATATATATATATATATATATATATATATATTTACAGCTTTTATATATATAACTGCTTACTGCTTTTCATATAAATTGCGGCATCATGTGAGCCTAGGAATCATGTTATCATAGATTCAGTTTACTGAATCTAGATTCGATTCCCATGATGGACATTTTCAGCTATAAGCAGCTTGTACATTATTTACGGTGTCCGAATTTCCTTAGATGGCTTTCATGTCCATGAGGAGTTCGGCACTGCTGTATATTATTTTCTCGAAGATGCCTCGCATCTCGAAAATAAAAGCAAACAATCCGAACATTTAATAATAAAATGGAAGTATGAAAAGGTCTCAATTACTATTGAGCATAGAGTTTGAAAAACCTCTTTTATAAAACTTCATTGCTATATCATGTTTAAAACTGAAATTTTCTACAAATTCAAACCCTTTGTATATAGGTGCGAACGAGACCTCACACTACTTCCAAATAAATTGCACATTGATCCACATACACACACACATTCATATAACAGTTTCTTGAAAAGTGGTGGTCACTGTGGTAACACAGATGTCGGGGGGTGCCTAACACCTTCCCTCCGCATAATCAAACCCCCGAACCTAAATGAATCTCGATTTCACAGACCCGTTTAAACAATGTCACATCACTGGGTCAATGTGCAAACCTTTTCTCGGTTGCGTTGGTGCAACCCGTTTAAAACACCAACAGACGACTCTTACAGTCAAATAGTCGACATAATACATGTCGGACCTTTTTCACTTGTTTTTTCAAACAAATCTCACACAACATGAGAACACCAAAAAATAAGAAACAAAAAGGGACAAATAAAAATCCCGATGTCGACAGATGGCGACTCTAATGGGAACACCAGTAAGAGGGTTTAAGCCGCTACTTCAAGTTTTTCAAAAAAGTTATATGCTTGTGTGTGAATGTTGCATTTACATTTATGATGAATGTGTACGAATGCATTTACTTACTGCACTGCAATATATCTATCTGTGATATTAGTGCTACGCACATATTATCATTTTCATAAACGGTGAGACACGTTGTATGTGAATGTGTGTTGTGTGGTTCCTGTTGGGCTTCGGCACAGAAACGCACAGCCGAAATTAAAATTTTAAAGCAATTTCCAAAACCCTAAAACAAGATCCATGCGAAAAATCAATTAATTTAGAGGTTTAGAGATTATACGAGATATGAAAAAAATGAGAATCTGAAACCGACTGCACCTCGAATCTCCAACGTAATACAAACCGATTGTGCCTCTACGGTATCCACACGAACGCCGCACGAACCGTCGAATGATTCTGCAATAAAAAGGACTTGCGGTACTAGCCACCAAAAGGAATTAATTTTCTGAAACTGTTTTCTCTCTAGTCTCTCTCTAAGAGCGGCTAGGGTTTTTTAAAAATGATATATTGCCTAAGTAGCTGCTATATATCATATATATAGTAGTTAAAAGGAATTAATCAAATCAAAACCTAATTTCATAAAATTCGAATTTATATATATATATAAATCTCTTAATTAAGTCTTACTTAATTAATATACATATATACAAATTATCCTTTTAATTTAAATTCGTGATTTAAATATTATTAATCATATTAATATATTTAAATCTTTAAAATTTAAATTAATTCCCTTTTAAATAACGTTCTATGTGTGTGACCCTATAGGTTATTATTACGTTGGCAATAATTTTAAAATCATATTATAAAATTATAAACAGTGAGCGGCATCTAGTAATGCATCACTGCTACCCAAGTAATAATAAGATCGATGATTCGATGCAACCTTTTCGTGACCAATGTTTCAATGTAATTTAATCCTTTTAACCTTAATATCTTAGATTAAACTCGAGTCATGGAATGTGTCATACTCTTCATAATTTAATCTCAGTTTTCTTGATCAATGAGTAGACTATATGAAACAAATCACTATTTGAGCATGGCCATGCATTTCATAGTCCTACTCAATCAAGAGGCCTATGGATATCACCCATAATATATAGGATGGTTAAATTCCATCTAGATCACTCATATTTCTCACACGATTAATGATGAACCCAATAATCACCTTTATAGTTCACCCTATTAAAGGTGACATTTGATGATTTCAAAGTACATAAATTCTCGTGTAGTAATATAGCGATTTCAGGTCGGAGGACCATTACATCATTGTGACTATGAGAATTGCTAATGACACTTCGCATAATGCTCCATATAGAATTCTCATGGTGGGTCTGTCCAGTACATCGTTCTCTAACATGTACTTATGCATTGACTTAATATCTCATATATTTATGACCAATGAGATTTGGTCATCATTCAATCCATATACTAGTCTCAATGCATCATTGTTGTCCCATCAACAATGATACTCAACTAGGGACATTTAAGAACACTGATACTAATGGTAATATATAATCTCATGTTCAAGTCACATATTTAAAACTATATAATTTGTATCACTATTCTAAGGAATTTTATTATGTTAACAATTATATTATGCAGTAAATAAAACCATAATAAAATCATATATTTATTCAATCAAATATAATATCAAAACGTTAAGCAATTATATCAAATAATTGGCCTCTAGGGCATAAACTCTAACAGTCTCCCACTTGCACTAGAGCCAATCACTCATGTATCTAATACCCATGGAACTAGTGTGACCGTCGTGCTTCTGCTGCGACAAAGCCTTGGTTAGTGGATCTGCAACATTATCATCTGTTGGCACTCTTCCTATATGTACATCTCCTCTATCAATGATTTCATGGATGAGATGGTACCGCCTAAGTATATGCTTGGATCGTTGGTGAGATCTGGGTTCCTTAGCCTGTGCAATGGCTCCATTATTATCACAGTATAGAGCAACCAGATCAATAATGGTTGGAACATCACCAAGTTCAGTGATGAACTTTTTAATCCATACAGCCTCCTTGACTGCACTAGAAGCAGCAATATACTCAGCCTCTGTTGTAGAATCAGCTACAGTATCTTACTTCGAACTTTTTCAGCTAACAGCACCACCATTAAGGCAAAACGCAAAACCTGACTGAGACTTATAGTCATCATTGTCAGTCTGGAAACTAGCATCTGCGTGACAACCCGATATTTTCTAAATAAATAAAACTGAAATTTTGCGTATAGTTTTTTTTTTTATATTATAAGGATGAGGATTTGTACAAGATAATATGTATATGTATTTATGTGGTAAATAAAAATATATTTATTACATAAATATTTGCAAATAAATTTATTTTTAGAATTATTGATTATTATCAATTATAATTTTTATATTAATTAATTCCTTATGGGAAATGTTTTATTAATTATTTTTTTTAGGAAAATATAATCTTATATTATTTAAATAATATATGAAATGATTTTTGAATAATTATAATGATTATTTCATCATATGAATTTGTTCAGGATGTTAAATTAAATATTTTAACTTAATTAAGAATGTTATTTATGCAAGATAAATCAGATATGGAATCCAAACCCTAATTTCGGGTTTTGATTAAGGAATGAGAATAATAATATTATATTGTTATTTTTCAGTGTTATAGATATGTATGGTTATGTGTGTAATGTTAATGTGTGGAACAGTTTTATTATATTACGACCTAACCCTAATAATATTTTATAAAACCTATTTCTGGTTATGGAATGAGGAATGGTGATAATAATATAATATTAATTATATTTTGATTTTTCAGTGCTATAAATATGTGCCGTATGTACGTGTTGATGATGATTAGTCAATTATGGTGTTTAATTTTAAAAATCCTAATGTTAATTGGTTAAACCCTAGTTTTCGGTGGAAAACCCTAATTTGAAAATAAATTGTGAGTTTAAGACTGTTATATGACGATGTTATATGATATATGTTATGTGTTATTTAATATTTTGCTAATTATAGAAAACCCTAACTTTAAAGGTAAACCCTAATTATATTTGATTTTTTTTAATAATTAGAAACCCTAATCCGGAAATTTAAATCGAAAGTTTATCTGTCAAAAATAGTGTTACTATGATTAATATCAAGTATGATAGACTTTAATTACTAATTAAGGTGAATTTAATTAGCAAATTAAAACCCTAAAATCTAGAACCCTTAATTAATTTCTTGAAACCCTAATTGATTTAAAATCTTAATGCGAAAGTCATTCACGACTTTGAGAATTGGTTAAGTCGTTATGTAATCACAATAATGTGATTTATGATAGGTGATATATGTATTAACCCTAATTAAGGAGAATCGCAATTATTCAAAATCCTTATTAATTTTCTGTATTATAAACCCTAATTTCAAAAGTTAGAAACCCTAAATTGCTTATTGTAAATCCCAATTGCCAGTTTGGGAAATGAGATGCTAATTAGTGTTGCTTAAACCTAATTAGAAAAGTGCTATAATTAAAAACCTAAATTAAATTAGTAAACCCTAATTGGTATTTTTAGAAACTAAAAATTTTAGTTTATAATTTTATTTTATCCAAACCCTAGTTACTAAAATGTGTTTGTGCTAAACCTTAGGGTTGAACCCTAAGGGTCAAACCCTAAGGGTTTGACCATTTACAATTTTGCCATTAAATTGAATTATCAAAAGACCATTTTACCCTTTGTGTATTATTTGAGCTAACTTGTAAGAATTGGCTTAACTTTAGTAGTTCAACAACTCCTGACAACTCTAAGCACTCTAAATTGACAGCAAATCAGCCTAAGCTAGCCAATGCATTGCATCTTGTATCATATATATAGATTGGGAGAGAGAAAAAAAATCATTTTGAAGCCTTATTTTTGCACAAAACTCAACCAACCCTCATTCTCTCTCAAACCAACGAAAAGTTGTAGCATTTCAGTCCTTAATACAAGCCCCACGTCCACCATAAGCCAATCACAAACAACTTGGAAGCCAAGAAATCGAAATCAAGACACAAAGGTATAAAATCTCAAAAATAAGAAATCCTTTGATTCTATGTTAATTGATGCAATTGATTGTTTAAAGTTGTGTAATAAAGAGTGTATTAATGTTCTGGGTTGTTAAATTCATGACCCATAACATCAAAGTGCTCAAAATCAATGTTTTTCCAACTTTTGAAAAAAAACCAAACTCTGTTATTTTTAAGCAAATTTCAAGCCTTATATCTCTGTGATTATTGGGTGTTTTTGATGTTTAAAGCTTGTAACATGTAGTCTGTTATGTGCTCTTTGAGATGCAAAAAGAATCAAGGCCAGATCATTTGTATATCGGAAGTTATAGCCGGTCAAATCCCG
Source organism: Panax japonicus (assembly GCA_020205505.1). Taxonomy (NCBI): domain Eukaryota; kingdom Viridiplantae; phylum Streptophyta; class Magnoliopsida; order Apiales; family Araliaceae; genus Panax; species Panax japonicus. Next base: position 63,558,551 of record CM035093.1, read on the forward strand.
TTGACCGAAACTGTGAAATTACCAAACCCAGAATTTTTTTAGCAGTGTCCGTGTCCAAGTTTGACCGGCAATATCATGATTATATTTGATATTTTAGTGTTATGATGCTTTGTAGTTGTAGTAATACATGTTGTCTACACACTAGAAGTGATAGAACACAAAAACGTGCCACAATCATCAAGTTATAGAGTTCCAAAGTAGGCACCTCGAACTGTTCTTCATGAAGAACAGCGCTGACAGCTACTTTGATGGCCAATATCTTCCAGATCTGGTATTTTTAAGCCATGATGTTTATTGTTAATTATAGTCTTACATGAGCACTACAAGACCCAATTTATAGATTGTCCAAATTCGTTCGGATGAGAGAGTTATACTCGGTCAAATGTGTCCTCTCGCTAAATGCCTTATGAAATCTGGGTTGATGAAGAACACCTTTAGCGACGGTTTCTGTCGCCTAAACCCTATAGCGACGGTTTTGTATTATTTTTAATTTCTGGAAATTCCGAAAATGATTAAAAATTAGAAAAAATTAGATTTTAATTATTAAAAATACCAAATAAATTCTGAAAAATTATTTTAAATTCTGAAAAATAGTTTTTAACTATTTTGAGTATATTTCATAAATATTTAATATTTTTAGAATATAAAAATTATTTATTTATTTAATTACAATATTAGATAAATTATTTAAAAATGGTTTAAATTCATGAAAAATCATGAAAATTATATTATTGTGTTAGAAAATATTTTGAGTTAATTTTGATAACTTTTAATATTTTGTGATAATTTTCATTAATAAATTAATATTAATGATAGTTAAGTTATTTATTAAATGAATTAAATAAATGAATTAAAAATGATTTTGTTGGGAGAATGCATAGCATGATTTGATGTTTTAATATGCTTGTGATTATTGAAAGGTCCTTAATTGAATTTATGTACAAGGACTTAGTGATGGAAAGATCAAGATTGTTAGGCTGATCTAAGCTTTCAACGTGTATCATTCTGTTCTAGAATGTATAGATAGAAAGATCAAAACTGTTAGGTTGATCTTATGATGTAATAGATAGGCTTGTCTGATCGTCGAGCACTGCACCAGAAGTCGTAGTCTGCCAGGAGAGTCAGAGTCAACTCGGGAGCTATCGAGGCAGAATAGGAGTATGCAAGATAGTGAGATCTTAGAGTTCGTAGAGTTCCAGGGGAAACGAAGAAGGATCGTAGTGTGTCGAGAAGAGCTTCCTCGGGATCGTAGTGTACTGAGGAAGTCATGTTCTGAATCGTAGAGACAGCCTGCCTATAAGCCAAACGACAATCTGCCGAAGCTAAGTATGAAATGCACTGTACGTTCAGAGTCGTAGAGTCTAGCGATGCCAAAGTCAAAGACAAGGATCGTAGACCACACTCTGCGATCGTAGAGTCCACTGAACAAATGCAGAGATCGTAGTCGGACAAGATCAGATGAAGACAACAAGCTCAAGTCAGCTATCGCAGAGTGGACTCAACGTTCTCCAAGCTAACTCTCCGATCGTAGTATACTGAAAGGAACATTAAGTTTATAAGTCTGCGATCGTAGAGTGGACTCAACGTTCACCAAGCTAACTCTACGATCGTAGTGTGCAGAGTCAGCAATCGTAGTGTGCTCTCGGGATCGTAGAGTCAACAACACGAGCAAGTAAAGGTCGTAGTGTGCTCTCGGGATCATAGAGTCAACAACACGATCTGAATCGTAGAGTACAACAATCCAAAACGTAGAGAAACATCTGTCATGTCAGAAAACGTTAAAGCCTCATGAGTTGTTAATTCAACAATACGAGGAATGGATCCTAGATGCTGCAGTGCCCATCAGTCCCAGAATAAATGAAATATCCTTAGTATGCAACAAAGAAGCGTATTGAAGAAGCTAAGGATAGTACTATGAATGAAAGGGACAAAACACCTTTTCAGGTGGTAGGTGAAAAAGCAGCCTGCAGTGTCAGTGGTCCAGAATGCAGAATTCAGAAGATGTGCAGAAATGTCTCCATTACAGTACAGAAAATTCAGATGCATTTAATGCCACAACGGATGGATCCAACGGATAGTTTTCAACATCACATATATATACAGATCAGACAGATGAAAGAAAAAAGAGGCAAGTATAAACATTCAACGTGAAGAACTCTCTAAGGCTCAACTCTACGATCTGAGATATTACAAAGCTTGCTCAGCTACTCAGCTATTACGAACCAGAGCTTACACAGCAAACTGAGTAGCAACCTTCAGAACGCAACAACAACAATCATCAATCAACTGAAGAAGTATACCAAGTCTGCTGGACTTGAAGAGTTTGTAGTGAACTGTAAGAAAGCCATGTCTGCTGGACTTGAAGAGTTCAAAAGTGAACTAGAAAAGTTCCTAGACTGCTGGTCTAGAAGGAATCTGTGTGATTCAGAAGATTGTATAAGACATCCTTAGTGGATATCCTACTCGTTGAGTAGAAGAGTGGACTAGGAGCTTTGAGTGCTCCGAACCACTTAAAAACAACTGTGTCGTTTACATTCATGCTATAACTGCTATATCTGCTATAACTGCCTTACTCGCTCATAACTCCATTGCATGGTAAAGAAGATTAAAACAAACATTAATTCCGCAAAGTTTTAATAATTATCTAAGAACAAGTTAAAACGAAAAGTTTTTCAAATATCTATTCAACCCCCCCTTCTAGATAACTTGTGCCTACTAGGGACTAACAATTGGTATCAGAGCAGGTTCTATTTTACAGCTTACACGCTTTAGTAGATCCAATGGCACTTGTACCAAGCGAATCCAGGACCAGGGGAGGCAGCAAGCCACCAATGTGCAACAAGGATAAATTTGCGAACTGGAAATTCAGGATGCAAGCTTACATGGACTCAATAGATGAAGATCTATTTGAGACTGTTCTTAATGGGCCCTATATACCAACAAAGCTTGCACCAACCATTGACGATCCAAACAGAGTACAAATAAAAGTAAAAGAAGAATGGACAGACACAGAGAAGAGAGCTGTCCAACTTGGAAAAAAGGCAAAGAACATCCTGTTCCAATCCTTAGAGGACGATCTGTTTGAAAATGTTGTAAACAGCAAAATAGCTAAGGAGGTTTGGGAAGCACTGCTGATTATGCACGAAGGAACTGAAGAAGTTAGAGAGAACAAACAGTCTCTTCTAACACTGCAGTACGAAATGTTTGCTCATGTGCAAGGCGAAAATGTAACTGCCACTTATGAAAGATTCAACATTCTGCTCAACTCTCTACGAGCATATGGAAAGATCTATCCTAACAAAGATCTGACCATAAAGTTCATGAGAGCTCTACCGAGCAAGTGTGATGCAAAGACCACTGCAATAAAAGAGTCAAAGAATCTTAATGAGATGACAGTTCAACAACTGTATGGCAATCTCTTGACATACGAGCTGGAGCTAACCCAACGTGCTGAAACCCTTTCAGAAGGAAGAAGAAAAGACAAGGGTGTTGCTCTCAAGACAAATGAAGGTGCATCAAAAGTCATCACTGAGACTGACTATGATGATGATGAAGACGATGATGATGACTTTGCTATGCTGGTAAAGAGACTAAGAAGGTTCATGCGACAAGGCAGAATCGGCAAGCCAAGGAAAGTCAGCAACTACGTCAGCTAGGAACAAATAAATGATTTATGCTACAACTGCAAGAAACCTGGTCATTTCATTGCCAACTGCAACAAGCCTATCAAAGAAGAGCTAAAGAAGAAATCCAAGGCAAAGAAAGAATACAAAGGAACCAAGAGGCCTCAGAAAAGAGACAAAGGCCTGGTTGCCGGAGGATCGTGGAGTGATTCAGATAACGACTCAAATGCAGACTCCGGAGATGAGGAAGAACCACATATGGCAAATCTATGCTTAATGGCCAAACATGCAAAGGACAAACAAAGCCTAAACATATATCATGTAAGTATCGATGAGGTATTTGATTTTAATTCTCCTGATGTAGATATAAGTGACTTAAGAACTGCTTTGCATGGCATAACCACTGATCTACATCAATACATGAAGTGGTTCAGAGTCTTGTCTAAAGATCATTCTCTTCTTCAAGAGGAGAAGAAGAAAGTTCAAGAAGAGCTTGAAACAGACCTTCTAAGTACTAATCTTCTCTCCAAGCTTGAAGTTGAGAATGAAACTTTGAAACAGACAAACACACATCATGCTCAAAGAGAGTCTATGCTAACCTCTAAAATTGAGGATCTAGAGAAGACTATCTCTGCATGGAACAGATCCACATCTTCCATGGATTGCCTGCTCTCTAGTCAGAAAAGCGCATTCGACAGAACGGGCTTAGGCTTTGGGGAATCCATCTCAGAGCTAAGTATGGAAAAGACAATGGAAACTAGCACCATTAATGTCTCAAGTTTTGGTAGAGGCATTGCTTGTGTGAAATCCTCACAGTAGGAAGAACCAGTTCAACCTTGTTCCACTGTCTCTAGTTATACTCAGAGAAGTAAAGGATCTCACGCTGGTCTGGGTTTCATCAAGGAAAAGAGTAACCCAACCTCTACTTACCAACCTCGAAGAATCGTAGAGTCAAACAAAATCAACTCTACGAATCAACTGGGAAGGTACAGTAGAGGTAAGGCACACTCATCACTATTTATGAAACCTAATGACACGTGGAAGAAAGAGAGTCAGTTTAACAGAAGGTTAACTAAGGAACCATACAAGTCCAAGTGGAAGATGAATCACCACACACACACAGGCATGCATTATAATAGATGCTTCATATGCAATAAATATGGTCATAGGGCCACAAAGTGTTATTATAATTCCATGCATGTGAGACCCAAGATTAGACAAATTTGGGTCCCTAAAGGCACTAACAAAGAAGGACCCATGCAAATATGGGTACCAAAATGAAGGTTCAAATGTTTTGACAGGAAAAGAGCTCCACGTCCTCAACATGGTATCTGGACAGTGGTTGCTCGAGGCATATGACAAGAAACAAAGCTCTACTATCCAACTATGTAGAAAAGGAGGGTCCCTCAGTCATCTTTGGAGATAATGGTACTGGCAAGACAAGAGGCTATGGCTCAGCCGGAAATGGTGTGATATCATTCAGTAAAGTGGCCTATGTGGAAGGTCTGCAGCACAACCTTCTAAGCATTAGTCAACTCTGCGACAAGGGACATCAAGTAACATTCATCAATAATCAATGTCAAGTCAGAGATTTGAAGACATCTGCAGTAAAGCTAACCGGAACAAGAGAAGGAAATGTCTACACAGTAAATCTTGGACAACTAAGCTCAGACGAGATAATATGTTTTCTAGCTAAAGCTTCTGAAGAGATGAGCTGGCTATGGCATCGAAGATTATCCCATCTCAACTTTAAAAGCATGTCCAAACTGGCATCAAAAGATCTCGTGGCTGGCCTTCCTAAGTTCAACTTTGTAAAGGAAAGGCCATGTAATGCCTGTCAGTTTGGAAAACAAACCAGAAGCTCATTCAAAAGCAAGACTGATAACTCTATTGACAAGCCCATGCAGTTGCTTCACATGGATCTCTTTGGGCCAATCCCAACAACCAGTCTCGGAGGAAAAAGATACTCTCTAGTCATAGTTGACGACTACACTCGATTCACATGGGTATTCTTCCTAACTTCAAAGGATGAGACAAGCTCCGAATTAATCAAGATGTTCAGAATGGTGATGAACGAGAAAGGAGAGAAAATCAAGACTATAAGGAGTGATCATGGCAGAGAATTCGATTTCTCAGAATTGGATCAGTTCTGCACAGACAATGGCATCAATCATAACTTCTCAGCTCCACGAACTCCTCAACAAAATGGAGTCGCTGAAAGAAAGAACAGAACCCTGATAGAGGCTGGGAGAACTTTACTAGCAGCAGCCCGTTTGCCTGTATACTTTTGGGCAGGAGCAGTCAACACTGCATGCTACACTCAGAATAGATCACTAATTCACTCTACGATCAAGAAGACACCCTACGAACTATGGAAAGTAAGAAAGCCAAGTGTCAGCTACTTTCATGTCTTTGGATGTGCATGCTATATTCTCAACAATGGAAAACAATACCTGACAAAATTTTAACCAAAATCAGATGAAGGAATCTTCCTTGGGTATGCCACGGACAGCAAGGCATATAGAGTGTTCAACAAAAAGACGCTGAATGTCGAAGTCTCAGTACACGTCATTTTTGATGAAACTGACTTAGACAAAGCAGTACCTCAAGACACTACGACCAATGATGCGAACACTACGACTGAAGTCGTCGAGGTCAACACTACGAGTGTAGTACCAGACAGAGAAATCGTAGAGCATGATAATGCAATCGTAGAGAGGACCATCCAAGATAATGAACCTCCACTTCAAGAAGAAGAAATAGACCTTGAAGACTTAAGACAGGAAGGCATCAGGACAGATGTTCCAACTGGCAGCAGATGGGCAAGAGATCACACTCAGGATCTAATCATTGGATATCCGAATGCTAGAATCAAAACAAGATCTGCTACTCAGAATGAATGTTTCTATCTAAGCTTCCTGTCACAAATTGAGCCAAAGAAAATAGAGGATGCAATGGAAGACTCCAGTTGGATAGAAGTTATGCAAGAAGAACTCAACCAATTTGAACGAAGCAAAGTGTGGAGATTGGTGCCAAGACCAAATGATCATACAGTGATAGGAACTAAGTGGGTCTTCAGAAACAAAATGGATGAAGATGGGGTCATTACCAGGAACAAGGCAAGATTAGTGGCAAAGGGCTATTCTCAAGAAGAAGGTATCGACTATGATGAGACTTTTGCACCCGTTTCCAGACTAGAAGCCATCAGAATCTTTCTTGCCTTTGCTGCCCACATGAAGTTCAAAGTCTTTCAGATGGATGTCAAGAGTGCATTTCTAAATGGATAGCTTCAAGAAGAAGTCTATGTCGAACAACCTCCAGGTTTTATCAATCCATCTCTTTCCAATTATGTCTATAGATTAGATAAAGCCTTATATGGTCTTAAACAAGCACCTAGAGCATGGTATGAAACACTAACTAACTTCTTAATAGAAAATGGGTTCACTAGAGGCAGGGTAGATACCACATTATTCCTTAGAAAGCACAAAGACAAAGTCTTACTAGTTCAAATATATGTTGATGACATCATTTTTGGTTCTACTGACGAAAAATTATGCAAGAGATTCTCTAAGCTAATGCAGAACAAGTTTGAAATGAGCATGATGGGTGAGCTGAATTTCTTCCTTGGACTACAAGTGAAGCAAACTGATGAAGGAATATTCATAAATCAAGCCAAATACATCAAAGACTTGTTAAAGAAGTATGGCATGGAATCAGCTTCTCCCATGAAAACACCAATTGCTCCTGCAACTAAGCTTGACAAAGATGAGAATGGTAAAGTTATTGATATAACTCAATACAGAGGTATGATAGGTTCTCTTTTATACCTAACTGCTAGTAGACCAGACATAATGTTCGCAACATGCATATGTGCTAGATTTTAGGCTAACCCTAAAGAGTCTCATTTATCTGCTGTAAAAAGGATCTTCAGGTATCTCAAAGGCATACCTTACTTGGGGCTTTGGTATCCCAAGGAATCCTCATTTGAACTAATAGGATACACAGATGCTGATTTGCAGGATGTAAAATAGATAGAAAGAGTACCGGTGGCACCTGTCAATTGCTAGGAAATAAGCTTGTGTCCTGGTTCAGCAAAAAGCAAAACTCAGTGTCCATTTCGACTGCAGAAGCTAAATATATTGCTGCTGGCAGCTGCTGTGCTCAAATTCTATGGATGAGAAACCAGCTAGCTGACTATGGGTTTGATTTCAAATCAATACCCATACACTGTGATAACACAAGTGCCATAGCAATAACTCATAATCCTGTTATGCATTCTAGGACCAAGCATATTGAAATAAGGTATCACTTCATTAGGGATCATGTGCAAAATGGAACTATATCACTACAATATATCCCTACTGAAAATCAACTTGCAGATGTTTTTACTAAACCACTAGATGAATCCAGATTCAATAAGTTATTAAGTGAACTAGGCATGCTTAATTTTCAACCATGAAATATATGCTCTAGACTGTGCTAACCATAACAGGTACAAAGGCTAAACTCAATATCATAGACATGATCAAGGAAAGTCTACGACCGTAGAGTTGAAAGGATAGACTCGACGATCGTAGAACAGACTTGACGATCGTAGGACATACTCTACTAATAATGATCAGACTCAACGATGCCGGACAGACTCTACGAATGATGATCAGACTCAACGACTGTCGAACGGACTCGACGATCATAAAACAGGCTCGACGATCATAGGACAGACTCTACGAATGGTAGACAGACTCAACGACCAGAAGACTACCTCTACGATCGTAGTCATTCTAAGGACATCTCAGCACTGAAGACTCAAAGGGCAAATCAGTACATTCAAGCAAATCAAAAACGTAGTGCCAAGCAAAAGGCGACACCTGTCCCACTAAGTCAAAAAGAGAGAGGGAAGCTACAAGTACAAATTGGAACCGTATTTTTGAAATCTGAAGTTCAAAAGATTATCTCTCTCTCTCTCAAAGTAAAACCCTAACTCAAGAGAAAGCTCAATCGTATTCCACTTCTCAACCACAAAATCATGGCTGTTTCAAATGTAATCTCAGGCTACAGACTCTGTTTCGATGAGTTCAAGGATGCTCCACCAAAGTTTCACAAGACCTTAGCACTACTAAAGAAGGCAGGTCTTGAAGAGGCGCTGAGTACCGACACCCTCATCTATCCCAAGTTAGTGAAGGAGTTCTACAAGAATGGAGTGTACGAACTCAACACCATCACTACACGAGTAAGAGGAGTTAAAATGACGCTAAGGGAAGAAAACTTCAATCTGGCCCTAGGTTTCAAGGATACAGGGCACTCACTTCTCGACAGCATAAGATTTGAAGAGGGATTGAAGAGAATGCATCACAAAAGAACTCCTCTATAAAAGGTTATTAAAAGAAGGAATTCCCTCAAAGGTATGAATTTCTAGCTGATATTGTTGGGAAGTGTATCTGCTGTAAGAGTTCAGGTCATGACTCTGTTAATGAAGTTTAACTTAAACTCATGACTGCCATAACTCTTGGAATTCAACTAAATTATGGAGCCATACTACTTGAGTGGATCGACAAGTGGATTGTAGGCTCGAAGAAATCAAAAAGTACTCAGAAGATGTTGTATGGGAGATTTATTAGCATCATTCTGCAATCTGCTGTGGGTGATAAAATTGGGGATGATGAAGGAGAAGCCATCAACCCAAACCGAAGAATGACACAGCAGTTGTTTAAAAACTGGGAAAGAAACCCTACTGAGTATACAAGAATGATGACAAGTCCAGTGGGAGAACTAGGGAACAAGGGGAAGCAGGAATGACTATTGTCAATAAAGCTGAAGAAGAAGAAGAAGAAGCAGATAAGGGAGAACCCTCTGCTCTTGTCAGGAAAAGCAAGGGCAAGAGAAAGCTGAGGGGAACACAAGTCGAAGAGCCTCAAGGATCTGCAACTAACATGCATGTAGAGTCCTCTGACATAGAGACTCTAAGGAGGCTGAGGAACATACAACAGCAAGAAGAGGCTGAAGAAGATCAATCCACCATTTCACAACTCTTAAAGAAGAATAAGGCTGGTCATAAGTCCAAAAGACCAACGGTGTCTTCAATCGTAGAGACTCTGCTGTTCTCTGAAACCAGGCCAAGTGTGGCAGAAATGGAGGAAGCTGCTTCAAGGACACTGGCCGGTCAATGTGGCAAAACAACCAAAGAAAAAACCAGCAAAGCAAAGAGAAAGCTGGTCAAGAAGTATATTCTTGAAAATGAAAAAGTTCTGAAGAAGGAAGCCAAGAGCATGGCTGTAAAAGTAGAACTTCCCCAAGCAACCGAAGAGGAGAATGCACCAGCTGAGGGGGAGAAGCCTACTGCTCAAGAAGAAGTTCCAGCTGAGGGGGAGTTTCTAAAAGAAGATGATCATATTGAGGGGGAGCCTCACAATATCCTAATGACTAAAGAAGAAGTCCTTGCTCAAGATAAAGATGAACCAATGCCAAAGGTCATTGATATAATGGATTCTTCAGAAGACAACAAAGAAGAGAAAGAGGATGATGATGATGAGCTTGAAATAACTAGTGTAGGTAAAGATGGATACAGAAGCTATCTGTACAACCAAATGTTTTCTTACCTACCCATGATGGCATACCATCAAGTTCAGATTATGAAATCATGGGACCACATGTTCTGGAGCTTCAAAGAATATCCAGCAATCACAGTTCTGGCTCATGGATTTCCAAGGGAAGTCATCTTTGCTAAAAAGTTGATTACAAACCATTCCTCATCAAATGCCAAATCTGAGGTATTGACTATCCCTACAAGCTTTTGAGTTAATCATCAGCCATCATCTTCATTTAGTTATTTCTATGAATTTCCTAAATGGCTGAAAGTGGTTCTCAACCCAATAAATCAGTTTCCAGTTACAGAATCCCAAAATTCTGTAACTGAAGAACCATAAGAAGCCAACTTTGCTCAGCTCCAACAAATCCCCTGCTCTACGATTCCAGGCTATAGTCCTCTAGAAGAATCAAATATCGGAATCGTAGAGTCACCTATCCCATCCATCCAAACTCAAGCCCCTCCATCAGACATCCCTTCCTCGTCCAGAAATGAATGCTTTAATCTTGAACTTGCTCTCTGCTCCCTAAAAGAACAATTCAACAATGCACCACCCTCTTCCTCAAGATTTCCCCAGATGGATGAGATTCTCTCAGAATTGTCTACCAAGGCCGATCTATCAGCTATGTCTAAGAAAGTGATCAAGGAACTAGAAGAGAGTCTTGACGATCACTCTGAACTGATTCAGCTGAGACTGACATCCATGATCAATGCTGCAAACACCCTTCCACAATCTCCGAGCTCTGAATTGTCCAAAACACTAAAAGAGATCATCAGAGAAATGCTTCAAAGCATAAAGGACAGGGATGACATTCACTTCCATGCAGCCAAATGACATAGGGATGCTGTCTTAATCTTACAGCAAAATCAAGAATCTCAGAACAAACAGATGTTGCAGAGCATTCAAAATCTTCAGACTGTTGTCAAAGAGTTTCAACAATTCTATGTCAGCAGCGGCCAACAAACAGACAACATTCTATCCATCCTTCAACAAAGAGAAGCAAGGTTTGAAGTTCTCATTGAAGAAAATAGAGAAGACATTGCTCAGACCAAAAGTCAGCTAAACGAACTTGTCCAAGGAGTTGCTCGTCTGTCAGATGACATTCGAACTCTTGATGCTGACATAAAGGGGGAGAAAAGAGGCAAGGGAGATCGGGAAGGAGATCGTGCAGACCAAGGACATAAGGGACGCGGATTCCAAACAACAAGGAATCCGCCTGCAAGGCATATCTCTTAGCAGACTCAATGATCAGATCAGCAGGAAGTCTTAGTGGCTCAACCTTTAAGAAGTCAAGGGCCAGCTTCTAGCTCACAAGGAGTAACCGCAACAGGCCTAAGAATGCCAATTGGAGATCCGACATTTATGAACAGGCACGACCAAAATCCAAGATTAAGTCCCAGTGAGCTCGAAGATTTGGCTAAGAGAGATGAAGCCAGCAGAAAAAGGAGAGCAGAAGAAAAGGCAAATCCTCCAAGGAGCAAGAAGCCAAGAAAATAGAGATATGTTGAATTTCACTTCTTATTGATGTATCTATTTCAAATGTAACATCTATCTTCATACATAAATAAATTCATGCTTATTCTCTAGAAATTTCAGCTGCTCACTGAAATACTAAGTCATGATTATTTTTCTGTACTGCATATAATCAATAATCATAACAACAAATCTCCTTAGTTATGTCAACATCAAATAGGGGGAGATTGTTGGGAGAATGCATAGCATGATTTGATGTTTTAATATGCTTGTGATTATTGAAAGGTCCTTAATTGAATTTATGTACAAGGACTTAGTGATGGAAAGATCAAGATTGTTAGGCTGATCTAAGCTTTCAACGTGTATCATTCTGTTCTAGAATGTATAGATAGAAAGATCAAAACTGTTAGGTTGATCTTATGATGTAATAGATAGGCTTGTGTGATCGTCGAACACTGCACCAGAAGTCGTAGCCTGCCAGGAGAGTCAGAGTCAACTCGGGAGCTATCGAGGCAGAATAGGAGTATGCAAGATAGTGAGATCTTAGAGTTCGTAGAGTTCCAGGGGAAACGAAGAAGGATCGTAGTGTGTCGAGAAGAGCTTCCTCGGGATCGTAGTGTACTGAGGAAGTCGTGTTTTGAATCGTAGAGACAGCCTGCCTATAAGCCGAACGATAATCTGCCGAAGCTAAGTATGAAATGCATTGTACGCTCAGAGTCGTAGAGTCTAGCGATGCCAAAGTCAAAGACAAGGATCGTAGACCACACTCTGCGATCGTAGAGTCCACTGAACAAATGCAGAGATCGTAGTCAGACAAGATCAGATGAAGACAACAAGCTCAAGTCAGCGATCGCAGGGTGGACTCAACGTTCTCCAAGCTAACTCTCCGATCGTAGTATACTGAAAGGAACATTAAGTTTACAAGTCTGCGATCGTAGAGTGGACTCAACGTTCACCAAGCTAACTCTACGATCGTAGTGTGCAGAGTCAGCGATCGTAGTGTGCTCTCGGGATCGTAGAGTCAACAACACGAGTAAGTAAAGGTCATAGTGTGCTCTCAGGATCGTAGAGTCAACAACACGATCTGAATCGTAGAGTACAACAATCCAAAATGTAGAGCAACATCTGTCATGTCAGAAAACGTTAAAGCCTCATGAGTTGTTAATTCAACAATACGAGGAATGGATCCTAGATGCTGCAGTGCCCATCAGTCCCAGAATAAATGAAATATCCTTAGTATACAACAAAGAAGCGTATTGAAGAAGCTAAGGATAGTACTATGAATGAAAGGGACAAAACACCTTTTCAGGTGGTAGGTGAAAAAGCAGCCTGCAGTGTCAGTGGTCCAGAATGCAGAATTCAGAAGATGTACAGAAATGTCTCCATCACAGTACAGAAAATTCAGATGCATTTAATGCCACAACGGATGGATCCAACGGATAGTTTTTAACATCACATATATACAGATCAGACAGATGAAAGAAAAAAGAGGCAAGTATAAACATTCAACGTGAAGAACTCTCTAAGGCTCAACTCTACGATCTGAGATATTACAAAGCTTGCTCAGCTACTCAGCTATTACGAACCAGAGCTTACACAGCAAACTGAGTAGCAACCTTCAGAACGCAACAACAACAATCATCAATCAACTGAAGAAGTATACCAAGTCTGCTGGACTTGAAGAGTTCGTAGTGAACTGTAAGAAAGCCAAGTCTGCTGGACTTGAAGAGTTCAAAAGTGAACTAGAAAAGTTCCTAGACTGCTGGTCTAGAAGGAATTTGTGTGATTCAGAAGATTGTATAAGACATCCTTAGTGGATATCCTACTCGTTGAGTAGAAGAGTGGACTAGGAGCTTTGAGTGCTCCGAACCACTTAAAAACAACTGTGTCGTTTACATTCATACTATAACTGCTATAACTGCTATATCTGCTATAACTGCCTTACTCGCTCATAACTCCATTGCTTGGTAAAGAAGATTAAAACAAACATTAATTCCGCAAAGTTTTAATAATTATCTAAGAACAAGTTAAAACGAAAAGTTTTTCAAATATCTATTCAACCCCCCCCCCCCTTCTAGATAACTTGTGCCTACTAGGACTAACAGATTTCATTATATTAAAAAACAATTTAAATAATAATAAGGTATTTAAGAATATTTTAAGTTATAAAATATAACTTTTAATATTTAATGGTTAATTTCATTAATTAATGATTATTAATGATATTAAAGTTATTTAATAATTATATTAAATAAATTAGTTAAAAATTATTTTAATATTATAAAAATCATTTTAAATAAAAACAAAGTGTTTAAAGATATTTTAAGTTATAAACTATAACTTTTAATATTTAAAGGATAATTTCATTAATGATATTAAATTTATTTAATAATTATATTAAATAAATAGTTTAAAAATGGTTTTATTTATTTAAAAATCATTTAAAAGGGATATAAATGAATTAAAAATATTTTAAGTTATAATTAATGACTTTTAATATTTAGATAATAGTTCATTAATATTGAAATATTAATGGTGATTATTTAATAATGATTTTAAATGTTTTAAAAATCATTTAAGGGTAATATAAATGTTTTAAAAAATATTTTAAGTTATTATTAATAACTTTAATATTTTAGCAATGATTTCATTAATAGTTTAATATTAATTAAATATTAATGATAATAGAATTGTTTGATATTTAAATCATTTAATAATGATTCTGATATTTCAAAAATTATGATAAATGGTAAATTATTATGAGGTCATGAAAAATAGTGCAACTGTTATTTAATTAGTCTAAATGGATATTGGACAGCTGTTTAGAGTCTTAGACTCGATTTTTACCCGATAAAGATGTCGATAGACCGACATATTTCAGAAATTGATCTGGACTTAGATAATGTGATTAGTTAACTGTTTATTTGTGATTCAATGGTTATTAAGGTTGTGTGACAATGTGATTAGGAATGTGTTGATGTTTGTTTGCGATGCCATGATTGTTGAACATGTGTGATAAGATGATTAGGTTATGTGCTGACTGCGAAATGCAGTACTATGTGTTGCGGTATACTGTTCTAATCGAATGATTGATTTGATTAATGATAGGTCGTGATAGAAAAGGGTAGAACTAAGTTAAGAATTATAAGCAGCGCATCAGGCAAGTATCCTAACTTTGCATTTTCTTTATGCAATGGACAGAAGTGAGAAGTTCAGAATTATTATTATTAATGTGCAGATGGTTAAACCTATATTATATACACCCTTTGATTATCAACATGTTAGTATATAATAATTCGGATATATATTCTGTTCGTTAATTTCTAGAAATGATTATTCAAGTGTCCCCACTAGCATAATCATTGTATTTAATCACATGTTGATACACCTTTGTTATACGTATATGTTGAATCATAGATTATTGTTGTATAAAATAAAACTTTTTATTTGGAACCCTAACAAATATGAACATCTCGTTCACGGGAAAACTTTTTATGTGCCCAAGGCGGATCAAGTAAATGATAACATCGTTCTTGTAATGTAGTATTGATCAATACAGGGGACAACGGGCTGATCACCCACGTGTCCGTAAGTTATGACGGTTTGCAGATGAAGTTCTGCTAAACCTTTTCGAAAATAAAAATAATGTTCATAGAATGTCACTTAAACCTTATTTATAGCCAGTACGTAGTTTCAAAAATTTGAAAGAGGGTTGTTATGTTATTAATATCAGTTCAGAATACTTCACAACTATTGACTTGTAGATGGACATTATAAAGAGAATATTTAAATTCTTTCAACTTATGTATATATATAATACTTGCTGGGCACTCAAATGCTCATCCTTGCTTAATTTAAATGTTTTCAGATAAGTGTGAACAATCAGAAGGATCGGTCAAGAACAAGTGAAAAGGAAAGCAAACAGATTAGGTTTACGGTGTCTTATAGTAAAGGTTGCGTACTTGGGATTAAACTCTGATGAAGGTAAGATAAGTTTATAATTTATATTAGTGTTATTATTATTAGTAATATTTCCGCACATAGAAATGGTATCGTGAAGTACCGAGTTCGGGTTTCAAGTATCCGGATTCGGGGACTTTACAATCTGTGTAACCCTTTACTGCTAGTTCGTCTTCACCTCCATATACCAAGAATGAATCCTTAGTCCTTTTCAGGTACTTGAGGATATTCTTGACTGCTGTCCAGTGACCTTCACCTGGAATCAACTGGTATATGCTCGTCATGCTCAAAGCATACGAGACATCCGGACGAGTACATATCATTGCATACATGATAGATCCAATTGTCGAAGCATAAGGGATCTTTCTTATACGCTCTTCATCATCTTGTGATTTAGGACATTGGGCCTTAGAGATCTTTACACCATGAGTCATGGGTAAGTTTCCTCTTTTTGCCTCTTGCATGCTGAACCGTTTCAAGACTTTATCAATATATGTACTTTGACTTAGGCCGAGCATTTTTCTTGATCTATCTCTATAGATCTTGATACCTAAAATGTAGGCAGTATCGCCCAAATCTTTCATGGAGAAACATTTTCCTAACCATGTTTTTACAGCCTGTAAGGAAGGAATGTCATTCCCAATAATTAATATGTCATCAACATATAATACTAGGAATACAATGTGACTCCCACTAACCTTCTTATATACACAAGGTTCATCTTCATTTTTAATAAAGCAAAATTCTTTGACTGCTTCATCAAATCGAAGATTCCAACTCCGAGAGGCTTGCTTCAATCCATAAATGGATCGCTGCAGCTTACATACCTTTCCAACATCCTTTGGAGTGACAAAACCCTCAGGTTGTGTCATATACACATCCTCAAGGAGATTTTCGTTAAGGAAAGCAGTTTTGACATCCATCTGCCAGATTTCGTAATCATAAAAAACTGCAATAGCAAGTAAGATCCTGATGGATTTAACCATTGCCACTGGAGAGAAGGTTTCATCATAGTCAACACCTTGAATTTGTTTGAAACCTTTTGCTACCAGTCGGCCTTTATAGGTTTGTACATTACCATCCGTGTCGGTTTTCTTCTTGAAAACCCACTTGCACCTGATTGGTTTTACCCCTTCGGGTGGATCAACCAGAGTCCATACTTGATTAGTATACATGGAGTCCATCTCAGATTTCATGCCTTCAAGCTATTTCTCAGAATCTGGTCCATTCATAGCTTCTTGGTAGGAAGCAGGCTCATCTTGATCTATGAGCATCACATCGTCGTTTTGAGTCACAAGATATCCATAATATCTCTCAGGCTCTTGGCGTGTCCTACCAGATCTACGAATGACTTGTGTAATTTGAGCAGGTTCACTTTCCACAATTTCTTGTGGTTCCTGCTCATGTTCCAACTCAGGTTCAATGATATTTTGTGGTTCTCCAATTTCTTCGAGTTCTACTTTCCTCCCACTATTTCCTTTAGAGACAAATTCTCTTTCTAGAAAAATACTAGTTCGAGCAACAACCACTTTATTCTCAGAAGGTTTGTAGAAATAATACCCTTTTGTTTCCTTTAGGTATCCCACAAAATTACATTTGTCAGATTTGGGTCCGAGCTTGTCAGAATCCAGACGTTTTACGAAAGCCTCGCAACCCCAAATCTTCATGAACGACATACTAGGACGTTAGGAACACGGTTAAGTGTGAATACAGCTATCTCTAGGGCATGACCCCAGAAGCTTATTGGAAGATCTGCATAACTCATCATTGATCGTACCATGTCCAACAAGGTTCGATTCCTCCTCTCAGATACACCATTCCATTGCGGTGTTCCAGGTGGAGTGAGCTATGATATAATACCACACTCCTTTAGAAGGTCATCAAAGTCTTGGCTTAAGTATTCACCTCCTCGATCGGATCGAAGGGCTTTTATGCTTTTGCCAAATTGGTTTTGAACTTCATTCTTGAATTCCTTGAACTTTTCAAAGGATTCGAATTTGTGTCTCATAAGATACACATATCCATATCTACTAAAGTCGTCAGTAAATGTAATGAAGTAATAAAACCTACCTCTTGCTAACGAACTCATGGGTCCAAATACATCACTATGTATAAGTCCCAATACATCGCGAGCCCGTTCACTGTGTCCAGTGAAAGGGGCTTTAGTCATCTTGCCTAATAAACAAGAATTGCATTTCTCATATGATTCAAAATCAAATGAATCCAAGAACCCATCTTTATGGAGTTTGGATATGCGTTTCTCATTTATATGGCCTAAACGACAGTGCCAGAGATATGTCGGATTTGAATCATTTGATTTAAATCGTTTTGTATTTATGTTATAGATAGGCATTTCTAAATCAAGAATATAGAGACCGTTAAACAATTGTGCAACACCATAACAAATATCATTTAAGTAAAACAAACAACGATTGTTCTTTATTATAAATGAAAAACCTTTCTTGTTCAAACAAGAAACTAGAAATAATGTTTTTGCTTATAGCAGGCACAAAATAACAATCTTCTAATTCTAAAACTAGCCCAGTGGTCAAAGATAAATGATAAGTTCCTACGGCCAGTGCAGCAACTTTTGCTCTATTTCCAACTCGTAGGTCAACCTCTCCTTTCGCCATAGTTCTACTCCTTCGGAGTCCCTGCACATTAACACAAATGTGAGAACCACATCCAGTATCCAATACCCATGATGTAGAAGTAGACAAGTTGACTTCTATAACATATATACCTGAATTCAGAAGTCGTACTTCCTTTTCTTTTCTTCACTTCTTCCAGATAAGCATGATAGTTCCTTTTCCAGTGTCCAGGTTTTCCACAGAAGTGACATTCACATTCTTTAGCCACTCCACCTTTAGGTTTTAAAGCCTATTTGGTTTTAGAATTGGGTTTGGCAAAAGATATAGATCCTATCTTCTTCTTGCCTTTCCAATTTCCCTTAGCATTCCCCTTTTGCACCATCATTATGGGAACGGGGTCCTGCCTTTTTCATGTTGTTCTCGGCAGTTCTTAACATGCTCAACAACTCAGTAAGGGGTTTCTCAATTTCATTCATAAGATAGTTCATAACAAATTGAGAGTAGCTGCTGTTCAAAGATTGCAAAACAAGGTCAGTTTGGGCTTTCGGAGTGATTGGAAAACCCAACCTATCAAGGTACTCAATATACCCAATCATTTTCAGCACATGTGGACCAACTGGATCACGTTCACCCATTTTGCAGTGATACAACGCCTTGCTTATATCATACCTCTCCTGTCGAGCATGCCCTTTGAACAATTTCTTGAGATGCTCGATCATCTCATAAGCATCCATCAACTCATGTTGCTTCTGAAGCTCAGCAGTTCATGGTTGCTAGCATGACACAACTCACATCCAGAGCATCATCTTGATGCTTCTTGTAAGCATTGTGCTCCGCACGTGGTGCAGTGATAGCTGGTGCTGCAGGAATGGGACCATCAAGGACATATAGCTTACGCTCTTGTTTGAGGACAATCCTCAAGTTCCTATGCCAGTCATTAAAATTAATTCCACTTAGCTTGTCCTTTTCAAGGACTGATCGTAATTGAAGACTATTTGTGTTGCTGTTGTTTGCCATTTGATATCTACAATTTATAAGTGCAAAAATAATAAGTCAAATTACAGAGTTGATATTATATAATTAATAATAGTACATTCAAAATATACCTCTCACTATTTTATTCAAATTAATATCCCTCACCATTAATTCGAAAAGCATTTTCTATTAAATCTTTCTAGTGAGCCAAGATCCATATTTCATTATGCCTTAAGTTAGCTTTGGCTATTCTCTCAAAACATAATTATTTAGGTAGACAACCCTTTGTCAATTATATCATACATAACTCCTGGATAGTTTGGTAAACAACATTTGTTTCTAGTCCATCTAATGGTACCAACCAAACTCTATGCCTCTAAGTCCACAATCCTATTGAGATAACTTAGTTAAGTCGGGCCCAATGATTTTAATAGTTTGGATATCACAATTATCCTATCGTATCTTACCTAGATAAATAAGGTACTTTGTTTTGGCAAACCTACATCTATTGATCAAGATCTTGATCAGTGTTATTCATTGGAAGGCATCTGATTTAGACTTAATAATTTAATGAGGGATTTTATTAATTTAGATCTCACCAATTTTAATCTTATTAAGCATACACATTATTAATCATATCATATCGCATACAAGCATAAATAAAGTGCAAAATTAAATGTGTCACAGTTATGGCCCAATCCACTGTCAATCTTTTCAAGCTAATGAAAGATTGAAGGTCAATCTAAGGTGGTAAAAGATCTTAAAATAAATAGCTTCCTTGGATCTTCCTCTAGCATGCGCCATCATCTTTCCATTGTGTTCTCCATCTTGACATCTTCATCAATTACAGATTATTACACGACATAAAGAAACCTCGAGTTACATTCGAGGGGATTTAGATGAGAAGAGAATATTACATTAGAATTTATAGAAAGGCACGACATGCAAGCCGTATTTCAAAACTAAAAACCACTAACCTATGGGTCAAAAGGCCATAACTGTGCACCATGCATATCACAATAAGCACATAATAATTTATATATAATTAAAGAAAACTATATATAAAATATAGGGGACACGACCATCATGCACTACGACGGGGGGGGGGGGGGGGTCCAAGGGGGGTCTCCCCCCCTGTATTGCAGAATTTTTCCATACGAATCTCTGAAACAGTTTCAGAATCATACATTTTAATCCACAAAAACACCCATAATAACAAATCATATATGTCTAGTTTCGATTTAATCATAATAAAACGAATAATAGTACACCCAGAATTTATCATATATTTCCCGTTTCGATTAATCATATTAAAATGATTCTTCATGCTTCTAATCCGATTAGAATAGTTATATTATTATTCCACCGATTAAAGATACAATTAACAGTATCATCATATATATTACCAGAATACACATACAACGGAATATCATATATTCAATTTTATATCGGTAAACATGCATCATCATATATCATATATATCAAATACAATTAAAACACGTAATCTGAATTAATCTTTTCGTAAGTAGCTCTGATACCACTGTTGGGCTTCGGCACAGAAACGCACAGTGGAAATTAAAATTTTAAAGCAATTTCTGAAACCCTAAAACAGGATCCATGAAAAAAATCAATTAATTCAGAGGTTTAGAGATTATACCAGATATGAAAAAAACGAGAATCTGAAACTGACTGCGCCTCGAATCTCCAACGCAATACAAACCGATTGCGCCTCTACGGTATCCACACGAACGCCGCACGAACCGTCGAACGATTCTGCAATAAGAAGGACTTGCGGTACTAGCCACCAAAAGGAATGAATTTTCTAAAACTGTTTTCTCTCTAGTCTCTCTCTAAGAGCGGCTAGGATTTTTCAAAAATAATATATCCCAAAGTAGCTGCTATATATCATATATATAGTAGTTAAAAGGAATTAATCAAATCAAAACCTAATTTCATAAAATCTGAATATATATATATATATATATATATATATATATATATATCTTAATTAAGTCTTACTTAATTAATATACATATATACAAATTATCCTTTTAATTTAAATTCGTGATTTAAATACTATTAATCATATTAATATATTTAAATCCTTTAAATTTAAATTAATTCTCTTTTAAATAATGTTCTATGTGTGTGACCCTATAGGTTATTATTACGTTGGCAATAATTTTAAAATCATATTATAAAATTATAAACAGTGAGCGGCATCTAGTAATGCATCACTGCTACCCAAGTAATAATAAGATCGATGATTCGATGCAACCTTTTCGTGACCAATGTTTTAATGTAATTTAATCCTTTTAACCTTAATATCCTAAATTAATCTCGAGTCATGGAATGTGTCATACTCTTCATAATTTAATCTCAGTTTCTTGATCAATGAGTAGACTATATGAAACAAATCACTATTTGAGCATGGACATGCATTTCATAGTCCTACTCAATCAAGAGGCCTATGGATATCACCCATAATATATAGGATGGTTAAATTCCATCTAGATCACTTATATTTTTCACACGATTAATGATGAACCCAATAATCACCTTTATAGTCCACCCTATTAAAGGTGACATTTGATGATATCAAAGTACATAAATTCTCGTGTAGTAATATAGCGATTTCAGGTCGAAGGACCATTACATCATTGTCACTATGAGAATTGCTCATGACACTTCGCATAATGCTCCATATAGAATTCTCATGGTGGGTCTGTCCAGTACATCGTTCTCTAACATGTACCTATGCATTGACTTAATATCTCATATATTTATGATCAATGAGATTTCGTCATCAGTCAATCCATATACTAGTCTCAATGCATCATTGTTGTCCCATCAACAATGATACTCGACTAGGGACATTTAAGAACACTGATACTAATGGTAATATATAATCTCAAGTTCAAGTCACATACTTGAAACTATATAATTTGTATCACTATTCTAAGAAAATTTATTATGTTAACAATTATATTATGCAGTAAATAAAACCATAATAAAATCATATATTTATTCAATCAAATATAATATCAAAACGTTAAGCAATTATATCAAATAATTGGCCTCTAGGGCATAAACTCTAACAGTTCCTCCACCGGGAGGCTATCTTATCGGTGTTTGATTACTGCACTCATATGGAGACTAATTCCAATGAGCCTCAGGAAAGGCACCACCCAGATTCACTCCAGTTGAAATATCGAATTAACTTCCTGTCAAGTAAATTGCGATAATCTGGGGACCTTCATGCCAAAAAGCCGCGAGAGTAATGTAAGACCCCAACTTTTATGAATAAAATTTAATTTCTCTCAAAATATATTTTTGAATATTATGGTGTGGATATAATATAATGTTATAGTTGTGGGTAATATTTACAAATTTGGCAAAGTAAGCAAGTGGTTATATAATATTTGATTGGTCGGGGAATATTCGTTTTAAAAGGGAATATTCGTACGACGGCACAATCATTGGTGAACCCTATAACGGAAGTATTGTCGTAGTTAAAAAATGACATAATTATCTTTTTATAAAAATAATGGCGGAAGTTTTACCGTTAAACTGTTGAACTACCCGGTAGTAAAAGTACAACAATATGCATGGTTGCATAGTAGCACACAGTATTGATTATTGATGCTTACGTGAGAAGTCACTCAGTTATACTCAATTATTGCTACAGTAATTGCTGCATCATATCTCTCATATTATTGAATCAGTTATTGTCACAATATCATCTGCATAATATGTTATATTATTAAATCAATAATTGAGACGACAAAGTTATTCATATTATTAAATTGCAATATTTATAATGTCTAGAAGTTCTGTCAAGGAGAGGTTTGGTCATCTAATTTCACGCCAATAAGGAGAAATCCTTATCGAAAAGCCCCCTCTTTTCTGGGAACGACCTGGTTGTTAAATATTGTGAGTTATAATATTAATGATGAATAATTTCGTGTTGATTAAAGATGAAATTGATAGTTCCATTGTGTTGGAATTATTAGTGTTAGTGAAAATCGACATTTATTTCGATTTTAATTGATGTATGGAAGTTTTACTGACTAGTCGGGTAATTAATCGGATAAATGAACAATTAATTACTATTAATTCACATTATTATAACTATTTGTTCACATGTGTGTACTATTGATTTACATTCTTGTACTATTAGGGGTGTTGGTGCAAGATTGATAATACTTGCATGACTAAGTTAAAAATAGAGGTATAGATGGATGTACTATACTGTAATTTGTATTTTCACATGATTATAACTATTGATTCACATGATTGAACTATTGATTCACATTATTTACTATTAGGGGAGGTGGTGCAAGTTTGATAATACTTGCAAGGCTAAATTAAAAATGAAATAAAAGTTGAAGGTAGTGTACTGTAATATTTCGAGCCCCAAAACGTGCAATTATTGAAACTATATTTTCTTATAAATAGAAGCTCTTTCTTCCTTCATTTCTCACCAATTCACTAACGCTTTAGAGCAATTAGTATAGAGGTAAAGAAGAAGAGAAGTCTGCTACCTCACTATTCTAATATCCAGTTTCTTCTAAGGTAAGGGGTATTATTCTTTCGTATTCATGAATAGAATTATTTTCTTTCAATACTCGTAAGAGCTGTTATTCCATTCTTTATTATTATGTTGGAATAACCTATCTATGCGAAGTACCGTATACATGGTGAAATTCTTCTGTTATTCCATTCTTTATTATTCTGTTAGAAAAACCTGTCTCTGTGGTCTATCGCATTCCTGGTGAATTCTGTTGTTATTCTATTTTTTATTATTTTGTTAGAATATCCTGTCTGTGTGGATTATGCATGACCTAGTTCCATTCTTTATTATTCTGTTGGAATATCATGTCTGTGCGGATTACGCAAGACCCGGTTCCATTCTTTATTATTCTGTTGGAATATCCTGTCTGTGCGGTTTGCGCATGACCTGGTTCCATTCTTTATTATTCTGTTGGAATAACCTATCAGTACGGATTACGCACGCCTGGTGAATTCTTCTATTATTCCATTCTTTATTATTCTGTTAGAATAACCTGTCTATGTGGATTACCGCATGCATGGTGAATGATCCTTCGTATTCATTCCTTATTAAATTATGAAAATAATCTGTCTACGTGGATTACTACATGGCGTGCAAAAATCCATTTACAGTTTCATATATTCTATTATACTCAGTTGGTTAAAGTTTTGGCTTCTATACTCCATGAAATTTGTTGAATATCCTGGATATTTGTGCTTCATCCAGTATCTTTTCATGGAAATATTCTTTTGAGCATTCTTGAATTTTACTCCACAAAGAAGTATCATATTGACAATTTGGACGTTATTGATTTCTTGATAAACTAAAATTTTAAATCTTTAAAATTTATTCTTGAACTTGTTCTATTGAATTATTATGTCATTGCCATCATCCTCATGCTTATATTGTGATGAAAGTCATCGTTGGCTTACGTGCATAGATGGACTTGGTATGATTATGACCAGGGATTATTCGGAATAATCATGACCTGTAATGTTATAAATGATGTGGTAAAAGTCCTCAATGGCCTGTAGTGAATTGATGGACAGTTTTTGGTATGATTATGACCAGGGATTATTCGGTATAGTCATGACCATTGATGATTTAATGAATATCCTTGGCCTGTAGTGCAAGGATGACTCGATGATGTGGTTTATTTATTAAGCTGAGTCTCAGAGATAAAAATTGATTAAAATATTTTAAATTATAAAAGATAGTAGATATCATTCTCTACTTGACTCTTCTAATGGATTGCTTATTTCGTTGCAGTTAAACTTGATATCAATTGTATTTTATCAGTTTAACATTATTGAAGACTAATGATAATTAATTATGCATTATCTTAGTCATAATATTTCTTACTGGGCTAGTTGAGCTCACCCTTTTGCTTTCATTGTTCTCTTCAAGAAATAAGAACGTAGCCGGGACTAGTCGGGAAATGGAGTGATGGTCCGAGATGGTGTATTAGTAGTCCTCACTATTCTATAAAATAGTATGACAATAAATGTAATGAGGACTCTATTTGAGAGTGGATATTGTCTAGAAGGCAATATTTCTGTTTAAACTCTCATCTATATTTTGTCATATATTACACGACGTTTGTATAATTAAGTTTGTATTTGTATTTTGTACCATGTATTTGGCGACTCAAGATGGGTGATGTACACCTATTTTGGGGATGTCACAGTTGGTATCAAAGCTTAGGGATATGATCCCTAGCTGAGATGTGTGACAAGAACTAGGAGGAGAGAGACAGGGAATTTCTTCGCTAGTATGATCTACCTAAGTTTATTTGGTATTTAATTGGTCAGGCAGAGTATATGGATAATATGTGATATATTAATTAACCCTTGTTTTGTGACAGTATTTGAAAATGGCATATGAAAATGTTGAGATAAGCATTGAAGCACATGAGACTATTGAGTTACCAACGATCAATCCCAGGATAATGTGCAAAAGGAAGACAATAATCCTCATATAAACAATAACACCGATGAAATGGTGAACGATGGGATGTTCAGAGTCTTTATGCAATTCATGCAACATCAGGCGAAAGCGGCTCCTTTCCAAAATACAGGTGGAAACACTGACAACTCTCGGATGGTCACCGCTAAGCAGTTCAAGGAGCTGGGACCACCGGAGTTTTTTGGAGAGCTAAAATCACTTAAGGTGGAGACGTGGATAAAGCAGATCAACAAGATATTTGATGTCTTGGGATGCTCCGAGGAGCAAAAGGTTTCCTTTGCCACCTTCATGTTGTAAGCAGATGCAGATTACTGGTGGGAATCTGTAAAGCATACTCAACCTGCCGCACTCAAAATGTCTTGGGAGAAGTTCCAAGAGCTGTTCAATGACAAGTACTTTCCTGAAAGTATTCGTCACATGAAGGAGGTAGAGTTCATCAAGCTTGAGCAAAACAATATGATCGTGGCGCAATACGAAGCTAAGTTTGCCGAGTTATCTCGGTTTGCGTCCCATTTAGTTGATAATGAGGAGAGAATAACGCAGATGTTTCTAAGAGGTTTGAAACCCGAGATACGTCAATATCTTATCTCTCATAAACTATGTTTGTATTTAGATGTTGTGAATAGGGCTCAGTTATTGGAGCGAGATAATGAGTCAACCCAACCAAGAGAGAGCAGCCGACAAGTCGATAATACCAGTGGTAGCAGTCATCAAAGTGGTGATAACAAACGTGGAGGGAATCAACATGCCAGAAATGGTAATCACTTCAGTGGTAATCATGGCCATGACAATAAGAGTGGATATTTCAAGAAGAGGAGATTCAATAATGATGGAAAGATGTCAGCACCAGCACCTGTTATTAAGACAAAACATGTTATAATTGTGGAAAAGAATGTCACCTAGCCTAATTTTGTCATGCACCAAAGTTAAGTCCAGCTGGGATGGAGACATCCAAGGGTGTCCTAGACAAGACAAAATCGGTAGTTCAAGGGAGAACGTTTGTCATAACCTCCCAAAAAGCGAGGAATCCGAACGAGATGATCATGGGTAAGCTAATCATAAACTCTAGAGAAGTTTATACTTTATTTGATACCGATTCTACCTATTCCTTTATTTCTCCTAGTTGTGCTCAACGTTTAAATTTGACTCCGAAAAATTAGACTTTGACTTATCTGTTAAAACTTCCGTTGGGAGAAACCTTCATTACATCCACGGTTTATAAGTCTTGTTTGATTCAAATCGGTAACCGCACATTACCTGTCAATCTTATTTCTTTGAAAATACTTGCATTTGATGTGATTTTAGGGATTGATTGGTTAACTATTCATCATGCTAAAATTGATTGTTTTCATAAGGTTATTAGCTTTCATATTCCTAACCAACCTATTATGCAAATTCAAGCAACCAAACCACTAAAATCAATCACTGTCGTATCAAGTCATAAAGCTATTCGTTTATTGAAAAACGGATGTCAAGCTTTCTTAGCCCATGTCAGGGATTTAAATAAAAATACGTCAGATTTGAATGATATTTCTATTGTTAATAAATTTCCTGACGTATTCCCTGAAGAACATCCTGGCCTACCCCCAGAGTGTGAAATTGAATTTTGTATGGACCTTGAATCCGGTACAAAACCCATTTCCAAAGCCCCATATCGAATGGCTCCTATTGAACTTCAGGAGTTAAAAACCCTACTACAGGAATTGTTAGACATCAGGTTTCATTCATCCTAGTACGTCTCCTTGGGGTGCTCCTATTCTATTTGTGAAGAAGAAAGATGGAAGTATGTGACTTTGTATTGATTATCGGGAGTTAAATCATGTCACCATTAAAAATAGGTACCCCCGTTACCTCGCATTGATGACCTGTTGACCAGTTGCAAGGAGCCAAATTATTTTCAAAGATTGATCTTCGTTCAGAATATCATCAGTTGAAGATTAAAACTGATGACATTCCAAAGACTGCTTGTAGAACTCGGTACGGGCATATTGAATTCCTAGTCATGTCTTTTGGATTGACTAATGCTTCTGCTGCCTTCATGGATATGATGAACTGAGTATTCAAGGAATATTTATATCACTTTGTGGTCGTCTTTATTGATGACATCCTCATATACTCCAAAACCCGTGAAGACCATGAGCAACACTTGAGGCCGATACTCGAAAAGCTTCATGAAAACAAGCTATATGCCAAGTTGAAGAAATGTGAGTTCTGGCTTGAGGAAGTTGCATTCCTTTGGCACATGATATCAAATCATGGAATATCTATTGACCCGGCAAAGATTGAAGCAATTCAAAGCTGAGAGAAATCTAAGTCAGTGACCAAAGTACGAAGCTTTCTCGGCTTAGCTGGTTATTATCGGAGATTCGTAGAAGGATTTTCTCGAATCGCTACTCCATTAACTCAGCTGACTTGAAAAGATACAAAATTCGGTTGGAGCGAGGAATGTGAGAAGAGTTTTCAAGAACTCAAGAGAAGACTCATTTCAGCACCTGTTCTGACAATACCATCTGGCTCGGAGGGATTTGTCATCTACAGTGATGCTTCAGGAAAAGGGTTAGGATGTTTTCTCATGCAATATGAGAAATTCATAGCCTATGCCTCTCTATAACTCAAAGAATATGAGAGGAATTATCCTACTCATGATCTAGAGTTGGCAGCAGTCGTTTTTGCACTTAAGATTTGGAGGCATTACCTGTATGGAGAGAAGTGGAGATCTATACGGATCATAAAAGCCTCAAATATTTCTTTACTCAAAAGGAACTCAACATGCGGCAACGAACGATGGCTTGAGTTGTTAAAAGATTATGATCATACCATCCAATACCATCCTGGAAAAGCGAACGTAGTAGCTGACACATTGAGTAGAAGATCATATGCGGGTACGAGTGCAATATTGTCAACGCAAAGGCCCATTTTGTATGAATTAGAAAGGATGGAAATAGAGTTAAAGACTCAAGGGACCCTTGTGATGATGGCGAATATACAAGTGGAACCGACTTTAATCAATAAAGTTAAAGCTTCTCAAGCTACAGACCTGGAGTTGATGCATATGAGGAAGAAAGTACAAGAAGGTGCTATGCCGAAAGCAAGAATCGATGAGGAAGGAATACTTCGAGTCAACTCCAGACTTTGTGTTCCTAACGATTCTGACTTGAAGTATAAAATCATGATGGAGGCGCACAACACACCGTTTGCAATCCATCCTGGGATTACCAAAATGTATCGTGATCTTCGACATACATTTTGGTGGAGCAATATAAAGAGAGAGATAGCGGGGTTTATCTTAAGGTATCTAACTTGTCAACGAGTCAAGGCGGAGCATTAAGTGCCAAAAGGTCCATTGTAACCACTTGAAATTCCAGAATGGAAGTGGGAGCACATTACCATGGATTTCATTACTAGTCTTCCCAAGGTTTCGCAAGGCATAGATGAGATTTGGGTCATTGTTGATAGATTGACCAAGTATGCTCATTTCTTACCGATACGAGAAACTTATACACTTGAGCGTCTTACTAGTATGTATATAAACGAGATTGTAAGATTGCATGGTATGCCAATATTCATAGTTTCTGATCGAGACTCAAGATTCACTTCAAGATTTTGGATTAGTTTGCAAAAAGCTATGGGCACAGATTCATAATTTAGTTCGCTATATCATCCTCAAACAGATGGGCAGTCGGAAAGGACTATTCAAACTCTTGAAGATTTATTAAGACTCAGTGTCCTTTACTTCAAGGGAAGTTGGGACAAGTTCTTACCATTGGTGGAGTTTTCCTACAACAACAGTTATCAAGCAAGTATTGGCATGGCTCCATTTGAGGCGTTGTATGGAAGAAAGTGTCGTTCTCCAGTATGCTGGGATGAGGTGGGTGAAGCAACGTTTTTGGGACCAGATTTGGTAAGTATGACTATGGAAAAGATTCAAACGATCCGGCAATGTATAAAAACCTCACAAGATCGACAAAAGAGTTATGTTGATCTTCATCGAAAGGACGTGGAATTCAATATTGGAGATCATGTGTTGTTACGTGTTACTCCATGGAAAGGAGTTACAAGATTTGGAAAGAAAGAAAAGCTCAATCTTCGATTCATTGGCCCATTTTTTATCCTCGATTGAGTAGGAACTGTGGCCTATAGACTCGCCTTACCGCCAAGTATGTCTCGTGTTCATAACATTTTTAACATATCTATGTTACGTAAATATGTGAAAGACCCGAACCACATTATTGAATTTGAACCAGACAAGATAGAGGAAGATTTAACGTATGAAGAATTACCTGTTAAAATCTTGGATAAGAAGGATCATATTCTACGCTCCAAGGTTATACCTCAAGTCAAAGTTTTGTGCAGAAATCACGATGTGGAAGTAATGACCTAGGAGTTAGAATCTAAGATGAAGTCAAAATATCCCCACCTCTTCGTTATACCAGGTACGTACCCTAATTTTGAGGACGAAATTTCATAGAAAGGGAAGGTTGTAAGACCCCAACTTTTATGAATAAAGATTAATTTCTCTAGAAATATATTTTTGAATATTATGGTGTCGGTATAATATAATGTTATAGTTGTAGGTAATATTTACAAATTTTGCAAAGTAAGAAAGTGGTTATATAAAATTTGATTGGTCGGGGAATATTCGTTTTAGCAGGGAATATTCGTACGACGACATAATCATTGGTGGACCCCACAGCGAAAGTATTGTCGTAGTTAAAAAATGACATAATTATCTTTTTATAAAAATAATGGCGGAAGTTTTACCGTTAAACTGTTGAACTACCCGGTAGTAAAAGTACAACAATACGTGTGGTTGCATAGTAGCACACGATATTGATTATTGATGCTTACGTGAGAAGTCACTCAGTTATACTCAATTATTGCTACAGTAATTGTTGCATCATATCTCTTATATTATTGATTCAGTTATTGTCACAGTATCATCTGCATAATACGTTATATTATTAAATCAATAATTGAGAGGACAAAGTTATTCATATTATTAAATTAAAATATTTACAATGTCTAGAAGTTCTGTCAAGGAGAGGTTTGGTCATCTAATTGCGCGCCAATAAGGAAAAATCCTTATCGGAAAGCCCCCTCTTTCTTGGGAACGACCTGGTTGTTAAATATTATGAGTTATAATATTAATGATGAATAATTTTGTGTTGATTAAAGATGAAATTGATAGTTCCATTGTGTTAGAATTATTAGTGTTAGTGGAAATCGACATTTATTTCGATATTAATTGATGTATGGAAGTTTTACTGACCAGTCGGGTAATTAATCAGATAAATGAACAATTAATTACTATTAATTCACATTATTATAACTATTTGTTCACATGTGTGTACTATTGATTATATTCTTGTACTATTAGGGGTGTTGGTGCAAGATTGATAATACTTGCATGACTAAGTTAAAAATAGAGGTATAGATGGATGTACAATACTGTAATTCGTATTTTCACATGATTATAACTATTGATTCACATGATTGAACTATTGATTCACATTATTTACTATTAGGGGAGGTGGTGCAAGTTTGATAATACATGCAGGGCTAAATTAAAAATGAAAGAAAAGTTGAAGGTATTGTACTGTAATATTTCGAGCCCCAAAACGTGCAATTATTGAAACTATATTTTCCTATAAATAGAAGCTCATTCTTCATTCATTTCTCACCAATTAACTAAAGCTTTAGAGCAATTAGTATAGAGAGAAAGAAGAAGAGAAGTCTGCTACCTCACTATTCCAATATCCAGTTTCTTCTAAGGTAAGGGGTATTATTGTTTCGTATCCATAAAGAGAATTATTTTCTTTCAATACTCGTAAGAGCTGTTATTCCATTCTTTATTATTATGTTGGAATAACCTGTCTATGCGAAGTACCGCATACATGGTGAAATTCTTCTGTTATTCCATTCTTTATTATTCTGTTAGAATAACCTGTCTGTGTGGTCTATCGCATGCCTGGTGAATTCTGTTGTTATTCCATTTTTTATTATTCTGTTGGAATATCCTGTCTGTGTGGATTATGCATGACCTAGTTCCATTCTTTATTATTCTGTTGGAATATCATGTCTGTACGGATTACGCATGACCTAGTTCCATTCTTTATTATTCTGTTGGAATATCCTGTCTGTGCGGTTTGCGCATGACCTGGTTCCATTCTTTATTATTCTGTTGGAATAACCTATTAGTACGGATTACGCACGCATGGTGAATTCTTCTATTATTCCATTCTTTATTATTCTGTTGGAATAGCCTGTATATATGGATTATCGCATGCATGGTGAATGATCCTTCGTATTCATTCCTTATTAAATTATGAAAATGATCTATCTACGTGGATTACTACATGGCGGGCAAAAATCCATTTACAGTTTCATATATTCTATTATACTCAGTTGGTTAAATTTTTGGCTTCTATACTCCATGAAATTTGTTGAATATCCTGGATATTTGCGCTTCATCCAGTATCTTTTCATGAAAATATTCTTCTGAGCATTCTTGAATTTTACCTCACAAAGAAGTATCATATTGACAATTTGGACGTTATTGATTTCTGGATAAACTAAAATTTTAAATCTTTAAAATTTATTCTTGAACTTGTTTTATTGAATTATTATGTCATTGCCATAATCCTCATGCTTATATTGTGATGAAAGTCATCTCTGGCTTACGTGCATAGATGGACTTGGTATGATTATGACCAGGGATTATTCAGTATAATCATGACCTGTAATATTATAAATGATGTGGTAAAAGTCCTCAGTGGTCTGTAGTGCATTGATGGACAGTTTTTGGTATGATTATGACCAGGGATTATTCGGTATAGTCATGACCATTGATGATTTAATGAATATCCTTGACTGGTAGTGCAGGGATGACTCGATGACGTGGTTTATTTATTAAGCTGAGTCTCAGCGATAAAAATTGATGAAAACATTTTAAATTATATAAGATAGTAGATATCATGCTCTACTTGACTCTTCTAATGGATTGCTTATTCCACCGTAGTTAAACGTGATGTCAATTGTATTTTATCAGTTTAACATTGTTGAAAACTAATGATAATTTATTATGCATTATCTTAGTCATAATATTTCTTACTAGGCTAGTTGAGCTCACCCTTTTGCTTTCATTATTCTCTTCAGGAAATGAGAACGTAGCCGGGACTAGTCGGGGAACGGAGTGATGGTCCGAGATGGTGTATTAGTAGTCTTCACTATTCTATAAAATAGTGTGACAATAAATGTAATGAGGACTCTATTTGAGAGTAGATATTGTCTAGAAGGCAATATTCCTATTTAAACTGTCAGCTATGTTTTGTCATATATTACACGACGTTTGTATAATTAAGTTTGTATTTATATTCTGTACCATGTATTTGGCGACTCAATATGGGTGATGTATACCTGTTATGGGAGCGTCACAAGTAACCCTAAGATAGGTCAACCTCTGATAAACCAAACGCGGAGGCAAGTTTCTTCATACTTTCCACTTTTAATTACTTGTAAAAGCATTTACTTCTAATTTTATTCCATGTTCATCTTTATGTAATGGAAAATATGAAGAATATTTGTGCATACATGACATGCTATTAAATAACACCCATTTTTGCAGGATTATATTCCTAAAATGGACACATTATGATAGCATTTACATTATCCCTAAGACAAAACTACATAAGTCTTTTGTAGGGAAACAATTGGGCCTGTTACCCGCTCAAAATCCAAAAAGACCATGAGCCTACAGCTAATCATGTCTTCTTTTGACCAGTCTAATGTCGTTTCTTGAGAAGAATTTGACGGATTGAGTAAACAAATTACAGATTTGGCTGTTCTGCTTAAAGAATTGAATCAGTCTACTCAGGGCTCAAAAATGCCTATACATACAGAATCCTCTACATAAGGAGGAACACAAGGTTTGGATAAAACAAATCCAGAACCTCGGTTGGATACGACCAAAAAAGACACTAAAAACACCCATCTAAAAAGAGATCCAGACACCAGTGATATCAGGAAAAAAGTCCTTAAATGGAAGAAACTATCCATGCTCTCAAAGGGATTGGAATACATGGAAGTGTTTCATACGCTGACCTTTGCATATTCCTTGGTGTTCATTATCCAGAGAAATTCAAAACCCCTGACTTTGAAAAGTATGACGAATTAGGGGATCCTTACACACATTTGAAGGTGTTCATTGGAGAACTTGGATCTTATGGGGAAAACGAAAAGCTCAGAATGTAGCTGTTCCAGAAGAGTCTTACTGGAGAAGCCCATTCTTGGTATACCAGATTAGACAACTCAAAGATCCATAGCTGGGAAGAGCTAGCTCACTCCTTCCTCACTCAATATAGTTTTCAATCTCAGATGGCTCCTGACCGGTACCAGATTACCAAGGTCAAGAAATAGTCTAATTAGTCTTTTAGAGAGTACGCTCAAAGGTGGAAGCGCCTTGCTGTTCAAGTTATTCCTTCTATGACAGAGTCAGAAATGGTCATGACTTTCATAGACATAAAAAAAGCTCCTTTATCTGAGAGAGTCTTAGCTGGGATTGGCAAACCATTTTCTGAAATGATCAAGCACAGAGAGATGGCTGAGATGGGATTGAAGTTAGGAACGATTCAAGACCTAGCCGCTCTTAAAGCAGTTGCTGAGCACATCCAGTCCGGAACTTATGGAAACAACCCCCGGAGGGTCCATAAAAAGAAAGAGGAGGATGTTTCCTTGATATTAAAAGGTCAAAAAAGCAGTCAAAACATGCCTATACAGAGGAGAAATTACTCCCCTTTCCAAGCACAGCCTTCAAACCCTCCATTGCCTAAAGGTGGAGATGTAAAGCGCCCTCGAACGTTCACACCTTTAGGGGAGTTGCTCGAGAATATTCTTGCTCTTCTGACTACTCAGAAGAAAATCACGCGTCTTCTTCCACCAGTCAACCCTAATAGGAGAGGTTTCAATGCTATTTGAAAGTGTGCTTATCATGCCGGGGCACCTGTGCATGATACTCAAGATTGTTGAGCCTTGAAACACAAGATCCAAGATTTAATAGACAACGGTGAGATCGTGGTTACCAATCCAGATCGTGTGAAACAATTTCAAGCTAGCATTATCATGGTGTCCACATATCCGAAATGGATATCCAACACTGTTCCCGTGCCTAAACCAAGAGGAAAGGTGCGAGTTTGCGTGGATTATCGGGATTTAAACAAAGCTTTCCTTAAAGATAACTTTCCCATGTCCTTTATCCACATTCTTATTGACAATACTGCTCAATAAAATATGTACTCCTTTGTGGATTTCTTTTCGGGGTATCATCATATTACAGTCGCTGAGGAGGACCGTGAGAAAACTGCTTTCATCATGCTTTGGGGAACCTTCTGCTACAGACGGTTGTCATTCGGCCTCATCAATGTAGGGGTAACCTATCAGCGAATCATGATGGCTCTTTTCCACGATTTAATGCATAAAGAGAAAGAGATCTATGTGGATGACATAATTGTCAAGTCCCGAAGGGAGGAAGACCACTTAGACCATCTCAAAAAGATCTTCAACAGGTTGCGTAAGTACAACTTAAAGTTCAATCCAGTCAAGTGCGCCTTTGGCGTTAAATCAGGCAAGTTGCTAGGTTTCCTAGTCAGTCACAAAGGGATTGAGCTGGATCCCACCAAAATCCAGGCCATCAAAGAAATACCCATTCCTAAGACAGAGAAGGAAATACGAGAATTTTTGGGAAGAATCATCTTCATTAGCAGGTTTATCTCTCAACTCAAAGCAACCTATGAGCCCATTTTCAAATTGTTAAGGAAGAACTCCTCCATAAAATGGAACGATGAGTGTCAGAAAGCCTTCCTTACAATCAAAGAATAGCTGGTTAACGTCCTTGTTTTGGTACCTCCCAGGTATGATGTTCCCCTGTTCATGTACCTGTCCATTAATAATAATGCTATGGGCTGTATGCTGGGGCAAAACGATGATAAAGGCCAAGAATGAGCTATCTATTGCCTCAGCAAAAGATTCAGCAACAGTGAACATAAGTACACTCTGATTGAGAAGACGTGTTGTGCTTTAGCATGGACTTCCATGAGGTTACAGCATTACCACCATGGTCACACAACCCATCTCATATCCCGCGTGGATCGTCTCAAGTATGTGTTCAGTAAGCCCATACTAAATTGTCGGCTATCCAGATGGCAGTTGATCCTACAGTAGTTTGACATCGTCTATGTGACGTAAAAATTTGTCAAAGGTCAAGGAATTGTGGATTAACTGGCCGCTGCACCTGCAGGGGATTACAAACCCTTCGAAACATATTTTCCCGATGAAGGGGCCATGACAGTTCAGCAACACCATCAGTATGATACATGCCGTATGTGGAAAATATATTTTGTTGGAGTTGTTAACACAGAAGGTGCTAGAGCTGGAGCAGTTCTAGTATCTGGTACGGGGGAGCAGTATCCCGTCACCGTCAAATTACAGTTTGTTAGCACCAACAACATAGCTGAGTATGAAGGCTGTATCATGGGGCTAAAACTTGTCCGTTTAATGGGCATCAGGCAGTTAACTGTCTTTGGGGATTCCAAGTTGGTAATCAAATAATCCAAAGGAATCTATCACACCAAAGAATTACATTTACTGCCTTACCATCGACAAGTTTTATAGATGGCTTTGGAGTTCAAGGAAATCTCCTTTATACACATTCCTTGTTATAGGAATGATTTTGTGGATGCACTAGCAACATTGGCCTCCTTGATTCATATACCAGACAAGGAAAACATGCCAAGCATCACATTTGCCCTACAAAAGGCCCCAACTTATTGGAACTATGTTGGAGAAGTATCGGATGAACTACCTCCCATCCACAACCCTTGGTATCAACATATCAAGGAGTATCTGTGAGATGGATCTACACCCGCTGAGGCGAACCTGACTGAAAAGAGGCGGATCCATTGACTTGCTATGAAATTCTACTAGAGCGGAGATGCGCTCTACAAAAGAGACGCAGGATTAAGTCTCCTCAGATGTCTGGACAAAGACCAAGATCAGAGGCTCATGGATGAGATCCATGGTGGAATATGTGGCCCACACATGAGCGGACCCCTACTTGTTAAGAAGATCCTCAGAACAGGGCATTATTGGCTTACGCTCAAAGCTAACTATGATGATCACATCAAGAGGTGCTATCAATGCCAAATTCATGGGAATGCTATCCTCTCCCCTCCAAGGGAACTCCACAACATGAGTTCGCCATAGCCCTTCTCAATGTGAGGAATGGACGTGATCGGGCCCATCGAGTCTAAAGCCAGTAATGGACATTGATTCATATTCACCATAATCGACTACTTCACCAAATGGGTAGAAGTAGGCTCCTTCCCCAGGGTTACCAAAGAAGTCATCATTACTTTCATTAGAAATAATATTGTCTGTCGATATGGACAATCAGAGGTCATTGTGTCAGACAATGCTAAGAACCTCAACAACAAAATGATGGAGGAGTTATGTAGTAAATTCCATATCAAACATATTAACTCTGTAATCTACCATCCAAAGATGAATGGTGCTGTTGAAGCGGCTAATAAAATATCAAGAAGATCATGCAAAAAATGTTCGCCAACCACAAAGGATGGCCTGACCTCTTGCCTCTTACTTTATTAGCCTACAAAACTTCAATGCGTACTTCCACTAGGGCAACTCCCTACACATTAGCATATGGGATGGAAGTAGTGCTCCCCATAGAGGTGGAAATGGAATCCCTCAGAGTGTTGATGGATGCTCAGCTGAATGAAGACCAATGGGTAAAAGACAGGTATCTCCAATTATCTCTAATAGACGAAAGGCGAACCGCGACTATCTTCCATGGTCAGCTATATCAGGAAAAAATCGCAAGATCCTACAATAGGAAAGTCTGGCTATGACATTTTAAATAACATGACTTGGTTTTGAAGATGATCATTGACAACCAAGATCAATCTAAGGGAAGATTCGCTCCTAACTGGGAAGGCCCGTTTATTGTTAAGGAGGTATTGACAGGAGGCGCTCTCAGACTACAGGAAATAGATGGCGATGAATTTCCATAGCTTATCAACTCGGACACCGTGAAACGGTACTATGTCTGAGGATATCATCAAGCAAACATCCCAGTTTTGGATCATCAAATCACCAGTCATTCCGGGTTTTTAACCCTTTTTACATACTCTTCTGCCCCTCAGGGAAACATACACTTCAAACTAGCAGTCTGATTTCACCTCATTTCAAACCTTCCACACCTGCAGTTTATCCTGAAGACGGGATTAAACTTTTCTACGCTTACAGTTTGTCCTGAAGACGGGATCAAACTATTTCTACACCCGCAGTTTGTCCCAATCATGGGATCAAACTTTCTTCTCCCCGCAGTATAGCCTGCACATGGGATTCATACTTTTCTTTGGCTATAATTTGTCCTGAGGGGCGAACTACATCGACCTGATCTCCCTGATACCCAGGAGTACGTAGGCAACAATATTTTATATGGCCCGGTCGCAATAAAAAAACAACAAAAACATTTCTGCCCTTTCTCTACAAAAACAAAAACCACAAAAACACTTTTACACCCTTCTTAATTAATAAAGCTTCTACACGCATCTAACTTTCACATTCAGTGTTGAACCTCTTACACCAGGTTCGAATTACGCAGACCTGATCTCCTCTTCAATAGGAGTACGTAGGCAGCCAGTTA
Source organism: Panax japonicus (assembly GCA_020205505.1). Taxonomy (NCBI): domain Eukaryota; kingdom Viridiplantae; phylum Streptophyta; class Magnoliopsida; order Apiales; family Araliaceae; genus Panax; species Panax japonicus. The sequence continues at coordinate 63,596,992 of CM035093.1, forward strand.
TGGTTCGGTTTAACCCCCTACCAGAACAAAAATACTTGTCACACGGTACTGGGATCAAACTTCAATCCACCACATTTCATCGGCTTCAGACCAAAGGGATGGAACTACCTGACCTCTCCTCATAAATAAAAGATTCGATGACCATCTAAGCTGCGGTTGTGCCTCAAAGAGCAACACCAATCCGTAAGAGATGGAATTAACTAGGCTTCTCACAAATCGGAGTATTGGCGACCATCAGTGGTGCGGTCAATCTCAGAGAGAAAAAACCACAATCCTCTCCACATTTCCATACAGAAACCAGTCCCAAGACACCAAAGATGGTAGGGATACTTAAAGATCAATGATCTGTTCTGAAAGATCCCGAGATATCTCAATGTCCACACATCAAGGAAGAGTTTAGAATGAATCAAGATCATAAGCCCTGAAGAAACAGACAAATATCAAGAAAGTATCAAGGCGCAACTAAAAGGGAAGTAAATCAAAATATATTTCTCTACTATATATAATACTGTTTTATATATACATATGTGTTGTACATGACAAAATGGCTAAGCTAGTCTGCGCAGGAAAAATGCAAGTCTATCTATGGATCTGTGTGTATGCGGACTATCAGATCTAACATAGCATCCTTCTCAGAAGAAAGAGGTAACGATGCGAGCTCCTGCCAATGGTATCTACACGAGTTAGTAGATTCGAGGCTAACTATATGGTGGCATGATGCTCATCAATATATGCACTCATATTGGCAAGGATGTCAGTCGTAAGGGATCTCACTGAAGTACTGTCTGTGACGGCCACATCTCGGGCAGATAGGGCAACTTCCCGCTCTACAATCAATGCATCTCTGGCTGATCTAGCCTTGTCTCTCTCTAATAGAGCTGCATCTCTCCCATCAAGAGCTGTCAACATCAAGACCCTAGCCTGATCTCTCTCAAAGGTCATAAGATGTAGACTCTGCTCTAGATATTGTGTTGAATGCTGAATAACAGTAGCACTCGTAGTGGGAGAATCCATTACAAATGCTGGCAACCCAGCAGTCAAATCCTCCCCGATGGGAATATTAGTCTCCTCCATAGGCTCCTCATCGTCGGAATCAGTCCCCTGCACTGTGTATACTACTGCAGCCGATGCAGTCTATGTCTCCATCTATGGGGAATACTCTGCAGAACAAATCGGATGACGGACATAAAACTCAGCTAACTCTCGCTGATCCCAACAGGCATACAAACTAGATCTATCCTCTGCTGATAAGTGGCGAGAAGCGAAGCGCTGACTCGGTGCCCCCTCAAAAGAATGAAAATCCTAAAACTGGTCAAACTGACGCATCACGGCCAGTGGGTGGTAAGTAATCATGCCCATCAAACCAGCTAGAGGAAGATAATCCATGCCCGGAGCATGAGTGATGAAGTTGTAGGGTGGACTAAGCCCTGTACACGATAATATAGCAAACAGATCTCCAATACTTACCAGGAAAGCTGACCAAGATGCAACATCTATACACTCCACAGGTTGAAAATAGTATGACATGGATATATCATGGGTGAAACAATACCCATGCCATCTAAAAGTGCCAATTAGTCTCAAGTGTGACATAAACTACACGTACAACATGACCGATCTGCTTGTAAACACTCATATCGAATAAGTGCAGCAGTATGTGGCCAACCTTAGAGTATCTGCGATGATCATTGGTATGATGGTGTGACCCTCCCTGAGAGCTCTCACTGCCATGATGACTCATGTGTCTAACTCATCCATGTATCGTGGCATGTAGACATACGATAGTATGCACAATAGAAATACATCCACTCTGGCCAAACGCCAATGATCCTCTGATGTGGTGAAATCCCCAGAATGTCATGCATAACTATCCTCTGAGACAAATCTATGAAATAGAAAATGCTGGGATATAACGTGTCCAGATGTGAGCTCATCCTGCACCACCCTACGCCTCAATCCAGTGAGGGTCATGAACTGCCTACTCATGTCTCCAATCGTCATATGCACGCAAGGTCTATCCAGTGGCAGCATCGTCAAACATGCATACTCCTCCAGAGTAGGAGTTAACTCCTGGGTCCCAAATCAGAAAACCTGCCTCTCCGATACCCAGTGCTCCAGGGTCATAGTATGCTGCAACAGACGATCTACAGTCACCCTGTCTGATGGTGACATGCTATCATACCACGATCGCATACCAGATGCCACCAAAAATGGTGGGGTATGATCAATACGGCTAACTATCAAAGAAGACATCTGTGCGGGCCGTGTCATAAGACCATGCAGGGGTCAATGATGAATATCTCTGGGCATACATACATATGCATAACATAATAATATGCATGATACAATAGATGGCAATATGATATTGGGAATGGAAAACTATACATACATTCCTAAGTATATCATCATCTAATACATCATCTTTATACAGCTAAAATATAGGGAAATGGGGCAAAATTGCCCTACAACTAACAGAGGCCTATAAAAATATAAAAGAAAATGGTTCCCACCTCTCCGACTCGGTCCGGTTTGAGTTGCAAAGGAGGTCTCACAAGCTAAAAAGGCCAAATCAGGAATAAAGATGCTACACGATTGAGCAGAATAGCTTGGAATCTTGGCTGTCACAAATCAAATTATGGCTTCACATGCCACTCATTGGTGTTTACCTAAATACAAGGTACACTACTGATGAGCTCAAATTTTGCAAATCATACTTGGCAATGCCTCAAACAGGTCTGATGCCGCCAAATACATGGTTGTAACCCTAAGAAGTTTCCCCGGCGCCGGTCACAACGCCAAAGTCATTCATTGATAAAGTTTCCCCGGTGGAGGTCACAACACTGAAGTTAAACATTGATAAAGTATCCCCAGCGGGGGTCACAACGCAAGACTTTCAATTATCCACGTATACCCGGCGGGGTTTTAATGCATTATTCATCCATGAACGAATCCCCAGCGGGGACCACAATGCAATGCAACCATTGATACACACATCAATGAAGGTCAAGCAGCCTTGACAGTTTTCCCAGCAGGGATCTATCTAGTGATACACACATCAGCGAAGGTCAGGCAGCCCTGACGATACATATTATTGGCAGTAACTCCGACATGATTATGGTATATATTATACACATCCTCAAAACAGACAAAGCATTATCCCCGTAGATCTCTTGCACACAAGAGGCGCATCTTCGGAGTAAAGTCTGTATCAAAGATCAAAGACTTTAGTGATAACCCCTACGTCAACATCCTTGAAGACTTGGATCGTATGTCCAAGACATCACTGATTGTCAACCCTGGCAGGATTAACAGGGAATCGACAATCATTCCATCATATTGGGAAATAATCCAACTAAACACATGCATCTTGCATTTGCATCATGTTACTGCATAAAGCATCATATTTATCTTGTTGCATTTCAAGTGTTTAGGATTCTTTATCCTATCCATGCCTTGCATTGCATGAATATGATAAAGAGGGGCATCTGTAGACACTCAAAATTTTTTGAACCCCTGTTACTAACATTGCATGAGGGCAGATTCGTCTTTTGGAGATAACCTTGGAGAATAGCTCACATACATTCCGGATATTCCCGGAAGTTCAGTCTAAACCCCAGAACACACACCGAGACTATCAATTCCAACCTCGGAGATAACCCCGAGTTTCGTCCTTGGAGATAACCACAAGGAATGTTGTTGTATTTCCTGCGATAACTCCAAAAATTCTTGTTTCAAATGCATGCAATCAGCTTTAATCTCAGACCTCCTACTGAGGCACTCATTCCAAAGACTCAGAGCTAACACCGGGAAGACAGGTACACTTACAGATGACCTTGCAGAATTCAAACACTTGCAATAGTCTAATCTCAGATGTAACCCTAAGCAACTTCTGCTATCAGCCCAACCCGGAGATAACCCTGGTGAGGGGAAAAATTGTCATCTTGCCACCTCAACCCTAGCGCACCGTCTCAACATTTCATACATACATTTCTACACAGCAATGTCCCACAAGAGCCAAGGAGTTCCAATCCCGAGTGACTAATACGCGTTGCAGCACATCAGATAGAATTTGAAGCTTGAAGACCATGGGCATGGTCCCCTCTTCCTAACTTCGTACAACCTCTAATCCCATGTCATTGCTTAACTCTCGAAAAAAGCAGTTCGAAGATGGTCTTGTACACCTAGTTCGGATGCTTAGCTTGAAGTTCTGCAAGTTTGAGCAGACATCACACTACATGAGTGCACGTACTTCAAGACGACGGGACCTGTAGAGCCTGGGGCACCCCGAGCAGCCGCAGGTGTATCTACGGCTGCCGCAGGTACACCTGCGGGAACCAACTCTATAAATATAGAGCTTGGGGTGGCCATTTGTAAGAGAAAAAAGGCAAGGAAACCCTGTCCAATTTGCTCTATACACACCCCATATTGAGTGCTTTCTCATTTTAAACACTTGTTAGCTCACATATAGCTATATTTTACCGGCGAGAGCTGAGTGTTTATCCATCTAGAGTTATAGAAGCCTACATTGGCAGCCCACTGTAAGCTTTCTCACACTCTATAAAGCCTTTTGTTTCATCTTTGCACACACTATTCTTCACATTGAGAGTCGTGTTGTGTGTGTATGCCCGGACTTCGGTCCGTGGTTTTCATTTCTGTTTGTATATATATATATATATATATATATATATATATATATATATATATATAAGCTGTTGTCGAATATATATTTACTTATATTTCTGTCAGGCATGGAGTTTACTTCGTGGCCTATTACTGTTTTATTTACATTCCGTCCCGCCTGGAGTTTACTTCATGGCGGTTGATCATTTTTACTGTTTTCTTTACATTCAGTCCCACCTGGAGTTTACTTCGTGGCTGTTGATCGCATTTATTGCTTTATTTATATTTCTGATCCCCCATGGAGGTGCTTCGTGGTGGTTGATCATTTCTCTCTCTCTATATATATATATATATATATATATATACACACACACACACAGCGGATCCTGTCCGGGAGTCCGGACAGGACCTAAAATCCGGACCAAATTTTTTTTTTTTGTTTTTTTTTTTTGAAACAACTAAAAAAAAATTTATGGAACTGAAATTTTTCCATAATACACTGTTTTGGGTGTGTTTTTAACACCTACACCAACCAATGTATGTACAGTCTGCCCAGACTGTACAAAAATGTTTTGGTATAGGCATCCAAATCACGCCCAAAACACTGTATTATGAAAAAATTTCAGTTCCATAATTTTTTTTTAGTTGTTTCAAAAAAAAGCAAAAAAAAAAAAGGTCCGAATTTTGTTAAAATCCGGGAGTCCGGACCTGATCCGGACTCTATATATATATATATATATATATATATATATATATATCACTTTTATATATATAACTGCTTACTTCTTTTTATATAAATTGTGGCATCATGTGAGCCTAGGAATCATGTGATCAAATATTTAGTCTACTGAATCTAGATTCGGTTCCCATAATGGACATTTTCAGCTGTAAGCAGCTTGTGCATTATTTATGGTGTTCGAATTTCCTTAGATGGCTTGCAAGCCCATGAGGAGTTCGGCACTGCTGTATATTATTTTTTCGAAGATGTCTCGCATCTCGAAAATAAAAGTAAATAAGCCGAACATTTAATAATAAAATAGAAGTATAAAAAGGTCTTAATTACTATTGAGCACAGGGTTTGAAAAACCTCTTTTACAAAACTTCATTGATATATCATGTTTAAAACTGATTTTTTCTACAAATTTAAACCCTTTGTATATAGGTGTGAACGAGGCCTCACACTACTTCCAAATAAATTGCACATTGATCCACACACACACACACACACATTCATATAACAGTTTCTTGAAAAGTGGCGGTCACCGTGGTAACACGGATGTCGGGGGGTTCCTAACATCTTCCCTCCGCATAATCAAACCCCCGAACCTAAATGATCAATCTCAGTTTCACAGACCCAGTTAAATAGTGTCAATCACTGGGTCAATGTGCAAACCTTTTCTCGGTTGCGTTGGTGCAACCAGTTAAAAACACTATCTGGCGACTCTTACAGTCAAATCGTCGACATGATACATGTCGGACCTTTTTCACTTATTTTTTCAAATAAATCTCACATAACATGAGAACACTAAAAAAACAAAAAACGAAAAAGGACAAATATAAATCCCGACGTCGACAGGCGATACTAATAATATTTGAAAGAAATGGTGAAAACAAAGAAGAATTATAAACAGTATTCACTCTCTCTCGGAATATTTGATTTCAAAAATTCTAGTGACATTTTCAGCGACCGTTTTTTTTTTGTTTTTTTTTTGTAATGTCTCCCAAATAATTTATAAGATTTATTGGAACTGAAATTTTTACAGAATAAAATGATTTGGATGTCATTTGGATACATGTAAAAAAATATGCCTGTACAGTCTGCACAGGCATATTTTTTATATGTATCCAAATGACATCCAAATCACTTTATTCTGTAAAAATTTCAGTTCCAATAAATCTTATAAATTATTTGGGAGACATTACAAAAAAATAAAAAAAAACGGTCGATGAGAATGTCACTAACAGCCGGTCGGCGTAGAACTGCTCATTTGATTTGCAATAATTCTAGAGGGACGGGTTTGGGGACATTTTTAGTGACCGGCTGATGTGGCACAGCCACATTGGTACGAGAGAGGAAGTGAAAAAAAAAAGTCAATTACCTGGAACAGAGGTTTACTCTTCTCACTGTACCAAATAGCCTTTTATATCTAACAAGAATATTATCTTCCTTCCTCTCTCATGCCAGATGCAAACTGAACATAATTAGGCAGAACAATCTTCCTCCTGAACTCCAGCTTCGCTGAACAAGCTTCCTCCTGAAATAACACCGGCTTTCAAGGTATTATTTTCCCCATTTCGAATCCTCCTCCTCCTACTATTACTCTCATACGCCTAAATTCCCATAACCCTAAAATTTGTGTAAACTCTTATTTTGGGTAAAAAATTTTGCAAACTCTTTGAGAATTGAAAAGGAAGGGATTACTCTAATTGGGAGACGCAGGTAGATGTCTTAATTTGGTTCAACTGTACAATTAATTTGATCTATCTACTTCCATTGTTTCACAAAATAGAAAAGCACTCATTTATGTTTTGTGTGTGTTTTTTTATTTATTAATTGTTTTGTTGCTAATTATGTTTTTTTTTATTTTGTCTTTCGTTTCTGTTAAATCAAAACAAGAAAAGAAATTTCGAGGTGACTTTTTAATCTTCATGTTGATATATACTCGTACTACTGGGCAAAATATGGGAATTTTCTTTGACAAAATAATAAATAAGTATTTTCAGAACTAGAAGTGCATTCAAATATCAATAGTCGGGGTAAAAACATCATTTTTAAGCAATATTAACCATCATTTTTGATTGATAAGGCTAGTAATGTTTAAAAATAATTACGAAAGTTATTAAAGATGTTGTTCCTCACCTTCACCTATGACTTGGGTTTATATAGCTCTTGATTTCATTCTATCGTCTTTTCTCATTATTTTGTCAGAGAGTAGTTTTCTAGAGACTTCAAGAACTGGTGTAGATCTAGAATATCACCTTCAGTACTAAATTTCATGGTTATAGGTTAGAAATCAAGAATTCCTTGCTGTATGAGATTCATTTGTTGAGTACAACAATTTTGCTTTATCTGATTTATTCCAAATGATACTCGCTACAAAGTCTTCCTCACTTAGTTGCCCAATAATATAAATATCATCATATTTACTTTAAGGGAGGTGCATGTTTGGGTTCTTTCTTGCACTTTAAATTAAAGTTGAGCTGATAAGGAAATTTGGATTTATCTTCTGTGTGATCGGTTTTTGTGCCTGTTGAAAATTATACTGTGGGAGAACTAGCAATGTACATGTAGGAAGAAATGCTAAAAAATTACATAATAATGAGAAATCAACAATATGATTGGGTTCTGTTAGTGGCTTGTTAATCAGAAATTATTTCAGTAATATTTGTGATCAAGCAAGTGTAGCAGTGTTGTTTGTGTAATTTTCTCAACCTGCAATATATAAACTGCAGATCCCATATTATGTGGTCAAACTTTACATCTTTTGTATAGACAATCCCAGTTTAATACTCTTTATGATCTAAGAACATTTTAAGGGAAACACTATTTTGATACTGATGTTTTAGCTTCTCCTACTTGCACCAAGTCAATGCTGTCAAGACTGGCATTATAAATCCATGAAACTAGCTATTTAGAAGAACTTTATTCCTTGGTAGGCTTCTGTTGTAAATACGGTTATGAATTTTCAGAGGAAATCAGTTCTCAATTATTCTGTAGTCTACTTTAGTATATTAGACATGCATACCTTTGTGCATCCTTGAAGTTTATCTATATGAAGAAGTTTATTTATGCTGTCATAATATTGCAGGGAAACAACTAATGCTCCATGTTGCAGAGTTGGTCCCCAGACACTCAGGAAGGAATAAGAAACAGGAGTCTGCATCCACCTCAATTGTGGGTCCTTCAAAATCTGGGAAGGGTGACAAAAAGAAAAGATAGCTTTAACAAAATAAAATGCACCAGTTTAGATTAGCTGAAGAACTTATTACAAACCATTGATCTGTAATCTTGTTCATTTTGAGACGCATAATTTCCTGAAGAGCATGTGTTTTAGCCATGGGCAGATTCAGAGCAAGGGCAGGAGGAGCACATGCTCCCACTAGATTTTCAGCTCTTTATATATATATATACTAATCTTATTAATATATTCACAAATTTTAAGGCATAGTGGAAAAAAAATAAGTAGAGTATTACAATTATATTAGTACACTGTTATTATGCTATTGAAAAAAATTATATACTACTATATTGTTAAAATAAAATACTACTATAAGAATTTAAGTATTTTATTATCTTGATCAATTTACTTCTCCCAAGAAGGTAAAATTAAAAACAAAGGAGTTAGTTACTAAAAATTATGAAAGATTTAGGTTAAAGTTTCTATAATTTACCTGAATTTTCCAAGAAAAAAAATAGTGCCTAGTAAATATTCCTATATTATGCAGATGGGTGCTCTCATTTCATTAGTAGTAATAGTATAAAATTCGAGATCAACATCATTATATTTATTTCTTCCCAATAATGTCGCCAACTGTTGTGGAAAAATTCACCTATCACTTAATCAAATTTAAACATTTTAAAGTATATTAAAATATTTATCTATCATATTAACAAGATAGTAGCATATTCTTTTTTTCAGTAACATAATAGTAGTGTACTAATATAATTGTAGTACTCTACTTATTTTGTTTGACTAAGCCTTAAAATTTGTGAATATATTAAGGTTATTGATAATTTTTGTAACTACTAAAATGAGGTTGTAAGACCCCAACTTCTATGAATAAAGATTAATTTTTCTAAATATCATTTTGAGTATTAAGATTAATTTTTCTAAATATCATTGAATTTCGCAATCAATGAATACGTGCAAGTATACACGTTCAACAAGTAATAAAATGAAAGTAGAGTATTGTTCTCACGTGGAATTATTTAATAAAAATTACCAAATACTAACTCTTAACCAAATCAATTTTATTCAAACAACTGTAAATTGTGATTTTTCTAATTAAGAAAACTAAATTAACAATTAAAAAAATTATTCTAAAATAAATCAAATAAACAAAACTAAGATTTGAATGAATTCAGATAAATAAGGATTAAGGGGGTGTTTGATAAAAATTTAATGAATCTGAATCTGAATCTGAATCTGAATGAGCTGAATCTGAATGAAAAAAACTGTTTGATAACTGACATATCTTAAAGATCTGAATGACATATTTTTAATATTTTACCCCTCTGAAAAAATTCAAAGTTGTTGTAAATTTATTTAATATTACATAATATAATAGTTAATATTTTTTTATTATTATTATTATTTTTAATTTTTTTTACTTCATTCAGCCAACCATTCAGTCATTTAGACCAAAAATTCGGCCTTAACCATTCAGCCAACGCATCTGACCGATTCAGCCATTCAGACGATTTTTTTTCAAAACAAACGCACTTAATGATTCAGCCACTTACCGATTCAGCCATTCAGACCCATTAAGTTCTAAACAAACAGCCCCTAAGACTTCAATATCCCCAATTATGAACTCTAAATCAATTATGCAATTATCCCAATATTTATGCGTACTGAATTGTTAACATGAATTCTTAAATGCCAAAAGTTCTTTTCTAAGTGATCAATTGCCTTCTATTTAATCCAGATTAATCTTGCTATATTCCTATGCAAAACAATTGAATTAAACTCTTTTCAATTCCAATTCCTTATATGTTACATGCGGTGAACAAATATTTCCATTCAATTTACAAACCTAATTATTTACTTTGCAAATAACTAAGTCACATGATATCATGCTCAGTTCTAACCTTAGAATTCCTCTTTCAATTTCTTCTAGAGTAACAAGGTAATTACTAATCAAATAATTAGTCAATGAGCATAAGGCAAGATAAACAACTCGCTTTAACATAAATAATTGGAATAAATTGAATAACTAATTTATAAACATAAAAGGTTCAATTGAAATCTTAATAAAAGAGTCAGTTCATAATTAATGAATTAAAACCAAGATTCCACAATTGAATAGACATTAAAAGATAAAATTACAATAAGAGAAGAAAATAGAATCTGTTGTTAGTAAATCTGATGCTCCCCTCTTGCTCTTGCTCTTCAGTGTTCTTCAATTTGCTTCAATCTTCAATGGCTAATTAAGAACTAGGGTTTATATTTTAATCTAATGGAGTATTTTATCTAGTCTAATATATGTAATCTCTCCTTATTTTATGTCTTATATCATGTATTTATAGGTTATAAGTCTAATTTTTTGCTTAGGAACAAACCGAATCCAATTTGGAGTAAAAAATGTGTTAAAAATCGCCCCAAAAAGCGTCCAGGCCCAACCAACCTCTTCCCTAGTGCCCCAGCGCTGGGCACGACGCTAGCACACTGCTCCCCAGAGCCCCGGTGCCGGCACTGGCCCCTTTTTCGACATTTTCTACTCCGACGTCCTTTGGGAAAATGACCATAATTTCTTTGTCCGAACTCCGATTTTGATGATTCAAGATGATCCGAAAATATAAGAAGTAGATCTACAACTTTTATTCTATAAGTTTTTCGAAATAAGGTCCGGAGAAATACTAAAATTAGCTCTGAAGTGACTGCTGTATAAATGGTAAGCCGAAAACGCGAATCTAGCCACCCTAAACGTCGATCCAAGTAACTTTTGTCCCAATTCCTACAAAACAACATAAAACATGCTTGAATAGACATAAACACTTAAAAACTATTCTAAAAGACTTGAGAACAACAATAAATTAAGCCCGAATGTATCCAATTCATGGGTATATTACCCATTCATCAAATACCCCCAAACTTAAACTGTTGCTTGTCCTCAAGCAAAAACACAAAAGAACATTAAAATAAACAAAATAACTCAACTAAATGAATGCATATGCATGATCTACTTCCTAATATACCTACGAACCGAGTAATAAATCAGTATGATATATAGCAACAGGCCTCAAAGATACTGATGATACTCAAACAATATATCCAATCAAGTTAAAATCCATAACTCTAACCAATTAGCCAATCCAAACCTGTCATCACCCATGTTGTGCGTGTGTGCTTGTTAACCATTCTAACCAACCACAATTCAAGATAATCACATAACAAACTTCTTAAAAGGAAAATTTCAGTTCCAATTAAATTACTTTTGTGAACATGACAACTCCAGTTAAAACTAAGCAATTACCAAGTTTAAGGGTAAATACAAGATTTATTTATACTCTTATTCAACCACGAGGGCATTTTTGCTCTTTCTCGTGTTTTATTCATTTTTTCTCATGGCTGTGCAATGTCTTATTCCTTTAGTCTTTTCAGTGCTACCTTAACGAGCTTTCGACCAACGACTCCCAAGTCATTAAGACCTTAGGGTGCTAGGTGTAAAGACAATCCCCTCGGGCTTACTTACTCAAGTAACAAAGGCCACAAAACTAGATAAGCATGCCACGGTGTTTATTCTTTTTTTTTCTTTCTTTCTGGATTTTTTATATATTTTTTTCTTTTCATCATTTCTTCATTTTTTTTCATTTTCATTTTGTATATATATATCCCATAGATTCCTCTAAACTCAAGCTTTTACGTCATTCCAACCTTTACTGCCAGTTCACTACTTTCCTTAAATTTTAACCAAGATTTTTTCTTAGAAATAAATTATGAAACCCTTGAAGCAAGTGGATTATAATAGTTAAACTTTAAGTGCTAACCGGTTACATAAGTTTAAGACAGACTCAGATTATCATCATGATTAAAATTAGAACTCATCATCAATTATCAACACTGTTCAAGTTAACATTTAATACCAATCTTATCATAGGCCGAGCTAAGACCACACCAACCTATCACATAGATTCATGCAAAAAATAAATAAAAATAAAATGCAATTATACTACATGAACACATACTAATGCAACACATATATGAATATGCAAATAACTACCATGTATTATATGCAACCTAAAAAAAACACACTGCTAACACATAAAAAAAATGAACTACCATGCAGATAACTAACTATATGCAGTACGACACTAAAATACCCCAAAACTTAAACTAGACATTGTCCTCAATAGTTGAAATATAAAAAATTAAAGCAGAAGACTTCCATGAAAATATAGCAATCTTCCTCCTTGACCACCAAGTTTGGAGAATAGGCTAAGCACATGGAATAAATTGGGCACCACACTTGAATTTGACTTGAATAACCTGTAAAATCATGATAGAAGCAATTTTATTAAATCCTAAATAAATGCAAATTCAAAACTACTAATATAAAACTTAATAAAAACTAAAAATAAAAATTAAACTTGGGTTTTCTCCCAATAAGCGCTTGTTTTATAGTCTCAGCCTGACTTCTTCAATTCTCTATCCAATTCCCCTTCGAAAATTAAGGAATCCTCCATCCATCAGTAATAGTGTCTCTTTTGGGAGGTTCCCATTAGCAAAAACCCTTGAATTAAAGTCACATAAGATAGGATCCCCATTAAGAACGTCCAACAACTAGGTGTGTTCTCCATTATGTCTATGATCAGATTGGGGCATTGAAGCTTAATAAACCTGATGGAATCTTCCTCTATCTTCTCCTTTTCATCCCACCATGACTCCATAACTGTACTAGCTCTTACGTCACCAAGAGCTTTGCCGACGACATGACTTCCAATTGGGCATGGTTTTGCAAAACTGCCCGAATTCTTGAACTTTGGTGGAGAAGGTACATGAGACACTATCAAAATTGGCCCATCTTCGTTGGTACTCAAAGTTAGATCTTTGTCGATCTCCTTTTCTTGGTCTCCAAGTCTTTCCTCTCTTTCAACATCTATATCATTTGGCACATCCGGTTGCAGATTTGGTTCAAGCACACCATCAGTCTCGGCATCCATGTCACAAAGCCAAGTGTATTGAGGACGGTTGTTCAACGCATGTGCTATCTGACCCAATTGATTTTCCAGATTCTTGATCGACGCACCTAGGCTTTGCATATTCAGCTCTATTTGATTAAATTTTTTGTCTTTTTCCTCGTTCTTTTTGTCAGACGCTCTAATAAATTTTTCCAAGGCTTCTTCCAAACTTGATTTCCTCTCTGGTTGTTGAGTCTGATTTTGAAATCCGGATGTGTTTTGTTGTCTCGGCGCTTGAGTTTGAGCTTGATTGTTACTCCATGAAAAAGCCGGGTGATACCCCCAATCATGATGATAGTTGTTGGGATAGACATAATTATTGGGGTAATCACCACTATACTATACAGGCTCGAAACTGATGGCACATTGATGACTTCATATGATTTCCAGCAAAATAATCACAAGTAACCGCCACACTTTGACGACGTTGAGCTTCAAACAGCCTCGAAAGTGTCTCAATCTGTGCTGATAATGCAGAAAGTTTCTCGAGTCTGTCAATCTCCGCTCCCCTTGGTTGAGTCATGTTCGTGTATGGCCATTGATACGCAAAGTCATCCATGATACCTAAAAAGAGAGAAATATAGGAAGAGAATGAAAAATAAAAATAAAAATAAAAATGTTTAAATTAAAACTAATTTGATTGAAATTAATATTGGTAAATAATTATTAAATTAATTCCCCGGCAACGGCGCCAAAAACTTGTTGGTTGATTTCGCAATCAATGAATACGTGCAAGTATACACGGTCAACAAGTAATAAAGTGAAAGTAGAGTATCGTTCTCACGAGGAATTATTTAATAAAAATTACCAAATACTAACTCTTAACCAAATCAATTTTATTCAAACAACTGTAAATTGTGATTTTTCTAATTAAGAAAACTAAATTAACAATTAAAAGAAATTATTCTAAAATAAATCAAATAAACAAAACTAAGATTTGAATGAATTTAGATAAATAAGGATTAAGACTTCAATATCCTCAATTATGAACTCCAAATCAAGTATGCAATTATCCTAATATTTATACGTACTGAATTGTTAACAGGAATCCTCAAATGCCAAAAGTCCTTTTCCAAGTGATCAATTGCCTTCTATTTAATCCAGATTAATCTTGCTATATTCCTATGCAAAACAAGTGAATTAAACTCTTTTCAATTCAAATTCCTTATATGTTATATGTGGTGAACATATATTTTCATTCAATTCACAAACCTAATTATTCACTTTGCAAATAACTAAGTCACATGATATCATGCCCAGTTCTAACCCTAGAATTCCTCTTTCAATTTCTTCTAGAGTAACACGGTAATTACTGATCAAATAATTAGTCAATGAGCATAAGGCAAGATAAACAACTCACTTTAACACAAATAATTGAAATACATTGAATAACTAATTTATAGACATAAAAGGTTCAATTGAAATCTTAATAAAAGAGTTAGTTCATAATTAATAAATTAAAACCAAGAATCCATAATTGAATTGACATTAAAAGATAAAAGTATGAGAAGAGAAGAGAATAGAATCCGTTGTCAGCAAATCTGATGCTCCCCTCTTGCTCTGCTCTTGATCTTTAGTGTTCTTCAATTTGCTTCAATCTTCAATGGCTAATTAAGAACTAGGGTTTATATTCTAATCTAACGGAGTGTTTTATCTTGTCTAATCTATGTAATCTCTCCTTATTTTATGTCTTACATCATGTATTTATAGGTTATAAGTCCAATTTTTAGCTTAGGAACAAACCCAATCTAATTTGGAGTCAAAAGGTGTCAAAATTCGGCCCAAAACGCGTCCATGCCTAACCAAACTCTTCTCCAGCGCCCCAGCGCTGGTACGACCCTAGCACACTGCTCCCCAGCGGCCCGAACGCTGGGCATAGGCTCAAAATGGGCGCCTCGGCGCTGGCCCCTTTTCCGACATTTTTTGCTCGAACGTCCTTTGGGAAAATGGCCATAACGTTTTCACCGAACTCCGATTTCGATGATTCAAGATGATCCGGAAAGAGGAGAAGTAGATCTACAACTTTCATTTTTTAAGTTTTTCGAAATAAGGTCCTGAAGCAATACTAAAATTGGCTCTAAAGTGATTGCTGTGTAAATGGCAAGCCGAAAACGCGAATCTAGCCACCCCAAACGTCGATCCAAGTAACTTTTGTCCCTAATTCCTACAAAACAACATAAAACATGCTTGAATAGATACAAACACTTAAAAACTATTCTAAAATACTTGAGAACAATAATAAATTAAGCCTAAATGTATCCAATTCATGGGTATATTACCCATTCATCACGCGCCAATATGGAGAAATCCTTATCAAAAAGCCCCATCTTTCCTGGGAATGATCTGGTTGCTAATATTGTGAGTTATAATATTAATGATGAATATTATTAAAAATATGTTTTGTGAAGCCTAATGAATTGAGATAAATAGAGGAGATTTTTATGAAGTATTTGTTATAAATTTTGCTTATTATATGGACCCCCACTTATTCATTTTTCAGAATAGTCGGAAGAAAGTTATCTCAATTTTATTATATATATATATATATGTGTGTGTGTGTGTGTGTGTGTGTATATATATATTAAATTATATTTTCTCGCGGGGCGGGGGGGGGGGGGGGCGCAAAAATAGTCACGGAGGAGTAACCTTATTATATATATATATATATAATAATAAGTTTTATTTTATTTTTATAAAAAATAGAATATATTATATTTTATTATGCATTGTATTTGCATAGTGTCTGTATAGTGTTTGCATAGTACTGTATAGTAAAATCAAAAAAATTCATCAGAAATCCGTGATTCCTTACTGTGCAGTCTGTGATTTTTTCCTTACCGTGCATCCAAATAGTATCCTGCCAATCTCCTATAAATAGGATGCTTAGTTTAGAATTGAAAATCACACCAAAATCAGAAAATTCTTTTTCTATAATATTGAGCGTATTTCTTTTAAGTTTAAGGAAGCTTTGAGCGTAGAAAATAGTATAAGTTTTCTTCAAAAATATCCCCGCTGTGACGCCCCCCAAAATAGGTATGCACAACCCATTCTGAGACACCAAATACATGGTATAAAATTCAAATACAAACTTAATTTATATAATACGACAAAAGCGTAGCTGAGAGTTTTAATACGAATATTGTCTCATAGACAATATCCAAACTTAATTGGAGTCCTCATTACATTTATTATCACACTATATTATAGAATAGTGAGGAATACTATAACCACCATCTCGGACCGTCACTCCATTTCCCGACTACATTCTCATTTCCTGAAGAGAATAATGAAAGCAAAAGGGTGAGCTCAACTAGCCTAGTAAGAAATATTATGACTAAGATAATGCAGAATAAATTATCGTTAACCTTCAACAATGTTAAACTGATAAAATACAATAGACAACAAGTTTAACTGTTGTAGAATAAATAATCCATTAGAAGAGTCAAGTAGATCATGATATCTACTATCTTCTATGATTTAAAAGTTTATCATCAATTTTATTGCTGAGACTCAACTTAATAAATAATCCACATCACTAAATTATCCATGCACTATGGGCCAAGAATATTCATTAGTATCACATCCACGAATTATCCATGCACTATGGGCAAAGGATAATCGTGTTATCACCAATGGTCATGATCATGCCAACAACTGTCCATCAATGCACTACGGGCCAATGAGAACTTTTACCACATAACTTATAACATTACAGGTCATGATTATACCGAATAATCCCTAATCATAATCATACCAATCAACAGTCCATCTATGCACTACGGGCCAAAGATGACTTCCATCACAATATAAGCATGAGGATGATGACAATGATATAAAAATTCAATTAAATGAGAGCAGTGATAAATTTTAAAGATTTATAATTTAATTTATCAAGAATTCATTAATGTCCAAATTGTGAACATGATACTGCTTTGTGGAGTAAAATTCAATAATAATATTGTATCAAAAATAATTTGGATCGAAAAGAAATCAATTTTTGTCATGAATAGTACCCCGGGTAAATAGTACATGAGTGAATAGTACCCCATGAATAGTACTTTAGGAATAGTACCCCGACAGGAAAAGATTAAAAATTATCAAGAATGTTCAGAATAATATTTTCGTGAAAAGATACTAGATGAAGCGCAAATTTCAAGGATATTCTACTAATTTCAAGGAGTATAGAAGCAATACTTAACAAAATGAGTGTAGAATTCAGAATCTGAAACAAAATAATATTACTTACATACTACAGAGTATGGAAGAAAATATTATTTCATACGAATATTGAACAAAAATAATATTCCTTACCTTAAAAGGAGAGTATTTCTGACTGGTAGAGTGGGGATATTCTTGAAGAAAACTTATACTGTTTTCTATGCGCAAAGCTTCCTTAAACTCTAAAGAAATATGCTCAATATTATAGAAGAATAATTCTCTGATTCTGTTATGATTTTTATTTCTATACTAAGCATCCTATTTATAGGAGAATGACATGATACTATTTGGATACATAGTAATGAAAAAAAATCACGGAATGCAAAGTACTTATTTATGGATTTCTGACGAATTTTTTAATTTTACTATTCAGCACTATGCATAATAAAATATAATATATTCTATTTTTCGTAAAAAATAAAACTTATTATAATATATATAAATTGTTCTCCCTCCCGTGAATCATCCCCCCCCCCAAATCATTATATATATATATATATATATATATATATATATATATATATATATATATATATATATAAAACTGAGATATTTTTTTCCCGATGATTTAGAAAAATGGGTAAATGGGGGTACATATAATAAATAAAATTTACAACAAATACTTCATAAAAATCCCCTCTATTTATCTCAACTCATTTGGCTTCACAAAACACATTCTTAATAACATTCATCATTAATATTATAACTTGCAATATTAACAACCAGATCAATCCCAAGAAAGATGGGGCTTTGTGATAAGGATTTCTTCTTATTGGCGCGCAATTAGGTGACCAAACTCATTTCCTCGACAGAACTTTCTAGACATTATCAATAATGAAAATAATAATATGAATAACTTTGTCGTCTCAATTATTGATTTAGTAATAAAAAATATTGTGACAATAATTGAACCAATAACGTGAGATACCATGCAGCAATTATTGTGGATATAATTGAGTAAAACTGAGTGACTTCTCACGTAAGCATCAATACCGTGTGCTACTATGCAACCACGCATATTACTGTACTTTTGTCATCGGGTATTTCAACACTTAACAGTAAAAATTTCACCGTTATTTTTATAAAAAGTTATTTTTGACGTTTTTTAAATCCGAAAGTAATTTCGTTGTGGGGTCCACCAATAATTGTGCCGTCGTACGAATATTCCCTGTTAAAACGAATATTCCCCGACCAATCGAATATTTTATAACAACTTACTTACTTTGTAAAATTTATACATATTACCCACAACTATAACCTTATATCAAATCCACACCATAATATTCAAAAATATATTTCGAGAAAAATTAATCTTTATTCATGAAAGTTGGGGTCTTATAACCTCTCCTTCTTATGAAATTTCATCCTCAAAATTGGGGTACGTACCTGGTATGTTAAAGAGGTAAGGATACCTTGATTTCATTTTTAGATTCTAACTCCCAGGTCATTTCCTCAATATCACGGTTTCTCCGCAAAACTTTAACTTGAGGTATAACCTTGGAGCGTAGAATATGTTCCTTCTTATCCAAGATTTTAACAGGCACCTCTTCATACATTAAATCTTCCGCTATCTCATCTGGTTCTAAATCAATAATGTGGTTCGGGTCTTCCATATATTTACGTAACATAGATATGTGAAAAACGTTATGAACACGAGACATACTTGACAGTAAGGCAAGTTTATATGCCACAGTTCTTACTCGATCAAGGATTTTAAATGGGCCAATGAATCGAGGATTGAGCTTTCCTCTCTTTACAAATTTTATAACTCCTTTCCATAGAGCAACACATAACAACACATGCTCTCCAACATTGAATTCCACGTCCCTTCGATGAAGATCAACATAACTCTTTTATCGATCTTATGAGGTTTTTATACGTTGCCGGATCATTTGAATCTTTTCCGTAGTCAAGCGTACTAATTTCAGTCCCAACAACATTGCTTCACCCACCTCATCCCAGCATACTGGAGAACGACACTTGCGTCCATACAACGCCTCGAATGGAGCCATGCCTATACTTTCTTGATAACTGTTGTTTTAGGAGAATTCTACCAATGGCAAGAAGTTGTCCCAACTTCCTTTGAAGTCAAGGACACATAGTCTTAATAGATCTTCAAGAGTTTGAATAGTCCTCTCCGACTGCCCGTTTGTTTGAGGATGATATGCCGAACTGAATCATAAATTCGTGCCCATAGCTTTCTGCAAACTAACCCAAAATCGTGAAGTGAATCTTGGGTCTCGATAAAAAACTATGGATACTGGCATACCATGAAGTCTTACAATCTCGTTTATGTATATAGGAGTAAGACGTTCAAGTGAATAAGTTTCTCGTATAGGTAAGAAATGAGTAGACTTGGTTAATCTATCAACAATGACCCAAATCGTATCTATGCCTTGAGAAACCTTGGGAAGACCAGTAACAAAATCCATGGTAATGTGCTTCCACTTCCATTCTGGAATTTTAAGTGGTTACGATGGACCTTTTAGTACTTGATGCTCTGCCTTGACATGTTGACAAGTTAAACACCTTGAGATAAACTCCGCAATCTCTCTTTTCATATTGCTCCACCAAAATATATGTCGAAGATCACCATACATTTAAATTTCCAATTCAGTCTACTAGATTCACATAACATTAAATAGACAATTTACTATTTAAATTTTCACACATATCATAATAATGCATTTATATTCATATACTAATCGTCGGTGTCTCACATGTTAATTACAGGTATATTATTATAAATGCTACTATTCCATTTTAAACACAAAAGATGGGATTAACTCAAAATGATACCCCCCCTATATACACAAATAGGGATACTACCTAACTACCTACTACCTCACACCTGCTGAGGTCTACATCAACATAAAATCCTATTACACAAAAAGGGGTACTAATGCATCTATCTACAACTGGTCCATAGCATAATCATCACTGGTTGCCCTGCTGGGTCACCTGAACAGGCTCCTGAGGAAACAACCCCTCCATAACTCTATGCCGAACGAATCGACATGACTCCCCTATCTCGATATGTGCCCTCCTAGTCCCATTGCACTGGCCCTCATATGATGCGTCTAGCGCCAGTTCCAAGGTCTCGACCCTGACCTTCATGGTTTGCAGTGTTGTCTCCAACTGGTCCACCCGCTTGGTTGAATCATAAAATGCCTCATCCACGCGTATCTTATCTGCAATCTCCAAGTTAAACTCACCCCGCATCGCTAGATGCTCTATACTCAGTGCTCCAAACTTCACCTTCTCTTGTTCCAGCTGCACTCGTACCTCTGCTAACCCAATAAGTGCCTGATTAGAAGCATCTTTGTATTCCTGTTCCATGTACTAATGAGTCATGTTCTGTGCCTCCAACTGTACAATCCTCTGCTCCAATTCATAGTTCTTTGCCAGCAGGTCTCCGATCATCACATCCTGTGAGGTGTCCATCACCTCCTCTGGCACCGCCTCTACCTGGTCTACAAAGTGACTCCCTTGGCTATCACCCGACATCCTATAATAAAAAAAGGATACAACATCAGTACTATAATAAAATATATTCATTGATAAAATGAAATAATATTTAATTAAGTACAAAACATACTCGATGAATTTCCATAACCCATCTCCTAGCTAACATACTATATATGAGTTTTTTACTAAGGTTATAACCTAGGATTTGCATTCCTAATGTTTATAACCTATAACTTTGATACCAACCTATGACGCTCCCAAATCTAGGTTCTCTAACCTCAGATTCGGTGCTCACGATCTATCATCATCATAAGCATTCTATAAACTA
Organism: Panax japonicus; assembly: GCA_020205505.1. NCBI lineage: Eukaryota > Viridiplantae > Streptophyta > Magnoliopsida > Apiales > Araliaceae > Panax > Panax japonicus. Next base: position 63,618,528 of record CM035093.1, read on the forward strand.
TTGCGGAATAATAAACATACAGTATTCATTATAATAAAGTTTCATAACATAGTCCCAAGGTCTTCTTAACCTTAAATTAAACACATCATTCATATTACAACAGGTTTACATAAGTAATTCCATCAGATAATAATAATTAACATTCATTCTAAACTATTCTTGGATATTGCTCTTGCCTTTGTCTTTCGTATTTGATCCTTCAGGCTTAACTGAAATAAATGTCATGATATAGCAAGGGTAAACAACTAATTTACTTAGCAAGTTTATATACAAGGGATATATATCATGACTAGAAAGAAGTTTTGCTTTCAATGTTCAACAATAGTATAAGATTGTGAAGGAACATGGATTAATAATCAACAATTGAATATTAGATTAATTGAGTAACATGTACTGAGTGGTTTTGAAATAACCATAAATATTTTCCAAGGTTCTCAGTCATTTAAACTGGACCACTTAATAAGTTTTAGTATTCAAGGGGATCAGGCTTTTCATACCCCGTGATTTATGCATAAACACTTAATAATCCAGCATCATGCCTTAATCAAATTCATCCTTTTCTTAGTCAAGAGTTCTTATTATATCAATTTAATAAGAACATCTTTTTAAAACACATTTGATTTAACAAATTTAAACATATTTGATCTAGCTGATACAATTAGCATAGATCTATCGCATAAATAGTTTATGAATGAAAGAACTTTAATTTAATTCACAGTTCAATAATAATAGAACATGAATTCAATTGCACAAAGTGAGAATTTCAATAATCATTATATATGTGAATAATCATCAATAATTATTCACTAACATGCTTTAAAAATAATAACTCGAGTTTGAGTTAGGGAACTTATCTTGTTTGTATGCTACATGTAAGACCCCAATTTTTATGAATAAAGATTATTTTTTTCTCGAAATATATTTTTGAATATTATGGTGTGGACTTGATATAATGTTATAGTTGTGGGTAATATTTATAAATTTTGCAAAGTAAGCAAGTTGTTATAAAATATTCGATTGGTCAGAGGGTAATCATTTTAATAGGGAATATTCGTACGATGGCAAAATCATTGGTGGACCCCACAACGGAAGTATTGTCGGAGTTAGAAAATGACAGAAATGTCTTTTTATAAAAATAACGGCGAAAGTTTTACCGTTAAACTGTTTAAATTCCCGGTGGTAAAAGTACAGTAATATGTGTGGTTGCATAGTAACACACAATATTGATAATTAATGCTTACGTCAGAAGTCACTCAGTTATACTCAATTATTGCTACAGTAACTGTTGCATAATATCTCTCATATTATTGATTCAATTATTGTCACGGTATCATCTACATAATATTTTATATTTTTTAAATCAATAATTGAGACGACAAAGTTATTCATATTATTATTTGCAATATTGATGATGTCTAGAAAGTTCTGTCGAGGAAAGGGGTTTGGTCACCTAATTGCGCGCCAATAGGGAGAAATCCTTATCGGAAAGCCCCTTCTTTCCTGGGAATGATCTGGTTGTTAAATATTGTGAGTTATAATATTAATGATGAATAAGTTCGTGTTGATTAAAGATGAAATTGATATTTTCATTGTGTTGGGATTGTTAGTGTTAGTGGAAATCAACATTTATTTCGATAATAATTAATTTTTGGAGGTTAAATTGACCAATCGAGTAATTAATCGGATAAATGAGCACTTAATTGCTATTAGTTCACATGCATATAACTATTTGTTCACATGAATGGAACTATTGATTCACATGATGTACTATTAGGGGAGGTGGTGCAAGTTTGATAATACTTGTAGGACTAAATTAAAAATGGACGAAAAGATGAAGGTACTATATTGTAATAATTCGAGCCCCAAAACGTGTAATTATCGACACTTTATTTTCCTATAAATAGAAGCTCATTCTTCTTTCATTCTCACCAATTCACTAAGACTCACAAGAGTAATTATAGAGAGAGAAGCTATAGAGAGAAAGAAGAAGAGTAGTCTGCTACTTCACTATTCCAGTATTCAGTCTTCTTCTAAGGTATGTGGTATTTTTTTTAGTATTCGTAAGAAATAATATTTTCTTCCATACTCTGTAGTATGTGAGTAATATTATTTGATTTTGTATTCCTAATTCTACACTCATTCTGTTAAAGTATTGCTTCTATACTCCATAAAATTAGTAGAATATCCTTGAAATTTGCGCTTCATCTAGTATCGTTTCACAAGGATATTTTTATGAACATTCTTGTTAATTTTAAGCTTTTCATGTCGGAGTACTATTCACAAAATACTATTCCTGGGGTACTATACATAAAGCATTATTCACGGGGTACTATTCATAAAGTACTATTCACGAGGTACTATTCATAGAGTACTATTTCCAAAAGTACTATTCATGAAGTACTATTCACGGGATTCTATTCACTCGGGTACTATTCAGCTGGGTACTATTCATGACACTAATTGATTTCTTTTCTGTCCAAATCATTTTTGATACAATGTGATTCTTGAATTTTACTCCACAAAGCAATATCATGTTGACAATTTGGACATTATTGAATTCTGGATAAATTAAATTATAAATCTTTAAAAATTATCTTTTGCTTTCTTTTAACTGAATTCTTATATCATTGTCATTATCCTCATGCTTATATTGTGATGAAAGTCATCTTTGGCTTACGTGCATAGATAGACTGGTGATTGGTATGATTATGACCCGGGATCATTTGGTATAATCATGATCTGTAATGTTACAAATGATAAAAGTCCTCATTGGGCCGTAGTGAATTAATGGACAGTTGTTGGTATGATCATGACCATTGGTGAAAACACGAATATCATTGGCTCGTAGTGCATGGATAATTCGTGGTCGTGATACTAAAGAATATCCTTGGTCGTAGTGCAAGAATGATTCGATGATGTGGATTATTTATTAAGCTGAGTCTCAGCGATAAAATTGATGATAAACTTTTTAAATCATAGAAGATAGTAGATATCATGCTCTACTTGACTCTTCTAATAGATTGCTTGTTTCGCTACAGTTACACTTGATGTTTATTCTATTTTATCAGTTTAACATTGTTGAAGGCTAACGATAATTTATTCTGCATTATCTTAGTTATAATGTTTTTTACTGGGCTAGTTGAGCTCACCCTTTTGCTTTCATTGTTCTCTTTAAGAAATGAGAACGTAGCCAGGACTAGTCGGAGAACGGAGTGATGGTCCGAGATGGTTGTTTTAGTTGTCCTCACTATTTAGTATTATAATAAATGTAATGAGGATTGAATTTGAGTTTGGATATTGTGTATAAGACAATATTCGTGTAAAAACTCTCAGCTCATGTTGTATAATTAAGTTTGTATTTGTATTCAGTACCATGTATTTGGCGACCCAAGATGTATACCTATTTTGGGAGCGTCACACTACAGCTATGCAATTAAATTCTATCCGCTAGGCAGTATAATTATCTTCCTTTGAGAGACATATAGTTAATCTTTCAATTAGCCATAGCATAACATTACATTATGTAATCACATAGATATTATATATTACATTTAGTTCTTAGAAATATTATCTTGCCTCGATAATGATATTATTAAATAACAACTATCTTTAATTCACTTGATATTATTAATCTTGATATATAATATTTAATTCACCTCTTTAGTATTATTAGTTCACTAATGACATTTTTATTCGTTTACTAATATTATTAACATCTTAATAATATTTTAATCATGCATTAATATTATTACTTTAATAATACCTTACTTATGCTTTAGTATTATTAATCAATTAATAATAATTTATTCATTTACTAATATTATTAACCTTTTAATAATATTTTATTTATTTAATAATATTATTAATCATTTAATAATATTTTATTCCTTTATTAATGTTATTATATTTTTAAGAACATTTTATTTAATCTCAAATATTATTATTTACTTAATAATATTTAACTCATCTAATAATACTTTAATCTAATATTATTAATCTTTTAATAATATTTTAATCTAATATTATTAGCCATTTAATAATACTTTAATCATTTATTAATGATTAAATCAAATATTATTAACCATTCAATAAAGTTTTAATCTTAATATTTTTATTTACTTAAAAATATCAGATTTTAATATTATTAATAATATAATAAAATTTTAATAATTTATTAGATCAATAAATAATTTATTTTAATTATTCATCCTTTATTAAACCACTTATTTAATACCCACAAAAGGTCATAAATAATATTTTTTTTATTATAAATCACCAAAATACCCTAAAATAGTCAAAATATTACTCCCTCTGTCCCAAATTAATTGCTCAATTTTGACTTTTTAAGTCAAATTGACTATTTTTAGAATTAATAATTAAGCATATCTAAATATATTTCTAAAATTATAAAAATTGGGGTTAGTAATAAATTGTATGTACTTTCTTTTGGTTATAATCTCTTCACCTATATTTTAGCAAAAATAATAAAAAGATTAATTTTAAAAATGGTTAATTTGACTTTAAAAAGTCAAAATTGAGCAATTAATTTGGAACAGAGGGAGTATATATTAGGAGTATTCAAGCATTAAAATTACATTTTTCTTATTTATGACATCATTTAACTATTTTTTTCCTTTTATTCATAACTTCGTCATTTTTAGAAAAAATACCAAACTGATTCCAAAAATTATTCTTTTCTGGATTTGGGCAGTATATGACCCAAAAATGATCCCCAAATATTTCTGGAATTTTAGAAAGTGATTTACTATTTTTAAAGTGCCTAAAACACTCAGATCTCGCTTCATTTCTTATAAATCGAGTTTTGCTCAGAAAATTCTAAAACTTTCAAGGTACACTCTCATAACATATATGAACACACTGTAAAATTTTAAAATTTTTCCAGTGTATACACTGTGAGGAATCCGGGTGTTAATATTTAGGAGTCCTTTACGATAAAAGTCATTACGCACAACCTACACATCGAAATGTCTCCGTTCTTTTTTCCTACACGCAGATAACTTCTTAAGGTACCTTTTTGATTTTTTCCAAATTTTTAAAAGACTTTAAACTGTCCAAAACATCCTTAACAAAAATAGGGACTGAAGCTTTTTTAGGGTTTAAAGCTTTAATTCTCTATATGGACTATTTTGGAGAAAACAACCCCGATGGCTTCAATACTTGCTAGATTTATGTTCTACCAATTGGGTTTACTAGATAACTCATGTATCTAGCACCCCCCTTTAACGGATCATAAATCCAAGTTGTAAAACTTGAGTTACACAAGATTTAGTGGAAGAAAAACTAGGGTCTCACCCCTAGGAGAACATATGCTCATTTCCTTCCTCTAAATCACTATTCTAATACACCAGATACTTAGTCCTACACATTAGACATGTAGAACTAGGGTACTTTGAGTATTAGACCATAACCCCCATATATTTTGAGGTAAAAACCAAAATAGAAGAAGAAGAAAAAGAATAGAAGAGAACCTCACCTAGTTTTCTTTGCTATTCTTCTTGTCATTCCAAAGTAGGTTATGAATTTTGGATGCATGAACCAAATCTTACTCTCTTTCAAATCTTACTCTCTTTCTATAGCTCTCTCTTGCTAAGCTTGGGAGAAAAAGAAAGGAGAAATGAATATGGAAGAAAATGAAATGAATTGGAATGGACTAAAGGGATGCTTGCAATCCTATTATCCCCCATACTTTCTTTGCCCATTAGACAATACTCCTTATCATATCTTTAAGTATGCATAATGAGATTCTCAACCAATGATGTAGCGCCCCCAAAAAAAGTATACATCACCCATCTTGAGTCTCCAGATACATGGTACATAAATTCAAATACAACTTAATTATACAACAGTTGTGTAAAAATACGACAAAACATAGCTGAGAGTTTAAACAAGAATATTGTCATCTAGACAATATCCACACTCAATGGTGTCCTCATTACAATTATTATCACATTATTCCGTAGAATAGTGAGGACTACTAAAGCCATTTATCCTGGACCATCACTCCATTCCCCGACTCGTCCCAGCTATATTCTCATTTCCTGTAGAGAACAATGAAAGAAAGGGTGAGCTCAACTAGCCCAGTAAGAAATATTATGACTAAGATAATGCAGAATAAATTATCCTTAGCCTTCAATAGTATAAAAACTGATAGAATACAATAGACAACAAGTTTTAGATCAACAACTGCAGCGGAAATAAACAATCCATTAGAAGAGTCAAGTAGAGCATAAAATCTACTATCTTCTATGATTTAAAAAGTTTTTCATCAACTTTATCGTTGAGACTCGGCTTAATAAATAAACCATATCATCGATTCTTCCCTGCACTACGGGCCAAGGATATTAATTAAATCATCAATGGTCATGACTATACAAAATAACCTCTGGTCATAATCATACCAAAAACTGTCCATCAATGCACTACAGGCCACTGAGGACTTTCACCACATCATTCGTCACATTACGGTCATGATTATACCGAATAATCCCTGGTCATAATCATACCAAGTCCATCTATGCACATAAGCCAAAGATGACTTTCATCACAATATAAGCATATGGATGATGACAATGACATAATAATTCAATAAAACAAGTTCAAGGATAAATTTTAAAGATTTATAATTTAATTTATCCAAAAATCAATAACGTCCAAATTGTCAACAAGATACTGCTTTGTGGAGTAAAATTCAAGAATAATATTCATGTACCAAAAATAATTTGGACAGAAAATAAATATATTTTTTGGGTGAATAGTACCCTGTGAATAATACTTCGGGAATAATACCCCGTGAATAGTACCCTGACACGAAAAGTGCCTCAAATACTCGAGTGAATGATATTAGAGTGAATAGTAATCAGGTGAATAGTAACTCATGAATAGTACTCTAGCACGAAAAGTGCCCCGAATACTCGAGTGAATAATAGTAATCGGGTGAATAGTAACCTATGAATAGTAACTCGTAAAAGAAAAATACCAAAGAAAATGATATTCCATGACGAGTACAAAAGAAATGATATCTCATACGAGTATAATAGAATATACGAAACTGCAAATGGATTTTCACCCGCTATGCGGTAATCCACGTAGACAGATCATTTCCACAGTTTAATAAAGAATGAATACGAAAGGTCATTCACCATGCATGCGGTAATCCATATAGATAGGTTATTCCAACAAAATAATAAAGAATAAATAACAGAAGAATTCACCACGCACTGCGATAGACCGCATAGACAAGTTATTCCCAACAGAATAATAAAGAATGGAACCAGGTCATGCGTATTCCGCATAGACATGATATTCCAACAGAATAATAAAGAATAGAACCAGGTCATGCGTAATCCTCACAGACAGGATATTCTAACAGAATAATAAAGAATTAAGCCAGGTCATGCGTAATCTGCACATATAGGATATTCCAACAGAATAATAAAGAATTGAATAACAATAAAATTCACCAGGCATGCGATAGACCGCACAGACAGGTTATTCCAACTGAATAATAAAGAATGGAATAACAGAAGAATTTTACCATGCATGCGGCACTTCGCATAGACATGTTATTCCAACATAATAATAAATAATAGAATAACAACCCTTACGAGTATTGAAAGAAAATAACTCTCGTCATGAATACGAAAGAATAATACCCCTTATCTCAGAAGAAAACTGGATACTGGAATAGTGAGGTAGCAAACTTCTCTTCTTTTTTCTCTCTATAATTTTTCTCTATAATAATTACTCTATAACTTTAGTGAATTGGTTAGAAATGAAGGAAGAATGAGCTTCTATTTATAGAAAAATATAGTTTCGATAATTGCATATTTTGGGGCTCGAAATATTATAGTATAATACCTTCCTCTTTTTCTTCATTTTTAATTTAGTCCTGCAAGTATTATCAAACTTGCACCACCTCCCCTAATAGTAAATCATGTGAATCAATAGTAAAATCATGTGACTCAATAGTATAATCATGTGAAAAAACTAATTACAGTATAGTACCTTCATCTATACCTCCATTTTTAATTTAGTCATGCAAGTATTATCAATCTTTCACCAACTCCCCTAATAGTAAATGAATATGAATCAATAGTACACAAATGTGAATAAATAGTTATAATCATGTGAATCAATAGCAATTAATTGCTTATTTATCCAGTTAATTACTCAATTGGTCAATATAACCTTAAGACATCAATTATTATCGAAATAAATGTTAATTTTCACTAACACTAATAATTCCAACATAATGGAACTATCAATTTTATCTTTAATCAACACGAACTTATTCATCATTAATATTATAATTCACAATATTTAATAACCAGGTTGTTCCCAGGAAACAGGGGGCTTTCCGATAAGGATTTCTCCTTATTGGCGTGCAATTAGGTGACCAAATCCTCTCCTTGACAGAACTTCTAGACATTGTCAATATTGCAAATAATAATATGAATAACTTTGTTGTCTCAATTATTGATTTAATAATATAACATATTATGCAGATGATACTGTGACAATAATTGAATCAATAATATGAGAGATATGATGTAGCAATTATTGTAGCAATAATTGAGTATAACTAAGTGACTTTTTACGTAAGCATCAATAATCAATACCTGTGTGCTACTATGCAACCACTGGTATTACTGTACTTTTACTACCGGGTAGTTCAACAGTTTTTACGGTAACACTTTCGCTGTTATTTTTATAAAAAGATAATTATGTCATTTTCTTACTACGACAATACTTCCGTTGTGGGGTTCACCAATGATTGTGTCGTCGTACGAATATTCCCTGTTAAAACGAATATTCCTGACCAATCGAATATCATATAACAACTTGCTTACTTTGCAAAATTTATAAATATTACCCATAACTATAACATTATATCAAATCCACACCATAAAATTCAAAAAAAATATTTTGAGAAATTTAAATCTTTATTCATAAAATTTGGGGTCTCACAATCTCCCCTCCTTATGAAATTTTGCCCTCGAAATTTACGTAGGTACCTGGTATGTCGAAGAGATGTGGATACCTTGACTTCATTTTAGATTCTAACTCTTGAAGTATAACCTTTGAGTGTTGAATACGATCCTTCTTATCCAAGATTTTAACACGTATCTCCTCATACATTAAATCTTCTGCTAACTCGTCTAGTTTTAATTCAATAATGTGGTTCGGGTCATCCACATATTTACGTAACATCGATACGTAAAAAAATGTTATAAACACGCGACATACATGGCAGGTAAAACGAGTCTATAGGCCATAGTTCCTACTCGATCGAGGATTTCAAATGGGCCAATTAAATCGAGGGTTGAGATTTTCTCTATTCATCGTCTCTTGCTTCTAGAATAACGCCTTCTTGAACCTTCTTCTTCACATTCATCAGCTCTGAGTATGTAGCTTGAGCGGCTTTAACTTTATCGATTAAAGTCGATTCTACTCGTATATTCGCTATCTTTACATGGGTCTTTAGAGTCTTTATCTCTATCTTCATCATTTGTAAGTTAGGTTTTTGTGTTAACAACATCGCACTTGTAAACGCATACGATCTTCTACTCAACGCGTCAGCTACCACGTTCTTTCTTCCACAATGATATTGAATGGTATGATCGTAATCTTCAACAGCTCGAGCAAATGTCTTTGGCGCATTATACGTTCATTTTGGTTGAAGAAATATTTAAGGGTTTTAGAAATGGATTTTGTACTGGGGTCAATACAAAATTCAATTTCACGCTCTAGGGTAGGCTAAGAAGTCTTCAGGAATATGTCAGGAAACTTATTAACAATAGAAATATCATTCAAAACTATGACTCTCATCCAAGACTTGGATAGCACGTCACATTGATACCTATCAACTTGCCATCGTCATTCACGATGTCACCTACAGAAAGTCTGGCTTCGGTGTTTTCCAAGACTTGGAAGTCACTATCGAAAGGCTCAGGGCTCTTTACTTATGGCTTTCTATGACAATGATTGACTTTAATAGTTTGGTTGCTTGAATTCGCATAACAGGTTGGTTAGGAATATGAAAGCTAACAACCTTATGAAAAACATGATGAGTAGTTAACTAATCGATTCCTAAAATCACATCAAAGGCAAGTAATTTCAAAGAGATAAGATCGACAAGTAACGTGAAAGTGTCGATTTGAATCAAACAAGATTTATAAATAGTGGGTGTAACAAAGGTTTCTATTAACGAAGTTTTAACCAATAAGTCAAGGTCTAACTTCTCAGGGATCAAATTTAAATGTTGAGCGCAAGCAAGAGAGATAAAAGAATGGGTAGAATCGGTATCTGATAAGGTATAGATTTTGCAAGAATTTATAATTAACTAACATGTGCTAACTTTGTTCGGGTTACTCGCTTTTTGAGAAGTCACAAAAAACGCTCTTCCTGAAACCACCAACTTTTTTTTGTCCTTATCCACCTTTGGTGCCACCATCCCAGCTGGAATTGAGTTTGGTGCACGATAAAATCAGGCTAGGTGACCTTCTTTTACACAATTATAACATGCTTTGGACTGCATCACGCAGTTTGGACTGATATTTCCCTCCCCTCCGCATTTGAAGCATACAATTGGTGGTCGTTCTCCTTCCTTGAAAACGGGTGTTGGTGCTGCTATCTTTCCATCATTGTTGAACCTTCTCTTCTTGAAATTTCCATTCCTATTATCTTGGCCATGATTACCACCAAAGTGGTTACCATTCTTGGCATGATAATTTCCCCCACGATGGTTATCATTGTTCCGATGGCCATTGCCACTGGTATGATTATTATCGTGTTGCTGGTCATTACCTTTTGGTTGTGCTGACTCATTATCGTGCTCCAATAATTGAGCCCTATTCACAACATCTGAATATAAAAAAGTTTGTGAGAAATGAGGTATTGACGTATATCGGGTTTCAAACCTCTAAGAAACATTCGCGTCATTCACTCCTCATTATTGACCAAATGGGATGCAAACTGGGATAACTCCTCAAATTTAGCCTAGTATTGCGACATGGTCATATTGTTTTTCTCTAACTTGATAAACTCTACCTCCTTCATGTGACGAATACTTTCAGGAAAGTACTTATTGTTGAGCAGCTCTTGGAACTTCTCCCAAGACATCTTGAGTGCATCAGGCTGGGTACGTTTTACAGATTCCCACCAGTAATCTGCCTCTTCACACAACATAAAGGTGGAAAAGGGAACCTTTTGCTCCTCGGAGCATCCCAAGACATCAAATATCTTGGTGATTTGCTTTAACCACGTCTCCGCCTTAAGTGGTTCTGGCTTTCCCAAAAACTTCGGCGGTCCCAGCTCTTTGAACTGCTTAGCAGTGACCAGCCGTGGGTTGCCATTGTTTCCACATGCATTATGAACAGGAGTCTCTCTCGTCTGATGTTGCATGAATTGCATAAAGCCTTTGAACATCCCATCGTTCATCATTTCAACGGTGTTATTATTTACCTGAGGATTATTGTCTTCCTATTGCACATTATCCTGGGTATTGATCGTTGGTGACTCAACGGTCTCATGTGCTTCATTGTTGATCTCAACATTTTATGATGCCATTTTCAAACACTGTCACAAAACAAGGGTTAATTAACATATCACATATTAACCCTATACTCTGACTGACCAATTAATTACCTTATAAACTTAGGTAGGTCATACTAGCGAATGAATTCTCCGTCTCTCCCCTCCTAGCTCTTGTCTCACATCTTAGCCAGGGATCATATCCCTAAGCTTTGATACCAACTGTAGCGCCCCCAAAATAGGTATACATCACCCATCTTGAGTCGCCAGATACATGGTACATAAATTCAAATACAACTTAATTATACAACAGTCGTGTAAAAATACGACAAAACATAGCTAAGAGTTTAAACAAGAATATTGTCATCTAGATAATATCCACACTCAATGGTGTCCTCATTACAATTATTATCACATTATTCCGTAAAATAGTGAAGACTACCAAATCCATTTATCCTGGACCATCACTCCATTCCCCGACTCGTCCCAGCTATATTCTTATTTCCTGAAGAGAACATTGAAAGAAAGGGTGAGCACAAATAGACCAGTAAGAAATAATATGACTAAGATAATGCAGAATAAATTATCCTTAGCCTTCAAAAGTATAACAACTGATAGAATACAATAGACAACAAGTTTTAGATTAACAACTGCAGCGGAAATAAGCAATCCATTAGAAGAGTCAAGTAGAGCATAAAATCTACTATCTTCTATGATTTAAAAAGTTTTTCATCAACTTTATTGCTGAGACTCGGCTTAATAAATAAACCATATCATCGATTCTTCCCTGCACTACGGGCCAAGGATATTCATTAAATCACCAATGGTCATGACTATACCGAATAATCCCTGGTAATAATCATACCAAAAACTGTCCATCAATGCACTACAGGCCACTGAGGACTTTCACCACATCATTCATCACATTACGGTCGTGATTATACCGAATAATCCCTGGTCATAATCATACCAAGTCCATCTATGCACATAAGCCAAAGATGACTTTCATCACAATATAAGCATGAGGATGAGGACAATGACATAATAATTCAATAAAACAAGTTCAAGGATAAATTTTAAAGATTTATAATTTAATTTATCCAGAAATCAATAACGTCAAAATTGTCAACATGATACTGCTTTGTGGAGTAAAATTTAAGAATAATATTCATGTACCAAAAATAATTTGGACAGGAAAGAAATATATTTTTTGGGTGAATAGTACCTCGTGAATAGTACTTTGGGAATAGTACCCCATGAATAGTACCCCAACACGAAAAGTGCCTCAAATACCCGAGTGAATGATACTAGAGTGAATATTAATCCATGAATAGTAACTCGTGAATAGTACTCCGACACAAAAAGTGCCCCGAATACCCGAGTGAATAATACTTCAGTGAATAGTAACCGGGTGAATAGTAACCCATAAATAGTAACTCATAAAAGAAAAATACCAAAGAAAATGATATTCCATGATGAGTACAAAAGAAATGATATCTCATACGAGTATAATAAAATATACGAAACTGCAAATGGATTTTCACCCGCCATGCGGTAATCCATGTAGAGAGATTATTTCCATAGTTTAATAAAGAATGAATACGAAAGGTCATTCACCATGCATGCGGTAATCCACATAGACAGGTTATTCCAACAGAATAATAAAGAATGGAATAACAGAAGAATTCACTAGGCATGCAATAAACTGCACAGACAGGTTATTCCCGATAGAATAATAAAGAATGGAACTAGGTCATGCGTAATTCATACAGATAGGAAATTCCAACAGAATAATAAAGAATGGAACCATGTCATGCATAATCCGCACAGACAGGATATTCCAATAGAATAATAAAGAATTGAACCAGGTCATGCGTAATCCGCACATACAGGATATTCCAACAGAATAATAAAGAATGGAATAACAACAGAATTCACCAGGCATGCGATAGACCGCACAGACAGGTTATTCCAACAGAATAATAAAGAATGGAATAACAGAAGAATTTTACCATGTATGCGGCACTTCGCATAGACATGTTATTCCAACATAATAATAAATAATGGAATAACAACCCTTACGAGTATTGAAAGAAAATAACTCTCGTCATGAATACGAAAGAATAATACCCCTTATCTCAGAAGAAAACTGGATACTGGAATAGTGAGGTAGCAAACTTCTCTTCTTTTTTCTCTCTATAATTTTTCTCTATAATAATTACTCTATAACTTTAGTGAATTGGTTAGAAATGAAGGAAGAATGAGCTTCTATTTATAGAAAAATATAGTTTCGATAATTGCATATTTTGGGGCTCGAAATATTATAGTATAATACCTTCCATTTTTTCTTCATTTTTAATTTAGTCCTACAAGTATTATCAAACTTGCACCACCTCCCCTAATAGTAAATCGTGTGACTCAATAGTATAATCATGTGAAAAAACTAATTACAGTATAGTACCTTCATATATACCTCCATTTTTAATTTAGTCATGCAAGTATTATCAATCTTGCACCAACTCCCCTAATAGTAAATGAATGTGAATCAATAGTACACACATGTGAACAAATAGTTATAATCATTTGAATCAATAGCAATTAATTGCTTATTTATCTGATTAATTACCTGATTGGTCAATATAACCTCCAGATATCAATTATTATCGAAATAAATGTCGATTTTCACTAACACTAACAATTCCAACACAATGGAACTATCAATTTTATCTTTAATCAACACGAACGTATTCATCATTAATATTATAATTCACAATATTTAATAACCAGGTCGTTCCCAGGAAAGAGGGGACTTTCCGATAAGGATTTCTCCTTATTGGCGTGCAATTAGGTGACCAAACCTCTCCTTAACAGAACTTCTAAACATTGTCAATATTGCAAATAATAATATAAATAACTTTGTCGTCTCAATTATTGATTTAATAATATATCATATTATGTAGATGATACTGTGACAATAATTGAATTAATAATATGAGAGATATGATGCAACAATTACTGTAATAATAATTGAGTATAACTGAGTGACTTCTTACGTAAGCATCAATAATCAATACCGTCTGCTGCTATGCAACCACGCGTATTACTGTACTTTTACTACCGGGTAGTTCAACAGTTTTAACGGTAACACTTTTGCCGTTATTTTTATAAAAAGTTAATTCTGTCATTTTCTTACTACGACAATACTTCCATTGTGGGGTCCACCAATGATTGTGCCATCGTACGAATATTCCCTGTTAAAACGAATATTCCCCGACCAATCGAATATTATATAACAATTTGCTTACTTTGAAAAATTTATAAATATTACCAACAACTATAACATTATATCAAATCCACACCATAATATTCAAAAAAATATTTTGAGAAATTTAAATCTTTATTTATAAAATTTGGGGACTCACAATCTTCTCTCCTTATGAAATTTTACCCTTGAATTTACATACGTATCTGGTATGCTGAAGAGATGATGATACCTTGACTTCATTTCAGATTCTTTGAGTGTTGAATACGATCCCTCTTATCCAAGATTTTAACACGTATCTCCTCATACATTAAATCGTCTGCTATCTCGTCTAGTTTTAATTCAATAATGTGGTTCGGGTCATCCACATATTTACGTAACATCGATATATAAAAAAATGTTATAAACACGCACTACGGGCCTGAAATATACTATCTTCTATGATTTAAAAGTTTATCATCAATTTTATCGCTAAGACTCAGCTAAATAAATAATCAACATCACTGAATTATCCATGCACTATGGGCCATTGATATTCATTATTATCACATCCACGAATCATCCATGCACTACGGGCCAAGGATATTCATATTATCATCAATGGTCATGATCATGCCAAACAACAATTCATCTTTGCACCCTTGGCCGAAGAAAACGCATGGTCATGATCATACCAACAACTGTCCATCATTGCACTACGGGCCAATGAGGACTTTTACCACATCATTTATAACATTACAGGTCGTGATTATACCGATACATAATTCCTTGTCATAATCATACCAATCAACAGTTCATCTATGCAATACGGGCCAAAGATGACTTTCATCACAATATAAGCATGATGATGATGACAATGATATAAGAATTTAATTAAACGAAACTGAATGATAAATATTAAAGACTTTAAATTTATGTAGAATTTAAAAATGTCCAAATGGTCAACATGATAACTGTTTTGTGGATTAAAATTCAAGAATAATATTCATGTATCAAAAATAATTTGGATAGAAAAGAATCAATTTTTCGTCGTGAATAGTACCCTGAGTGAATAGCACCTGAGTGAATAGTATCTCGTGAATAGTATTTCGTGAATAGTATACCGTGAATGGTCCTTCATGAATAGTGTTGTACATATGAATAGTACCATACGTATGAATAGTGCCGTATTTATGAATAGTGTCATATAAATGAATAGTACTCCGACATGAAAAGCTTAAAATTTAACAAGAATGTTCAGAAAAATATCCTTGTGAAACGATACTAGATGAAGTGCAAATTTTAAGGATATTCTACTAATTTCAAGGAGTATAGAAGCAATAATTAACAAAATGAGTGTACAATTCAGAATCTGAAATGAAATAATATTACTTACATACTACAGAGTATGGAAGAAAATATTATTTCTTACGAATATTAACAAAAGTAATATTCCTTACAACTGTTGTACGAAAATAATATTCCTACGAATATTGAACGAAGATAAACTTTCTTACGAATACGAAAAATAATATCGTTAGCGAATATGAAAGAAATAATACTCCTTACGAATATTGAACAAAAATAATATTTCTTACAAATATTAAACGAAGACAATATCCTTATGAATATTGAACGAAAATGATATTCCTTACGAATATTGAACGACAATAATATTCATACGAATATGAAAAATAATATATCTTCTGAATATGAAATAAATAATACCCCTTACCTCAAAAGAAGAATATTTCTGACTGGTATAGCAGAGATATTCTTGAAGAAAACTTTCACTATTTTCTACACTCAAAGCTTTCTTAAACTCAAAAGAAATACGCTCAATATTATAGAAGAAGAATTCTCTGATTCTGGTATGATTTTCTTTTCTAAACTGAACATCCTATTTATAGAAGAATGGTATGATACTATTTTGATGCATAGTAATGAAAAGAATCACGGACTGCACAGTACTTATTCACGAGTTTCTGACGAATTTTTTGATTATACTATGTAGCACTATGCAAATACTATGCAGATACTATGCATAATAAAATATAATATATTCTATTTTTCATAAAAAAAAAACTTATTATAATATATATATATAGTAGTACTCCCTCCCATGAATCAGATTACCCCCCCCCCCCAATCATTATTACATATATATATATATATATATATATATAATACAAAACTGAGATAATTTTCTCCCAATGATTTTGAAAAATGGGTAAGTGGGGGTCCATATAATAAGCTAAATTTACAACAAATACTTTATAAAAATCCCCTCTTTTTATCTCAATTCACTTGGCTTCTCAAAACACATTTTTAATAACATTTATTCATCATTATTATAACTCGCAATATTAACAACCAGATTATTCTCAGGAAAGAGTGGGCTTCCGATAAAGATTTCTCCTTATTGGCGCGCAATTAGGTGACTAAACCCCTTTTCTCGACAAAACTTTTTAGACATTGTCAATAATGCAAATAATAATATGAATAATTGTGTTGTCTCAATTATTTATTTAATAATATAAAATATTGTGACAATAATTAAACCAATAACGTGAGATACTATGCAATAATTATTGTGGCAATAATTGAGTATAACTAAGTGACTTCTCACGTAAGCATTAATAATCAAAGATACTGTGCAATATCGTGTGCTACTATGCAACCACGCTTATTACTGTACTTTTATCACCACGTATTTCAACAGTTAACGGTAAAACTTTTACCGTTATTGAAAGTAGTATGCACACAAGTTAATCATGTTTGATGATAAAGCATATACTTTGTAAACAATCTTATTCATTTATTAATAAAAAGTATTAATTTATTAAAGGCTTTTAATTATCTACATGATGCTATTTTATAATATGTGATAAACCCATAGTTTTAAGCAATGCTTTTAGAATAATGATGATGATCATTCTAATGAGATCTAAATTCTTAGAAAGCTTAAAACTAAAATAATTCCCAATCGTTGGATTACTAAATTGGGGATTAGTGAATCCCGATAGATTGGTACATACGTTGCTTGCTCATTGGATGAGGATGATTGATCTCATGATCATTTGTGTGGAGACACTAAAGCAAGTATGTAGGTGCTTATTAGAGAATAAGTTCACTGAACGTGACTCGCTAAGGAATACCTAATGGAGTTTTACTTGCATGTCAATAGGAATTCCTGTAGTGATAGTAGTACAAGTGATCCTTGGACTTGAGATCATCATAGTATCTTGTGTATGATGAGTTATACTTTGACTTATTCCTTAAGACCCTTAGGGTATATCAAAGGGTATGCTTGGGTATAATAAGTTGTACATGGAGATAATGTATGATCAATAAAGAATCTACCACTTCTAGTAAAAGAAGAGAAATGTCCTATGTGATTCGATAAATGACAACCCAGTAGTCCTTGGCCAAGGCAGAATGAAATTAGAAAGGAGTTTCTAATTTGCATTATTTGGTGTTGTGCATTTAAGAGTCGAAATACATATAATTAAATAAAATAAGACTTGACAAAAATTCCATGTCTTATATTTAATTGGAACATTGTATGGTGGAATGATTGAATTGTACGGTAACTATTTACTCAAAGGTTCTTTTATGATTAATGTTGAAATCTATATTATCTGGAAAGTCGTTGATCGCTAGGGAGGCTTATCCCTATTGTAGAATAAATATTATTTATTTAAATAAATTATTAGTTTAATTTATTTATTTAAATAAGATTAGAATTGTTCTAATTGATTTATTCACAACCGGTTTAATATGGAGAACCTAAAGGGTCACACCATAAAAGGAAGAATAATTATTTAAGAAGTTAATGGCATAATCGTAATAATAAGTTAAGTATATTTAATTTAATCTATGGTGATAGAATAAATTAAATAGCTTAATATTTATTATTTAATATTTTGGAAATATTAAAAATAAATTAATAAGAGGAGTCTTATTATTATTATTACTATTATTATTATTTAATTCCTAAAGGAGTTTGGGAATTAATTAATAAAAGTACTCTCGTATATCCTAATAAGATTAGGAGGCCAATTAATTAAAAGAGTTTAATTAATTATTCCTAATAAGATTGGGAGCCTAATTAATTAAAGAAATTTAATTAATTAAAATAAAACCCAATTCCTTAATTGTAAAGGAGGGTTGCCCACATCTATAAATAAGAGGAGTCTTATTATGGGTGTAGGGGTTGTTGACTTTTACAACATACGTAATTCTAATAGTTGGGAGAGTACGTCTTTTCTATAGAGATAGAAAACTAGGGTTTTGCCAAATACCCATCTTCTTGAATCCTTCTTCTTCTTTGGTGGATCACCTCTAGAGGCCAAACACTTGGGTGGCTAACGTTGATCAAAGGAAGGAACCAAACCCGGTGGATTCAAGTTGAACGCGAAAAGGATTGGAGGTGAACTTGTACCTGAGGAAGCTCGGATCTTCAAGGGTATGATTCTTGTTCTTTCTTTTTCGTTTAATTAATAATTGTGCATAGAGGGTGATCCGGGTTTATGGTTTGTAAAATTTTTAAACTCTGATTTTACACGTTTCTGCATTATTTTTGCAATTTGATTGCGTTCATGAATATTACATACCTAACAGTGGCATCAGAGCCAAACCTTTATGTGAATTATTAATTGTTCAGATTTGATATGTATATTGATATGTGTTTAGAACAATTTAATTGGGCATAATTTTATTGTATAAAATTAAATAAAAAAATTTGCTGAAAGGTTTTCCGAAAATATTTTTTTATGAATCCGTGGTGATTTTTTTTTCTTATCCTAGTCACGTGTATTACATGTAAAAGGGCCTGGAATTCGTGAGTCAAGGGAAGTCATGCACGGAATTCATTGTCCCTGTTTCAAGTGATTCACGTTATATATATATATATATATATATATATATATATATATATATATATATATATATATATATATATATATATACGGTGAGGATCAAGAGCATACTCCTTAAATAGCATACCGCCTTAAATAGCATACTTTTATCAAAACGACGTCGTTTTCATGGGACGCGGTGACATTTTTGTAAATACACGGTGGCATTGTATTTACAAAAATGCCACCGCGTCCCATGAAAACGACGTCGTTTTGATAAAAGTATGCTATTTAAGGCGGTATGCTATTTAAGGAGTATGCTCTTGATCTTTACCGTATATATATATATATATATATATATATATATATATATATATATATATATATATAAAGGAACAGGCCACGATTTGTTTAAAGGAAGGAACGTGATACATATATATTATATATATATACGGTTATATATATATATAATCTTAATTATTTTATTATTAAAATAAATGTTTATTTTAATTTTAAAATAAAAAGTTTATTTTAATTTTAAAATAAAAGGTTTATTTTAATTTTAAAATTGAATTTCATTCTAACTAATTAGAGTTGGAATTGGATTCCATGATAACTAATTAGAGTTGAAATTGGATTCTATGTTTCCTTAAATAAAGAAGTTTATTTAGATATGAAATAAGATTTCATATTATTTAAAATAAAGGAGTTTATTTGTGAATAGGAAAGAGAATCCTAATTTTTCTAAATAAAGGAGTTTATTTAGATATGAAATAAAATTTTATATTATTCAAAATAAAAGAGTTTATTTGTGAATAGGAAAGAGAATCCTAATTTTCTTAAATAAAAGAGTTTATTTAGATATAAAATAAGATTTCATATTATTCAAAATAAATGAGTTTATTTGTGAATAGTAAAGAGAATTCGTGTTTCCTTTTATAAAGGAGTTTTTTTTTTTACATGGAATTGGATTCCATAATTAATTAAAATAAAGGAGTTTATTTTGATTAAAGATTTTGATTAAAATAAAATAGTTTATTTTATTCGAAATTGGATAAATTAAAATAAAATAGTTTTATTTTGATTTAAATTTGGATTAAAATAAAGGAGTTTATTTTGATTCAAAATTAGATTTTATACTAACTGAATTTTTCCCATTAAATGATATCAATATATATATTAAATGTTTATTATTCATGAGATGAATGTTATTTATTGATGCATATTGTGATGTGTATGATAATAAATGGGATTGATTATGGACTATTGACCAATGTGATTGGATTTTATTTTAGTTGGATGCATGAATGTATGGGTTTTATTAAATGGGGTCTGCGTACCTCGTCTTCTCTAATTTTTCTTAATGTAAATTCTATCTCCCTCCTATGTACTTTCCCTTGACTGCTGATCAAGGTTTCTATTTATTTTAAATAGTTTTGTAATAGGAATAGTTAGAATTAATTTTGAAGAATTGGAGATCAAGGAGCAAGTAGCGCTTGAAGACCCGTTTGTAATGGAGCCCGGGTTTAAATGTAATAGTTATATTTAAATATTAATTCTTCCAACCCTAAGTTTGACCTTTTGGTTCACTTGATGGCTCTAGTGAACCAAACTAGAATAAAAGTCCATAATCAATCCAGGTAGAATATAGTATTCTATATGTGCATGCTTATATTATATATATTATATATTATGCAAACATGCTTCGCATGTTCATTAATATGACGCGTATTTTATTTATATATGTGCATGCGCGCTAAACAAGATGAGACATATTAATAACAAACCCCTCAAATATTTTATATTAAGTTGTAACGTAACGTCGCCTTCTAGCATGATAGAAACAATAGAGTATTGAATATTTAATATGAGTTTGTTGTGCACACACAAGGCGAGTATTAAATATTTAAGATGTTGTTTTTATTACATATGATGTTTATAAGGAATTGAACATTACTGCTTTATTGTGCACACACAAGGGCTGTAGTTTTCTCTTCACTTATATGGAAATGCTGGGTCTGACTTAACTTAAATCATTTTAGTTCGGATGTGCACACACTTGACCATTAGGATTTAAGAGGCAAAATACAAGGAGTTACATAGTTGATGTAATTGACAAGAGTTGTCTACCTATTTATTTATATATAGTTTGTTGTGCACAAACAAGGCTATATACATTTGAAATGGGATCCTTATTCTCACTAGCATATCTTTAATTGGATTTTGTCGAACTATATAAGTGAGGGTAATATAGTTTGAAGAAAATAGTGGGAGATACCAATTTAAAACAAGACCTAATTTATTTTTGTAATTAATAAAAGAATGTATGTTAAAATGTTGTCAATTACAAATTCATTTACAGAATTTTACAATGTCTAAATTACTATCACTGCGAAACATATTAGATGTTATTTAACCGGACCGTATTAAACGGATTGGTTAAGAAATTGAGAATAGTTCTCACGGCTGAAAAGCTATCTTATGTCCTTAATACGCATATCCCTGCAATGGTCGCTGACAATGCCTCTAAGGAAGAGATTGCTACTTTTAGAAAGTGGCAAGATGATGCACAGTTGGCTCAATGCATCATGCTCGTATCCATGAGTAACGAGCTTCAGCGTCAGCACGAAACTATGGATGCTCCTACTATATTCCTGCACATCAAGTAGTTGATGGTGAGAAAAGTAGGACTGATTGATATCAGATATCTAAGGAGCTCTTTCGATCTAGAATGACCGATGACACTACGGTACAGATAAAAGTCCTTAACATAATCAATTTGATTGATCAATTAGGACAAAGAGTTTTATCATGGATGGAGAGTTGAGCCAAGATTTGATCTTGCACTCACTCCCGGACTCATTTCACAATTGTTGTGAATTTTTCATATGAACAAGCTAGATATCAGCCTCGCTGATTTGCTTAACATGTTGAAAAATGTTGAGAGTCACTTTCCAACCAAGAAAGACCAAGTCTTACTGATAGGGGCCAAAGGATCTTCTGAAAAGAAGAACGATTCTAAGAAGGTAAATAGAAAGGGCAAAAACAAAGGATAATAAGAACAAAATTGATATGGATAGCAAAGGAGTTTGCTTCCACTGTAATAAGCCTGGGCACTGGAAAGAAACTGCGAAAAGCATCTTGCAGAGGCTAACCAAAGAAGCTTAGTGAAGTTTCGGTTACAAATACAATTTTGTTCATGATTTAAAATAAATTTTTCTTTAAGTCAAGGTTCTACTTGGGTATTGGATACCGACTTTTGTTATCATAAATATAGATTTATGAAGGGACCAAGCAGAAGTAGAAAGCTAAAAAAATATAAGTAAACCTATGTGTGGGAAATAAAGCAAAGGTTGCTGCATTAGCCATAGGAACTTATAGTTTAGCAATGCCTACGGGCAAATCTATTAAGTCAATAAGCTGTTATTGTATTCCAGTTCTTATTGGAAACATTATTTCCATTTTATTGTTGGACAATGAAATTTTTGGTATTATATTTAAGAACAATTATTGTTCTATTTATAATAATAATGTTTTGTATAGAACTGGAATATTACTTAATAGATTTTGTATACTTGACTTACGTGAAAAATTATTTTACGAATTGAACAAACTAGTATAAGAAAAGGAGATGATCATTCAAAGAGTTGAATGTGTGTATTTGTTGAAATACAAGTGTGAATTATTTGAAAGGTTCAAAGAATTCAGAAGTGAAACAAATTGACAAAGTATTAAGATTCTTTGATTAGATCAAGGAATAAATACTTGTGCAATAAGTTTCTAGATCATCTCAAATGATTTTCTCATAATGGACACATCCTGATACGCAATAATTGATTGATGTATCTGAATGGAAAAATCGTACCTTGTTGGACATGGTGCGGTCCATAATGATTTTACCGACATTCTAGTATCCTTCTAGGATCATGTCCTAGAAATGGCTGCATATCTACGGAAAAGGTAACCTCAAAATCCAGCCCCAAGACTCCATAAAAGTTATGGACAAGGAGGATTCCTAATCTTAAGTATGTTAAGATAAGGGGTTGTCCAACTTATATGAAAAGGTTTAAAAGGATAAGCTTGGGACAAAATTTGACAAGTATAGATTTGTGGGACATCCTAAAGTAAGTTTAGGGTATATGTTCTATAATCCTACTTAGCAAAAGGTATTTGTTGCGAAACACGCAACCTTCTAAGATAAAGGTGTTTATCATTGAAGGGGCTAGTGGGAGGATAATACATCTTGAAAAGTTCAAGAACCACAAAACACTACAAGTCAAATAAGAGGAACCTATAGATAGACCTATTGTACCACAACCGAATCGTAAATCTGGAATAGTAACGAAGATACCTAGGAGGTATGGATTCATCAAGGATGATGTCATGTCTTATATTTAATTGGGACATTGTATGGTGGAAGGATTGAATTGTACGGTAACTATTTACTCAAAGGTTCTTTTATGATTAATGTTGAAATCTATATTATCTGGAAAGTCGTTGATCGCTACGGAGGCTTATCCCTATTGTAGAATAAATATTATTTATTTAAATAAATTATTAGTTTAATTTATTTATTTAAATAAGATTAGAATTGTTCTAATTGATTTATTCACAACCGGTTTAATATGGAGAACCTAAAGGGTCACACCATAAAAGGAAGAATAATTATTTAAGAAGTTAATGGCATAATCGTAATAATAAGTTAAGTATATTTAATTTAATCTATGGTGATAGAATAAATTAAATAGCTTAATATTTATTATTTAATATTTTGGAAATATTAAATATAAATTAATAAGAGGAGTCTTATTAGTATTATTACTATTATTATTATTTAATTCCTAAAGGAGTTTGGGAATTAATTAATAAAAGTACTCTCGTAAATCCTAATAAGATTAGGAGGCCAATTAATTAAAAAAGTTTAATTAATTATTCCTAATAAGATTGGGAGCCTAATTAATTAAAGGAATTTAATTAATTAAAATAAAACCCAATTCCTTAATTGTAAAGGAGGGTTGCCCACATCTATAAATAAGAGGAGTCTTATTATGGGTGTAGGGGTTGTTGACTTTTACAACATACGTAATTCCAATAGTTGGGAGAGTACGTCTTTTCTATAGAGATAGAAAACTAGGGTTTTGCCAAATACCCATCTTCTTGAATCCTTCTTCTTCCTTGGTGGATCACCTCTAGAGGCCAAACACTTGGGTGGCTAACGTTGATCAAAGGAAGGAACCAAACCCGGTGGATTCAAGTTGAACGCGAAAAGGATTGGAGGTGAACTTGTACCTGAGGAAGCTCGGATCTTCAAGGGTATGATTCTTGTTCTTTCTTTTTCGTTTAATTAATAATTGTGCATAAAGAGTGATCCGGGTTTATGGTTTGTAAAATTTTTAAACTCTGATTTTACACGTTTCCGCATTATTTTTGCAATTTGATTGCGTTCATGAATATTACAAACCTAACAGTTATTTGTATAAAAAATTGTTTCTGTCATTTTCTAACTCTGACAGTAATTTCATTGTGGGGTCCACTAATGATTATGTCGTAGTACGAATATTATCTGATAAAATGAATATTCCCTGACCAATCGAATATTTTATGACAACTTACATACTTTGAAAAATTTGTAAATATAACCCATAACTATAATATTATATCAAATCCACACCATAATATTCAAAATGATATTTAGAAAAAAATTAATCTTTATTCATAAAAGTTGGGGTCTTAAATCTATTATCTTATATGATTTAAAAAGTTTATCATCAATTTTATCGTTGAGACTCAGCTCAATAAATAATCCACATCACTGAATTATCCATGCACTACGGGCCAACGATATTCATTAGTATCACATCCATAAATTATCCATGCACTACGGGCCAATGATATTCGTGTTCTCACCAATGATCATGATCATGCCAACAACTGTCCATCAATGCACTACGGGCCAATGAGAATTTTTACCACATCATTTGTAATATTACAGGTTATGATTATACCGATACAAAGTCATAATCATACCAATCAATAGTCCATCTATGCACTACGGGCCAAAGATGACTTTCATCACAATATAAGTATAAGGATGATGATAATGATATAAAAATTTAATTAAATGAGAGTAAGAATAAATTTTAAAAATTTATAATTCAATTTATCCAGAATTTAATAATGTCTAAATTTTCAACATGATATTGCTTTGTGGAGTAAAATTCAAGATTAATATTGTATCAAAAATGATCAGGACAGAAAAGAAATTAGATTTTGTCATGAATAGTACCCCAAGTAAATATTACCTTGGTGAATAGTACTTCGGGAATAGTACCTCGTGAATAGTACCCTGACATGAAAAGATTAAAAATTATCAAGAATGCTCAGAATAATATTTTCGTGAAAAGATACTCGATGAAACGCAAATTTCAAGGATATTCTACTAATTTCAAGGAGTATAGAAGCAATACTTAACAAAATGAGAGTAGAATTCAAAATCTGAAACGAAATAATATTATTTGCATACTACAGAGTATGGAAGAAAATATTATTTCTTACGAATATTGTACAAAAATAATATCCCTTACCTTAAAAGAAAAATAATTCTTACTGGTATAGCGGGTGTAAGACCCCAACTTTAATGAATAAAGATTAATTTTTCTCTAAATATATTTTTGAATATTATGTTGTGGATTTGATATAAGGTTATAGTTGTGGGTAATAATATAAATTTTGAAAAGTAAGCAAGTTGTTATAAAATATTCGATTGGTCGGGGATTATTCATTTTAACAGGGAATATTCGTACAACGGCACAATCATTGTTGAACCCCACAACGGAATTACTGTCGGAGTTAGAAAACGACAACAATAACTTTTTATAAAAAATAACGGCGAAAGTTTTACCGTTAACTGTTGAAATATCCGGTGATAAAAGTACATTAATACGCGTGGTTGCATAGTAGCACACGGTATTGAAGTTTACGTGAGAAGTCACTCAGTTTTATTCAATTCTTGCCACAGTAATTGATGAATAGTATCTAACGTTATTGATTCAATTATTGTCACAATATTTTATATTATTAAATTAATAATTGAGATGAAAAAGTTATTCATATTATTATTTGCATTATTGACAATGTCTAGAAAGTTCTGTCGAGAAAAGGGGTTTGGTCACCTAATTACGAGCCAAGAGAGAGAAATCCTTATTGGAAAGCCCTCTCTTTCCTGGGAATGATCTGGTTGTTAATATTGCAAGTTATAATATTAATAATGAATTTTATTAAAAATGTGTTTTGTGAAATAAAGTGAATTGAGATAAATATAGGTGA
This sequence comes from Panax japonicus, assembly GCA_020205505.1. Taxonomy (NCBI): domain Eukaryota; kingdom Viridiplantae; phylum Streptophyta; class Magnoliopsida; order Apiales; family Araliaceae; genus Panax; species Panax japonicus. Next base: position 63,645,507 of record CM035093.1, read on the forward strand.
TTTTTATGAAGTATTTATTGTAAATTTTGTTTATTATATAGACCTCCACTTACCCATTTTTCAAAATTATCGGGAGAAAGTTATCTCAATTTTCTTATATATATATATATATAAGTATTATATATATAATAATAATGATTTGGGGAGGGGGGAATCTGATTCACAGGAGGGAGTACTATTATATATATATATATAATAAATTTTGTTTTTTTTATAAAAAATAGAATATATTATATTTTATTATGCATAGTGTTTGCATAGTATCTGAATAGTATTTGCATAGTGCTGCATAGTAAAATCAAAAAATTAGTTAGAAATTAATGAATAAGTACTATGCAGTCCGTGATTTTTTTCATTAATGTGCGTCTAAATAGTATCATGTCATTTTCTTATAAATAGAATGCTTAGTTTAGAAATGAAAATCACACCAGAATCAGAGAATTTTTCTTCTATAATATTGAGTATATTTTTTTAGAGTTTAAGGAAGCTTTGAGCATAGAAAACAGTATAAGTTTTCTTTAAGAATATCTCAGCCCTACTAGTCAAAAATACTCTCCTTTTAATGTAAGGGATATTATTTTTGTTTAATATTCGTATGAAATAATATTTTCTTCCATACCCTGTAGTATGTAAGTAATATTATTTCGTTTCAGATTTCGAATTCTACACTCATTTTGTTAAGTATTGCTTCTATACTCCTTCAACTTAGTAGAATATCCTTGAAATTTGTACTTCATCTAGTATCTTTTCATTAAAATATTATTCTGAACATTCTTGATAATTTTTAATCTTTTCATGCCGGGGTACTATTCCCCCAAAGTACTATTTACGGGATAATATTCACTCGAGGTACTATTCATGACAAAAATTGATTTCTTTTCGGTCTAAATTATTTTGATACAATATTATTCTTGAATTTTACTCCACAAAACAGTATCATGTTGACAATTTGGACATTATTGAATTCTGAATAAATTAAATTATAAATCTTTAAATTTATAATTTCTCTCATTTAATTGAATTCTTATATAATTGTCATCATCCTCATGCTTATATTGTGATGAAAGTCATCTTTGGCCCGTAGTGCATAGATGGACTGTTCATTGGTATGATTATGACCAGGGATTACTTTGTATATTCATGACCTGTAATGTTACAAGTGATGTGGCAAAAGTCCTCATTAGCCCGTATTGCATTGATGGACAGTTGTTGGCATGATCATGATCATTGGTGATAACACGATTATCCTTAGTAGAGCATGGATAATTCATGGATGTGATACTAATGAATATCTTTGGCCCGTAGTGCATGGATAATTTAGTGATGTGGATTATTTATTAAGCTGAGTCTCAGTGATAAAATTGATGATAAACCTTTAAATCATAGAAGATAGTAGATATCATGCTCTACTTGACTCTTCTAATAAATTATTTGTTCCATTGTAGTTAAACTTGTTGTCTATTGTATTCTATCTGTTTAACACTGTTGAAGGCTAACGATAATTTATTCTGCATTATTTTAGTCATAATATTTCTTACTGAGCTAGTTGAGCTCACCCTTTTGCTTTCATTATTCGTTTCAGGAAATGAGAACGTAGCCGGGACTAGTCGGGGAATGGAGTGATGGTCCGAGATAGTGGTTATAGTAGTCCTCACTATTCTATAAAATAGTGTGATAATAAATATAATGAGGACACCATTTGAGTTTGGATATTGTCTATGAGATAATATTCATGTTAAAACTCTCAGCTACGCTTTTGTCGTATTATATAAATTAAGTTTGTATTTAAATTTTGTACCATGTATTTAGCGAATCAGAATGGGTTGTGTATACCTATTTTGGGTGGTGTCACAATTGGTATCAAAGCTTAGAGATATGATCCCTGGCTGAGATGTGAGACTAGAACTAAGAGGGGAGAGACGGGTAAATCCTTCGCTAGTATGACCTACCTAAGCTTATTTATTATTTAATTGGTCGGTCAGAATATAGGGATAATATGTGGCATGTCAATTAACCCTTATTTTGTGGCAGTGTTTGAAAATAACATCTGAAAATGTTGAGATAATAAATGGAGCACAAGAGACCGTTGAGCCATCACTGATCAATAACCAGGATAATGTGCATCAGGAAGACAACAATCCTTATGTAAACAACAACACTGACCAAATGATGAACGGTGGAATTTTTAGAGGCTTTTTGCAATTCATGCAACATCAGGCGAGAGAGACACCTGTGCAAAATGCAGGGGGAAACATTGGCAACTCACAGATGGTCACCGCTAAGCAGTTCAAGGAGCTGGGACCATTGGAGTTTTTGGGAAAACCAGAACCACTTATGGTAGAGACGTGGATAAAGCAGATCACCAAGATATTTGATGTCTTGTGATTCTCCGAGGAGAAAAAGGTTCCCTTTGCCACCTTCATATTGCGAGGAGAGGCAGAAGTTCCAAGAACTGTTCAACAACAAGTACTTTCCCGAAAGTATTCGTCACATGAAGGAGGTGGAATTTATCAAGCTGGAACAAAACAATATGACTGTGTTGCAATACGAGGCTAAATTTGTTGAGTTGTCCCGATTTGCATCCCATTTGGTATATAATGAGGAGCGTATAACACGGATATTTCTAAGAGGTTTGAAACCCGAAATACGTTAATACCTTATTTCTCACAAACTTTGCTTATATTCAGATGTTGTGAATAGGTCTCAATTATTTGAACGTGATAATGAGTCAACCCAACTAAGAGAGAAACCGACAAAACAAAAATACCAGTGCTAGCAGTCATTGACGCGGTGACAACAAACGTGGAGGGAATTAACATGCCAGAAATGGTAACCACTTCGGTGGTAATCATGGCTAAGATAATAGAAGTAAAAATTTCATGAAGAGGAGATTCAACAATGATGGAAAGACGTCAGCACCATCACCCCCATTGTTAAAGAAGTAGAACGACCACCGATCATATGCTTTAAATGCGATGGGGAGGGACACATCGGTCTAAACTACACATAGAAACCCAAAGAGTGTTATTATTGCAAAAGATAAGGTCACCTAGCCCGATTTTGTTATGAAGTGAAGTCAAGTCCATCTGGGATGGAGGCACCAAAGGTCATCCCAGACAAGTCAAGGTCGGTAGTTCAAGGGAGAGCGTTTATCGTGACCTCCCAAAAAGTGAGGAACCCGAACGAGGTTATCACGGGTAAACAAATCATAAACTCTTGCAAAGTCTATACCTTATTTGATATCTACCCATTCTTTTATTTCTCCTACTTGTGCTCAACGTTTAAATTTACCTCTAGAGAAATTAGACTTTGACTTATCTGCTGAAACTCTGTTGGGAGAAACCTTCATTACATCCACTGTTTATAAGTCTTGTTTGACTCAAATCGTCACCCTCATGTTACCTGTCGATCTTATCTCTTTTAAAATACTTGCATTTGATGTGACTTTAGGGATTAATTGGTTAACTACTCATAATGCTAAATTTGATTGTTTTCGTATGGTTATTAGCATTCATATTCCTAACCAAACTATTATGCGAATTCAAGCAACCAATCCACTAAAGTCAATCACTGTCATATCAAGCCATAAAGCTATTCGTTTATTGAAAAACGGATGTCAAGATTTCTTAGCTCATATCACGGATTTAAACAAAAATGTCAGATTTGAATGATATATCTATTGTTAATAAATTTCCTAATGTATTCCCCTAAGAACTTCCTGGCCTACCCCTGGAGCGTGAAATCGAGTTTGGTATTGACCTTGAACCCGGTACAAAATACATTTCCAAAGCCTCATATCGAATGGCTCCTATTGAACTTCAGGAGTTAAAAACTCAACTGCAAGAGTTGTTAGACATTGATTTCATTCATCCTAGTACGTCTCCTTGGGGTGTTCCTGTTTTATTCATAAAGAAGAAATATGGAAGTATGCGACTTTGTATTGACTATCGGGAGTTGAACCATGTCACCATCAAAAATAGGTACCTGATGCCTCACATTGATGACCTGTTTGACCAGTTACAAAGTGCTAAATTCTTTTCAAAGAAAGATCTTCATTCCGGATATCATCAGTTAAAGATTAAAACTGATGACATTTCAAAGACTGCTTTGAGAACTCAATATGGGCATTACAAATTCCTAGTCATGTATTTTGGATTGACTAAAACTCCTGTTGCCTTCATGGATATGATGAAACGAGTATTCAAGGAATATTTGGATCATTTTGTGGTTGTCTTTATTGATGAAATCCTCATATACTCCAAAAGTCGTGAAGATCATGAGAAACACTTGAGGTTGATACTCCAAAAGCTTCTTAAAAATAAGCTTTATGTCAAGTTAAAGAAATGTGAGTCCTGGCTTGAGGAAGTAGCATTCCTTGGGCACGTGATATCAAATCATGGAATATCTGTTGACCTAGTGAAGAATGAAGTAATACAAAGCTGGGAGCAACCAAAGTCAGTGACTGAAGTACGTAGCTTTTTGGGCTTAGATGGTTATTATAGTAGATTCGTGGAAGGATTTTCTCGAATTGCCACTCCGTTAACTTAGCTAACTCAAAAGGATAAAAAATTTAGTTAGAGCAAGGAATATGAGAGGAGTTTTCAAGAACTCAAGAGGAGACTCATTTCAGCACCTGTTTTGACAATACCATATGGTTCGGAGGGATTTGTCATCTACAACGATGCTTCAGGCAGAGGGTTAGGATGTGTTCTCATGTAATATGGGAAAGTCATAGCCTATGACTCAGGACAACTCAAAGAATATGAGAGGAATTATTCTACTCATGATCTAGAGTTGGCAGCTATCATTTTTGTGCTTAAAATCTGGAGGCATTACTTGTATGGGGAGAAAGTGGAGATCTATACGGATCATAAAAGCCTCAAATATTTTTTCACCTAAAAGGAACTCAACATGCGGCAACGACGTTGGCTCGAGCTGTTAAAGGATTACAATCATACCATTCAATACCATCCTAGAAAAGTGAACGTAGTAGTTGACACGTTGAGTAGAAGATCATATGCGGGTACGAGTGCGATATTGTCAACACAAATGCCCATTTTGTATAACTTACAAATGATGGAGATAGAGTTAAAGACTCCAGGGACCCAGGTGATGATGTCAAATATACGAATAGAACTAACTTTAATTGATAAAGTTAAAGTTGGTCAAGCTACAGACCTGGAGCTGATGCGTATAAGGAAGAAAGTACAAGAAGGTGCTATTACGGAAGCAAGAATCGATGAAGAAGGAATACTTTGAGTCAACTCCAGACTTTGTGTTCCTAAGGACTCTGATTTGAAGTACAAAATCATGATGGAAGCACACAACACACCGTTCGCAATCCATCTTGGGAGTACCAAAATGTATCGTGATTTTTGACATACATTTTAGTGGAGCAATATGAAAAGAGAGATAGCATGTAAGACCCCAACTTTTATAAATAAAAATTATTTTTTTATAAAAATATTTTTTTGAATATTATGGTGTGGATTTGATATAATGTTATAGTTGTGGGTAATATTTACAAATTTTGTAAAGTAAGTAAGTTGTTATAAAATATTCGATTGGTTGGAGAATATTCATTTTAACAGGGAATATTTGTACGATGGAAAAATAATTGGTGGACCCCACAATGGAAGTATTGTCCGAGTTAGAAAACGACATAAATATCTTTTTATAAAAATAACGGCAAAATTTTTATCGTTAAACTATTTAAATACTTGGTGGTAAAAGTACAGTAATACGCGTGGTTGCGTAGTAGCACACGGTATTGATTATTAATGCTTACGTGAGAAGTCACTCAGCTATACTCAATTATTGCTACAGTAATTACTGCATAATATCTCTCATATTATTGATTCAATTATTGTCACAGTATCATCTGCATAATAATTTATATTTTTAAATCAATAATTGAGACGACAAATTTTTTCATATTATTATTTGTAATATTGACGATGTCTAGAAAGTTCAGTCAAGAAAAGGGGTTTGGTCACCTAATTGCGCACCAATAGGGAGAAATCCTTATCGGAAAGCCACCTCTTTCCTGGGAATGATCTGGTTGTTAAATATTGTGAGTTATAATATTAATGATTAATAAGTTCTTGTTAATTAAAAATGAAATTGATATTTCCATTGTGTTGGGATTATTAGTGTTAGTGGAAATCGACATTTATTTCGATAATAATTAATTTCTGGAGGTTAAATTGATCATTCGGGTAATTAATCGGATAAATGAGTAATTAATTGCCATTTGTTCACATGCATATAACTATTTGTTGACATGAATGGAACTATTGATTCACATGATGTACTATTGGGGAAGGTGGTGCAAGTTTGATAATGCTTGTAGGACTAAATTAAAATTGGAGGAAAAGATGAAGGTATTATACTGTAATAATTCGAGCCCCAAAATGTGTAATTATCAAAACTATGGTTTCCTATAAATAGAAGCTCATTCTTCTTTTATTCTCACCAATTCACTAAGACTCACAAGAGTAATTATAGAGAGAGAAGCTATAGAGAGAAAGAAGAAGAGTAGTCTGCTACTTCACTATTCCAGTATCCAGTCTTCTTCTAAGGTATGGGGTATTATTATTTTTAGTATTCCTAAGAAATAATATTTTCTTCTATACTCTGTAGTATGTGAGTAATATTATTTCGTTTAGTATTCCTAATTCTACACTCATTATGTTAAAGTATTGCTTCTATACTCCGTGAAATTATTAGAATATCCTTAAAATTTGTGCTTCATCTAGTATTGTTTCACAAGGATATTTTTCTGAACATTCTTGTTAAATTTTAAGCTTTTCATGCCAGAGTACTGTTCATGAAATACTATTTAAAAAGTACTATTTATGGGGTACTATTCACAAAGTACTATTCACGGGGTACTATTCATAAAGTACTATTCACAGGGTACTATTTACAGAGTACTATTCTCGAAGTAATATTCACAGGTGCTATTCACTCGGGTACTATTCACCCGGGGTACTATTCATGATAAAAATTAATTTCTTTTCTATCCAAATCATTTTTGATACAATATTATTCTTAAATTTTACTCCACAAACCAGTATCGTGTTCATAATTTGGACATTATTGAATTCTGGATAAATTAAATTATAAATCTTTAAAAATTTATAATTTGCTTTCTTTTAACTGAATTCTTATATCATTGTCATCATCCTCATGCTTACATTGTGATGAAAGTCATCCTTGGCTTACGTGCATAAATGGACTGGTGATTGGTATGATTATGACCAGGGATCCCTCGGTATAATCATAACTTGTAATGTTATAAATGATAAAAGTCGTCATTGGCCCATAGTGTAATGATGGACAGTTGTTGGTATGATAATGGCCATTGGTGAAAACACGAATATCCTTGGCCCGTAGTGCACGGATAATTCGTGGTCGTGATTCTAATGATTATCCTTGGCCATGATACAATGATGTGGATTATTTATTAAGTTGTGTCTCAGCGATAAAATTGATGATAAACTTTTTAAATCATATCATGCTCTACTTGACTCTTCTAATGGATTGCTTATTCCACTGCATTTAAACTTGATGTTTATTGTATTTTATCTGTTTAACACTGTTGAAGGCTAACGATAATTTATTCTGAATTATCTTAGTCATAATATTTCTTACTGGGCTAGTTGAGCTCACCCTTTTTCTTTCATTGTTTTCTTTAGGAAATGAGAACGTAGCTGGGACTAGTCAGGGAATGGAGTGATGGGCCGAGATGGTTGTTTTAGCAGTCCTCACTATTTAGTGTGATAATAAATGTAATGAGGATTGAATTTGAGTTTGGATATTGTCTATGAGACAATATTCGTGTAAAAACTCTCAGCTCATGTTTTATAATTAAGTTTGTATTTGTATTAAGTATCATGTATTTGGCGACCCAAGATGGGTGATGTATACCTATTTTGGGGGTGTCACAGTTGGTATCAAAGCTTAGGGATATGATCCATGGCTAAGATGTGAGACTAGAACTAGGAGGGGAGAGACGAGTAATTCCTTCGCTAGTATGACCTACCTAAGTTTATTTGTTATTTAATTGGTCGTTCAGAATATAGAAATAATATGTGGCATGTCAATTAACCTTTGTTTTCTGGAAATGTTTGAAAATGGCATCTGAAAATGTTGAGATCAGCAATGAAGCACATAAGACCGTTGAGTCACCAACGATCAATACCCAGGATAATGTACAACATATAGACAATAATCCTCAGGTAAACAAAAACACCGATCAAATGATGAACGATGGGATGTCCAAGGCTTTATGCAATTCATGTAACATCAGGCGAGAGCGGATCCTATTCAAAATGCAGGTGGAAACACTGGCAATTCATAGATGGTCACCGCTAAGCAATTCAAGGAGCTGGGACTATCGAAGTTTTGAGGAAAACCAAAACCACTTAAGGTGGAGACGTGGATAAAGCAGATCACCAAGATATTCGAAGTCTTGGGATGCTCCGAGGAGCAAAAGGTTCCCTTTGCCACCTTCATGTTGCAAGGAGGGGCGGATTACTAGTGGGAATCTGTAAAGTGTACTCAACCTTCCGCGCTGAAGAAGTCTTGGGAGAAGTTCCAAGAACTGTTCAATGAGAAGTACTTTCCCAAAAGTATTCGTCACATGAAGGAAGTGGAATTCATCAAGTTGGAGCAAAATAATATAACTGTGTCGCAATATGAGGCTAAGTTTACCGAGTTATCCCGATTTGCATCCCATTTGGTTGATAATGAGGAGCGTATGACGTGGATGTTTCTAAGAGGTTTGAAACCTAAAATACGCCAATACCTCATTTCTTATAAACTATGTTTGTATTCAGATATTGTAAATAGGGCTCAGTTATTGGAGCATGATAATGAGTCAACCCAACCAAAAGAGAGCAGTCAACAAAATGATAATACTAGTGGTAGTAGTCATCGAAGCGGTGATAACAAACGTAGAGATAATCAACATGTCAGAAATGGTAACCACTTCGATGGTAATCATGGACAAGGCAATAGGAGTAGAAATTTCAAGAAGAGGAGATTCAACAATGATGGAAAGACGTCAGCACCAGCACCCGTTGATAAAGAAGAAGAACAACCACCGATCGTATGCTTCAAATGTGGAAGGGAGGGACACGTCAGTCGAAACTGCACGATGCAGTCCAAAACGTGTTACAATTACGAAAAAAAGTCACCTAGCTCAATTTTGTCGTGTAGTAAAGCCAAGTCCAGTTGGGATGGTGACACCAAATGCCGTCCCAGAGAAGTCAAAGCCGGTAGTTCAAGGGAGAGCGTTTTTTGTGACGTCCCAAAAAGTGAGGAACCCGAACGAAGTCATCACGGGTAAGCTAATCATAAACTCTAGCAAAGTCTATAACTTATTTGATACCGGTTCTACCCATTCTTTTATTTCTCCTACTTGTGCTCAACGTTTAAATTAACTCTGGAGAAATAACACTTTGACTTATCTGTTGAAACTCTGTTCGGAGAAACCTTCATTACATCCACTGTTTATAAGTCTTGTTTGATTTAAATCGGTAACTGCACGTTACCTGTTGATCTCATCTCTTTGAAAATACTTGCATTTGATGTGATTTTAGGGATTGATTGGTTAACTACACATCATGCTAAAATTGATTATTTTTGTAAAGTTGTTAGTTTTCATAGTCCTAACCAACCTATTATGTGAGTTCAAGCAACCAAACCACTAAAGTCAATCACTGTCATATCGAGCCATAAAGCTATTCGTTTATTGAAAATGGATGTCAAGCTTTTTAGCCCATGTCACGGATTTAAACAAAAATACATCAGATTTAAATGATATATGTATTGTTAATAAATTTCCTGACGTATTCAACGACGAACTTCCTGGCCTACCCCTAGAGCGTGAAATCAAGTTTTGTATTGACCTTGAACCAGGTACAAAACTCATTTCCAAAGCCTCATATCGAATGTCTCTTATTAAACTTTAGTAGTTAAAAACCCAACAACAAGAATTGTTAGCCATCGGTTTCATTCGTCCTAGTATGTCTCCTTGGGGTGCTCCTATTCTATTTATGAAGAATAAAGATGGAAGTATACGACTTTGTATTGACTATCGGGAGTAGAATCATGTCACCATCAAAAAAAGGTACCCGTTACCTCGCATTGATAACCTTTTTGACCAGTTGCAAGGCGCTAAATTCTTTTCAAAGATCGATCTTTGTTCCAGATATCATCAGTTAAAGATTAAAACCGATGACATTCCAAAGACTGCTTTCAGAACTCAGTATGGACATTACGAATTCCTAGTCATGTCTTTTGGATTGACTAATGCTCATGCTGCCTTCATGGATATGATGAACCAAGTATTCAAGGAATATTTAAATCATTTTGTGGTCATCTTTATTGATGACATTCTCATATACTCCAAAAGTCATGAAGATCATGACCAACACTTGAGCCTGATACTCCAAAAGCTTCGTGAAAACAAGTTATATGCCAAGTTGAAGAAATACGAGTTCTGGCTTGAAGAAGTAGTGTAAGACCACAACTTTTGATAAATAAAGTCGAATTTGCTCTATTAATTATTCTAAAATAATAAGGGGTGGATTTAGTTAATGTGGTTAGTTATGGGTAAAATGTGCAAATTTTGCAAAGTAAGCAAGTGGTTATAAAATATTTATTGTTGTCGGGAAATATTTGTTTGGTCATGGAATAATCTTGTTGTCGGGGAATATTCGTACGAAGACACAGCCATTTGTGGGCCCCATAATGGAAAAAGATTGGATAAAGAAAATGATAATTTTGAGTTTTTATAAATGACGACGTAGTTGTTACCTTTAACACTGTTGGAATACTTGGTGGTTAAAATACAGTAATACGTGTGGTTACACAGTAGAACACGGTATTGCACAGTATTCTTGAATTATTGATTCTTACGTAAGAAGGCACTACTCAATAATTGTTACAGTAATTACTGTTCAATATTTTATTTTATTGATTCAATAATTGTTACGCTGATATTTTATATTATTGATTCAAAAATTGTCACTGCACAGTATTTTCCATTATCAGATCAATAATTTATATTATTTGAATAATTTTATTAGATAGCATTATTGGCAATTTCTAAGGAAGTTCTGTCTAGGAAAGGAGTTTGGTCACCTAATTGCGCGTCAGTAAGGAGAAATCCTTATCGACAAGCCCCCTCTTTCCTGGGAACTACTTAGTTGTCAATATTGTAGTTCTGTAATATTATTTGTGAATAAATAATTGTTGATATATATGTTAAGAAAATATTTATTCAATGTAGATTTAAATGGAGGAATTTTTAGCATATGACATTTGTTGAAAGTTGGTATTTTTTCTTTTCTGATAAAATAAATCATTCAAATATATTATTATAATATTACATTATAGTAGTATGATGTAATTATATAATAGTATGATTTTTATAATTTGAGTGGTAACATTATTATAGTAAATTCATGGTATAAAGTAAAATGAGGTGGAAGAGAATAAATTGAATTTGAATTCGTACTATATAAGCAATAATGTCATCGGAGCGATGAGGTATGTAATGATGTCATCGGAACGATGAGGTAAGCGACAATGTCATATATTATGGCTAAAAGACTATTTTACCTTTACTCTACCAAGCCTATAAATAGAAGCACATTTCTTCATTATTTTTCACTAATTCACTAAAGCTATAGAGAGAGAAAGTATATAGAGAATAAGAGAGAAAGAAGAAGCGTATTCTGCTATTACACTAGTGTAGTCTCCGAATTTTTATTAACGTAACGGGTATTATTTCTTTCGTATTCATGAAGAGAGTTATTTCTTTCAATACTCGTAAGGGTTGTTATTCCATTCTTTATTATTCTGTTGGAATAACCTGTCTATGTGGACTACCGCATGCACGGTGAAATCCTTTTGTTAATCCATTATTTATTATTCTGTGGGAATAACTTGTCTATGCGGACTACCGCATGCCTTATGAATAACCCTTCGTATTCATTTGTTATTAAATTATGGAAATGATCTGTCTACGCGGACTACCGCATGACAGTTGAAAATCTATTTGCAGTTTTGTATATTGTTCATTTCAGATTCCTAACTCTAAACTTACTATGGTAAGTATTTCTTCTATAATTCCTGAAATGACAGAAATTCTTTGAGTTTTGCGCTTCATCTAATGTCATTTCACTAGAATATTGGTCTAAACTTTCTTGTGAAATTTTTACCTTTTCATGTTGAGGTTACTATTCACGTATATGGCACTATTCACGTATACGACACTATTCACGAATACGACACTATTCATAGAAAAATTAAATTTTCTTTTTTTTGTCCAAGTTGTCTATTATGGTCATTATCTTTGATTGTATCCATGTTTTGATCTTCATTATTGAATTTTTCTCCACAATTGATTATTATGGAGTATTTTTGAACTTCGATAAACTAAAGTATGAATCCCTAATCTTTGTCTTTTTATCTCACTGGATTCGTTTTCTTTAAAAATATTTTTCATCATCCTCAGTCCCAAATGGTGATATAACTAAATATCTTTGGCCTGTAGTATGAAGATGATTGATTACTTGATGAATATCTTTGGCATGTAGTGCAAAGATGAATGATTACCTGATGAATATCTTTGGCCCGTCGTGCAAAGATGGACAAGTGTTGAGATGAACATGACCAACTGATGAATATCTTTGGCCTGTAGTGCAAAGATGAATATTTGATTCAAGATGTATATTGATTGATGTTACAGGGATAAAATATTGATGATGAACTTTTAAATCATAGAAGATAGTAGATTTCATTCTCTACTTAACTCTTCTAATGAATTATTATTTCCGCTGCGAATAGTGATCTAAAACTTGTTGTCCATTATATTTTATCTGATTTATTGAAGGCTAACGATAATTTGTTCTAATTTATCTTAGTCATAATATTCTTTACTGGGCTAGTTGAGCTCACCCTTTTCCTTTATGTTTCATTTTTCTTCTCAGGAAGCGAGAATATAGCGGGAACCAGTCGGGGTATAAAGTGATGTTTCAAGATAGTTGTTTTAGCAGTCCTCACTATTTTGTAAAATAGTGCATCAATAATTGTAATGAGGACTTATTTCAGTGTGAATATTGTCTAGAAGATAATATTTGTATTTAAATTCACAGTTTGCGTTGTCGTATTTTGTGCGATAATTGTATTAATGAAGTTGTAGTTGTTTTTGTATCATGTATTTGGCGACTCAGAATGGGTGTTGTATACCTATTTTGGGGGGCATCACAGTTGGTATTAGAGCTTAGAGATATGGTCTCTGGCTGAGATCGGGGAATAGAACTAGGAGGGGAGAGACGAGTAAATCCTTCGCTAGTGTGTCCTACCTAAGCTTATTTATTGGTCAGTCAGAATATAGGGGTATTATGTGGTACGTCATTTTCTTTAATTAACCCTTATTTTGTGGCAGTATTTGAGAATGGCAGCTGGAAATATTAACAATGGAGTGAATGAGACCGTGGAGACACCTTTAATCACCAACCAGGGGAATGTGCAACAGGAAGGCAATATTCCTCCTGTAAACAACAATACCGAACAAACGATAAATGATGGGATGTTTAGAAGTTTTTTGCAGTTCATGCTGTTAGGAATAAGCATGTGAATGATATTCCTGTTTATATATGATTTGATTATGATATAAATGAATGAATATGCAAGTATGCTTGCATTGAAAAAAGCTGTGAAGTCCTTTGATAGATAATAGGAACATATGTACAAGGACTTAGAATGAATTAATCAATTATGTTAGGTTGATCCTACATAAGAAAAATAGTTTTGTAAAGTCCTTAAAAAGAAATGATTTACAAAGACTATAAATATAGAAAGATCAAGCTTGTTAGGTTGATCTTATAATGTAATAGATAGGCTTGTCTGATCGTCGAGCACTACACAAGAAATCGTAGTCTGCCAGAAGAGTCAAGGAAAACTCGAGAGCTATTAAGGCAGAATCGTAGTCTACAAGATATTAGATCTCGGAGTTCGTAGACTGCCAGAAGAGACGAAGAAAGATCATAGTGTGTCGAGAAGAACTTCCTCGAAGCCATAGTCTGTTGAGGAAGTCATGTTCAGAATCATAGAGACAGCCTGTCTAAGAGCCGACTGAGCATCTGCCAAAGCCAAGTCAAGAATCATAGATCACACTCGGAGTCTTAGAAGTCTACTGATCAAATAAGTGGCATAGATTGTAGTCGAGCCAGATCAGATGAAGACAGTAAGCTTAAGGACAGAGATCGTAGAGTGTTGACATCTGATCTCGGAGTCGTAGTGTCTGTATAACCAAAGCTAAATCGTAAAGTGTAGAACTAAGGCTTCAACAAAGGTGCTCACAACGCCAAGACAAAATCATAGAGAAAATACAATTCTCAACAAATGAGCACTCCCAGAATATCCAAAGTGTGAAGCCTTTAGTCAGAGCTGCAAAGTTACACTCAACCTAAAGGAAACTAGAGAGCACTCAACGAATGGCTTACAAGCTATTAGAAGATCTAAGCACAAACCCAATCAGCATCTAGATTGAGTTGTAAAGCCATTCATGATGAAGTCTTCCAGAAGTTGATCAGAAGAAGACTTCAGTAAAAGTGACTGACTAAGGAAAAGTCAGCAAATGCAGTAGCTGTCAAATGAACAAAAGACAACGATCTTGGGGTCAACCAGGATCGTTGTATTTTCCAAGCAAAGAAGGAACTGATATACTTTACATAGAGATACTGGCCAGCTTCTGAAGAATAAGGCTAAAGTGATTAAGCATGGGTCAGTCAATTAATGATAAGTGAACGGGAGATCACAAGAAGAAAGCGAGCTGAGCCTGCCACAAATCTGAGGTGTCTTGCTATTCAGAAAAGACCAGAACAAGGAGTCAAGCTATCAGCTCCTGAGATCAGTCGTGGCAAATAGAAGTATTGAAGCACTATAAAATAGAAGGAAGAAGTGTTCTACATTGAAGATCCAATGAACACTCCTCAGGATCATAGTGTTCTCTCAACCAGTCAATGAGCAACATTTAACAAGACATTACGATCAAGTCCAAGAATATGCATCAGAATCGTAGAGTTCGATCATTTGAAGATTAAAGAATTGGCAACGGTTTAATTTGAAGAGTGATATTTGCATATAGCTTATTGAGAAAATCGATGCAAAAAATCAGATCATGATGTTCTAATCGAGAATTTAGAAAGTGAAATAAATATGACTACCTGCCTGAGACATCAAAGTGACATCTCTGACGAGGTAGGTGAAATAGTAGACTGCAGTGTTAGAAAGTTATAAAGGAGTTGTCATGTCACATCTACAGTCTACATCAAATAACTCCAGTTCTGCGAAGCAATTCAAATAGCTCCCAACGGCTACATTCCAACGGAAAGGTTATGAAGGAGTATAAATCAACAAGAGCTTCAAAGATCAAGAGTTGCTGAAGTTGCAGAATCGTTGAGTTATTGGAATTCTATATTGTTGACTCTACGAGTTCCACCAGAGCTAAATAGAACAAGTCTCAATGACAGTGAGACTACAAAGGTGGAAGTGAAACAACTTTGAAGAAGGAATCAAATAGACGAAAAGCTTCACTCAACAAAGATGAGAATACCACTGAAGATGGTAGCTAAGCTGAGAGGCGAGAAGGCCAAGAAGATAACATTCAAAAAAGTGGCGGAGTACAAAGAAGATCAAGAGAGCCACCCTACGAATCACCAAGAACCAAAAGCTGAATCAGAACATATGCAGAACCATGTCTGCAAACCACTCAAGAAGGGTTCAGGGAATGCTAAGTGCCAGATAAAGTCTACCAAAAGCTCAAACACTTAGTAAAACCCAAATGGTGATGGTGCACATCTGACATCAGATGAAGATGAGCAGAACAAAATGAAGATCAGTTGCACCATAGAAGATATGATCCAAACTCGAAGTAGAATGCAAAGAGGACCACGCCAAGCTGCTAAGTACAAAAGATGTTCAAGCTTAAAGACATCTTAGCAGCAAGGTACCAATAACAACATCAACAACAAAAAGAAACCAGGGCCTGAGGGGTCCTTGTCCGGAGGGACTAAATGAAGTTCCAAGCCTGCTGGTCTTGAAGAGTTCCTAGGGAACTAGAGGAGTTTCAAGCCTGCTTGGATTGAAAAGTTCTTAGTGAACTGAAGTTCCAAGGCTGTTGGCCTTGAAGGAATCTTAATGATTCAGGGTGCTGCCCTTCCTTAGTGGAAATCCTGTGAGTTAAAGCAGAAGAATAGATTAGGAGCTTGAGTCTCTGAACCACTTAAAATCCCTTGTGTCATTTACTTACTGTTATTTACATTATGTACTTAACTGCTATAACTGCTATGTATGTATTAACTGCTTACCACTTAACTAGTTCTAAGAACAATGTATGTATAATTATGAATATATCTATGAAGGGGATATTTTACTTATTCTACTGTGCTTGAAAAGATTCTTATGTTTGTCATTTGCTAATTCATTTGCAATAAAAAATAAACAGAAAAAGTTTTGAAAATAAAAAGGATCTATTCAACCCCCCCTTCTAGATTTATTGTGTGCCTATTGGGAATTAACAATTTATATCAGAGCATGTTTTCATGCTATATTCAAAAGCTAATCACTTTGAGTCTGATCCTAGGCACAAACATTGTTCTAAACATAGTTTAGTAGTCAGTCACTTGTAAATGTAGATGAGCTCACACGTTAGAAATATTATGTACAGGTAAATGTGTGTATGCACGTAAAGCTGCTCAGATTGGTCCACACTCTTAAATGTCATAACAATAAGACCAATCCTTGTCTATAGTCAATCTTGTAGTCTGAAGAACAGATATGGAAGCTCAAGGGGTATCAATAGTAAAGAGTCAAGCATCCACCAGACTGAAAGATGAAAAGGCCATATGTGCTAAGAAGTACTCATTCAGAGAAGAAAGAAGAATCTCTCAAATCTATATTTGGCCAACCAATAGCTAGATGCGAACCTTGAGGACTCAAGGTTGTCAAAGGACTAAAGATGTCAAGATTCTTTAAGCCTATATCTTCAAGACTATGACTGATTGATCAAAGGACAACTGGAGCAACAAGCTATCACAAGTGAAGGAAAAAGTATGCACATCAATGCCTAACCTCAGTATATCAAGATAAATGACTGTCAAGAAATTGACAATGTAAAGGTATGGTTCCTCATCAGTATAAATGTGTACATCATGTTGCACCACCTTATGCACTATAATAGTATTCTATCAAGAGACCATATTTTACTTAAAAAGGAGAAGAGAGAAAGTACATTGAAGTTGGAAACTCAAATGCTAACAAAATTTTTCTCTATCCAAGTTTTAGGTTGAAGATAACATCTTGAAAGAAGTCTGAAATAGGTCATAAGCATACTAAGGTTTAATTATTCTTAAGTGGAGTAATCTTTGCTGATGGGTTAGTATGTATGTACAAACCTATATTCTAAGTTTTTGATAACACATAAAGTATGATCAGTTCTAGAAGAGTATCATGAAGATTCATAGAAACTGATCACCTCTATGAATCAAACAAATGCAAATGAGTGACAAAGTTGATTCTCACTCTGTGAACATTTAAACTCTGTGAACATAACTAAGCAAATGATAAAACCATCAAAGAAAAAGAATGCTTTATTAAATTGGTTAATCTTATACACACTCATCATCATGCATCTTAAAATGTCATATCTAAATTGGATACATGTATGAATATAATTTTTGGTGATCAATATGATTAAATTTCAAATATATGAGGAACATGGATTTTGAAAGTTGACCTAGCAGGACCCATTTGACCATGGGTACCAAAAATATAAATTTATCTAACCTGCAGGTGCTTGGTCTATTTGACCACACTAAGGAATGCTAAAGTAGAAGACTTCAGTCAAGGAGATTCAACCAGCAGAAGGCTTAAGACATTTTAGAAATGATTTTTGACTAAATCTTTATTTGTCAAAGCCTGTCCTTGAAGACTTGATGAGCTAACATGGATTAAACCCACCTGGTTGTTGATCTCTATCGGGATGAAGATCATTCATGTAAAGAGGAAAAGGGTCTCATATGTTTAATCATCCAAAGCATATCATTTGAGAAGAACACTCGAGAAACTCATTATAAAAGCAGAACTCCACAAGTACAAACTGTCAAAGAAGACTATGTTCGTAGTTCTGTAGAGGGATCAATCCTGAAGATATCTACTTCTATGATTCAATGAGGTTTAAATGATTGAGATGACTTCAGCAAGAAGGAGATATGCAAGGCTGCCTTCTGATGCACATGAAGAAGAAGAACTCACACCTCTCTGAAAAGATAGTATCAACTACGGGGGAGTAGTGATCTGCTAAAGAACAGCAGCACTAAAAATATTAGAAGTGCACTATGAAGCAATATACCAGTAATAAAGTCCCAAAACTTTATGGCTGATGAATCAAATAAAGATCCATAGTCAGTAGGAACGTCTCAAAACGTACTACTGATAACCATGTAAACCACCCAACTCAAAATCGTGAAACACCTACGATCAAAACATTTGATCGTAGTGTAAGAGTAGGAGGACACCATGATTACAGCCAATGCAAATGTCTAAAGTTGGTAGATAAACTCCTCAGTAAAAAAGGTCAAATGAGATATCAGTTCTAATCACTTATAAAAATTTTCATCTGGAAAACGCCTCAGGGACAAACCTGACCCTTAGTTCAATATAAGAGGTTGGCCCTTCCTGAGGTACCTTAACGCAGAAGGAATGCTTAGTCATGTTCATCTCAAGGACCAGAACAAATGACGTTCGTAGAGTAGATTATGAAGTGAACTCGACGATTGTAGTGCAACCTCAACGATCGTAGAATAGGCTCGACGATCGTAGTCTACCCAAAGGAGACACTAGCTCATGGGAAGCTCAGAAGAAAAGGGCACATGCTCAACTATTCAGATCGTGTGGAGATAAGATCGAAAGCGGTTTGGAAAGATGTCCTGTAGACTTACCTCAGACGTTCAGCACCCAAACTATCATGAGATACATCAATGGTTAAGTCATGAAACTTCAAGATGAGGATTAGTGTCAAATCATTAACTAAAAAATCCCTCAGAAAATGATCATTAAGTCGACAAAGAAAATCATAGAGTCCACAAGCTACCTCATCAAGCTACTCTACGTACTAAAAAGGTCAATGGTCAATCTACGTCAGTAATGCCATTTCCTTAAAAGAATATTAAAACTAAATAACTGTTCAGTTTATGGGGAGTTGCAGTTTCTTATTGGGCATCGTGCAACCAATGAATGGCTGACACATCATAGCTTATGCAGAGTCAGAATGAACTATCATAAAGACAAATTCAAAATGTTCATACAATTACCAGAAGCTATCGAACCTCTCTTCCTCCCTTTTTCAAACCCTAAAACCCTCTTCAACGCCTGAATACATCAAACCTCAAGCTTCACCCAAATCACATTCAAATATCTCTCACAAGACTTTTGAGATTAAAACCCCATATACTTTAAACTGTTCAAATAGCAGATTGGAGTGTAATCACTAGCATTCAGCTTGGAACCAAGACATTTGAGAAATCCGAAAAGAAGTTCAGAGATATTCTTGAACTTGTGAAGAAGGCTAGATTCTCAGAATGTCTTGAGGAAAACACTCGAATATATGTTGAACTGGTTAAAGAATTTTACTCAAATGCAACCATAAATTCTGGAACCCTTTCCACCAAGGTCAAAGGTCATATTCTGAAGCTGAAATAGTCCGACATCAATCAATGCTTAGGTTTTCCTGACCGAGGACTGAAAAACCTTGATGAAATCGATACTAAACAAGCAAAGGAGATTATGTTGTACAAAACAAACCCGAGTATGAAGGACATAAAGAAAAAGGAGTTTCCTGAAGAATTTGAGTTTCTTGCTGAAATAGTGGGCAAATGTATACTACGTAAGGATACTACACATGACACTGTGATTAATCAACAACTAAAGATTATGTCTGCAATAGTTCTGAAGAAGCGTATAGACTTTGGAGATATCCTGCTCGATCAAATTTCTAAATGGCTTGAAAAGGCTGAGATGAAGAAGTCTACGGATAAACCCCTTACAAAGGTTTTTCATGGAAGACTCTTGAGTATTGTGCTGAATAAGAAACTGGGAAGTAATATAAAGGATGATGAAGGAGAACCTCTGAATGTCCATAAAGTGATGTCTCCACAACTGTTTATAAACTGGAAGAAAAATCCCAAGGAAAATAAAAGGCTAATAATAACTAGGAGTAACAGAAAGGTCTCTACAAATAAGAGGAAGACACAAGAGGTGGAAAGCTCTTCATCTGATGACTCTGTATCGGTAGCAGCCACACTAGCAAAGAAGAAGTCTAAGATTGTGAAGAATACAGAGGCTCCATCAAGCCGTCTCTCCACTGACAAAAAGAGGCATGAAACAGGAGAAGAAAAAGTTTCAATTGCAGAAACCCCAAAGAAAAGAAGGAGTAACGGACTACTCCATGGGTCATAGAAGAAAAAAACAAAGATGATGAAGAAGTCAGTTCTAGTAACTCAAAGGAGCCTATCTACTCAAGAAGATAGGGAAGACGTAGAGTTTAAAAATGAGAAGGGAACTGAGAGATTCAAGATTAAACTCTTAAAGAACAATTTCAATAATGAAGAAGAAGTTGAGTCTATGAAAGAAATAGCCAAATCTGATAATGATGAAGAATGTACAAGTCATATGGATAATCCTCAGAGTAGCCACTCTGCTGCTGAAGAACGTATGAAAGATGAAATAATTGGATCTCCAACTACAAATGCTCCAACAAGCTCATATGATGGCTCAAAAGATGTTGAGTCTGAGGAAGAATGACATGTTCCTACCATTGCTAAACATCAAGGAAGCTTATTTTGTGATACAGAGGCTTTAGATTCTGAAGAAGAAGATAAGTCTGAAACCCCTATAGCTGATCCTTCAATAAGAAGAAAAAGCAACAGACTGGTTGCTAAATTTATCTCAAAAAGGATAGGAGAACACTTCACTGCTGTCATTGAATTGAGTGATGATGAGTTTGAATCCACGGAAGAAAATGTTGAAGAAGAAGAAGATCAAGAGATGGAAAAAAATTCTAACCAAGAATCAGAGGAACACACTGATGAGTCTGATAAAGGAAGTTTATAGAGGTCTAACTCCAACCCCAAACAAAATAAAGATGGAAAAGACTCCAATTCTGAAACAGACGAGCTAGAAAATTTTCACATTCCTAATCTTGTAAATAGCAAGAAAAAGATTGTAGTAGAAATTGATGAATAGTGAGGATGTGCTCCCCGGTAGATGGATCAATCATGAGAATGAAAGGCTAAATGTGGTAATGATGACTGTAGAAAATGCGCTCAATAATCGCAAGGCTATGAAACTAGACACCTCAACTGTAATATATGAGCCTAAAGTTATGAACCATGTAATAAGATGGTTTCACCCTTATGAGATCCCAAATTTTATGAAATAAAAGTATTCCATTTTTTTATTTTGGTAAATAGTTAAATTGATAAAAGTTTAAAGTTAATGGTCATATGTGATATTTTTTTAAAGTAAACAAGTAGTTATAAAATAATTGGTAATAAAAGTATAGTAATACGTGTGGTTACATAGTAGCACATGGTATTATACAGTATCTTTGATTATTGATGCTTATGTTATAAGTCACTCAGTTTATTCAATTATTGTCACAATATTTTATATTATTAAATCAATAATTGAGACAACAATGTTATTCATATTATTATTTGTAATATTGACAATGTCTAGAAGTTCTGTCAAGGAGAGGTTTTGTGACGCCCCCAAAATAGGTCCACACGACCCATTCTGAGTCGCCAGATATCACACTACAAAAATCAAATATAAACTACATCTATACAACTGCGGAAATATCATGCAGAGTACGACAATAGATAAGCTGTGAGTTTTAATACAAATATATGTAACTCTCATGGTGCCTCGACCACAACATCTTACAATGATACTTTACATAAAGGTACAGTCAATAACTATTTTAGAAATTAAATCTTTGGAAAATACTCAAGGAAACCTTCGTACATGGGAGGCCATGCGTCTAGGTTATGATAGATATCATATGTACACAGAATTATCCTTGTTTGACCCAATAGTCCCCAAAGAAAAACAGGAAGATTGCTATCATCTTCTTTCCAATGGTGAGTCTTCTCTTGACATAAAATTATCTCCATTGTCTCCAAGTGAGAATTATATTTCAAATAAACTCCAAGATTATATAGGTAGTGCTCGTAGATATACTCAGCAAGTGGATGTGCAAAACCCTATCTTATGATAACACGAGGTTGTATGTCATTAGACATCTTGTATGATAGTGGCAAAACACCCTTCCAAAGTTAGGTTCACCTCACCCTATTCGGTTCACCAAAATTAAATATCAAATGACGTATACAATACGACACACTTATCTAAAGTTCTCAATAAAATTATTTCCATACTATTTAGGGAGAACCTCAACAGCTATAGACCACCGTTCTATTCTCCTGTTACCCCCGCTTGACCCAGCTACACTCTTATTACCTGAAAGGAATTGTGAAGCAAAAAGGGTGAGAACAACTAGCCCAGTAAAGAATATCATGACTAAAGATAATTTACATCATCAATAGCCTTCATCAATAATAAATCAGAGATTTAGAACATATGGTAGATGATAAAACTTTTTAACCATAGTTACAGCGGAACGAGAAATACATTAGAAGAGTCAAATAGACCATCAGGTCTATTATATTCTCCATGTTAAAAGTCCACCAATAATGTTTTATCCCTTTAACATCAATCAACAATTCCTATCCATAATCATATGAATAACTCATAATCATAATTGTGATTCTAAATTCCTCTTCGCACTCAGGACGAAGATAATTTTCATCACCTATCTTTACCTAAAATATCAAAAATCATGGTTATACCAAATCGCAATTCCTGCTCATAATTATACTAATAAATTCATCTTTTTACTACGGCCAAAGATATTAATTAACAATTCATCTTTGCACTACATGCCAAAGACATACAACTGTATTTTAGAAGAGTCAAGTAGAGCATGATATCTACTATCTTTTACAAATTAAAAGTGTATACTCAATATTTTATCGCTGAGACTCAGCTTAATAAATAATTCACATCATCGAATCATCCCTGCACTACGGCCAAGGATATTCATGTAATCATCAATGGTCATAATTATACCGATTAATTCTTGGTTATAATCATACCAATAACTGTCCATCAATGCACTACGGGCCAATGAGGACTTTTACCACATCATCTATAACATTACGGGTCATAATTATCCTGAATGATCCCTTGTCATAATCATACCAATAAACAGTTCATCTATGCACATAATCCAAAGACACTCATCAATCAATAGTTCATCTTTGCACGTAAGCCAAAGTTATACAACTGTAAAATCAATAATCAACAGTCCATCTTTGTACGTAAGCCAAAGATATACAACTATAAAACTAATAATCAACAGTCCATCTTTCCACGTAAGCCAAAGATATACAACTGTAAAACTAATAATCAACAATCCATCTTTGCACGTAAGCCAAAGATGACTTTCATCATAATATATGCATGAGGATGATGACAATGATATAAGCATTAATCAAACAAAATTAAGGATAAATATTAAAGACTTTAAATTTATCCAAATATTATCAATCACTTAATAAACTCATAATCTAATATTATTAATATTATAACAATATTTTAATTACTTCTTAAACTTATAAATAATTTATTTCAATTATTTACACTTTACCAAATAATGCATTGAATCATTCAAAAATGTCATACTCATAAGATTTCATCACCAATAATCAAATCCCTCATCAAAATCTGCATATACCCTACATAGGATTCCCAAGCCATAAAATCCTATTTTCCAATTTTTTACTTCACATAACATATTTAATTCATTTACTCATAACTAGTTCATTTTCATGAAAAATACCAAATCGATCCCAAAAATATTTCTTTTTTGGGATTTAGCAGGATATAGTCCCATATTGAACATATATTTTTCTTGAAATTTTAAAATTCATTTACTATTTTTCATATGGCCAAAACTGCCGAATATTTAGACATTTATCATAAATTGTACTTTTATCCAAAAATTCCAAAATTTATAGGGTATACTCTTGTTATGAACATGTACTCCCAATAAAAATTTTACCAATATTGGAGTTAACCACAAGGAGATTGTTGGGTAAAATCTAGTTACGCACAACACGCAAGTATACGTGGTCAACAAGTAATAAAGTGATAAGTTGAGTATCGTTCCCACAGAGAATTATTTAATAAAAATCACCAAGTACTAACCCGTAACCAACTCAATCTTATTTAAATGAATGAATTACAAACTATATAAATTAACTACTAATCCACTAATTAAATTAAGACTATGGAGATTTAAGATCACAACTTCACTTATTGCTTCATTTAAGTTAACACACTTCTCATCCATTATTCTCCATCCCGAATTGTTAATCAGGAACACTAAAGTAGTATTAACCACCTCTCGATGCACTAATACCGTATTAACGTCAATCCATAATTAAGATAGAAATCCGTTAAACACCTTAATCAACTAACCCACTATATCTCTATGTGAATTACAATTGAAGAATGTTGAAGAATAAGTTCTCTACCCGATTACATGCGATGTCAAGCATATCTCTACCTTAACACTCATCAAGTTTAAGCTATTAACAAAATCCTGAACACATGCTACCATGATTAGATCTAAATCTATACTTCATCTCTCGAGTTTATATAGATTATCACGGTAATTGATGGCCAAGCAATAGAACAATAATAATAAACACAATAGACAATCCTCTAAATAGAACATAATAATTAATAATGAAGCATATTAAAATAAACTACACAATAAGATCCATTGTAATCTCAAACAAAGAATTAGTTCATGATTATTGAATTTAAACTAAGAATCCACAATTGAATACACATTAAAAGATAAAGATAGAAGAAGATGAGAAGAAATAATCTATTGTGTGTAGATTTGATGTTCCCTCCTTGCTCCTACTTTGAATCTTCAATGGTCTCCAAGTTGTTTCAATCTCCCAATCTAATTAGAACTAGTGTTTTTCTCTAATTTACTCTAATCTAATTTAATAGAATGCTCTCTAATCTCCTAATAATCTCCTCTAATCTGTGTTATTCCCCTCCTTTTATAAGCCTTTGTACATGTCTTTTAGTCATCTTGGAAGTCCTTGAATCAAACAACTCAAAACAATCCTTTTCGGACTCAAATTCGGACAAAATCTAGTCTTTCTCGCATAGGCCAGCCCCGGCTGGCCTTTTCCCTTGCAAAAACCCAGCCCCGGCTGGGTAGTGATCTGCTAACATGCTCAGGAACCCAGCCCCGGCTGGATCCTAAGGCTAAAAACGCCCAGCCCCGGCTGGACACCAATCTGCCAACACAATTTTCTGCTGGAACCTCCTCTGCTAAAACTACCATAACTTCTAAACCGAGAGGAGTTAAGAGTCCTGCGACCTATCAAAGCGAAGCTATCGACAAGATCTATAACTTTCATTCTTTGAACTTTGAGAAATAACGAACGCATGATGGTCGAAATTGGACTGGAAGTGACTGCTATGAAAATCACCACCCAAAAAGGTGAAGTTCAACGTCCGTTGGTAGAAATGTCATAACTCTTTCATCCGAACTCCGATTTGAATGATTCAAGATGTTCCAGAAAGCTAAGAAAACTTTCTACAATATGGTCCAATCTCCAAGCCAAGAATATGAATTGAACATAAAAGCATAAACGATGTCCGACTTGCTTTTTCCTTGCATTTTTCTTACTTTTCCTTCCCAATAATCGCTCACACCGCTTCCAAACGTATAACCTACAAAACGAACACAAAATACATGAAAAGTAACTAAGACACATGAATAAAAATAACTAATTCAAGTAAAAGATACCGGATAAGTAGGTATAAAACCTACTTATCAAATACCCCCAAACTTAAACCGTTGCTTGTCCCCAAGCAACACAACATAATGCAATGCAATGCAATGAAATGCAACTAATCTATATGCCTACGAATCCAGCAGTATTGATAAACACAAATCTATTCAACCGGCCTTAGAGCAATCAAGTAAACATAATAATACTTCATATCAAAACCAATCAACAATTTCCTAGTCAATCATCAAATCTTAAACTGTTATCACTTGTATAGTGCGTGTGTGCTCCACAACAATGTTAACTGATATAAAATCAAATTTAACACATAACAAGTCTCTTCGAAGGCATCATACAGTGTAAACTTAAGAAATCCAAAAATAAGCTAGATCCAACAAAAATCAAACAATTACCAATATTCAGGGTTAACATGGGATACTTATGCTTTATTTTCATATACGGGGGCTTTTTGCTCTTTTCCCGTTTTATTATTATTATTTCTTTTTTTTTTACTTTTTAACCATGACTGTGCAATGTCTCATTCCATTAGGCTAACAGTGCTACCCCTTAGCGAGCTTTCGACCAAGGACTCCCAGACCATATAAGACCTTAGGGTGCTAGGTTTTAAGATACCCCTTCGGGTGTACTTGCTCAAGTAACAAAGGCCCCGAAACAAAACTAGCCACGGTATTTTTTTTTTTTTTTGAAGCTTATATATCCCAAATTTTTTTCCCAAACTTAAGTTTTTGTCTAAATTCAGTCATCTCCGCCTATTCATGTCTTTCATTCATCCAAACTAGTATTATCCTTAAGAAGTCCATTATGTATAAATTTAAACTTAATCAGCCAACAAATTGTTTTTACTGTGCTATCCTTATTTTTGAAGCTTCCAACAGAAAAAGACTCAATTCATAACAAGAAATCACATCAAAAGCTCTAATACTTAGTATTATACTTGTCTACTCAATTCCATTCTCATCATTGGCCAAAATAAACTGAACTATCTAACAACTGGACTCATGCAAGATGAATATAGTAACTAACTATTATTTTTGAATATTTGATTTTTTTTTAATAATGAACCTAAACTATATTAACAACATATGCAAAATAACATAACATAAACTAAACATGCGATAATGAACCTAAACAAAACTCCCCCAAACTTAGCAATTACAATGTCCTCATTGTAAGAATATAGCGGTAAGTAGAAGAGAACTTCCCTGTAATCAGCTAAGCGTGAGTTGATGGTGGCGATGGTGATGACAATCATTTTCTTATCCATTGAACCTCCAATACCTGCAATGAAGAGAGACAACATGGATTAGATTATAAGAGAGCTTAATAAGTAAATTAATTCCTATCTACTAAATAAACTAGTAAAGCATATAAATATAAAAATTTCTGGGTTGCCTCCCAGTCAGCGCTTGATTTATAGTCTTTCAGCCTGACTTTGTCTGGTCAATGCTATCCAATTCCTCTTCGAAAGTTGAGAAACCCTCCATCCATCGGAAATAATATAGCTTTTGGTAGGTTCCCATTTGTGATAGCCATCAAGTTAAAGTCACCTAGCATGCTTTGTTTATATAAGATTAGATTGAAGAACGTCCAACATCTAGTCGTTT
Source organism: Panax japonicus (assembly GCA_020205505.1). Classification (NCBI taxonomy): domain Eukaryota; kingdom Viridiplantae; phylum Streptophyta; class Magnoliopsida; order Apiales; family Araliaceae; genus Panax; species Panax japonicus. The sequence goes on from CM035093.1 coordinate 63,673,156, forward strand.
TCTCCATTGTGTCTGCGAATATATTCTGGCATTGAGGCTTGTCAGACACAACAATCTCTTCTTCTATCTTCTCCAACTCATCGCACCATGGCTTCGAAGTTGTACTCGCTTTTACGTCACATGGAGTATTGCCAATGACATGACTACCAATTGGACAAGGTTTTGCAAATCTAACCAGATTCTTGAACTGTGGAGGAGAAGTCACTTGAGGCATAAATAACATAGGCTCATCATCGTTGATTCTCACAATTAGTTCTTCACCGACCTTGTTATCATTATTCCTACTTGTCTCCTCTTTTTCAACATCTCGAGGCTCATCTAGTTGTAGATTTGGTTCAGGTTCTTCGTCAATTTCGTCATCCATGTCATAAAACCAAGTGTTTGGAGGAAGGTTGCTTACGGTTTTGGTCATTTGCTCTATCTGATCCGCAAGATTTTGAATTGACCTCGCTTGATTACTCATTCTCTCCTCATTTGATGCTATGAACTTGGACACCAATTCCTCCAACCTTGACTTTTCTTTTTCAGTCTCAGAAGCCATGTATTGAGGACCATTGGTTGAGGCAGTGAGGAGTTGTTCCATTCGATTATTAAAATTTTGGGTTGATAACTCCTGACTCATTATCATCTCTTCTTTTTCTGCTATAATCATTAACATGAATTCCTTGAAATCTGAATTGTCTTCTTGTTGCATTGGAGGTTGATTTGAGAAATTTGATGGATATGTTGGATTTGGAGCAGAGTATTGGTCCTGATAGTTGTATGAAGAATCCGGGTGATACCCCCAAACTTGATGGTAATTATCATATGTATACTGGTTGAGGTATACACCACCTTGTTTTCGCCGCCCAAAACTAACGGTGCATTGATGACTCGGATAGTTGCCAGCACAATAGTCACACATGATTGCCACCCTTTGACTCTGTTGGGCTGCGATAACGTCCAACTTCCTCGAAAGTTCTTTAATTTGTGCTGACATTGCGAAAAGTGTCGCGAGTCTGTCAATCTCCTTTTCTTTTGGTTGAGTCATGTTCGTGTATGGCCATTGATACGCAAAGTCATCCATGGTACCTGAAAAGAGAGAAATATAGGAAGAGAATTAAAAATAAAAATAAAAATGTTTAAATTAAGACTAATTTGATTGAAATTAATATTGGTTAAAAATATTAAACTAATTCCCCGGCAACGGCGCCAAAAACTTGTTGGGTAAAATCTAGTTACGCACAACACGCAAGTATACGTGGTCAACAAGTAATAAAGTGATAAGTTGAGTATCGTTCCCACAGAGAATTATTTAATAAAAATCACCAAGTACTAACCCGTAACCAACTCAATCTTATTTAAATGAATGAATTACAAACTATATAAATTAACTACTAATCCACTAATTAAATTAAGACTATGGAGATTTAAGATCACAACTTCACTTATTGCTTCATTTAAGTTAACACACTTCTCATCCATTATTCTCCATCTCGAATTGTTAATCAGGAACACTAAAGTAGTATTAACCACCTCTCGATACACTAATACCGTATTAACGTCAATCCACAATTAAGATAGAAATCCGTTAAACACCTTAATCAACTAACCCACTATATCTCTATGTGAATTACAATTGAAGAAGGTTGAAGAATAAGTTCTCTACCCGATTACATGAGATGTCAAGCATATCTCTACCTTAACACTCATCAAGTTTAAGCTATTAACAAAATCCTGAACACATGCTACCATGGTTAGATCTAAATTTATACTTCATCTCTCGAGTTTATATAGATTATCACGGTAATTGATGGCCAAGCAATTAAACAATTAAGTCCAAATCACAATAGACAATCCTCTAAATAGAACATAATAATTAATAATGAAGCATATTAAAATAAACTACACAATAAGATCCATTGTAATCTCAAACAAAGAATTAGTTCATGATTATTGAATTTAAACTAAGAATCCACAATTGAATACACATTAAAAGATAAAGATAGAAGAAGATGAGAAGAAATAATCTATTGTGTGTAGATTTGATGTTCCCTCCTTGCTCCTACTTTGAATCTTCAATGGTCTCCAAGTTGTTTCAATCTCCCAATCTAATTAGAACTAGTGTTTTTCTCTAATTTACTCTAATCTAATTTAATAGAATGCTCTCTAATCTCCTAATAATCTCCTCTAATCTGTGTTATTCCCCTCCTTTTATAAGCCTTTGTACATGTCTTTTAGTCATCTTGGAAGTCCTTGAATCAAACAACTCAAAACAATCCTTTTCGGACTCAAATTCGGACAAAATCTAGTCTTTCTCGCATAGGCCAGCCCCGGCTGGCCTTTTCCCTTGCAAAAACCCAGCCCCGGCTGGGTAGTGATCTGCTAACATGCTCAGGAACCCAGCCCCGGCTGGATCCTAAGGCTAAAAACGCCCAGCCCCGGCTGGACACCAATCTGCCAACACAATTTTCTGCTGGAACCTCCTCTGCTAAAACTACCATAACTTCTAAACCGAGAGGAGTTAAGAGTCCTGCGACCTATCAAAGCGAAGCTATCGACAAGATCTATAACTTTCATTCTTTGAACTTTGAGAAATAACGAACGCATGATGGTCGAAATTGGACTGGAAGTGACTGCTATGAAAATCACCACCCAAAAAGGTGAAGTTCAACGTCCGTTGGTAGAAATGTCATAACTCTTTCATCCGAACTCCGATTTGAATGATTCAAGATGTTCCGGAAAGCTAAGAAAACGCTCTACAATATGGTCCAAGCTCCAAGCCAAGAATATGAATTGAACATAAAAGCATAAACGATGTCCGACTTGCTTTTTCCTTACATTTTTCTTGCTTTTCCTTCCCAATAATCGCTCACACCGCTTCCAAACGTATAACCTACAAAACGAACACAAAATGCATGAAAAGTAACTAAGACACATGAATAAAAATAACTAATTCAAGTAAAAGATACCGGATAAGTAGGTATAAAACCTACTTATCAGAGATATAAGGGTTTACTTTTAAAATAGTCTTTTCCCATAAAATCCATAACTCTTAATCTATACATCCAAAAATCGCCATCTTTGGACACAATATAGTAAACTCATCAAATTATCATTTTAAATTTTTCTAGAATTTTTGAGGGTCAGAAAAATTACGAAACTGCAAATGGATTTTCACCCACCATGCGGTAATCCACGTAGACTGATCATTTCCACAATTTAATAAGGAATGAATACAAAGGATCATTCACCATGCATGCGGTAATCCACATAGACAAGTTATTCCAATAGAATAATAAAGAATGGAATAACATAAGAATTCACCATGTATGCGATAGACCGCACAGACAGGTTATTCCCAACAGAATAATAAAGAATGGAACCAGGTCATGCGTAATCCGCATAGACAGGATGTTAAAGAATGGAACCAGGTCATGCGTAATACGCACAGATAGTATATTCCAACAGAATAATAAAGAATGAAATAACAACAGAATTCACCAGGCATGCGATAGACCGCACAGACAGGTTATTTCAACAAAATAATAAAGAATGGAACCAGGTCATGCGTAATCCGCACAGACAGGATATTCCATCATAATAATAAAGAATGGAATAATAGAAGAATTGCACCATGTATACGGTAGTCCGCGTATACAGGTTATTCTAACAGAATATAAGGTATGGAATAACAATAGCTCTCTTCATGAAAACGAAGGGAATAATACCCCTTACCTTAGAAGAAACTGGATACTGGAATAGTGAGGTAGCAGACTTCTCTTCTTCTTTCTCTCTATAATTTCTCTCTATGGTAATTGCTCTATAGGTTTAGTGAATTGGTGAGAAATAAAGGAAGAATGAGCTTTTATTTATAAGAAAATATATTTTCGATAATTGCACGTTTTGGGGCTCGAAATATTATATTACAATACCTTCAACTTTTCTTTTATTTTTAATTTAGTCATGCAAGTATTATCAAACTTGCCCCACCTCCCCTAATAGTAAATAATGTGAATTAATAGTTCATTCATGTGATTTAATAGTTATAATCATTTGAAAATACGAATTACAGTATAGTACCTCCATCTATAACTTAGTAATGCAAGTATTATCAATCTTGCAACACCTCCCCTAATAGTACATGAATGTGAATCAATAGTACACACATGTGAACAAATAGTTATAATCATGTGAATCAATAGCAATTAATTGCTCATTTATCCCGTTAATTACTCGATTGGTCAATATAACTTTCAGACATCAATTACTATCAATGATGAATGTTATTAAAAATTGAAGTTGAGTTTGGAGTTGAATTTTGAGACGCGGACGTGATATTTGAGTCCGAAACGATGAAATTGGTAGAAATAGACTATAAACACAAAATTTGATGGGGTTAACTTTTTGGTCAAAAAAGTCAACAGTTGACTTTTTCAGAAAACTCAAACTTCAAAATTTCAAAAATAAAATTTTTGAGAAAAATATTTCTATTGTGTTGGGATTGTTAGTGTTAGTGGAAATCGACATTTATTTCAATATTAATTGATGTCTAGAAGTTATATTGACCAATCGGGTAATTAACCGGATAAATGAGCAATTAATTGCTATTGACTCACAAGATTATAACTATTTGTTCACATGTGTGTACTATTGATTCACATTCATTTACTATTAGGGGAGTTGGTGCAAGATTGATAATACTTGCATGACTAAGTTAAAAATGGAGGTATAGATGGAGGTACTATACTGTAATTCATATTTTCACATGATTATAACTATTGATTCACATTATTTACTATTAGGGGAGGTGGTGCAAGTTTGATAATACTTGCAGGACTAAATTAAAAATGAAAAAAAAGAGGGAGGTATTATACTGTAATATTTTGAGCCCCAAAACGTGCAATTATCGAAACTATATTTTCCTATAAATAGAAGCTCATTCTTCCTTCATTTCTCACCAATTCACTAAAGCTATAGAGCAATTATTATAGAGAGAAATTATAGAGAGAAAGAAGAAGAGAAGTCTGCTACCTCACTATTCTAGTATCCAATTTTCTTCTAAGGTAAGGGATATCATTATTGTGTAAGGGGTATTATTTCTTTCGTATTCATGAAGAGAGCTATTATTATTCCATTCCTTATTATTCTATTGGAATAACCTATCTATGCAAAGTACCGTATACATGGTGAAATTCTTCTGTTATTCCATTCTTTATTATTCTGTTGGAATATCATGTCTGTGCGGATTTCGCATGACCTAGTTCCATTATTTATTATTCTGTTGAAATAACTTGTGTATGCGAAGTACTGCATACATGGTGAAATTCTTCTGTTATTCCATTCTTTATTATTCTGTTGGAATATCCTGTCTGTGCGGATTTTGAATGTCCTAGTTCCATTATTTATTATTCTATTAGAATATCCTGTGTGATAACCCGATATTTTTTTCATATAAATAAATAAGAAATTTTGCATATAATTTTTTATTATTATTATTTTAATGATGAGAATATGTGTCAAGTAATGTGTATGATAAATGCAAATATGTTTAGCCTGAAAAATTATAAATAATTTTAAAATTATTGATCATTACAAATTATATTCTTATAGTAATTAATTTTTGTAAGCAGAAATGTTTTTATTAATTATTTTTCATGAAAACATGATTTTATATTATTTAAATAATATATGAAATGACAATTAGAATTATAATAATAAATATTTTATTATATGAATTTGTTCAGAATATTTAAGTTAATTATTTTAACTTAATTATTAATGTTGTATATGAAAGATAAATTAGATATGGAATCCAAACCCTAAATTTAGATTTTTATCAAGGGATGAGAATAATAATATATTATTAATTATATTTTGATTTTTCAGTGCTATAAATATGTACTGTATATTTGTAGACTGATAATGATTGGTCAATTATGATAAATTATGTCATAACCCTTATATCATGTTGTTAAACCTTAATTGTTAAACTCAGTTGTGAGTTCAAGGCTGAGTAGTAATTGTGTTATATGTATTATACTATGTATTATAGAATTTCTGTAATTAGGAGAAACCCTAATTATTATTTTGAAAACCCCAATTTGCTAAATTTAGAAACCCTAATTATTATTTTAGTAAATTATAATATTAATTAGGAAATCCTAATTATTAATTTGGTAACCCTAATAATATTATGGAACCTTAATATTTAAACCCTAATTTTCATATTAATACCCTAATTTTAAATTAGTGTCTTTAATTAAAATTTTATTACACTTTAATTTTATTTTTTTAAACCTTAGTAATTAGTTAGGAAATTGTAAGATTTAAAATCTAGTGATTAAACCCTAGATTCAAGTCCTTGGACAAGAATACCCTTGAAATTATAAGTAAAATTATTATTATGCCCTTTTTGTCCCATTTGATGCATTATTGTTAGCCAAGTCTTTGCAAAATCTGGCAGCCACCCTACACTAACCTAGTTATGAGCTATAACACTCCTAATCTCGGCCATGTGATCATCTAATACATTGCATACATGTTGTACATATAGATTCAAGAGAGAGAAAGTGCACATTTAGCCTAAATTGTTCACTTATACTTGGTCAAATTCTCTCAAGCTCAAACCCACTCTATATAGCTACATTAGATCGTAATTACTACTACTAGTATTTTTATAGCCTGTAACAAGGCAATGAATCTTAATAAGTTTGATATAAGTTTTACAGTTTTCTATTTTTGTTGGTGTTTCGCGCTTAATGTTTCTGTCTTCTACTTTCTAGTTTCTACAGTTTAAAAACCATGCTAGTTCTTGTTCCTGTTATTGATATAATGCAGTAATGTTCATATAATCCCATTCTTGTTTACTTTATTTATGACTACCATTTTGTCAATTATTATAGAAGCTGAAAGTATCCTCTGTTTTGTCAAGGCAATTTTGTTGTACTGTTAGAAATGTACATGGAATTGCACTTAACTATATGAACAGATCTCAAAATTGCAATTCTGCTTTTGTAGAGTATTGAAATATTCTTGCTTTTACCTGATCTTGAAGTGTTATTGTTGGCCTTAAATATGCAAGTGCCCATCAACTATAACTGAGCTTCTTTTTTTTGTGGCCTTGCAGGGTTCACAAATCCTCAAATTGCAAGTAGTGTTTTCACCCTGGGAACTGTAGCTGTTCTTACATTCTACACCCTCATGGTTTTGGCTCCAAAAGTTGAGCTGTTAATTTTTATTACAAAACATGGTGACAGCTCCGATTGATTTCCATCTTCTATGATGTAATACGAAACCAAATAATAAATATTGGAAAATTAAACTATGCGATTAATAGGTTTGCTTTGCTCCAAAATTCAGACCAAGAAGTCTATTGAAAGTGCCGTACCATATGTTGTGATTGGACTTCTGTATGCATTTTTACTCTACCTCTCTTGGAAACCTGATACAATACGGCTGATGTTTGCTAACCAATACTGGCTACCTGAGGTGCGTCTTTGACTAGCACAAACAAATTTAGTTTCCTTTCTTGTTTTTGTCAAAACTATTGTATGAAGAAATTGATAATACTCATCCAAATTTTGCGTGTCCTATTTGCTAAATAGTTATCTGGTATCCGACACTTTATGATGATCATGGCTAATTTTAACCACTTGATGTATAGGAATTTTACTTGGTGTTGTTCATGGTATTGTCGAGTCCTTGTTTTAAAAGGTATACTGAGAATGGAATGAGTGAAGATTCGGCTTATAAGAATGTAGTTTTAATTTGGTATGTGTTTCCATTTTGTATTCAAGAAATCATTAGAGCCTTGGTTTGGCATTATTCTTATTGATTATTTATCAACTGAACTGCGGTTACTAGAGTGGTGGAAAGTCTGCTCTCATGGGCAGATTTCAAGCAGAGGAAAGACCTTAAGAAAACTGATGGAACAAAGAAAAATAAGATCACTGGGGTTCCTAAGCTAGAGGATGCTAATGAAGTATAGAACTTCAAAGTTTCTAGCCTTTTTTCTCTTATTTTTATAGATAAAATTGAAGACTCCTAGAATCTAGAAATCTTAGATTCTAGGCTCTAGCTGTGCATATATCACAAACTGACATATCTTTCCCTTCTATGTTGTAGCTAGTAACATACCAGTTATGATACAATCCTGATCAGCAAGTTATTCACATGTAGCTAGTATTATATGGGTCTTTATAACTTCACATAATCAGATTACATACAAAGAAAAGAAGCAAGTTTCACGTGGCAAAAGATCCTAACGTGGCAAGGATTTTGGGATTTTAGGAAAAAGATTTTGTTTCCTAAAATATTAGGCATATTCTATTAGCCTAATTTTTAGGGATTTATTTTCCAAATACTTATCAAATTCTATTATAATTAGGATTTCTTTTTAATTATAATTTCTTTTCCAATTTGATTTCTATTTCTTTATAGAAATTAGGGTTATAGTTTATAAATTCCTATTAGGATTTGGATTGTTTTGAGTAGTATAAATAGAGGTCCAAGTTATGTAAACATTATACATTATTCATTATTCAATATATTTGTGAGGTTATTCTCTACTTTTGGTTTTTTGAAGAATTCCTAAGTATTTTTCTTAGTTATTTCTTTGAGATTCAATTTGACTTATCATACAACAATTCATAGTTGTGTGTGGCGTCTTCTACCGCATCAATCGTCGATTGTACCAAGATTACCGCTTCAATATAAGCGAGAGGTCAAGGTGTCGTTGGTGTCCATTCAACGCAAAATTCCGAACGCGAGCAATTGTACCAAGATTACCGTCTACATATAGGCGAGGGGTTAAGGTGTTGCAAGCAATTCACCCAACAACTGTGCTAGAAACGATCGGGGCGGCGACCATCTCACGCAAGCGTGCCGTGGAGTCTATCATTTGGTATCAAAGCTAAGCCTTTCTAGCGAGTTACTTATCTTTAATTTTCTGTCGAAATATATATTGTAAAAAAAAAAGCAAAAAAAAAAAGAGACAAAAAAAAAGAAAAAAAAAGGAAAAGGAAAAAAAAATTCATATTTTCATTGTGCTAACCAAACTTGTAGCACACCATCAAAGTCCAACGAAGATTTCATACTGTTCCATCATCATCAATTCTGAAACGGAGCTACAATTTACAAATCTGACACATACAAGAGGAGTACAAGGCAATCGATCGGTGATTTTGTGATATTCTAATAGTTACAAAATCTATAATTTTGTTTCGTGATAAGTAATTTTTGAATTGATTAGTAAAACCAAGAATTTTGCTAGGAGAATTCAAGAAGAACCTATTAGAGAGAATATTGGAGGTAAAAGGCAAGAGTGTAAGATTATTAGAGGGTAAAAGCCAAATTTGAGCGATACACGAGTGATTCATCATTATTTGAGCGAAACACGTAAGGGAGTGTGTGAGGAAATTTTTTATCTACTAACCTTTGTTTTACAGCAAACATGTATGGCTACAATTATGAAAGTTCTTATGGGTCTCAAAGGAATACTTTCCAAGGCAATATTGATACAGAGGCATATATGAAATGGGAGAGAAAAATGGAGCGAGAATTTGACTATCATGATTACTCCGAGAGGAGGAAGGTCAAACGGGCAATTCAAGAGTTCTCCGATCATACAATTATATGGTGGCGGATTATCAAACAAAAACATGGGGAGCGTCCGTTCGAGACATGGACAGAATTAAAAACAACAATGAGAAAGCGATTTGCTCCAGTACATCGTGACAGAAGGGAGAAATATACATCTAAAAAATGTGTAGAGCAACCTTCAAGGCGATCTACATTAGAAGATGATAAGAGGGTTCACAGACATGTAAACAAAGAGGATTCACATTGGAGACAACTCCAAGACACTCTTAAGGCATCCAAGAACTTAAGAGAAGATAGCAATGAGAGTTTTAGGGAGGTGGAAGAAATTATAGAATATGCAGTCCAAGGAGAGTTATTGGGTTCGAGTGTTCAAGATGAAATCCATGATCTAAAGCAAGATGGTGAACATCCGAAAGAAAGTAATCAAGAAGATGAGTTCGTACAAGGAAATACATGTGGAAAAGATCAACAAAAAGAAACTGTTCAAATGATTGATAGTGAGAAAAGAAAATTTGAAAAGAATGAGAGAGAAAAGAAAAGGGAGAATGAAAATAAACGAGAGAAAAATAAACGAGAGGGTGAGCATAAAGAAGAGAGAGAAGAAATATGTGACTATGAAAAGGAGAGTGAGTTGAAAAGTGAGTTATATTTTGAAAAGCCAATGACTGTACATTCGTACAAGACGGCGCTTTTGAATACTAACACTAATGATTCTTCTTTGTCTAGTTTTGTTTTGTCTCTTGTACAGGTTGTTGATGAAATACCCCGTACTATCATTCCGTACCGATCAGCTGATAGTATTCCCGAGGAGACGACGGAGTTACCAAAGCGGGTTGGAGAGTTGGTGAAAGTGGGTATCGTGAGAGAAGACATGAGTTCATGTGTTGATTATGAGATCATAGTATCTAAGGAGGATGGGACAACGAGTTTGTTCGTCGATTTTGAATTGGTAAACAAGTATCGTTATTCTTTTCTTTATTTAGATAATATGTTTGATAAATTGCATAGTTCTTATGTTTTATCTACATATGATAATAATCATGTGATGACAATACCTAATCAATTTAGCATGAGATATTGTGATAAATGGAAAATTGTGTTAACATGTGAGTTATATAGGTGGTTAGTTATTTCTGTTAGATTAATTGATGCATCTAGTGTTTTCATGAGTTATTTAAAACATGTTTTGCATGCTTCCATTGGATTTGTTGTTAGTTATTTTGAGGGTAAAATCATCTTTATCATGAACTATGGTGGGTATTTGATTTATGTTGAGTTAGTTTATGATCATGATATATATTCTCGTTTTCAATGTTGTTACTTGCATGAAATTCATTCTAGGTTTTCTTATCCATATGTTGAGTTAGGTTTTCATGCTAATCAATCTTTACATGAGTTGTCGTTAGTTGACAATGGTAGTAATCATGTTGTTTCGTTAGAGCAATCTTCATCGCATGCTTTGCTATCATATGGTTTTGATTCAACAAGTGTTTATCATCAAGATCGTTTGAGGGATGAATTATTTGCATGTTTAGTAAGTTCACTTGGGTTAGCTAAGGCATTGCATACTTCCATGGAATTGTTGAATTATATTTTACATTCTTTTATGGGAAAAATTGTTATTCTCTATTTTGATGATATTCTGATTTTTGTCAATATTTTGGGAAATTCTTTAGCATGTGTTGAGTTTGTTTGTGATCATCGTCGATATGTTATTGAATTTTCAACTTATGATTGTGACCTTTTTATTCCGTTGGTGCTATTATGCGATTTTGGTTGTGTTAATGTCAATGGAAGGAGAAAGGTTGGTTGTGTTTTGCAAATTTGTGATAGGATTATATTCATCGAGGGAAACATGAATCGTGCAATTCAATTCAATCAATGCATTGAGAGTTTACAGGGAAGTATTTTGACTATTGTTTTAGTAGACTATGCATATGATTTTGGTTTATTTAATTTCTTTGTGAATAGACAAAAGAAACTTATTGATTTGTTTTGTTTCGTGTTTAATCCAGGAATCCAAGAGAGTTTGCGTGAGAAGCATGACGAATTTCAAGTATTGATATTTGACCCAGGATCATTGGCGTGGTTATGTTTGAAAATGATCGAGATCATAAGATTTTCGTTTGATCCGGGAATTCGCCATTGGGAAATTCTATCACATGAAGAGTTTTTCATTTTGATATTTGTTCTAGGAGGATATAAGACTTTTCATATTCTTTCTTACTTTGCATTCATGATTATTTTAGTAGATAGTAGATTAGTTTATATATATAATTAGTGTTCTGGGAGTAACTGGTCTACAAATTGTCAATTCGGGAGAGAAGTCGGGCATTGTTATGTTCTTAGCGAGAGTTGGAGTTTTTGTTGCTTATATATGTCATTTGCGAGTTGAGTTTTGGCATTATGATTGGTTTGATGCTACTAACTTAGTTTGTTTTTATGTAGGAACGATTTTGTGGTTGAATCATTTTTGAGAAGACGATGGGCTAGATTTGGGGACAAATCCTTTTGAAGAGGAGGGTAATGATACAATCCTGATCAGCAAGTTATTCACATGTAGCTAGTATTATATGGGTCTTTATAACTTCACATAATCAGATTACATACAAAGAAAAGAAGCAAGTTTCACGTGGCAAAAGATCCTAACGTGGCAAGGATTTTGGGATTTTAGGAAAAAGATTTTGTTTCCTAAAATATTAGGCATATTCTATTAGCCTAATTTTTAGGGATTTATTTTCCAAATACTTATCAAATTCTATTATAATTAGGATTTCTTTTTAATTATAATTTCTTTTCCAATTTGATTTCTATTTCTTTATAGAAATTAGGGTTATAGTTTATAAATTCCTATTAGGATTTGGATTGTTTTGAGTAGTATAAATAGAGGTCCAAGTTATGTAAACATTATACATTATTCATTATTCAATATATTTGTGAGGTTATTCTCTACTTTTGGTTTTTTGAAGAATTCCTAAGTATTTTTCTTAGTTATTTCTTTGAGATTCAATTTGACTTATCATACAACAATTCATAGTTGTGTGTGGCGTCTTCTACCGCATCAATCGTCGATTGTACCAAGATTACCGCTTCAATATAAGCGAGGGGTCAAGGTGTCGTTGGTGTCCATTCAACGCAAAATTCCGAACGCGAGCAATTGTACCAAGATTACCGTCTACATATAGGCGAGGGGTTAAGGTGTTGCAAGCAATTCACCCAACAACTGTGCTAGAAACGATCGGGGCGGCGACCATCTCACGCAAGCGTGTCGTGGAGTCTATCAAGTTATAAAAGAGGTTGAAGCAATCATGGACCCAGCAACCTTCACTGTCATGAGATTTTCTCTAACATCCATTCCCTTTATCCCATTTGTATTACGAGCAAGAGGTGATGTTCAGACCCGAAATTATGGGATTGAGTTGGGATTCTGGGTCAGTTTAGGCTATCTTGTGCAAGCACTTGGAATGCTTACATCTGATGCTGGGCGTGCATCTTTTATTTCTATGTTTACTGTAAGAAACTCTGAAAGTCATCATAGTTACTGTGCAATGTTAGTAAATTAGTTTTTATGTACATAAAGGTGTAGCTTTGATGAACTATGGATGACTTGTTCATGTAATTTTGGTTCCTTTGCTTGATGGTATTTAGGAGCAGTAGTTCCTGTACATACCTGGTTTGGAGCTCTTATGTCTCTGATAGGGGTTGCATTGCTGGAATCCAGTGGATCTCCTCCTAAAGTAAGTATTCTGTTTATCTGTCTGTAGTTTAAGGCAGTGTTTGTGGCACATGATTATGAAAAGGACATGATTACCATTTATCTCTTATTGAGCTATTTATTTTACGTGACCAATAGATGCATACATATGTGCATGTCCTCACGGTTTTGTTATTAATATGTTCCAGGTTGGGGATCTATTGAACTTTTTAAGTGCAGTATTTTTTGGTGTCCATATGTTAAGAACTGAACATATCTCTAGAAGCACTGATAAAGAAAACTTTCTACCGCTCCTTGGATATGAGGTAACAATTCGTACATTATGTTGGAGTTTAAAATTTCTGCTTCTTCGTTGAAGTTTACTTCATTATAGAGAAAATCAGCAGGATTTTCAATTTGTATTTTTCATTTTTTTCCTGATCGAGTTGATTACAAGGATGAAGTATAATTTGAAACTACCTTTCTTAATTTCAGCTGATGATGATGCTATCTGAGTTGTCACAGCTCCATCTTGTTGTAAAGTATAGACTGGTGTTGCTCTATTTGCATGTTTTGTAGTGGAGAACTTGAGATTGGGATGTTTATTGAGAAGTAGAACGGTAATCAATATGGGAAACCTGGGTGAAACCTATTTAAATGTTGCAGTAAAGGATCTCAAGCGTGGTTATGTTGCATCCAACTCCAAGGATGACCCTGCCAAGGGAGCTACCAACTTCACATCTCAGATCATCATCATGAACCACCCTGGACAGATTGGAAATGGATATGCCCCAGTTCTTGATTGTCACACCTCTCACATTGCTGTCAAATTTGCTGAGCTCTTGACAAGATCGATAGCTTAGGTAGTGCACTACAACTTAGGTAGTGCTCCACAACTTAATTTTATGGATAATTTGGTATATTTTGTGGATGTAGTAATTTGAAACTGTAAACGAATGATATTATTGGGATGTATTTTGAATGGTTGATACATTTTGGCTTTAAATTTAAATGAGAATTTAGACCTTTTAGCTATATATCATATTTTTAGCATATTGCAGGTGCATTGGTAATATAGGTGATCCACAACCTTTCTTTTTTTCTTTTTTTTTATCTACAACATTTTAAAAATGTTATATAAATTGGTTAAAAACGTTGTCTGATATATTAAACTACAATGTTTTTATCCAGAAAATGTTGTGGAATCATACCTTCTACAACGTTTTTAAGCATCTGTTAATTTATGGAAAATAAATCTACAACGTTTTTTTTCTTAAAAACGTTGTGTAATGTGCTTAACTACAACGTTTTAAAAACGTTGTGTAAGAGTGTCAAATAGATAACACCCTTAATCACGACCTTTTTCTGACTGAAACCACAACGTTTTTTCCGCGTTATATATTTACTGTTTTGTAGTAGTGTCGGAATAGATTAAGATCCCCTCCAAGAATATAACATTAAACACAGTTCTAATGTTAAGTTAGTTGCAAGCAGATATAACAGCTATAGTATTGAATGTAAATGACATAAAGCAAATGACACCAGAGGTTTTAAGTGGTTCAGAGACTGACTGCTCTTAATCCACTCTTCTGCTTCAACAAGCAGGGATTCCACTAAGGATTTGATCAACTTCCAATCACTAAGATTCCTTCAAGACCAACAGCCTTGTAACACTAGTTCACTAAGAACTCTTCAAGACCAGCAGCCTTAGAAACTGTAGACTAAGCCCGACAGACTTAGAATCTCTTGTACCCTCTGGTACTCAGCAAGTCTAGCAGACTTGACTTTGGTTTAGTCACTAAGACAAGGACCCTACAGGCCCTGGTTGCTTGGTTGTTTGTTTGTTGTTGTTGAGCTACTAAGATGACATTCAGCTTGTTCATCTTCTGGTACTTAACACCTTCTTGTGATCATTAGGCATTCAACATTGGTATTTGATCACATCAAATGGATTGCTGAGATGTACGTTCAAATTGGCATCTTATTGGTACTTAGCAGTTTGACTCATCCCTTGATGCTGTTGTTCTTTGTTATTGATGCTTGTCTTCATTTGATATTAAGCATTGCACATTATCACCGTTGAGGTACTGCTAAGTCCTTGCATATTAACTTGACTTCTTTGGGTACTTAGCAGTCCTTGAACACTGATTGACTTGTGCACAAATTTGGCTTTGTATCTTCTTCTCTTCAGCTCAGTGTGTTCATGGTGAAACGTAGAGTGGCTCAAGTATTCTATTTTCTGATCTGCCACTTTAGTTGTTGTCTTCTTGCCCTTCTGGCTCTCAGTACAGATGCCACTTCGTTGTCATACTCCTTTGTATTGAGTGAAGCTTTTTCATTGTAAAACTCTCATTAGTTGTGCTTCACTCTTCTGTGGTGGTCTCACTCTATTGAAACTTTTTCACTGTTAAGCTCTATATGACTTACTTCGTCTCAAGTCACTATGACACCCCCAGAATAGGTCCACACAACTCATTCTGAGTCGTCAAATACATGGTACAGAAAACAACTACAACTTCATTATTACAATTATCGTGCAAAATACGACAACACATATGCTGTGAGTTTTAATACAAATATTGTCTTCTAGACAATATATAAACTAAAATAAAGTTCTCATTATAATTATTAATACACTATTTTATAAATATTGAGGATTGCTAAAACAACTGTCTTGAACCATCACTCCACACCCCGACTAGTTCCCGCTATATTCTCGCCTCCTAAGAAGAAAAATGAACAAAAAGAAAAAAGGATGAGCTCAACTAGCCCAGTAAAAAATATTATGACTAAGATAATGAAAAATAAATTATCATTAACCTTCAATAAATCAGATAAAATATAATAGACAACAAGTTTAGATCAATATTCGTAGGGAAAATAACAATTCATTAGAAGAGTTAAGTAGAGAATGAAGTCTACTATCTTCTATGATTTAAAAGTCCATCGTCAATATTTTATCCATATGACATCAATCAATATACATCTTGAACCAAATATTCATCTTTGCATTACGGGCCAAAGATATTCACTTGTATTCCCAGTTGGTCATGTTCATCTCAACACATGTCCATCTTTACACTACGAGCCAAGGATATTCATCAAGTAATCATTCATCTTTACACTACAGGCCAAAGATATTCATCAAGTAATCATTTATCTTTGCACTACAGGCCAAAGATATTCAATTATATCACCATTTAGGACTAAGGATGATAAAAATATTTAAAAAAAAACGTGTGATAACCCGGGATTTCGAATAATCTAAAATTTACGAATAAATTTTTTATTTATTTATTTAATATTGACATTGACTGTTAATATTGTACTGTGTATCTGTGATACGAGTCTCGAGAAGTGGTCAATTTGTATATTGACTAATAAATTAGAGTAGAGTTGTGTTTAACAGCTTTTGAAACCCTAACCCTAAGTTTGGATAGGGATTCGATAGAAAATATAATAAAAATAGTTAAATTGAAATGTATCTATGGGTATGTGTACCGTATAGACTTAATGACCAATAATTGACTGGATAGGGTTTAAATTTTGTAAACCCTAATAAGGGATTAGAAACTCTAATCTCAGCTTTAGAAAACCAAATGTACAGTTAAAACCCCTAATTGTATGCCGGAAAACCCTAATTTAAAATCTGGGAATCCTAAACCCTAATTAGGAAACCCTAATCCTAATTGATAAGCTTAATGTGTTTATTAAACACTAATATGATTAAGAAAACCTAATTTAATTAGGAAAACCTAATTTAATTTTCAAAATTTTAATTTTCTAATTTAAAACCCTAATTTAGAAAATCTAAGAAATTTAGTATTTTAAAACCTAAGGGTTAGAACCTTAGGGTTAAATCCTAAGGGTTTGTGTAATTGTCAAGAATGCCATTAAATTTGGGGGGAAAGACCAAAATGCCCTTTTAGTATATTTTATTATGTTACTTGTAATTTTTGCTAGCAACTTTAGTTGGTAAACCACTATATTGACTTGGTGACCTAGAAATCCAACAAAAATCAAACAACACATTAGATTGTTCATTGCATCAAGAAATATATAAAGATTTGAGAGAGAGAAAGTCCTCATTTTTGCTCATTTCATTACAAAGCTCTCACCAACTCTCTCTCACACTAGACCTCCGAATTTAGCAAGTATATCAATCACTAAATCAATTCTAGAAACATCAAGTTTAGTTTAGGAGATCAAAGATCAAGCATATTAAAGAAAAGGTATAAAGCTCTAAGACCTTTTGATCATGTATGCTAAGTCAATATTGGTGTTTATGTGTTTAGATTAGTGTTAGATGATGTTTTATGGTGATATATGTTGATATAACATAGGTCCATAGCATCAAAATACTTTAAAAGTGATGATTTTCAAAACTACCAAGAACAAATTTTGTGGTCTGACAAGCTTATGTCAGGAGCCACAGATTCTTGTTCGTTTATTGTTTTTGATGTTTTAAAGTTGTAATTTGTAGCCTGGTATGTGGTCTTTAATCTGCAAGTGGAATCAGTGTCATTTGATGTCTAGATTTGTAGTTATTATTGGTCAAAACCCGTTGACCGGACATGACCATGAACTTTCTGGGTAACCTAAAAAGTGTAAGATTAACGTCCGACAATGATTTTAAGCTCCTAGATCTGTCAGGTTTTATGAGTTTTACTGTTGTTGTTGTAATCAGTTTATACCCTGTTATATGGTCTTTAAATACATGGCTTTGTATCATTTAAATCATCAGTATATTGAACGTAGTAACTGGTCAAACCATGCCTCTCGATCACAGTTTAAGGTTCTGGAAAACCCAGAAATGGGATAAACTTGTTTTTTGACAACCTTTGACCGGATTAAATCTGCCTGTTGTGCTGTTGGTTATCTGATCTGTTGCTTCGTATATGTTCCTTGACACATGGACTTGAAATGTGAACCATTAAATAACATAGATCATGACCAGAGTATAGATTAAATTGAGCATAAAAGTGTCAACTCGACACTGTCTGGGTTTCTGAGTTACCTAGAAAACCCAGATGTGATCTGACAGTAAGTTTAAGGAGCTGAATTTTCATGATTTGTTGTAGTATGACCAAAATAATTATTGTAACTTGTAGAGTTACATAAACACTACAAGTTGGATGTTCAAGCTAGCCCAGAAACTGATTATACTGAGAATTAAACGTGGTCAAAGTAGTAGCCTTGATCATGGAACTGACAGTGTTCTTGAGCTCAAGAACACCAACAGCGACGGTTACTGTCGCTATAGCCTAAAGCGATAGTTTTATTTATTTTATTTTCCTAATTTACAGAAAATGTTTAAAAAATAGAAATAAATTATCAAAATTATCAAAATTGGATTTAAAAATTATTTTAAATTATGAAAAATAATTTTTAACCAATTGGAATATTTTTCTTTAATATTTATAATTATTTAAATATTAAAGGTATTTAATTTATTTAAATAGAGTATTAAATAAATTAGAGAAAAATAATTTAATATTATGAAAAATCATTTTAAATAAGAATAATGTATTTAAAAATATTTTGAGTTATAAAATGCAACTTTTAATATTTTTGAACAATTTTCATTAATAAATTAATATTAATGATATTAGATTTATTTAATTATTATATTAAATAAATAAGATAAAAATGATTTTATGGATTTAAAAATCATTTTAAATAAGAATAAAGTATTATAAAATGTTTGAAATTATAAAATATAATTTTCAATATTTTTGGAGAATTCTCATTAATAAATTTTTATTAATGATGTTAGATTTATTTAATTATTATATTAAATAAATGAATTAAAAATAATTTTATTAATTCAAAAATCATTTAAAAATGAGAAAAATAATTTAAAAATATTTTAAGTTATAATTAATGACTTTTAATATTTGGATAATAATTTCATTAATATTTAGAAATGAATGATGATGATTTAAAAATGATTTTAATTATTTTAAAAATCATTTAAGTAGAATATTGATGATTTAAAAATATTCTAAGTTATTAAAAATAACTTTAATATTTTGACAGGTATGTCATTAATATTTTAATACTATTAAATATTAATGATGATAAGATTATTTGTTAATTAAATTATTTAAAAATGATTCCGGGGTTTGAAAAATTATTATAAATTATAATAATTGTTTATAAATTATTAAAAGCTTCCGAAAAATATTATATAGGATAATTGATTTATCTAAAATAATATTGAAGCTTAGAAACCAAGTTTAATTGACAATAACTGTGTTAATTGTCGGATAGGGTGACCTGTACACCGAAAATTGAATGAAGTCCAACTAGACCGAACTAGTTAAACTTTATAAGTGTTTATATAGGTTATAAACACTGATGTGGCTATGTGGTAATGTGCCTAGAAACAAGTTTGATTGTAAATTACAGTGATTCGTATTATAAAATATTGTGCTAATTGTGAGACCGACATTGTTGATTATAGGTTTTACAAACGCAGTTAATTATATTGTGTAGCAGTAATCAACGCGAAAGGCAAGTTTCCTAACTCAACTTAAGTTATTATTTTTCAAGCATGTTAGTGAATAATTATTGATAATTATTCACATCTATAATGGTATTATTGAGATAGTAGAAAATTTTATTATTGAGATTGAATTATTATTCTGCTACCTCAAAATCGTTTGATTGTTGCCGAAGTTCAATAGAAGCTAGACTCTTCTTTTCATGATATATATCATTTATTGTATATTTTAACTTGCGAGGTAAACTTGTTGCTCACCCTTGCTAAATAAAATATTTCAGCTAGAAACGATGAGGTCAGCGTGGCTAAGCAGAATAAAGGCAAAGGCATAGTGCTGGAGTAGTTTTATTTAAGGATATTTCTATGTTGTTTTGTAAACCCTTTTTGTATATCTAAAGGGTAAGTTTGTAAGGTTAAGGTTAGATGAGTTGGGATGATGTTGTTAACCTATTAATTAATGTTATGTAAGTTTATATCCTTCAATGATTGGGTAGTTAGATGTTATTATTATTGTGGATCGTGAGCACCAAACTCGGGGGGTCAGGTAACCCGGATTTGGTGGCGTCACAAAATGAATCCAGTGAGATAAAAGGACAAAAATTAGGGATTCGTACTTTAGTTTATCCAAGTTCAAAAATACTCCATAATAAACAATTGTGGAGCAAAATTCAAGAATGAAAATCAAAACAAGGATACAATCAAAGATAGTAACCATAATAGACAACTTGGACAAAGAAAAAAAATTAATTTTTCTGTGAATAATGTCGTATTTGTGAATAGTACCGTATACATGAATAGTATTATATACGTGAATTATAACCTCGACATGAAAAGATAAAAATTTCACAATAAATTCATATCAATATTTCGGTATAATGATATTAAAATAAATAATATCATTTATGAAAAAATAACATCCCTTACCTCAAAAGAATAGTACTTCTGGCTGAAATATCGAATATAATGTTGAAGGAAACTTGTACTGCTTATCAACTCTCAAAGTATCTACATACTCACAAAAATACGCTCGATATTATAGAGAGAGAAAACTTCTGATTCTGGTGTGATTTTCAATTCTAACTTAAGCATCCTATTTATAGGAAAATGCTTAGAACGCCAAAGCATAAAATTTAATAAAATAATATTTTATAAACAAAATTTTCACGCCCACCCTTGACCAAATTCATCAGCACACCAGTGGGGTCCACCAACACAAAAAAAAAACATTTTTCTTTTAAAAAATATTTATAACTCCAAAAATTAATTATTCTAGAACTTCAATAATTCATAATAAATAGTTTTTTTATCAGAAAAATTTGAATCTTATGTCTGTTGCATAGGATATTTAATTCTTTACAACTTTGTAGAAGAAAGTTTTTTCAAATTCTAAATGAAAAATGACCAAAATCCACATACGAATGATTTTCAACACCTCCATTCTGACAAAATACTGATAAAATACCTCAGCATTAATTTCTTCATTTATATCTACATAAAATAAATATTTTCTTATCATTTTTATCAATAATTAATTATTCACAAATAATATTACAGAACCACAATATTGACAATCAGGTCGTTCCCAGGAAAGAGAGGGCTTTCCGATAAGGATTTCTCCTTACTGGCGCGCAATTAGGTGACCAAACTCCTTTCCTAGACAGAACTTCCTTAAACATTGCCAATAATATTATCTAATAATATTATTCAAATAATATAAATTATTGATCTGATAATGAAAAATACCGTGCAATGATAATTATTGAATCAATAATATAAAATATCAACATAGCAATTATTGAAAATAAAATATTGAACAGTAATTATTGTAACAATTATTGAGTAGTGACTTCTTACGTAAGAATCAATAGTTTAGAATTATTGTGCAATATCGTGTGCTACTGTGTAACAATGCGTATTACTATAATTTACCCACCGAGTATTCCAACTATTTTAATGGTAACTGTTACGCCATTATTATTAAAAAAAAAAAACTCATTCGTGTCGTTTTCTTCATCTGACAGTTTTCCTTTATGGGGCCTACAAATGGTTGCTCTGTCGTATGAATATTTCTCGACAACAAGAATATTCCACGACCAAATGAATATTTCTCAACAACAATGAATATTTTATAATCACTTACCTACTTTACAAAATTTGCATATTTCACTTATAACTAAAGCATTATATTAAATCAGCACCATATTATTCAAAAATAATAATTAGGAAAATTAAATTTTTATTCATAAAAGGTTGGGGTCTTACAATCTCCACTACTTATGAAATTTTGTCCTTGAAATTGACGTACGTACCTTGTATTTCGAAAAGGTGATGATACATCTCTTTCATTTCCGATTCCAACTCCCAGGTCATTTTCTCCATAGTATGATTTCTCTACAAAATTTTAACTTGTGGTATAACCTTTGTGCGTAGGACATGCTCCTTCCTATCAAAGATCTTAATAGGTACCTCCTCGTACGTTAAATCTTCGGCTATCTCGTCTGATTCTAACTCAATAATGTGGTTTGGGTCTTTCACATATTTATGAAGCACAGATATGTGAAAAATATTATGAACGCGAGACATGCTTGGAGGTAATACAAGTCTATAGGCCACATTTCCTACTCGGTCAAGAATCTCAAATGGACCAACAAATCGTGGATTGAGTTTTTCTCTCTTTCTGAATCTTGTAACTCCCTTCCATGGAGTAACACGTAACAATACATGATCCCCAATATTAAATTTCACGTCCTTTCGATGAAGATCTGCATAACTCTTTTGTCGATCATGTATCGTTTGTATACATTATCGGATCATTTGGATCTTTTTTGTAGTCATACGTACCAACTCTGATTTCAACAATCACTACAAAAAAATAGTGATTTTGCATCAAACAGTTTCATTACTAAATGTGCGAAAGTTCATTGCTAAATGTCATTTACAACGATTTTTTTGTCGTTAGACATTTCGTTGCGCAATGAGCGTTGCTAATTGTCTAGCAACGATATTTTTATTCGTTGCAGGAATTAATATATTTCGCAACGAATTTTTGTTTTCATGTAAAATCATAAACCATTTAGCAACGAAATATTTTGTAGCAAATTTATTAAGAAATTGTTAAAACAATTTTCGTTACAAAATACACCTAATTGGCAACGAAAAGAATCTTTTTATTTTCCAAGGGAAATAAAATTCGTTACATTTGATACACATTTGCCAACGAAGTTTGTCGTTACTGAACAATATATAAATTGTTGCCTTAATTAGTTTTCGTTGTTAATTGTGTACTTTTTAGTAACGATGTTTGTTGCTAAATGTACAAAATAAACCAGTTATATGTTAATTTGCAATGAAATTTTGCGTTACCGTTGATTTTTTTTATGTATAATTATGATGAATTAGCAATAATACTATTCGAAGGTGATTGCTTTTAGAGAGCAACAAAAGTTATTGTCAATTAGCAACGACGTTATCGTTTACTTTTCATGTGCAACGAAATTTGTTATGATTTGCAACGATATAAAAATTACCTTTTCTTTTGTTATGTAATAAATGTCAAAATTATTTTATAAACAAAAACAATTATGTCTCAATAACCCCATAACAAATTATGACAGAAATACAAAAAAACTAAAATATTATTAATTAAATAAAATCATCCGATACATGATTATTCATCATTTTTACAATCAAACTTCGTACGACTGAAAACTACAAAGCCTGTCGTAGTTGACACTATATGCCATCAAGAGGTTAACACTAGTGCCATATATGAAAAAAAAATCAAGAAAAAAATATTTATAATAGGAAACAATACTTAAGCTTACACAAGAGTTTCAACCATGGTTCATCTTCCAGGTATTCTGTCAATATTAAAATAACATCAGCCACTACACCAATAAAGAGGTTAATTAAGGAATTTAAAGATATAATTAAAAAATTTACAGACCTTTGAAAATCTCATCCCTCTCACAACAAGTCCTGGGGGTGCATTTTGTAAGTTCATCAACAGCACCTACAAAAGTAGTACAAAATAGAAAATAGTTGAATAATCTTGTGCAAAAAGCAATATTATGTTTACTTCTAAAATAAATTAGATGGTTCCCAATGGTGAATCTATGATTAACCTTCATTGGAGAATACTTGGAGATGGAGAATGGTGTATGGCCATGAGCAAGTTCTAGTGTTGTTATTCTGAATGACCAGATGTCTGCTCTGTTTAAAAAAAACATATCATCTAAGAATGCAGTATTATATATACATAATAATACAATATATATCCATACATCCATGAAATAAAAGAAAAAAATAGAGAAGTAGAGAAACATTGATCAAAAAAGTCACTCTACAAGTTGGTCATTCTATAAATGCAAATAAAATTACTCTATACATGATGACAGGAGAAGTCATGTGTTCCTCAAAGTTGGTCATTCTACGAACTTTGAGAACCAAACCAAAAAAAAACTAAGGCAATAGAAAAAATTGAAATTAAAATTAATTTTTATTTTTCTAATTAAGCTTTAATACGTACCTGTGATATTTCTACAAAAACATACTGCTGAGAGGCCTCATGAGCCAAAAGAAGTCCAACACAGTAAGCTGACACATAATTTAGTTACATATCAATTAACAGTGTGCAAGAGATAACAAGCAATGGAATGGAGGCACATAAACAGAGATTATGGTTAGGTTTTAAATACCTGCTGAATAATTTGTAAGGCCTGCTTCAAGTCCATATTGAGGCAGCTCATGCAAATATGCTGCTGCAAGTACCATATCTCCAGCAATGCTAGCAAGCAGTAATATCCTTGTTCGTCTATAACAGATTTAAGGTTGAACTAGTACAATAAAGAGTTAATTGTTCTCACAACCTCAAAAGAATAAAACTTCAATGCCCAAAGCAATTTACATATACAAATTTCAAATTAAAATATCTAAGAACCGAATTTCTCATGCCTAGAAATCAACAGATTCTCGAGAAAGACGAAAGCAAACAAAAAAATTTTATACTGTGATGCATTGTTTAAGTAGCATCTGTACAAGTCCCAAATATTCTCGAGTAAATTATTCAGAATGGAGGCACTTAATTGTAAGAGAGTGAGAAATAGACTCGACTTAAAACACATAATTCAGGAAAGGCATTAATTGAAAGACGCAAATGAAAAGTTCTTAAAGACCTCTTGTACTAATAGTGGAATAAAAATATAACATCAGAATGAAAAATTCCAGAACCACACAAGGATGTTTATTGGCTTCTTCAACTTACAACATAAGTACAATATCTTATCCCCATTTCCCAAAGAGAGTAGGCAAATCCAATGACCGTTACATTTCCCACATTAACCCCCTAAACCTAACTTGTCTTCATATTCTTATTGATATGTTAGAGATCATTCTGTTCTAAAAAGTAAACATAGAAAACTGAATAGCAAATAAAGCAAAAAGAGGGTAACGAATCAGTAGAGAGAGGGAGAGAGACAACTGAGTATTCTAATTGAGAAAAAATGGAAATAATGTAAAGAAGAATAAACCAATGTCACTTAACAGAGGATTGGGGAGGAAAAGAAAATCAAAATAGTTATGATCAAGAAGGGGAATAAAGATATAGAGATATGTTCAAAGAAGAAAGGAAATAAAGCATTATAAGGCAGAAAGGAAGGCAAGAGAAGATATGCAAGGTAAAGAGAGAAAAAAAGAAGACGATATGTCATCTTAAGCAGTCCTGAAATTCTAGTATATTAGACTACAGTCTTAAAATTAATACTACCAATGAGGATTTAAACCTATACAAATTGTAAATATATTCTTTTGTAGTTAGTTACTGATCATAGACTAGCTACTTTGCAGAAATATCTTCAGCAAGCAGCTTCATTAATATTAATAACAACAGAACCCAAAAAGTAATATTAGCTTTTCGTTTTGAATATATGTACCTTATCAATAAAAAGATATTTCTTAGGCATAAACAAAATAGAATCTACAACTTGTATGAAATCGCAATTATGAAATGTTGGAACACTAATTGTTGTAGTCATATGTTATTTCTTCATTGTAACTTCAACCCAACAAGACAAATTTTCTTAAGCCATTAAAGGTGGAAAAAGATAATAATGACTTGTGCAGAAACAAGTGTTCAGAATGAATTGAAATGAGAAGATAAGATCACTAAATTTTCACAAACCTTGGCTGCTCCTCCACACTTTCTTCAAATCCCCTCGGAAGTTTCAGACTTCTCATTTTCAAGACAACTGGATTGTGTTTAACCCAAAACTAGCATCAAAACTTCCACGATCTGACAATCATCAACACCCTGTCCCTCAAATCCTGCAATGATGTTAAGATCTTGAGAAAAAGAATAAGAACTAGAACTCTGTAGAAACAAAGGACCACTAGCAATCTGATTGCTACTTAGATTTACATTAACATCGTTCAGTGAAAGACCAATTGGTACATATTGTTGATCTTCTAAAATGGGGCCATCTCCAGCACTCATTGAAGATGCCCATGAATGTTCTACTTTCTGTTCATTGTGACTGAGCTGGTTTTGCACAACACTAGAATTGGGTTCACCCATACTCCATCCACTTAAATTTTTCCCTTCGGGAATTGTAGAATTAAGATATGCAACACCTGTATTATTGGGTGAGCTGTAATCTGAAAGACGATTTGATGCAGAATTCCGCATGTTATTGCAGCAAATATGCTGATCTATACCTGCTTCACTTGGCGTAGACCCATGATCAAAGCCTAAGCTTTCAGGAAAATAACCAATAGTACTCATTTGCCCTTGCATTAGGGCTCCAAGCACTTTGCTAAAAAATCTGGAGAGGCCTTAAATAATATCCTAGCAATGGACTGCCACTCACAAGAATCCTTTTGGCAACTCTGAAATTATAAAGAAATGAATACAAAGACATAATATTAATTAGTTAAGAATGAAAATGCATAGAATAAAATGAAGCTGAGCATTTAAGTTCGTTTGAAAAACTACAGATTACCAAGTCTTCAAGCACACATATACTATAAGAAGTGAAACTAGCAAAACCCCAAAAGTCCAATAGTATATAAAAGATTAAATTATATTCAAACTTTTTCAATAACACAAGAAAATAAGAAGGAAACGGTATGGAAAAAACCTATGACAATTCCGCCACATGGAAATGACAAAATAATGAGAAATATACCTTCAGCGACCACAAAGTAACAATTCATAACGGAAAAATCCAATAAGTGAAACAATCACATAGCATAACCTTATCTAAATAAATGATTGATTAACTTAGGAATTGCATAAGATGGTTATGAGAAACCTCTTATGTAGTTTTTAAGTATCTCAACATTTGTCAAGGTCTAAATGGGATAAGCATGAATATACCAACCCACACCAGGACCTAGAAATTTCATTATGTAGAACAACTACATTATTAGCTACTCATTTCCAATGAAAAATAGCTTCTATAATGACATTGGTTAATGGTATAAAGCAAAAAAAAATAAAAATTAGGCTAAAAGGGTCTCACCCTCTTATTTATTGACAGAGAGAACTAACCATCTAAATCAAATTTTCTAAAAAACACAACCAATTCAAGCAAATTGAGGAATAGTGGGTACAGTCCACAACTTTAAGCAACAACAAGAATATATAAACTAAAAGGATACAAAATTTACAAGCAGGAACACCAAAATCCACAAACACAATTCAAAACCCCCAAAGGGAAAAAAAACCCTCAATATTCAATATTCATTCAAATAAAGCATAAAATGATATTACAACCACAACTCATACTTATATTACAAGCTAGAACCATCTAGAAGCTGCAACATTCACCTACCTCATTCTTATCCTAACAACCACACACGTGTGATGTGATTTCACACTATACAATAGCTAACAAAACATAATGAAAAAAATAGAAATGTCACTACAACTAGATCATAGAAGTATACAAGGGTTACTCTCCTAATAGACTCCCTCTGTCCCAAATTGAGAGGCTACCTTTTCTTCTTGAGACATTCCAAAATGAGAGTCCACTTTAAAAAATAATGTACCAAATCTCACCATATGTAAGTACGTGTTAATCTCAACATTGCCTATGTTAAGGGGTCAATTTTTTCTTAGAATCTGTGACTTTTGAGAGTGAACACTCCCAGTATGGGATGGAGGAGTAGTGTATATTAAGATTCAATTTCTTGCAATATCACTTTGATGTTTGGTTGATATAACTTCACATGTCCTTTTCTCATTTATAATATGAGGATGACCAGAAAAAGATTACCCAAATATATATATATATATATATATATATATATATATATAGAATAAAGATCAGGTCCGGACTCCCGGACGGGAGAAAATCCGGACCTGAAAATTTTTTTTTTTTTTTTTTTTTTTTTTGTAGAACAACTAAAAAAAAAAAAAAAATTTATGGAAGTGAAATTTTTCCAAAATAAAGTGTTTTGGGTGTGTTTTTAACACCCACACCAACCAATGTATGTACAGTCTGCCCAGACTGTACAGACATGTTTTGTTATAGGCATCCAAATCACGCCCAAAACACTGTATAATGTAAAAATTCCAATTCCATAAATTTTTTTTTTTTTTTTTTTAGTTGTTTCAAAAAAAAAAAAAGCAAAAAAAAAAAAAAAAAAAAAAGGTCCGGATTTTACCTGTCCGGGAGTCCGGACAGGATCCGGACCCTATATATATATATATATATATATAAAACAACACAACAAAACGCTAGTTATCATTAATCCTCCTAATGGTGGTTTCTTCAATATATCAAAGCAATATAAGTCATCATAGAATATAACAAAGAAAAGCAATTAAGGGTCTCCAAATACTAAGACAGACCAAAAGGATGAACAATTTAAACAAATAATCTTGACAGTAAGAAAACAGGAAACATGTACTATTTAGCTAAATTTAATTTAGAAGTTATTTATATAATAATAAAAAAAAAGGAAACACACCAAGGATTGCTCTATTCAAACAGTTCGCAACATGGTGCCGGTACTCCAAGCTGAGTAGATGAAACATAGGTGATTTTTCTGGTTCTTCATAAGCTAGCAGAGCCATGAAGTCCTGTATCAACAGTGAGCTTGTATCAACATAAAGTCCTGTATCACAAATTAAACTTAAATGATACTTATTGATGAGGACATGGCATGCGTGGATTCAAACAAAACTAAAGGGACGTGGGGATCAAGCAAGGCTAGAACAAAGAGGTTCAAACAAGGTCTCAATGGATTGAACCAAGATGTTTGGGCTGAAGCTAACGCAAGAAAATCCAAAAAGGAGGCAAAAGAGCAAGAGACATAAATTTGGGTCAATTTAATACAAGTCCAATCTTTTTAGCAAAGTCCACATATATTACATGCAACCGAATGGGATGATTTAATTAATTTCATGTGGGCTGCAGTTTACTTGGCAAGGTTGTTTGATCATCACGTGGGCCATGCGTTTTTTTTTCTTCATGATAACAGGCTTAAGCAATTCAAGTAGCTTTTCAACATTAATATTCATGGAGCAATGATTCAGCATGTCAGCATATTATTTTGGTGGGGCCACGTTTTTTTTACATCATCAAGCTGCTGGACCATAGCAATTTTAATAGTACACGGAATTTAGCAGCTCAATCACGCGGCAGAGACTTTATGTTCACGCGGCGAAGGATTCTTTTTTTATTTGGATTCTTAATTTTAAATTCTATTATAATTAGGATTTCTTTTAATTAGAATTTCTTTTCCAAATTGATTTCTATTTCCTTATAGAAATTAGAGTAATAGCTTATAAATTCCTATTAGGATTTGGATTGTTTTGAGTAGTATAAATAGAGGTTCAAGTTGATGTAATCAAACACATTATACATTATTCATTATTCAATATATTTGTGAGGTTATTCTCTACTTTTGGTTCTTTGAAGAATTCCTAAGTATTTTTCTTAGTTATTTCTTTGAGATTCAATTTGACTTATCATACAACAATTCATAGTTGTGTGTGGCGTCTTCTACCGTATCAATCGTCGATTGTACCGAGATTACCGCTTCAATATAAGCGAGGTGTCGTTGGTGTCCATTCAACGCATAATTCCGAACGCGAGCAATTGTACCAAGATTACCGTCTACATATAGGCGAGGGGTTAAGGTGTTGCAAGCAATCCATCCTACAACTTTGCTAGAAACGATCGGGGCGACGACCACCTCACGCAAGCGTGCCGTGGAGTCTATCACTTATGTGGATCCAAATATTCCATTTACCCCTTTGCTCTTTCCCTACAACCTTCACTATCATACCAAACATTCAAATAGAAAAACTCATATCATTTCTTTGAAATTGAGAAAATACAACATTTACTCATAATTATCACGTTTCTCAAATTTTTTGTCTACAAAAACGACATGCTTGGGGTACAATTTTATCAATTTCTCTCTGTAAGATTTTCAGGTTATGATTATAGATGCAAAAAAATTAAGCATACAAATTGAAACAGTTTAATAGAAGAGGAATTACCTGAATCCGACATGATAAGGATTTAAATCGATTCACGCAGCGAATTAATTCCGGTTGCAAACCAAAGTGGAATCATGGGTAACTGGTTTTCTTCAACTGTTAGCATACTTTAAAAACTCACATCCCCAAACCATAACCACTTCAATCATTTGATGGCGCTCCGGATGCTCTCTAATTTTACGCCGCATCTCTTCCGATAACAACGATAACATACGTCCCAATTCGACATCAAAATCTCCACTAACAAAAATTGAAGGGGTTGAATTTAAATAGAAAGGACCGATTAAACAAATTTCATGGAGACCCATATAGTTTGATGCTTGAATTGGGGAGTGTTGAAGGGTATCGTGAAAAATTGATGGGTTGGATTGGGGTTTTGAGTATGTAATTGTATTGAAATTTTGGCGAAGATAGAGAGGTAAAAGTGTGAAACCCAAACTTTTCAGACCACGCACACAACTCAGTGACTCTGTTCCAAAAAAAAAAAAAGAGTTTGCTAACAGTTTAAAAAAACTCTTTTAGAAGTAATATTATAGGTAAAATTATTATTTTAAAAACTTAAAGATAAATTTAAATTTTAGGATATTAAATATAACAAACTGAAATAAATAATTTTTTTTGTAGAACAAAAAAAATTAATATTTGAATATTTGTAATATGTTCCACAAAAAGAGTCATAATTATTATAATTTTGTTTATTGTCAATTTATAATATTTTAAAATTTAAATCATTGTAACTTAATATTTTAATTAATACAATTAATATTTTAAATTAATTAAAAATTATTATTAAGAATAATTTTTTTTAAAATAGTAATTACATTACAATTTGAATTGTAGTATATTATAAATGAAAGAACAAACTCAAACTTAAATCTTTTTGTAGAACATATGAGTTTTTTTTTTTGCATTTGTGCTCTATTTCACAAAAGAGCGCCACTATCTTCTTCTTCTTTTTTTGTCATGATCAATGTATGAAATTTTAAAGTTTTAACGTAGTGTAAAATTATTTACTTTATAGTTTATTATTAAAAGAAATAGTCAATATTGTAAGTTACATTAAAAGTGTTATTAAAAGTAAATTTACTACTACAAAAAATTTAATGTATTTATATTCACACAATTAATTCTAAAAAAATTATTTAGAACTAAACAGTAACCAATTTTATCTCTCGCAAAAAATCTCTTAACAATAATATATAATGAGTGTAAGACCCCAACTTATTATTAAAATTAAATTAAATTTTCTCTATTTATTATGTTAAAATAGTAAAGGTTGATTTGATTAATGTGGTGAGTTAAGGGTAAAATGCGCAATTATTTCAAACAAGCAAGTGGTTTTAAAATATTCATTTTATCGGAGAATATTCGTTTGTTCGTGGAATATTTTTACTGTCGAGGAATATTCGTAAAACGGCGCAGCCTTGTGTGGGCCCCATAACAGAAAGCGATTGGAGGAAGAAAACGACAAGAATAAGTTGTTTATAAATAACGGCATAGTTGTTACCGTTAATACTGTTGGAATACCCGGTGGTTAAAACACAGTAGCACACGGTATTGCACCAATTATTGATTCTTACGTAAGAAGGCACTACTCAATAATTGTTACAGTAATTACTGTTCAGCATTTTATTTTATTGATTCAATAACTGCTGCGTTGATATTTTATATTACTGTTGTTTCAATAATTGTCACTACACAGTATTTTCTATTATCGGAGTAATAATTCATATTATCTAAATAATATTATTAGATAATATTATTGGCAATGTCTAGAAAATTCTGTTTAAGTAGAGGTTTGGTCATCTAATTACGCGCTAGTAAGGAGAAATCCTTATTGGAAAGCCCCCTCTTTCCTAGGAACTGCCTGGTTGTCAATATTGTGATTCTGTAATATTATTTGAAAATAATTAATTATTGATTTATATGATGAGGAAAATATTAATTTTATGTGGATATAGATGGAGAAAATTTTTTAAAGTGACAATTATTAAAAATTGATATTTTATCTTTTCTGATAAAATAATATTTTATTATATTATTATAATATAATAATGGTGATATTTTTACAATGAATGTGGGATATATGAGTATATGAGGAGGAAGAGTATTTTTGCTGCAAAAGTTGTTTAACACATGTTTTGTGTGTCGGTGGACTCCATTTCTTGACTGAAATTTGATTATAGCATGTAAAATCGCCTGTTTATGGATTTCTGTCAATTTCTGTTTGGAATTTGGAAAAACATTCTTCTGCAAAGTTGTAGAGAATTGAATTTCCTATAAAAACTCGCAAGATTCAAATTTTCTGATAAAAGGACTATTTATTGTGAATTATTGAAATTTCGGTATATCGGGTGTGAATTGATTTTTGGAGTTTAAATTATTTTTGTCGGAAAAACATTTTTTGTATTTTTTTTGGACATCATTAACATGTGTGGCTGGTGTTTTTGACCAAAAGGTGGGCTAAGAAAAATTTGTATAATTATATTAATATTATATTTAATTTTCTGCTTTGGTATTCTAAGCAATTTCCTATAAATAGGGCGCTTAGGTTAGAATTGAAAATCACACCAGAAACTGAAGTTTTCTCTCTCTTTCTCTCTCGATATATTGAGCGTATTCTTGTGAGTATTTTAATACTTTGAGTGTTGCTATACGGTGTAAGTTCAAGTCATAGCTTATATCCGGTTTTTCAACTAGAAGTATTGTCTTTACGAGGTAAGGGATGTTATTTTCTTCTCAAATGATATTATTTCTTCAATATCATTATGCTGAAATATTGGTTGGAACTTTTTATCAAATTTGGAATTTTTTCATGTCGAGGTTACTATTCATGAGTTACTATTTACGAGTTACTATTCACGAGTTATTATTCACGAGTACTATTCATGAAGCATGATGATGTTTTTTGTAAAATTTTTATCTTTTGGTGTCGGAGTTACTATTCACGTATACGACACTATTCACGTATACAACATTATTCACGAATACGGCACTATTCACCGAAAAATAAAATTTCTTCTTTTCGTCCAAAATATCTATTCTGGATACTAGCTTTGATTGTATCCATGTTTTGATCATTCTTGAATTTTACTCCACTCTGGTTATTTATGAAGTATTTTTCAACTTGAATTATTTAAAGTACGAATCCTTAATACTTGTTCTTTTGTTTCACTGGATTCGTTTTCTTTAAAATATTTTTCATCATCCTCGGTCCTAAATGATAATATTACTGATTATCTTTGGCCTGTAGTTCAAAGATGGATGATTTCTTGATGAATATCTTTGGCCCGTAGTGCAAAGATGAACATGTGTTGAGATGAACATGACCGACTGATTAATATCTTTGGCCCGTAGTGCAAAGATGAACATGTGTTTAGATGAACATGACCAAATGATGAATATCTTTGGCCTGTATTGCAAAGATGAATATTTGATTCCAGATATATATTGATTGATGTTACAGGGATGAAATATCGACGATGAACTTTTAAATTCATATATAGAAGATAGTAGTTTGCATTCTCTACTTAACTCTTCTAATGATTTGTTGTTTCCGCTGCGGTTGTTGATTTAAATCTGGTTGTCTATTGTATTATATTAGATTTTTCCCTGTTGAAGACTAACGATAATTTGTTCTATGTTATCTTAGTCATAATGTTCTTTACTGGGCTAGTTGAGCTTACCCTTTTTCTTGTTGTTCCATTTTTCTTCTCAGGAGGAGAGATTGTAGCGAGTACTAGTCGGGGTGTGGAATGATGGTTCTAGAAGTGGTTCTAGTAGTCTTCACTATTCTATAGAATAGTGTATTAATAATTATAATGAGGACTTATTTGAGTGTAGATATTGTCTAGATGACAATATTTGTATTTAAACTCACAGTTTTTATTTGTATTAATAAAGTTGTAGTTGTTTCTGTACCATGTATTTTGACGACTCAGAATGGGTGTTGTATACCTATTTTGGGGGCGTCACAGTTGGTATCAGAGCTTAGGGATATGATCTCTGGCGGAGATCGGGGAATAGAACTAGGAAGGGAGAGACGAATAAATCCTTCGCTAGTGTGTCCTACCTAAGCTTATTTGTTGGTTGGTCAGTATATAAGGATATTATGTGATATGTTAATTTCTTTAATTAACCCTTATTTTATGGCATTATTTGAGAATGTCGACTGAGAATGTTAACAGTGGAGTAAATGAGACCGTGGAGACGCTTGTACTCACTAATGAGGAGAACGTGCAGCAGGCTGGCAATGTTCCTCCTGTGAACAACGCCACTGAGCAGATAATGAACAACGGGATATTTAAAAGCATTTTGCAGTTTATGCAAAATCAGACGAGGGAGACTCGTGTTCAAAATACCGGTGGAAATGATAACAACGCACGGTTTGTCACAGTCAAGCAGTTCAAAGAGTTGGGACCACCAGAATTCTGGGAAAAGCCGGATCCGATTAAGGCGGAGACATGGGTCAAGCAAATTACCAAGATATTCGATGTCTTGGGATGCACAGAGGAACATAAGGTTCCATTTGCCACCTTTATGTTCCTTAATGAGGCATATTACTGGTGGGAATCTATGAAGCGTACCCATTCAGCCGCACTCAGCATGTCTTGGGAGACATTTCAGAAACTGTTTAATGACAAGTACTTTCCTGAAATTATTCGTCATATGAAGGAAGTGGAGTTCATTAGACTGGAACAAAACAACATGACGGTGTCCCAGTATGAGGTGAAGTTTGCAGAGTTATCCAGGTTTGCACCTCATTTGGTGGAGAATGAGGAACGTATGACGCTGATGTTTTTGAGAGGTTTGAAACTCGAAATTCATCAATACCTCATTTCTCATAAATTTTCTCTATATTCAGATGTTGTGAATAGGGCTCAATTATTGGAGCGAGATAATGAGTCTGTTCAACTAGGCAACCTACAACTCGATGATAATCGTACCGATGACAACGGTCATCGGAACAATGATAACCATCGTGGAGGAAATTATCATGCTAGAAATGGTAACCACTTCCGTGGTAATCATGGCCAAGATAATAGAAGAAATAATTTAAGTTGAAAGTTCAAGAAGAGAAGATTTAACGATGACGGGAAGACGTCGGCAGTAGCACCAGCACTATCAACAAATTCTAGGTGAGGAGAATGACCGCCAGTTAGATGTTACAGATGCGGAGAGGAGGGACATATAAGTCCAAACTGTTCACAGCCTTCCAAGGTATGTTATAATTGTGGAAAGGAAGGTCACATAGCTCGATTTTGTCCTATAGCGAAATCAAGTCCAGCTGGGACGGTGGCACCAAAGGCGGATACGAACAAAACAAAGTCGGCGGTTTCTGGAAGAGCATTTTTCTTGACCGGTCAAAATACGAGGAACCCGAACGAAGTTAGCACGGGTTAGTTAATTATAAATTCTTGCGAAGTTTATACCTTATTAGATACCGGTTCTACCCATTCTTTTATCTCTTTTGTTTGCGTTCAACGTTTAAAATTGACTCCAGAGAAATTAGACTTTGACCTATCTATGGAGACCCCGTTAGGAGAAACTTTCATTTCATCCACTGTTTAGAAATCTAGCTTGATTCAGGTTGGCACCATCAAATTACCTGTTGATCTTATCTCTTTAAAGATACTTGCTTTTGATATGATTTTAGGGATTGATTGGTTAACTATTCATCATGCCAAAATTGATTGCTTTTGTAAGGTTGTTAGTTTTCATATTCCTAAGCAACCTGTTATTCGAATTCAAGCAACCAAACCATTGAAGTCAAACTCTTTCATATCAATCCATAAAGCCATTCGTTTATTAAAAAACGGATGTCAAGCTTTCTTAACCATGTCATGGACTTGAACAAAAATACGTCAGATTTGAATGATATTTCTATTGTTAGTAAATTTTCTGACGTATTTCCTGAAGAATTTCTTAGCCTACTCCCAGAGCGTGATATTGAATTTGTATCGACTTTAAATCCGGTACAAAACCCATTTCTAAAATCTCATATCGAATGGCTCCTATTAAACTTCAGGAGTTAAAAACCCAACTGTAGAAGTTGATACCCGAGCCTCTAACTGGTGACTTCCTTTGTGGAATGCACCGAAAGCCAGACTCTCCGTAGGGGATGCCATATTCGTGCGGTAGTAAACTGATAGGTGCCATTGTGACGTGCTATCCAAGATTGAGATATGAGTCACAGTTGAGAGCAACCTAAGTCAGTAATCGAAATACGTAGCTTTCTAGGCTTAGATGGTTATTATCGGAGATTCGTGGAAAGATTTTCTCAAATCGTTACTCCATTAACTCAGCTGACTCGTAGAGATACAAAATTCAAATGGAGCAAGGAATGTGGAAGAGCTTCGAAGAACTCAAGAAGAGAATCATTTCGGCACATGTTCTGACCATACCATCCTGGAAAAGCGAACATGGTAGCTGACGTGTTGAGTAGAAGATCGTATACGAGTACGAGTGCGATATTGTCAAAACCCATTTCGTATAACTTACAAATAATAGAGATGGAGATGAAAACTCTAGGTACCCACGTGATGATATACGAGTATAATCGACTTTAATCGATAAAGTTAAAACCGTTCAAGCTACACACCGGAGCTGATGAATATGAAGAAGGAGGTACAAGAAGTTGTTATTCCAAAAGCGAGAATTGGCGATGTGAGAAAAGCTCAAACCTTCGATTTATTAATCCATTTGAAATTCTCGATCGAATAGGAACTGTGGCCTATAGACTCATTTTACCGCCAAGTATGTCACGTGTTTATAACGTTTTTTACGTACTGATGTTACGTAAATATGTGGACGACCCGAACCACGTTATTTAGTTAGAACCGGATGAGATAGCCGAAGACTTAACGTACGAGGAGGTACCTGTCAAGTTTTTGGATAGGAAGGAACATGACTTACGTACAAAGGTCATACAACGAGTCAAAGTTTTGTGGAGGAACCATGCTATTGAAAAAATGACCTGGGAGTAGCGAGGTATCATCACCTTTTCGAAACACCAGGTACGTACGTCAATTTCGAGGACGAAATTTCATAAGGAGGGGAGGTTGTAAGACCCCAACTTATTATTAAATGAAATTAAATTTCCTCTATTTATTATGTTGCAATAGTAAAGGTTGATTTGATTAATGTGGTGAGTTAAAGGTAAAATGCGCAATTATTTCAAACAAGCAAGTGGTTTTAAGATATTCATTTTATCGGAGAATATTCGTTTGTTCGTGGAATATTTTTACTGTTGAGGAATATTCGTACGACGGCGTAGCCTTGTGTGGACCCATAACAGAAAGCGATTGGAGGAAGAAAACGACAAAAATAAGTTGTTTATAAATAACGGCGTAGTTGTTACCGTTAATACTGTTGGAATACCCGGTGGTTAAAACATAGTAGCACACGGTATTGCACCAATTATTGATTCTTACGTAAGAAGGCACTACTCAATAATTGTTACAGTAATTACTGTTCAACATATTATTTTATTGATTCAATAACTTCTGCGTTGATATTTATATTACTGTTGTTTCAATAATTATCACTACACAGTATTTTCCATTATCGGAGCAATAATTCATATTATCTAAATAATATTATTAGATAATATTATTGGCAATGTCTAGAAAATTCTGTTTAAGTAGAGGTTTGGTCATCTAATTACGCGCTAGTAAGGAGAAATCCTTATTGGAAAGCCCCCTCTTTCCTAGGAACTGCCTGGTTGTCAGTATTGTGATTCTGTAATATTATTTGTGAATAATTAATTATTGATTTATATGATGAGAAAAATATTAATTTTATGTGGATATAGATGGAGAAAATTTTTTAAAGTGACAATTGTTAAAAATTGATATTTTATCTTTTCTGATAAAATAATATTTTATTATATTATTATAATATAATAATGGTGATATTTTTATAATGAATGTGGGATATATGAGTATATGAGGAGGAAGAGTATTTTTGTTGCAAAGGTTGTTTAACACGTGTTTTGTGTGTCGGTGGACTCCATTTCTTGACTGAAATTTGATTATAGCATGTAAAATCGTCCGTTTATGGATTTCGGTCAATTTCTGTTTGGAATTTGGAAAAACTTTCTTCTGCAAAGTTATATAGAATTGAATTTCCTATAAAAAGTCGCGAGATTCGAATTTTCTGATAAAAGAGCTATTTATTGTGAATTATTTAAGTTTCGGTATATCGAGTGTGAATTGATTTTTGGAGTTTAAATTATTTTTGTTAGAAAAACGTTTTTTGTATTTTTTTTGGACATCATTAACATGTGTGGCTGGTGTTTTTGACCAAAAGGTGGGCTAAGGAAAAATTGTATAATTATATTAATATTATATTCAATTTTCTACTTTGGTGTTTTAAGTAATTTCCTATAAATAGGGTGCTTAGGTTAGAATTGAAAATCACACCAGAAACTGAAGTTTTCTTTCTCTTTCTCTCTCGATATATTAAGCGTATTCTTGTGAGTATTTTAATACTT
Organism: Panax japonicus; assembly: GCA_020205505.1. NCBI lineage: Eukaryota > Viridiplantae > Streptophyta > Magnoliopsida > Apiales > Araliaceae > Panax > Panax japonicus. The sequence continues at coordinate 63,711,941 of CM035093.1, forward strand.
TGAGTGTTGCTATACGGTGTAAGTTCAAGTCATAGCTTATATCCGGTGTTTCAACTAGAAGTACTGTCTTTACGAGGTAAGAGATGTTATTTTCTTCTCAAATGATATTATTTCTTCAATATCATTATGCTGAAATATTGGTTGGAACTTTTTATCAAATTTGGAATTTTTTTATGTCGAGGTTACTATTCATGAGTTACTATTTACGAGTTACTATTCATGAGTTACTATTCACGAGTTACTATTCACGAATACTATTCACGAAGCATGATGATGTTTTTTGTGAAATTTCTATCTTTTGGTGTCAGAGTTACTATTTACGTATACGACACTATTCACGTATACGGCACTATTCACGAATACAGCATTATTCACCGAAAAATGAAATTTCTTCTTTTCGTCCAAAATATCTATCCTGGATACTAGCTTTGATTGTATCCATGTTTTGATCATTTTTGAATTTTACTCCACTCTGGTTATTTATGAAGTATTTTTGAACTTGGATTATTTAAAGTACGAATCCTTAATACTTGTTCTTTTGTTTCACTGGATTCGTTTTTTTAAAAATATTTTTCATCATCCTCAGTCCTAAATGATGATATTACTGATTATCTTTGGCCTGTAGTGCAAAGATGAATGATTTCTTGATGAATATCTTTGGCCCGTAGTGTAAAGATGAACAGATATTGAGATGAACATGACCGACTGATTAATATCTTTGGCCCGTAGTGCAAAGATGAACATGTGTTTAGATGAACATGACCAACTGATGAGTATCTTTTGCCTGTAGTGCAAAGATGAATATTTGATTCCAAATATATATTGATTGATGTTACAAGGATAAAATATCGACGATGAACTTTTAAATTCATATATAGAAGATAGTAGTTTGCATTCTCTACTTAACTCTTCTAATGAATTGTTGTTTCCGCTGCGGTTGTTGATTTAAAACTGGTTGTCTATTGTATTATATTAGATTTTTCTCTGTTGAAGACTAACGATAATTTGTTATATGTTATCTTAGTCATAATGTTATTTACTGGGCTAGTTGAGCTCACCCTTTTTCTTGCTATTTCATTTTTCTTCTCAGGAGGCGAGAATGTAGCGAGTACTAGTCGGGGTGTGAAATGATGGTTCTAAAAGTGGTTCTAGTAGTCCTTACTATTCTGTAGAATAGTGTATTAATAATTGTAATGAGAACTTATTTGAGTGTGGATATTGTCTAGATAACAATATTTGTATTTAAACTCACAGTTTTTATGTTGTATTAATAAAGTTGTAGTTGTTTCTGTACCATGTATTTTGACAACTCAGAATGGGTGTTGTATACCTATTTTGGGGGCGTCATAGTGAGTAATAATTCCATCATTAATAGTTTTTTTCTTGCAAATTTTTATCATAAATTGGCGCCAAATATGCTTTTACCACCTCAATTTTGTAAAAGAAAAATATTAATTGTGAAAGATATTTCTTTCGCTAATAACTATATTGTCACTACATTTTTTTCTTCAATGTTCCTTCACTAGAAAACTCCTCATGTAGAGGAATAAATTCTTTCACAAAATTTCCTTCACTATATCCTTAATTTCTTGTTGTGTATTAATGTAAAGTAAAATAGATGATATTTGGATTCTAATTTTCCTAATTTGGTTAAATATGATGGAAAATGGAAATTTGGTGTAAGAAAAAAAGAATTTAAATTTTAGGGGAGATTTTGGGTCTACTGACCACGTACGTAAATTCTGTTTTCGCTCCTAGCTGATTGCCGCTTGATTTTCAACATGATTTTAAAACTCGGACCTGTAAAAATTGAAATCGGTCAGCACTCCGGTTCTGTTTAAACAAAAAATTATTTTTGGTCAAAAATCGGTTGACCCACCGGTCTAATCGAAGGTTTAACCAGTAAAACCGGTTAATTGATCCAGTGACCCGATTTTAAAATTATTTTTTGTATCAAGTTTTTTTAATATTAAAATTAACCATTTTTAGTAATATTGTAACTCAACTTTATTATGTTTTAGTTCATAAAAACGAGATTTTTTAACATTTTATTAATTACTAACAATATATATTTTTATATATTAATGACGTCACTAGGTCAATAACGGTTCGACCACTGGTTAGACTTTTGACACATCCACCCAGTACCTTTTCCGATTTTGATGACCGGTTCGGGTCTAAAAACCTTGTTTTTTCAAAATATTCACAGTTTATTTAATTTTAATTAATAATGCAGTTGATATTTTTAATCTCTTGGGAAGAAAAATTTAAAATAAAATTGTTATTTAGATAAACATATAAATTTGCATTTACAATTTTAAATTTAGGATGTCATAAATTAACAAAAAAAATCAATAAAACTCTTATCGTAGAACGGATGAGTAATATTTTAGTATCTCCAAAGGAAATATTTTTCACAATAAACTCAATAAAACTATATTGTCATATATTTTTTTTCTTTTCATTATCCACTCGCTAGAATATTCTCATTTTCTTGATAGTGATAATTATACAAAATAATACGATGTACTAAAATTTGTGGTCATAAGTTTTATCGCACCAATCTATTAGATTAATATAATTTACTATTTTAGGGATATATATTCTCATTTTAATATTCGCAAATTTTGTAATTGGAACTCTTTTTTTTTAAAAAATGGAATTATAATTATTTATAGAGTTTATGAATAATTGTATAATGGTGTAAAACATTAATAAATAAATTTATGAGTGTGAATATAGAAAATAAATACAATAATTAATGATTTTTTAAATTAAAGTTTCTTATATCATATGTTTGAACTAAAACAAGGAAATATTTTTACATGACATGTGTTTGATAATTATGTGTTTAATAAATAAATATATCTATGTGATTAATAAAATAAATAATGATAAATAATGGGGAATACTAAAATGTTACTCCTTGATTCCAAAAAAAAAAATGTTTCATTGAGTATTATTTTGTTAATTTATGAGATTCTAAAATTCAAAATATAATGTAATTTTATTTAATTGTTGAAAATAAAAATTTTATTTTAAATAATTATTTTATGTTATTTACAATACTATATATTACATTATTAAGTTGTAGTATTGTAATGCAATTTTTAACTTATTTACTAGTTTAGTTTACACTATTTATTCATCAAATCGAAAAATACTATTTGACGCCTTTATTAAAACATCTAAATTATTATAAAAATAAAATGTTATTTTTGAACAAAATAAAGTTGAAAATATTTACTTAAAATATTCAATATTAACCTTTTCTTTTTTAATTGCAATAAAAATGTTTGGAGAAATTTGTATAAATAAAATTTATGTTGTCTTATTTATAATTATATCATGTAGCTTAGTTGAATAGTTACTTAAAGTTATAATATTGAGGTATTGAGTTCAAATTGTGATGATAGTTGAATTTTTAGTCTTAGTTTGACTTATTTAAAATGTCATTATTGCCACGTAGTTTTGTTTTACATTGACCAACAAAAAGCGTATAATATCGAAATATATTAAGAATATAGTGATCACATTTGCATTTTACTCTATATGTGCGTGTATATATATATATATATATATATATATATATATATATATATATATAATTATTTATTAATAACTTACATTTATTAATAATTTACATATATCTTATGCGTACCGCATGCGGATGGGAAAAAAAAGAGAGTAAGTGGCCATGTGTGGATACTTTAAAAATAATAAGTGGCCATGTGGCAATATATATATATATATATATATATATATATATATATAGTCCGGATCCAGTCCGGACTCCCGGATTTTGTTAAAATCCGGATTTTTTTTTTTTTTTTTTTTGCTTTTTTTTTTGAAACAACTAAAAAAAAAAAAAATTTATGGAATTGGAATTTTTACATTATACAGTGTTTTGGGTGTGATTTGGATGCCTATAACGAAACATGTCTGTACAGTCTGGGCAGACTGTACATACATTGGTTGGGGTAGGTATTAAAAACACACCCAAAACACTGTATTATTGAAAAATTTCAGTTCCATAATTTTTTTTTTTTTTTAGTTGTTCTACCAAAAAAAAGAAAAAAAGAAAAAAAATCAGGTCCGGATTTTCTCCCGTCCGGGAGTCCGGACCTGATCCTCTTTCTATAAATATATATATATATATATATATATATATATATATATATATATATCTATCTATCTAATAAAATACAAATGATTTTGAATTTCCCGCTCACTCAATAAATCATCTGGGTCGTCCAAAGTTTGAGATAAATCCCACCGTTCATACATCTATCTAATAAAATACATCTATCTATCTAATAATCTAATAATAATTTAATAAAATACAAATGACTTTAAATTTCCCGCTCACTCAATAAATTATTTTGGTCGTTCAAAGTTTGAGATAAATCATATTGTCCATACAGTGCCGGAGGCACGGGACCCAGCTAGTATATATATATAGTCCCCTTCCTATCTCTTTATCTCTCCAATATATTTATCCAGATAAAAATAACCTAACAAATAAACAAACCATCCATCTAAAATATAAGGTAATTTATCCAAACATACCCAGATTGATTTTTTTTATTTAATGTAATATTCAGATTTTTTTTATTTTTATTTTAATAATATTAATTAAATTTTTATTAAAAATCACATTTTATCAACTATAAAATATTTTTAAATTCGCTAAAAAGAGAATAAATCTTCCTATTTAATACAATAATAAACCATAAAGGATTAACATTCACCGCAACATGTCTTCAAAAATAAAGATAATAAAATAAGTTTAACTAGCATTCATTTAAATTGTGAAAATTTTAGTACAAACTCTAATTTTTGAAAATTAGAATATATATATATATATATATATATATATGCTTAATTTTAATTTCAAAAATTATAACTCTGATAAAAAATATTATAATTGAGTATTTATTTTGACTATATAAAATTGCGTCCAAATAAATAAATATTTTAGAATGTAAAATGAAGCATTTTGGGAAAAAAGAGATGCTGAAACTTGCTTATTTAGTTTATCTAAATTTTAGGCAACAATTTATTAGTCGTTGCAAAAAAAGTGTAAAATACGCAATGGAAAAAATTGTTGACAATGAATGTGGCCCATATTAGGCAACGAAATACGCAAACAAAAAAGTTTTCGTTGCCGACGATGAGGAGAAATCTCATCGGCAACAAAAAAGTAAATTGGCGAGTTTTATATTCTTCCCTCCAACGATTTAGCAACGAAATTTCGCAACGACCTATGAATTTCGTTACGAAAAATGAAAGCATTTCACAAACTGTAATGAATGACAAGTTTCGTTGCTAAACACGTATTTTTGGCAACAACTTTATAAGTCGTTACCCAAAAAATCGTTGCCAAATGTCCATTTTTTGTAGTGAATGTTGCTTCACCCACCTCATCCCGACATACTGGAGAGCGACACTTTCGTCCATATAATGCTTCGAATGGAGCCACACCTATACTTGCCTGATAACTGTTGTTGTAGGAGAATTCCACCAATGTTAAATACTTATCCCAACTCCCTTTGAAGTCTAGAACACAAAGTCTCAATAGATCTTCAAGAGTTTGAACAGTCCTTTCCGATTGCCCGTCCGTTTGAGGATGGTATGCCGAACTGAATCGTAAATTTGTGTCCATAGCTTTCTACAAGCTAACCCAAAATTATGAAGTGAATCTTAGGTCTCGATTGGAAACTATAGATACTGGCATACCATGCAATCTCACAATATCATTTATGTACATACAAGCAAGACGTTCAAGTGAATAAGTTTCTCGTATAGGCAAGAAATGAACAGACTTGGTTAATCTATCGATAATGACCCAAATTGCATATATGCCTTAAGAAACCTTGGAAAGACCAGTAACGAAATCCATGTTAATATGCTCCAACTTCCATTCTAGAATCTCAAGTGGTTGCAATGGACCCTTTGGCATTTGATGCTTCGCCTTAACATGTTGACAAGTTAAACATCTTGAGATAAACTCCACGATCTCTCTCTTCATATTGCTCCACTAAAATGTATGTCGAAGATCACGATACATTTTAGTACTTCCAAGATGAATTGCAAAATGGTGTGTTGTGTGCCTCCATCATGATTTTGTACTTCAAATTAGAGTCGTTAGGAACACAAAGTCTGTAGTTGACTCACAGTATTCTTTTTCATCGATTCTTGCTTCTGGAATAACACCTTCTTGTACTTTCTTCTTTATACGCATCAGCTCTAGATCTGTGGCTTGAGCAACTTTAACTTTATCGATTAAAGTCAGTTTTACTCGTATATTTGATATCATCACGTGGATACTTGGAGCCTTTAACTCTATCTCCATCCTTTGTAAGTCGTATAAAATGGGTCTTTATGTTAACAACATCACACTCGTACCCGCATACGATCTTCTACTCAATGCGTCAGCTACCACGTTTGCTTTCCAGAATGGTATTGAATGGTATGGTCGTAATCTTTCAATAGCTCGAGCAAACGTCGTTACTGCATGTTGAGTTCCTTTTGGGTGAAGAAATATTTGAGGCTTTTATGATATGAATATATCTCCACTTTCTCCCCATATAGATAGTGCCTCCAGATTTTTAATACGAAAACGACTGCTGCCAACTCTAGATCATGAGTAGGATAATTCCTCTCATATTCTTTTAGTTATCGCGAGGCATAGGCTATAACTTTCCCATATTTCATGAGAACACATCCTAAACCTTTGCCTGAAGCATAGCTGTAAATGATAAATCCCTCCGAATCTGATGGCATTGTCAGAACAGGTGCCAAAATGAGTCTTCTCTTGAGTTCTTGGAAGCTCTTCTCATATTCCTCGCTCCATTCGAATTCTTTATCTTTTTGAGTCAGCTAAGTTAATGGAGTAGCAATTCAAGAAAATCCTTCCATGAATCTTCGATAATAACCAGCTAAGCCCAAAAAGCTACGTACTTCGGTTACTGACTTAGGTTTCTCCCAGCTTTGTATTACTTCAATATTTGCCGGGTCAACTGATATTCCATACTTCGATATCACGTGTCCAAGGAATGCTACTTCCTCAAGCCAGAACTTGCATTTATTCAACTTGGCATATAACTTATTTTTACGAAGTTTTTGGAGTATCAGCCTCAAGTGTTGCTCATGATCTTCACGACTTTTGGAATAGATGAGGATGTCATCAATAAAGACAACCATAAAATGATCCAAATATTCCTTGAATACTCGGTTCATCATATCTATGAAGGCCTCAGGAGAATTTGTCAATCCAAAAGACATGACTAGAAATTCATAATGCCTGTACCGAGTCCTGAAAGCATTCTTTGGAATGTCATCAGTTTTAATCTTTAACTGATGATATCCGGAATGAAGATCAATTTTTGAGAAGAATTTAGCACCTTGCAACTGGTCAAACAGGTTATCAATGCGAGGTAGTGGGTACCTATTTTTGATGGTGACATGGTTCAACTCCCGATAGTCAATGCAAAGTCGCATACTCCCATCTTTCTTCTTTACGAATAAAACAGGAGCACCCCAAGGAGATGTACTAGGACGAATGAAACCAATATCCAACAACTCCTGTAATTTGGTTTTTAACTCCTGAAGTTCAATAGGAGCCATTCGATATAGGGTTTTGGAAATGGGTTTTGTATCGGGTTCAAGGTCAATACAAAATTCGATATCACACCAAAATCCCATATCTAATGGCTCCTATTGAACTTCAAGAGTTAAAAACCCAACTACAAGAGTTGTTAGATATTGGTTTTATTCGTCCTAGTACATCTCCTTGGGGTGCTCCTATTTTATTCGTAAAAAAGAAAGATGGGAGTATGCGACTTTACATTGACTATCGGGAGTTGAACCATGTCACCATCAAAAATAGGTATCCACTAATGAGTGGGGTTTATACCTACGAATCGGCCTCTAATTCAAGCTTAAATTGTGTTAATTCTTTACTTTTGTGATTTGTTTTACTTGATTATTGTTGTTTCATGTTTAGGTGTGGTGGCGTAGCATTTGGTCTTAAAAGGTGGGTTCGTGGTGGAACTTAGTAAGAAAATAAGAAAGAATTAGACTTTTGAAGAAAGACCCCTCGTCGAGGCAGACTTTATAGAGGCAAAACCCCCCGCTGGGGCGGGGGTAACTAGTCAAAAATGAGTAGTACCCCTCGCTGGGGTGAGCACTTATAGAGGAAAAACCCCCGCCAGGAAAAGCAAGAATTCTGTTTGAACTGTAATGCTGCAGATGCGTGAAGAATAGAGGTTGGCATGGTGTGGAACTGTATTGGGCGTCGAATTATGGTCAGAATATGTGTCCTAGGCTAGTTATTAATAGAAAACAACAAGGGAGATTAATCAGACAATCAATTTAGTAATTTAGAGACCTAATTTTGAGCAAATGCATTGGAGGAAGGATTGAAGGTGGAATTCACGATAATTACAGATTAGAGCAGGGAAGAAGGGTAGTTCTGGATTCATTCTTTTTCTTTAATTCAATAATTGTAATTGGGATGATTACTTTGATGAATTCAGTTTTTATTTCGTTTATGATGAACTAATTTACTTGTTAGGCTTATAACAAATTTTTGGGTTGAACGATGATTATGTAGCCTTGAATTTTAGTTTAATAATCTATCTTTCAGTTTATCTATATTGATTTGTGCTTTGAATTTATGAATTACTTGATCACCAATTCTATGTGGATTTGTATAGATTCGAGAGAGGAAATATGAATCTATACTTAGTCATTATAACACGTGTTCTTAAATTCTGCAATTGAATGAAATCTTGATGAATGTTAGGGTAGAGATATGCCCAGCATCGAATGTAATTGAATAGAGAATTTTAACTTAAACCTTATTTGATTGTAATTCACATAGAGATATAATGAATTATTTGATTAAGGTGTTTAGCTTAATTCTATCTGAATTGTGGATTTAAGTTAATATAGTATTAGTGCATCAAGAGATGGCTAGTTCTATTTGAGTGTTCTTGATTAATAAACCGAGATAGTGAATTAAAATGGAATAAGGTGTAATAATTGGAGTGATACTTAGAGTGAAGTTGTAAGCCTAATTCTCCAATATTTGCTTGAAATTACATTTTTTAAGTTTGTTAATTACTTGGTACTTTCAATATTTTTATTTTTAATAGTTATAATCATTAAGTTGGATAGTTTAATAAAATTTGGATTAATATAAAGCTGGTAATTGTGAAGTTTAACTTCATACTAATTCTCTGTGGGAACGATACTTGACTTATCATTATATTACTTGTTGACCACGTGCACTTACGTGTGAGCGTAATTAGATTTTGACAAACAAGTTTTTTGGCACCGTTGCCGGAGACTAGTATAGATTTTAATATTTTGCAATATCAGTTTAATTATTCCAGTTTTACTTAAACATTTTTTCTTTGTTTTGTTCTTTCTTGTTTCAGGTTCTTGAAGTTGGTTTATGCAAACTCGGTCTAAAAACCCAGACTTGCTTCCTTTTGAGGACGATATCAAGAAACAATTTCAAAGGCTAAGTAAGTGGATTAAAGACACAAGGGAAAACTTTGAGAAATCTGAGCAAGAAGAAGAAATAATGGCTACTGAAGACCAGAAAGCATTAAGGGACTTTGCTACTCCTAAGGTGAGTGAGCTTCAGTAGAGTATCACCAGGCCGACGATTGCTGCAAATACGTTTGAAAAGCCTGGGACTATTCAGATGATTCAGAACTCAGTTTAGTTTGGGGGACTAGCTAATGATGATCCGAATGAACACTTGGTCAGCTTTTTGGAGATATGTGACACCTTCAGATAAAATGGGGTGTCGGATGACGCAGTCAGACTTCGCTTGTTCCCATTTACCCTGCGGGACAAGGCGAAGAGTTGGTTACATTCTCTACCACTGGGATCAATCACTACTTGGGAAGATCTTTCTCAGAAGTTCCTGGCTAAATTCTTTCCACCAGCCAAAACTGCAAAGATGAGAAATGAGATCACCATGTTTGAGTAACAGCATGGAGAGTCTTTATATGAGCATGGGAACAGTACAAGGAACTACTCAGGAAGTGCCCTTATCACGAACTACCTAAATGGCTGCAGATGAATACGTTCTATAATGGGTTGAGTGGGAATCTCAGGACAAGTATCGATGCAGCTTCGGGTGGAGCATTTATGGCCAAGAGCTATGAGGAAGAGTATGATTTGATTGAAACTATGTCAGCTAATAACTACCAGTGGCCTACAGCAAGAATGACACAACCTAAGGTAGCTGGGGTATTAGAGGTAGATGGAGTAACAACGTTGGCGGCACAAATTTCAGCCTTATCAAAGAAAATGGATGCTCTGACTAGTGCACAACCACAGTAGGTGGCCTATGTTTGCGAGTTATGTGAAGGAGGACATCCTACAGAGCAGTGTGCCATCAACCCAACATCAGTTCAGTTTATGGGTGGCTACAATAGGATTCTGCAAAATATGTATCAAAATGCCTATAACCCGGGGAATAAAAACCATCCCAACTTCTCATGGAACAACAATCAAAATCAGCAGGCTCCACGACCTTCTTATCCCCGGGGTTCCAAAATCAGCATCAACAAGTAGCTCCGCATCAAGAAAAGAAGACAAACTTAGAAGAGCTTTTATTGAAATACATATCTGGAAATGAGGTGGCGATGAAAACACAAGCGGTGGCCATCAAAAACTTAGAAAATCAGATGGGACAGTTGGCCTTAGCATTGAATAATAGACCACAAGGGACTCTGCCAAGTGACACAGAAAAGAATCCAAAGGGAAATCAAGAACATTGTCAAGTAATCACTTTGAGAAGCAAAAAAAATCTAAATGGAAAATTACAAAAAATTCAGTTAAAAAGGATGTCAAACTTGATGAAAATAAAGTGGTTGAAGAGAAACATGGTGAGAAGAAACAAGAGGAACATGATAAGTTAGACATCAAGCCAGTTGTGTATCCTCCACCGTCGTTTCAGCAGAGAGTCCAAAAATAAAAATTAGACAAGCAATTCGCCAAGTTTTTGGAAGTTTTCAAGAAACTTCAAATAAATATTATGTTTGCAGAAGCCCTAGAACAAATGTCGAGTTATGCCAAATTTATGAAGGGTATTTTCTCTAGGAAGAAAAAGTTAGAAGATTATGAAACCGTGGCATTGACGGAGGAATGCAACACAGTTTTACAACGAAAGTTACCTCCAAAGTTGAAGGGTACCTTGCACAATCGGTAACATGGCCTTCAAGAAGTGTTTGTGTGATTTGGGGGCAAGTGTAAATCTCATGTCATTGTCCATTTATACCGAATTGTGTTTACCATTTCCAAAGCATATGAACATATCGTTGTAGTTAGTAGATAGATCAGTAAAATATCCGAGAGGCATTGTGGAGGATATTTTGGTCAAGGTAGACAAATTCATATTTCTAGCAGATTTTATAATTTTGGATTATGAAGAAGACAAGAACATCTCAATTATCATAGGGAGACCATTTTTGGCTACGGGTAGGACTCTCATTGATGTGAAAAAATGAGAATTAACCATGAGTGTGAGACCCCAGATTTTATGAATAAATATTTAATTTCCTCGAATTATATTTTTAAAAATTATGGTGTGGATTTGATATAATGTTATAGTTGTGGGTAATATTTATAAATTTTGCAAAGTACGCAAGTTGTTATAAAATATTCGTTTGGTCGGGGAATATTCTTTTTGTCGGGGAATATTAGTACGACGGCACAATCATTGGTGGACCCCACAACTGAATTATTGTCAGATTGAGAAAACGACAAAAATACTTTATGAAAATAACGGCGGAGGTGTTACCGTTAAAACTGTTGAATTACTCGGTAGTAAAAGTACAGTAATACGCGTGGTTGCATAGTAGCACACGGTATTGATTATTGATGCTTACGTGAGAAGTCACTCAGCTATACTCAATTATTGCTACAGTAATTGCTGCATCATATCTCTTATATTATTGATTCAATTATTGTCACAGTATCATCTGTATAATATGTTATATTATTTAAACAATAATTGAGACGACAAGTTATAATGATTAATAATTGTTGAAAGATTAACTATGTATTGATTAAAAAATAAAATGATTTCTGGTAATTTTTATTCAATCCTTGATGTATATAAAGAGTCTATTATGAGACGTTGGTGATAAGTTTAATTATTTATGGGGGGCCATATGTCGTCATCTAAGAGTCTCTTTCGTAAATAGTAATTACCTTTGTAAATAGTAATTACCTTCGTAAATAGTAATTACTTTTGTAAATAGTAATTACTTTCGTAAATAGTAATTACCTTCGTAAATAGTAATTACTTTTGTAAATAGTAATTACTTTCGTAAATAGTAATTACCTTCGTAAATAGTAATTACCTTCGTAAATAGTAATTACCTTCGTCAATAGTATTTGTCCCTTCAATATTACCAAGAGTTAACTGCCTCTTCGGTGTTCCAAGGGTTAATTACCCCTTCACAAATAGTAGTTGTCTCTTCAATATTACCAAGAGTCATTTTGACCCTTCGTTAAGACCAAGAGCCACCCTCAGTTTTTCTATAAATAGAAATCTCATTCCTTCATTATTTCTTACGAATTCACTGAAGCTCTAGAGAGAGAAACTATAGAGAGAAAGAAGAAAAGTATTCTGCTACTTCACTTTTCCAATATTCAGTTCTTCTAAGGTAGGGAATATTATTTGTTGTACCCGTAAGGGGTGTTATTCTTTCTTATTCATGAAGAGAACTGTTGTTATTCCATTTCTTATTATTCTGTTGGAATAATCTGTATACGCGGTCTACCCTATACTTGGTGACATTCTTCTATTATTCTGTCTTTATATTTCTGTCGGAATATTCTGTCTATGCTATACACCGGACCAGGTTCCATTTACTATTCCGTCTTTACATTTCTGTTGGAATATTCTGTCTGTGCTATACACCGGACCTGGTTCCATCATTTACTATTCCGCATTTATTATTCTGTTGGAACATCCTGTCGGTGTGAATTTCACCTGACCTGGTTCCGTTATTATTATTCTGTGGGAATAACCTGTTTGTGCGGTCTCTATCGCATGCATGGTGATATCTTTTGTTATTGTATTCGGTATTACTCAGTTGGGTAAAACTTTGACTTCTATACTCCATGAAATTAGTGGAATATCCTTGATATTTGCGCTTCATCCAGTATCTTTTCATGGAAATATTCTTCTGAGCATTCTTGAATTTTACACCACAAAACAGTATAGTGTTGACAATTTGGACGTTAATAATTCCTGGATAAAATAATTCTTGAACTTGTTTTATTGATTTCTTATATCATTGTCATCATCCTCTTATTTATATTTTTGAAAGTCATCTGTGGCCTGTAGTGCATAGATGGACTTGGTATGATTATGACCAGGAATTATTCGGTGTAATCATGACCGTAATGTTACAAATGATGTGGTAAAAGTCTCATTTGCCGTAGTGCATTGATGGACAGTTGTTGGCATGATCATGACCATTAATGAATACACAAATATTCTTGGCCATAGTGCATGAATAATTATGGTCGTGATACTAAAGAATATCCTTGGCCGTAGTGCAGGGGTGATTCGATGATGTGGAATATTTATTAAGCTGAGTCTCAGCTATAACAGTGATGAAAAACCTTTTAAATCATAAAAGATAGTAGATTTTATTTTCTACTTGACTCTTTTAATGGATTGCTGGTTCCGCTGCAGTTAAACTTGATGTTTATTATATTTTATCAGTTTAACACTGTTGAAGGCTAATGATAATTTATTCTGCATTATATTAGTCATAATATTTCTTACTGGGCTAGTTGAGCTCACCCTTTCTTTCACTGTTCTCTTCAGGAAATGAGAATATAGCTGGGACGAGTCGGGGAACGGAGTAATGGTCCGGAGAATAGCATTAGTAGTCCTCACTATTCTGTGAAATAGTGTGATAATAATTGTAATGAGGACTCCTTTTGAGTTTGTATAATCTCTAGTAGACAATATTTGTATTCAAACTCACAGTTTATGTTTTGTCATATTGTACACGACAGTTGTATTAGTAAGTTGTATTTGAATTCTGTACCATGTATCTGGCGACCCAAGATGGGTGATGTATACCTAATTTTGGGGGCGTCACAGTTGGTATCAGAGCTTAGGGATATGATCCCTGGCTAAGATGTGAGAATAGTACTAGGAGGGGAGAGACGGGGAATTCCTTCGCTAGTATGTCCTACCTAAGTTTATGTGCTATTTTATTGGTCGGTCAGAATATAGGGATAATATGTTACATGTCAATTAACCTTTTGTTTTGTGGCAGTATCTGAAAATGACATCTGAGAATGTTGAGAATAGTAATGGAGCACAGGCGATCGTTGATTCACCATATATCAATAATCAGGATAATGTGCATCAGGAAGGTGACAATCCTCATGCAAACAACAACACTGACCAAATGATGAATGATCAAATGTTTAGAGGTTTTATGCAATTCATGCAACAGCAGGCGAGAGCGACTCTTGTCCAAAACGTAGATGGAAACACGGGAAACTCTCGGGCGGTCACCGCTAAATAGTTCAAGGAGCTGGGACCACCGGAGTTTAAGGGAGAGCCAAAACCACTTATGGCGGAAACATGGATAAAACAGATCACCAAGATATTTGATGTCTTGGGATGCTCCGAGGAGCAAAAGGTTCCCTTTGCCGCCTTTATGTTGCGCGGAGAGGCAGATTACTGGTGGGAATCGGTAAAACGTACTCAACCTGCTGTACTGAAGATATCTTGGGAGAAGTTCCAGGAGCTGTTCAACGACAAATACTTTCCTGAAAGTATTCGCCACATGAAGGAGGTGGAATTTATCAAGTTGGAACAAAACAATATGACTGTGTCGCAATACGAGGCAAAATTTGCGGAGTTATCCCGGTTTGCGTCCCACTTGGTGGATAATGAAGAGAGAATGGCGCGAATGTTTTTAAGAGGTTTAAAGCCGGAGATACGTCAACATCTTATTTCTCATAAATTGTGTTTATATTCAGATGTTGTAAATAGGGCTCAATTAGTGGAGCGCGATAACGAGTCAACGCAACTAAAAGAGAGCAGCCGACAAAATGATAATACCAGCGAGAGCAGTCATCGAAGCAGTGACAACAAGCGTGAAGGGAATCAACAGGCCAAAAATGGTAACCACTTCGGTGGTAATCAGGGCCAAAATAATAAGAATGGACATTTCAAGAAGAGAAGATTCAACAATGATGGAAAGACGTCAGCACCAGCACCTGTCGTTAAGGAAGGAGAACGACCACCTATCATATGTTTCAAATGCGGAGGGGGGGACACATCAGTCCAAATTGTGCGATGCCGTCTAAAACATGCTATAATTATGGAAGAGAAGGTCACCTAGCCCGATTTTGTCGTTCACCGAAGACAAGTTCAGCTAGGATGGAGTAACCAAAGGAACACCCAGGTAAGCCAAAGCCAGTAGTTTAAGAGAGAGCGTTTTTTTTCGTGACGAGGAACCTGAATAAAATTATCATGGGTATGTTAGTCATAAACTCTTGCGAAGTCTATACCGTGTTAGATACCGATTCTACTCACTCTTTTATTTCACCTAGTTGTGTTCAATGTTTGAAGTTAACTTCGAGAAACTTTCGTTACCTCCACTATTTATAAATCTTGTTTGATTCAAATCGACACTTTCACGTTACCTGTCAATCTTATCTCTTTGAAAATACTTGCCTTTGATGCGATTTTAGAAATCGATTGGTTAACTACTCATCATGCTTTTTGTAAGGTTGTTAGCTTTCATATTCCTAACAAACCTGTTATGCAAATTCAAGCAACCAAACCACTAAAGTCAATCATTGTCATTTCAAGCCATAAATAAAGAGCCCCATTCCTTTCATTGTTGACTTCCTTATGTGGAATGCACCGAAGACAGACTTTCCGTAGGAAACGTTGTGAATGACGATGACAAGTTGATAGGTATCAATGTGAAGTGTTATCCAAGTCTTGGATGAGGGTCACAATTTTGAATGATATTTCTAGTGTTAATAAATTTTCTGACGTATTCTTGAAGACTTCTTAGCCTACCCTGGAGCGTGAAATCAAATTTTGTATTGACCCCAGTACAAAACCCATTTCTTAAACCCTCAAATATTTTCTTCACCTAAAACGAACGTATAACGTGCCAAAGATGTTGGCTCGAGCTGTTGAAGATTACGATCGTACCATGCAATATTATCGTGGGAAAGCGAACATGGTAGTTGACGTGTGAGTAGAAGATCGTATGCGTTTACAAGTGCGAATATACGAACTCACGTGAAGATAACGAATATACAAGTAGAATCGACTTTAATCGATAAAGTTAAAGCTCTCAAGCTACACACTCGGAGCTGATGAATGTGAAGAATTAAGAAGGTTCAAGAGGGCGTTATTCTAGAAGAAAGAATTGACGAATAGAGGAAGTCTAAACGCTCGATTTTATTGGCCCATTTGAAATACTTGATCAAGTAGGAATTGTGGCTTATAGACTCATTTTACCGCCAAGTATGTTGCGTGTTCAGAACATTTTTTTTTCGTATCGATGTTACATAAATATGTGGACGACCCGAACCACATTGTTAATTTAAAATCGGACGAGATAGTAGAAGATTTAACGTATGAGGAGATATGTGTTAACATCTTGGATAAGAAGGATCATATTCGACGCTCAAAGGTTATACCTCAAGAGTTAGAATTTGAAGAGAAGTCAAGGTATCCTCACATGTTCGGCATACCAGGTACGTACGTAAATTTCGAGGGCAAAATTTCTTAAGGAGGGGAGATTGTGAGACCCCAGATTTTATGAATAAATATTTAATTTTCTCGAATTATATTTTTGAAAATTATGGTGTGGATTTGATATAATGTTATAGTTGTGGGTAATATTTATAAATGTTACAAAGTACGCAAGTTGTTATAAAATATTCGTTTGGTTGGGGAATATTCTTTTTATCGGGGAATATTCGTACGACGGCACAATCATTGGTGGACCCCACAACTGAATTATTGTCAGATTGAGAAAACGACAAAAATACTTTATGAAAATAACGGCGGAGGTGTTACCGTTAAAACTGTTGAACTACTCGGTAGTAAAAGTACAGTAATACGCGTGGTTGCATAGTAGCACACGGTATTGATTATTGATGCTTACGTGAGAAGTCACTCATCTATACTCAATTATTACTACAGTAATGGCTGCATCATATCTCTTATATTATTGATTCAATTATTGTCACAGTATCATCTGTATAATATGTTATATTATTTAAACAATAATTGAGACGACAAGTTATAATGATTAATAATTGTTGAAAGATTAATTATGTGTTAATTAAAAAATAAAATGATTTCTGGTAATTTTTATTCAATCCTTGATGTATATAAAGAGTCTATTATGAGACGTTGGTGATAAGTTTAATTATTTATGGGGGGCCATATGTCGTCATCTAAGAGTCTCTTTCGTAAATAGTAATTACCTTCGTAAATAGTAATTACCTTCGTAAATAGTAATTACTTTTGTAAATAGTAATTACTTTCGTAAATAGTAATTACCTTCGTAAATAGTAATTACTTTCGTAAATAGTAATTACTTTCGTAAATAGTAATTACCTTCGTAAATAGTAATTACCTTCATAAATAGTAATTACCTTCGTCAATAGTAGTTGTCCCTTCAATATTACCAAGAGTTAACTGCCTCTTCGGTGTTCCAAGGGTTAATTACCCCTTCACAAATAATAGTTGTCTCTTTAATATTACCAAGAGTCATTTTGACCCTTCGTTAAGACCAAGAGCCACACTCAGTTTTTTTATAAATAGAAAGCTCATTCCTTCATTATTTCTTACGAATTCACTGAAGCTCTAGAGAGAGAAACTATAGAGAGAAAGAAGAAAAGTATTCTGCTACTTCACTTTTTCAATATTCAGTTCTTCTAAGGTAGGGAATATTATTTGTTGTACCCGTAAGGGGTGTTATTCTTTCTTATTCATGAAGAGAACTGTTGTTATTCCATTTCTTATTATTCTATTGGAATAACCTGTATACGCGGTCTACCTTATACTTGGTGACATTCTTCTATTATTCTGTCTTTATATTTCTGTCGGAATATCCTGTCTGTGCTATACGCCGGACCTGGTTCCATTTACTATTCCGTCTTTACATTTCTGTCGGAATATCCTGTCTGTGCTATATGCCGGACCTGGTTCCATCATTTACTATTCCGCATTTATTATTCTGTTGGAACATCCTGTCGGTGTGAATTTCACCTGACCTGGTTCCGTTATTATTATTCTGCGGGAATAACCTGTTTGTGCGGTCTCTATCGCATGCATGGTGATATCTTTTGTTATTGTATTCGGTATTACTCAGTTGGGTAAAACTTTGACTTCTATACTCCATGAAATTAGTGGAATATCCTTGATATTTGCGCTTCATCCAGTATCTTTTCATGGAAATATTCTTCTGAGCATTCTTGAATTTTACACCACAAAACAGTATAGTGTTGACAATTTGGACGTTAATAATTTCTGGATAAAATAATTCTTGAACTTGTTTTATTGAATTCTTATATCATTGTCATCATCCTCTTATTTATATTTTTGAAAGTCATCTGTGGCCTGTAGTGCATAGATGGACTTGGTATGATTATGACCAGGGATTATTCGGTGTAATCATGACCGTAATGTTACAAATGATGTGGTAAAAGTCTCATTTGCCGTAGTGCATTGATGGACAGTTGTTGGCATGATCATGACCATTAATGAATACACAAATATTCTTGGCCGTAGTGCATGAATAATTGTGGTCGTGATACTAAAGAATATCCTTGGCCGTAGTGCAGGGGTGATTCGATGATGTGGAATATTTATTAAGCTGAGTCTCAGCTATAACAGTGATGAAAAACCTTTTAAATCATAAAAGATAGTAGATTTTATTTTCTACTTGACTCTTTT
Source organism: Panax japonicus (assembly GCA_020205505.1). NCBI lineage: Eukaryota > Viridiplantae > Streptophyta > Magnoliopsida > Apiales > Araliaceae > Panax > Panax japonicus. The sequence continues at coordinate 63,730,944 of CM035093.1, forward strand.
AATGGATTGCTGGTTCCGCTGCAGTTAAACTTGATGTTTATTATATTTTATCAGTTTAACACTGTTGAAGGCTAATGATAATTTATTCTGCATTATCTTAGTCATAATATTTCTTACTGGGCTAGTTGAGCTCACCCTTTCTTTCACTGTTCTCTTCAGGAAATGAGAATATAGCTGGGATGAGTCGGGGAACGGAGTAATGGTCCAGAGGATAGCATTAGTAGTCCTCACTATTCTGTGAAATAGTGTGATAATAATTGTAATGAGGACTCCTTTTGAGTTTGTATAATCTCTAGTAGACAATATTTGTATTCAAACTCACAGTTTATGTTTTGTCGTATTGTACACGACAGTTGTATTAGTAAGTTGTATTTGAATTCTGTACCATGTATCTGGCGACCCATGATGGGTGATGTATACCTAATTTTGGGGGCCTCACAATGAGGGTCCAAGATCAAGAAGTTACATTCAATGTATTTAAAGCCATGAAGTTCCCTATAGATGAAGAGGAGTGCTTCCAGGTGGATGTCATCGACCGGATAGTGAATGATGATATGGTAAAAAGTTTTGTCAATGATCTATTGTAAACTACACTATTGGGGGATGAAGATTTAGATGATCGAGAGTTTGTGGATTATTTATACATGTTGGATGCTTTGCCTAGAGTAAGTAGATTCAAAGTTCCATTCGAGCCATTACACACGGAGATAAACACTTCAGCTCGGATAAAACTTTCACTAGAGGAGCCACCCACTCTTGAGTTCAAACCACTTCCTAAACACCTCAGGTATGCTTATTTGGGTGATTTAAATACTTTACCTATTATTATTGCATCTGCACTTAACAAATTACAGGAAAGTAAATTGCTGAGGATTTTGAAAGAATACAAGTCTGTAATAGGCTGGACCATTGCTGATATAAAGGGGATCATCCCCTCCTTTTTCATGCACAAGATTCTCATGGAATAGGATGTGAAGCCAACAATGGAACAACAGAGAAGGCTAAATCCAATCATGAAAGAAATACTAAAGTGGTTGGATGCGAGAATTATTTACCCGATTTCAGATAGTGCATGGGTTAGTCCAGTACAGTGTGTGCCAAAAAAGGGTGGAATGACAGTGGTTAAGAACGAATATAGTGTGCATGGACTACAGAAAGCTACATAAGGCAACTCGGAAGGATCACTTTCCTCTACCCTTCATTGATCAGATGTTGGACTGACTGGATGGACATGAATATTATTGCCTACTGGATGGATATTCGGGTTACAAAGAAATTATCATAACTCCCGAGGATCAAGAGAAGACCACATTTACATGCCCTTATGGCACCTTTGCATTTAGAAGGATGTCCTTTGGGTTATGTAATGCACCAACTACATTCCAACGATGCATGATGTATATTTTCTCAAACATGGTGGAGAAAAATGTAGAAGTTTTCATGGACGACTTTTCAATCTATGAAAACACTTTTAATAAGTGTTTAGAGAATTTGGTCATGGTCTTAAAGTGGTGTGTGAAAACTAATTTGGTACTCAACTGGGAGAAGTGCCACTTTATGGTTAAAGAAGGACTGATTCTTGGGCACAAGGTTTCTGCTAAAGGTTTAGAGGTAGACAAGGAAAAGTTAGATATGATCGAGAACCTTCCACCGCCAAATTTTTTAAAGGGTATCCGCAGTTTTCTTGGACACTGTAACATCCCCAAATCCGGGCGCCAAATCACCACGGATCCGGTATACTATTTCTATCACTATTTACGGAAGATATAAACATAAATTGTTTATACAATACATTACACACTATTCTCCAAGGTCGAGTAACCTTAACTTAATACACAATTCATAAAGTGTCTATTACACAACAATATTTATCAAATTACGCGATTACAAACTAGCTACACTTTATATCCCAAGCTAAACTTGGCATTGCCTTTTTCCTATATCCGAACACGTTCACCTTATCTGCAATGTTTTATCATGATATAGCAAGGGTGAGCATGAAAGTTGCCCAGCAAGTTTAAATACAATAATATAACGATATATCATGATTGAAGAGTATGAATAATAAGCTGGTTATAATTCATCAATATGATTGAGAACTAGCATGAACAAACTTTTGACTGAACAAGTTTTAAACATGAACAAACATTTCTGAACCAACTGGTAATGAAGGTGATCAGCCTTTCATACCTGACTTATACATGCAAAATGTACAGAGTACAAATTTCATGGCAATCAGCAATGATTAACCATAAGCTTGAAGAAACTACTCTTATTAGAGTTAAGTAAAAGAAACTTGCCTGAACCGTTGATTATCGCAACGCAATTTATAATGCTTTACCCAAAGACCTAATAATAGTAATATAGATCTCCAATATTAGAATAATATCATCACAGTATAATACTGTTATATTTATATCCACAGAATAACCTAAACACATTACCACATAACCCTATCAGTCTATAACACATATAAGACTAGGTATCAAGTCAAACTATTTCAGTCTGACTTGAAACCGACACAATTCTATCATCCCAACGGTCTAGTCGGACTTATATCGAGTTTAATTTTAATTAAACTCTGACTTAACATTTAACAATTAACTCAGATAATTTTCTAAGCAGTCAAAATAATTTTCAAGGACTTATAATAATTTACAAATAATTATTATCATTTATCAACAATTTCAATCATTAAAACCGTATTTAAATGAATTAAATACCACATAATTCTTTAATCATTAATATTCATTTAATATAAAATATTAATGAAAATTATTACATAATATTATAATATAATTAAAATATATCAAAATGTTTTTAATACCTTAAAATCATTTTGTATAATTTTCCAACACTTTAATCCATTATCCGTTAATTGCTATTAATATTAAAATATTAATATTTTCATGCCAAAATATCAAAAGTTATATTTTATAACTTAAAATATTTTTATAACACTTAAATCATTTTTATATAATTTATAAAGCATTAATTCTATTTTTTCTTAATTTATTTAATATATCTTTTAAATAAACTAATTATCATTAATATTGATTAATTAATGAATTTCAACCCAAAATATTAAATGTCATCCAAAATAACTTAAAATATTTTCTTATACCATAATATTATTTTTCATAATTTTTCATGAATTAAAACTATTTTTAAATAATTTATTTAATATTATAATTAAATAAATAAATACCTTTTATATTCCAAAAATATTAAATATTTTTGAAATATACCCAAAATAATTTAAAACTATTTTTCAGAATTTAAAATAATTTTTCAGAATTTATTTAGTATTTTTAATAATTAAAAACCATTTTTTTCTAATTTTTAATTAATTTCCGAAAAATAATAATAAAACTGTCGCTAAAGGGCTATAGCGACACTTTCTGTCGCTATAGGTGTTATTGAGTGTTCTTGAGCTTCATAGTCAGGTTTCGAGGTTGGTAGTTTGACCACAATTTAAACTATGTTCGTCCTAAGTTCTGGGTCTTTTTAAACCTTGATCTTGTAGTCGGTATGTAATACTACAAGTATTAATCACCATCTGAGTAATAACCGAAGATATCATGAAGATCTGGACGTGCAAAACTCTTGTCAGTCCTGTTCTTCATTTTCTGGGTTACCCAGAAAATGAAGAACAACCAAGGTACCTACTTTGCAGCTTTAAATTATAACATCCTGGACTTGTTTTGTGTGATATAAAGGTTCAAATCTGTAGTAGAGATGTCAGTGTACAAGGTTGTAACAACCGATCATCATAACAACAATGAATTCACAAGATTCAAGCTGGTCAAAGTGCATGCTCAAAACTGCCTTTGAAGATTTCTGGGTTACCCAGAATCTTCATCCGGCGTGATGGTCAACGCCTGTTTGACCACTAATTTCTACAATTATGTTACTGATCTGTGTAAACTAAAGTCTTTAGAATGTAGTATTCATGTCATACTTCAACTGTAAAACAACAACCGGACCAAATACATTACCAGAAGCAAGATCCAAGGCATTGAACATCTTGTCAGAAGAAATCTGGAAATCTGGGCTGCCCAGATTTCAGTTTTCGCGAGTGGTCAACGATGTTTGACCGCTTGTAACTTTTAATCTAGACTTAATCTAGACTTGATTCAAGTCTCAGATCCAAGAGCTAACAACAAAGAACAGACCTACAACATTAAACACACCTAAACATTAACAGATGAAGATCTATAATGCCTGACATATGGATGTTAGACAACTTTTTCCAACATTTCCAGATTTTCTAAAATACTAGATTCGAGCATCTAGGTGTTATGGATCCATGATCCAACAACCCAGATATCTAATTAACACCTTATAACAATATTTAACCAACAACTAACATTAAACAACATAAGATCAAAGGATTTCAAAATTTAAGGTTTATACCTCTTTTGAGCTTTGATCTATAATTTCTGATCTTGATGTTCTGATCTTAAGTTGCTATGAACTGATTATGCTTCATCTTTTCTTTCTCTCTCACTCTAGATCTCGAAAATGAAGAGAGAGAATGGCTAGGGAGAAAATGAAAATGAAAGTGTGTGGTTTTCTCTTTCTAAATCTATATAAATTATTGTTGCAATGAAATGGCTGATGTGTTGGCTGATTTATGTGGAGTTAAGGCACATGGCTAGACTAGGGTTTGGTCACCAACTTCTCTAGGCCAATTCTTGCAAGTTAAGTCACCATAATGCACTAAGGGCATTTTAGTCTTTTCCATGCAAATTTAATTCTAAAATGGTATTTTTGATACAAACCCTTAGGGTTTAGGGTTTAGATTTTAGGGTTTAGGATTTAGCATTTTAGGGTTTAGGTTTTAACCCTTAACTTTACAAATTAAATTTCTAAAATTTCCAATTTAGGTTTTTAAAATTGAAAATTAATATTTCTAACTTATAATTAGAATTTTCTAATTATATAAAAATTTCTTAATCATAAATTCATTCTTGCTAATTAGGATTAGCATTTTCTAATTACAATTGCTAATAAAGCAATTAGGGTCAAAATGGTCATTAGGGTTCAAAACCCTTGAATTAGGGTTTCTAATAGAAAAATTAATTTTCTAATTTAGAAATTAAATCTCGTAATTAGATTAGGGTTTTCTAATTACTCATAAATAAAAAATTAGGATTAAGGTTTCCTAATTAACATTAAAAGTATTAATTTAACACTTTCGTTTTCCCTAACTATAAAATTTAGGGTTTCAAATCCGTAATTAGGATTTCAAATTTGGAATTAGGGTTTTGTAACCACCTTGTTAGGATTAACCCTAATTTACACTTACGCCATTAAGTTCCCAATTTAGGGTTTCAAATTACCAAAATCTAAAATTAGGGTTTCCAGATCGGGTATTATGGTTTTCTAATAATCAATTAAGATTTTAGATAATTCATTAGGGTTTTTCCTAATTAATTAAAATTATTGGCGTTTAACCTTGTACATACATTGCATTCCTAATCTAGGGTTTTCAATATCCGATTTAAGGTTTCGGACTCCCGGAACTGAAACTAGGGTTTCCAGAACCAGTTTCTAGGATTTCTTATTAATCGCTAGGGTTTTCTATCTGAACGTTAAAGTTCTTAATATAAAATTAGGGTTTGTCACAGATATAATTTATATGGTCAACCCATGACCCTTAACCACATTCTGTACGCATACATAACCATAAACACAGAACATAATCACATAAATCCTTAATCCTGAATAATTCACCTATATCCTTCACTGAATTTTGAAATCCTCAAAATTCAATCCCAATTACATCAAACGCATACACTTATTTTCTGTCTAGGTCTATTATTTGACCTTAAATCAATCTTTTATGATTTTAATAAATTGTCCAAATTCTTGGGTTGTCACATTCACCCCTTCTTATAAGAATTTCGTCCCCGAAATTCTCCTTAGACCTTACACCGTACACCGTACACCTTACACCATTCACATATATCACATGCTACCCAATACACTACTCACAAGAGCAAAAGTTTTGAAATTGTGCCGAGGGGTCATATAGACCATGAACACATTTAGTTTTAAAGGTAGTGATCATACCGCAAAACAATACATTACTTGGTTTGTTTACAATCACAAAGAAGGTAAACTACCGTTGCTAGTACTTTAGGTGATTAGCCCATTGTACAGTTACGTCATGCATAACGTATTAATCATTTTAGCGAATATTTACGCTACTAGATTGGATTATTTATCCAAACATTATCGTTCACCTCAGTCTTATCATTGGATTCCGCACCAAAACAATTTGGTTCGGAAAATTTCTTTCAATAAACACTTGGAGTTTTTGTAACATTAGTCTAGCTGAATCAAATAGCATAGACTCATATCAATAATTCAATTCAATCGAATTATTTAGGTGTAGCCAAACCCCGTTGGCAAATTAATTTTTTTTTAAAACATTTTTGAGAATGACGTCATGATGCCGTACTGTATTTACAGTCCGTTGAGGATTCCGTCATTTGGTGATTTTGTCATGCTACATCATACCATAGTGGAATAGTGACTTTAGGTCTAATTCACACTAAGTAATACTGCATTGATGATTCCATCATTTTTATCGTCTCTGCACCAGGTTACATGGTACATAAGTGATAAATAAAAACAATTTTTGATATTTCAAATCATTTGCGTCTAGCCGAAATAAGTAGCATAGACTGTACTTTAAACCGTTTCAAAAATGATTACGAGTCTACATTTTTTTTAAAAGGCACATAGTGCGTATTTAGCTTGATGTCAATCATTTCGAAATTTAGCATAGCTAGGAGTTTAGGAAAACCTAAGTCTCCACTAATGATCATTTGCTTAACATTCTATCTGTTCCTATTATCCTCAATACTCCATTCACACACAACTATACCCAGTTCATAAAACCACACTTATGAGTTCATAACCTGGCCACAATTATATGAGTTTACGAACTTACCCTAGTCTGACCTTTGGCGTCCGTTCGCTAAGGGGCTCATAAACATTTCATATAACTATGAGTCAATAATGTCACATAAGTATGAGTTCTAAGAACTCGTACTTAATCCTATATTCTCTACCCATGACCTATTTATCTATATATAATAACTAGCGTGACACAACATTTCAATGGTTACCAATGCCACCAACTAAGTAGTTTTTACACCAAGTACAATTCCCCGCCCATACAAGAAATCATACAACTCAGTTGCTAGCACGAGTCCTCATTGAAATCCCCACCTAATCTTAACGCCCTTTTTCAATACGAATTTCATTTAATCCGTATTCATAATCCATAACTCTTTTATGAGTTTTCATAGTACCATTTCATAGTACAACTGATACACAACATCTTGCTGTAAACTTTTCAATCAGTAAATTGATTCATTTCCCATATCATAACCTTTATCAGATCACGGGGTGATCTTATCGTATATGTTACGATTCAATTCCATGCACTATGATCGTTTTGTTTTATGATCTCCTATCCCTGCACTTTCAGTCTTTTAGACTCGATCTATTCACCATTACTGTTCAAATTTATTATCAGAGTTAGGGAACTCTGTGCTTTACACTCGCCGAGATACATCTTTGAATCTTACCGACCAACTAACTCTATGTGAGTTAGATCTTATCCTAATCACTGTGGTTATTGGTCTCAGGTATTCCTACCTAAGCTTCATAACCAACAGCTCTGATACCAACTGTAACATCTCCGAATCCGGGCCCCAAATCACAACGGATCTGGTATACTATTTCTATCACTATTTGCGAAAGATATAAACATAAATTGTTTATACAATACATTACACACTATTCCCCAAGGTCGAGTAACCTTAACTTAATACACAATTCATAAAGTGTCTATTACACAACAATATTTATCAAATTACGCTATTACAAACTAGCTGCACTTTATATCCCAAGCTAAACTTGGCATTGCCTTTTTCCTGTATCCGAACACGTTCGCCTTATCTGCAATATTTTATCATGATATAGCAAGGGTGAGCATGAAAGTTGCCCAGCAAGTTTAAATACAATAATATAACGATATATCATGATTGAAGAGTATGAATAATAAGCTGGCTATAATTCATCAATATGATTGAGAACTAGCATGAACAAACTTTTGACTGAACAAGTTTTAAACATGAACAAACATTTCTGAACCAACTGGTAATGAAGGTGATCAGTCTTTCATACCTGACTTATACATGCAAAATGTACATAGTACAAATTTCATGGCAATCAGCAATGATTAACCATAAGCTTGAAGAAACTACTCTTATTAGAGTTAAGTAAAAGAAACTTGCCTGAACCGTTGATTACCGCAACACAATTTATAACTCTTTACCCGAAGACCTAATATTAGTAATATAAATCTCCAATATTAGAATAATATCATCACAGTATAATACTGTTATATTTATATCCACAGAATAACCTAAACACATTACCACATAACCCTATCAGTCTATAACACACATACGACTAGGTATCAAGTCAAACTATTTCAGTCTGACTTGAAACCGACACAATTCTATCATCTCGACGGTCTAGTCAGACTTATATCGAGTTTAAGTTTAATTAAACTCTGACTTAACATTTAACAATTAACTCAGATAATTTTCTAAGCAGTCAAAATAATTTTCAAGGATTTATAATAATTTACAAATAATTATTATCATTTATCAACAATTTCAATCATTAAAACCGTATTTAAATGAATTAAATACCACATAATTCCTTAATCATTAATATTCATTTAATATAAAATATTAATGAAAATCATTACATAATATTATAATATATCAAAATATTTTTAATACCTTAAAATCATTTTGTATAATTTTCCAACACTTTAATCCATTATCTGTTAATTGCTATTAATATTAAAATATTAATATTTTCATGCCAAAATATCAAAAGTTATATTTTAACTTAAAATATTTTTATAACACTTACATTATTTTTATATAATTTATAAAGCATTAATTCCATTTTTCCTTAATTTATTTAATATATCTATTAAATAAACTAATTATCATTAATATTGATTAATTAATGAATTTCATCCCAAAATATTAAAAGTGATCAAAAATAACTTAAAATATTATCTTATACCATAATATTATTTTTCACGATTTTTCATGAATTAAACCTATTTTTAAATAATTTATTTAATATTATAATTAAATAAATAAATACCTTTTATATTCCAAAAATATTAAATATTTTTGAAATATACCCAAAATAATTTAAAACTATTTTTCAGAATTTAAAATAATTTTTCAGAATTTATTTAGTATTTTTAATAATTAAAAACCATTTTTTTTCTAATTTTTAATTAATTTCCGAAAAATAATAATAAAACTGTCGCTAAAGGGCTATAGCGACACTTTCTGTCGCTATAGGTGTTATCGAGTGTTCTTGAGCTTCATAGTCAGGTTTCGAGGTTGGTAGTTTGACCACAATTTAAACTATGTTCGTCCTAAGTTCTGGGTCTTTTTAAACCTTGATCTTGTAGTCGGTATGTAATACTACAAGTATTAATCACCATCTGAGTAATAACCGAAGATATCATGAAGATCTGGACGCGCAAAACTCTTGTCAGTCCTGTTCTTCATTTTCTGGGTTACCCAGAAAATGAAGAACAACCAAGGTACCTACTTTGCAGCTTTAAATTATAACATCCTGGACTTGTTTTGTGTGATATAAAGGTTCAAATCTGTAGTAGAGATGTCAGTGTACAAGGTTGTAACAACCGATCATCATAACAACAATGAATTCACAAGATTCAAGCTGGTCAAAGTGCATGCTCAAAACTGCCTTTGAAGATTTCTGGGTTACCCAGAATCTTCATCCGGCGTGATGGTCAACGCCTGTTTGACCACTAATTTCTACAATTATGTTACTGATCTGTGTAAACTAAAGTCTTTAGAATGTAGTATTCATGTCATACTTCAACTGTAAAACAACAACCGGACCAAATACATTACCAGAAGCAAGATCCAAGGCATTGAACATCTTGTCAGAAGAAATCTGGAAATCTGGGCTGCCCAGATTTCAGTTTTCGCGAGTGGTCAACGATGTTTGACCGCTTGTAACTTTTAATCTAGACTTGATCTAGACTTGATTCAAGTCTCAGATCCAAGAGCTAACAACAAAGAACAGACCTACAACATTAAACACACCTAAACATTAACAGATGAAGATCTATAATGCCTGACATATGGATGTCAGACAACTTTTTCCAACCTTTCCAGATTTTCTAAAATACTAGATTTGAGCATCTAGGTGTTATGGATCCATGATCCAACAACCCAGATCTCTAATTAACACATTTAACCAACAACTAACATTAAACAACATAAGATCAAAGGATTTCAAAATTTAGGGTTTATACTTCTTTTGAGCTTTGATCTATAATTTCTGATCTTGATGTTCTGATCTTAAGTTGCTATGAACTGATTATGCTTCATCTTTTCTTTCTCTCTCACTCTAGATCTCGAAAATGAAGAGAGAGAATGGCTAGGGAGAAAATGAAAATGAAAGTGTGTGGTTTTCTCTTTCTAAATCTATATAAATTATTGTTGCAATGAAATGGCTGATGTGTTGGCTGATTTATGTGGAGTTAAGGCACATGGCTAGACTAGGGTTTGGTCACCAACTTCTCTAGGCCAATTCTTGCAAGTTAAGTCACCATAATGCACTAAGGGCATTTTAGTCTTTTCCATGCAAATTTAATTCTAAAATGGTATTTTTGATACAAACCCTTAGGGTTTAGGGTTTAGATTTTAGGGTTTAGGATTTAGCATTTTAGGGTTTAGGTTTTAACCCTTAACTTTACAAATTAAATTTCTAAAATTTCCAATTTAGGTTTTTAAAATTGAAAATTAATATTTCTAACTTATAATTAGAATTTTCTAATTATATAAAAATTTCTTAATCATAAATTCATTCTTGCTAATTAGGATTAGCATTTCCTAATTACAATTGCTAATAAAGCAATTAGGGTCAAAATGGTCATTAGGGTTCAAAACCCTTGAATTAGGGTTTCTAATAGAAAAATTAATTTTCTAATTTAGAAATTAAATCTTGTAATTAGATTAGGGTTTTCTAATTACTCATAAATAAAAAATTAGGATTAGGGTTTCCTAATTAACATTAAAAGTATTAATTTAACACTTTCGTTTTCCCTAACTATAAAATGTAGGGTTTCAAATCCGTAATTAGGATTTCAAATTTGGAATTAGGGTTTTGTAACCACCTTGTTAGGATTAACCCTAATTTACACTTACGCCATTAAGTTCCCAATTTAGGGTTTCAAATTACCAAAATCTAAAATTAGGGTTTCCAGATCGGGTATTATGGTTTTCTAATAATCAATTAAGATTTTAGATAATTCATTAGGGTTTTCCCTAATTAATTAAAATTATTGGCGTTTAACCTTGTACATACATTGCATTCCCAATCTAGGGTTTTCAATATCCGATTTAAGGTTTCGGACTCCCGGAACTGAAACTAGGGTTTCCAGAACCAGTTTCTAGGATTTCTTATTAATCGCTAGGGTTTTTTATTCGAACGTTAAAGTTCTTAATATAAAATAAAATTAGGGTTTGTCACAGATATAATTTATCTGGTCAACCCATGACCCTTAACCACATTCTGTACACATACATAACCATAAACACAGAACATAATCACATAAATCCTTAATCCTGAATAATTCACCTATATCCTTCACCGAATTTTGAAATCCTCAAAATTCAATCCCAATTACATCAAACGCATACACTTATTTTCTGTCTAGGTCTATTATTTGACCTTAAATCAATCTTTTATGATTTTAATAAATTGTCCAAATTCTCGAGTTGTCACAGACACATCGGGTTCTACAGAAGATTTATAAAGGATTTCTCTAAAATTACAAAACCCTTGTGCAGTCTTTTAGAGAAAGATGCAGTATTCAGATTTGATGAGGAGTGTAAAATAGCCTTTAAGCAGTTGAAAATGAAGTTGACCACAACCCCAGTGATCGTCGCACCGGACTGGACTATGCCATTCAAATTAATGTGCGATGCTAGCGACTATACAGTAGGAGCTGTTTTGGGTCAACGCCTAAAGAAAATATTCCACGCCATATACTATGCAAGTAAAACTGTTAGACCCCAACTTTTAGAATAAAGAATAATTTTCTCGAAATATATTTTTGAATATTATGGTGTGAATTTGATATAATGTTATAGTTGTGGGTAATATTTACAAATTTTACAAAATATGTAAGTGGTTATATAATATTCGATTGGTCAGGGAATATTCGTTTTAACAGGAAATATTCGTACGATGACACAATCATTAGTGGACCCCACAACGGAAGTATTGTTGTAGTTAGAAAATGACATAATTATCTTTTTAAAAATAACGGCGAAAGTTTTACCGTTAAACTGTTGAACTACCCGGTAGTAAAAATACAATAATATGCGTGGTTGTATAGTAGCACACGATATTAATTATTGATTCTTACGTGAGAAGTCACTCAGTTATACTCAATTATTGCTACAGTAATGGCTGCATCATATCTCTCATATTATTGATTCGATTATTGTCACAGTATCATCTGCATAACATGATATATTATTAATTCAATAATTGAGACGACAAAGTTATTCATATTATTAAATTGCAATATTTACAATGTCTAGAAGTTCTGTCAAGGAGAGGTTTGGTTATCTAATTGCGCGCCAATAAGGAGAAATCCTTATCGGAAAGCCCCCTCTTTCCTGGGAATGACCTGGTTGTTAAATATTATGAGTTATAATATTAATGATGAATAAGTTCGTGTTGATTAAAGATGAAATTGATAGTTCCATTGTGTTGGAATTATTAGTGTTAGTGGAAATCTACATTTATTTTAATATAAATTGATGTTTGGAAGTTTTACTGACCAGCCGGGTAATTAATCGGATAAATGAGCAATTAATTGCTATTAATTCACATGATTATAACTATTTGTTCACATGTGTGTACTATTGATTCACATTCGTGTACTATTAGGAGAGTTGGTGCAAGATTGATAATACTTGCATGACTAAGTTAAAAAAGGAGGTATAGATGGAGGTACTATACCGTAATTCATATTTTCACATGATTATAACTATTGATTCACATGATTGAACTATTCATTTACATTATTTACGATTAGGGGAGGTGGTGCAAGTTTGATAATACTTGCAGGACTAAATTAAAAATGAAAGAAAAGTTGAAGGTATTGTACTGTAATATTTCGAGCCCCAAAACATGCAATTATCGAAATTATATTTTCTTATAAATAGAAGCTCATTCTTCCTTCATTTCTCACCAATTCACTAAAGCTTTAGAGCAATTATTATAGAGAGAAATTATAGAGAGAAAGAAGAAGAGAAGTCTGCTACCTCTCTATCCAGTATCCAGTTTCTTTCTAAGGTAAGGGGTATTATTTCTTTCGTATTCATGAAGAGAGCTTCTGTTATTCCATTCTTTATTATTATTTTGGAATAACCTGTCTATGCAAAGTACCGCATACATGGTGAAATTTTTTTATTATTCCATTCTATATTATTCTGTTGGAATATCCTGTCTGTGCGGATTACGCTAGACCTGATTCCATTCTTTATTATTCTATTGGAATAACCTGTCTATGCAGTCTATCACATGCATGGTGAATTCTTTGTTATTCCATTCTTTATTATTCTGTTGGAATATCCTGTCTGCGTGGATTACGCTAGACCTGGTTCCATTTTTAGTATTCTTTTGGAATATCCTGTCTGTGCGGATTACGCTAGACCTGGTTCCATTCTTTATTATTCTGTTCGAATAACCTGTCTGTGCGGTCTATCGCATGCATGGCGAATTCTTCTGTTATTCCATTCCTTATTATTTTTTTGGAATATCCTGTCTATGCGGATTACGTATGACCTGGTTCCATTCTTTATTATTCTGTTGGAATAACCTGTTTATGTGGATTACCACATGCATGTGAATGATCCTTCGTATTCATTCCTTATTAAATTGTGGAAATGATCTGTCTACGTGAATTATCGCATGGCGGGTGAAAATCCATTTTCAGTTTTATATATTCTATGATACTCATTTGGTTAAAATTTTGGCTTCTATACTTCATGGAATTAGTAGAATATCCTGGATATTTGCGCTTTATCCGGTATCTTTTCATGGAAATATTCTTCTGAGAATTCTTGAATTTTACTCCACAAAGCAGTATTATGTTGACAATTTGGACGTAAATGATTTCAAGATAAATTAACTTATAAATCTTTAAATTTTATTCTTGAACTTGTTTTATTGAATTATTATGTCATTGTTATCATCCTCATGCTTATATTATGATAAAAGTCATCTTTGGCTTAAGTGCGTAGATGGACTTGGTATGATTATGACCAGGGATTATTCGGTATAATCATGACCTGTAATGTTATAAATGATGTGGTAAAAGTCCTCAGTAGCCTGTAGTGTATTGATGGACAGTTTTTGGTATAATTATGACCAGGGATTATTCGGTATAGTCATGACCATTGATGATTTAGTGATATCCTTGACTCGTAGTGCAGGGATGACCCGATGATGTGGTTTATTTATTAAGCTGAGTCTCAGCGATAAAAATTGATGAAAACATTTTAAATCATAGAAGATAGTAGATATCATGCTCTACTTTACTCTTCTAATGGATTGCTTATTCCGCTACAGTTAAACTTGATGTCTATTATATTTTATCAGTTTAACATTGTTGAAGACTAATGATAATTTATTCTGCATTATCTTAGTCATAATATTTCTTACTGAGCTAGTTGAGCTCACCCTTTCTTTCACTGTTCTCTTCAGAAAATGAGAACGTAGCCAGGACTAGTCAGGGAACAGAGTGACGGTCCAGATGATAACATTAGTAGTCTTCACTATTCTATTAAATAGTGTGACAATAAATGTAATGAGGACTCCATTGAGTGTGGATATTGTGTAGATGACAATATTCTTATTAAAACTCTTAGATTATGTTTTGTCGTATTTTACACGACTGTTGTATAATTAGGTTGTATTTGAATTTTGTACCATGTATTTGGCGACTCAAGATGGGTGATATATACCTATTTTGGGGGCGTTACAGTTGGTATCAAAGCTTAGGGATATGATCCCTGGCTGAGATGTGAGACAAGAACTAGGAGGGGAGAGACGGGGAATTCCTTCGCTAATATGACCTACCTAAGTTTATTTGGTATTTAGTTGGTCGGTCAGAGTATAGTGATAATATTTGATATGTTAATTAACCCTTGTTTTGTGGCAGTATTTGAAAATGGCATCCAAAAATGTTGAGATAAACAATGAAGCACATGAGACCGTTGAGTCACCACAGATTAATGCCCAGGATAATCTGCAACAGGAAGATAATAATCCTCATGTACACAATAACACCGATGAAATGGTGAACGATGGGATGTTCAGAGGATTTATGCAATTCATGCAACATCAGGCGAAAGCGGCTCCTGTTCAAAATGCAGGTGGAAACATTGACAACTCTCGGATGGTCACCGCTAAGCAGTTCAAGGAGCTGGGACCACCGGAGTTTTTTGGAGAGCCAAAACCACTTAAGGCGGAGACGTGGATAAAGTAGATCAACAAGATATTTGATGTTTTAGGTGCTCCGAGGAGCAAAAGGTTCCCTTTGCCACCTTCATGTTGCGAGCAGAGGCAGATTACTGGTGGGAATCTGTAAAGCGTACTCAACCTGCCGCACTCAAAATGTCTTGGGAGAAGTTCCAAGAGCTGTTCAACGACAAGTACTTTCTTGAAAGTATTCATCACATGAAAGAGGTAGAGTTCATCAAGCTTGAGAAAAAACAATATGACCATGGCGCAATACGAAGCTAAGTTTGCCGAGTTGTCTCGGTTTGCGTCCCACTTGGTTGATAATGAGGAGAGAATAACGTGGATGTTTCTAAGAGGTTTGAAACCTGAGATACGTCAATACCTTATCTCTCATAAACTGTGTTTGTATTCAGATGTTGTGAATAGGGATCAGTTATTGGAGCGCAATAATGAGTCAACCCAACCAACAAAGAGCAGTCGACAAGTCGATAATACCAGTGGTAGCAGTCATCGAAGCGGTGAAAACAAACATGGAGGGAATCAACATGCCAGAATTGATAATCACTTCGGTTGTAATCGTGGCCATGACAATAAGAGTGGACATTTCAAGAAAAGGAGATTCAATAAGGATAGAATGACGTCAGCACCAACACCTGTTGTTAAGGAAGGAGAACGACCACCGGTCGTATGTTACAAATATGGAGGGGAAGGACACATAAGTGCAAACTGCACGATGTAGTCCAAAGCGTGCTATAATTGTAGAAAAGAAGGTTACCTAGCCCAATTTTATCGTGCACCAAAGTCAAGTCCAGCTGGGATGGAGGCATCAAAGGGTGTCCCAGACAAGACAAAATCGGTAGTTCAACGGAGAGCGTTTTTCGTAACCTACCAAAAAGCGAAGAATCCGAACGAGGTGATCACGAGTAAGCTAATCATAAACTCTAGCGAAGTTTATACTTTATTTGATACCGGTTCTACCCATTTCTTTATTTCTCCTACTTGCGCTCAACATTTAAATTTGACTCCAGAGAAATTAGACTTTGACTTATCTGTTGAAACATTGTTGGAAGAAACCTTCATTACATCCACGGTTTATAAGTCTTTTTTGATTCAAATCGGTAACCGTACGTTACCTGTCGATCTTATTTCCTTGAAAATACTTACATTTGATGTGATTTTAGGGATTGATTGGTTAACTACTCATCATGCTAAAATCGATTGTTTTTGTAAGGTTGTTAGCTTTCATATTCCTAACCAACCTATTATGTGAATTCAAGCAACCAAACTACTAAAATAAATCATTGTCATATCAAGGCATAAAGCTATTCGTTTATTGAAAACGGATGTCAAGCTTTCTTAGCCCATGTCACGGATTTAAATAAAAATACGTCAGATTTGAATGATATTTCTGTTGTTAATAAATTTCTTGACGTATTCCCTGAAGAACTTTCTGGCCTACCCCAGAGTGTGAAATTAAATTTTGTATCGACCTTGAATCCGGTACAAAACCCATTTCTAAAGCCCCATATCGAATGACTCCTATTGAACTTCAGGAGTTAAAAACCCAGATGCAGGAATCGTTAGACAATGGTTTCATTTGTCTTAGTACTTCTCCTTGGGGTGCTCATGTTCTATTCGTGAAGAAGAAAGATGGGAGTATACGACTTTGTATTGATTATCGGGAGTTGAATCATGTCACCATCAAAAATAGGTACCCATTGCCACATATTGATGACCTATTTGACCAGTTGCAAGGCGCCAAATTCATTTCAAAGATTGATCTTCGTTTCGGATATCATCAATTAAAGATTAAAACTGATGACATTCCAAAGACTGCTTTCAGAACTCGGTACGGGCATTATGTATTCCTAGTCATGTCTTTTAGATTAACTAATGCTCCTGCTGCCTTCGTGGATATGATGAACTGAGTATTCAGAAATATTTGGATCACTTTGTGGTCGTCTTTATTGATGACATCCTCATATACTCCAAAACCCGCGAAGACCATGAGAAACACTTGAGGCTGATACTCCAAAAGCTTCGTGAAAACAAGCTTTATGCCAAGTTAAAGAAATGCGAGTTCTGGCTTGAGGAAGTTGCATTCCTTGGGCACGTGATATCAAATCATGGAATATCAGTTGACCCGGCAAAGATTGAAGCAATTCAAAGCTGGGAGCAACCTAAGTCAATGACCGAAGTACGTAACTTTCTCGGCTTAGCTGGTTATTATCAGAGATTCGTAGAAGGGTTTTCTCGAATCGCTACTCCATTAACTCAGCAGACTCAAAAAGATACAAAATTCGGTTGGAGTGAGGAATGTGAAAATAGTTTTCAAGAACTCAAGAGGAGACTCATTTCAGCACCTTTTCTAAAAAAACCACATGGCTTGGAGGAATTTGTCATCTACAGTGAGGCTTCAGGCAAAGGGTTAGGATGTGTTCTCATGCAACATGGGAAAGTCATAGCCTATTCCTCTCGACAACTCAAAGAATATGAGAGGAATTATCCTACTTATGATCTAGAGTTGACAGCAGTCGTTTTTGCGCTTAAGATTTGGAGGCATTACCTGTACGGATAGAAGGTGGAGATCTATACGGATCATAAAAGCCTCAAATATTTCTTCACTCAAAAGGAACTCAACATGCGGCAACGATGATGGCTTGAGTTTTTGAAAGATTATGATCATACCATCCAATACCATCCTGGAAAAGTAAACGTAGTAGATGACACATTGAGTAGAAGATCATATGCGGGCACGAGTGCAATATTGTCAACGCAAAGACCCATTTTTTATGACTTGGAAAGGATGGAAATAGAGTTAAAGACTCCAAGGAACCATGTGATGATGGCGAATATACGAGTGGAACCGACTTTAAACAATAAAGTTAAAGCTGCTCAAACTACAGACCTGGAGTTGATGCGTATAAAGAAGAAAGTGCAAGAAGGTGCTATTCCGGAAGCAAGAATCGATGAAGAAGGAATACTTCGAGTCAACTCCAGACTTTGTGTTCCTAACGATTCTGACTTGAAGTATAAAATCATGATGGAGGCGCACAACACACCGTTTGCAATCCATCCTGGGAGTACCAAAATGTATCGTGATCTTTGACATACATTTTGGTGGAGCAATATAAAGAGAGAGATAGCGGGGTTTATCTCAATGTGTCTAATTTGTCAACGAGTCAAGACGGAGCATCAAGTGCCAAAAGGTCCATTGCAACCACTTGAAATTCCAGAATGGAAGTGGGAGCACATTACTATGGATTTCGTTACTGGTCTTCCCAAGGTTTCACAAGGCATAGATGCGATTTGGGTCATTGTTGATAGATTGACCAAGTCTGCTCATTTCTTACCGATACGAGAAATTTATACACTTGAACGTCTTGCTAGTATGTACATAAACGAGATCGTAAGATTGCATGGTATGCCAGTATCCATAGTTTCTGATCGAGACCCAAGATTCACTTCAAGATTTTGGGTTAGTTTGCAAAAAGCTATGGGCACGGATTTACGATTTAGTTCGGCATATCATCCTCAAAGGATGGGCAGTCGGAAAGGACTATTCAAACTCTTGAAGATTTATTAAGACACTGTGTCCTTGACTTCAAGGAAATTTGGGACAAGTTTTTACCATTGGTGGAGTTTTCCTACAACAATAGTTATCAAGCATGTATTGGCATGGCTCCATTTGAGGCGTTGCATGGAAGAAAGTGTCGTTCTCCAGTATGCTGGGATGAGGTGGGTGAAGTATCGTTGTTGGGACCGAATTTGGTACGTATGACTACGGAAAAGATTCAAACGATCCGACAACGTATAAAAACCTCACAAGATCGACAAAAGAGTTATGCTGATCTTCATCGAAAAGATGTGGAATTCAATATTGGAGATCATGTGTTGTTACGTGTTGCTCCATGGAAAGGAGTTACAAGATTTGAAAAAAGAGGAAAGCTCAATCCTCGATTCATTGGCCCATTTTTAATCCTCGATCGAGTAGGAACTGTGGCCTATAGACTCGCCTTACCTCCTAGTATGTCTCGTGTTCATAACGTTTTTCACATATCTATGTTACGTAAATATGTGAAAGACCCGAACCACATTATTTAATTAGAACAAGACGAGATATAGGAATATTTAACATTTGAAGAGGTACCTATTAAAATCTTGGATAAGAAGGATCATATTCTACGCTCTAAAGTTATACCTCAAGTCAAAGTTTTATGGAGAAACCACGATGTTGAGGAAATGACCTGGGAGTTAGAATCTGAAATGAAATCAAGGTATCCTCACCTCTTCGACATACCAAGTACGCACCCTAATTTCGAGGATGAAATTTCATAAGAAGGGGAGGTTGTAAGACCCCAACTTTTAGAATAAAGAATAATTTTCTCGAAATATATTTTTGAATATTATGATGTGAATTTGATATAATGTTATAGTTATGGGTAATATTTACAAATTTTGCAAAGTAAGTAAATGGTTATATAATATTCGATTGGTCGGGGAATATTCATTTTAACAGAAAATATTCGTACGACGGCACAATCATTGGTGGACCCCACAACGAAAGTATTATCGTAGTTAGAAAATGACATAACTATCTTTTTAAAAATAACGACGGAAGTTTTACCGTTAAACTGTTGAACTACCCGGTAGTAAAAGTACAGTAATACGCGTGGTTGCATAGTAGTACATGGTATTAATTATTGATTCTTACGTGAGAAGTCACTCAGTTATACTCAATTATTGCTACAGTAATGGCTGCATCATATCTCTCATATTATTGATTCGATTATTGTCACAGTATCATCTGCATAATATGATATATTATTAAATCAATAATTGAGATGACAAAGTTATTCATATTATTAAATTGCAATATTTACAATGTCTAGAAGTTCTGTCAAGGAGAGGTTTAGTCATCTAATTGCGCGCCAATAAGGAGAAATCCTTATCGGAAAGCCCCCTCTTTCTTGAGAATGACCTGGTTGTTAAATATTATGAGTTATAATATTAATGATGAATAAGTTCGTGTTGATTAAAGATGAAATTGATAGTTCCATTGTGTTGGAATTATTAGTGTTAGTGGAAATCTACATTTATTTCGATATTAATTGATGTCTGGAAGTTTTACTGACCAGTCGGGTAATTAATCGGATAAATGAGCAATTAATTGCTATTAATTCACATGATTATAACTATTTATTCACATGTGTGTACTATTGATTCACATTCTTGTACTATTAAAGGAGTTGGTGCAAGATTGATAATACTTGCATGACTAAGTTAAAAATAGAGGTATAGATGGAGGTACTATACCGTAATTCATATTTTCACATGATTATAACTATTGATTCACATGATTGAACTATTGATTCACATTATTTACGATTAGGGGAGGTGGTGCAAGTTTGATAATACTTGCAGGACTAAATTAAAAATAAAAGAAAGGTTGAAGATATTGTACTGTAATATTTCGAGCCCCAAAATGTGCAATTATCGAAACTATATTTTCCTATAAATAGAAGCTCATTCTTCCTTCATTTCTCACCAATTCACTAAAGCTTTAGAGTAATTATTATAGAAAGAAATTATAGAGAGAAAGAATAAGAGAAGTCTGCTACCTCTCTACTCCAGTATTCAGTTTCTTTCATAGGTAAGGGATATTATTTCTTTCGTATTCATGAAGAGAGCTTCTGTTATTCCATTCTTTATTATTATGTTGGAATAACTTGTCTATGCAAAGTACTGCATACATGGTGAAATTCTTCTGTTATTTCATTCTTTATTATTCTGTTGGAATATCCTGTCTGTGCGAATTACGCTAGACCTGGTTCCATTCTTTATTATTCTGTTGGAATAACCTGTCCGTGCGGTCTATCGTATGCATGGTCAATTCTTTGTTATTCCATTCTTTATTATTCTGTTAGAATATCCTGTCTGTGCGGATTACGCTAGACCTGGTTCCATTCTTTATTATTCTTTTTGAATATCCTGTCTGTGCGGATTAAGCTAGACCTGATTCCATTATTTATTATTCTGTTCGAATAACCTGTCTGTACGATCTATCACTTGCATGGTGAATTCTTCTGTTATTCCATTCCTTATTATTTTCTTGGAATATCCTATCTATGCGGATTATGCATGACCTGGTTCCATTCTTTATTACTCTGTTGGAATAACCTGTTTATGTGGATTATCACATGCATGGTGAATGATCCTTCATATTCATTGCTTATTAAATTGTGGAAATAATCTGTCTACGTGAATTATCGCATAGCAGGTGAAAATCCATTTTCAGTTTCATATATTCTATGATACTCATTTGGTTAATGTTTTGGCTTCTATACTTCATGGAATTAGTAGAATATCCTAGATATTTGCGCTTCATCCGGTATCTTTTCATGAAAATATTCTTCTGAGAATTCTTGAATTTTACTCCCCAAAGCAGTATCATGTTGACAATTTCGACGTAATTGATTTCAAGATAAATTAACTTATAAATCTTTAAAATTTATTCTTAAACTTGTTTTATTGAATTATTATGTCATTGTCATCATCCTCATGCTTATATTGTGATGAAAGTCATCTTTGGCTTACGTGCATAGATGGACTTGGTATGATTATGACCAAGAATTATTCGGTATAATCATGACCTGTAATGTTATAAATGATGTAGTAAAAGTCCTCAGTAGCCTGTAGTGTATTGATGGACAGTTTTTGGTATGATTATGACCAGGGATTATTCGGTATAGTCATGACCATTGATGATTTAGTGAATATCCTTGGCCCGTAGTGCAGGGATGACCCGATGATGTGGTTTATTTATTAAGCTGAGTCTCAGCGATAAAAATTGATGAAAACATTTTAAATCATAGAAGATAATAGATATCATGCTCTACTTGACTCTTCTAATGGATTGCTTATTCCGCTGCAGTTAAACTTGATGTCTATTGTATTTTATCAGTTTAACATTGTTGAAGACTAATGATAATTTATTCTGCATTATCTTAGTCATAATATTTCTTACTGGGCTAGTTGAGCTCACCCTTTCTTTCAATATTCTCTTCAGGAAATGAGAATGTAGCCAGGACTAGTCGGGGAACAGAGTGACGGTC
This sequence comes from Panax japonicus, assembly GCA_020205505.1. Classification (NCBI taxonomy): domain Eukaryota; kingdom Viridiplantae; phylum Streptophyta; class Magnoliopsida; order Apiales; family Araliaceae; genus Panax; species Panax japonicus. The sequence continues at coordinate 63,753,701 of CM035093.1, forward strand.
CAGATGATAGCATTAGTAGTCCTCACTATTCTGTTAAATAGTGTGACAATAATTGTAATGAGGACTCCATTGAGTGTGGATATTGTCTAGATGACAATATTCTTATTAAAACTCTTAGATTATGTTTTGTCGTATTTTACACGACTGTTGTATAATTAGGTTGTATTTGAATTTTGTACCATGTATTTGGCGATTCAAGATGGGTGATGTATACCTATTTTGGGGGCATCAAAAAAACCCTTAGGGATGCCTAATTGAACTACACAACTACAGAGAAGGAGTTACTTGCAGTAGTATATGCCTTTGACAAATTTCGGGCATATTTGATTGGGACAAAGGTGGTGGTTTACACGGATCACTCGAAAATTTGCTACTTGGTTTCAAAGAAGGATGCTAAGACAAGACTAATCAGATGGATTCTTCATTTTTAAGAATTCGATTTGGAAATAAAGGATAAGAAAGGGATAGAAAATCAAGTAACAGACCATCTATCGAGGTTGGAAACTCTGGATAAAGATGAAGCAGATAAGTGTGTGATTAATGAATCATTCCCGGATGAACAACTATTTAGAGTTAATTCAGAATTTCCATGGTATGTGGATTTTGCTAACTATTTGGTGAGCAACATCCTTCCCCCTGATCTTACGCTTCAACAGAAATTTTTTTTCCTACATAACGTCAAATGGTAAATGTGGGATGAGCCATACTTATTCAAACAATGTGCAGACATGATGATTTGAAGGTGTGTGCCATACAGTGAAATAAAGAATATTTTACACGAATGCCATTCATCTGCATATGGGGGACATTATGGTAGTGAGCGGACAGCAACCAAGGTATTACAAGCAGAATTTTACTAGCCTACAGTGTTCAAGGATGCCCACCCACCAGTTTGTGACGACTTGCGATAGATGCCAAATGGTGAGCAACATATCAAAGCAGAATGAGATGCCACTACAAACTATCATGGAAGTGGAAATTTTTGACGTATGGGGAATGCATTTTATGGGGCCATTTCCTCCATCTTTCAATAATATGTACATCTTGCTACCGGTTGATTATGTTTCGAAATTGGTGGAAGCCGTAGCACTCCCCACTAACGATGCCAAAATGGTTCTCAAGTTCTTGCATAAGAATATCTTTACAAGATTTGGCACGCCAAGAGCTATTATAAGTGATGAGGGTAGTCACTTCTGTAACAGATCGTTTACATATCTTTTGGCAAAATATGGGGTCAATCACCGAATGGCTATGGAATATCACCCCCAAACAAGTGGGCAAGCTGAGGTTTCAAATAGAGAGGTGAAGAAGATTTTAAAGAAAGTAGTGAACCCAAGTAGGAAAGATTGGTCTCTAAAATTGGATGACGCACTATGGGCTTATAGGAAAACATACAAAACAACAATTTGGATATCTCCATACTAATTAGTCTATGGAAAAGCGTGTCACCTCCTAGTGGAATTACAACATAAAGCTTATTGGGCCATTTCGAAACTTAATTTTGATCAAGCAGCTGTAGGATAGAAAAGATTACTCCAATTGAAAAACTAGATAAGTTTCGACTACAAGCATACGAGAATTAAAATTTTTACAAGGAAAAGGTTAAGAAGTGGCACGACCAAAAGATCAAAAATAGAAAGTTGGAACCGGGACAATCTGTATTATTGTTCAACTCACGACTACGGTTAATCCCAGGTAAGCTTAAATCAAGATGGTCGGGGCCATTTACAATCAAGAGAGTTTTCCCATATGGCGCCGTTAAATTATAAAGTAGGAATTCATTGGAGACGTTTAAAGTCAACGGTCATTGGCTGAAGCATTATTGGGGTGGCGACATCGATAATGAAGTCACCGCAATCACACTTGCTGACGCACCATGAACATGGAGTAGTCAGGCTGAAAGACTTAAAATCAAGCACTAATTGGGAGGCAACCCAATGTTACTCTTATTTTTAGCAATTATTTTTAAAGAATGCTAATTAATTTGTAGTTTAGAATATTAGTTAGTTCAGAAAGTTAGTTTTGATTTATTAGGTAGTTAGTCGAGTCATGCTTTTTAGTAAATTCAACTTTCACTGTTTAATGCTCATATTGCTATCTTAAACTTATAATCGTTTGGTGTTTCAGGTACTTGGGAAGTGTATGGATATGTGTTAGATGCAAAGTATTGAAAAAATCAAGCACAGCTGCAGTGTACCCCTCGCTGGGGCGGACAATTTGCAAAGGATACCCCCCATCGGGGCGGGGGTCTTGATTCAGAAATAGGAGACCCCTCCGCTAGGGCTGGCATTTATCAAAGGATACCCCCTACCGGGGTGGGGATCATGAACAAGGAACAGAATACCCCCCCCCCCCCGCCGGGGCGGGAATCTATAGCTTAATACCTGCCGCCGGGGCGGGGGTACGGGAACGTGAAGGAGTAAAAATTCAGCAGTTACAATATGCAGACCATCTTCTCCACTCCACTGTGACACCCCCAAAATAGGTATACAACACCCATTCTGAGTCGCCAAATACATGGTACAGAAACAACTACAACTTTATTAATACAACATAAAAACTGTGAGTTTAAATATAAATATTGTCATCTAGACAATATCCACACTCAAATAAGTCCTCATTACAATTGTTGATACACTTTTTTATAGAATAGTGAGGACCACTAGAACCACTTCTAGAACCATCATTCCACACCCCGACTAGTACTCGCTTCATTCTCGCCTCCTGAGAAGAAAAATGGAACAACAACGAAAAGAGTGAGCTCAACTAGCCCAGCAAAGAACATTATGACTAAGATAATATAGAACAAATTACCGTTAGTCCTCAACAGGGAAAAATCTAATAGAATACAATAGACAACCAGTTTTAAATCAATCTTCGCAGCGGAAATAACAATTCATTAGAAGAGTTAAGTAGAGAATGCAAACTACTATATTCTATATATGAATTTAAAAGTTCATCGTCGATATTTTATCCCTGTAACATCAATCAATATATATCTGGAATCAGATATTCATCTTTGCACTACAGGCTAAAGATATTCATCAGTTAGTCATGTTCATCTAAACACCTGTTCATCTTTGCACTACGGGCCAAAGATATTAATCAGTCGGCCATGCTCATCTCAATACCTGTTCATCTTTGCACTACGAGCCAAAGATATTCATCAAGAAATCATTCATCTTTGCACTACAGGCCAAAGATATTCAGTAATATCATCATTTAAGACTGAGGATGATGAAAAATATTTTAAAGAAAATGAATCCAGTGAAACAAAAGAACAAGTATTAAGGATTCGTACTTTAAATAATTCAAGTTCAAAATTACTTCTTAAATAACCAGATTGGAGTAAAATTCAAGAATAAAGATCAAAACATAGATCCAATCAAAGATATGAATCATAATAGACAATCTTGGACACAGAAAAGAAAAATTTAATTTTTCAGTGAATAATGTCGTATTTGTGAATAGTGCCGTATACATGAATAGTAACTCCGACCTCAAAAGATAGAAGTTTCATAAAAAAAACATGATCACGATTTATGAATAGTATTCGTGAATAGTAACTCATAAATAGTAACTCGTGTATAGTAATTCATGAATAGTAATCCCGACATGAAAAAGTTTCAAATTTGATAAAAATTCCAACCAATATTTTGGCATAATGATATTGAAGAAATAATATTATTTTCGAATAAAATAACATCCCTTAGCTCAGAAAGAATAGTACTTCTGACAGGAATACTGGATATAGTGCTGAAAGAACTTGCACCGTATAGCAATACTCAAAGTACTAAAATACTCACAAGAATACGCTCAATATATCGAGAGAGAAAGAGAGAGAAATCTATAGTTTCTGGTGTTATTTTCAATTCTAACCTAAGCACCCTATTTATAGGAAATTGCTTAGAACACCAAAGTAGAAAATTGAGTATAATAATATTATATATAAAAAAAATTCAAGCACACATTTGAAATCTGATTTTAGCTCATTTAAATCACATATGAGGCCAACTTAATAGCAAAAAACGTTTTTCTTTGAAAAAAATAATTAAAACTTCAAAAAATCAATTATTTCGGAACTTTGGAACTTCAATAATTCATAATAAATAGTCCTTTTATCAAAAAATTTGAATCTCACAATTTTTATAGGAAATTCAATTCTCTACAACTTTGCAGAAGAAAGTTTTTCCAAATTCTAAACAGAAATTGACTGAAATCCACATACGGACGATTTTACAAGCTATAATCAAATTTCAGTCAAGAAATGAGGTCCACCGACACACAAAATGTGTTAATCATTTAATTCAACAAAAATACTCTTCCTCCTCATATACTCATATATCCCACATTCATTGTAAAAATATCATTATTATTCTATTATAATAATATAATAAAATATTATTTTATCAGAAAAGATAAAATATCAATTTTTTTAACAATTGTCACTTTAAAAATTTTCTCCATCTATATCCACATAAAATCAATATTTTTCTCATCATATAAATAAATAATTAATTATTCATAAATAATATTATAGAATCACAATATTGACAACCAGGCAGTTCCCAGAAAAGAGGGGGCTTTCCAATAAGAATTTTTTTCTTACTGGCTCGCAATTAGGTGACCAAACCTCTCCTTAGACAGAACTTTTTAGACATTGACAATAATGTTTTCTTATAATATTATTCAGATAATATGAATTATTGCTTCGATAATGGAAAATACTGTGTAGTGACAATTATTGAAACAACAGTAATATAAAAAAATCAACGCAGTAATTATTGAATCAATAAAATAAAATACTGAACAGTAATTACTGTAACAATTATTGAGTAGTGCCTTCTTACGTAAGAATCAATAATTGGTACAATACCGTGTGCTACTGTGCAACAATGCGTATTACTGTGTTTTAACCACTAGGTATTCCAACAGTATTAACGGTAACAACTGCGCCGTTATTTATAAACAACTCATATTTGTCATTTTTTCATCCAATCGCTTTCCGTTACGGGGCCCACAAAAGGCTGCGCTGTCGTACGAATATTCCCCGACCGCAAGAATATTTAACGACCAAACGAATATTCCCGACAACAATGAATATTTTATAACCACCTGCTTATTTAAAATATTTGCGCATTTTACCCTCAACTAACCACATTAATCAAATCAACCCTTACTATTTCAAAATAATAAATAGAGGAAATTAAATTTCATTTATTAATAATTTAGGGACTTACAACCTCCCTTCCTTATGAAATTTCATCCTCGAAATTGACGTATGTACCTGGTGTTTTGAAAAGATGAGGACACCTCGCTTTCATTTCCGTTTGCAACTCCCAGGTCATTTCCTCAATAGCATGGTTTCTTCACAAAACTTTAATTTGTGGTATGACCTTCGTGCGTAGGACATGCTCATTCCTATCCAAAATCTTGACAGTCACCTCTTCATACGTTAAGTCTTCGGCTATCTCGTCCGGTTCTAACTCAATGATGTGGTTCGGGTCGTCCACATAATTTCGTAACTTTGATACGTAAAAAACGTTATGAACACGTGTCCTACTTGGCGATAAAACGAGTCTATAGGCCACAGTTCCTATTCGATCTAGGATTTTAAATGGACTAATAAATCGAAGCTTTGAGCTTTCCTCACCTCGCCAATTCTCGCTTTTGGAATAACAACTTCTTGTACCTCCTTCTTCATATTCATTAGCTTCGGTGTGTAGCTTGAACGTTTTTAACTTTATCGATTAAAGTCGGTTCTACTTGTATATCATCACGTGAGTCCCTAGAGTCTTTAACTCTATATCTATCATTTGTAAGTTATATGAAATGAGTCTTTGACAATATCGCATTCGTACTCGTATACGATCTTTTACTCAACACGTCAGCTACCACGTTCACTTTTCCAGGATGGTATGGTCAGAACATGTGCCGAAATGAGTCTCCTATTGATTTCTTCGAAGCTCTTCCCACATTCTGTAAAGTCCCCGAACCCGGATACTTGAAACCCGAACTCGGTACTTCACGATACCATTTCTATGAGCGGAAATATTATTAATAATAATAACAATAATATAAATTATAAACTTATCTTACCTTTATCAGTGTTAAATCCCAAGTACGCAACCTTTACTAAATGACACCGTAAACCTAATCTGTTTGCTTTTCTTTTCACTTGTTCTTGACCGATCCTTCTGATTGTTCACACTTATCTGAAAACATTTAAATTAAGCAAGGATGAACATTTGAGTGCCCAGCAAGCATTATATGTATATAAGTTGAAAGAATTTAAATGTTTTCTTTATAATATCCATTTATAACAAGTCAATAGTTGTGAAGTATTCTGAACCGATATTAATAACATAACAACCCTCTTTCAAATTTTTTTAAACTACGTACTGGCTATAAATAAGGTTTAAGTGACATTCTATGAACATTGTTTTTTTTTATTTTCGAAAAGGTTTAGCAGAACTTCATCCACAAACCGTCATAACTTACGGACACGGGGGTGATCAGCCCGTTGTGCCCTGTATTGATCAATACTACATTACAAGAACGATGTTATCATTTACTTGATCCGCCTTGGGCGCATAAAAGTTTTCCCGTGAACGGGATGTTCATATTTGTCAGGGTTCCAGACAAAAAGGTTTTATTTTATCCAACAATAATCTATAATTCAACATATATGTATAACAAAGGTGTATCAACATGTGATTAAATACAATAATTATCCAAGTGGGGACACTTGTATAATCATTTATAGAAATTAACGAACAGAATATATATCTGAATTACCTTATACTAACATGTTGATAATCAAAGGGTGTATATAATATAGGTTTAACAATCTGTACATTAATAATAATAATTCTGAACTTTCCACTTCTGTCAATTGCATAAAGAAAATGCAAAGTTAGGATACTTGCCTGATGCGCTGCTTACAATTCTTAACTTAGTTCTACCCTTTTCTATCACAACCTATCATTAATCAAATCATTCGTTCGATTAGAACAATATAATATAACACATAGTACTGCATTTCGCAGTCAGCACATAACCTAATCATCTTATCACACATGTTCTACAATCATGACATCACAAACAAACATCAACACATTCCTAATCACATTGTCAAACAACCTTAATAACCATTGAATCACAATTAAACAGTTAACTAATCACATTATCTAAGTCCAGATCAATTTCTGAAACATGTTGGCGTATCGACAGCCATATCAGATAATTATCGAGTCTAAGACTCTATTCTATATCTCAATATCCAAATAGATAACTTAAACAACAATCATATTATTTTTCATGACTTTATAATAATTATAAAATAATTATTACCATTCACCATAATTTTTGAAATATCAGAATCATTATTAAATGATTTAAATATCAAACAATTCTATTATCATTAATATTAAATTATCAATGAAACCATTGCCAAAATATTAAAGTTATTTATAATAACTCAAAATATTTTTAAAGTAATTACATTACCCTTAAATGTTTTTTAAAACATATAAAATCATTATTAAACAATTACCATTAATATTTAAATATTAATGAACTATTATCTAAATATTAAACGTCATTAATTATAACTTAAAATATTTTTAATTCATTTATATCCTTTTTAAATGATTTTTAAATAAATAAAACCATTTTTAAACTATTTATTTAATATAATTATTAAATAAACTTAATATCATTAATATTAAATTATTAATGAAATTATCCTTTAAATATTAAAAGTTATAGTTTATAACTTAAAATATCTTTAAACACTTTATTTTCATTTAAAATGATTATAATAATATTAAAATCATTTTTAAACTAATTTATTTAATATAATTATTAAATAACTTTAATATCATTAATAATCATTAATTAATGAAATTAACCATTAAATATTAAAAGTTATATTTTAAAACTTAAAATATTCTTAAATACCATATTATTATTTAAAATGATTTTTAATATAATAAAATCATTTTTAATTCATTTATTTAATTCATTTAATAAATAAATTAACTATCATTAATATTAATTTATTAATGAAAATTATCACAAGATATTAAAAGTTATCAAAAATAACTCAAAATTATTTTCTAACACAATAATATAATTTTTCATGATTTTTTATGAATTAAAACTATTTTTAAATAATTTATCTAATATTGTAATTAAATAAATAAATGCCATTTATATTCCAAAAATATTAAATATTTTCGAAATATACCCAAAATAGTTAAAAACTATTTTTCAGACTTTAAAATAATTTTTCATAATTTATTATGTATTTTTAATAATTAAAAACTATTTTTTTCAATTTTTTTTATTAATTTCCAGAAATTATAAATAAAACTGTCGCTAAAGAGCTATAGCGACACTTTCTGTCGCTATAGGTGTTCTTGAGGATTTCCAGAAAATCTTGACAGTGTGCTAGGGGGGTGGTTTGACCGGTTATATCTCTAAGGATAATGCGTTTCTGGGCTTGAAATTGATTTCATGATGTAGTACTCATGTAATACTACAAGTACATAACAAGATTCGTGGCTAAACAACATCAGATCAGAGAGATTTAAGCTCTCCAAAAACCTGACAACGCTGTTATTCGGCTTTTCAGAGTTTAACAGATTTGAGATACCTACTTTGAGTCCTTATAACTTGATGTTCGTATAATGTTTATATGATCTATCAACTCCAGTTTGTAGATAACATGTAGGTCTACCATTACAAAGTATCATAACACAAAAACATCAAAACATAAGCAAGATTTGGCCGGTCAAAGTTGGACACGGACACTGCTAAAAAAAATTTCTGGGTTTGGTAATTGGACAATTTCGGTCAACGGGTTTTGACCGTTTATATCTTCCGATCTACCAATGATTTGACCTTGTTCTTTTTGCATCTTAAAGATCACATTACAGACTACATGTTACAAGTTTTAAACATCAAAAACACTTAATATACACGGAGTTATAAGATCTGACATTTGGCTGTAAAACACAAATTTTCCTATTTCCAGATTTATTAAAAACTCAAAATCATGAACTTTGATGTTATGGGTCATGGATTTAACAACCCAGAACTTCAATTGACACCTTATAACACATCTTTAAACAATCAATTACAACATTTAACAACAAATCGAAGGATTTCTAAAATTAGGGTTTTTATACCTTTATGCTTTGATTTCTTGATTTCTGATTTTTGATGCTTCTGATTTGTTGTTTGTGACCGTGGGGCTTGATAAAGGGACTGATATACTACTAAATTTCGTTAGCTTGGCTTGAGAGAAAAGGTTGGAGTGTCATGAACAAAAATGGCTAGCAAAAGTAAACTTTTCTCTCTCCAATCTTTATATAGTGATGTTAGATGCATGTATGGCTGGACTTAGGCTGATTTAGAGGCTGTGTGTTGTCATCTTAGAGTCAAGGTGGTGGTTGGAGTTGTTAAACAACTCAAGATATAGAAAGATTTGCAAGCAAACTAAAAAAAATGTGACAAAAGGGTTTTTTGGTCATTTTGCTTCCAAATTAAATTCTAAAATTTTCAATTGATGAAACCCTTAGGCTTTAGGGTTTGGTTTAGATTTAGGGTTTGAGCAAATTTAGGTTTTATAAACAAACCAAATCTAGGATTCCCAATTTAGGGTTTACATAAAAATTAAATAAATAAAATTAAATAACTTTTAGTTTCTAAAATTTTGAAAATAATAACTTTATTAATTATCTTATACATGATCATTAGAGTTTATTATCTTTAATCACAATTAACTTTGCTAATAAAGCAACTAGGGTTTCTAACTTTTGAAATTAGGGTTTATAATAAAGAAAATTAATAAGGATTTTGAATAATTGCGATTCTCCCTAATTAGGGTTAATACATATATCACCGATTATAAATCACATTATCGTGATTACATAACGACTTAATCAATTCTCAAAGTCGTGAATGACTTTCGCATTAAGGTTTCAAATCAATTAGGGTTTCAAGAAATTAATTTAGGGTTCTAGATTTTAGGGTTTTAGTTTACTAATTAGATTCACCTTAACTAGTAATTAAAGTCTATCATACTTGATATTAATTATAGTAACACTATTTCTGACTGATCAAACCTCCGGTTTAGGTTTCTGGATTATGGTTTTCATTCATAGTTAGGGTTATCTAATATCTAGAAAATATAAATATAAACTAAGGTTTTAATATTTATAATTAGGGTTTCCTAATTAGAATAACACTAAGTAACACATAACACATCACATAACACAGTTATATAATAGCCTTAAACTCACAATTGAATTTCAAAATTAGGGTTTTCCCACAGTAAAACTAGGGTTTTCAAATACTGCACCACAATTACTCAATCATTATTAGCTCACATACATACAGTACATATCTATAGCACTGAAAAATCAAAATATAAATAATATTATATTTTTATCACCATTCCTTATTCCAGAACCAGAAATAGGGTTTGTAAAATATTATTAAGGTTTGATCGTAATATAATAAAACTGTTTCACACATTAACATTGCACACCTAACCATACATATCTATAACACTGATAAATAATAATATTATATTATTATTCTCATTCCTTGATCAAAACCCAGAATTAAGGTTTGGATTCCATATCTGATTTATCTGTCATAATTATAAATTAAGTCAAAATAATTAACTTAATATCCTGAACAAAATTCATTTAATAAAATAATTATTATAAATATTCTAAAATCATTTCACAGATTATTTAAATAATATTTAATTTTATTTTCCTAGAAAATAATTGATAAAAACATTTCTAATATGGAATTAATTAGTATAAAAATTATAATTGATAATAATCAATAATTTTAAAAATAAATTTATCTGCAATACTTAATGTAATAAATAAATTTTATTTATCACACATATAATTATAATTACACATTACCTGGACACACATCATTCATATTTATTTTAATAAATAATAAAAAAAATTTATACGCAAAATTTATGATTTATTTATATAGAAAATATCGGGTTGTCACATTCACCCTCCCTTATAAGGATTCCGTCCCCGGAATCACCACTTTAAAACCTATACATACCAGGGTACATAACATTCACAATCATTGCAAGTAGATCTCGATCATGATTGACCGAATCGATCTTTAACTATTCAAATAAAGCTTGTCTTTCTGATTAAACAAAAATTTGATTTCTAAAAGAACTCAAATTCCTCCTTCAAAATAATTTATAAAAATAATTTACTATATATAAGAAATCAATATATAAGAAAATAAAATTGGTTCGAGTAATACCTGGAGTTGCATCCTCAGCTGCCACGATATCTTGAACGGTCGTGTTAAAGACGCTTGCGGTTGATTCCGTTGGTTCGTTCGTTGATGTCGGTCCCATGATGTAAGGTCCCGTTGCTGTCAATGTCCTTCTGCCTTTTCCCGTATTTGCATTCCTTACCTCCATTCTCCTTCTTGAACAGTCACCCACCTTATTTTCCATTGACCCACACTAAAAATACATACTATACATTCTTAGATTGAGACATTCAGAAATGATATGTCTCATCTGCCCACACTTACAATAAACAAACTTTGTTTTTAAACATTTTCCAGAGTGGTTCTTTCCACAGTTCTCACATTGCACCACCTGCTTCTTCTTCACACCTTCTTGCTTCACCTGCACACTCCCAAAGTTATTTGCCTTCCTCTTTTCATTTCCACCCTTACTTCCACTATTAATTCCTACCTTCCGAGTTCCTTCAACTTTACCCTTGTTCCTTCATACCTAGTTATAGAGGCTCATGGCCTCGCTCCCCTCCTCAACAATAATCGCTTTTCCCATGAGTGCTGCAAATGTATGAATCTGCAACACTTCCACCTTGTTGTAGAGCTAGGGTTGTAATCCCAGCTCAAACCTTCGTGCCTTTTTAGCCTCCGTATCAACTTGATGCGGAGCCAATCTAGTCAACTCATTAAATTTCACTGACATATTTCGCAACTTACATATCCCCTTGCTTTAATTCTAGAAATTTCACCTCCATTCTAGCCTGTATACTAGCAAAAATAATTTTAAAAAATAAAGTATTAAACCTATCCCATGCTACCACACCTGCTCCTGCCCTCATCTAATTTGCTTTCCACCAAAATTTTTTTCCTCACCCTTCATCATGCAGGTGGCAAAAAACGATCTTTTGCCCCTTAGCTACCTTAGTTATCACGAACACCTTTTTTTTTTCATTAACCCAAGTTTGGGCTTCTACAGGGTCATTTGTACCTTTGAATTTTGGCGATAAGATCGCCTTGAAGTCTTTAACGTTCGACGTTTGATTATCTGTTTGATCTTTCGCGACTGGTATTCCGTTCTGCACAACTTGATCGTCCATATTCACAAACTTCTGTATTGAGTCTGGTTGTCCTCCAGCTTTGTTGATAGATTCTTCTATTCTTTGGTTTCATTTTTGTCTTGACGACATTTTCCTAAATTATTCTTACATACTAAGCCTTATCGTAACCGCTTAACATATCACACAAAATTTTCTACTCAAATAATCATGTATTCAAAATATTAGCTTTTGAAAACTGCATTAACCAATGCTTAGATAAATAATTCCTATCTTTATACCAACTTATTTCATTAATCCTACATAGACTCATATTCATAACATTTGACATTCCATATCACATTGTGCTTTAAACATTCGCTATCCCTTCGTGACTCAAAAGTCGGGATTTACAACTTTGTCCAACACAAAAGTTAAAAATATATCATTACACAAACATACTTATCACATATACCACACAAAAACATACATATTCAGCTAATACCAATACTACCTATTTCTTTTGCCTTCACTAAAGATTAACTATACCCAGTTCGTCAAACCATACTTATGAGTCCATAAACTTGTCACAGTTATATGAGTTTACGAATTTATCCTAGTCAGACCTTTGGCGTCCATTCGCTGAGGGATTCATAAACATTTCATATAACTATGAGTCAAGAATGTCACATAAGTATGAGTTTTAAGAACTCGTACTTAACCTTATGTTCTCTACCTATGACTTATCTATTTTTTTATACACATGAGAAAGGAATCACCCTCTTAACATGCATATAGCAAATAGCGCGACACAAACATTTCAATGATTATCAGTGTCAGATACTAAGTAGTTTTTACACCAAGTACAATTCCCCGCCCATACAAGGAATCATACAACTCAGCTGCCGACATGAGTCATCATTGAAATCCCCACCTAATCCTAACCCCCTTTTCTATTCCAATTTCATTTAATCTATATTCATAATCCTTTCTTGAATCTGTTTCATTCACACAGCAATCTTGCTTTAAACTTTCCAATCATAAGATTGATTCTTTCTGGCTGTCATAATTTTATCAGATCACAGGGTGATCTCATCGTATATATATTATGATTAAATTCTATGTCTTAATTGTTTTGTTTTACAACCTCCTTTCCCTGCACTTCCAGTCTTTTAGACTCGATCTATTCACCATTACTGTTTAACTTTATTATCAGAGTTAGGAAACTCTGTGGCTTAACAACTTGTCGAGATTCATCTTTGAATCATACCAACCAACTAACTCTATATGAGTTATTTATATTTTCAACGTTTCCATCTGTTCTAAGGTTATAGCCTAAGGTCTAACCCACCTAAGGTTTCTAACCCTATAGCATTGATACCATGATGTAAAGTCCCCGAACCCGGATACTTGAAACCCAAACTCGGTACTTCACGATACCATTTCTATGAGCGGAAATGTTACTAATAATAATAACAATAATATAAATTATAAACTTATCTTACCTTTATCAGAGTTAAATCCCAAGTACGCAACCTTTACTAAATGACACCGTAAACCTAATCTGTTTGCTTTTCTTTTCACTTGTTCTTGACCGATCCTTCTGACTGTTCACACTTATCTGAAAACATTTAAATTAAGCAAGGATGAACATTTGAGTGCCCAGCAAGCATTATATGTATATAAGTTGAAAGAATTTAAATGTTTTCTTTATAATATCCATTTATAACAAGTCAATAGTTGTGAAGTATTCTGAACCGATATTAATAACATAACAACCCTCTTTCAAATTTTTTTAAACTATGTACTGGCTATAAATAAGGTTTAAGTGACATTCTATGAACATTGTTTTTTTTTATTTTCGAAAAGGTTTAGCAGAACTTCATCTGCAAACCGTCATAACTTACGGACACGGGGGTGATCAGCCCGTTGTGCCCTGTATTGATCAATACTACATTACAAGAACGATGTTATCATTTACTTGATCCGCCTTGGGCGCATAAAAGTTTTCCCGTGAACGGGATGTTCATATTTGTCAGGGTTCCAGACAAAAAGGTTTTATTTTATCCAACAATAATCTATAATTCAACATATATGTATAACAAAGGTGTATCAACATGTGATTAAATACAATGACTATCCAAGTGGGGACACTTGTATAATCATTTATAGAAATTAACGAACAAAATATATATCTGAATTACCTTATACTAACATGTTGATAATCAAAGGGTGTATATAATATAGGTTTAACAATCTGTACATTAATAATAATAATTCTGAACTTCCCACTTCTGTCCATTGCATAAAGAAAATGCAAAGTTAGGATACTTGCCTGATGCGCTGCTTACAATTCTCAACTTAGTTCTACCCTTTTCTATCACAACCTATCATTAATTAAATCATTCGTTCGATTAGAATAATATAATATAACACATAGTACTGCATTTCGCTGTCAGCACATAACCTAATCATCTTATCACACATGTTCTACAATCATGGCATCACAAACAAACATCAACACATTGCTAATCACATTGTCACACAACCTTAATAACCATTGAATCACAATTAAACAGTTAACTAATCACATTATCCAAGTTCAGATCAATTTCTGAAACATGTTGGCGTATCGACAGCCATATCAGATAATTATAGAGTCTGAGACTCTATTCTGTATCTCAATATCCAAATAGATAACTTAAACAACAATCATATTATTTTTCATGACCTTATAATAATTATAAAATAATTATTACCATTTACCATAATTTTTGAAATATTAGAATTATTATTAAATGATTTAAATATCAAACAATTCTATTATCATTAATATTTAATTAATATTAAACTATCAATGAAACCATTGCCAAAATATTAAAGTTATTTATAATAACTCAAAATATTTTTAAAGTACTTACATTACCCTTAAATGATTTTTAAAACATATAAAATCATTATTAAACAATTACCATTAATATTTAAATATTAATGAACTATTATCCAAATATTAAAAGTCATTAATTATAACTTAAAATATTTTTAATTCATTTATATCCCTTTTAAATGATTTTTAAATAAATAAAACCATTTTTAAACTATTTATTTAATATAATTATTAAATAAACTTAATATCATTAATATTAAATTATTAATGAAATTATCCTTTAAATATTAAAAGTTATAGTTTATAACTTAAAATATCTTTAAACACTTTATTTTCATTTAAAATGATTATAATAATATTAAAATCATTTTTAAACTAATTTATTTAATATAATTATTAAATAACTTTAATACCATTAATAATCATTAATTAATGAAATTAACCATTAAATATTAAAAGTTATATTTTATAACTTAAAATATTCTTAAATACCTTATTATTATTTAAAATGATTTTTAATATAATAAAATCATTTTTAATTCATTTATTTAATTCATTTAATAAATAACTTAACTATCATTAATATTAATTTATTAATGAAAATTATGACAAGATATTAAAAGTTATCAAAAATAACTCAAAATTATTTTCTAACACAATAATATAATTTTTCATGAATTAAAACTATTTTTAAATAATTTATCTAATATTGTAATTAAATAAATAAATGCCATTTATATTCCAAAAATATTAAATATTTTTGAAATATACCCAAAATAGTTAAAAACTATTTTTCAGACTTTAAAATAATTTTTCATAATTTATTATGTATTTTTAATAATTAAAAACTATTTTTTTCAATTTTTTTATTAATTTCCAGAAATTATAAATAAAACTGTCGCTAAAGTGCAATAGCGACACTTTCTGTCGCTATAGGTGTTCTTGAGGATTTCCAGAAAATCTTGACAGTGTGCTAGGGGGGTGGTTTGACCGGTTATATCTCTTAGGATAATGTGTTTCTGTGCTTGAAATTGATTTCATGCTGTAGTACTCATGTAATACTACAAGTACATAACAAGATTCGTGCCTAAACAACATCAGATCAGAGAGATTTAAGCTCTCCAAAAACCCGACAACGTTGTTCTTCGGCTTGTCAGAGTTTAACAGATTTGAGATACCTACTTTGAGTCCTTATAACTTGATGTTCGTATAATGTTTATATGATCTATCAACTCCAGTTTGTAGATAACATGTAGGTCTACCATTACAAAGTATCATAACACAAAAACATCAAAACATAAGCAAGATCTGGCCGGTCAAAGTTGGACACGGACACTGCTAAAAAAAATTTCTGGGTTTGGTAATTGGACAGTTTCGGTCAACGGGTTTTGACCGTTTATATCTTCCGATCTACCAATGATCTGACCTTGATTCTTTTTGCATCTTAAAGATCACATTACAGACTACATGTTACAAGTTTTAAACATCAAAAATACTTAATATACACGGAGTTATAAGATCTGACATTTGGCTGTAAAACACAAATTTTCCTATTTCCAGATTTATTAAAAACTCAAAATCATGAACTTTGATATTATGGGTCATGGATTTAACAACCCAGAACTTCAATTGACACCTTATAACACATATTTAAACAATCAATTACAACATTTAACAACAAATCGATGGATTTCTAAAATTAGGGTTTTTGATACTTCTGATTTGTTATTTGTGACCGTGGGGCTTGATAAAGGGACTGATATACTACTAAATTTCGTTAGCTTGGCTTGAGAGAAAGGTTGGAGTGTCATGAACAAAAATGGCTAGCAAAAGTAAACTTTTCTCTCTCCAATCTTTATATAGTGATGTTAGATGCATGTATGGCTGGACTTAGGCTGATTTAGAGGCTGTGTGTTGTCATCTTAGAGTCAAGGTGGTGGTTGGAGTTGTTAAACAACTCAAGATATAGAAAGATTTGCAAGCAAACTAAAAAAATGTGACAAAAGGGCTTTTTGGTAATTTTGCTAGTAATTAAATTCTAAAATTTTCAATTGATGAAACCCTTAGGCTTTAGGGTTTGGTTTAGATTTAGGGTTTGAGCAAATTTAGGTTTTATAAACAAACCAAATCTAGGATTCCCAATTTATGGTTTACATAAAAATTAAATAAATAAAATTAAATAACTTTTAGTTTCTAAAATTTTGAAAATAATAACTTTATTAATTATCTTATACATGAACATTAGAGTTTATTATCTATAATCACAATTAACTTTGCTAATAAAGCAATTAGGGTTTCTAACTTTTGAAATTAGGGTTTATAATACAGAAAATTAATAAGGATTTTGAATAATTGCGATTCTCCCTAATTAGGGTTAATACATATATCACCGATTATAAATCACATTATCGTGATTATATAACGACTTAACCAATTCTCAAAGTCGTGAATGACTTTCGCATTAAGGTTTCAAATCAATTAGGGTTTCAAGAAATTAATTTAGGGTTCTAGATTTTAGGGTTTTAATTTACTAATTAGTACTCAATCATTACTAGCTCACATACATACAGTACATATCTATAGCACTAAAAAATCAAAATATAAATAATATTATATTTTTATCACCATTCCTTATTCCAGAACCAGAAATAGGGTTTGTAAAATATTATTAAGGTTTGATCGTAATTTAATAAAACTGTTCCACACATTAACATTGCACACCTAACCATATATATCTATAACACTGACAAATAATAATATTATATTATTATTCTCATTCCTTGATCAAAACCCAGAATTAAGGTTTGGATTCCATATCTGATTTATCTGTCATATTATAAATTAAGTCAAAATAATTAACTTAATATCCTGAACAAAATTCATTTAATAAAATAATTATTATAAATATTCTAAAATCATTTCACAGATTATTTAAATAATATTTAATTTTATTTTCCTAGAAAATAATTGATAAAAACATTTCCAATATGGAATTAATTAGTATAAAAATTATAATTGATAATAATCAATAATTCTAAAAATAAATTTATCTGCAATACTTAATGTAATAAATAAATTTTATTTATCACACATATAATTATAATTACACATTACCTTGACACATATCATTCATATTTATTTTAATAAATAATAAAAAAAAATTATACGCAAAATTTATGATTTATTTATATAGAAAATATCGAGTTGTCACACATTCCTTGCTCCATTCGAATTTTGTATCTCTACGAGTCAGCTGTGTTAATGGAGTAGCGATTTGAGAAAATCTTTCCACAAAATCTTCGATAATAACCAGCTAAGCATAGAAAGCTACGTATTTTGATTACTGACTTAGGTTGCTCTCAACTGTGACTTATATCCCAACTATGGATAGCACGTCACAATGACACCTATCAGTTTACTATCACACGAATATGGCGTCCCCTACGGAGAGTCTGGCTTCGGTGCATTCCACAAAGAAAGTCACCAGATAAAGGCTCGGGTACCAAATTCTATAGTTGAATTTTTAACTCCTGAAGTTCAATAGGAGCCATGAGATTTTAGAAATGGGTTTTGTACAGGGTTCAAAGTCGATACAAAATTCAATATCACACTTTGGGAGTAAGCCAATAAATTCTTCAGGAAATTTACTAACAACAGAAATATCATTCAAATCTGACGTATTTTTGTTCAAGTCCATAACATGGCTAAGAAATCTTGACATCTGTTTTTCAATAAACGAATGACTTTAAGGCTTGATATAAAAGAGTTTGACTTCAATGGTTTGGTTGCTTAATTTCGAATAACAGGTTGCTTAGGAATATGAAAACTAACAACCTTACAAAAGCAATCAATTTTAGCATGATGAGTGGTTGACCAATCAATCCCTAATGTCATATCAAATGCAAGAATTTTTAAAGATATAAGATCAACAGGTAATGTGATAGTGCCAACTTGAATCAAGCAAGATTTATAAACAGTGGATGTAACGAAAGTTTCTCATAATGGAGTTTCAACAAATAAGTCAAAGTCTAATTTTCTCCGGAGTCAGGTTTAAACGTTGAGCACAAGCAGGAGAGATAAATGAATGGGTAGCACCAGTATCTAGTAATGTATAAACTTCGCATGAATTTATGATTAGCTTACCCGTGATCACCTCGTTTGGGTTCCTCGCATGTTGACCAGTCACGACAAATGCTCTTCCAGGAAGCGTTGACTTTGACTTTTCTGGGACAGCCTTTTGAGTCACCATCCCCACTGGGCTTGGCTTCGCTACCGTACAATCTCGAGCGATATGTCCTTCCTTTCCACAATTATAGCATACCTTGAACTGTTGTGGACAGTTTGGACTGATGTGTCCCTCTTTTCCACATTTATAGCATACGACCAGTGGTCGTTCTCCTCCCTTAAAACTAGTTGCTGCTGGTGCTGACGTCTTCGCATCGTCATTATTGAATCTCCTCTTTTTAAAATCTCCCCCCAACTCGCTTCTTCTATTTTCATGGCCACGATTACCACTAGAGTGGTTGTCGCTCTTATCCGTATTTTTCTTTCTCCGTTGGTTATCGTTGTTCTGATGACTGCTGTCACCTGTATTATCCTGGTTGCGGTCTTTTGGTTGAACGTACTCTCTATCTCGCTCTAATAATTGAGCCCTGTTGACAGCATCTGAATATAAAGAAAATTTATGAGAGATAAGATATTGCCGAATCTCAGGTTTTAAACCTCTTAGAAACATCCTCGTTATTCGTTCCTCATTCTCTACCAAATGGGGAGCAAACCTGGATAACTCTGCGAACTTTGCCTCGTATTGGGACACCGTCATGTTGTTTTATTCTAGTCTAATAAACTCTACCTCTTTCATATGGCGAATACTTTTAGGAAAGTATTTTTCGTTAAAAAGTTTCTGAAATGTTTCCCAAGACATGCAGAGTGCGGCAGGCTGGGTACGTTTCACAGACTCCCACCAGTAATCTGCCTCCCCACGGAACATAAAGGTGGCGAATGGAACCTTCTGTTCCTCCGTGCATCCCAAGACATCAAATATCTTGGTAATTTGCTTGACCCATGTTTCAGCTATGATTGGATCCGGCTTTCCCTTAAATTCTGGTGGTCCCAACTCTTTGAACTGCTTGGACGTGACAAGCCGCGCGTTACTATCATTTCCACCCGTATTCTGTACACGAGTCTCCCTCGTCTGGTTTTGCATGAACTGCAAAAAGCTCCTAAACATCCCGTCATTCATCGTCTGCTCAGTGGTGTTGTTTACAGGAGGAATATTGCCTTCCTGTTGCACGTTCTCCTCGTTGGTGAGCAAAGGTGTCTCCACGGTCTCATTTACTCCACTGTGAACATTCTCTGTCGACATTCTTAAATACTGCCATAAAACAAGGGTTAATTAAACAAATTAACAATTCACATAATACCCCTATATTATGACCGACCAACAAATAAGCTTAGGTAAGACACACTAGTGAATGATTTACTCGTTTTTCCCCTCCTAGTTCTATTCCCCGATCTCCGCTAGAGACCATATCCCTAAGCTCTGATACCAACTGTGACGCCCCCAAAATAGGTATACAACACCCATTATGAGTCGCCAAATACATGGTACAGAAACAACTACAACTTTATTAATACAATATAAAAACTGTGAGTTTAAATATAAATATTATCATCTAGACAATATCCACACTCAAATAAGTCCTCATTACAATTATTGATACACTATTTTATAGAATAGTGAGGACTACTAGAACCACTTCTAGAACCATCATTCCACACCCTGACTAGTACTCGCTACATTCTCGCCTCTTGAGAAGAAAAATGGAACAACAAGGAAAAGGGTGAGCTCAACTAGCCCAGTAAAGAATATTATGACTAAGATAATATAGAATAAATTATCGTTAGTCCTCAACAGGGAAAAATCTAATAGAATACAATAGACAACCAATTTTAAATCAATCTTCGCAGCGGAAATAACAAATCATTAGAAGAGTTAAGTAGAGAATGCAAACTACTATCTTCTATATATGAATTTAAAAGTTCATCGTCGATATTTTATCCCTGTAACATCAATCAATATATATCTGGAATCAAATATTCATCTTTGCACTACAGGCCAAAGATATTCATCAGTTAGTCATGTTCATCTAAACACTTGTTCATCTTTGCACTACGGGCCAAAGATATTAATCAGTCGGTCATGTTCATCTCAACACCTGTTCATCTTTGCACTACGAGCCAAAGATATTCATCAAGAAATCATTCATCTTTGCACTACAGGCCAAAGATATTCAGTAATATCATCATTTAGGACTGAGGACGATGAAAAATATTTTTAAAAAAACGAATCAAGTGAAACAAAAGAACAAGTATTAAGGATTCGTACTTTAAATAATTCAAGTTCAAAAATACTTCATAAATAACTAGATTGGAGTAAAATTCAAGAATAAAGATCAAAACATAGATCCAATCAAAGATATGAATTATAACAGACAATCTTAGACACAGAAAAGAAAATTTTAATTTTTCTGTGAATAATGTCGTATTTGTGAATAGTGCCGTATACGTGAATAGTAACTCCGACCTCAAAAGATAGAAGTTTCACAAAAAAAACATGATCACGCTTCATGAATAGTAACTCATGATTAGTAACTCATGAATAGTAACTCGTGAATAGTAATTCATGAATAGTAATCCCGACATGAAAAAGTTCCAAATTTGATAAAAATTTCCAACCAATATTTCGGCATAATGATATTGAAGAAATAATATCATTTTCGAATAAAATAACATCCCGTAGCTTAGAAAAGAATAGTACTTCTGACTAGAATACTGGATATAGTGCTGAAAGAACTTGCACCGTATAGCAATACTCAAAATACTAAAATACTCACAAGAATACGATCAATATATCGAGAGAGAAAGATAGAGAAATCTTTAGTTTCTGGTGTGATTTTCAATTCTAACCTAAGCACCCTATTTATAGGAAATTTCTTAGAACACCAAAGCAGAAAATTGAATATAATAATATTTTATATAAACAAAATTCAAGCACACCTTTGATGTGACAACCCGAGAATTTGGAGAATTTATTAAAATCATAATTGATTGATTTAAGGTTCAATATTAGGAGCTAGACAGGAAATAAGTGTGTGGAATTGGCAGTTATGTAATGAAATTCCAAGAATTTCAAAAGTTTTGAACAAAACTTGAATTATGTGATAGACTGTAAGTGATAGTCTAGTAATGAGGTATAAGATTATGGTAGATTTAAAATTCTTTTGAAGAATTATCAAGGATAAGTATCGAAGCGAATACTAGTCTGTATATTTGGTTACATATGTGAACCGTAATGATTTGAGATCAAGGATTGATCAGATAAGTTATAACTTTAGAAAACCCTAAATTTATGTTGATCATACATTTATTAAGTTAGAAAAATCTAACGAATTATTAGAAAACCCTAACAATGGATGAGAAACCATAGAAATCGGTTCTGAAACCCTAGTTTCTATTCCGGGAATCCGAAACCCTAAATTCATGATATGAATATGGTGATTAAGTTAGAAAACTCTAACAATACGCTCAGAAACTTTAATTTTAGTTTCGAGAATCCGAAACCCTAATTCGGATATTTAAACCCTAATTTGGGAATCCTAAATGCGAAGTATTAAACCCTAAGGGTTAAAAAGTTGTGTGTAAGAAATATGAACATTATGTGATGGTGTATATTTGTTTATTATATAAACAAACAAAAGAAACTAGTGTAACCCTAATTATATATTAGGAATGAAGGATTTCATAACTTAAGGGTTATAGAAAAAGAGAATTGTGGTATTTAGAATACTTTTTAATTTTAAGAGATTTATTTTATACATCTCGGTTTATTAATTTTATAACCTAATTATAGCAAGTATAATTGGGTTAAGGAAATAAATGTTTATGAGCAAGGATTGGTGTTTTAATGGAGAAGTGAAAACCCTAATTAAATGAATTGGGTTGGATAAGAATTTAATGTAGTGGATTATGTATATTTTATAGCCCAAGTGTTGGCGAATGATATTGGTTAGAGGCCAAGCAATACAGTAAAGGAATAACCCAACTTTTAGCCAAGTGGGAGAGGAATTTTTGGACAATTGTTAAATCAAATAAGAGATAAAATAGAAAGCGAAATTGGGAGCATTATTAAGGCCACATGGCCGGCCAAAAGAGAAGGAATGAAGGGGGAATGAATGTTGTATTAAATGATTCACTTTAGTGGTTGAACCACTCTCACCAACTTCTCCATGTGTCAAAATTTTTATTTTTGTCCAACACTTTGTTCATTAATCTTGCAAGCAACCACTTGGATGTTTCTAAGGGGAAAGAAAGAGAGAATTAGTGGGAGAATGAAGGCATGGCCGGATCATGCAAGAAGAGGAGGAGAGTGAGTGTGGTCAAATGATAAAAAACTACACATAAAAAGTCTAGCTTATATTTTTCTTTCTTTCATCTCTTTTATCTTTACAAGTTGCTAAGATCAAGAGAGAGAGGGAGAGAGAGAGAGAGAGAGAGAGAGAGAGGTTCGGCCATCCTAAGAAGAGGGGGAGAGGGGATTTTGATGCAATCAAGATCCACCTACATCTTTGAAGGAGAGAAGGAAATCAAGTTAAGGTATAACAAAAATCTATTTTTGTGTAGGCTAAATTTCCTTGGTAGTTTGATTTGATTTTTTTTTGACAACTTGAAATTGTGATCTTGAGGTTTAAAACCTTAGATCTATGTGTATATAAGTGTTACATATTTAGATATAACCTTTTTGAAGATCAAAAGTTAGATCTATAGCATGAAATGGAGGATAGGTTTTCAAAAGATAGAAAACCTAAATTTTTCTTAGCTTTGATTGTGTTTGAAGCTTATTTGATGAAATAAGAAATTTTTGTTTAAAAACTCAAGGACCATGTATATACATGTTAATAATTTTTTATTGGTTGGATCTACCCATATTGGGTGTTGATTTTTGTTGAAATCAAAAGGAATAGAAAAATGGAATTCTTCCGAAAAGTTTGAACTTTTAAGGTGTGAGCTAGGTTTTGATTATTTTTTATATCTATGTTGGATATTTGTGATTTATGTTTTTGGGATTCTAGATCTATGTGTAAAGGGTAAAATCCCTTTGGAATTACTCGAATAGGTTGAAAAATGAACAAGTTATGGGATTTCTCCCAAACTACACAAAGTTAAGAAAAACTGTTAAAAGGAAAGATTTTAAACAGTCACTTTCGTGATACTTTCCGGGAGCTTAACATGTCCAAATATGGATTGTGATAGATGAAAACTGTAGCTCGGAAAGATACGAACCCAACAAAATTGACGGATCATTAATCGGAGATACAGATTTCGTTTTATTTAAGTTTTGGTGAAGGACTCCAAAACTGCCAAAGTGCAAAAAGTTTCTGGCCAAAATTTTCCGAGGGCTATTTTTGACATTTAGTTAATAAGAAAAATTCCAGGCTTTCGGGAAAGGAAAATATATGGTATTATGTAGCTCGTGTCTAGAAATGAACTGATTCCGAGTTAAAACGACCAAGTTATGGCCATTACAATTTTTGTGATTTTCTGACGAAAATCGCTATAAACGGAGTTCTACAACTCCGATTGCCACGAAATTTAAAATGGAGTATCACGTTAACATATATAAGGTTATGCCAAAATATGGGCATTACTGGAGTTAAGCACGAGGTAGCTAATTTCTTAAGCTACGCACTAGAAATTAATTTTTTGAAAATACCAAAGAATGTTGGAAAATTATGGAAAAATAATTTTTATGCATAAAATACATGTATATATGTTTGACCAAAGGATAGGAGAATAATTCACTGATTTGATATTTTCGTGATAAGAATATAGAATACAGTTTACTGTATTGAAAATGTGTTGAATCCGGTTTGCTGGATTGAGGTTTAAATTGATGGACTTGGAATCCAAGTTGCTGAATTATAAAGTTGGTTGTTAGATGTAGAATCCAGGGTGTTGGATTAGTGTTTGCCTTATTGCATATTAATGAATAACTTATGAAATAAAGAGCAAGTGATAAATCATAAGGGATATGATATAGTGATTGAATAATTATCAAAGGATGATAACAAAATTGATGTGTTAAGCTGTTATCTAATATTTGATTAAGTATTAGATAGTATTATGGAATAAAGCATGTTATACTGATTAAAATATCAATCTTATAACTAATAGGTCTTTCGTGAGAGATTAAATTAAATTGCGTTGCGGTAATCAACGGTTCAGGCAAGTTTTTCAGTTCTATTATGTTTGTGGATGAAATGTGGTTATGTGTTAAATTACATATCATGCTCTATGAATTGTTAAAAGTCAAAATATGACTAAGTTAATTGGGTTATGGAACTCAATCTATACGTGATTACAAATTTGTATGATGTAACTCGATAAATTAGAATTGTATAATGCATGAATGTATGTTTTGTAAGGAATTATTGATGCATGTAGGATATGCATAGTAAAGAATATATGATGCATGTAGATATGCATGTTAAAGGAATTGTAGTGCATATAGAATTGTGTGCTATGTGAAACATGATAGACTGTTAAATTTGCTGGGCTGTCGAGCTCAATCTTGCAAACATAAACTTTTTACAGGTTAATGATGTTAGACAATATTATTTGCTATACGGATGATGAAGATTGTGCGATGCACAAAATGAATACATTTTCTTGATTTAGAAATGGTATAGATCTATGATTGATAATTTTTCAAATGTAATTGTCAGCTATGTACAGTTTGAAATGTTGAATAGACAAAGAAGGTTTTTTTTGAAATGAGAATAGATATGATTCTTAAACAAAGGAATTATCGATAGAAAAGATAATGCCAAGTTCAGCTTGGGATATAAAGTGCGGCTAGTTGTATTAGCATATTGTGATACATATTGTTGTGTAATAGATAATTGATGAATTATATTAAGTAAAGGTTACTCGACCTTGGGGAATAGTGTGTAATGTATTGTATAAACAATTTATGTTTATATCTTCCGCAAATAGTAAAAGAATTAGTGTACCGAGTCCGTGGTGATTCGGGGCCCGGATTCGGGGCTGCTACATTTGAAATCTAATTTCAGCTCATTTAAATCACATATGAGGCCAACTTAATAGCAAAAAACATTTTTCTTTAAAAAAATAATTAAAACTTCCAAAAATCAATTATTTCAGAACTTTGGAACTTCAATAATTTATAATAAATAGCCCTTTTATCAGAAAATTTGAATCTCGCAATCTTTTATAGAAAATTCAATTCTCTACAACTTTGCAGAAGAGAGTTTTTCCAAATTCCAAACAGAAATTGACCGAAATCCACATACGGACGATTTTACAAGCTATAATCAAATTTCAGTTAAGAAATGGGGTCCACCGACACACAAAACATGTGTTAATCATTTAATACAATAAAAATACTCTTCCTCCTCATTTACTCATATATCCCACATTCATTGTAAAAATATCATCATTATTCTATTATAATAATATAAAAAAAATATTATTTTATCAGAAAAGATAAAATATCAATTTTTTAACAATTGTCACTTTAAAAATTTTCTCCATATATCCATAAAAAATCAATATTTTTCTCATCATATAAATTAATAATTAATTATTCATAAATAATATTATAGAATCACAATATTGACAATCAGGCAGTTTCCAGGAAAGAGGGGGCTTTCCAATAAGAATTTCTCCTTACTGGCGCGCAATTAGGTGATCAAACCTCTCCTTAGACAGAACTTTCTACACATTGCTAATAATTTTTTCTAATAATATTATTCAGATAATATGAATTATTGCTTCGATAATGGAAAATACTGTGTAGTGATAATTATTAAAACAACAGTAATATAAAAAAAATCAACGCAGCAATTATTGAATCAATAAAATAAAATACTGAACAGTAATTACTGTAACAATTATTGAGTAGTGCCTTCTTACGTAAGAATCAATAATTGGTGCAATACCGTGTGCTACTGTGCAACAACGCGTATTACTGTGTTTTAACCACTGGGTATTCCAACAGTATTAACGGTAATAACTGCGCCGTTATTTATAAACAACTAATACTTGTCGTTTTTTTCATCCAATCACTTTCCGTTATGGGGCCCACAAAAGACTGCGCCGTCATGCGAATATTCCCTGACCGCAAGAATATTTAACGACCAAACGAATATTCCCCGACAACAATGAATATTTTATAACCACCTGCTTATTTAAAATATTTGCGCATTTTACCCATAACTAATCACATTAATCAAATCAACCCTTACTATTTCAAAATAATAAATAGAGGAAATTAAATTTCATTTATTAATAATTTGGGGTCTTACACCCCTTTCTTTGAAGCATAATTGAAACCCACTTCTCCACTACATTAACCCACGATTAAGCACACGAATTCCTACTAACCCACAACAATACATACACTACTTTCTCTCTATAAATCAAAGCCCTAGCCACATCAATTTCATCCCATTCCATACAATTTTAACCATAATAGAGCTTGGATTCTTCTAGTTCTGGTTTCAACAAGGAGAAGAGTACTTCAATTGACCTCATCCACTACATCAATATCACCATTGAAGGAGAAATCAGTGCAATCAACGAGGGTAAATTTTTTTGCTAATCATTATTCTAAGTTATTTAAAATAGTTCAGTTATAGTGTTCAAAATTTGGGAGTCTGGTGGGTCATGCACACCAAGTGTTCAACAATTTGTTCAAGTAAAGTTTGGGGGGAATTTGGTTTGAGTTCATACATACTAGCACCATGGCACCAAAACAGCATCAAAGAGACAACGAGGCGAGAGCTCAAGGTCTACACCACCGACTAAGGCCTTTGACAGGAGGAAGTAAATGAGTGCCAACGCCACCGATCGCTATGACTATCTAGTGACCAAAGCACTAACCCCAGAGTGTGGCTTGGCACCCGAAAACATAGATGGCGAAATGAAGAGACAAATATATGAAAAAGAATGGGATAGATTCACTGACAAGCCAGAGCCTGCAATCGTCAATGTGGTGAAGGAATTATATGCCAATGCAAAGGATAAGACCCCATTCATAGCATTTATGAGAGGCAAGCAAGTTCCTTTCAGTGCGGACGCCATTAACGATTACTACCACTTGCGAGTGCCTATAGAGTGGCAATATGCCTATTTGTGTGACCATGATCCAGACTATGAGGCCATTTTAACTGAAATAACAAAGCCGGGTACTACATGGTCAAGGGACGTAAAGGGGGTACCATCTTCCAGAGCAAGGACTCGAGCCGGTACGGTATGGTACGCGTTCATATGCGCCAAGCTATTCCCATCCACACATACGACATATATGACAAAGGAAAAAATACTTCTTGTGTATGCAATCGTGAAAGACTTTCTCATCGACATGGGTGCCATCATAAATTTCTCTATCCGAAGATGCCTACGAGGGCCATTTTTCGGTGGCTTGCCACACCCATCTCTCATATGTGGCCCGTACAGGCAGGAGTTAGGTGGCCTGGCGATGAGACTACCCAGATGCCGCTACAGACTTTGGACACAAGGATGATTACACGGTATTCAATTTTGCCCGGGGGCGAGTTGCACCCAAGAGGAGTTGGGTTCATATTTGCACCAGCTTCCAAGGATGAGGCTGATGCTGATGCTAAGGACACCTCTAACGACGATGAGTTCCAGGTGGATGAGACTACGGGAGAGCAGGCGACTGAGGGGATGCAACTGACCGATGATACGTGTAGCTCTCAGTTTCACAACCTCCAGAGCCAAATTGATTGACATAACGAGGAAGCTAACAGACAAATAAGGAGATTTGCAGCTTGGCATGATCATATGTTCGAGGTCATGAACATGTCCCTCACCTCCTTGAACGTGACGCTTCAAAGTTTCAATCCAAATGCTCAGTTTCCATACCAGCATCCTGTCCCACTGCCACGGTTCCCACCTTCTAATTCAGACAATGAAGAGCAACAACCACCACCACCTCAAGCTTAGGTGATTACAGGGAAGTCCTCGTACACTTACTATTTTATTTCTACAATGAGGACATTGTAATTGTTAAAGTTTGGGGGAGTTAGTTTAATTTTGTTATGTTGCATATATAATTTATTTAGTTAGTTTTGCATATGTCAGTTTAGTTTAGGTTCATTATATGTTTGCATGCATATAGTGTAATAGTTTCATAGTAGTATAGGTTTGTAAATAGTTTTTATTTTATTAGTTTTTATTCTGTTATTTTTATTCCATATCTAAAAAAATAATAGTTAAGTATTGTGTTATCTTGCATAAGTCTAGTGGTTTGATATAGTTTAGTTTATTATGGCCAATGATGAGATTGGGATTGAGTAGACGAGGATAATACCGACTATTAGAACATTGACGTGATTTTCTGTTATGAATTGGATCTTTACCTATTTGAAACTGGTATAATAAGGTTAGCACAGAAATAACAACTATATTAATTGATTTAGTTCAAATTGATACATGAGGGACCTCTAAAGGATAATGCTAGTTTGAATGAAAGAATGGTAAGGATAGGCAATGAAGGCGAAAAATTAGGCAAGAACCTAAGTTTGGGGGAAAAATTAGGATATATAAGCTTCATATCTATAAAAAAATAAAAAAATAAAAAAGAATAATGAATAAACACCGTGGTATGCTTGTCTAGTTTTGTGGCCTTTGTTACTTGAGTAAGTAAGCCCGAAGGGGATTGTCTTTACACCTAGCGCCCTAAGGTCTTAATGGTTTGGGAGTCGTTGGTTGAAAGTTTGTTAATGTAGCGTTGAAAAGCCTAAGGGAATAAGACATTGCATAACCATGTGTATAAAAAGAAAAATATATATGAAAATAACGGGAAATAAGAGCAAAAATCCCCCATAAATGAAAAATAAAGCATAAGTACCCTATTTGGACCATTGATATTGGTAATTTTTTGATTTTAGTTGTATCTCGTCTATTTTTAAAATTCTTGAGTTTACACTGTATGATGCCTTTTAAGAGACTTGTTATGTATTAAATTTGAATTTACATCAATTAGCATGGATGTTGAGCACACACACACACACTATACCAGTAATAACAGTTTAAGATTTGATGATTGATAGTAATTATTAATTGGTTTTGATATGAAGTATTGTTGTGTTTGCTTGACTTCTCTGAGGCCGGTTGAATAAATTTGATTCTATCATTACTGCTGGATTCGTAGACATATAGAATAGTTGCATTACATTCCATTGCATTGCATTGCTTAGCATTTTTGTTTTATTTTGTGCTCGAGGACTAGCAAGGGTTTATGTTTGGGGGAGTTTGATGAGTGGGTCTTATACCTACGAATCGACCTCTAATTCAAGCTTAAATTGTGTTAATTCTTTACTTTGTGATTTGTTTTACAAGTTTATTGTTGTTTCATGTTTAGGTGTTGAGGTGTAGCATTTGGTCTTAAAAGGTGGGTTCGTGGTGGAACTTAGCAAGAAAATGAGCAAGAATTAGACTTCTGCAGAAAGACCCCCGCTAGGGCGGACTTTATAGAGGCAAAACCCCTTGTCGGGGCAGGGGTACCTAGTCAAAAATGAGTAGCACCCCCCACCGGGGCGGGCACTTATAGAAGAAAAACCCCTGCCGAGGCGGGGGTACGAGAAAAGAAAGACTTCTGTTTGAACTGTAATGCTGCAGAGGCGTGAAGAATAGAGGTTGGCATGGTGTGGAACTGCATTGGGCATCAAATTATGGTTAGAATATGTGTCCTAGGCTGGTTATTAACAGAAAACAACAAGGGAGATTAATCAGACAATCAATTTAGTAATTTGAAGACCTAATTTTATGCAAAAGCATTGGAGGAAGGATTGAAGGTGGAATTTACGATAATTACAGATTAGAGCAAAGAAGAAGGGTGGTTCTGGATTCATTCTTTTTCTTTAATTCAATAATTGTAATTGGGATGATTACTTTGATGAATTAAATTTTTATTTCATTTGTGATGAATTAATTTACTTGTTAGGCTTGTGACGAATTTTTGGGTTGAACGATGATTATGTAGCCTTGAATTTTAGTTTAATAATCTATGTTTCAGTTTATCTATATTGATTTGTGCTTTGAATTTATGAATTGCTTGATCACCAATTCTATGTGGATTTGTATGGATTCGAGAGAGAAAATATAAATATAAATCTAGACTTAGTCATTATAGCATGTGTTCTTGAATTATGTGATTGAATGGAATCTTGATGAATGTTAGGGTAGAGATATGCCTAGCATCACATGTAATTGAATAGAGAACTTGAAATTGAACTTTATTTGATTACAATTCACATAGAGATATAGTGAATTAGTTGATTAAGGTGTTTAGCTTAATTATATCTAAATTATGGATTTAAATTGATATGGTATTAGTGCATCGAGAGATGACTAGTTCTACGTGAGTGTTCTTGATTAATAAACTGGGATAGTGAATTAAACTAGAATATGGTGTAATAATTGGAGTGATACTTAGAGTGAAGTTGTAAGCCTAATTCTCCAATATTTGCTTGAAATTACAGTTTTTATGTTTGTTGATTACTTGGTATTTTTAATATTTTTAGTTTTAATTGTTATAATCATTAAGTTGGATAGTTTAATAAAATTTGGATTAATATAAAGCTGGTAATTCTGAGGATTAACGATACTTGACTTATCATTATATTACTTGTTAACCACATGCACTTCCGTGTGAGCGTAATTAGATTTCGACCAAAACCCACTACCTCGCATTGATGATCTGTTTGACCATTTGCAAGGTGCTAAATTCTTCTCAAAAATCGATCTTCATTTCGAATATCATCAGTTAAAGATTTAAATTGATGACATTGCAAAGACTGCTTTTAGGACTCGGTACGGGCATTATAAATTCCTAGTCATGTCTTTTGGATTGACTAATGCTCTTACGACCTTTATGGATATGATGAACCGAGTATTCAAGGAATATTTGGATCATTTTGTGGTTGTCTTTATTGATGACATCCTCATCTATTCCAAAAGTCGTGAAGATCATGAGTAACACTTGAGGCTGATAGTCCAAAAGCTTCGTGAAAACAAGCTATATGCCAAGTTGAAGAAATGCAAGTTCTGTCTAGAGGAAGTAACATTCCTTGGGCACATGGTATCGAAATATGGAATATTAGTTGACCCGACAAAGATTGATGCAATACAAAGTTGGGAGCAACCTAAGTCAGTAACCGAAGTACGTAGCTTTCTGGGCTTAGCTGGTTATTATCGGAGATTCGTAGAAGGATTTTCTCGAGTTGATACTCCATTAACTCAGTTGACTCGAAAAGATACAAAATTCGAATGGAGCGAGGAATGTGAGAAGAGCTTCCAAGAACTCAAGAGGAGACTCATTTTGGTACCTTTTCTGACAATACCATCAGGTTAGGAGGGATTTGTCATTTATAGTGATGCTTCATGCAAAGGTTTAGGATGTGTTCTTATGTAATATGGGAAAGTCATAGCCTATGCCTCGCGACAACTCAAAGAATATGGGAGGAATTATCCTACTCATGGTCTAGAGTTGGCAACAGTCGTTTTTGCGTTAAAAATTTGGAGGCACTATCTATATAGGGAGAAAATGGAGAAATATTCATATCATAAAAGCCTCAAATATTTCTTCACCCAAAAGGAACTCAACATGCGGCAACGACGTTGGCTCGAGCTATTGAAAGATTACGACCATACCATTCAATACCATCCTGGAAAAATAAATGTGGTAGCTGACGCATTGAGTAGAAGATCATATGCGGGTACGAGTGTGATGTTGTTAACACAAAGACCTATTTTGTATGACTTACAAAGGATGGATATAGAGTTAAAGGCTCCAATTACCCATGTGATGATATCAAATATACGAGTAGAACCGACTTTAATCAATAAAGTTAAAGCTGCGCATGCCACAGACCCAGAGCTGATGCGTATGAAGAAGAAAGTAACAGACGGTGCTATTCCAGAAGCAAGAATTGATGAAGAAGGAATACTTCGAGTCAACTCCAGACTTTGTGTTCCTAACGACTCTGATTTGAAGTACAAAATCATGATGGAGGCACACAACACACCATTTGTAATTCATCTTAGAAGTACTAAAATGTATCGTGATCTTCAACATACATTTTGGTGGAGCAATATGAAGAGAGAGATCGTGGAGTTTATCTCAAGATGTTTAACTTTTCAACGTGTTAAGGAGGAGCATCAAGTGCCAAAGGGTCCATTGCAACCACTTGAGATTCTAGAATGGAAGTGGGAGCACATTAACATGGATTTTGTTACTGGTCTTTCTAAGGTTTCTCAAGGCATATATTCAATTTGGGTCATTGTTGATATATTAACCAAGTCTGCTCATTTCTTGCCTATACGAGAAACGTATTCACTTGAACGTCTTGCTCGTATGTACATAAATGAGATTGTGCGATTGCATTGTATGCCCGTATCCATAGTTTCTGATTTAGACCAAAAATTCACTTCACGATTTTGGGTTAGCTTGCAGAAAGCTATGGACACGGATTTACGATTCAGTTCAACCTACCATCCTCAAATGGACGGGCAGTCGAAAAGAACTATTTAAACTCTTGAAGATTTATTAAGCCTTTGTGTTCTAGACTTCAAAGAGAGTTGGGATAAGTATTTACCATTGGTGAAATTCTCCTACAACAACAGTTATCAGGCAAGTATAGGTGTAGATCTATTTGAAGTATTGTATGGACGAAAGTGTCGCTCTCCAGTATATTGGGATGAGGTGGGTGAAGTAACATTGTTGGGACCAGAGTCGGTACGTATGACTATAGAAAAGATCCAAATGATCCGACAACGTATACAAACAACACATGATCAATAAAAGAGTTATGTGAATCTTCATCGAAAGGATGTGAAATTTAATATTGGAGATCATGTATTATTACGTGTTTCTCCATGGAAGGGAGTTACAAGATTCGAAAAGAGAGGAAAGCTCAATCCACGATTTGTTGGTCCATTTGAAATTCTTAATCGAGTAGGAAATGTGGCTTATAGACTCACATTACCTCCAAACATGTCTCGTGTTCATAATATTTTTCATATATCTGTGCTTCTTAAATATGTGAAAGACCCAAGCCACATTATTGAGTTAGAACCAGACGAGATAGCCGAAGATTTAACGTACGAGGATGTACTTGTCAAGATCTTGGATAGGAAGGAGCATGTCCTACGCACAAAGGTTATACCACAAGTCAAAGTTTTATGGAGAAACCATGCAATTGAGAAAATGACCTGGGAGTTGGAATCGGAAATGAAAGAGAGGTATCATCACCTTTTCGAAACACCAGGTACGTACATCAATTTCGAGGATAAAATTTCATAAGGAGGGGAGGTTGTAAGACCCCAACCTTTTATGAATAAAAAATTAATTTCCCTAATTATTATTTTTGAATAATAAGGTGTTGATTTAATATAATGCTTTAGTTATGGGTGAAATATCCAAAATTTGTAAAGTAAGCAAGTGGTTATAAAATATTTATTGTTGTTGGAAAATATTCATTTAGTCGTGAAATATTCTTGTTGTCGAGGAATATTCGTACGACGGTGCAACCATTTGTTGGCCCCATAACGGAAAACTTTCGGATGAAGAAAATGACACGAATGAGTTTTTTTTTTAATAATAACGGTGTAACGATTACTGTTAAAACTGTAGGAATACTCGGCGGGTAAAGTATAGTAATACGTATTGTTGCACAGTAGCACACGATATTGCACAATAATTCTAAATTATTGATTTTTACGTAAGAAGTCACTACTCAATAATTGTTACAGTAATTACTGTTTAATATATTTTTTTCAATAATTGCTACGTTGATATTTTATATTATTGATTCAATAATTGTCATTGCACAGTATTTTCCATTATCAAATCAATAATTTATATTATTTGAATAATATTATTAGATAGCATTATTGGCAATGTCTAAGAAAGTTCTGTCTAGAAAAGGGGTTTGGCCACCTAATTGGGCGCCAGTAAGGAGAAATCCCTATCAAAAAATCCCCTCTTTCTTGGGAACGACCTAGTTGTCAATATTGGGTTCTGTAATATTATTTATGAATAATTAATTATTGATAAAAATGATAAGGAAATATTTATTTTATGTGGATATAAATGAAGGAATTACTGCTGAGGTGTTTTATCAGTATTTTGTCGGAATAGAGGTGTTGAAAATCATTCGTATATGGATTTCGGTCATTTTTCATTTAGAATTTGGAATAACTTTCTTCTACAAAGTTGTAAAGAATTAAATTTCCTATGGAATGGACATAAGATTTGAATTTTTCTGATAAAAGGGCTATTTATTATGAATTATTGAAGTTCTGAAATAATTAATTTTTAGAGTTATAATTTTTTTTAAAACATTTTTTTGTGTGTTGGTGGACCCCACTGGTGTGCTGATTAATTTGGTCAATGGTGGTCGTGAAAATTTTGTTTATAAAATATTATTTTATTAAATTTTCTGCTTTGGCATTCTAAGCATTTTTTTTATAAATAGGATGCTTAAGTTAGAATTAAAAATCACATCAGAATTAGAAGTTTTCTCTCTCTATAATATCGAGCATATTTTTGTGAGTATTTAGATACTTTGAGAGTTAATAAGCAGTGCAAGTTTACTTCAACATTATGTTCGATATTTCAGCCAGAAGTATTATTCTTTTGAGGTAAGGGATGTTATTTTTTCATAAATAATATTATTTCTTTTAAAATCATTATACCAAAATATTGATATGAATTTTATTGTGAAATTTTACCTTTTCATGTCGAAGTTACTATTCACGTATACGACACTATTCACAAATACGACACTATTCACAGAAAAATTAAATTTTCTTTTCTTTGTCCAAGTTGTCTATTATGGTTACTATCTTTGATTGTATCCATGTTTTGATCTTCATACTTGAATTTTGCTCCACAATTGTTTATTATGGAGTATTTTTGAACTTGGATAAACTAAAGTACGAATCCCTAATCTTTGTCCTTTTATCTCACTGGATTCGTTTTCTTTAAAATATTTTTATCATCCTCAGTCCAAAATGGTGATATAACTGAATATCTTTGGCCTGTAGTACAAAGATAAATGATTACTTGATGAATATCTTTGGCCTATAGTGCAAAAATGAATGATTACTTAATGAATATCCTTGGCCCGTAGTGCAAAGCTGGACAATTGTTGAGATGAACATGACCAATTGGAGATACAAATGAATATCTTT
The DNA here is from genome assembly GCA_020205505.1 of Panax japonicus. NCBI lineage: Eukaryota > Viridiplantae > Streptophyta > Magnoliopsida > Apiales > Araliaceae > Panax > Panax japonicus. Next base: position 63,790,232 of record CM035093.1, read on the forward strand.
GGCCTGTAGTGCAAAGATGAATATTTGGTTTATGATGTATATTGATTGATGTCACAGGGATAAAATATTGATGATGAACTTTTAAATCATAGAAGAAGTAGACTTTATTCTCTACTTAACTCTTCTAATGAATTGTTATTTCCGCTGTGAATATTGATCTAAACTTGTTTTCCATTATATTTTATCTGATTTATTGAAGGCTAACGATAATTTATTTTTCATTATCTTAGTCATAATATTCTTTACTAGGCTAGTTGAGCTCATCATTTTCCTTTTTATTCTATTTTTATTCTCAAGAGGCGAGAATATAGCGAGAACTAGTCGGGGCTTGGAGTGATGGTTAAAGATAGTTGTTTTAGCAGTCCTTACTATTTGTAAAATAGTGTATCAATAATTGTAATGAGAACTTTATTTGATTTTGGATATTGTCTAGAAGACAATATTTGTATTAAAACTCACAACATACGTGTTGTCGTATTTTGCACGACAATTGTAATAATAATGTTGTAGTTGTTTTATGTACCATGTATTTGGTAACTCAGAATGGGTTGTGTGGACCTATTTTGGGGGCGTCACAGAAGTCTTCCATTGAAGAGCTTTTTTTTGGAGCATTTAATGCTTTAAATATTCTGAAATCTTTGATGTAGTCATACTGGGTTGATGTGACAACTCCTTTTTGACTTACCTGGCACATCATTATGCTTTACCACCTAACACTTCTGACAACGTCACTTTCAGCAGATTTGTAGTCAGACACCCATTTTCTTTTGTTTCCTTGATTTATATCAAGGATGTTTGGAGAGTATATTGGGATCCTCAATTCACAACGTTCAAATGTTAGTTTTTTTGTTTAGACATTCTCACTCATCAGATAAATGCCCTCTACGACGCTCATTTTGACCTTTATGAATTCTACGATTACTTGGGCGTAACTTGTCTGTGGAAATCGTAGGATGACTTGACCTTGACATCTCTTATGATTCGGAGAGTGCTCAATGTTGTACCATCTTATACTTTGCTCTTGTAGTTTGTTTTACGATCATGCTTGTCTTGCTTTGTTTTAAGAACTAACAAATTGATTGTCTGCTTTGACACTTTGGTTTGCATATCCCTTTTGATTAGTCATGCCCAACTTCCTTAACTTTCGGCCTTGTGCTCTCTTGATCATACTCCATGGTGAAGCTGAGCATTGAAATCTTCCTTGTTTGTCCTCTGCTTACACTGTGGTCGATTTACCATTATCTTTGTAGTTTCTTTACCAGGCTCTTTTGCTGTTTGATAAACACTACGATCGTTGTCTTCTGATGAGACTCTTTCTGAATAGCTTTTCACTTTTAGATCAGCCTTACTGTAGAGTTGGTGCTTTGATCTTCTATTTGCTTGCAGGTCATCCAGAGAATGCTTTCTGTTATTCTTCAAGTGGACTGCAATTTGAAGCTTGACTACTATTTCCAGAGGATAAGATCTATGCATACATTTCAGGATTGCTTCTCTGTTGAGAATCGTAAAGTGCTCTACGATTATGCCATAGCTATGTATGCAATTGGCTGACTACGACTTTTGCTCTGGTTCTGTAGGCTACAATTCTAATTGGTGACGACTTATAAACTTCACGATTTTAAGTGAAGCTTATGAATCTTATTTTAGCTCGACAGGCGCTAGGTAGATAGCTTCTACGATTCTGAGTGTAATCTACGATTCGACCTTACTTTCTTGGCAGACTATAGTGAATGATGCAGTGTTCTTCGATCAGTCATGCCTATCAATTACATTTTATAAGATCAACCTAACAAGTTTGATCTTTCTATTCATAGTCCTTAGACATCATGATCTTTTGAAGGACTTTTACATGACTATTCATTTATATTAGATCAACCTAACATATTTGATCATTTCAATTTACGTTCTTGTCCATATTGTCTATCATCTATTAAGGGCTTTACAGTTTTTATCAATGCAGACATATTTTCATATTCATTCATTAACTTCATCATCTTCATCATCAAATTATATGAATAAAGAAATAACATTCACATGTATATTTCTAACACAATTTAATTATTGTATAATTTTTTTTGCATAATTGTTCGTGTATAATTTTATAGGTGCCAAATGTGATTCCTAGTGTGTGAGAGGTAATGACATAGAATTCTTTATATTTAAAAAAAAGGAAGAAATCCAGGTGGCTAACTACCCCACCTCTGCATGGAAAAGGAAGAGTAAAAGAAACTTTTACAATTTCTTTCCAATTTTCTTCTTATTTCCTATAAAACTCGTATAAATAAACAAGAAAGAAAACAAAAATTAGTTAGTAAGATATAATTTTAAAAATAAATTATAATAAATAAGAAAAATTATATTATAAAATATACTCATATAATTATAATAAAATAATTTAATAAAAAATAATGAACATATTATTTTTAATAATTATTATAATAATTCATTTGTATTAATTATAATAATTTCCTATTTTATTATATTATAATTTTATACTTATATTAGAACAATATGAGGTTATCATTATTTATTATTTAAAAAATTCCTATTTATTTTATTGTTTATTTTTTTTCCTATAAATAATCAAAAAACACAAATTTTTATTGTTTAATAATTATTACAGAAATGGGAAGGAAATAGGGAGGAAATAAGTGAGAAAATTAAAAAAACTTCTTTGCCCCTCATTTCCCACATAGATTTGGAGCTTTTGGTCATATGAAATTTTCCTTTTTTTTCTCACGTCATTATTTCTCACACATACCGGAAAAATTACATTGAGCACCTAAAAAATTGTATACGGATAATTATATAAAAAAAATTATACAATAATTAAATTGAAACTGGAGTAAGAATATAATTACTAAAAGAGTTGCGAGGATATCTACTTTATCCATAATTCAAATTCGTTACAAACTCAAGATTTAAATAAGTAAAAAAACAAAAGATATTGCTGAAGAAACAAACGTTCAAAATCATCTTCATCTGATTACTGCAGCTCACCTTAGAGCATTAATAACATTTTTTTAATCAACTTTCTATTTTTAATTTTAAAAAATACATCAATAAATCATTATTCAACAATTTACTTATTCTTATTTGACTCTCTATTTTAATCCCTATATATGATTTCACTCTACCGTGTGAGGGAATCAAAAGACCGTTCTCTCTATATACAAAATGACATTTCACACCCTCATTTAGTGGACAACTCATCAATCATGCACATCTTGACATTTTTTTACTACTTCGTTTTCAAATTATAAACTTAATATTGACTTTTTAAAAAAAATTTAATTTCAAACGTATTAAAATTTAAAATCAATATAAATTTATTTAATTTATGTCAATATAATTATAAATATTATAAAAGTACTATTAATTATAAAATTTATTATTTTTAAAATTTAAATTTAAAAATATCACAAATTAATTTTTTAAAAGTTAATATTGATCTTATATACATTTTTGCAACTACAATTCATTCAATACTCACTCCATAAATTACTTAAAAATTAAAATAAAATAAAAATTATTTTACAGTGGAATATAATTGATAAATTATACTTTTTTTTTATAAATTATAAGATTATTATTAATTTAATGTTTTGACTGTTGAAACTTTTAAATTTTAAATTTCATTATTTAAGGAATTAATATAAAGAACTTGTTGGGTACATAGTGAAAAATTGAATCCCTATTTTGCATAAAGACCCGATAGCACTGCAGAGTAGAAATAAAGATAAGAAAATTGTTGTGAATGCTCTTAGTTAATTGATTTTGGGACAAATTATATGGACATGTCCAGATGTCCTCACTCATGGATCATTGTATATTATGTAAATATATTAACATTTAAAATATATAGAAGATATTTTTAAATTTTAAATTGATATTGTGACGCCCCCAAAACAGGTATACATCACCTATTCTGAGTCGCCATGGTACATAATATAAATACAAACTTAATTATACAACCGTCGTATAATATACGATAAAACATAGCTAAGAGTTTAAACAGAAATGTTGCCTTCTAGACAATATCCACTCTCAAATAGAGTCCTCATTATATTTATTGTCACACTATTTTATGAAATAGTGAGGACTATTAATACACCATCTCGGACCATCACTCTGTTCCCCGACTAGTCCCGACTACGTTCTCATTTCCTGAAGAGAACAACGAAAGCAAAATGGTGAGCTCAACTAGCCTAGTAAGAAATATTATGACTAAGATAATGCAGAATAAATTATCATTAGTCTTCAACAATGTTAAACTGATAAAATACAATAGACATCAAGTTTAACTGCAGCGGAATAAGCAATCCATTAGAAGAGTCAAGTAGAGCATGATATCTACTATCTTCTATGATTTAAAATGTTTTCATCAATTTTTATCGCTGAGACTCAGCTTAATAAATAAACCACATCATCGAGTCATCCCTGCACTACGGGCCAAGGATATTCATTAAATCATCAATGGTTATGACTATACCGAATAATTCCTGGTCATAATCATACCAAAAACTATCTATCAATGCACTACAGGCCACTGAGGACTTTTACCACATCATTTATAACATTACAGGTCATGATTATACCGAATAATCTCTGGTCATAATCATACCAAGTCCATCTATGCACGTAAGCCAAAGATGCCTTTCATCACAATATAAGCATGAGGATGATGACAATGACATAATAATTCAATAAAACAAGTTCAAGGATAAATTTTAAAGATTTAAAATTTTAGTTTATCCAAAAATCAATAACGTCCAAATTGTCAACATGATACTTCTTTGTGGAGTAAAATTCAAGAATGCTTAGAAGAATATTTTCATGAAAAGATATTGGATGAAGCGCAAATATCCAGGATATTCTACTAATTTTATGGAGTATAGAAGCCAAAACTTTAACCAACTGAGTATAATAGAATATATGAAACTGCAAATGGATTTTCGCCGCCATGCGGTAATCCACGTAGACAGATCATTTCCATAATTTAATAAGGAATGAATACGAATGATCATTCACCATGCATGCGGTAATCCACATAGACAGGTTATTCCAATAGAACAATAAAGAATGGAATAACAGAAGAATTCACCAGGCGTGCATAATCCGCACAGACAGGTTATTCCAGCAGAATAATAAAGAATGGAACCAGGTCATGCGTAAACTGAACAGACAGAATATTCCAACAAAATAATAAAGAATGAAACCAGGTCATGCGTAAACTGCACAGACAGGATATTCCAACAAAATAATAAAGAATGGAACCAGGTCATGCGTAAACCGCACAGACAGAATATTCCAACAGAATAATAAAAAATGGAATAACAACAGAATTCACCAGACATGCGATAGATCGCACAGACAGGTTATTCCAACAGAATAATAAAGAATGGAATAATAGAAGAATTTCACCCTGTATGCGGTACTTCGCATAGAAAGGTTATTCTAACATAATAATATAGAATTGAGTAACAACCCTTACGAGTATTGAAAGAAAATAACTTTCTTCATGAATACGAAAGAATAATACCCCTTACCTTAGAAAGAAGAGTATTCCGACTGGTAGGGAGAAGATATTCTTGAAGAAAACTTCTACTGTTTTCTACGCTTAAAGCTTCTTAAAACTCTAAAGAAATACATTCAAGATTATAAAAGAAGAATTCTCTGAATTTCTGGTGTGTTTTCAATTCTAACTAAACATCCTATTTATGGGAGAATGGAAAGGATATTATGCAATAAAATATAATATATTCTATTTATAATATATATATATATATATATATATATATTTTATTTAAAATCTAATAAAACAAATAACTTTATAAAAGTATTCTGTTTTATATAAAAAGATTTTCCTATGCAAAAACTATGCATAATAAAATATAATATATTCTATTTATAATCTAATAAAATAATTAACTTTATAAAAGTATTATGTTTTATATAAAAAGATTTTACTATACAAACACTATACAGGCACTATGCAAATACTATGCATAATAAAATATATTATATTCTATTTATAATCAAATAAAACAAAACTTTATAAAAAGTATTCTGTTTTATATAAAAAGCTTTCTATTTTATTACATTTATAATAATAATAAAACAAAATTCATCATCATTATTAAAATTTACACTATTAATCGACCAGGTCGTTTCCAGAAAAGAGGGGGCTTTCCAATAAGGATTTCTCCCTTTTGGCGCGCAATTAGGTGACCAAACCTCTCCTTGACAGAACTTCTAGACATCGTTAATATTGCAAATAATTATATTAATAACTTCGTCGTCTCAATTATTAATTTAATAATATATAAAATATTGACAATAATTGAATTAAATAACGTGAGATACTATGCAACAATTACTGTAGCAATAATTGAATAAAATTGAGTGACTTCTCACGTAAGCATCGATAATCAATACCGTGTGCTACTATGCAACCACACATATTACTGTACTTTTACTACCGAGTAGTTCAACAGTTTTAACGGTAAAACTTCCGTCGTTATTTTCATAAAAATATTTTTGTCGTTTTCTCAATCCGACAATAATTCCGTTGTGGGGTCCACCAATGATTGTACCGTCCTACAGATATCTATCGGAAAAAAAATATTCCCCGACCAATCGAATATTATACAACAACTTGCATACTTTTTAAAATTTATAAATATTACCCACAACTATAACATTATCTCAAATCCACACCATAATTTTTAAAAAAAATTCGAGAAATTTAAATCTTTATTCATAAAATTTGGGGTCTCATAGATATGATTTATTTGACGATTAAAAAAATAATAAATCTTATTAATAATACCTTTTTAATATTTGTTGGGGCATTATTATTTAAGCATTGATGATTCGGTGGACCATAGTCCACGCGGAGAAAGTCTCACTACGTAAGATTTTTTTTGGCAGTGGAAGAATTTTAAGGAATCTAGGATTCTTAATTATATTTAATTTCTAATTCCTAAGATAAGTGTTAAAATATTATTCGACTTCCTTTCTTGAAGGAGATTCAGTTCTACTCCATTATGATATTCATCCTAATGAAAAATTCTATTTCCATACAGGGACGGACAAGGAGGAGGAGGTTTGATCACTATAAATACAAGGCTACACCCTAATTCTCAGGTATCACATTGTTTTCAGCACTAAAACATTAAACCTCCATTGTTAACCTTATTTAGTCTGTACTTATTCTCACACTGGAACTATCCTCTGGCGATCTAGGCCGTCGAGTTTTTCCGTGTGACTGTTAGGTTTGTAAGATTCATGAACACAATCAAATTGCATCAAAGTAAAATGGAAGCGTAAAACTATATTTTAAAGTTTTTACAAACCATATACCCGGATCATCCTTTATGCATAATTATTAATTAAACAAAAAGATGAAGAACAAGAATTACACCCTTAAAGATTCGAGCTTCCTCAGGTACTAGTTCACCTCCAAATCTTTTTTGCGTTCAACTTGAATCATTCGGGTTTGATTCCTTCCTTTGATCAACGTTAGCCACCTAAGTGTTTGGCCTTTAGAGATGATCTACCAAGGAAGAAGAAAGATTCAAGAAGTAGGGTGGTTGGCTAAACTCTAGTTTTCTATCTCTGTAGAAAAAAAACGTACTCTCCAACAATTAGAATCACGCCACATCATATCTGATATAAGAACCCCTTATAAAGATATCAGTTAACCCTTTTAATATTATTAAAATAGGGTACTATTTAATTAATTGAACTCCTTTAATTAATTAGGCTTCCTAATCTTATTAGGGATAATTAATTAAACTCTTTTAATTAATTTGCATCCTAATCTTATTAGAAATAAATGAGAGTACTTATATTAAATTAATTCCCAAACTCCTTTAGAAATTAAAATAATAATAATTGTAATAATGTTAATAAGAGTCCTCTTATTAATTTATATTTAATATTTCTAAAATATTAAATAATAAATATTAAGCTATTTAATTTACCCTATCACCATAGATTAAATTAAATACACTTAACATATTATTACGATTATGCTATTAACTTCTTAAATAATTATTCTTCCTTTTATGGTGTGACCCTTTAGGTTCTCCATATTAAACCAGTTGTAAATAAATCAATTAGAACAATTATAATCTTATTTAATTTATTTAAATAAATAATATTTATTCTACAATAGGAATAAACCTCCCTAGCGATTAACAACTTTTCAGATAATATAGATTTCAACAATAATCATAAAAGACCTTTGAGTAAATTGTTACCGTATAATTTAATCCTTCTACCATACAATGTCCCAATTAAATATAAGACATGAAATTACTATCAAGTCTTATTTTATTTAATTATATATATTTCGATTCTTAAATGAATAACTCCAAATAATGCAAATTAGAAACTCTTTTTCTAATTTCATTCTGCCTTGGCCAAGGACTACTGGGTTTTCATTTATCGAATTACATAGGACATTTCTCTTCTTTTACTATAAGCGGTAGATTCTTTATTAACCATACATTATATCCATGTACAACTTATTATACCCAAGCATACCTTTTGATATACCCTAAGGGTCTTAAGCAATAAGTCAAAGTATAATTACTTTGATATCCAATAAGAGGGCTTAAGCTGCTATTCAAAGTTTTTCAAAACTCTTATCTACTTGTGTGTGGATGTTGCATTTACATTTAAATAAATGTGTACTAATGCATTTACTTATTTCACATAGTGCTTCACACTATATCTGCCTGTGATATTAGTGCTTCTCATATGTCATCATTTCCATACGGTGAGACACGTTGTATGTGAATGTATGTTGAGTGGTCCCTCCACCAGGAGGCTATCCTGTTGGTGTTTGATTACTGGACTCGTAGGGAGAATAATTTTAACGAGGCTTAGGAAAGACACCACCCAGATTCGCTCCAGTGGAAAGATCAGATTAACTTCCCATCGAGTAAATTACGATGATTTGGGAACCTTCATGCTAAAAAGCTGCGAGAGTAGCCGAAGATAGGCCAGCCTCTGATAAACCAAATGCGGAGAGAAGTCTCTTCATACCTTCCCATTTCAATTACTTGTAATTTCATTTCCATGTCAATCTCAATATAATGGAAAGTATAAAGGAATATGTGTACATGCATTCTCTTTCATATCAAAACCTGTAATGCTATATTGTCATTTAAACGACTGACATCCGTTCAGTTCGTTTTACAGGATAATACTCCTAAAACGGAAACATCATATGGCATGTAATATTTCTACATTCCCTAAGACTAAACTACATAAGTCTTTTTGTAGGGAAACAATTGGTCCTATTACCCGTTCAAAGTCCAAAAAGGCAATAAGCCTATAGCTAAGAATGGCTACATCTGGAAAGTCTAATCCTACTCCTGTCTCTCGCGAGGAGTTTGAAGGATTATGTAACCAAATTACAGAGTTAGGTGTTCTGCTCAAAGAACTACACAAGTCCACTTTGGGTCCACAAATACCCATACATATAGAGTCTTCTGAACATGGAGGAACCTAGGGTTTGGACAAAGAAGTTCTAGTACCTAAGTCTTAGTTGGACAAATCCAACAAAACCCCTAAAATCACCCATCTCAAAGAAGATCCATACACCGGTGATATCAGGAAGAAAGTCGTACAAATGTAAGAGACCATTTGGTCCATCAAAGGGATTAGAGCAAACAGAAGTGTTTCATACACCGATTTTGAAAAGTATGATGGATTGGGAGATCCCTATACAGATTTGAAAGTATTCATTGGAGAGCGTGGATCTTATACCGAGGATGAAAAGTTCAGAATGCAGCTGTTTCAGAAAAGTCTGACTGGAGAAGCCAGAGCATGGTGTACCAGATTAGACAATTCCAAGATTCATAGCTGGGAGGAGCTAGCTCATGCTTTCCTCAGTCAATACAGTTTCCGATCTCAAATAGCTCTAGACCGGTACCAAATTACCAAGGTCAAGAAACAAGACAATGAGTCTTTCATAGAGTATGCCCAAAGATGGAGGCGTCTTGCTGCTCAAGTTATTCCCTCTATGACTGAGTCATAAATGGTGATGACCTTCATAGACATTCAAGAATCTCCCTTCTATAAGAGGGTCTTAGCTGGCATAGGCAAGCCATTCTCTGAAATGATCAAACATGGAGAAATGACTGAGATGGGATTGAAATCAGGGAAGATTCAAGACCACATCGCTCTAAAAGCTGTAGCTGAGCACATCTGGTCTGGAAGTTATGGAAACAACCCCCGGAGGGTCCATAAGAAGAAATATGAGGATGTTTCCTTGATACTACAAGGACAAAAAGGCAGTAAGAACATGCCTACTCAAAGGAGAAACTATTCCCCTTTCCAAGCACAGTCTATAAACCCTCCATTGCCAAAAAGTGGAAAAGTCAGACATACTCGAGTGTTCACACCCTTTGGGGACTTACTCGAGAACATTCTCAATCTTCTAATAGCTCAATAGAAAATTACCCATCTTCTTCCACCAGCCAACCAGAGTGGAAAGGGTTTCAATGCTAGTAGGAAATGTGCTTATCATGCTTGAGCTCCAGGCCATAACACTCAGGATTGTTCGGTCCTGAAGCATAAGATCCAGGATTTAATTGACAATAGTGAGATTGTGGTGACTTAACCAAACCAACCCCATGTGTAAGACAACCCTTTCCCTCAACACAAAGAAGAAGAGGTTAACATGATTAATTGGAGTAGTGGACGGAGTTCCCATTATGTTGGTGGATCATCCCAAACTAGCAAGGACAATGCTGACAAATTGGATTATGTATAGTTCCAGTTTATAATGGAACAAAAAATGAAGGCTCTTAGAGAGCAAGTCAACCAATTGGCAGAACTGGTGGTCCATCAGCACCAAGTCACACATCAATTATTCAGCCAGGAGCATGCTAGCCTCCTTCCCCTTGTTATAAGTACTCCACCACTTACTCCAGAAGGTAAAACGCTAGAGGATAAAATTATAAAAAGAGTAAAAGCCAAAGCCCGTCGAGATTTAGAGAACAAAAGGGAATTTACCTATTTAGGCCAACCGATGGAAGAAATATTACAGATGCTAATCAATGAGGGAAGAATCACATCTTTGCTACCTCCAATCAACCCACGCTCAAGACGGTTCGATTTTAATGGAGTATGTTAATACCACTCCCACTTTTGCGGTCACAACACTGAAGAATGCTGGGCACTCCACCATCTTATTCAGAACCTGATTGACAGCAGTGTCATGCAGATGGCAGACAATGACGCTGTATTACTTAAGAGTGGGGACCCATTTCCTATAAAATAGAAGAAATTCGTAGCAGTTATATTCTCTGAGGGAGACTTGGCTGCCATACCACTTACTATACAACCAATTCAGCTCAAAGGTGTTGAAAATCCTTTGAAAGTGGTTGAGCCAAAGCCAATCATATTGCCATTCAGGCCACCGTATCTTGTTGTCAACCTGCAAAAAGTGCCATGAAATTATGGAGAGGCTAAGGGATCCACATCTAATATAACAGCTGCAGTTTCGAAGGAAAATCCATTGTATCTTCCCCAATGGGTGATGAAGCCTACCATCAAATCAAAGGGGAAAGTTCCCATGGAGAAGATTGAAGAATTCCTCCGTACTATGGGATACAATGAAGCCAAGGTGGTTTTAAGCTTGAAAGAAGCTCCACAATAGATTTCCATACTGGACTTGATTTTCTCTTCAGAATATCACATGAAGGTCTTACTGAGAGTTTTAGAAGAAGCCCACTTGCCAAAATCAGTGGATATTGAAAAGTTCCAACATCTGGTTGATCACATCTTTAACAGTAATGTGATATCCTTCACTGATGATGATATACCTCCTGAAGGGATGGGTCATTACAAACCGTTGCACATAGTGGTTATGTCATCTAGATATAGGAGTTTTGATAGATGGAGGATCATCCTTAAACTTCTACCCTTATGCCACCTTAGAGAAAATGAATATCAATCTTAATAGGATCCAAAGCAGCCATACAATTATCAAAACTTTTGATGAATCCCGACAAAATATTGTCAGAGAGATTGAACTACCTGTGGAGATTAGTCCGCATACATTTAGCGTATCCTTTCATGTGCTCAAAATAGCTACAGGATACAATCTACTTTTGGGAAGACCGTGGATTCATATGGATGGAGCCGTCCCTTCCACCCTTCATCAGTAGCTCAAATACATTATTAATAGTTATCTGGTCACTGTTAATGCTGAGCAAGAATATCTTGAATAAGGTGACATACCACTCATCAGTTTCAATGCAAAAGTTGAGCCTGTCAGCTTCCAGGCCATTGAGGTGAGTAACACTTAATATTAACCCATTGAGGCGCCACCTCTAATACCCAAAATTTCTGTTGAAGTAATGTCAGCAAGTCAAGAGATGATATCCTTGGGTTATCAACCTGGACAGAGTTTAGGAAAGGATCATCAAAGCACTAAGCGCTAATTCAAGTTCCTAGTCAAATAGGGATAGTCGGACTATGCTATTCTCCTGGGTCCAGACACAGGAACCCTCACAAACACAAACATGTTCCTTCATCTTCAACCACATGGCGATTGCCTAAACCTGCAGAGGCTGAGCCTGCACGACCTCTATTAAAGGTTCCTGCCCATGTGGCGGTAGCTATGTTGTTTCCTAAGTCGATACCGGTAAAAGGAAAGGGAGTCCTGATTCTAGATCCCGAGGCGGAGGAACAGGATCGGAGACGTAAACAAGACATTGCAAGGCGGTTATGAAACATACGCATCATAGTCCATACGGAGGGTATGAACAGAACATTCCACATAATGATTGTCTAGACTAAGATGTGCCTAAACTTGCTGATGAGGTACCTATTTTCCAAAAGGACAGTAACTTTTATATAAATTTCAACTCAGACTTGATGGAAATACAAAAGGACTATAAGGTACCTCAGGAGATCAAAGAATGGGTCAAATACAAAGCTAAGCCAAATCTTGATCAAACCACCTCTATTAACCTTGGAACCTCAAAAAACCCTAAATAAATCTAGATTAGTACGGACTTCACTCCAAACCAAAGTAATGACATGGTTACTTTATTGACCCAATTCCAGGATGTGTTTGCATGGTCTCATGAAGACATGGTCGGTTTGTGTGATAGCCCCGAATCCAGGCCCCAAATCACCGCGGATCCGGTATACTTTTTCTATAACTATTTGCGGAAGATATAAACATAAATTGTTTATACAATACATTACACACTATTCCCCAAGGTCGAGTAACCTTGACTTATACACAATTCATAAACTTTCTAACATATAACACATTTATCAAACTATACTATTACAAAATAGCCGCACGTTTTATCCCAAGCTGAACTTGGCCTTAACCTTTTCCTGTATCCGAACGCATTCGCATTATCTGCAATGTTTTATCATGATATAGCAAGGGTGAGCATAAAAGTTGCCCAGCAAGTTTAAATACAACAATATAACGATATATCATGATTGAAGAGTATGAATAATAAGTTGGCTATAATTCATCAATATAGTTGAGAATTAGCGCGAACAAACTTTTGACTGAACAAGTATTAGACATGAACAAACATTTCTGAACCAGCGGGTAATGAAGGTGATCAGCCTTTCATACCTGACTTATACACGCAAGATGTACGGAGTACAATTTTCGTGGCAATCAGCAATGATTAACCATAAGCTTGAATAAAATACTCTTAGTAGAGTTTAGTAAAAAGAAACTTGCCAGAACCGTTGATTACCGCTACGCAATTTATAACGCTTTACCCGAAGACCTAATATTAATAATATAGATCTCCAATAATTAGAATAATATCATCACAGTATAATACTGTTATATATATACATAGAATAACCTAAACACATAGCACATAACCCTATCAGTCTATAACACACATAAGACTAGGTATCAAGTCAAACTATTGCAGTCTGAGTTGAACCCGACACAATTCTAACATCCCGACGGTCTAGTCGGACTTTTAACGAGTTTAAGTTCAATTAAACTCTGCCTAAACACTTAACAATTATCACAGATAATTTTCTTAGCAGCCAAAATAATTTTCATAGGCTCATAATAATTTTCAAGTAATTATTATCATTTATCAACATTTTTCGATCATTAAAACCATATTTAATTGAATTAAATACCACAAAATTCCTTAATCATTAATATTCATTTAATATAAAATATTAATGAAAATCATAACATAATATTATAATATAATTATAATATACCAAAGTATTTTTAATACCTTAAAATCATAATTATATGATTTTTAAACACTTAAATCCATTATCCGATAATTGCTATTAATATTAAAATATTAATATTTTCATGCCAAAATATCAAAAGTTATATTTTATAACTTAAAATATTTTTATATCACTTAAATCATTTTTATATAATTTATAAAGCATTAATTCCATTTTCTCCTGAATTTATTTAATATAATTATTAAATAAACTAATTACCATTAATATTGATTAATTAATAAAATTCATCCCAAAATATTTAAAGTCATCAAAAATAACTTAAAATATTTTCTTATACCATAAAATAATTTTTCATGATTTTTCATGAATTAAAACTATTTTAAAATAATTTATTTAATATTGTAATTAAATAAATAAATACCATTTATATTCCAAAAATATTAAATATTTTTGAAATATACGTAAAATAATTAAAAACTATTTTTCAAGCTTTAAAATAATTTTTCATAATTTATTATGTATTTTTAATAATTAAAAATCTAATTTTTCTAATTTTTAATTCATTTTCTGCTTTTTCCAAAAATAAGAGTCGCTAAAGGGGCCCTATAGCGACAGAACCGTCACTATAGGTGTTCTTGGCCAATTTCCAGACCTTCATGTCAGTGCACAAGGGGGGTAGTTTGACAAGGTTTAATTCAGTGCTCTAAATGATTTCTGGGCAGGAATTCATACTAAAGTTGTAGTACTTATGCATTAATACAACAAGAAACCAAGTTCATGGTCAAACAACACCATATCAAAGAGATCTAGGCTCTCAAAATCGTTGTCAGACATGTTCTTCATTTTCTGGATTACCCATAAATGAAGAACAGTCCAAGTGACTACCTTTCGATCCTTATACCTTACATTCTGTAGCTTGTTCGTGTGAACTAAAGGTTCTATTTTGTATAAAACATGTCAGGGTACAACTACATAACCTCATATCAGTCTAATAAACATCACAGGTGATAGATTAAAGCCGGTCAAAGTGATGTCAGGAGCAGTTCTTCACGATTTCTTGGTTTTCCAGATTTCGTCAAGAATAGTTGGTCAACGATACTTTGACCATTATTATTTTTGATTCTGTTAAGGATCTAGGTGATCTAAATGCATG
The DNA here is from genome assembly GCA_020205505.1 of Panax japonicus. Classification (NCBI taxonomy): domain Eukaryota; kingdom Viridiplantae; phylum Streptophyta; class Magnoliopsida; order Apiales; family Araliaceae; genus Panax; species Panax japonicus. The sequence continues at coordinate 63,805,614 of CM035093.1, forward strand.
AGAGTGTAGTCGTTATACCAGTCGACAACATTCCAAAAACAACTTGGCCAAACTAACAAACAACAGAAAGAGGCCTGCAAAAACGATGTCAGCGACTTCTGGGTTTCTGGGTAATCCAGAAACTAGATTTCGTGGCTGGTCAACGCAGTTTGACTGCTTATATCTTGAAATTTACACATGATCTAGCCCTGTTTTCAGTTCCAGATCACATACAACATGGCATAATACAAATCTATAACATCAAACACAAGAGATCATTAACACACAAAGATCTATGGGCCCTGACATATGGCTGTCAGGCCAAAAATTTCTAGTTTTTCCAGATTTTGAAAAATGCTTGATTCGTGCATCTAAGTGTTATAGATCCATGATCTATCAACCCAGATCCCTTATAGACACCTTATAACACATCTTTAACCAATCAATTTCAACATATAACATAAGATCAAGAGATTTCGAAATTTAGGGTTCATATACCTTTATGCTCAAATCCTTTGATTCTGACCTCTGATCATGCTTTTGATGATCAAGAGACTTGTTTAGAGACTGAAATACTTTGTATTTTTGGAGGTTGGGAGAGAGAGAGAGTTGTTAGGAGCTTGGGAGAAAAATGACCAACTTTTTATGACTTTCTCTCTCTAATTCTCTAATATATCTATTGGTGCAATGAATTCAGCTGATAAGGTGGCTGAATGCTGTGAATTAAGTCACATGCTAATGCTAGGGTTGGTCACCAACTCACACTAGGGCAAGATTTGCAAGCTAAGTCACAATAATGCATTAAGGGCAAAATAGAAATTTTAATTTTATATTTAATGGCATTTTTGTCAATTGGTCAAACCCTTAGGGTTTAGGGTTTGGTTAGGGTTTAGGATTAGGAAAAATTTAGGGTTTAGGATTTACAAATTTAATTTTCTAAAATTCCCAATTTAGGTTTTAAAAATAGAAAATTAATATTTCTAACTTATAATTAGGATTCTATAATTATAATTAAGATTTCCTAATCATAAATTCAATCTTGCTAATTAGGATTAGCATTTCATAATTACAATCGCTAATTAAGCAATTAGGTCAAAATGGTCATTAGGGTTTATAAACCACTACTTAGGGTTTCTAATAGAAAATAATTTTCTAAAGTAGAAATTAAATATTTGTAATTAGATTAGGGTTTTCTAATTACTTAATCTTGAAAATTAGAATTAATATATCCTAATTAACATTAAAAGTATTAAATTAACACTTTCGCTTTCCCTAATTATAAAATTAGGGTTTCAAATCCCGAAATTAGGGTTTTCTAAATTTGAAATTAGGGTTTGCTAATAATTAAGCTTTGCCCTAATTAGTAGTATAATTAATACCACATAAGCATTATAATTATCCTTTCTATTCCAGATTAGGGCTTCAATTTATCAGAATCTGAAACTAGGGTTTTTAGATCTGGTATTATGGTTTTCTAATAATCGATTTGGATTTCCAGATATTCATTAGGGTTTTCCCTAATTAATTTATAATTAATGACGTTTGACCTTATACATATCATTGCATTCCCAATCTAGGGTTTTTAATATCCGAATTAGGGTTTTAAATTCCCAGAACTGACATTAGGGTTTCCAGAACCAGTTTCTAGGATTTCTTATTAATTGCTAGGGTTTTCCAACCGAACGTTAAAGTTCTTAATATATAATTAGGGTTTGACACATATATAATTAATCTGGTCAACCCTTGACCCTTAACCACATTCAGCACGCATATATAACCATATTCACAGAACTTAATCACATAAATCCTTAATCCTGAATAATTAACCTATATCCTTCATAGAATTTTGAAATCATTAAAATTTCATTCTAATAATATCAAACGCATACACTTATTTTCTGTCTAGGTCTATTATTTGACCTTAACTCAATCATTTAAGATTTTAATAAATTGTCCAAATTCTCGGGTCGTCACATTCACCCCTCCTTATAAAAATTTTGTCCCCGAAATTCACCTTACACCTTACACCGTGCACCTTACACCATTCACACATGTCACATGCTACCCAATACACCTCTCACAAGAGTAAAAGTTTTCAAATTGTACTGAGGGGTCATATAGACCATGAACACATAGTTTTAACGGCATTTATACCGCAAAACAAAACATTACTTGGTATATTTACAATCACAAAGAAGGTAAACTACCGTTGCTAGTACTTTAGGTGATTAACCCATCGTACAGTTACGTCATGCATAACGTATTAATCATTTTTAGCGAATATTTACGCTACTAGATTGGATTATTTATCCAAACATTATCGTTCACCTCAGTCTTATCATTTTTTTTGAAAACATTTTCGTGAATGACGTCATGATGCCGCACTGTATTTACAGTCCGTTGAGGATTCCGTCATTTGGTGATTTTATCATGCTACATCATACCATAGTGGAATAGTGACTTTATGTCAAATTCACACTAAGTAATACTTCATTGATGACTCCATCATTTTTATCATCTCTGCACCAGGTTACATGGTACATAAGTGATAAATAAAAATAATTTTTTGATATTTCAAATCATTTGCGTCTAGCCGAAATAAGTAGCATAGACTGTACTTTAAACCGTTTCAAAAATGATTACGAGTCTACATATTTTTTTTAAAGGGCACATAGTGCGTATTTAGCTTGATGTCAAAAATTTGAAGTTTAGCATAGCTAGGAGTTTAGGAAAACCTAAGTCTCCACTAATGATCATTTGCTTAACAATCTATCTGTTCCTATAATCCTTAACACTCCCTTTACACACAACTATACCCAGTTCATAAAACCACACTTATGAGTTCATAACCTGGCCACAATTATATGAGTTTAAGAACTTACTCTAGTCTGACCTTTGGCGTTCGTTCGCTGAGGGGCTCATAAACATTTCATATAACTATGAGTCAAGAATGTCACATAAGTATGAGTTCTAAGAATTCGTACTTAATCCTATATTCTCTACCTATGACCTATTTATCTGTATATAATAACTAGCGTGACACAACATTTCAATGATTACCCATGCCACCAACTAAGTAGTTTTTACACCAAATACAATTCCCCGCCCATACAAGAAATCATACAACTCAGTTGCCAACACGAGTCCTCATTGAAATCCCCACCTAATCTTAACCCCCTTTTCCCATACGAATTTCATTTAATTCGTATCCATAATCCATAACTCTTTCATGAGTTTTCATAGTACAATTTCATAGTACAACTGATACACAGCATCTTGCTGTAAACTTTTCAATCATCAGATTGATTCTTTCTGGTTGTCATAACCTTATCAGATCACGGGGTGATCTCATCGTATATATTACGATTCAATTCAATGACTTGATCGTTTTGTTTTACGATCTCCTATTCCTGCACTTTCAGTCTTTTAGACTCGATCTATTTACCATTACTGTTCAACTTTATTATCAGAGTTAGGGAACTCTGTATCTTAACAACTTACCGAGATTCGTCTTTGAATCTTACCGACCAACTAACTCTATTTGAGTTAGAACTTATCCTAATCACTGCGGTTATTGGTCTCAGGTATCCCTACCTAAGCTTCATAACCAACAGCTTTGATACCAACTTTGATAGCCCCGAATCCAGGACCCAAATCACCGCGGATCCGGTATACTTTTTCTATAACTATTTGCGGAAAATATAAACATAAATTGTTTATACAATACATTACACACTATTCCCCAAGGTCGAGTAACCTTAACTTATACACAATTCATAAACTTTCTGACATATAACACATTTATCAAACTATACTATTACAAAATAGCCGCACGTTTTATCCCAAGCTGAACTTGGCCTTAACCTTTTCCTGTATCCGAACGCATTCGCATTATCTGCAATGTTTTATCATGATATAGCAAGGGTGAGCATAAAAGTTGCCCAGCAAGTTTAAATACAACAATATAACGATATATCATGATTGAAGAGTATGAATAATAAGTTGGCTATAATTCATCAATATAGTTGAGAATTAGCGCGAACAAACTTTTGACTAAACAAGTATTAGACATGAACAAACATTTCTGAACCAGCGGGTAATGAAGGTGATCAGCCTTTCATACCTGACTTATACACGCAAGATGTACGGAGTACAATTTTTGTGGCAATCAGCAATGATTAACCATAAGATTGAATAAAATACTCTTAGTAGAGTTTAGTAAAAAGAAACTTGCCTGAACCGTTGATTACCGCTACGCAATTTATAACGCTCTACCCGAAGACCTAATATTAATAATATAGATCTCCAATAATTAGAATAATATCATCACAGTATAATACTGTTATATATATACATAGAATAACCTAAACACATAGCACATAACCCTATCAGTCTATAACACACATAAGACTAGGTATCAAGTCAAACTATTGCAGTCTGAGTTGAACCCGACACAATTCTAACATCCCGACGGTCTAGTCGGACTTTTATCGAGTTTAAGTTCAATTAAACTCTGCCTAAACACTTAACAATTATCACAGATAATTTTCTTAGCAGCCAAAATAATTTTCATAGGCTCATAATAATTTTCAAGTAATTATTATCATTTATCAACATTTTTTGATCATTAAAACCATATTTAATTGAATTAAATACCACAAAATTCCTTAATCATTAATATTCATTTAATATAAAATATTAATGAAAATCATAACATAATATTATAATATAATTATAATATATCAAAGTATTTTTAATACCTTAAAATCATAATTATATGATATTTAAACACTTAAATCCATTATCCGATAATTTCTATTAATAATAAAATATTAATATTTTCATGCCAAAATATCAAAAGTTATATTTTATAACTTAAAATATTTTTATATCACTTAAATCATTTTTATATAATTTATAAAGCATTAATTCCATTTTTTCCTTAATTTATTTAATATAGTTATTAAATAAACTAATTACCATTAATATTGATTAATTAATGAAATTCATCCCAAAATATTAAAAGTCATCAAAAATAACTTAAAATATTTTCTTATACCATAAAATAATTTTTCATGATTTTTCATGAATTAAAACTTTTTTAAAATAATTTATTTAACATTGTAATTAAATAAATAAATACCATTTATATTCTAAAAATATTAAATATTTTTGAAATATACTTAAAATAATTAAAAACTATTTTTCAAGCTTTAAAATAATTTTTCATAATTTATTATGTATTTTTAATAATTAAAAATCTAATTTTTCTAATTTTTAATTCATTTTCTGCTTTTTCCAAAAATAAGCGTCGCTAAAGGGCCCTATAGCGACAGAGCCGTCGCTATAGGTGTTCTTGGCCAATTTCCAGACCTTCATGTCAATTCACAAGGGGGGTAGTTTGACCGGGTTTAATTCAGTGCTCTAAATGATTTCTGGGCAGGAATTCATACTAAAGTTGTAGTACTTATGCAATACTACAACAAGAAACCAAGTTCATGGTCAAACAACACCATATCAGAGAGATCTAGGCTCTCAAAATCGTTGTCAGACATATTCTTCATTTTCTGGGTTACCCAGAAATGAAGAACAGTCCAAGTGACTACCTTTCGATCCTTATACCTTGCATTATGTAGCTTGTTCGTGTGAACTAAAGGTTCTATTTTGTAGAAAAAATGTCAGGGTACAACTACATAACCTCATATCAGTCTAATAAACATCACAAGTGAGAGATTAAAGCCGGTCAAAGTGATGTCAGGAGCTGTTCTTCACGATTTCTGGGTTTTCCAGATTTCGTTAAGAACAGTTGGTCAACGATACTTTGACCATTATTATTTTTGATTCTGTTAAGGATCTAGGTGATCTAAATGCATGAGAGTGTAGTCCTTATACCAGTCGACAACATTCCAAAAACAACTTGGCCAAACTAACAAACAACAGAAAGATTCTTGGCCTGCAAAAACGATGTCAGTGACTTCTGGGTTTCTGGGTAATCCAGAAACTAGATTTCGTGGCTGGTCAACGCAGTTTGACTGCTTATATCTTGAAATATACACATGATCTAGCTCTGTTTTCAGTTCCAGATCACAGACAACATGGCATAATACAAATCTATAACTTCAAACACAAGAGATCATTAACACACAAAGATCTATGGGCCCTGACATATGGCTGTCAGGCCAAAAATTTCTAGTTTTTCCAGATTTTGAAAAATGCTTGATTCGTGCATCTAAGTGTTATAGATCCATGATCTATCAACCCAGATCCCTTATAGACACCTTATAACACATCTTTAACCAATCAATTTCAACATATAACATAAGATCAAGAGATTTCGAAATTTAGGGTTCATATACCTTTATGCTCAAATCCTTTGATTCTGACATCTGATCATGCTTTTGATGATCAAGAGACTTGTTTAGGGAATGAAATACTTTGTATTTTCGGAGGTTGGGAGAGAGAGAGAGAGAGTTGTTAGGAGCTTGGGAGAAAAATGACCAACTTTTTATGACTTTCTCTCTCTAATTCTCTAATATATCTATTGGTGCAATGAATTCAGCTGATAAGGTGGCTGAATGCTGTGAATTAAGTCACATGCTAATGCTAGGGTTGGTCACCAACTCACACTAGGGCAAGATTTGCAAGCTAAGTCACAATAATGCATTAAGGGCAAAATGGAAATTTTAATTTTATATTTAATGGCATTTTTGTCAATTGGCCAAACCCTTAGGGTTTAGAGTTTGGTTAGGGTTTAGGATTTGGAAAATTTAGGGTTTAGGATTTACAAATTTAATTTTCTAAAATTCCCAATTTAGGTTTTAAAAATAGAAAATTAATATTTCTAACTTATAATTAGGATTCTATAATTATAATTAAGATTTCCTAATCATAAATTCAATCTTGCTAATTAGGATTAGCATTTCATAATTACAATCGCTAATTAAGCAATTAGGTCAAAATGGTCATTAGGGTTTATAAACTACTAATTAGGGTTTCTAATAGAAAATAATTTTCTAAAATAGAAATTAAATATTCGTAATTAGATTAGGGTTTTCTAATTACTTAATCTTGAAAATTAGAATTAATATATCCTAATTAACATTAAAAGTATTAAATTAACACTTTCGCTTTCCCTAATTATAAAATTAGGGTTTCAAATCCCGAAATTAGGATTTTCTAAATTTGAAATTAGGGTTTGCTAATAATTAAGCTTTGCCCTAATTAGTAGTATAATTAATACCACATAAGGATTATAATTATCCTTTCTATTCCAGATTAGGGCTTCAATTTATCAGAATCTGAAACTATGGTTTTCAGATCTGGTATTATGGTTTTCTAATAATCAATTAGGATTTCCAGAAATTCATTAGGGTTTTCCCTAATTAATTTATAATTAATGACGTTTAACCTTATACATATCATTGCATTCCCAATCTAGGGTTTTTAATATCCGAATTAGGGTTTTAAATTCCCGGAACTGACATTAGGGTTTCCAGAACCAATTTCTAGGATCTCTTATTAATCGCTAGGGTTTTCTAACCGAACGTTATAGTTCTTAATATATAATTAGGGTTTGACACATATATAATTAATCTGGTCAACCCTTGACCCTTAACCACATTCAGCACACATACATAACCATATTCACATAACTTAATCACATAAATCCTTAATCCTGAATAATTAACCTATATCCTTCATAGAATTTTGAAATCATCAAAATTTCACCCTAATAATATCAAACGCATACACTTATTTTCTGTCTAGGTCTATTATTTGACCTTAACTCAATCATTTAAGATTTTAATAAATTGTCCAAATTCTCGGGTCGTCACAGTTTGTCCACTGACATTGTCATTCATCGCCTTCCAATCAAAGAGGGATTCAAGCCAGTCAGGCAGAAGCTCAGGCGGTTAAAACCTGAGTGGAGTTTAAAAGTTATACTTGAAATTGTCATGGTGTCAACATACCCTCAATAGCTATCTAACATAGTCCCCATGCCTAAACCTAGAGGAAAGGTGCGAGTTTGCATAGATTACATAGATTTGAATAAAGCTTGTCTCAAAGATAGCTTTCCTGTGCCATTCATCCATATACTCATCGACAATACAACTAAGTATGACATGTACTACTTTGCTGACTGCTTCATGGGGTACCACCAAATCATGGTTGCTGAAGAGGATCATGAGAAAACTGCATTCATCACTCCTTGGGGAACCTTTTGCTACAGACGGTTGTCATTCGGCCTCATCAATGCCGGAGCTACCTATCAGCGAGTCCATGATGGCTCTTTTCCATGATCTAATGCACAAAGAGATAGAAATATATGTGGATAACATCATTGTCAAGTCCCGAAGGGAGGAAGACCACCTAGATCATCTCAAAAAGCTCTTCCACAGGTTGCGTAACTACAACTTGAAGCTGAACCCGGCCAAGTGCGCCTTTGGTATTAAATCAAGCAAGTAGCTAGGATTCCTAGTCAGCCATAAAGGGATTGAGCTGGATTCCTACAAAAATCCAGGCCATCACAAAAATGCCCATACCTCAGACAGAGAAGGAAATACGAGGATTTTTGTGAAGAATCAACTTCATCAGCCGATTCATCTCCCAACACACGGCAACCTGTGAGCCTAGCTTCAAGTTGTTAAGGAAGAACTCCTCCCTGAAATGGAATGATGAGTATCAGAAAGCCTTCCTTACAATCAAAGAATAGCTAGTCAAAGCTCTTGTTTTGGTACCTCACAGGGATGGTGTTCCCCTGTTCATGTACCTGTTCATCAATGACAATGCCATGGGCTGTATGCTGGGACAGAAAGATGATAGAGGCCAAGAATGAACCATCTATTACCTCAGCAAAAGATTCAGCAGCAGTGAACACAAGTACACTCTGATTGAGAAAACTTGTTGTGCTTTAGCATGGGCTTCCATGAGATTACAACATTATCTCCATGGTCACACAACCCATCTCATATCCTACATGGATCCTCTCAAGTACGTATTCAGCAAACCTATGTTGAAGTGTCGACTGTCCAAATGGCAGTTGATCCTACAACAATTTGACATCGTCTACGTGATACAAAAGTTTATCAAAAGTCAAGGAATTATGGATCAACTGGCCGCCGCACCTGCAAGGGATTTCAAACCCTTGGAAACATACTTCCCCGATGAAGGGGTAATGACAATTCAATAATACCATCACGATGATATACACCAATCATGGAAGATGTATTTTGATGGAGCAGTAAACGGGGAAGGTTCTGAAGCTGGAACAGTTTTAGTATCCCTTACGGGGGAGCAGTATCCCGTCGCCGTCAAATTGCAGCTTGTTAGCACCAACAAAATAACTGAGTATGAAGGCTGTATCATGGGGTTGGAACTTGCCCAATCAATGGGTTTCAGACGGTTAACTGTCTTTGGAGATTCCGAATTAGTAATCAGACAAACCACTGAGATCTATCACACCAAAGAGCTACATTTGCTGCCTTACCATTGGCAAGTTATACAGATGGCTTCAGAGTTTGAAAAAATATCCTTCCTCCACATTCCTTGAAATAAGAATGACTTTGCTGATGCGATAGCAACTTTGGCCTCCTTGATTAATATACTTGACAAGGAAGACATGCCAAACATCATATTTGCCCTGTAAAAGGCTTCAGCCTATGGAAATTATATTGGAGAAGTATCAGATGAGCTACCTCCCATCCAACACCGTTGGTATCAGCATATCAAGGAGTATCTACAAGATGGATCTACACCTGCTGAGGCGACTCAAGTTGAAAGGAAGCATATCCATCGAATAGCTATGAAATTCTACCTGAGCGGAGATGCACTCTACAAAAGAGATGCAGAACTAGGTCTCCTCAGATGTCTGGACAAAGACCAAGCTCAGAGACTCATGGATGAAATCTATGGTGGAGTATGTGGCCCACACATGAGCGACCCTCTACTTATCTTAAACATCCTCAGAACAGGGCATTACTGGCTCTCTCTCAAAGTTGACTGTGATGATCACATCAAGAGATGTTACCAATGCCAAATTCATGGGAATGTTATCTATGCCCCTCCAAGGGAACTCCACAATATGAGTTCGCCCTGACCCTTCTCAATGTGGGGAATGGACGTGATCGGACCCAAAGCCAGTAATGGGCATCGGTTTATTTTCACTATGATTGACTACTTCACCAAGTGGGTAGAAGCGGCCTCCTTCCCCAGGGTTACTAAAGAAGTTATCATTGGTTTCATCAGAAATAATGCCATTTGTCGATATAGACGACCAGAGGTGATTATGTTAGACAATGCCAAGAACCTCAACAACCAAATGATGGAGGAGTTATGAAGTAAATTTCCACATCAAACATCTCGATTTCGTCATCTATCATCTAAGGATGAATGGCGTTGTTGAAGCGACTAAAAAAAATATCAAAAAGATCATGCAAAAGATTTCCGCCAATCACAAATGATGGCCTGATTTGTTGCCTCTGACTCTATTAACCTACAGAACGTCAATGACCACTTCCACTGGGGCAACCCTCTGCTCATTAACCTATGGGATGGAAGCAGTGCTCCCCATAGAAGTGGAAATGGAATCCCTCCGAGTGTTGATAGACACTTAGCTGGATGAAAACCAATGGTTACAAGATAGGTATCACCAATTGTCTCTAATAGATGAAAGGCGAGCCGCTGCCATCTTCCATGGTAAGTTATACCAATAGAGGATCGTCAGATCCTACAATAGAAAAGTTCGGCTATGACAATTCAAGGAGCATGACTTGGTCTTAAAGAAAATTCTTGACAACCAAGATCAATCCAAAGGAAAATTTGCCCCAAACTGGGAATGTCAATTTGTTGTCAAGGAGGTATTGACAGGAGGAGCTTTCAGATTATAGGAGATAGATGGCGATGAATTTTCACAACTTATTAACTTAGACACCATGAAACGGTACTATGTCTGAAGTTACCAGCAAACTAACATTCTGGTTTTGGATCACCAGATCCCCAGTCAATTCAGGTTTTCAAAACCCTTCACTACATACAACCCATCTTCACATCCGTTTGCCCCATCAGGGACAAACATACCTTCCAACCAGCAGCCTGGTTTTAGATCACCAGATCCTTCACTCAGCTCAGGTTTTTCAAGACCTTTCACACCTTCAGTTTGTCCCAGTCAGGATAAACATTTCACACATTCAGTTTTGTCCCACCAGGGATAAAAATTTTCACACCTTCAGTTTGTCCTGTACATGGGATCAAACTTTTCATCTGTAGTGTGTCCTATACATATGGTGAACTACGTCGACCTGATCTCCCCAATATATGGGAGTACGTAGGCAGCCATTTTTATGGTTCGATCTCACTACAGAAAAACAAAAAAACATCTCTACACCATTTTTACTACAGAAAAAACAAAAACATCTCTACACCCTTTTCACATACAACTTTGAACCTTTCACACCAGGTTCGAACTACACAGACCTGATCTCCTCTTTAATAGCAGTACGTAGGCTGCCATTCATGGTTCGGTCTTACCCCTACTAAAACACAAAAACTTGTCAAACGATACTGGGATCATCCTTCAATCCACCACACATCATCAAATTAGACCAAAATGATGGAACTACCTGACCTCCCCACACTAATGGGAGAATCAGCGACCATCTAAGCTGCGGTTGAGTCCTCAAAGAGAAACACCAATCTATAAGAGATGGAACTACCAGGGCTCCTTCATACAAAGGAGTACCGATGACCATCTGTGGTGTGGTCAACCTCAGAGAGGAAAGCCACACTCCTCTCCACAACCACATACAGAAACAAGTCCCAAGACACCAAAGGGCAGGGAATACACACAGATCAATGATTCATTCTGAAAGATCCTGAGACATCTCAATGTCCATCCATCAAGGGAGAGTTTAGAATACATCAAGATCGTGAGTCCTGGAGAAACATGCAAATATCAAGCAAGTAACAAGGCATGACTAAAAGGGAAGTGAATCATAATATATTTCCCTGCTATATATAATACTGTTTGATATATAAAATGTGTATTGTACATGACAAAATGGCTAAGCTAGTCTGTGCAGGAAAATCCAAGCCCATCTACAAGTTAGTGTTTATGCACGCTATCAAGTCCAACATGGCATCCCTCTCAGAAGAAGGGGGTAACGCTGTGAGCTCCTGACCAAGGGTATCTACATGAGCCAAAAGATCCACAGCCAACTATATGGTGACACTATGCTCATCAATATACATGCTCATAGCTACAATGATATCAGTAGTATTAGACCTCATGGCAGTGCTATTTGTAACAGCAACATCTCGAGCAGATATAGCGCCATCCCGCTCAATAATCAATACATCTCTGGTTGATCTAGCTATAAACACTCAAAATGTTTTGCATGCCTGTTACTAACATTGTAGGAGGGCAGATTTGTCTTTTGGAGATAACCCTGGAAGACAACTTACATCCATTTCGAATACTACCAGAAGTTCAGTTCCAACCCAGAACACAAATCGGGAAATTCATCTCAAACCCAGAACACACACCAGAAATGTCATTTCAAATCTCGGAGATAACCCCGAGGTACGCAGATCAAAAAACCGGCAACAACACCGGAGAGGACTGTTCCAGTCCCAAAAATAACACTAGGAGTAGCGACTCCATCCTTGGTGATAGCCCCAAGGGATGCCATTGCAGTTTCGGCGATAACTCCGGAAATGCTTATTTCAAATATATGCGATCAGCTTCAAGTTCAGAGCTCCTGCCGAGGCACTCATACCTCAGACCCAGAGCTAAAAACGGGCAGACAGGCATACCCACAGATGACAGTGAGGCATACAAACAAGCAATCCATTCTCAGATGTAACCCTGAACAACGTCTACTTTCAGCTCAAACCGGCGATAACCCCGGTGAAGAGTCGAAATGTCATCTTACTGCCTCAATGTTTTCTCTCATAAGATGATATAGCGACATATAAACAAGTAGTGCAATCTCAGATGTAACCCTGAGCAACGTCTACTTTCAACTCAAACCAGCGATAACCCCAACGAAGAGTCAAACATCATCTTGCCCCTTCAACACTTGCGCGTCGTCTCAACACTTCATACATATATACATCCAACAATGTCCTATAAGAATCGAGGAGTAACAATCCCGAGTGATTATTACGCATGACAGTACTTTGGATAGAATTTGAAGCTTGAAGACCATGGGCATGGACCCCTCTTCCTGACTTCATACAACCTCTAATCCATGTCATTGCGTAAATTTCGACACAAGCGGTCCGAAGAAGGTCAGATATACCTCGTTCGGATGCTCGAATTGAAGTTCTACAAGTTCGAGCGGACATTATAGTGCACGAGTGCACGTACTTCGAGACAACGGGACCTACGAGGCCCGGATGCACCACGACCAGCCGCAGGTACAATCGCGGCTGTCGCAAGTGTACCTGCAGCCATCAGTATATAAATATGAGTCTTGGGGTCAACCATTTGAAGAAGAGAAGGAGAGAAAAAGGCGAGGAGGCCCTATCCATTTTACTCTGTATACACCCCTATTGAGTGTTTCCTCTTCTATAAACATCTGTTAGCTCACACATAGCTATCTTTTTATCTGACAGGAGCTGAGTGTTTATCCATATAAAGTCGTAGAAGTCTACTTTGGCAGCCCACTGTAAGCCTTCTCACATTTTATAAAGTCTTCTTCTCATATTAGCACATACTGTTATACACATTGAGAGTCATATTGTGTGCATTTACCCGGACTTCGGTCCGTGGTTTTCATTTCTGTCTGTATATATATATATATATATATATATATATATATATATATATATATATATATATATATATACTTATATATGTATATAATTTATATATGGACTAACATTATCGAGTTATGCCTCGATTGAGCCTAGACTTCGGTCTGGATTCACATATCCGATGAGCCTAGATTCACATCCAGTGCGTTTACTGCTTATATATATATATATATATATATATATATATATATATATATATATATATATATATATATATATCTGTCCATATATATATATATATATTTATATTTCTGTTAGGCCTGGAGTTTCCTCCGTGGCCTTTTACAGCTTTATTTACATTTCGTCCTGCCTGGAGTTTACTTCGTGGCAGTTGATTTCTTTTACAACTTTATTTAAATTTTGTCCCACCTGGAGTTTACTTCGTGGTGGTTGATCATGTCCATATATATATATATATATATATATATATATATATATACCGCATTTATATATTTACATTTTCGATCCCCTTTGGAGTTGCTTCGTGGTGGTTGATCAAGTCTATATATATATATATATATATATATATATATATACAACTTTTATATATATAACTGTTTACTACTTTCCATACAAATTGCAGTATCATGTGCGCCTAGGAATCATGTGATCACAGATTCAGTCTACTGAATCTAGATTCGGTTCCCATGATGGAAGTTTTTCAGCTGTGAGCAGCTTGTACATTATTTTACAGTGTCTGAATTTCCTTGGATGGCTGCATGCCCGTGAGGAGTTTGGCACTGTTGTATATTATTTTCTCGAGAATGTTTCGCATCTCGAAAATAAAAGCAAACAAGCCGAACATTTAATAATAAAATGGAAGTATCAAAGGCCTCAATTACTATTGAGCACAGGGTTTGGAAAACCTCTTTTTATAAAACTTCATTGCTATATCTTGTTTAAAACTGAATTTTTCTATAAATTCAAACCCTATGTATATAGGTGCGAACGAGGTACAACACTACTTCCAAATAATTGCACAATGATCCACACACACACACACATATTCATATAATAGTTTCTTTAAAAAGTGGTGGTCACCGTGGTAACACGGATTTCGGGGGGTGCCTAACACCTTTCCTCCGCATAATCAAGCCCCCGGACCTAAAATGAATCTCGGTTTCATAGACCCGTTTAACAGTGTCAAATCACTGGGTCAATGTGCAAACCTTTTTCGGTTGCGTTGGTGCAACCAGGGAAATACACCAACTGGCGACTCTTAAAGTAAAATCGTCGACATTATACATGTCAGACCTTTTTCACTTGTTTTTTCAAACAAATCTCACATTAACATGAGAACACCAAAGAACAAGTAACGAAAAGGGACACTCAAAAATCCCGACGTCTACAGGTGGCGACTCTGCTGGGGACTCCAGTAAGAGGGCTTAAGCCGCTATTACAAGCTTTTTAAAATTGTTATATGCTTGTGTGTGAATGTTGCATTTACATTTCTGATGAATGTGTACGAATGCATTTTATTTACTACACTATACTATATCTATCTGTGATATTAGTGCTTCGCACATAGCATCATTTCCATAAACAGTGAGACACGTTGTATGTGAATGTATGTTGTGTGGTTCCTCCACCAGGAGGCTATCCTATCGGTGTTTGATTAATGGACTCGTAGGAAGAATAATTCCAGCGAGGCTCAGGAAAGGCACCACCAAGATTCGCTCCAGTTGAAAGACCGGATTAACTTCCCGTCAAGTAAGTTGCGGTGATCTGGGAACCTTCATGCCAAAGGCCGCGAGAGTAACCCTAAGATAGGTCAACCTCTGATAAACCAAACGCGGAGGAAAGTCTCTTCATAATTTTCATTTTTAATTACTTTTAAAAGCATTTACTTGTAATTTTATTCCATGTTCATCCATATGTAATGGAAAATATGAAGAATATCTGTGCATGCATGACATGTTATTAATTAACAACCGGTTTTGCAGGACAAGATTCCTAAAATGGACATTTTATGATAACATTCACATTACCCTAAGACTAAACTACGTAAGTCTTTTATAGGGAAGCAATTGGGCCTATTACCCGCTCAAAATCTAAAAAGGCCACGGGCCTAAAGCCACTTATGTCTTCTTCTGACCAGTCTAATGCTGTTTCTCGAGAAGAATTTGATGAATTAAGTAAAAAAATTACAGACTTGGCTGTTCTATTGAAAGAATTGCACCCTTCCACTTAGGGTACGAAGATACCTACACATACAGAATCCTCTACACAAGGAGGAGTTCAAGGTCAACAATTCCAGAACCTCAGTTGAATACACCCATCTCAGAGGAGATCCAGACACCGGTGATATTAGAAAGAAGGTCCTTCAAATGGTGGAAACTATCTGTGTTCTCAAAGGGATTGAAACACATGGCAGTGTTTCATATGCAGACCTTTGCATATTTCCTGGTGTTCATTATCCAGAGAAATTCAAAACCCCTGATTTTGAAAAGTATAACGGATTAGGGGATCCTTATATATATTTAAAAGTGTTCATTGGAGAACTTGAATCTTATGCGGAAAATAAAAAGCTTAGAATGCAGCTGTTTTAGAAAAGTCTGTTTGGAGAAGCCTGTTCATGGTATACCAGATTAGATAACTCAAAGATCCATAGCTGGGAAGAGCTGGCTCACGCCTTCCTCACTCAATACAGTTTTCAATCTCAGATGGCTCTTGATCGGTATCAAATTACCAAAGTCAAGAAACAGTCTAATGAGTCTTTCAGAGAGTACGCTCAAAGGTGGAGGTGCCTTGCTGCTCAAGTTATTCCTTCCATGACGGAATCAGAAATGGTCATGACATTCATAGATATACATGAAGCTCCTTTGTATGAAAAAGTCTTAGATGGTATTGGCAAACTATTCTCTGAAATGATTAAGCATGGAGAAAAGGCTAAAATGGGATTGAAGTCCGGTAAAATTCAAGACCTAGCCGCTCTTAAAGCTGTTGCTGAGCACATCCAGTCCGGATCTTATGGAAACAACCCCCGGAGGGTTCATAAAAATAAAGAGGAGGATGTTTCATTAATACTACAAGGTCAAAAAGGCAATCAAAGCATGCCTATACAGAGGAGAAACTACTCCCCTTTTCAATCACAATCTTCAAATCCTCCATTACCTAAAGGTGGAGCTGCAAAGCGTCCTCGAACGTTCACACCCTTATGGAACTTGCTCGAGAATATTCTTGCTCTACTTACTGCTCAGAAGAAAATTACACATTTTCTTCCACCAGCCAACCCTAATGGGAGGGGTTTTAATGCTACTCAGAAGTGTGCTTATCATGCTGGAGCACTTGGACATGAAACTCAAGATTGTTGGGCCTTGAAATACAAGATCCAAGATTTAATAGACAACAGTGAGATCGTGGTCACAAAACCAGATCAACCTCACGTGCAAGACAACCCTCTTCCTCAACACAAAGAAGAAGAGGTCAACATGATCAGTTAGAACATTGGACAGGGTTCCAATTCTAATGGCGAGTCATCCCAAACCATCAAAGACGGTGTTGACAGATGGGATTATGCAAAGTTCCAGTTTACTATGGAACGAAAGATGAAAGCTCTTTCCAAACAAATTGAGAAACTGGCAGAACTGGTGACCCACCATCATTAAGTCATACACCAATTAATCAGGCAGGAGCATGCCTTTCTCCTTCCTTTTGTTATGAATGCCTCCTCACCACCTTCAGAAAGCGAAGCTATGGACGATAAGGTTGTGAAGAGAGCAAATGCTAAAGCCCGTCGGGATTTTGCCAATCAGAGGGAATTTACCTATTTGGGCCAATCAATGGAGGAGATATTGCAGATATTGATCAACGAAGGAAGAATTGCTTTCCTTCTCCCTCCAATCAATCCCCACTCAGGACATTTCAATTCTGATGAAGTGTGTCAATATCAATCACATTCTCGCAGTCACAGCACAGACGAATGCTGGGCACTCTGCCATCTCATTCAGAATCTTATTGATAGTGGTGTCCTGCAAATAGTAGATGATTACACTGTGCAACTCAATGGCGGGAATGCATGTCCTACCAAATGGAATGGATCAGTAGCAGTTATATCCGAAGTAGATGATGAGACTGTCAAAGTATTTCCCATACAACCAATTCAACTCAAAGTAGCTAACAATCCTTTGAAAGTGGCCGCACCAGAGCCAATTTCTTTACCTTTCATACCACAATATCCTGTTGTCAGCTTACACAAAGTTCCATGGAATTATGGAGAAGCTAAAAGATCCACGTCTCTTACCACTGCTACAGTGTCGAAAGACAATCCACTGTATCTTCCTCAACGGGTTATGAAACCTATCTGCGAAGCAAAGAGGAAGTTTCCCATGGAGAAAATTAAAAAATTCCTCCACATTATGGGTCATAATGAATCCAAAGTGGTTTTAAGCTTGCTAGAAGCTACACACCAGATATCTATACTGGACTTGGTTTTCTTTTTCGAGGATCATCGAAAGATCTTACTGAAGGTTTTGGAAGAAGCCTACTTGCCAAAATTAGTGGATGTGGAAAAATTTCAACTTTTGGTTGATCATATTTTCAACAACAATGTGATATCCTTCACTGATGACGATATACCGCCCGAATGGACCGATCATTACAAGCCATTGCATATTACAGTTTTGTCTTCTAGGTACATGCTAGCTGGAGTTTTGATAGATGGAGGCTCATCTCTAAATATCTGTCCTTATGCCACGTTGGTAAAAATGAATGTCAATCTCAAGCGGATCCAAAGCATCCATACGGTTATTAGAGCTTTTGATGGATCCCGACGAAATGCCTTCGGAAAGATTGAATTGCCAATTGAGATTGGTCCAAATACATTCAATGTATCCTTCCACGTCCTCAAGATAGATTCATGATATAACCTGCTATTGGGGAGACCATGGATACACATGACTGGAGCCGTTCCCTCCACGCTACATCAACGACTCAAATACATTATGAATAACAGTCTAGTCACTGTCAACGCTAAGCCAGAATGTCCTGAATAAGGAACTTTACCAATCATCAACATCAATTCAGAAGTTGAACCAACCAATTTTTATACTCTAGAAGTGAGTACCACACAATACCATTCTATTGGAGCGCTACTTCCTATACCCAAGATTTCTGTTGAGGTTATGTCGGCCACTCAAGAAATGATGTCATTGGGTCATCAACCTGGACAAGGTCTTGGTAAAGATAAGCAGGGTATTAAGCACCCTATTCAAATGTACAGTCAAATTAGAACAGCCGGACTAGGCTATTCTGCCAATTCCAGTCACAGGAATCATCATAAGCACAAGCAGGTTCCTCAAGCTTCTGCCGCACGACGATTTTCTATACCTTTACCTCATAAGTTAATACAGTCTCCAGTAAAGGTGCCAGTCCACGTTATGACCATGCTGTTTCCAAAACCAGTACCAATCAAAGCTAAAGAGGTGCTGATTCCTGATCTCGAAATGGAAGAAAAGGAATGAAAACGTAAACATGAAACTGCCTTGATGATAGCAGGCATACGCGTCATTGTTCATGATGAACATACAAACAGATACACCCAAGACGATGATTGCCCAGATGTCGTGGTTATCATTCAGGAAAAGGAGGACAATGACAATCCTTCCATCACTGCAGTCCATCAGGACTTTTCCCTTGACAATTGGAGCAGCACTCCATGCATTGGTCGACGAGGGTAAAATGGGCAGAAAATCCCTCTGCCCTGTAGATAACTTTAATTGCTTGCTTTCTTTTACAGTACTAGCAGTTATTTTATAAAGTACATGCTAACACTTTTGTATGATCGAACAGTTGCATATATTAAGTGAAAGCATATTTTGTTTCAGGACTCTGAATTTAGAAGTGCCTGTACTTGCTGATGAGGTACCTTCTCTCCACAAGGGCTGTAACTTTGATGCAAAGTTAGACTCAGACTTGATGGACATCCAAGAGGACATTGAGACACCTCAGGAGATTAAGGAATGGGTCGCAGACAAACCCAAACCTAATCTTGATCAAACCACTTCTTTCAATCTTGGAACCTTAGACAACCCTAAGCTAATCCAGATTGGTTCAGACCTAACCACAAATCAGCGGAATGATACGGTTGCACTATTAACCCAATTCCAGGATGTGTTTGCATGGTCTCATGAAGACATGGTGGGTTTTTCCATTGACATTGTTCTTCATCGCCTTCCCATTAAAGAAGGATTCAAGCCAGTTAGGCAAAAGCTCAGGTGATTGAAACCTGAGTGGAGTTTAAAGGTTAAAGAAGAAATTGTGAAACAATTTCAAGCTGACATTATCATGGTGTCTATATATCCGGAGTGGATATCCAAAAATTTTCCCGTGCCTAAACTAGGAAGAAAGGTGCGAGTCTGCGTGGATTACCGGGATTTGAACAAAGCTTGCCTTAAAGATAGCTTTCTCGTGCCATTTATCCACATTCTTATTGACAATACTGCTCAATACGACATGTACTCCTTTGCTGATTGCTTTGCGGGGTACCATCAACTTATGGTCGCTGAGGAAGATCATGAGAAAAATGCTTTCATCATGCCTTGGGGAACCTTTTGCTACAGACGGTTGTCATTCAGCCTCATCAATGCCGGGGCAACCTATCAGCGAGCTATGATGGTTCTTTTCCATGATTTAATGCATAAAGAGATAGAGATCTATGTGGATGACATCATTGTCAAATCCCGAAAGGAGGAGGACCACTTAGACCATCTCAAAAAGCTTCTCAACAGGTTACGTAAGTACAACTTGAAGTTGAATCCAGCCAAGTGTGCCTTTGATGTTAAGTTAGGCAAGTTCCTAGGTTTCCTAGTCAGCCACAAAGGAATTGAACTGGATCCTGCCAAAATCCAGGCCATCAAGAAAATGCCCATTCCTCAAACAGATAAGGAAATACGAGAATTTTTGGGAAGAATCAACTTCATTAGAAGATTTATTTCTCAACTCACAGCAACCTGTGAGCCTATCTTCAAGCTGTTAAGGAAGAACTCCTCCATGAAATGGAACGATGAGTGTCAGAAAGCCTTCCTTACCATTAAAGAGCAACCGATTAACGCTCCTATTTTGGTACCTCCCAGGGATGATGTTCCCATATTCATATACCGGTACATAAATGAAAATGTCATGGGTTGTATGCTGGGGCAAAAAGACGATAGAGGCTAAGAACGAGCTATCTATTACCTCAGCAAAAGATTCAGCATCAGTGAATACAAGTACACTCTGATTGAGAAGACTTGTTATGCTTTAGCATGGGCTTCCATGAGGTTACAGCAATACCTCCATGGTCACACAACGTATCTCATATCCTGCGTGGATCCTCTCAAGTATGTGTTCAGTAAGCCCATACTGAATTATCTACTGTCCAGATGGCAGTTGATCCTACACTAATTTGAAATCGTCTACATGACGCAAAAGTCTGTCAAAGGTCAATGAATTGCGGATCAATTGGCCGCCGCACCTACAGAGGACTACAAACCCTTGGAAACATACTTCCCCGATGAGGGGGTAATGACAGTTTAGTTGCAACATCAGTACGATACATGCCGTACGTGGAAAATGTATTTTGATGGAGCTGTTAATGCAGAAGGCTCTGGAGCTGGAGCAGTTCTAATATCCGGTACGGGGGAGCAATATCCCGTCGCCGTCGAATTGCAATTTGTCAGTACCAACATCATAGCTGAGTATGAAGGCTGTATCATGGGGCTAAAACTTGCCCGTTCAATGGGCGTCAGGCGATTAACTGTCTTCGGGGATTCCGAATTGGTAATCAGACAATTCATAAGAATCTATCAAACCAAAGAATTACATTTGCTGCCTTACCATCGACAAGTTTTACAGATGGCTTTGGAGTTCGAAGAAATCTCCTTTCTAAACATTCCTCGTAATAGGAATGATTTTGCAGGTGCATTAGTAACGTTGGCCTCCTTGGTTTATATACCTGACAAGGAAAACATGCCAAGCATTACGTTTGCTCTGCAAAAGAACCCAGTCTATAGGAATTATATTGGAGAAGTGTCGGATGAACTACCTCCCATCCATAACCCTTGGTATTAATGCATCAAGGAGTATCTACGAGATTGATCTACACCCACTGAGGCGAGCTTAACTGAGAAGAGGCGGATTCATTGACTTGCTATGAAATTCTACTTGAGCGGAGATGCACTCTACAAAAGAGATGTTGGATTAGGTCTCCTCAGATTTCTAGATAAAGACCAAGCTCAGAGACTCATGGATGAGATCAATGGTGGAGTATGTGGTCCTCACATAAGTGGACCTCTACTTGTCAAGAAGATTCTCAGGACAGGGCATTATTGGCTTACACTCAAGGCTGACTGTGATGATCATGTCAAGAGGTGCTACCAATGCCAGATTCATGGGAATGCTATCCACGCCCCTCCAAGGGAACTCCACAATATGAGTTCGCCATGGCCCTTCTCAATGTGGGGAATGGAAGAGATCGGGCCCATAGAGCCCAAAGTCAATAATGGACATCGATTCATATTCACCATGATCGACTACTTCACCAAATGGGTAGAAGCAGCCTCCTTCCCCAGGGTTACTAAAGAAGTTATCATTGCTTTCATCAGAAACAATATCATCTGTCGATATGGACAACCAGAGGTCATTGTGTCAGACAATGCTAAGAACCTCAACAAAAAAAATGATGGAGGAGTTATGCAAAAAATTACACATCAAACACCTCAACTCCGTCATCTACCGTCCAAAGATGAATGGTGCTCTTGAAGCGACTAATAAAAACATCAAAAAGATCATGCAAAAAATTTCCACCAATCACAAAAGGATGGCCTGACCTCTTGCCCCTGACTTTATTAGCCTACAGAAATTCTAAGCATACTTCCACTGGGGTAACCCCCTACTCATTAGCCTATGGGATGGAAGCAGTGCTCCCTATAGAGGTGGAAATGGAATCCCTCGGAATATTGATGGATGCTCAGTTGAGTGAAGACCAATGGGTACAAGACAGGTATCACCAGTTGTCTCTAATAGACGAAAGGCGAACCGCGGCTATCTTCCATGGTCAATTATATCAGCAAAGGATCACACGATCCTACAACAGAAAAGTCCGACTGCGATATTTCAAACAACATGACTTGGTTTTAAAGAAGATCGTTGACAACCAAGATCAATCTAAGGGAAAATTCGCTCCTAACTAGGAAGGCCCATTTGTTGTCAAGGAGTCATTGACAGGAGGTGCTCTCAAATTGCAGGAAATGGATGGCGATGAATTTCCACAACTTATCAACTCGGACACCGTGAAACGGTACTATGTCCGAAGTTACCATCAAACAAACATCCTGGTTTTGGTCATCAAATCACCAGTCATTCCGGGTTTGAACCCTCTCATTTTTATATACTCTTCTGCCCCTCAGGGAAACATACAGTTCAGGCCAGCAGCCTTGTTTTACCTCAGTTCAAACCTTTCATAATTTTGGTTATCCTAAAGATGGGATTGAACCTTTCACATCTGCAGTTTATCCTGAAGACGGGATTAAACTTTTTCACCTGCAGTTTATCCTGAACACGGGATCAAACTTTTCTACGCTTGCAGTTTGTCCTGAAGACGGGATAAAACCTTTTACACTCCTGCAGTTTGTCCCCATTATGGGATCAAACTTTCTTCTCCTCCGCAGTATAGCCTGCACATGGGATTCATGTTTCTCTTCATTTGCGATTCGTCCTGAGGGGCGAACTACGTCGACCTGATCTCCTCTTCAATAGGAGTACGTAGGCAACCATATGCTATATGGCCCGGTCGCAACAAAAAAAAACAACAAAAAACAACTTCTACTCCTATCCGCCTTTCACATTCAGCGTTGAACCTCTTACACCAGGTTCGAACTACGCAGACTTGATCTCCTCTTCAATAGGAGTACGTAGGTAGCCATTTATGGTTCAGTCTATCCCCTACCAGAATAAAAATTCTTGTCACACGGTACTGGGATCAACCTTCAATTACCACATTTCATCGATTTCAGATCAAATGGATGGAATTACCCAACCTCTTCTCACAAATAAAAGATTCGGTGACCATTTAAGCTGCGATCGCGCCTCAAAGAGAAATACCAACCCATAAGAGATGGAATTAACTAGGCTTCTCACAAATAGAAGTACTAGCGACCATCTATGGTGCGGCCAATCTTAGAGAGGAAGAAACCACCCTCCTTTCTATTTTTCCATACAGATACCAGTCCCAAGACACCAAAGATGGTAGGGATATACATAAATCAATGATCCATTCTGAGAGATCTTGCGGCGTCTCAATGTCCATCTATCAAGGATAAGTTCAGAATGCATCAAGATCACAAGGCCCCGTAGAAATAGGCAAATATCAAGCAAGTGTCAAGGCATAACTAAAAGGGAAGTGAGTCAAAATATATTTCTCTGCCATACATAATACTGTTTGATATATACATATGTGTTGTACATGACAAAATGGCTAAGCTAGTCTGTGCAGGAAAATACAAAGCTATCTACAAATCTGTGTGTATGTGGACTATCAGATCTAACATAGTCTCCCTCTCTAAAGACGGAGGTAGCACTGCAAGCTCCTGCCCAAGGGTATCTATATGAGCTAGCAGATCAGAGGCTAACTGCACGGTGACATAATGCTCATCAATGTAAGTACTCATGTCGGTAAGACTGACAATTATCTGGGATCTAACTGAAGTAGTGTCTACAATGGCCATATCCCTAGCAGATAAGGCGGCATCCCGCTCTGTAATTAATGCATACCTGGCTGATCTAGCCTCATCCCTCTCTAACAGAGCGGTATCTCTCCCATCAAAAGCTATCAACATCTCAGCCCTAGCCTGATCTCTATCATAGGTCATCAGATGTTAGCTCTGCTCCAAATGTTGTGTCGAATACTGGGTAACAGTGGCACTCAGGGTGGAGAATCCATCACAAATGATGGCAGCCCAGCAGTCAAGTCATCGATGGGAATGTCAGCCTCCTCTATAGGCTCCTAATCGTCGGAATCAGTCCCCTGCACTATAGATACTACCACAATCGATGCAGTCTCTGTCTCTATCCATGCGGAATACTCTATAGAATAACCTGGATGACTGACAGAAAATCCAGCCAGCTCTCGTTGATCCCAACAGGATTACAACCTGGATCAGTCCTCAGCTGATAAACGGTGTGAAGCGAAGCGTTGACTCATTGCCCTCTCAAAAGGATGAAAATCCTGAAACTAGTCAAACTGAAACATCATGGCCAGTGGGTGGTAAGTAATCATGCCCCTAAATCCAGCCAGAGGGAGATAATCCATGCCCGGAGCTTGAGTAATGAAGCTGCACTATAAGCTAAGCCCTGAACACGACAATATAGCAAAAAGGTCTCTAATCCCTGCCATAAAAGTTGACCACGATGCAATATCTATACACTCTACAGGCTGAAAGGAGTATGACATGGCTATATTATGGGTGAAACAAAACCCCTGCCGTGTAAATGTGCCAATCAGTCTCAATTGTGACATAAACCACACATGCAGCATGACCGAGCTACCTGTGAACACTCCTGCCGGATAAGTGCAACAGTATGTAGTTGACCTTAGAGTCTCTGCAATGATCATCGGAACAATGGTATGACCCTCCCTGAGAGCTCTCACTACCATAATGACGTCGATATCCAGCTCATCCATGTACCGCGACATAAAGACATATGACAATACACATAAAAGCAGTACATCCATCCTGGCTGAACGCCAATGGTCCTCCGGTGTGGTGAAATCCCTAGAATGTCGTGCATAACTATCCTTAGAGCCAAATCTGTCAAACAAAAAATGTTGGGATATCACGTGGCTGGATGTAATCTCGTCCTGGACCACTCTACGCCTTAATCCGGTGAGGGTCATAAACTATCTGCTCATGTCTCCGATAGCCATATGGATGCAAGGTCTGTCCAGCGACAGCATCGTCAACCGTGCATATTCCGCCAAAGTAGGAGTCAACTCATGGGTCCCGAATCAGAATACCTGTCTATCCGGCACCCAATGCTCTAGCATACCCTCTACAAATCCCGTGGGAACCTGAAACATCAACAAGGTCATAGTATGCTACAGTAAATCATCTACGATCACCATGTCTAATGGTGATATACTATCATACCATGAGCGCATACCAGATACCACCAAAAATGGTGGGGTATGATCAATATGGCTAACTGTCGAAGAAGACATCTGTACGGGCCGTGTCATAAGAACATCCAGGGGTCAATGCTAAATATCTCTGGACATACATATATATGCATAACATAATAATAAGCATGATATAATAGATGGAAATATGATATAGGGAATGAAAACTGTACATACATTCATAAGTATATCATCATCTAATACATCTCTGTACAGCTAAAATACAGGGAAATGGAGTGAAGCTACCCAACATCTAACAGAGGCCTATCAAAAGATATAGCGATAATTGGGAGAAGCTACCCAGCAACTAACGGAGGCTTATCAAAAGAGATAACGAGAAATACATCAGAAAAAGTCAATGGTGTCGATGTCTACATCATCGATACTGTCCACCTGATGTAACTCTTCCTGAGTCACTGAATCTCTATCTACAGGGATGTCAAGCCTATACAAGGGAGGATCTGCACCGGAAAAACCATATGGGTCACCTGAGGGGCCAACGCCAGAGCTGGAAGGATAAAAAGTATCTACCTCTGAGGGATCTCTACCCAATTGCGGAATGAAAAGATGTGTCCGATCCAGCTGCCTGGTCAATTTGTCAATCTGTGTCACATGAGTCGGATCTCTGACACAGGCTAGCCAATCCATCGTCATCACGGATCCTGGAACCATATCCCCCGTGAACTGTGTGGTGCGGGTCTGAGCTCCAATAGTACGAGGGATCCACCAATGTTGGAACATCTCCTGAGACCAGGGGCCCTCTGACAATGTAAAACCGTCAATCCCCAACAATCGGATGTCAATGACGGGTGACTGCGAAACAGGCCAATAACACCTGACAGGAGGCAAGACCGGCATACAGATATCTCTTGTAGTGCTCCTGATAGCATGTTCTCCTAAATAGAGCTCCCATCCTCCATCTGTAAAGAGAGGAATCCCGCGGGTGGAAATGACATACTCTACTCTAGTCAGGTACCCATTCTCAAATCCAACTCCCAAATACTCTCCAAAGTAGGGAACCCATGTGATGACATCGGCTGTTAACAACTCCAGCTGTAGGTGACAATGAGTGAAACCCTCTGCAACATGGACCTCCACCAGTATGAAATGATGCCATCTCCGTCCTCATGGATAGGTGTCTAAACCAAACACGCTCACAGGACGCAAACATAGAAGCCTCTCATAGGCCCAAAACTGCCAACACAGGCAACATCTGCTGTTAGTCAACACTCTTAACCTATACATGGGAAAAGACAAGAAAAACACTCACCAGCAGAAACAGGTAGAATCCAAACCACGCCTCAGTCAAGCCCTGCGATTGCATGCGCATTCCCTTGAGGAAGTAGGAAAAGGTATAAGAACCCCAATCATAGTCTCCTATATGGTCCACGTGTCGAGTGGCGCTGATCAAAGCGAAGGACACCGTAGAGGAATTATCTGCTATGAAGCATCCCCTAATGATCATCAGGAACAATCGCCGAAGAATGCGATCCCTGACTCTCACATCATCGGGTATGGGCTCACTCAATAGCCCGCTCATAGCATCTGCGCTCAAAGGACCCATACGAATAGTCCTGCCCTTGAGCGCCTCCGTCGAAACTCCCAACAAGGATCTGACGGCAGTAGGGGTGATATCCGTCGTGCAAGGCACCGACGCCCCTCCAAAACACCATACCTGTGATAAACCGCCAATCCATCAGCGTCACCATCACCTCACAGTCCAGCAAATGGAGTGACTGAGTCTAGTGAAACCACCGCTCGGACAATGCCCTGAGGTAACCCCAGGGACAGCGACGGGGTAGAATGGAGAAGAACATCCCAAATCCCCAACCATGAACGATCGCTTTGTAGTCATCATGCAAAGCCTGATAAATAGAGAGGATGCTAAACCAGTTCCCTCGAGGCTGTGTGAAGTCGGGAACCTACATCATATGTAGATCAACATCAGAATCCTTGACTCCTCATCAGTAGGAACTAAGGAAGATTAAAGATCTAACTTCATACCTCGTTTGCGTTCAGGTATACTGAAGGATGCCTACTCAAGTTGCCCAGAAGATCTGGGTTCGCCACTTAAATACCTGGCAATTCCCTATGGGGAACATGTACAACAGGAGCAGGAACCTCGATCGATACATCCTCCTTCTCGTCCAACACCTCCGGCTTGCTCCAGTTAGACTTACAAAGGAGGTCTCACAAGCTAAAAAGGCCAAATCAAGAATAAAAGTGCTACGCGATTGAGCGGAATAGCCGAAAATCCTGGTTTCTTATCGGTTAGAGTTAAACTTCCGTCGTCCCAATGGTATTCGCCTGAATGCAGGGTATACTATACCAATGAGCTCAACTTTCACAGATTATGCTTGGCAATACCCCACAAAGGTCTGATGATGTCATTTGTAGGGTCACAACCCTAAACATACCTGGCGGGGGTTATAACGTAAAACCACGAAATATCAAACCTCCCCGACGGGGGTCACAATGCACATCTTTCAAGTATCCACATCTCCCCCGTGGGGGTTACAACACTGAAGTTATCAAATGATTGCATATCCCCGGCGGGGGTCACAACGCACATCCTTCAAACATCCATGTATCCCCAGGCGGGGGTTACATCGCATTCTCAACCATTGATACACACATCAATGAAGGCCAAGCAACCTTGACTGTCATGTCAGCCGATGGCAAGTAAACCCATCAAAGAAACTCATCCAAGTATCTTCGGTGGGGGCTTACAACGCAATGCGACCATTGAAACATACATCAATGGAGGTCAAGAAACCTTGACAATGCACCTAACAGGGATCTATCCAGTGATACACACATCAACGACGGTCGGGCAACCCTTATATCGACAAAATTATTGGCAGTAACTCCGACAGAATGAGGGAATATGTTATACACATCCTCAAACAGACAAAGCTTTATCCCCACAGATCTCTTACACACAAGAGGTACCTCTATGGAATATAAGCCAATGTCTAGGATTCAAGACTTTGGTCATTGCCCCAACGTCAACATCCTTGAAGAATTGGATCGTATGTCCAAGCCATCACTGATTATCATCCCAACAGGATTACCTGGCAATCATGCTACATACATTTGCATCATGTTGCTGCATATAACATCATGTTTATCTTGCTTGCATTTCAAGTGTCTAGGATTCTTTATCATATTCATGCCTTTAATTGCATGAATATGATAAAGAGGGGCATCTGTAGACACTCAAAATTTTTTGCATGCCTGTTACTAACATTGCAGGATGGCAGATTTGTCTTTCAGAGATAACCCTGAAGACAGCTTACATCCTTTCCGAATACTATCGGAAGTTCAGTTCCAACCCGGAACACAAATCGGGAACTTCATCTCAAACCTGGAACACACATCGGGAATGTCATTTCCAATCTCGGAGATAACCCCGAGGTATGTAGATCAAAAGATCGGTAACAACACCGAGATGACAGTTCTGTCTCGACGATAACACCGCGACGCTCAGTTCCAGTCCCAGAAACAACATTGGGAGTAGCGACTCCATCCTTGGTGATAGCCCCAAGGGATGCCATTGCAGTTCCGACAATAACTTCGGAAATGCTTATTTCAAATACATGCGATTAACTTCAAGCTCAGACCTCCTATCGAGGCACTCATTCCTCAGACCCGGAGATAACAACGGGCAGATAGGCACACCCACATATGACAGTGAGACATACAAACAAGCAGTCCACTCTCAGATGTAACCCTGAGCAACGTCTACTTTCAGCTCAAACTGGCGATAACCCCGGTGAAGAGTTGAAACATCATCTTACCGCCTTAACATTTTCTCTCACAAGATGATCTCGTGGTATATAAACAAGTAGTCCAATCTCAGATGTAACCCTGAGCAACATCTACTTTCAACTCAAACCGGCGATAACCCCGACGAAGAGTCAAACGTCATCTTGCCCCTTCAATACTTGTGCGTCATCTCAACACTTCATACATACATACATCTAACAATGTTCCACAAGAACTGAGGAGTAGCAATCCCGAGTGACTATTAAGCATGATAGTACTTTGGATAGAATTTGAAGCTTGAAGACCATGGGCATGGACCCCTCTTCCTGACTTCGTACAACCTCTAATCCATGTCATTGCGTAACTCTCGACACAAGCGGTCTGAAGAAGGTCAGATATACCTCGTTCGGATGCTCGAATTGAAGTTCTGCAAGTTCGAGCGGACATTATAGTACACGAGTGCACGTACTTTGAGACGACGGGACCCGCGAGGCCCGAATGCACCACGACCTACTGTAGGAACAACCGCGGCTACCGCAGGTGTACCTACGGCCATCAGTCTATAAATATGAACCTTGGGGTCAGCCATTTGAAGAAGAGAATGAGAGAAAAAGGTGAGGAAGCCCTGTCCATTTTACTCTGTATACATCCCTATTGAGTGTTTCCTCTTCTATAAACATCTGTTTGCTCACATATAGCTATCTTTTTATCCGGCAGGAGCTGAGTGTTTATCCATATAAAATCATAGAAGTCTACTTTGACAGCCCACTATACGCCTTCTCACATTTTATAAAGTCTTCTTCTCATATTAGCACACACTGTTATACACATTGAGAGTCGTGTTGTGTGCGTTTGCCCGGACTTCGGTCCGTGGTTTTCATTTTTGTCTGTATATATATATATATATATATATATATATACTTATATATGTATATATTTCATATATAGACTAACATTATCGAGTTATGCCTCGATTGAGCCTAGACTTTGGTCTGGAGCGTTTATCTACTTTTTTATATATATATATATATATATATATATATATATATACACTTGTATATATAATTGTTGTCAGACATATCTGATGAGCCTGGACTTTACATCCGGTGCATTTACTTGCTTATATATATATATATATATATATTTACATTTTTGTTAGGCCTGGAGTTTCCTCCATGGCCTTTTACAGCTTTATTTATATTTCGTCCTGCCTGAAATTTACTTCGTGCCAGTTGATCGCTTTTATAGCTTTATTTACATTTCGT
Source organism: Panax japonicus (assembly GCA_020205505.1). Classification (NCBI taxonomy): domain Eukaryota; kingdom Viridiplantae; phylum Streptophyta; class Magnoliopsida; order Apiales; family Araliaceae; genus Panax; species Panax japonicus. The sequence goes on from CM035093.1 coordinate 63,836,595, forward strand.
CCTGCCTGGAGTTTACTTCGTGGTAGTTGATTGCTTTTACAGCTTTATTTACATTTCATCCCACCAGGAGTTTATTTCGCGGTGGTTGATCATGTCCATATATATATATATATATATATATATATATATATATATATATATATATATATATATATATATATTTACAGCTTTTATATATATAACTGCTTACTGATTTCCATACAAACTGTAGTATCATGTGAGCCTAGGAATCATGTGATCACAGATTCAGTCTACTGAATCTAGATTCGGTTCCCATGATGGAAGTTTTTCAGCTGTGAGTAGCTTGTACATTATTTTACAGTGTCTGAATTTCCTTGGATGAATGCATGCCCGTGAGGAGTTTGGCAGTGTTGTATATTATTTTCTCGAGAATGCTTCGCATCTCGAAAATAAAAGCAAACAAGCCGAACATTTGATAATAAAATAGAAGTATCAAAGGCCTCAATTACTATTGAGCATAGGGTTTGAAAAACCTCTTTTTATAAAACTTCATTGCTATATCTTGTTTAAAACTAAATTTTTCTATAAATTCAAACCCTATGTATATAGGTGCGAACGAGGTACAACACTACTTCCAAATAATTGCACATTGATCCACACACACACACACACATTCATATAACAGTTTCTTTAAAAAGTGGCGGTCACCATGGTAACACAAATGTCGGGGGGTGCCTAACACCTTCCCTCCGCATAATCAAGCCCTCGGACCCAAAATGAATCTCGGTTTTACATACCCGTTTAGTAGTGTCAAATCACTGGGTCAATGATGCAAACCTTTTTCGGTTGTGTTGGTGCTACTAGGTAAATACACCAACTGGCGACTCTTAAAGTCAAATCGTCGACATTATACATGTCGGACCTTTTTCACTTATTTTTTCAAAAAAATCTCATATTAAAATGAGAACACCAAAGAACAAGTAACGAAAAGGGACACTCAAAAATCCCGATGTCGACACTAGCCTCATCTCGCTCAGTAATAGCAGTGTTTCTATGAGCTAAGGTATCATCTCTCTCGAATATAGCGACATCTCTCCCAGCAAGAGCTGTCAACATCAAGGCCCTAGCTTGATCTCTCTCAAATGTCATCAGATGCAGACTCTGCTCTAAATACTCTGCTGAATGCGGGGTCATAGTAGCAGTCATATTGGGAGAATCAATAAGTGTTCCTGTCAACCCAGCGAATAGCTCCTCCTCAGTGGGAGAATCGGTGTCCTCTATGGGCCCCCACTATCAAAATTAATCCCCGGCCTAGTGGATACAACCCCGGCTGATGTAATCTCTACCTCTATCAATGCAGAATATTCTGTAGAACGGCCCGGATAACTAACGGAAAACTCAACCCTCTCACGCTGAGCCCAACACGTATACACCCTGGATCTATCCTCTGTTGACAAATGCTGAGAAGACAAATGCTGACCTAATGCCCCCTAAAAGGGATGAACATCCTAAAACTGGTAAAACCATGACATCACAACCAGTGGGTGATACGTGGTCATGCCCCTCAAACCAGCCAAGAGGGATATAGTCTATACCAGGTGCATGCTTAATGAAGCTGTAGGGAGAACTAAGCCCTGTACACGACCAAATGTCAAATGGAGCCTTGATCCCTGCCAAGAACACCGACCAGGATGCCGCGTCTGTACACTCCGCTAGTTGAAATGAGTAAGACATGGCTATCTCATGGGAAAAGCAGTACCCATGCCATCAGAAGGTGCCAATCGGTCTCAGGTGTGACATGAACCACACATACATGAGGCTACCAATACTGGTGGGGTGTGATCAATGCGGCTAACTGTCGAGGAAGACATCTGTGTGGGCCGTATCATAAGACCATCCAGGGGTCAATGCTGAACATCTCTGGACATACATATGAATAACATGATACATGCATGATAAAAAATAGATGGTAATATGATGTAGGGAATGGAAAACAACATACATACATTCCTAAGTACATCATCATCTAATACATCATCTCTGTACTGCTAGAAAATATAGAGAAATGGGGCATAGCCGCCCAACAACTAACAGAGGCCTATCAAAAGATATAACGAGAATTGGGCACATCAACCCAATATCTAACAGAGGCCTATCAAAAGATATAGTGAGAAATATATCAGAAGAAGTTAATGGTGTTGATGTCTACATCATCTATCATGTCCACCTGATGTAACTCCTCTTGAGTCACTGGATCTCTGCCAAGAGTGATGTCAGGCCTATACAATGGAGGATCTGCACCGGCAAAACCATATGGGTCACCTGAAGTGCCAGCCCCTGATCTAGAAGTATCAAAAGTATCTACCTCGGAAGGATCTCTGCCCAAATACCGGATGAAAAAAATGTGTCCGGTCCAACTGTCGGGTCAAACTGTCAATCTAAGTCAAATGAGTAGGATCTCAGATGCAGAGCATCCAATCCATCATCATCACGGATCCAGGAACTATATCCCCCATGAAATGAGTGGCGCGGGTCTGGGCTCTGATGGTATGAAGGGACCACCAGCGGTAGAATACCTCCTGAGTAAACGGATCCTCTGACAAAGTAAAGCCGTCAACGCCCATTAATGGGATATAACTGACAGGTGACTGTGACATAGGCTAATAATGCCTGGCAGGAGGCAAGATCGGTACACGAATCTCTCCTGTAATACTCCTGATAGTACGTTCTCCCAAATAGAGCTTCTATCCTCTATCTGTGAAGAGAGGAATCCGACGGGTAGATATCACAAACTCAACACCAGTCAGGAACCCATCCTCGAAGCCAACTGTCAAATGTTCCCTAAAATTGGGAACCCAAGTGAAGGCATCAGCTGTCAATAACTCTAACTGTAGGCGACAATGGGTGAAACCCTCAACTACAGGAACCTCCACCAACGTGGAGTGATGCCATTGCCATCCCCCATGGATAGGTATCTGGACCTAACACACTAATGGGATGCAGACATGGGAGCCTCTCATAGGCTCAAAACTGCCAACACAAAGGAAAACATCTGCGGTCAGTCAACACTCTTAACCTTTATATGGGAAATCAAAAAAGAAATACTCATCAGCAGAAATGGGTAAAATCCTAGCCAAGTCTCTGTCAAGCCCTGCGAACGCACGCGCATTACCCTGAGGAAATAGGCGAAGGTATAAGCCCCAATCATACTCTCTAATACAGTCCACATCTCGTATGGCGCTAAACAAAGCGAATGAAACCGTGGAAGAGTTATCCACTATAAAGCAACCCTTGAGAATGACCAGGAACAATCACCGAAGAATGCGATCCCTAACTCTCACATCAGTGAGTATGGGCTCACTCAATGCCCCCTCATAACATCTACACTCAAAGGACCTGCACGGATTGTCCTGCCCTTGAGCACCTCAGCTAGGACTCCCAGCAAGGATCTAACGACAGTCAGGGTAATGTTCGCCATACAAGCACTGGCGACCCTCCAAATTCTATACCGGTGATAAACCGCCAATCCATCAACGTCATCATCACCTCGCTGTCCAACAAATGGAGAGATTGAGTCTGATGAAACCAGTGCTCAGATAACGCCCTGAGATAAACCAGGGACAACGACGGGGGAGGATGGAAAAGAACACGTCAAAGCCCCAGCCATGCACAATCTCTCGATACTCTGGATGAAGAGCCTGATAAAGAGAATGCATGCTGAACCAGTTCCTTCGAGGCTGCATAAAGCCGGGAACCTACATCTCAAAAGCAAATCAACATCAGAATCCTTACTCATCATCAATAGGAAAAAAGGAAGATCAAATCTAGCTTTTACCTCATTTTCATGAAAGTAGACCGAGGGGTGGCGACTCAAATCATAAAAAACCTTTAGAATCGTCACATTAATGCCTGGGAAATCACTGCAGGGAGCATGAGCAGTAGGAGCGAGAGCCGCAATCGGTACATCCTCCTCCTCATCCTCAACATTTGATACCTCAACCCGGATAGGATGGATCACTGCCTCCACCAAACGATGAGACTGTCTGACTTAACGGGGTCGAGGCACATCAGAAGCCCTCCTCTGTACACTTGAAGTGGTCCTGTGGGAACTACTTGGCTGATCCAGATCCATATATCTGGACACAAGTCTCCAAATCACCTCAGAAAGGGTGTGGTAAATTCTAACCTGCAGCTTTTCAAATTCATTTTATGACTATATGCATGCATGCATTACTTTAACATACGCCTACAGTAGAGTAAAAAATGCATGTCTATCTAATGTCTAGGCTCATGGAAATTTTTTTCCAGAGTCTCCTTTGTAAACAGGACTATCCACATTCACATAGGCATAACTAGGTGGCCATTCAGTAGCACACCAACCCAAAGTCATAAACATCCTATATGTATAAAAATATCAAAGTCATAATCTGTAAAGGTAACCTAATTACCAGGATTACTTTGCTTTACAACCTTTGCTCATTTGTCCTCAAATAGGATAAGAAATAGCAAAAAAAGGTGCCAATTTGACTGTCTCAAAAGTCAAATTTTTCACATCATTTTGTTCAGCATGGTTAAATACTAACATTTACTATGTTGAATATTTTTTATCAAGTCATATGAGCATGCATATTCACTACTACGTGTTTTGAAGCATTTCATGTGATAACTCATTTTCTAACGGAAAAAAACTGGAAAAGAAGACATGCATACGTTACCAGGATATTACAGAACACTTTTACGGTTACGAATTTTGAAGAAAGCAACCCAAACTCAGTAGATCTGAAAAAGAACTCTCGGATTCTCTATGTGGCGCAACTTAAAAATGACTTGTGAAAGGAAAACAACCTACAAGTACACTCACAGATAGCCGCAGGGTGTCTTAGGTGGGTCTTACCCCTCTGGATCGGTTCAATTTTAGTTGCAAAGGAGGTCTCACAAGCAGAAAAAGTCAAATCAGGAACAAAAAAATGCTACGCGATGGAGCGGAAAAGCCTGAAATCATAGTTTTCAAAGACCAAACTACGGGTCTACATATCATTCATTGGTATTCACCCAAACACAGGGTTCACAACACCGATGATCATAGTTATTGCAAACTACACTCGGCAATACCTCACAAAGGTCCGATGCCGTCAGTTCGAGGTCGTAACTCCAAAGAACCCTATCCTCAACATATATTTCATACAACTTCAGCCGTTAAAGAGCATTTTAACAAAGGTTAAGCAACATTAACATTATTTCAGCAGTTGGCAAGTAAATCTAGCGAAGCATCAGAGGTGGTTCAATGATCTTAGTCGTTGAAGCACATTTCAATGAAGGTCAAGAAACCTTGACATCATTCAGTCGTAGGCAAGTAAATCCAGCGAAGCATCAAAAGTCATCCGATGATCTCAACCATTGAAGCACATTTTAATGAAGGTCAAGTAACCTTGACATCATTCAGCCGTTGGCAAGTAAATCTAGCGAAGCGTCGAAAGTCATCCAATGATCTTAGCTATTGAAGCACATTTTAATGAAGGTCAAGCAACCTTGACATCATTCAGTTGTTGGCAAGTAAATCCAGTGAAGCATCGAAAGTTATTCGATGATCTCAGCCGTTGAAGCACACATCAACGAAGGTCAAGCAACCTTGGTGTTATTTCAGTCGTTGACAAGTAAATCCAACGAAGCATCGGAAGTTATCCGATTATATCAGCTGTTGATGTACATTTCAACGAAGGTCAAACAACCTTGACATCATCAGCCGTTGGCAATTAAACCCAACGAAGCATAAGATGCAATTCAGTGATGGTATCCGTGGAAGTAAATTTTAATGAGGGCCACGCAACCCTGACAACACGGACTGTTGGCAGAACTCCGACAGAGCATTAGAAAGACCTGGCGATACAAATCAGGGAAAACTATCCTCATCAACGAGGACTGATGATGGAATATGTTATACGAATCTTCATTAGATAGAGCATAAATCTCCATGATTCTCTTGTACATGAGAGGTGCATGTGGAAAGTCTGTACCAAGGATTAAGGACTTTGGTGATAACCCCAACGTCAACATCCTGGAAGTTCCTAAGATCTTTAGAGTACACATCCAGACAGTTCATCAGGGTCATCAGTGATAACTCCAGTCCCCATCAGAAGTCAAAAGAGCAAACAATCATCACATCCAATTGGAAAATGGTCCAATAAACCACATTCATCATACATTTGCATCATGCTGCATTACACTGCATCATGATTATCTTGTCACATTTCAAGTGTCTAGTATTATTTATGCAATCCATGCTAATACATTGCATGGATATGATAAAGAGGGGCATCTGTTGACACTTGAAATTTTTCATTCCTATTACTAACCTTGCAGGAGGGCAGAATCATCTTCCAAAGATAACCCTAGAAGCCAAATCCCTGAGATAACCCTGGGATACTCAGTTTTCCATCTCAAAGATAACCCTGAGATATTCATTTCTAGTCCCAGAGACAACCCCGAGAGATTCATTTCCATCTCGGAGACAACCCTGAGATACTCAGTTCCAGTCCCGGAGACGACCCCGGGATATTTAGTTTGTCATCTTAGAGACAACCCCGAGATACTCAGTTTCAGTCCTGGAGACAACCTCAGGACTTCTACTTCCAACCTCATAGACAACCCCTAGGAATGCAGTTTCAATTCTAGAGAAAACCCCGAAAGAGCTCGTTTTAATACCCATAAGTCAGCTTCAACCTCAAAGATAACCCCGATGCGCTCAGTTTTAACCCCGGAGATAACCCCGGGAGGTCAGGCATACCTTAGAGACAACCCTGAGGACATTTAGTACCTACAATAACCTAATCTTAGAGATAACCCTGAGCAGCAACTGCTAAATCAGCCCAGACCCAAAGATAACCCCGGTAAGGGGAAAAATCATCATTTTTTCACCTCAATCCTACATTTACGCCATATCAACAATATTTCAACCCACATTCTATACATAAGTGTCCTACAAGAACAATAGCTTAAATCCTGAGTGACTACTACGCAAGACAGTACACCGGATAGAATTTGAAGACCTGAAGATCTGGTTACGGACCCATCTTCTTAGCTTCGTACAACCTCTTATCCAATATCATTATGTAGCTCTCGACAACAACATTCTGGAAAGGTATTACACACCTCAATCAGATGCCCAGATTAAAAGTTATGAAGGTTCGAGCGGACAACGCGTTGCACGAGTGCACGTACTTCGAGACAATGGGCCCATGGAGCCCGAGGCATCCCGGGTAGTCGCGGATGGACCTGCGGCAGCCGTAGGTACACCTGCGACTCCCCCCTCTATAAATAGAGGGCTTGGGGTGGCCATTTTCAAGAGATAAAAGGTGAGGAATCTGTGTCCATTTTGCTTTGTACACACTTTAAACTGAGTGGTTTCTCTTTCTAAACATCTATGAGCTTGTGTTTTGCTATATTTTACCGGTGGAAACTGAGTATTCATTTATTTAAAGCTATCAAAAGTCTTCTTGGCAGCCCACTATAAGACATCTCACATTTCTTAAATCCTTTCTCCATTTTCATTCACACACAATTATTCACATTGAGAGTGGTGTTGTGTGTGTGTGCCTGGACCGTCGGTCCGTGGCTTTTATTGCTTTTATATATATATATATATACTACATATATATATATATATATATATACTCTCAAATTATTGATTGAGCCTAGATCGACATATCCGGTGCATTTACTACTTATATATATATATATATATATATATATACTCTCTAATTATCGATTGAGCCTGGATCGACATATCCGATACGTTTACCACTTTTATATATATTCTCGAATTATCGATTGAGTATATATATATATACTGTTGACTTATGTCATACTCCATCCTAAATGTTTTGATGATGACCATGTTATTTCTCTAATTATGCTCTATGAAATTTTAGGGAAAGATATGGCATTACAGGAACTTCAAGGAGGACAATACAAAGACAAGAAATCTTTGAAGCATGAAAGGCAAATTGAGTCCTAGGAAAAATATTTAAGATCTTAGCATTTATCACTTTCCAAAACAAATGCATTAGAGCATGTGCATCTCACATATTCACTAAGATCATGGAATCAAAAGTGTTGTAATCCATGCTTCATAAATTAAGGATTACATCTCGGGTAAAACCAAATATAGTACCATGGTAAGAATAAATGGTTGAATATACACATAATTATATATCCAAAGATTTTGTGTTAGGCAGATTTGCTATAATCATGGGATAATAGTAACTGGTTTACTGTGTGTTTCATGAATTAAGGAAACTACTTCTGGTCAATAAAATAAGGTAACTTAAATAACTGGTTAATCCTATACCATGAATCATGCGTCATAAAGGGAAGGTATTAGATCCTTTAAACCACGTGCTTGACATACTGATATGGTAATCTTTTTAGACGTGTTGTCTTTAAAGACTGCATAAGATAGAAATTGATTGCATAACATTTAATCCGGTAGTTGACATATAGCATATCTACATAAAACAAGGTGAGATAAAATCTAGAAGATATCACGTGGTGAGCACTCATCTTCTCTCTAATCACTATGCTTTATACTGATCATGATAGTGTCCTACGATTAATATACAACTGGAAGAGAGTCTTGATCATTGGCACAATATCTGGGTGTTACTCTAAGATTACGTAATTTGTTAATTTCGTCCCAAACGATCATATCACACATTAGGAATTAACAATGGTAATATCTTTGAGTTGCCTATAAAAGAATTGGTCAAATAATAAGAAAAGCCAAGAATTACATACTGAAATTGCTCACATATATACTACATAACTGTGATTCTTTCGATTACTGTTGACTACTATTGAAGAAGCTACTGCTGAGGTGATATTGTAGAAAATACTCTGGTAACAATTTTCTTGCATATCATTACATACTAGAGCCTTGCATTGGTGAGTGATATATTGCTTGATCATTAGACCTCTATTATGTATTTTATATTTTTCTATACAAATCAATCTCATCTAATTTATGATCCTACTTGGATTTGTGTATTATTACAATCAAGTTGGAAAGCATTGGTGCTTGAGGGTGAGTAGGTGCACAAGGAGCAAAGGTGCTCAAGTTGTTGGAACTTGTATTGTAATTGGAAATTTTTTAATAAAAGAGAGCCTCCAATACTAGTTGGTATTGGACGTGGATTAGGCTACTATTATAGAGGGTAGTAGTTGAACCACGTAAAAATTTCGGTGTTTGTGCGATTGCATTTTTGTGGTATATTATTCTGTTAACAATCCAGTTGCCTGCATTCTGTGTGACCCCGAATTTTATAAAATGACAGTATTTAATTTTCTTATAATTATTCTATTTATTAAATGGTTAAATTGATAAAAGGTTAAAGTTAAGGGTGATATGTGAATTTTTTTCAAAGTATGCAAGTTGTTATAAAATATTCGTTTGGCTGGAATATGAGTAGGACGGCGCAATCATTGGTGGACCCCACAACGGAAGTATTATCGTAGTAAGGAAATGACAAAATTATCTTTTTATAAAAATAACAGCAAAAGTGTTACCGTTAAAATTGTTGAACTACTCGGTAGTAAAAGTACAGTAATACGTGTGGTTGCATAGTAGCACACGGTATTGATTATTAATGCTTATGTGAGAAGTCACTCAGTTTTATTCAATTATTGTCATAATATGTTATATTATTAAATCAATAATTAAGACGGCAAAGTTATTCATATTATTATTTGCAATATTGACAATGTATAGAAGTTCTATCAAGGAGAGGTTTGGTCACCTAATTGCGCGCCAATAAGGAGAAATCCTTATCGGAAAGGCCCCTCTTTCTTGGGAACGACCTGGTTGTTAAATATTGCGAATTATAATAATAATGAATAAATATTATTAAAGAATCGAATTTGATTTCGGAGATGAATTTGGAGACGCGGACGTGATATTTGAGTCCGAAACAATAAAATTATTAAAAATAGACTATAAACACAAATTTTCGGGGTTGACTTTTTGGTCAAAAAGTCAATAGTTGACTTTTTCAAAAAAGTCAAACTTTAAATTTCAAAAATAAATTTTTTGATAAAAAATAGTTCCATTGTGTTGAGATTATTAGTGTTAGTAGAAATTGATATTTATTTCGATATTAATTGATGTCTAGAATTATATTGACCAATCGGGTAATTAACCGGATAAATGAGCATTTAATTACTATTAATTCACATGATTATAACTATTTTTTCACATGTGTGTACTATTGATTTACATTTTGTACTATTAGGGAATGTGGTGCAAGATTGATAATACTTGCATGACTAAGTTAAAAATGGAGGTACTATACTGTAATTCGTATTTTCACATGATTATAACTATTGATTCACATGATTGAACTATGGATTCACATTATTTACTATTAGGGGAGGTGGTGCAAGTTTGATAATACTTGTAGGACTAAATTAAAAATGAAGAAAAAGATGGAGGTATTATACTGTAATATTTCTAGCTCCAAAACGTGAAATTATTGAAACTATATTTTCTTATATATAGAAGCTTATTCTTCCTTCATTTCTCACCAATTCACTAAAACTATAGAGCAATTATTATATAGAGAAAGAAGAAGAGAAGTCTGCTACCTCACTATTCCAGTATCCAGTCTTCTTTTGAGGTAAGGGATATTATTATTATAGTAAGAGTTATTATTTCTTTCGTATTCATGAAGAGAGCTATTGTTATTCTATTTCTTATTATTCTGTTGGAATAACCTGTATACGCGGACTACCGTATACATGGTGAAATTCTTCTGTTATTCCATTCTTTATTATTCTGTTGGAATATCCTGTCTGTGCGGATTACGCATGACCTGGTTCCATTCTTTATTATTCTGCTGAAATATCCTGTCTGTGTGGATTACGCATGACCTGGTTCCATTCTTTATTATTCTATTGGAATATCCTGTCTGTGCGGATTACGCATGACCTGGTTTCATTCTTTATTTTTCTGTTGGAATAACATGTCTGTGTTGCCTATCGCAGGCCTGGTGAATTCTGTTGTTATTCCATTCTTTATTATTCTGTTGGAATAACTTGTTTATGCGGTCTATCGCATGCCTGGTGAATTCGTCTGTTATTCCATTTTTTTATTATTCTATTGGAATAACCTGTCTACGCAGACTACCACATGCATGGTGAAGTCTTCTGTTATTCCATTCTTTATTATTCTATTGGAATAACCTGTCTATGTGGATTACCACATGCATGGTGAATGATCCTTTGTATTCATTCCTTATTAAATTGTGAAAATGATCTGTCAAAGTGGATTACCGCATGGCGGACGAAAATCTATTTGCAGTTTCGTAATTTTCTGACCCTCAAAAATTCTGGAAAAATTTGAAATGATAGTTTGTTGAGTTTTCTAGATTGTGTCCAAAAATAGCGATTTTTGGATGTATAGATTAGGAGTTATCAATTTTATGGGAAAAAGACTATTTTAAAAGTAAATCCTTATAACTCCTTGTGGTTAACTCTAATATTGGTAAAATTTTTATTGGGAGTATATGTATATAACAGGAGTATACCCTGTAAAATTTTGGAATTTTTGGACAAATGTACAATTTATGATAAATGTCTAAATATTCGACAGTTTTGGCCATATGAAAAATAGTAAATAAATTTTAAAAATTCTGAGAAAAATATATGTTCAACATGGGACTATATTCTGTTAAATCCCAGAAAAGAAATATTTTTGGAACTGCTTTGGTATTTTTCATGAAAATTAACTAGTTATGAGTTAATGAATTAAATATGTTATGTGAAGTAAACAAATTGGAAAATAGGATTTCATGGGTTGGGGATCCTATATAGGGTATATACAGATTTTTGATGAGGGATTTGATCATTGTTGATGAAATCTTATGAGTATGGCATTTTTGAATGATTAAATGCATTATTTGGTAAAGTGTACACAATTGAAATAAATTATTTATAAGTTTAAGAAGTGATTAAAATATTGTTATTTTGACAACCCGAGAATTTAGACAATTTTACAAAATCTTAAATTATTAATTTAAGGTCAAATATTAGATCTAGATAGAAAATAAGTGTATGCGTTTGATGTTATTAGGATTGAATTTTGAGGATTTCAAAATTCTATGAAGGATTTAGGTGAATTATTCAGGATTAAGGATTTATGTGATTAAGTTCTGTGAAATTTGTTATGTATGTGTACAAAATGTTGTTAGGGGTCAAGGGTTGATCAGATAAAATTATATTTGTGTCAAACCCTAAGTATATATTAAGAACATCAATGTTCAGTTAGAAAACCCTAACGTCTGATAAGAGACTCTAAAAAAAATCGGTTCTGGAAACCCTAGTTTCAGTTCCGGGAGTCCGAAACCCTAATTCGGATATGAAAAACCCTAGATTGGGAATGCAATGCTATATATAAGGTTTAACGTTATTAATTATAAATTTATTAGGGAAAACCCTAATGAATTACTGAAAACCCTATTTGAGTATTAGAAAACCCTAATACCATATCTAAAAATCCTAATTTCAGATTTCGAATATTTGAAACCCTAATCTGGGAATATAACGGAGAATTATAATGCTCAAGTGATTTAAATTATAAGCTTAATAGGGTAAAACTTAATTATTTAGCAAACCCTAATTTCCAAAATTTGAACCCTAATTATTATGTCTGAAACCCTAAATCAGGATATTAAAACCCTAAGTGGGAAGCTTGAAGTTAAGTATAGAGTTCTATGTTATTAATTATAAGTATAATTAGGGATAACCCTAATTGATTAATTAGAAAGCCCTAATTTCTAATGTTGAAAACCCTAATGTATAATTAGAGAAAATCTAATTATTAATTTATAAAGTTTAATGTTAATTAGGAAGCCTTAACCCTAATTAGCAAGCTTGAATGTGATTAGTAAACTTTATTATAATTAGGGAACACTAATTATAATCTTCTATTTTAAAACCTAAGGGTTGTGACCAATTACCAAGTTATCATTCATTTTACAAGTCAAATGACCAAAGTACCCTTCTTGAATATTTTAATGGGATGGAGTGTAGATCTAGCCCTAGTATGTGGTTGGTGAACCACCCTAATTCTAGCCCTAGCCTAGCATGTGACTAAAAATCCATACAAATCAACAACATACAATGAATCAATTAGATATAAGAGACTAAAAGAGAAAAACAAAATCATAAAGCTTGTCATTTTCTCTCTAGCTTTCAACCTCTCTCTTCTCCACCACTCCATGTTCAGTTTTTAGAGAAAAACAAAAAGAAAGAGAGAAGGCATCCATGGGAGAGGAAGAAGGAAGAAAAAGAAATCAAGAGGATTAACACTAAAGGTATAAAATTTCCTAAACTCAAAACTCTAGCTAGTTTAATGTGTTTTGTTATGGTTGTTTTAGATCAAGTGTTTCACTTATGATTTTGAACCATATGAGGGTAGATCTACATAATATATGATATTTTATGTTTAGATCTTGCCATTTTTAGGGTTGATGAGCTTGAACAAAGAAGAAGAACCAAAACAGTTTTTAACTTAGAAAAAAAATAAATTTGGTGACTGCTGCCCCTAAACAAACAATTCGGGGTTAGCTAGAATACTCTAAAAATTCTGGGCTTTTGGTATGTTATAGTACACTCAATAAGCTTTCCATAGACTCCGGAACGGATTAATTCCGACTTCGGAGCAAAGAGTTATGACCGTTCAAAGTAGTCGCGTCAAAACTGTCAAACTAACTCGGGTCAGTCACTTACACGGAATTTCTGGAATACTTTGTTTAGAATTTGAAGATGGTCCAAGAACAAAAGTTGTAGTCCCGGAAGTTAGCTTCGCGTGGGCTCAAGAATCGCTCAAAAATATTTTAAAACGAAAGAGTTATGGTTGTTTTAGTACAATAGGGTCAAGCTAGAAAACTAAAACTGACCAGCCACTTCTGGACTGTTTTCTGTGACCAAAACAGAACCAAATATGGTGTTTGATAAATCAAAAATGTATTTTAAGAAAATACGAATCCAACGCCTCCGACGGAACTTAATTCCGAGTTGTACATTTCATTTTACAAGCGTTTCCGTAAAGGATGCCAAATCTGGAAATTTTGGGCGTGAGTGGCATTTTCGTAATTTAGTGAAATTGAATAATTATTAAAAATAATTCTTAAAACCATTAAATGGTTAGAAAAATTTATTACATACAATATTAAATATAATTAGATATTTAATTATTATTTAAGTAATATTAAATGATAATTAAGTAAGATTAGTGTTAATAAAATTATTATTTAATTATGATTAAATAATAACTAGAGATTAACAATTGATTAATTATTATTTTATTAATATTAAGTGATGATTAAAGAATGGTTAAGTAATGTTATGTAATAATAATGTAATTACCTAATTACATTAACGTAAAAGGTTATAATTATTTATTAATAAATAAAGACAAAGTAATAATTGATTATTCTTAACTGTAATAAGAAAGAATAATTAAAGATTTATTAGATGAATTAAATTTTTATTTAATTAATATTAAATAATAAATAAGAACAAAAATTAATTAATTATTCTTTAAATAATAATAAGGAATAATTAAAGACTAAGGAAGTAAATAAATTAATTATTTACTATTCAAGGATAAGAAATTATTAATAATAATTAAAGACAAACAATAATTTGATTATTCATTATCTAATTACCATTAAATAATGATTAGTACTAATTGGCTATTATTTATTAATTAAATAATAACTAAAGGTAATTAATTAATTACTATTTAATTAATATTTAAATGAAGGTATAGATTAATATTGTGATAATAAATTTATTTAATAATTGTATTAAATAAATTATGTAAAAAAATAGGTTTAATGCTTTAAAAATCATATAAAAATTATTTAAGTGTTATAAAAATATTTGAAGTTATAAAATATAACTTTTGATATTTTGGCATGAAAATATTAATATTTTAATATTTTTAACAATTATCGGATAATGGATTTAAGTGTTTAAAAATTATATAAATATGATTTTAAGGTATTGAAAATACTTTGTGATGTTATAATTATATTACAATATTATGTTATGATTTTTATTAATATTTAACATTTAATAAATATTAATGATCAAGGAATAATGTGGTATTTTTATTAATATCAGTTATTGATTAATGTTTTTAATTACTTTAAGAATATTTAAAGGAAATAATAATGTATTGAAAATACTTTGAGATATTATAAATATGATATAATATTATGACATGTAATTCATTAATGTTTAGTAATAAGTAAATATTAATGATTAAAGAATTATGTGGTATTTAATTCATTTAAATACATTATAAGTGATTGAAAAATTATGATAAATGATATTAATTATCTGGAAATTATTACAAGTCTATGAAAATTATTTTGACTGATAATATGATTATCTAAGATTATTGTTAATTGTTTAGGCAGAGTTTAATTGAACTTAAGTCGATATTGTCCGACTAGACCGTCGGGATGATAGAATTGTGTCTGTTTCAAGTCAGACTTAAATAGTTTGACCTGATACAAAGTTTTATATGTGTAATAGACTGATAGGATTATGTGGTAATGTGTTTAGGTTATTTTATAATGTGATGATATTATTCTAATATTTGGAGATCGGTATTATCTGTATTAGGTATTCGGATAAAGCTAAGTTATATTTCATATCGGTAATCAACGGAACAAGCAAGTTTGTTTTTCTTAACTCTACTAAGAGTACTTGTTTTATTCAGATATGTTTATGGTTAATCATTGCTGATTACCATGTAGAATTGTACTCTGTACATCTTGTATGTATAAGTCAGGTATGAAAGGCTGATCACCTTCATTACCAGTTGGTCCAGATATATATTGTTCATATGTAATACTTGTTCAGTCAAAAATTTGTTCATGCTAATTCATAACTACATTGTGAATTATAGCCAGCTTATTATTCAGACTCTTTCAATCATGATATATCCTTAAATTGTATTTAAACTTGCTGGGCAACTTTCATGCTCACCCTTGCTATATCATGATAAAACATTGCAGATTAAGGTGAATGCGTCGGATACAAGGAAAGTTAAAGACAATTCCAGCTTAAAGTTAATGTGCGCGATTAGTTTTGTAATAGTCTTGTATGATAATGATGTCATGTGTTAGATAAGTTATGAATTGTGTATAAGTTATGGTTACTCGACCTTGGGGATAGTGTTTAATGTTTAATGTATAAACAAATTATGTTTATATCTTCCGCAACAGTTATAGAAATAGCGAGCCGGATTCGCGGTGATTCGGGACCCGGATTCGGGGGCGCTACATTTGGTATCAGAGCTGTTGGTTATAAACCTAGGGTAGAGTTACCTTAGACTAATAACCGCAGTGTTTAGGATAAGATCTAACTTACATAGAGTTAGTGTGTCGGTAAGATTCAAAGACGAATCTCGGCGAGTTATAAAGAAACGGAGTTCCCTAACTTTGATAATAAAGGTGAACAGTAGTGATGAATAAATAGAGTCTAAAAGACTGAAAGTACAGGGATAAGAGATTGTAAAACAAAACGATCAAGATATAGAAATGAATCGTAATATATACGATGAGATCACCCCGTGATCTGATAAGGTTATGACAGCCAGAAAGAATCAATCTGATGATTGGAAAGTTACAGCAAGATGTTGTGTGTAAATTGTACTATGAAAACTCATGAAAGAGTTATGGATTATGAATACGAATTAAATGAAATTCGTATGGAAAAGGACTTGATAATAGGTGGGAATTTCAATTGAGGACTCGTGTTAGTAGTTGAGTTGTATGATTTCTTGTTATGGGTGGGGAATTGTACTTGTTGTAAAAACCACTTAGTTTCTGGCATTGATAATCATTGAAATGTTGTGTCGCGCTATTTGCTATATACGTGTTAAGAGGGTGATTCCTTTCTCATGTGTATAACAGATAGATAGGTCATAGGTAGAGAATATAGGTTTAAGTACAAGTTCTTAAAACTCATACTTATGTGACATTCTTGACTCATAGTTATATGAAATACTTATGAACCCCTCAGCGAATGGACGCCAAAGGTCTGACTAGGGTAAGTTCTTAAACTTATATGATTGTGGCAATTAATGAACTTATAAGTGTGGTTTTATGAACTGGGTATAGTTGTGTATGAAAGAAGTATTGAGGATTTCAGGAACAGATAGATTGTTAAGTAAATGATTATTAGTGAAGGTGTTAGGTTTTCCTAAACTCCTAGCTATGATAAACTTCGAAGTTTTGACATCAAGCTAAATACGCACTATGTGCCTTTTAAAAAAATGTAGACTCGTAACCATTTTTGAAACGGTTTAAAGTACAGTCTATGCTACTTATTTCAGCTAGACTCAAATGATTTGAAATATCAAAAAAAAATTATTTTTAATTATCACTCATGTACCATGTAACCTGGTGCAGAGATGATAAAAATGTGATGGAGTTGTAAATACATAAATACTTAGTGTGAATTTGACCTGAAGTCGTAGTTCCGCTATTGTATGATGTGTTATGACAAAGTCATACAATGATGGCATCCTCAAACGGACTGTTAATACAGTACGGCATCATGACGTCATTCTCGAAAATATTTTCAAAAATTTTAATTTGCCAACGGGGTTTGGCTACACCTAAATAATTCGATTGACTTGAATTATTGATATGAGTCTATGCTCTTTGATTCTGCTAGACTAATGTTATGAAAACTCTAAAGTGTTCATTGAAAGAATTTTCCTGAACCAAATTGTTTTGGTGCGGAATCCTATGATAAGACTGAGGTGAACGATATTGTTTGGATAAATAATCCAATCTAGTAGCGTAAATAATCGCTAAAAATAATTAATACGTTATGCATGACGTAAGAGTACGATGCGCTAATCACCTAAAGTACTAGTAATGGTAGTTTACCTTCTTTGTGATTGCAAACATACCAAGTAATGTACAGTTTTGCGGTATAAATACCGTTAAATCTATGTATTCATGGTCTATATGACCCCTCAGCACAATTTGAAACCTTTTACTCTTGTGAGTGGTTAATTGGGTAGTATGTGATATGTGCGAATGGTGTAAGGTGTACGGTGTAAGGTGTAAGGTGAATTTCGGGGACGAAATTCTTATAAGGAGGGGTGAATGTGACAACCCGAGAATTTAGACAATTTTATAAAATCTTAAATGATTAATTTAAGGTCAAATATTAGATCTAGATAGAATATAAGTGTATGTGTTTGATGTTATTAGGATTGAATTTTGAGGATTTCAAAATTCTGTGAAGGATTTAGGTGAATTATTCAGGATTAAGGATTTATGTGATTAAGTTATGTGAAATTTGTTATGTATGTGTACAAAATGTTTTTAGGGGTCAAGGGTTGATCAGATAAAATTATATTTGTGTCAAACCCTAAGTATATATTAAGAACATCAATGTTCAGTTAGAAAACCCTAACGTCTGATAAGAGACTCTAAAAAAAAATCGGTTCTGCAAACCCTAGTTTCAGTTCCGGGAGTCCGAAGCCCTAATTCGGATATGAAAAACCCTAGATTGGGAATGCAATGCTATATATAAGGTTTAACGTTATTAATTATAAATTTATTAGGGAAAACCCTAATGAATTACTGTAAACCCTATTTGAGTATTAGAAAACCCTAATACCATATCTAAAAATCCTAATTTCAGATTTTGAATATTTGAAACCCTAATCTGGGAATATAACGGAGAATTATAATGCTCAAGTGATTTAAATTATAAGCTTAATAGGGTAAAACTTAATTATTTAGCAAACCCTAATTTCCAAAATTTGAACCCTAATTATTATGTCTGAAACCCTAAATCAGGATATTAAAACCCTAAGTGGGAAGCTTGAAGTTAAGTATAGAGTTCTATGTTATTAATTATAAGTATAATTAGGGATAACCCTAATTGATTAATTAGAAAGCCCTAATTTCTAATGTTGAAAACCCTAATGTATAATTAGAGAAAATCTAATTATTAATTTATAAAGTTTAATGTTAATTAGGAAGCCTTAACCCTAATTAGCAAGCTTGAATGTGATTAGTAAACTTTATTATAATTAGAGAACACTAATTATAATCTTCTATTTTAAAACCTAAGGGTTGTGACCAATTACCAAGTTACCATTCATTTTACAAGTCAAATGACCAAAGTACCCTTCTTGAATATTTTAATGGGATGGAGTGTAGATCTAGCCCTAGTATGTGGTTGGTGAACCACCCTAATTCTAGCCTAGCCTAGCATGTGACTAAAAATCCATACAAATCAACAACATACAATGAATCAATTAGATATAAGAGACTAAAAGAGAAAAACAAAATCATAAAGCTTGTCATTTTCTCTCTAGCTTTCAACCTCTCTCTTCTCCACCACTCCATGTTCAGTTTTTAGAGAAAAACAAAAAGAAAGAGAGAAGGCATCCATGGGAGAGGAAGAAGGAAGAAAAAGAAATCAAGAGGATTAACACTAAAGGTATAAAATTTCCTAAACTCAAAACTCTAGCTAGTTTAATGTGTTTTGTTATGGTTGTTTTAGATCAAGTGTTTCACTTATGATTTTGAACCATATGAGGGTAGATCTACATAATATATGATATTTTAAGGTTAGATCTTGCCATTTTTAGGGTTGATGAGCTTGAACAAAGAAGAAGAACCAAAACAGTTTTTAACTTAGAAAATAAATAAATTTGGTGACTGCTGCCCCTAAACAAAAAATTCGGGGTTAGCTAGAATACTCTAAAAATTCTGGGCTTTTGGTATGTTATAGTACACTCAATAAGATTTCCATAGACTCCGGAACGGATTAATTCCGACTTCGGAGCAAAGAGTTATGACCGTTCAAAGTAGTCGCGTCAAAACTGTCAAACTAACTCGGGTCAGTCACTTACACGGAATTTCTGGAATTGTTTGTTTAGAATTTGAAGATGGTCCAAGAACAAAAGTTGTAGTCCCGGAAGTTAGCTTCGCGTGGGCTCAAGAATCGCTCAAAAATATTTTAAAACGAAAGAGTTATGGTTGTTTTAGTACAATAGGGTCAAGCTAGAAAACTAAAACTGACCAGCCACTTCTGGACTGTTTTCTGTGACCAAAACAGAACCAAATATGGTGTTTGATAAATCAAAAATGTATTTTAAGAAAATACGAATCCAACGCCTCCGACGGAACTTAATTCCGAGTTGTACATTTCATTTTACAAGCGTTTCCGTAAAGGATGCCAAATCTGGAAATTTTGGGCGTGAGTGGCATTTTCGTAATTTAGTGAAATTGAATAATTATTAAAAATAATTCTTAAAACCATTAAATGGTTAGAAAAATTTATTACATACAATATTAAATATAATTAGATATTTAATTATTATTTAAGTAATATTAAATGATAATTAAGTAAGATTAGTGTTAATAAAATTATTATTTAATTATGATTAAATAATAACTAGAGATTAACAATTGATTAATTATTATTTTATTAATATTAAGTGATGATTAAAGAATGGTTAAGTAATGTTATGTAATAATAATGTAATTACCTAATTACATTAACGTAAAAGGTTATAATTATTTATTAATAAATAAAGACTAAGTAATAATTGATTATTCTTAACTGTAATAAGAAAGAATAATTAAAGATTTATTAGATGAATTAAATTTTTGTTTAATTAATATTAAATAATAAATAAGAACTAAAATTAATTAATTATTCTTTAAATAATAATAAGGAATAATTAAAGACTAAGGAAGTAAATAAATTAATTATTTACTATTCAAGGATAAGAAATTATTAATAATAATTAAAGACAAACAATAATTTGATTATTCATTATCTAATTACCATTAAATAATGATTAGTACTAATTGGCTATTATTTATTAATTAAATAATAACTAAAGGTAATTAATTAATTACTATTTAATTAATATTTAAATGAAGGTATAGATTAATATTGTGACAATAAATTTATTTAATAATTGTATTAAATAAATTATGTAAAAAAAATAGGTTTAATGCTTTAAAAATCATATAAAAATTATTTAAGTGTTATAAAAATATTTGAAGTTATAAAATATAACTTTTGATATTTTGGCATGAAAATATTAATATTTTAATATTTTTAACAATTATCGGATAATGGATTTAAGTGTTTAAAAATCATATAAATATGATTTTAAGGTATTGAAAATACTTTGTGATGTTATAATTATATTACAATATTATGTTATGATTTTTATTAATATTTAACATTTAATAAATATTAATGATCAAGGAATAATGTGGTATTTTTATTAATATCAGTTATTGATTAATGTTTTTAATTACTTTAAGAATATTTAAAGGAAATAATAATGTATTGAAAATACTTTGAGATATTATAAATATGATATAATATTATGACATGTAATTCATTAATGTTTAGTAATAAGTAAATATTAATGATTAAAGAATTATGTGGTATTTAATTCATTTAAATACATTATAAGTGATTGAAAAATTATGATAAATGATATTAATTATCTGGAAATTATTACAAGTCTATGAAAATTGTTTTGACTGATAATATGATTATCTAAGATTATTGTTAATTGTTTAGGCAGAGTTTAATTGAACTTAACTCGATATTGTCCGACTAGACCGTCGGGATGATAGAATTGTGTCGGTTTCAAGTCAGACTGAAATAGTTTGACTTGATACAAAGTTTTATATGTGTAATAGACTGATAGGATTATGTGGTAATGTGTTTAGGTTATTTTATAATGTGATGATATTATTCTAATATTTGGAGATCGGTATTATCTGTATTATGTCTTCGGATAAAGCTAAGTTATATTTCATATCGGTAATCAACGGAACAAGCAAGTTTGTTTTTCTTAACTCTACTAAGAGTACTTGTTTTATTCAGATATGTTTATGGTTAATCATTGCTGATTACCATGTAGAATTGTACTCTGTACATCTTGTATGTATAAGTCAGGTATGAAAGGCTGATCACCTTCATTACCAGTTGGTCCAGATATATATTGTTCATATGTAATACTTGTTCAGTCAAAAATTTGTTCATGCTAATTCATAACTACATTGTGAATTATAACCAGCTTATTATTCAGACTCTTTCAATCATGATATATCCTTAAATTGTATTTAAACTTGCTGGGCAACTTTCATGCTCACCCTTGCTATATCATGATAAAACATTGCAGATTAAGGTGAATGCGTCGGATACAAGGAAAGTTAAAGACAATTCCAGCTTAAAGTTAATGTGCGCGATTAGTTTTGTAATAGTCTTGTATGATAATGATGTCATGTGTTAGATAAGTTATGAATTGTGTATAAGTTATGGTTACTCGACCTTGGGGATAGTGTTTAATGTTTAATGTATAAACAAATTATGTTTATATCTTCCGCAACAGTTATAGAAATAGCGAACCGGATTCGCGGTGATTCGAGACCCGGATTCGGGGGCGCTACAGTTATAATATTAATAATATTAGATTATGAATTTATTAAGTGATTAATAATATTTGGATAAAATTAAAGTCTTTAATATTTATCCTTGTTTTCGTTTGATTAATGCTTATATCATTGTCATCATCCTCGTGCTTATATTGTGATGAAAGTCATCTTTGACTTACGTGCAAAGATGGACTGTTGATTATTGATTTTACAACTATATATCTTTGGCTTATGTGCAAAGATGGACTGTTGATTATTGGTTTTACAGTTGTATATCTTTCGCTTACGTGCAAGGATGGACTGTTGATTATTGGTTTTACAGTTGTATATCTTTGGCTTACGTGCAAAGATGAACTATTAATTGATGAGTATCTTTGTCTTATATGCATAAATGAACTGTTTATTGGTATGATTATGCCCAGTGATCATTCGGTATAATCATGACTCGTAATGTTATAGATGATGTGGTAAAAGTCCTCATTGGCCCGTAGTGCATTGATGGACAATTATTGGTATGATTATAACCAGGGAATATTCGGTATAATCATGACCATTGATGATTACATGAATATCATTGGTTGTAGTGCAGGGATGATTCGATGATGTGGATTATTTATTAAGCTGAGTCTCAGCAATAAAATATTGATTATACACTTTTAATTCGTAAAAGATAGTAGATATCATGCTCTACTTGACTCTTCTAAAATACAGTTGTACGTCTTTGGTCTGTAGTGCAAAGATGAATTGTTAATGAATATCTTTGGACGTAGTGCAAAGATGAATTTATTAGTATGATTATGAGAAAGAATTTTGATTTGGTATAACCATGATTTTTTATGTTTCAGGTGAAGATAGGTGATGAAAATTATCTTTGTTTTGGGTGCGAAGAGGAAGTTAGAATCACAATTATGGTTATGAGTTATTCATATTATTGTGAACATGAATTGTTGATTGATGTTACAGGAATAAAACATTATTGGTGGACTTTTAACATGGAGAAGATAATAGATCTGATGGTCTATTTGACTCTTCTAATGGATTGCTCGTTCCGCTGCAACTATGGTTGAAAAATTTTATCATCTACCATATGTTCTAAATCTCTGATTTATTACTGATGAAGGCTATTGATGATGTAAATTATCTTTAGTCATAATATTCTTTACTAGGGCTAGTTGTGCTCACCCTTTTTGCTTCATAATTTCTTTCAGGTAATAAGAGTGTAGCTGGGTCGAGCGGGGATACCAGGGGAATTGAACAGTGGTCTATAGCTATTGAGGTTCTCCCTAAATAGTATGGAAATAATTTTGTTGAGAACTTTAGATAAGTGTGTCGTATTGTATATGTCCATTTGATATTTAATTTTGGTGAACCGAATAGTGTGAGGTGAACCCAACTTTGGAAGGGTGTTTTATCACTATCATGCAATATGTTTAATGACATACAACCTTGTGTTATCATAAGAAAGGGTTGTGCACATCCACTTGCTGAGTATATCTATGAGCACTACCTATATGATCATGGAGTTTATTTGAAATATAATTTTCAATTGGAGAAAACGGAGATAATTATATGTCAAGAGAAGATTCACCATTGGAAAGAAGATGAAAGCAATCTTCTTGTTTTTCTTTGGGGACTATTGGGTCAACCAAAGATAATTCTGTGGACAAATGATATCTATCATAACCTAGACACATGGCCTCCCATGTACGAAGGTTTCTTTGAGCACTTCCCAAAGATTTTAATTTCTAAAACAGTTTTTGACTGTACTTTTATGTAAAGTACCATTGTAAGGTTGTGGTCGAGGCACCGTGAGAGTTACATACATTTGTATTAAAACTCACAGTTTAACTGTGGTCATATTCTGCACGATAGTTCAACAGTTGTATAAATAAAGCTTATATTTGATTTTTATAGTATAATATCTAGCGACTCGGAATTGGTCGTGTGTACCTATTTTGGGGGCGTCACACATTCAATATCCACAAATATTATCAAACTAATTTAGTAAATTGTTTTTGTCATAATCACAGTTTGAAATATGTTAAGTCTCGAATCTACACATCTTGGAAAGTATAACAAAGATTCAACATTTTATCTTAAAAAGTTGATAAAGATATAGAATTCAGCTTGCTGCATTATATATTCAAGGAAATTTTTAGTTGATCAAAAATTGGACAAAGTTTGCACTTACACTTATTCAACCCCCCTTCTAAGTGTGCATACTTAAATTTAATTTGGTATCAGATGCTTGGCTCTACTTATCTTGGTCTTAAAGGTGACTTGTAGGGAAAGATTCTGACATGGCATAATTTGGAAACGCTCATCAAGAAGGACAATCAACAAACTGACCCCCATTACTCTTTGGGACAGAGAACTACAATATCTGGAAGTTCCGAATGAGGATATATCTTAAGCGAGACCCATGGGAATGGTGGGTGGTAGAAAATGGACCAGAGATCCCAAGGAAAGATGATGGAACTCTGAAAACTCTACTTGAGATGGACTCAATCGAAACCTACATGGTCTCATACGACTCAAAGGCAATGAACACCCTTCTTAGCGGTATGTTGCAATCCAAAATAGATAAAGTCTCTTCATGCAACACAACTAAGGAGATATGGGATACTCTGGTGGTGAGTCATGAAGGAACCTCCAAAGTACGAAAATTTAAGCTAAGCATGCTCATGCATGACTATGAAATGTTCAAGCTGGAAAAAGACGAAACAATTAAAATGACTCAAGCACGATTCCTAGTGCTCATAAATTCATTAAAGTTGCTCAAAAAGTCAATTCCACAAAGTGAAATCAATCGTAAGCTACTTTGGGCTATGCCCAAAAGGTTTGCATCCAAAATTACTACTCTTCAAGATTCTATCAATATCTATTCTATGGATACCTTTACACTCTTTGGTGAACTAGAAGAATATGAATACCAATTAAAAAGATATGATGAAGAGGAAGAAGTTCCTCGAAAGAAGGTGCTAGCTCTAAATGAAGGAATTGAGGAGGAACTTGAAAATAACACGAATGATGAAATAGCCATGATCTCAAGGAGACTTAAGGGACTACTTTAGAGAAAAAATAAAATGAAGAATGCATTCAATTCAAACAAACTCAAAGCCAAACAAATCGAAGAAGCCTATTTCGAATGTGGACGACCAGGTCACTTCAAGAAGGACTACTTCCAGCTCAAAAACAAAGGAAAGCAAGGCAATAAAGAGTTTAAAAAGAATAAAGCCTTCTTAACGTGGAGTGACGATGAAGATCCGAAGTGGAGATAGATGCAAATGATGAACTGGCTCAAATATGCTTCATAGGACTTAAAGGTGAATCTAGTGAGATATCTTTTTCTGATGTTATTATTTTGAAACAAGAAAATGAGAAGCTAAAAGAAAAAATATGTACTTACAAGATCTAGGAAACACTCTAATGGGCGAAGTTGAAGCACTAATAGATGAAAAGAAAGAATTAGAAAAATTAACACACACAAATGAAGAAAAAGCATTAGCTGCTAAAAATGATTATTTAGATAATTACAATAAAATACTTTTCCACAAAGTAAAATAGTTAAATGATGAAGTTGAAAAATTGAAAACTGAAATAAAAATGAGAGATGTATGCATTGATGCATTTGGTGATGAATCTTGTAATAAAACACCTCCAACTAATAAACTTCAAAAGGAAATAGAATCATTAAAAAACTCTCTAGCTAAATATGTTCATGGTGAAGAAAATCTAAATGTCATGTTAGGGAAACAAAGACCCAGTTACGATAAACAAGGCATTGGTTATAATCCAGTATATAGAAAAGAAGTTGAACTGCTTAAATCTAAATCATCATTTAAATTAAATTACTTTACTCCTTTCACGACTTACAAAAATTGTGGCACTAAAGGGCATCTAGAGATAAATTGTTTAAGAAAGAAAAATAATAGCCGAAGTAAAGCAGTATAGATAAAGAAAAGTGACTCGATTTCAACTAACATAAATGAACCCAAAAAGATATGGGTACCAAAAAGATAAATTGTATCTTTCCGAAATAGGTATGTTTCAAAAGCAAAAGTATCCTCTCAAAAGTGGATTCTTGATAGTGGATGTTCACGCCACATGACGGGTGACAAATCTAAGTTTGTGGAGCTAGATATCAAAAAGAAACATGGAACTATCACGTTTGGTGATAACCGGTCATGTGAAATAATTGGAAAAGGTAAAATCGGTAACGGTAAGGTTAATATTAATAATGTTCATCTGGTAAATGGCTTAGAATTTAACTTAATCAGTGTGAGTTAATTAATGGATAATGGACATCAAGTGAATTTTGAAAGAGAAAAATGTATAATTTCACATGGTACTAACAATACAATTTTAGTTGCCCAAAGAGAAGGAAATATATACACTCTTGATTTTAAGCAACAAGAGGAAGAACTATGTTTGGTTACAATTCAAGATGAAGAAAATCTATGGCATAGAAGAATGGGACATGCACATATGGACCTAATCAAAAAGTTATCATCAAAGAACTTAGTGAAAGGACTACCCAAAATAAATTTTGTGAAGAAATGTATATGTGAGCCATGTCAACTTGGAAAACAAGTACGTACATTATTCACAGCCAAGAACATGGTATCAACTTCTTCTCCCTTATAATTATTACATCTTGATTTATTTGGACCCGAAAGGCATGCTAGTCTAAATGGTAAATTTTATGCTTTTGTGATAGTTGATGATTTCTATAGATACACATGGGTACTATTTCTTAGAACTAAAGATGAGGCATTTAAAGAATTTGAAAAGTTAATTAGAAACTTGGAAACAAAATATAGTCTCAATCTTATAAAAATTTGAAGTGACCATGGTACTGAGTTTCAAAAAGATTTCATTATATTCTGTAATCAAAAAGGAATTACTCATGAGTTCTCAGCACCTAGAACTCCCCAACAAAATGGAGTGGTTGAAAGGAAGAATCGAACATTACAAGAAACAGCTAGAACCTTAATCCAAGAAATTAAACTTCCAAAGAAATTTTGGGCCGAAGCTGTAAACACATCATGTTATGTTCTAAATAGAGTGTTAATCCGACCAATTATTTTGAAGACACCATATGAATTATTAAATAATCGTCTTCCTAATATAAGCCACTTCAAAGTTTTTGGATCTAAATGTTTTATTCTTAACACTAGTGAAAATTTGGGTAAGTTTGATGCTAGATCATACGAGGGAATATTCATTGGCTACTCTCAAAACAATAAAGCATATCGCATTTATAATGTGCAAAAGATGTGCATCGAAGAATCTATACATATCAAATTTAATGAAACTAACAATGATATTCCAAAAGAAAGAGAAGATGATGCAGGAAATTTAGAGACAACTACTGATCCAGCCTATCACATAAAACAAAACAGCAAGACAAAGGAATCTAACCATCAAGCTGGATTGGAAGAGCAGTAGGACAAGGAACTTATCCAGCAAGCTGCACTACAAAAAAATGGGGCTTCAGCAACAACCGATTTTCGTTGCTAAAGGTGCCAAATTTCGTTGCAAAAGGGTTTTGGCAACGACTTTACTGTCGTTGCGTCTTTCATTGCGGAATGAGCGTTGCTAATTATTCCGCAACAAATGTATTTATTCGTTGCCAAAAGTAATACATTTTGCAACGAAATTTGGCTTTCGTACAGAGACATCGATCATGTGACACCCCCAAATCCGGGTTACCTGACTCCCGAGTTTGGTGTTCACGATCCACAATATAAATAACATTTAACTACCCATAATATATGTAGATAGTATCTTACATAAGTTTTTATCAGAGTTTCATAATACATCACCCAGGTTTTCTAACCTTAACTTTACAAACATACCCTTTGGATATACAAAAAGGGTTTACAATACAACATATTAAATATGCTAATCATAATTAATTTATTACAACGCCTTTGCCTTTATCCTTCACAGCACCTCCTGCCACTTCGTCCCTAGCTGAAAAGTTTATTTAGCAAGGGTGAGCAACTAATTTTCCCCGCAAGTTAATACATACATTAAATGTATAAGAATTCAAAACAACAGACTATCTATTTTGATAGAATGAAACCAAAGTTCGGGGAACTTTGAAATAGCTGAACAAATCGTTATTCAATAACAAGTTTTCTCGTATTCTATACAACATAATAATTCATTAATGAAAGAGTACAACGCTTTCAAAGTTTCTACGGTATTCTAGTGAATAATCTAGAATCAATTTTACGAATGAAATATTTCTCGAGATTTATACTGAGTGATCACACAAGATCTTGAACTTTATTTTCTCAGGTAGATATCAAAGATTTACTTTGATAAATACTCAGGTGTATCAGATAACCATAAAGATTAAATCATACCCCTCTGCAAGTACTCAGAGCCGGCCAACTCTTTGTACCCTATATTATGCATAATACTCAAAACGCGCGCAAAGGTCGAATTCACGACCAACAAAATGTTCCCTTTATATAAAATGTTGTTCTTCTCAGTCTTGGAATCAAAAGTTTGATTTTACAACGAAATACTGGGATTTCAAATTCTATTTGCTTCTCTTCTCAAACCTAACAAGTTTTTTACCAATGTTTGTCTAACCTAGAATAATTGGCTAAGACATTTCTCAACATAATTCGACAATAAACAGGAATTATATGTACTGTCAATTCTAATTTCTACAGATATGAATATCCAACAATAGTAATTCTACGAATATATATTTTCTAATAATAATTTAATTTCAACAATAAATCCCTGGACGTGGTATAATTAGCAATAATTATCCACCAATAATAATTGAATGAAATAACTCAAGGTTGAGTTAGGGAACTTGCCTCTTCCGCTAATTACAGCTGCACAAAATACTTATCTGCTTTCGAAATACCTATAATCAATAATATCGGTCTAACAATTAGCAC
Organism: Panax japonicus; assembly: GCA_020205505.1. Taxonomy (NCBI): domain Eukaryota; kingdom Viridiplantae; phylum Streptophyta; class Magnoliopsida; order Apiales; family Araliaceae; genus Panax; species Panax japonicus. Next base: position 63,865,996 of record CM035093.1, read on the forward strand.
AATAATCCACATAACACACAACACTGTAGTTCACAGTCTAACTTCTCCTAGACACATTACCACATAGCCACAACAGTGTTTATAACCTATATAAACACTTAACAAATCAAACTAGTTCAGTCTGGTTGGACTTCGGTCCATTCTCAGTGTTCTGGTCACCCTATTCGACAATTAACACATTTATCTGTCAATTAAACTCGGTCTCTAAGCTTCAATAATAATTTAGATAAGTCAATTATCATTAATAATATTTTTTCGGAAGCTTTTAATAATTATCAAACAATTATTATAATTTATAATAATTTTTCAAACACTTAAATCATTTTTAAATGATTTAATTATCAAATAATCTTATCATTATTAATATTTAATAATATCAACATGTTAATAACATACATTCCAAAATATTAAAGTTATCATCAATAACTTAAAATATTTTTAAATAATCAACATTATACTTAAATGATTTTTAAAATAATTAAAATCATTTTTAAATCATCACCATTAATATATAAATATTAATGAAATTATTATCCAAATATTAAAAGTCATTAATTATAACTTAAAATATTTTTAAACCATTTTTCTCATTTTTAAATGATTTTTAAATCAATAAAATCCTTTTTAATTCATTTATTTAATATAACAATTAAATAAATCAAACATCATTAATATTAATTTATTAATGAAAATTCTCCAAAAATATTGAAAATTATATTTTATAATTTAAAATATTTTCTAACACTTTATTCTCAATTAAAATGATTTTTAAATTATTTAAAATCATTTTTATCTTATTTATTTAATTTAATAATCAAATAAATCTAATATCAATTATATTAAATTATTAATGAAAATTCTCCAAAAATATTAAAAGTTACGTTTTATAACTCAAAATATTTTTAAATACATTATTCTTATTTAAAATGATTTTTCATAATATTAAATCATTTTTCTCTAATTTATTTAATACACTAATTAAATAAATTAAATACCTTTAATATTCAAATAATTATAAATATTAAAGAAAAATATTCCAATTGGTCAAAAATTATTTTTCATAATTTAAAATAATTTTTAAAATCATTTTTGGTAATTTTTAGAATTTATTTCTAATTTTTAATTAATTACCGGAAATTCTGAAATTAAAAAATTAAATAAACCGTCGCTAAAGCCCTTTAGCGGCACAAAGCGTCGCTGTTGGTGTTCTTGAGCTCAAGAACACTGACAGCCGGCAGCTTCAAGGTGCTACTTTGACTGCCTTTAATTTTCAGCCAAAATGGTTTCCGGACTTGTTTGAAGTGTGATCGTGTAGCCAAAATGTAATACTACAACACACAACCAACATCTTGATCAAACCATAACACATCAACGCGATCTGGACTTGCAAAAAGCATGTCAGACCATACCTGGGTTTCTTCAGAAACCCAGAACATCAACCGGTCACTTTTCAACCTATTTTAATCCATGTTCTGGTCGTGTTTTATGTGATTTAAAGGTTTACCATTATAGACCGTATGTCATAGAACACTCACAAAGCAACACATTAGTTTAACAACAACAGATCTACAAGATACAATCTGGTCAAACTCTGACAAAAACCGTGTTCATGCGTTTTCTGGAAATTCCAGAAAACATACATTCATGCCGAGTAGGCTACTTTGACCGCTTTCTAAATTCTCTCTGTTGATCAAATACATGATATAAAGCCATTAATCTACAATCACGATAACATACTACACATTTATGATAACAACCATAACAAAACGTACAAAACGTGACAGATCAAGTAATTTGAAAACGTTGTCAGACACAGGATTCTCACTTTTTGGGTTACGCAGAAAGTCACTCGGTCAATCCCAGTCAACGGGTTTTGATCGTTAATAACTCCCGATCCAGACATCATTTAGCAGTAATACCAACTACAGATTAAAGACCTCCTACCAGGCTACCAATCCAAAACATAAAACAAGAAAAATCAAAAACAGACACGGATCTATGGTACCTGACATTAGCTTGTCAGACCACAGATAGTGTTCTTGACAGTTTTTGAAAAACATCATTTTAAAGCCATTTGATGTTATGGATCCGTGTTATATCAACATAGATCATCATTAAACATCATCTAGCAAAGATTTAAACACATAAACACGAAATTTTTCCAAGCAACAAAGATCAAAAATTAAAATAGGGTTATACCTTTCTTGCCCAAATTTTGATCTTGATTCTCCAATATGTTTATGGTTGATCTAAGGAAAGTATTTGGGACTAATCTACTAAGCAAATTCGGAGGTTTTAGATAGAGAGAGTTGGTGAGAGCAAATGAGAAAAATGACAATTTTTCTAGACTTTCTCTCTCTTGAATCTTATATAGTGCTTGATGTTGCTTGATCTGATCTTGCTGGCACATGGAGCTGATTTGCTGAGATTTTTAAGGCCACAAAGTCAATGGAGTTGGTCACCAAATAAAGTTGTTGGACAATTTTGCAAGTTACTAATAAAAATCCCATAAAGGGCATTTTTGACATTAGCAATATAAATTAAATGGTAAACATGGAATTTGTACAAATCCTTAGGGTTTGGGGCTTGGATTAGGGTTTAAGATTAGAACCCTTTAGGTATTAAAAATTCTAGTTCCCACAATTTTCAAATTTAGGGTTTAATAGAAAAATAAATTTTCTAAAATAAAATTAGGGTTTCTAAAATAGAAATTTAACTTACAAAAATATAATTAGTGTTTTCTAATCATATTTAAGTTTAACAAACACTTTAGGCATGCTAATAAAAATTAGGGTTGCCTAATTAGGGTTTACAATTCTCGGTTTTGAAATTAGGGTTTTTCGGCGTACAATTAGGGTTTTAATTGTACAATTTATTTTCTAAATTTAAGATTAGGGTTTTAAGTCCCTTATTAAGGTTTATTAATTATAAACCCAATCCAGTCAATTATTGGTCAACATTTCTAAACCGTACAAACACATAATCAACAATACAATTATTTTAATTGTATTTTCTATCGAAACCCTATCCGAAAATTAGGGTTAGGGTTTTCTAAAGTTATTAAGCACAACTCTACTCTAAATTTATTAGTCAATACACAAATTGACTTTCTCGAGACTCGTATCACAAATACTTGTCACAAAATTGATAATTAATATTAATATTAATATTAATTAAAAAAAAATTATTCGCAAATTTTGGATTATTCGAAATCCTGGGTTATCACAGATCCTTTAGCAACAAAATGTATTGTTGCAAAATAATTAAAATTTCGTTGCTAAAAAGCCCATTTCGTTGCAAAAGCCTGCTAATTGGCAACAAAATGAACTCTTTTTTTTGCAACGACCATGCATTTTTGTTGCAATTAACACCATTTTGCAACGACATTTTTCGTTGCAGTAAATTATGAAAATTGTTGCCTAAGCTTGCTTTCGTTGCGGAATGTAAAATTTTTAGCAACAATTTTTATTGCTGATTATATTATTTAGCAACGACATTATGCTGAATCAGCAACGAGAATGTTTGTTGCTGGTTATTTTTCAATAGCAACGAAAGTCATCGATTATCAAAGACATTATTTGTTATCGTTTCTTTATATGTGCAATGAAAGTTGATATGATTTGCAACGATAAAAAATGTTACCTTTTATTTTAGTATTAGCAACAATATCATCTTCGTTATTATTAGGTTAATTTTTCGTTGCCAAATATAAAGTTTTTAATGCCATTAACAACGAAAATTTGTTACTAAATGTATAAAAAATTGTTGCTATATTAAAACTTGTTCAATCATTTGGTAACGAATTATATTGTTGCCAAATCAAAAATTGACATTCTTTTTGTGTACCTGGGTGTCTCAATATCCCTATAGCAAATAATGACAAAAATACAAAAAACTAAAATATTATTAACTTAATAAAATCATCCACTACATAATCATTCATTATCTTTACAATTAATTATCTAAAGCTACCACAATTCTTCAATCAAAGTATATATCTACATATATAGAGATAGTACACTTCATTCGTCCCTTTTCCGTAAACGTAGCACGAAAATTTGATACCAAGTATTGTAAGGCAGGTCGTAGAAGCAGTCTTCCTGCACATATTTAAAAATAATAACAAGTCAGGAAAAAAATAGAGGGCCATAAAAGAGTTTAACTCCATTAGACATAAGTCAACTACTTCAGGTCACAGCATGGATCTGTCTTCTTCAGTCTGTTCCATGCAAATCATATCATTGTTTGAATGAAGAAATTAAAACTTTTTGAAGCTTCATATCATATTGCTTTGGCCTTCCTTTGAATCTCCTAACAATGCTCTATGAAATTTCAGGGAAAGATATGGCATTACAAGAACATCAAGGAGGACAATACAAAGACAAGAAATCTTTGAAGCGTGAAAGGTAAATTGAGTCCTAGGAAAAATATGTAAGATCTTAGCATTTATCACTTTCCAAAACAAAGGCTTTAGGGCATGTGCATCTCACATATTCACTAAGATAATGGAATAAAAAGTGTTGTAATCTGTGCTTCATAAATTAAGGAATATATCTCGGGTAAAACCAAATATAGTACCACACTAAGAATAGATGATTGAATATACACATAATTATATATCCAAAGATTTTATGTTAGGCAGATTTTCTATAATCATGGGATAACAGTAATTGGTTTACTGTGTGTTTCATGAATCAAGGAAACTACTTTCGGTCAATAAAATAAGGTAACTTAAATAACTAGTTAAACCTATACCATGAATCATGCGTCATAAAGGGAAGGTATTAGATCCTTTAAACCACGTGCTTGACAAACTGATATGGTAATCTTTTTAGACGTGTTGTCTTTAAAGACTGCATAAGATAGAAATTGATTGGATGACATTTAATCCGGTAGTTGACATATAGCATATCTATATATGACAAGGTGAGATAAAATCTAGGAGATATCACGCGGTAAGCACTCATCTTCTCTCTAATCACTATGCTTTATTCTGATCATGACAGTGTCCTACGATTAATATACAACTGGAAAAAAGTCTTGATCATTGGCACAATGTTACTCTAAGATTACGTAATTTGTGAATTTCGTCCCAAACGGTCATATTACACATTGGGAATTAACAACGGTAATATCTTTGAGTTGCCTAAAAAAGAATTGGTCAAATAATAAGAAAAGCCAAGAATTACATACTAAAATTGATCATATATATACTACGTAACTGTGATTCTTCTGATTACCGTTGACTGCTATTGAAGAAGCTACTGCTGATGTGATATTGTAGAAAATACTCTGGTAATAATTTTCTTGCATATCATTACATAATAGAGCCTTGCATTGGTGAGTGATATATTGCTTGATCGTTAGACCTCTATTGTGTATTTGTTTTTCCATACAAATCAATCTCATCTAATTTGTGATCCTATTTGGATTTGTGTATTATAACAATCAAGTTGGAAAGCATGGGTGCTTGAGGGTCCATAGGTGCACAAGAGCAAAGATGCTCAAGTTGTTGGAACTTGTATTGTAATTGGAAAGTTTTTAATAAAAGAGAGTCTCCAAAATTCAAACCCTTTGTATATTGGTGCATACGAGGCATATCACTACTTCCAGATAATTGCACATTAACCCACCCACAGCACACACACATTCAGATAAAAATTTAAATTAAAAAGTGGCGGTAATCGTGTCTCCACGGATGTCGGGGGGTGCCTAACACCTTCCCTTCGCTTAATCAAATCCCCGGACCCTAACGAATCTCGGTTTCACAGACCAGTTAAGCAGTGTTACATCACTAGGTCAATATGTAAACCTTTTCTCAGTTGAGTTGGTTCAACCATTTAAAAATACTAAGTGGCGACTCTTACAGTCCAATCGTCGAGATATACATGTCAGACCTTTTCAAACTTGTTTTTTCAAACAAATCTCACCTAACATGAGAACACCAAAAGACAAGAACAGAAAGGGACAAATAAAAATCCCGACGTTGACACTAATCTTATTAGGGATAATTAATTAAACTCTTTTAATTAATTTGCCTCCTAATCTTATTAGGAATAAATGAGAGTACTTATATTAAATTAATTTTAAATCTCCTTTAGAAATTAAAATAATAATAATATTAATAAGACTCCTTTTATTACTTTATATTAAATATTTCCAAAATATTAAACAATAAATTTTAAGCTATTAATTTACCCTATCACCATATATTAAATTAAATACACTTAACATATTATTACGATTATACCATTAACTTCTTAAATAATTATTCTTCATTTTCTGGTGTGACCCTTTAGTTTCTCCATATTAAACCGGTTATGAATAAATCAATTAGAATAATTCTAATCTTATTTAAATAAATAAATTAAACTATTAATTTATTTAAATAAATAATATTTATTTTTCTACAATAAAGATAAGCCTCCATAGCGATCAACGAATTTCTAGATAATATAGATTTCAACATTAATCATAAAAGAACCTTTGAGTAAATAGTGTTAGGAATAAGCATGTGAATGATATTCCTATGTATATATGATTTGATTATGATATAAATGAATGAATATGCAAGTATGCTTACTTTGAGAAAAGCTGTAAAGTCCTTTGATAGATAATAGGAACATTTGTACAAGGACTTAGAATGAATTGATCAAATATGTTAGGTTGATCCTACATAAGCAAAACAACTTTGTAAAGTCCTTAAAAAGAAATGATGTACAAGGAATATAAATATAGAAAGATTAAGCTTGTTAGGCTGATCTTATATTGTAATAGATAGGCATATCTGATCATCGAGCACTGCACCAGAAATCATAGTCTGTTGGCATAGTCAAGTAAAGCTCGAGAACTATCAAGGTGGAGTCGTAGTCTGCAAGATAGTAGATCTTGGAGTTCGTAGACTGCCAGGAGAGACGAGGATGGATCGTAGTGTGTCGAGAAGAACTTCCTTAAAGAAGTAGTCTGTTGAGGAAGTCATATTCAGAATCGTAGAGATAGTCTATCTAAGAGCCGAACTAGCATCTGCCAAAGCCAAATCAAGAATGGTAGACCACACTCAGAGTCGTAGAGCCTACCGATCATATCAGAGGAAGAAATCATAGTCAAAGCCAGATCAGACGACAACAAGTTTAATGACAGAAATCGTAGAGTGTCAGGATCTGATTTCGGAGTCGTAGTGTCTGCTGAACCGAATCTAAATCGTAGAGTGCAGAACTAAGACTTTAACAAAAGTGCTCACAACGCCAAGGCAGAATCGTAGAGTAAACACGATTCTTAACAAATGGGCACTCCCAGAATATCCAAAGGATGAAGCCTCTGGTCTGAGCTGCAAAGTTACACTCCACTTAAAGAAAACCAGAGAGCACTCAACGAATGGCATGCAAGCTAATAGAAGATCTAAGCATCAACCTAATCAACATCCAGATTGAGTTGTAAAGCCATTCAAGATGAAGTCTTCTACGAGTAGATCAAAAGAAGACTTCAGTAAAAGTGACTGACTAAGGAAAGTCAACAAGTGTAGTAGCTGTCAAATGAACAGAAGACTACGATCTTGAGATCAACCATGATCATAGTGTTTTCCAAATAAAGTAGGAACTGATGTAGTCTACACAGATATACTAGCCAGCTTCTGAAGAACAAGGCCAAAGTGATTAAGCATGGGTCAGTCCATTGATGATAAGTGAACGGGAGATCACAAAGAGAAAGTGAGCTGGGCATGCCACAAATCTGAGGTGTCTTGCTATTCAGAAGAGACCAGAACAAGGAGTTAAGCTATCAGTTCTTAAGATAAGTCAAAGGAAAACAGAAGTATTGAAGCACTGCACAAATGAAAGAAGAGGTGTTCTAACTTGAAGGTCCAATAAACACTCTTCAGGATCGTAGTGTTTTCTCAATTAGTCAATGAGCAACATTCAACAAGACACACTACGATCATGTCCAAGAACTTATGCATCAGAATCGTAGAGTTAGGTCATCTGAAGATTGAAGCATTGACAACGATTCAATCCAAAGACTGATATTTGAACATTGCTATTTGAGAGCATTGATGCGGAAGGACAACTCCTAATGTTCTGATCGAGGAATCAGAAAGGAGAAATAAAGTTTATTACCTATTAGAGGCTCCAATGTGAGATCTCTGACGGGGTAGGTGAAACAATAGATTGTAGTGTCTGAAATCTATAAAAAGGGGATGTCATGTCACATCTACAGTCTAGATTAAATAACTTGATCTGCGAACCAAATCAAATATAGATTTCAACGGATATATTCCAACGGAAAAATTGAGAATGAGTATATATCAGCCAGAGCTTCAAAGATCAAGAGTTGCTGAGTTGAAGGATCGTTGAGTTGTTGGAATGCTATACTGTTAACTCTACGAGTTCCATTAAAGCTTCACTCAACAAGGATGAGAATGCCACTGTAGATGGTAGCTAAGCTGAGAGCTGGGAAAGCCAAAAAGATAACATTCAGAAAAGTGGCAGAGCAAAAAGAAAATCGAGAGAGCCACTCTACAAATCACCAGGAACCAAAATCTGAAACAGAATAGATGCAGATCCATGTCTGCAAATCATTCAAGAAGGGTTCAAGGATTTCTAAGTGTCAGACGAAGTCTACCAAAATCTCAAATACTTAGTAAACCTAAATGGTTATGATGCACAGCTGATATCGGATGAAGATGAGCAAAACATAATGAAGATCAGCTGCACCAAATAAGAATTGGTCCAAACTCTATGCAAAATATAAAGAGGACCATGCCAAACTGCTAAGTACAGAAGATGTTTATGCTTAAAGACATCTTAGCAGTAAGGCACCAACAACAACCACACCAATAAGTAGTCAGGGCCTGAGGGGTCCTTGTCCGTAGGGACTAAATGAAGTTCCAAGCTTGCTGGGCTTGAAGATTTCCTAGGAAACTAGAGGAATTCCAAGCCTGCTGGGCTTAAAGAGTTCTTAGTGAACTAAAGTTCCAAGGCTGCTGGCCTTGAAGGAATCTTAGTGACTCAGGATGCTACATTTCCTTAATTAGAATTCTTGCTAGTTAAAGTAGAAGAGTGGATTAGGAGCTTTAGTCTCTGAACCACTTAAAATCCATTGTGTCTTTTACATTTAGCCATTTACTTTCTGTTATTTACATTATATACCTAACTATTATAAATGCTATGTATGAACTGATTTCTTACAACTAAACTAACTCTACGAACAATGTATGTATGTTCATGAATATATCAATGGAGGGGATCTTTTTACTTATTTTATTATGCTTGAAAAGATTCTTATGTTTGTCATATTCTAAGTTATTAGCAATCCAAATTAAACAGGAAAAGTATTTAGAAATTAAAAAGGATCTATTCAACCCCCCCTTCTAGATCTATTGTGTGCCTACTGGGAACTAACAATTGCTATCAGAGCAGGTTCTCATGCTATATTCAAAAGCTAATCACTTTGAGTTTGATCCTCGGCACAAACATTGTTATAAACTTAGCTTAGTGGTAAGTCACTTGTAAATGCAGATGTGCTCACATGTTGGAAATATTGTGTACATGCAAATGTGTATATACTTCTAAAGTTGCTTAGATTGGTCCATGTTCTTAAATTCCACATCAACAAGACGAATCCGTGTCTACAGTCAATCTTGTAGTCTGGAGACCAGAAATGAAAGGTTAAGAGGCATAAATAGCAAAAATTAAAGCATCCACCAGTCTGAAAGATGAGAGGCTATACATACTCATCCAAAGGAGAAAGAAGATATTCTCAAATATGTATTTAGCTAACCAGCAGCTAAATGTGACCCTTGAGGGTCAAGGTCGTCAAGGATCTAAGGTTGCCATGATTTTCTTAGCTTACATCTTCAAGACTATGACTGATTGATCGAAGGACAACTGGATCAACGAGCTGTAAGAAATGAATGTAAAAATATGCACATCAATGTCTCACCTCATTATATCAAGAGAAATAACTGTCAAGAAATTGACAGTGGATAGGTATGATTCCTCATTAAACATAAATATGTACATCATGTTGCATCATCATATGTACTATAACAGTATTCTATCAAGAAGACCATACTCTACCTAAAAAGAGGAAGAGAGAAAGTACACTAAGGCTGGAAACTCAAATGCTAACAAACTTTCTCTCCATCCAAGTTTTAGGTTGAAGGTAACATCTTGAAAGAAGTCTGAAATAGGTCATAAGCATATCAAGATTTAATTAATCTTAAGTGGAGTAATCCTTGCTGACAAGTTAGTATGTATATACAAACCTTTGTTCTGGGTTTTTGATAATACATAGAGTATGATCAGTTCTACAACAATATCTTGAAGATTCATAGAAACTGATCACCTCAATGAATCAACCAGATACAAGTTAGTGATAGAACTAATTCTCACTCTGTGAACATTTAAAATTCATGAACATAACCAAGCAAATGATGAAACCATCAAAGTAAAATAGTGTTGTATTAAAATGGTTAATCTTACACACTCATCAAAATGCATCTTAAAATGTCATACCTAAATTGAATACATGCATAAACATGATTGTTGATCAAAGTGATGAAAATTCAAATATATGAGGAACAGGTTCTTTTGAAAACTAACCTAGTAGGACCCATTTAACCATGGGTACCAAACATAAAAATTTATCTAACCTACAAGTACTTGGTCTAACTGACCACACTAAGGAATACTGAAGCAAATTACTTCAGTCAAGAAGATTCAACCAACTGAAGGCTTAAGACATTTCATAAATGTTTTTGACAAAATCATTCTTTGTCAAGGGCTATCCTTGAAGACTTGTTGTGTTAACATGAATAAATCTCACCTGGTTGCTGATCTCTATAAGTGAGCAAACCATTCATGCTAAGAGGAAAAGGGTCTTATATGATCAATAATACAAAGCATATCATCTGAGAAGAACCCTCAAGAAACTCATTATAGAAGCAAAACTCCATAAGTATAAACTGTCAAAGAAGACTACTCAGAAGGAGACATGCAAGGCTACCCTCTGATGCACATGAAGCAGAAGATATCACACTCCTCTAAGAAGATAGTATCAACTATGAAGGAGCAGTGATCTGTTAAGGAAAAGCAGCACTAAAAATATCAAAAATACACTATGAAGCAATGTACCAGTTACAAAGTTCCAAAACTTTGTGGTTGATGAACCAAATGAAGATCCATAGTCAGTAGAAACGTCTCAAAATGTACTACTAACAACCTTGTCAACCACCCAACTTAAAATAGTGGAGCGCCTATGATCAAACATCTAATCGTAGCGTAAGAGCAGGAGGACACAACGAATATAGCCAATACAGATGTCTAAAGTTGGTAGATGAACTTCTTAGCAGAAAATGTCAAATGAGATATCAGTGCTGTAACGACCCCAAAATTCATACAATTTAATTCTCAACTTGATCGTTAATAACACATCTACCTTCTAGTTTTACATCATTATTCGATGTTAAACTTTATAAAATGTAGAATAATTTAAATTTTTATATCTTCTTACTTTAATTCCCTGAATCAAAACCTTTATCATCTACATGTCTTTGAATCAATCTTATTTTATGATTCGCTTTGTCACTGTTATTATACAAAATTTTACATTTCAATCAAATAACCTTTACATATCAGATAACTCTAACTTTAGGTTTACAACTCAACATAAAACTATACATCATAAAACATTTAATACATCTCATGAATCTTAATCATGGTATAAAGAATTAACAAATTTAGCTAAAATATTAATCTTCGTGTATTATTTCTGATCCATGTTATTCAAGTAGCACATATTGTTACCTTCAATCCTTAACCTACAAAAATGGTTATTTGCAAGGTTGAGCTCGATAGCCCAGCAAGATCTAATAGTTTTCATGCATCACATAACACATAATAACATGCTCAACATATAACATACATGTTGCAGTTCATATACCAAGTATAAAGATTGAGTTCCGTACTCAATTACCATGCTTTAATCAATCAACGTAGTCATAAATTGACTTCAACATTTCATACTTTCAACATATAAATAACACATCATGCTCTTTGCAATAAAGATTTAAAACAGTTAATCATCAAGTTCACATAGCAAATAGGAATTGAAAGACTTGCCTGATTCGTAGTTTATGAACTACGACTTAACTGCTTAACGCTTATCTGCACTTCGTGTATTCCTACATAGTTATATAATCATGGATTCACATCCATTAGTCATATATTTCATACATTCTTAATATAATAATAATGTTGCATTATTTCCTAACTAGGTTTGTAAAACCTACATTTCACTTTCTCATCATACTCTTAGAATAGCTAGGTATGTATAGGTATACCTTAACCACTCATACTTTACATCAACGTTTATATATATATATATATATATTACACACTTGACTCGCTATGTGTTCGTTACACATTTTAAACTCATACATGCATGATTCATAAAGTTCTTGCATTTTGAAAAATTTAACAACTCTGTGTTTTATATAACCATTACATGCTCTTATACTTAAAACATCATATATGTCAAGTCATATATCTTTAGACATTCATACCTATAAGCTTTAAGGTCTGGATTCACAGTTAAAATAATAAGGCATCATTGCTTTGTGGAGCAGCTGCACCCTGGTTAGGCTTAGGGACGGTGGCAGCAGCTGCGCTGTCCCCTGGCCAGACCTGGGTTGAGCTTGTACTTCATGTTTCTATCCAACTCTAACACACCTATTCACTTATACTTTAACATACATACATGTTAGAGGTTCTTATATAAGCATATAACCATTCTTGAGTTCATTTTTACAAGTTTTAGTTCATGACTTTCCATGAAATTAAAGCATAAAAGGTTATGTATTTATCATGCTTTATAACTTTGGTCATATTTCTACATATAGAGGTCTCACAATCTGTTAATACATGTGATCATGATGTTCATATCATTCATTCATAACTAGAATTGTTTAAAACTTTGAAATATGCTTTAACTTATGTTTGATTAAATCATCTTTATGTCCATTACCTACGAAACATGTTTAGAGACATAATAAAACGTAACATGGCATCTCAAGCCTTTAGAATCTAAATACTCATCTGTAATGCAACTTAAGTTCGAAAACATGCTCGAGGTTGCATTTGAAATCCTTTTACATGAATGATGTAATATAGCGCATGTAAATCAACTTTGAAACTCTTACCATAAGTTACTAAGGGGCTGTTTATTTAGAACTTAATGGGTCTGAATGGCTGAATCGATAAGTGGCTGAATCATTAAGTGCGTTTGTTTTGGAAAAAAATCGTCTGAATGGCTGAATCGGTCAGATGTGTTGGCTGAATTGTTAAGTCTGAATTTTTGGTCTGAATGGCTGAATGGTTGGCTGAATGAATTAAAAAAAATAAAAATAAAAAAAAATATTATCTATTATATTATGTAATATTAAATAAATTTACAACAACTTTGAATTTTTTCAGAGGGGTAAAATATTAAAAATATGTCATTCAGATCTTTAAGATATGTCAGTTATCAAACAGTTTTTTTCATTCAGATTCAGTTCATTCAGATTCAGATTCAGATTCAGCTCATTCAGATTCAGATTCAGATTCATTCAATTTTTATCAAACACCCCCTAAGTCGTGTTAACATCTTTTCAAGTTTAGAAACTATATCTTATAGCATTCATGCTCATTAGCTTATTATACTAAGCTTTTCTTGAAATTTCTCTAATCACAAGGTCTAACAAGTTTAATCATGAACAAAAACACTATAAACACCATATCATGCTCATTTATATTTGAACTCAATCATGTTTATATACTACTAAGTTCAGAACTTATAGAACATAAGTTTCCACAAGGTTTGTTTTCAAAAACTTTAAGTTTCTTTTTAAAACACATACTAAGTTATGCTAATGATTTCAATTATGAGCAAGAAAATCTTATATGTCATGTATAATATCATGCATTTTCATGTTACATCACTTAAAATGACATATTCCATCGTTGGGAGCACTATACTTGTGTATGTGCTCGCTTGACGCACTTCGATCGCCTCCAAATACGTAACAGTCACAAAGATAACTATTTTGACCCTTCCTAACGACCTCAAATTGAAAAACTTAAAGAACAAAAGTTGTAGGTCTATTCGTCCTCGTTCTGGATCATCTTGAATCACCTCAATCGGAGTTTGTATAAAAACGTTATACCTAATGTACTACAGCAGGTAACGGTAGTGGACCAGATACTGATGTCTGGCGCAGCTGTGCCCTAAATAATCTTGGGGGCAGCGTAGCTGTGCCCTAGGTTGCAGAACAGCCCCTCAGGCTCTGCTCCTCGCAATTTCACAGACCAAAACTCCTTCCAATCATCATAACATGAGTTATACTCATCCAAATTAGTTCATTTTCGATTCTATGGGTTCGTAACTCATAAAACTACAACATACCAAATACCCATCAACTAACATAAACATTAACTAACCCAAATATGAATTTACAACTCATGTTCATACTAATTGTTCATGTTTTATCAATTTAGCGATTTCGTTCACTACGAATTCGTTTCTCAACCATTTTGATTCATTCAACTTTCGTTGTTTTCGTAATTCAACATACTTACAACATATATCATCAATTTCAGATTATATCACGACTTCATCATAGATATTTGATTCCAAAACAAGCCCTAATGTATATATATCAATAAAACTCAATTTCTTCATTCTAAAACACGTTTTCATGGATTTAATTTCTGAAAATCATTTCTAGATAACAACTAAAAGATTATAAACATCTAACAACATATATATAACATATTTACGAATTCATCCAGCTAAATTTCCAAATTTAATGGATAACTCAAGAACACCCAAACTAAGAAGAAACTAGGTTATTTACCTCTGAATTCTCGTTTAGCTTTGTTGGGAGATGTTAGAGAATTGCTACTTCCTTCTTATTTTCAAGGATTATCTTCCAATTGCCTCCCAATTCCTCTCTAGAGCTCTCTCTCCCTCGGTATTTTTCTCTCCCACTATCCTCAGGCTTAGGCAAACACCTTACGTAAAAAAAATAAAACATACGCAATAAACCCAAAACAAAACGTAAAAACTGACGTACTATTAAGTACATATCAGTTACAAAAATATTTATTATATTTTATTTTATTATTATTTTAATTCAAAAGCCATAAGGCTTTGTTTGGTAAAACTAATTAAAATAATGACTTAATCATTCCTTAAGCCTTGTTTGGTAAAACAAGATTAAAATAAGAATTTAAAAATCTCTAAGGGTTTGGAAAAATCAAATTAAAACTCTTTTAATTTATTTTGATAAGTCATATTTATTGTCACACTTTATTTAATTAAATTCCCATGTTCAAATTAAATTAAATCTAATAACAATTTATTAAATCCATTTACCACATAAACCAATACAATAAAATTATAATTTTCATTATAATTATAATTTTATTTAATAAATTAACACATCACTTTAATTACAAAAATTAAATTAAATAACATTATAACAAACCATATAATCCTGACTAACTCTCTAATTTAGTTATTGAGTTAAATTAGAGTATTATTTCATAAATTTAATTCATCACTCCTTTATCTTAATTAAGTTAATTTCTATAACTCAGTGAATTATTTACTTACTAATAAATAATCTAACAAATATCTACTAAACAACAAACACATCAATTAAGAATATTTATTTAATTTAATAAATATTTGAAATTATAAATAAAATTCTGGATTGTTACAAGTGCTAATCAACTTCTAAAGTTTTTCATCTGGAAAGCGCCTCAGGGACAAACCGGACCCTTGGTTCATTCTAAAAGGTTAGCCCTTCCTGAGCTACCTTAACCCAGAGGGAATGCTTAGTTAAGTTCATCTCAAGGACCAGGACTGACAACGATTGTAGAGTAGGATCGACGATCGTAGTCTTTCCAAAGAATTCACTAGCTCAAGAGAAGCTCAGCAGAACCTGGGATACATCAAACTATTCAGATCGTGTGGAGCAAAGCTACGAATATAGTTTTGAAAAAATGTCTTGCAAATTCACTTCAGGATTTTAGTGCTCTAACTCAATTAGGGCGCATCAGTGGTTAAGACATGCAAAATAAGGATCAATGTAAAAACGCTAAATGAGGCATCTCTCAGGAGACAATCGTTGAGTTGTTAAAGAAAATCGTATAGAGTATATAGCAATCTCATCAAGATACTCTACGAACTGGAATAGTCAAGAGAAGAAGAGTCAAATCAAGGGAAATGACATGATGAAGGAATTATAGATTGTGACCTATCAGCGACTTACAACTGTCCCACTAAGGAACGTGGTAGGAACAGTTACAAGAGGGAAATTCAAATAATTGGCAATTTAATTTTAGCTAGTTCCTCAAAGTCTGCAAGCCTGTCAAATCCATATCCAAGGCAAAACCTAATCAACTACAAAACAACCAAACCCTCTCAAACAATTATCAGACCAAGAATTACTCTCTGACATCTCACAAGATTTGAACAAAGTCATAAACCAAGAAAATTCGAACTCCTCAAATGGCTAATTGGCGAGTAATCACTGGCATTCAGCTCAGAACAAAGACATTTGAGAAATCTGAGAAAAATTTCAGAGATATTCTTGAACTTGTGAAGAAGGTTGGATTCTCAAAATGTATGGAGGCAAACACTCAGATATATGTTGACCTAGTTAAAGATTTTCACTCAAACGCAATTATAAATTCTGGAATCCTTTCCACCAAGTTCAAGGGTCAGATTCTGAAACTGAATTCTTCTGACATCAATCAATGATTAGGTATTCCTGACCTAGATCTAGAAAGTCTAGATGAGATCGACACTAAAAAAGCTAAGAAAATTATATAGTACAAAAGAAACCCTAGTCTGAAAGACGTGAAGAAAAAGGAGTTTCCTGAAGAATTCGAGTTCCTTGCTGAAATAGTGGGCAAATGTATCATATCCAAAGACACTGCACATGACACTGTGATTGATCAACAGCTAAAGATCATGTATGCAATAGTTCTGAAGAAACGTATCAACTTTGGAACTATCCTACTTGACCAAATGTCCAAATAGCTGGGTAAGGAATAGAAGAAAAGGTTAACTGAAAAACCCCTCACAAAGGTTTTCCATGGAAGGTTTTTAAGTATCATTTTGAAGAAAAAGCTGAAGAATAAAATTAAGGATGATGAAGGTGAAATCCTTAATGTTTATAAAGTGATGTCCCCACAGTTGTTTGAATATTGGAAGAAAAATCCCAAGGAAAAAAAAGAGGCAAATAACATCTGGGAGCAGTAGCAAGGTCTCTACAAAGAAGAAGACGACAAAAGAAATAGAAGACAAGATGTCTCAATCTGACGAATCTGTACGTACAGCATCCACTTCAGCAAAGAAGAAATCCAAGAATGTGAGAATAAAAAAGCTCCACCAAGCAGTCTCTCCACTGACAAAAAGAGACAGGAAGCAGGAGAAGAACAAGCATCAACTGCAAAAGCCCCGAAAAGAAGAAGGAGCAACAGATTACTCCAAGGGCCATCTAAGAAGAAAGTAAATGTGATGAAGAAGTCAGTTCCAGTTCCTCAAAGAAACCTATCTATTCAAGAAGAAAGAGAAAACATAGAGACAGAAAATGAGAAGGGATCTGAAAGCTTCAAGGATAAATCCTCAAAGAGCAGATCCAGCAATGAAGAAGAAGCTAAATCTATAAAAGAAATAGTCAAATCTGATGGTGAAGAAGAATGTGCAAGTCCTGTGTCTAACACTCAAAGTTGCTACTCTGCTGACGAAGAAAGGTTGAAAGTTGAAACAACTACATCTCCTAATGATAAAGTCCGAACAAGTTCATCTGATGGTTCAAAAGATGTTGAGTCCAAAAAAGAAGACATGCCCCTACTATTGGTGAACACAAAGGCTTCAGATTCTGAAAAAGAAAATGAATCTGAAACTCCTATAGCTGAACCTCAAAGGAGAAGAAAGAGTAACAGACTGCTTACTAAATCAATCTCAAAGAAGACAGGAGAACCCTCTACTGCAATTATTTTATTAAGCGATGATAAGTCTAAATCCAAGGGAGAAGATGTTGAAGAAGGTACTAGTAATAAAAATCATCAAGAAGGATTCACTGATGAATCAAATGAAAGAAGTCAGCTTGATTCTAGCTTAGAAAATGAAGGTGGAAAAGACTCCAGTTCTACAACAGAAGAGTTAGAAAATTTTCACTTTCCTTACCCTGTAAATCACAAGAGAAAAATTATGGTGGAAATTGAAGAATCACTAGATGTGCTTCCCGGTAGATGGATTAATCATGGGAATGAAAAGCTAAAGGTGGTGATGATGACTGCAGAAAATGCACTCAATAATCGTAAGGCTATGAAGCTGGACACCTCTATTGTGATATATGAACCTGAAGTTAAGAATCATACAATAAGGTGGTTTCAATCTCATATGCCATGGGTAAAGGAATCTCTCACTAAAGACAACAACTATCTCACATGGGTCTTCTCTCATCTTCCCAACATAGAGCTTGGTGGCACAAAACTTTCCAAGGGTAAAGAAGTTTGCAACTAAGATGATCAAAGACCAGTCTCACTTCAAAGTTTGTCGAACATGCTAGTAACCACTATATTCCTTACGATTATAGAGTGGGTTCTGATGGCAGAAATATTATGCCCAAGTGGATGATCGTAGAGTCCCTTCATTCTACCATTGAAGGTGATCAAGTTCAGTTTGAAAAGCTTTCCTTTTCCCAAGCACAATTGTATGATACCCCTTCATCCTCCAACAGTGATTGACATTAAACGATTTATTAAATTCTCAATACTTTTGAAAAACTATCCAAAAAATGAAAATCGTAGAGTCCAACCAGATGATAAACAAGAGACTGCCTAACCTAATGACCAAACTCCTATAGAACAGGAGTTAGTGAAGAACTCTGATGAGTTGGTGGAGAAAATATCTATTATCACTGAAGAAGAAAATATGTAAACAAACGCAAGAGATAATATAGGTCAAGATAGACTTCAAGCCACTATATCTGATATGTTTCTTAAGATCAAAGAGAGAGATCAAATATATCTGAAAGCCATGAATGATTAAAAGGAAGAAGCTCTACGAGCACAGAAGACAAATGAAGGGCAAATTCTCTCACTCTCTGACAAGATTGATGATCTACATCAGTCTCTCTCTCTAAAGCTTGAGCTAAGCCAACAAGAAATCAAGATTGAGGTTGGTAACTCATCCTACCTGATAGAGCGACTTATGTCAAATGTGGAGCAGCTTTCACAAGTGATTAATGACAAAAAGGGGGAGAAAAAGAGACACAGAAAGAGGAACTCAAGGAAGAGTAAGTAGAATTGAAGAAAAAAAGAAGAGAAGGCCAAGAGAAAGGCAAGGGAACAAAAGAAAAAGACTGCAGCCGCAGAAGTAGAATCATCATCTGAGGGGGAGCTAGACATTGATGAAAAGCATGAATCTGAGGGGGAGCAGAGAAAAGAAATGAAGTCACCATCCCAGGGAGAGCAGGAGTAAAACAAGTAGATGAATAGCTGGTCAGCAGACATCCTAGAAAGCACACATTGAGCCAAAGATGTATATCTTTATCTATTTAGGTATGTTTTGGATCCAGGATGTAAAAGTGTCATAGTTTATGTAAATCCATATCATTATCAATAACATTCATAACTATCTGTTTTAGGAATACAGTTAATCACTGTATATAAGATTTATTCATCTCATGAAATGTACAAATTGTTTTTATCATAATCAAATAGGGAGAGATTGTTAGGAATAAGCATATGAATAATATTCTTATTTATATATGATTTGATTATGATATAAATGAATGAATATACAAGTATGCTTGCTTTGAGAAAAGCTGTAAAGTCCTTTGATAGATAATAGGAACATTTGTACAAGAACTTAGAATGAATTGATCAAATATGTTAGGTTAATCTTACATAAGCAAAACAGCTTTGTAAAGTCCTTAAAAAGAAATGATGTACAAGGACTATAAATATAAAAAGATCAAGCTTGTTATGTTGATCTTATATTGTAATAGATAGGCATGTCTAATGAGTTGTATCCAGATTGAGTTGTAAAGCCATTCAAGATGAAGTCTTCTACAAGTAGATCAAAAGAAGACTTTAGTAAAAGTGACTGACTAAGGAAAGTTAGCATGTGCAATAGCTGTCAAATGAATAGAAGACTACGATCTTGAGATCAACCATCATCATAATGTTTGCCAAATAAAGGAGGAACTGATGTAGTCTACACAGATATACTAGCCAGCTTCTGAAGAACAAAACGAAAGTGATTAAGTATGGGTCAGTCCATTGATGATAAGTGAACGGGAGATCATAAGGAGAAAGCGCGCTAGGCATGCCATAAATCTGAGGTGTCTTTCTATTCAAAGAGACCAAAACAAGGAGTTAAGCTATCAGTTCTTAAGATAAGTTAAAGGCAAACAGAAGTATTGAAGCACTGCACAAATGAAGGAAGAGGTGTTCTCCCTTAAAGGTCCAACAAACACTCTTCAGGATCGTAGTGTTGTCTCAATTAGTCAATGAGCGACATTCAATAAGACACACTACGATCATGTCCAACAATTTATGCATCATAATCGTAAGTTCAGTCATCTGAAGATTGAAGCATTGGCAACGATTCAATCCAAAGACTGATATTTGAACATTGCTGTTTAAGAGTATCGATGCAAAAAGATAACTCCTGATGTTCTGATTGAGGAATCAGAAAGGAGAAATAAAGTTGATTACCTGCCCGAGGCACCAAAGTGACATCTCTGATGGGGTAGGTGAAACAGTAGACTACAGTGTCCGAAATCTATAAAAAGGGGATGTCATGTCACATCTGCAGTCTACATCAAATAACTTGAGATCTGTGAAGCAATTCAAATATAGATTTCAACAAATATATTGGGAAGGAGTATATATCAGCCAGAACTTCAAAGATCAAGAGTTGCTAAGTTGAAGGATCGTTGAGTTATTGGAATGTTATACTGTTGACTCTATGAGTTCAACCAAAATTGAAAAGAACAAGTCTCAGTGGCAATGAGACTATGAAGGTGGAAGTGAAGCGTATCTGAAGGACTTGAAAAGACTAATGATTCACTCAACAATGATGAGAATGCCACTAAAGATGGTAGCTAAGCTGAGAGTTAAGACGGTCAAAAAGATAGCATTCAAAAAAGTGTCAGAGCAAAAAGAAAATCTAGAGAGCCACTTTATAAATCATCAGGAACCAAAAGCTGAAATAGAACAAAAGCAGAACTATGGTGAAAATCATTCAAGAAGGGTTTAGGGATTGCTAAGTGTCAGAAAAAGTCTACCAAAAGCTTAAACACTTAGCAAACCTAAATGGTGATGGTACACAGCTGGTATCGGATGAAGACGAGCAGAACAGAATGAAAATCAACTTCACTAAAGAAGAAGTGGTCCAGACTCTACGCAGAATATAAAGAGGACCAAGCCAAGCTGCTAAGTACAGATAATGTTCAAGCTTAAAGACATCTTAGCAGTAAGGCACCAACAACAACAACCACACCAAAAATTAGCCAGAGCCTGAGGGGTCCTTATCCGGAGGGACTAAATGAAGTTTCAAGCCTGCTGGGCTTAAAGAGTTCCTAGGGAACTAGAGGAGTTCCAAGCCTGTTAGACTTGAAGAGTTCTTAGTGAACTAGATATCCAAGGTTGTTGGCCTTGAAGGAATCTTAGTGATTTAGGGTGCTACCCTTCCTTAGTGGAATTCCTATTAGTTAAAGTAGAAGAGTGGATTAGGAGCTTGAGTCTCTGAACCACTTAAAATCCCTTGTGTCTTTTACATTTAGTCATTTACTTTTTGTCATTTATATTATGTACCTAACTGTTATAAATGTTATGTATGAGCTGATTGCTTACAACTAAACTAACTCTACGAACAATATATGTATGTTCATGAATATATCAATGAAGGGGATCTTTTTACTTATTCTGCTTTGTTTAAAAAGATTCTTATGTTTGTCATATGCTAAGTTATTAGCAATCCAAATTAAACAGGAAAAGTATCAGAAAATTAAAAATGATCTATTCAACCACTCTTCTAGATCTATTGTGTGCCTAGTGGGAACTAACAAATAGTTATCATACAATTAAATCCTTGCACCATACAATGTCCCAATTAAATATAAGACATGGAATTACTATCAAGTCTTATTTTATTTAATTATATGTATTTCGATTCTTAAATGCACAACTCTAAATAATGCAAATTATAAACTCCTTTCTAATTTTATTCTGCCTTAGTCAATGACTACTGGATTGTCATTTATCGAATCATACAGGACATTTCTATTCTTTTACAAGAAGCGGTAGATTCTTTATTGATCATACATTATCTCCATATACAACTTATTATACCCAAGCATACCCTAAGGGTCTTAAGGAATAAGTCAAAGTATAATTAATCATACACAAGATACTATGATGATCTCAAGTCCTAGGATCACTTGTACTACTATCACTACAAGAATTTCTATTGACAGGCAAGTAAAACTCCATTAGGTATTCCTTAACGAGCCACGTTTAGTGTACTTATTCTCTAATTAGCACCTATATACTTGCTTTAGTGTCTCCACACAAATGATCATGAGATCAATCATCCTCATCCAATGAGCAAGAAACGTATGTACCAATCTATCCAGATTCACTG
Source organism: Panax japonicus (assembly GCA_020205505.1). Taxonomy (NCBI): domain Eukaryota; kingdom Viridiplantae; phylum Streptophyta; class Magnoliopsida; order Apiales; family Araliaceae; genus Panax; species Panax japonicus. The sequence goes on from CM035093.1 coordinate 63,888,703, forward strand.
ATCCTCAATTTAGTAATCCAATGATTGGGAACTATTTTACTTTTAAGCTTTCTAAAATTTAGATCTCATTAGAATGATCATCATCATTATTCGAAAAGCATTTCTTAAAACTATGGGTTTATCACATATTATAAAACAACATTATGTAGATAATTAAAAGCTTTTAATAAATTAATATTTTTTATTAATAAATGAATAAGTTTATTACAAAGTATATGCTTTATCATCAAACATCATTGGCATGTGTGCATACTACTTTCAATCTTCCACTTGCACTAAAACTAATCGCCATGGTATCTAATACCCTTCTTCTCTAAGTGACGATTATCCTGATGTTGCATAAACTTTAGTTAATGGATATGTAATGTTGTTCTTGAGAGTTCACTATCTCTATAGTGAGTTCCCATCTTTTAATGATTCCTATAATCAAATGAAAGTGCCACAACACATGTTTAGATCCAAGATGAGACTTAGGAATTATTCCTAGTTCTGTAATGAACTTTTCATCCAAACAATCAACTTGTAGCTTCATTTATAGCTATATACTTTGTCTTTATCACTAAACTAGTAACTCTTTGCTGTTTAAAACCTTTCTAATTCACTGCACCATCGTTCAAGGTAACACTTTACCTTAAAATGTATTTTATGTCGCCATGGTATGTCTGAAAAAACTCAAGTCTGTTAATACCTCTAGTTTTAATTTAGACCCACCATAAATAAGATCACATCCTTAGTGTCGGTTAAGTACTTTAAGATGTTTTTCACTGTCTTACAGTGATCTTCTCTAGAATATGATCGATCAACATCAGGTCTTGTATATTTCATTACATACATGATTATCACTCATGCGATCTCTCTTTTCAGGAGTTTATGAGGACTATTAACAGAGATACACTACATGTCTCATCAACATGAGACATCTCTTGGCGTTTGCCATGCTAAAAGACTTTAGCATCAAATGAATATACGTTCCTTGGGTTAAGCCGAGCATCCTCTTAAATCTATCTATATAGATTTGTATCCCCAATTAAGATACTCTTCCCAAATCATTCATGGAGGAATATTTAGACAACTTTATCTTTACTGATTATAGCATTGGTATGTTATTCCTTATCCATAGTCTATAAACATATAATACTAGGAATATCACGAAGCTCCCATTGACCCTTTTGTACACATTAGGTTCATTCTTATTTTTTGATAAAAATCAAACTCTTTTGATTATCTCATCAAAATGAATGTTCTATTTTTGAAAAGCTTGCTTCAATCCATTTCTCTGAGTGTCTATAACTCTTACCTCATCATATATAACTGGATCATCATCTTCTATGATGTGTACCTCATAATTATCATCATCTATGATGAATCGATACCTCCTAGGTATCTGCGATACTATTCTAAATTTACGATTCAGTTGTATATGTTTCTCTTATTTGATTTATAGTGCTTTATGGTTCTTGAACTCTTTAAGATATATTATCCTCCCACTAGCCCCTTCAATGATAAACACTTTTATCTTAGAAGTTAGTGTGTTTCGAAACAAACACCTTTTGCTAAATAGGATTATAGAACATATGCCCTAAACTTACTTTAGGATGGCCCACAAATCTGCACTTTTCAAATCTTGTCCCAAACTTATTCCTTTAAAACCTTTTCATATATGTTGGACAACCCCTTATCTTAAAATACTTAAGATTAGGAATCCTTCCTGTCTATAACTCTTATAGAGTCTTGGGGTTAAATTTTGAGGTTACCTTTTCGTAGATATGCAGTCATTTCTAGGGCATGACCCCTGAAGGATACTGGAATGTCGGTAAAATCATCATGGACTACACCATGTCTAACAAAGTATGATTTTTCCTTTCAGATACATCAATCAATTATTGTGTATCAGGAGGCGTCCATTAGGAGAAAACCATTTGAGATGATCTAGAAATTTATTGCACAAGTATTTATTCCTTGATCTAATCAAAGAATCTTAATACTAGTTTGTTCAATTTGCAAAAATAATTTTTCACGTAAGTCAAGTACACAAATTTCATTAAGTAATATTTCATTTCTATACAAAATATTATTTTTATAAATAGAACAACAATTGTTCTTAAATATAATACCAAAGATTTCATTGTTCAATAATAAAATGGAAATAATATTTCAAACAAGAATTAGAATACAATAACAACTTATTAACTTAATAGATTTGTCCATAAGCAGTGCTAAACTATAAGTTCCTATGGCTAATACAGCAACATTTGCTTTATTTACCAGATATAAGATTACTTCTCCTATGTTTAGCTTTCTACTTTTGCTTGGTCCCTTCATGAATCTATATTTATGAGAAGTAAAGTCGGTATCCAATACCCAAGTAGAATATTAACTTATAAAAAGATTAATTTCATTCATAAACAAAATTATTTTGTAACCAAAACTTCACTAGGCTTATTTGGTTAGCCTCTACAAGATGCTTCTCGCAGTTTCCTTTCTAGTGTCCAGGCTTATTGCAGTGGAATCAAACACCTTTACTATCCATATCAGTTTTTGTTCTTATTATCCTTTCTTTTTGCCTTTCTATTTACCTTCTTTGAATCGTTCTTCTTTTCAGACGATCCTTTGGCCCTTACCAGTAAGAATTAGTCTTTGTTGGTTGGAAATTGACTCTCAGCATTTCAACATGTTAAGCAAATCAGCGAGGCTAATATCTAGCTTGTTCATATGAAAAATTCACAACAATTGTGAGAAGGAGTCTGAGAGTGAGTACAAGATCAAATCTTGGCTCAAATCTCCATCCATGACAAAACATGTTGTCCTAATTGTTCAATCAAATTGATCATGTTTAGGACATGTGTTTGTACTGTAGTGTCGTTGGTCATTCTAGATCAAAAGAGCTCCTTAGATATCTGATATCTATCAGTCCTACTTTCCTCACCATCAACTACTTGATTTGCTGGAATATAGTAGGAGCATCCATAATTTCATGCTGACCCTGAAACTTGTTACTCATGGATGCAAGAATGATGCATTTGAGCCAACTGTGCATCATCTTTCCACTTTCTAAAAGTAACAATCTCTTCCTCAAAGGCATTGTCTGCAACCATTGCAGGAAAGACGTATTCAGCACATAAGATAACTTTTCAGCCATAAGAACTATTCTCAAATTTCCTAACCAATCCGAGTAATTCGGTCTGGTTAATTAACATCTAATAAGTTTCGCAATGATAATAATTTAGACATTATAAAATTCTGTAAATGAATTTGTTCTTAATAATATTTTAGCATACATTCTTTTATTAATTACCAAAATAATTTAGGCTTTGTTTTAAATTGGTATCTCCCACTATTTTTATCAAACTATATTACCCTCACTTTTATAGTTTGACAAAATCTAATTAAAGATTTGCTAGTGAGAATAAGGATCCCATTTCAAATGTATATATATCCTTGTGGTGACACAACAAACTATATATAAATAAATAGGTAGACAACTCTTGTCAATTATATCATCATATAACTCCTTTTATTTTGCCTCCTAGATTATTTTGAATCAAGTGGTGGCACATCCGAATTAAAATTATCTAAGTTAAGTCCAACCTAGCACTTCATATATTCAAAAAAGAAAAACATTGTCCTTGTGGTGACACAACAAAATAACATTGTTCAATTTTCTTTATAAGCATCAAATGTGATAAAACTAACATCTCAAAAAATTAAAATAAGCCTTGTGGTGACACGACAAACTTATAATAATTAATTGATACTCCATTATTTTTATCATGCTAAAAGGAGACGTTCGATATTCCAAATATCTTTGAACGCTTATGACTTAATATAAAATCTTTGAGGAGTTTGTTATTATTTGTCTTATCTTGTTTAGCGCGCATGCACACACACACACACATATATATATAGTATAAGCATGCACATATAGAATACTATATTCTACCCGGATTGATTATGAACTTTATTCTAGTTTGGTTCACTAGAGCCACCAAGTGAACCAAAAGGTCAAACCTAGAGTGTAAGAATTAAATTTAACTATAACTAATACATTTAAATCCTGGGCTCCATTACAAACGGGTCTTCAAGCGCTCCTTGCTCCTTGCTCCTTGATCTCCAATTCTTCAAAACTAATTCTAACTATTCCTATTAGAAAACTATTTAAAATAAATAGAAACTTTGATTAGCAGTCAAGGGGAAGTACATATGAGGGAGATATAATTTGCATTAAGAATAAATTAGAGAAGACGAGGTGCACTAACCCCATTTAATAAAACTAATATATTCATACATCCAACTAAAATAAAATCCAATCACATTGGTCAATAGTCCATAATCAATCCAATTTATTATCATACACATCAACATATGCATCAATAAATAAATTCATCTCATGAAAAAAAACATTGAATATATATATATATATATATATATATATATATATATATATATATATATATATATATATATATCGATTTAATGGGCAATTATAATTAGCATAAAATCCAATTTTGAAACAAAAATATAAACTCCTTTATTTTTAATCAAAATCATAAAAAATTTCTTTATTTTATTTTATCCAATTGTGAATAAAAATAGACTCTTTTATTTTTAATCAAATTCCCAGTCAAAATAAACTCCTTTATTTTAATTAACAGGGAATCCAATTTCAAGTACAAAATAAACTCCTTTATTTTAACTTAAAATTGCTGGAAAAGTAAAATATGTTGAATCATATTCCTTTTTAAAATTAAACACCTTTAATTTTAAAAAACATGGAATCATATTCCATATGTGAATAAACTTCTTTAATTATTCTAGGAAACATGGAATCCTATTCCATGTGAATAAATTCTTTTATTCAAACATATGTGGAATTTAATTCTAAGTTAATATAAAACTTTTGAATATACTCTTTTATTCAAACAAACATGGAATCCAATTCCAAGTTATTAAAAAACTTTTAAATAAACTCTTTTATTCAAACAAACGTGGATTCCAATTCCAATTAAAATAAATAACTTTATTTTAATCCAATTTCAAATCAAAATAAACTCCTTGGTTTTTAATTTAGAATTACTGAAAAAATATTTAATTTAATTTTAATTAAAATAAACCTTTTATCTTAATAAAAATCAAAATAAAAAATAAAAAATTTATATTTATTTTTGGAGAGTGGCGATGCGGGCGCCAATCTTCAGAATCTATTTTTTCAGTTCGCGAATTGTGTAATTTTTCTCCAAAAACATAATTCTATACCAATAATTATGTCCAAAAAATTTGTTCTAAACACATATCAACATACATATCAAATCTGAATAATTAATAACTCGCATAAATGTTTGGCTCTGATGCCACTGTTAGGTCTGTAAGATTCACGAAAACAATCAAATTGCATCAAAGTAAAACGGAAACGTAAAAATAGATTTTAAAGTTTTTACAAACTATATATCCGGATCATCCTTTATGTATAATTATTAATTAAATGAAAAGATGAAGAAAAAGAATTATACCCTAGAAGATTCGAGCTTCTTCAGGTACTAGTTCACCTCCAATTCCTTTTCGCGTTTAACTTGAATTCACTGGGTTTGATTTTTTCCTTTGATCAGCGTTAGCCACCCAAGTGTTTGGCCTCTAGAGGTGATCCACTAAGGAAGAAGAAAGATTCAAGATGTAGGGTGATTGACTAAATCCCAGTTTTTTATCTCTGTAGAAAAAAAGCGTACTCTCCAACAATTAGAATCACGTCACATCATATCTAATGTATGTCTCCCCTTATAAAGATATCAGTTAACCCTGTTAACATTATTAAAATAGGTTATTATTTATTTAATTAAACTCCTTTAATTAATTAGGCTCCCTAATCTTATTAGGGATAATTAATTAAACTTTTTTAATTAATTTGCCTCCTAATCTTATCAGGAATAAATGAGAGTACTTATATTAAATTAATTCCCAAACTCCTTTAAAATTAAAACAATAACAATTGTAATAATATTAATATGACTCCAGCTCTTATTAATTTATATTTAATATTTATAAAATATTAAATAATAAATATTAAGCTATTTAATTTACCCTATCACCATAGATTAAATTAAATACACTTAACATATTATTACGATTATGCCAGTAACTTCTAAAATAATTATTCTTCCTTTTATGGTGTGCCCCCTTAGGTTCTCCATTGTGAGATCCTAAATTTTATGAAATGAAAGCATTCAATTTTCTTATAATTATTATTTTATTTAGTAAATGGTTAAATTGAGAAAAGGTTAAAGTTAAGACTGATATGTGAAAATTTTGCAAAGTAAGCAAATTAATATAAAATATTCATTGTGTCGGGAAATATTCGATTGGTCGGGGAATATTCGTTTTAACAGAGAATATTCGTATGACAACATAATCATTGGTGGACCCCACAACAGAAGTATTATCGTAGTTAGAAAACGATAAAAATATCTTCTTATAAAAATAACGTCAAAAGTTTTACCGTTAAACTATTGAACTACCCGGTAGTAAAAGTACAGTAATACGTTTGGTTGCATAGTAGCACACGTTATTGATTATTGATGCTTACGTGAGAAGTCACTCAGTTATACTCAATTATTGCTACAGTAATTGCTGCATAATATCTCTCATAATATTGATTCAATTATTGTCACAGTATCATCTGCATAATATTTTATATTATTAAATCAATAATTGAGACGACAATATTATTCATATTATTATTTACAATATTGACGATGTCTAGAAAGTTTTGTCGAGGAGAGGTTTGGTCACCTAATTGCGCGCCAATAGGGAGAAATCCTTAACGGAAAGCCCCATCTTTCTTGTGAAAGATCTGGTTGTTAAATATTGTGATTTATAATATTAATGATGAATAAGTTCATGTTGATTAAAGATAAAATTGATAGTTTCATTGTGTTGGGAATATTAGTGTTAGTGAAAATCGACATTTATTTCGATAATAATTGATTTTGGAGGTTATATTGTATGACGCCCCCAAAATAGGTCCATTCCATCCAACCCATTCTGATTTTGCATGAACTACAAAAAGATTTTAAACATCCCCTCGTTCATCATCTGCTCAGTGGTGTTGTTCACAGGAGGAACATTGCCAGCCTGTTGCACGTTCTCCTCGTTGGTGAGTACAGGCGTCTCCAAGGTCTCATTTACTCCACTGTTAATATTCTCAGTCGACATTCTCAAATAATGTCATAAAACAAGGATTAATTAAGGAAATCAATATATCACATAATATCCTTATATACTGACCAACTAACAAATAAGCTTAGGTAGGACACACTAGCGAAGGATTTACTCATCTCTCCCCTCCTAGTTCAATTCCCCGATCTCCGCCAGAGATCATATCCCTAAGCTCTGATACCAACTGTGACGCCCCCAAAATAGGTTCATTCCATCCAACCCATTTTGAGTCGTCAATAACATGATACAGAAAAAACTACAACTTTATTAATACAACCATAAAACTGTGAGTTTAAATACAAATATTATCTTCTAGACAATATATATACCCAAATAAATCCTTATCACATTTATTGATACATTATTTTACAAAAATGGTGAGGACTACTAAACAACTCTCTCTAGAACCATCATTCCATACCCCGACTCGAACTCGCTACATTCTCGCCTCCTGAGAAGAAAAATGGAACAAAAAGGAAAAGGGTGAGCTCAACTAGGCCAGTAAAGAATATTATGACTAAGATAATATAAAACAAATTATTGTTAGTCTTTAACAGGGAAAAATCTAATAGAATTAATAGACAACAAGTTTTAAATCAATATTTACAGCGAAAATAATAATTCATTAGAAGAGTTAAGTAGAGAATGCAAACTACTATCTTCTATATATGAATTTAAAAGTTCATCGTCTATCTTTTATCCCTGTAACATCAATCAATATATATCTAAAATCAAATATTCATCTTTGCACAACAGGCCAAAGATATTCACCAGTTGGTCATGTTCATCTAAACACATGTTCATCTTTGCACTACTGGCCAAAGATATTCATCATTTGGTCATGTTCATCTAAACACATGTTCATCTTTGCATTACGGGCCAAAGATATTCAATAGAAATCATTCAGCTTTGCACTACAGGCCAAAGATATTCAGTTATATCATCATTTAGGACTGAGGATGATGAAAAATATTTTAAAGAAAATGAATCCAGTAAAACAAAAGAACAAATATTAAGGATTCGTACTTTACACAATCCAAGTTCAAAAATACTTCATAAATAATCAGAGTGGAGTAAAATTCAAGAATAAAGACCAAAACATAGATCCAATCAAAGATAGAAAATATAACAGACAATCTTGGACATAGAAAAGAAAATTTAATTTTTCAGTGAATAGTGTCGTATTCATGAATAGTGCCGTATACGTGAATAGTGTCGTATACGTGAATAGTAACTCCGACACTAAAAGATAAAAATTTCACAAAAAACATCATCATGATTCGTGAATAGTACTCGTGAATAGTAACTCATAAATAGTAACCCATGAATAGTAACCCCGACATGAAAAAGTTTCAAATTTGTTAAAAATTTCCAACCAATATTTCGGCATAATGATATTAAAGAAATAATATCATTTGAGAAGAAAATAACATCCCTTACATCGAAAGACAGTACTTCTAGTTGAAACACCGGATATAGGCTATGACTTGAACTTACACCTGTATAGCAATACTCAAAGTATACTCAAAATACTCACAAGAATACGCTCGATATTATAGAGAGAGAAAACTTCAGTTTCTGGAGTGATTTTCAATTTTAACCTAAGCACCCTATTTATAGGAAAATGCTTAGAATACCAAAGTAGAAAATTTAATAAATTAATATTATTTATTTTTTCACATCTTCCTACGCATCCAAGAATCTGAATTCAGCCCCTAGCACATGTTAATGATGCCTCCACACATTCCAAAAACGTTTTTGTTATTTAAAATAATTAAAACTTTCAAAAATCAATTATTTCGTAACTTCAGAATTTCAATAATTTACAATAAATAGCCCTTTTATCAGAAAATTCGAATCTCGCGACTTTTTATAGGAAATTCAATTCTCTACAACGTTTTAGAAGAAAGTTTTTCCAAATTTCAAACAGAAATTGACTGAAATCCATAAACAGGCGATTTTACATGCTATAATCAAATTTCAATCAAGAAATGGGGTCCACCAACACACAAAACATGTGTTAAACAACTTTTGCAAGAAAAACACTCTTTCTCCTCATATACTCATATATCCCACATTCATTGTAAAAATTATCATCATTATTATATTATAATAATATAATAAAATATTATTTTATCAGAAAAGATAAAATATCGATTTTCAACAATTGTCACTTTAAAAATTTTCTCCATCTATATCCACATAAAATCAATATTTTCCTCATCATATAAATCAATAATTAATTAATCAAAAATAATATTACAGAATCACAGTACTGGCAACCAGGCCGTTCCCAGGATAGAGGGGGCTTTCCAATAAGAATTTTTCCTTACTGGCGCGCAATTAGGTGACCAAACCTCTCCTTAGACTGAACTTTCTAGACATTGCCAAAAATGTTTTCTAATAATATTATTCAGATAATATGAATTATTGTTTCGATAATGGAAAATACCGTGTAGTGACAATTATTGAAACAACAGTAATATAAAATATCAACACAGCAATTATTGAATCAATAAAATAAAATACTGAACAGTAATTATTGTAACAATTATTGAGTAGTGTCTTCTTACGTAAGAATCAATCATTGGTGTAATACCGTGTGTTACTGTACAACAACGTGTATTACTGTGTTTTAACTACCGGGTATTCCAACAGTGTTAACGGTAACAACTACGCAGTTTATTTATTAACAACTTATACTTGTCGTTTTCTTCATTCAATCGCTTTCCGTTACGGGGCCCACAAAAGACTGCATCGTCATACGAATATTCCCCGACAGTAAGAATATTCCACGACCAAACGAATATTCCCCGACAACAATGAATATTTTATAACCACCTGCTTATTTAAAATATTTGCACATTTTACCCATAACTAACCACATTAATCAAATTAACCCTTACTATTTCAAAATGATAAATAGAGGAAACTAAATTTCATTTATTAATAATTTGGGGTCTTACATATTGACCAATCGGGTAATTAATCGGATAAATAAGTAATTAATTGCTATTAATTCACATACTTATAACTATTTGTTTTCATGTGTGTAATATTGATTCACATGAACGTACTATTAGGGGAGGTGGTGCAAGATTGATAATACTTGCATGACTAAATTAAAAATGGAGGTATAGATTAAGGTATTATACTGTAATTATTTTTTTCACATGTATAGAACTATTGAGTCACATGATTGTTCTATTGATTCACATGATGTACTATTAGGGGAGGTGGTGCAAGTTTGATAATACTTGCAGGATTAAATAAAAAATAAAAAAATGAAGGTATTATACTGTAATATTTCAAGCACCAAAATGTGCAATTATCGAAACTATATTTACCTATAAATAGAAGCTCATTCTTCCTTCATTATCACTAATTCACTAAGACTCAAGAGTAATTATAGAGAGAGAAGCTATATATAGAAAGAAGAAGAGAAGTCTGCTACTTTACTATTCCAGCATCTAGTCTTCTTCCAAGGTTAGGGGTATTATTTATTTCATATTCTGAAGAGATATTATTTTTCGTATTCGTATGAATATTATTTTCGTTCAATATTCGTAAGGAATATCATCTTCGTTCAATATTCGTAGGAATATTATTTTCGTTCTACAGTCGTAAGGGGTATTATTTCTTTCGAATTCATGAAGAGATATTATTTTCTTTCAATACTCGTAAGGGTTGTTACTTCATTCTTTATTATTCTGTTGGAATAACCTGTCTACGCAGACTACCACATGCATGATACTATGATGATCTCAAGTCCAAGGATCACGTGTACTACTATCACTACAAGAATTCCTATTAACAAATAAGTAAAACTCCATTAGGTATTCCTTAGCGAGCCACGTTCAGTGTACTTATTCTCTAATAAGCACCTATATACTTGCTTTAGTGTCTCCACATAAATGATCATTTGATCAATCATCCTCATCCAATGAGCAAGCAATGTATGTACTAATCTATCCGAATTTACTAATCCTCAATTTAGTAATTCAACGATTGGAAACTATTTTAGTTTTAAGCTTTCTAAGAATTTAGATCTCATTAGAATGATCATCATCATTATTTTAAAAGCATTGCTTAAAACTATGGGTTTATAACATATTATAAAGCAGCACCATGTAGATAATTAAAAGTCTTTAATAAATTAATACTTTTTGTTAGGTATGGCATATTTAAATTTGATGTTGAAAGTAAATAATCATGCTCATATGTAAAGTCCTTCAAAGAACATATGTACAAGGACTTAGATGATAGATCAAAATTGTTAGGTTAACCTGTGCTTGATGTTTATCATTCTGTAAATGAATGTATAGAAGAAAAGATCAAAGTTGTTAGGATGATCTATTTTGAGATGTAATAGATAGGCAGTCAATAGAATCGTAGTCTGTCGAGCTAGCCAAGGGATTGCAGAAACCAATGTAGAATCGTAGAGTATCAAGAAAGTTGCTACAAAATTGAAAGACCCCAACTTTTATGAATAAAGATTAATTTTTCTAAATATCATTTTGAGTATTAAGGTGTGAATCTGATACAATGTTATAGTTGTGGGTAATATTTACAAATTTTACAAATTAAGCAAGTTGTCATAAAATATTCGATTGGTCGGGGAATATTCGTATGATAGAACAATCATTGGTGGACCCCACAACAAAATTACTGTCGGAGTTAGAAAATGACAAAAATATCTTTCTATAAAAATAACGGCGAAAGTTTTACCGTTAACTATTGAAATACCCGGTGTTAAAAGTGCAGTAATACGCGTGGTTGCATAGTAGCACATGGTATTGATTATTGATACTTACGTGAGAAGTTACTCAGTTATACTCAATTATTGCCACGGTAATTGCTACATAATATCACTAGTTATTGATTCGATTATTGTCACAATATTTTATATTATTAAATCAATAATTGAGACGACAATGTTATTCATATTATTATTTATATTATTGACAATGTCTAGAAAGTTCTGTCGAGGAAAGGGGTTTGGTCACCTAATTGCGTGCCAATAGGAAGAAATCCTTATCGAAAAGCTCCATCTTTCCTGGGAATGATATAGTTGTTAATATTGCGTTATAATATTAATGATAAATGTTATTTAAATGTGTTTTATGAAGCCAAGTGAATTAAGATAAATAGAGGGGATTTTTATGAAGTATTTGTTGTAAATTTTGCTTATTATAAATATATAGTTTTGTTATATATATATATATATATATATATATATATATATATATATATATATATATATATACTATAATAAGTTTTTTTTATGTAAAATAGAATATATTATATTTTATTATGCATAGTATTTGCATAGTACTTGTATAGTGTTTGCATATTACTGCATAGTAAATAATGTGAATTTTTGAAAATCGTCCGTGAAATGCACTGTTTGCCCGTGATTCTCCTACTTCTATAATATTGAGCATATTTCTTTAGAGTTTAAGGAAGCTTTGAGCGTAGAAAACAGTTTAAGTTTTCTTTAAGAATATCCCCGCCCTACCAGTCAAAAATACTCTCCTTTTAAGGTAAGAGATATTATTTTTGTTCAATATTCGTAAGAACTAATATTTTCTTCCATACTCTGTAGTATGTAAGTGTTGCCTAATTTTTTAATAGCACTTTACCACGCAAGTATACGCGTTCAATTGTAATATTCAGCAAGAAAGGATATCGTTCCCACGAGGAAATAGACTAATATTTATCAATTACTAATTATAATGCAATTAATCCTATTTTAAACTAAGAAAATTTTGTTTAAGATTTGAAATTTAAACTTAACAAACTAATAATTAAAATAAGAATTTCACAAGAATAACTGCAGATTTAACAGGTTAAGATTACAACTTCCCTTGGTATTTCATTTAAACTAATTTACTTCCCATTTAAAATAAATCAATTAATATGAATTGTTATCCAAGAATGCTTTATGAATATTCACGCACTTCTTCCAAAGACACGTGAACAAATCCTCCTAATTCCAATCTTTAAGATACAGAATTACAAGGAACACCCCAATTAATCAACTCACTATATTCCTATGTGAATCAAGTTAATTAGGGTTTACGCACAAATTCTTTCAATGGATACAAAAGACACACAGGTATATTCCTATCCTACATGCTAATCATATTAACCCTATTCAGATTATATGAACAGATGTTATCATATCCAGATCTCAATCTATACTCCATCTTCCAATTTTATATAGATTATCACAGTAATTGTTGGCCAAACAATTAATCAATAAACATAAGATATAATAAACAATTCAATAAAAACTAACTTTCATTCAATGGGAAGCTTGCAATTTAAACTACATACCAAGTTCCGTTGCAATCTTAATTAAAATTTAGTTCAAGATAATAATAAAGAAAAACATCATCCAGATTAATAATCCAAACATCCCAGATAGTTACAAAAGATAAAACTAGAGAAGAGAAGAAGAAACTCTGAATTTGCTCTTAATCTCTCTCTTAGATCTTTAGCCTTTGCAATTCCCCTTCGTGTTTTTCTTCCTTGTTCTCTCTGCAAATCTCTTGAACAATTAGTTGATTCCTTGCAAAATTCGTTCCTTCTCCTATTTTAGAGTCCTCTCCTATTTGTATTGGTCTCAGCCCTCATTCAGACTCCTCTTTGGCTTCAAAAACCCACTTGACAGCAGAAAAACGCACCTTTTTACGCACTAGAGCGCCTAGGCGCTCATCATAGGCTATTTTCAAGCGCCTAGGCGCTTGACCAGGACCACGTAATTACAGAAATGCCACTCAGCTTTAATTTTCATGATTTTTGACCTTTTTCTTCTCTGAAATGACTAATTTGTCCCTCCAGCTCCAACCTACAACAAATAAACACAAAACACATAAAAAGATCCTAAAAACAATTAAATATAACAATAATTAAGTTTAATAATATCGGATTCATAGGTATAAAACCTACTCATCAAATACCCCCAAACTTAACCAATTGCTTGTCCCCAAGCAACACAACACAATGCAATAACTAAATATGCAATGCAAATGCAGCTATCTAAATGCCTACATTCCAGCAGTCAAACAGAACAAAATCTATTCATCAAGCCTCAAAGTAATCACAATAAACATGCTAGTACATCATATCAATACAGATTAATAATTTTCTCATCAATCATCAAATCTTAACCTGTTATTATTGATATAGTGTGTGTGTGTGCTTAACATCCATGCTAACTGATATGATGCTAAATACAACACATAATAAATCTCTTTAAAGGAATCATACAGTGTAAACTCACAAAATTCACGAACAAGCTAAAACCAACTAAAGACAAATATCCACCAAATTTAAGAGTCTTATCCGGGATACTTATGCTTTATTGTGCTTTACGGGGGCTTTTATTTGCTCTTTTCTCGTTTTATTGTTGTTGTTGTCTGTTTTTTTTTCATATATATATATATATATATATATATATTTTAACCATGACTGTGCAATGTCTCATTCCATTAGGCTAACAGTGCTACCCCTTAGCGAGCTTTCGACCAACGACTCCCAGACCATATAAGACCTTAGGGCGCTAGGTTTTAAGATCCCCCTTCGGGTGTACTTGCTCAAGTAACAAAGGCCCCGAAACAAAACTAGCCACTGTATTTTTTTTTTTAGCTTATATATCCCAAATTTTTCCCCCAAACTTAAGTTTTTATCTAAATTCAGTCATCTTCGCCTATTCATGTCTTTCATTCATTCAAACTAGAATTATCCTCTAGAAGTCCATTATGTGTCAATTTAAACTCAATCAGTCAACATGGTTGCTTTTACTGTGCTATCCTTATTATATCAGTTTCAAACAGGTAAAGATTCAAATCATGACAAGAAATCACATCAAAGTCATAACAGATAATACTATACTTGTCTACTCAATTCCAATCTCGTCACTGGCCAAAACAGACTTAAACTATCTAACAGCTGGAAATATACAAATACTTAATTTTTTTTAGTTTTTTTTTAGGAAATTAAAATGAAAACTACATGAATGCAAACTACATGAAAAACTATTAACTGAATACTATATGAATGCACTAGATGATAC
Source organism: Panax japonicus (assembly GCA_020205505.1). Taxonomy (NCBI): domain Eukaryota; kingdom Viridiplantae; phylum Streptophyta; class Magnoliopsida; order Apiales; family Araliaceae; genus Panax; species Panax japonicus. Next base: position 63,903,989 of record CM035093.1, read on the forward strand.
TACATGCATGAACTGGAGCTGGAAAATTATACCCCCAAACTTAACCGATGCAATGTCCTCATTGTATATAACAAACAGAATTTAAGAAATTAAGCATTGAGGACTTCCCTGAAAAATCGAAGCTTTATTCCTCGTCAGTATCCTCTTCTTCTGATTCTTCTTCATCAGCCGGGGGGTATGCAGACATTGGTGGAAATTGGTAGGGAGCGGCAGCTGGATTATCGAACACTTGGTGTGCACAAATTTTGAACACTATTGGTAGGCACTCCCCCAAACTTAATTTTCACCAAATTTGCCAATTACTAAGCACATTGGTTATAGCCAAATATGATGTTTCAATCAAAGTTGGATGAGCAATTTGAGCTTTGAACCCTTACTTTAGATAGATGTGGCTTGAATGCAAGTTGATTCCCGAATTGGTGAAGAAGGATGACAAGATGGAGCTTGAGTGACTTAGTTTGGGTAGGAGATTTAGTGTTTGATTAGGATTTTACAAGAAAAAGATGATTATTGTGGCTAAATTAGAGGAGGGTTGAGAGTTGAGTTAGTTTGAGTTGGAGTAGGAGAGCAAGAATGTGTTTGATTTGGGTTTGGAAGAGTCATGCCCGATTAGGGCTTTTATTTTTATTTTTTTTTCTGTTGGAGTGCCTAGGTGCTTGAATTTGCACTGTCTGGAGCGCCTAGGCGGTTGCCTGCAGAAAGCTTGGGTCGTGTGGAGCGCCTAGGCGCTTGATTTGGCCTTGGCTGGACCGCCTAGGCGCTTGGCCAAAAGAATAGTTACTGACTTTGAGCGCCTAGGCGCTTGATTTGGCCTTGGCTGGAGCGCCTAGGCGCTTGCTCCTTTGTCCAACATTTTCTGCTCCAACGTCCTTTGGGAAAATGGTCATAACGTCTTCGTCCGAACTCTGATTTATATGATTCAAGATGTTCTGGAAAGTGGAAAAGTAGATCTACAACTTTCATTCTTGAAATTTCGCGAAATAATATTCGGAGCTATAGTCAAATTGGCTCTGAAGTGACTGCTGTGTAAATGGCAAGTCGAAAACGCGAATCTAGCCACCCGAAACGTCGATCCATGTAACTTTTGTCCCAAATCTAATCAAATACCCCCAAACTTAAACCTTTGTTTGTCCTCCTTTCCTGCAATAAATTGAATATCTGTTAGAGAACGATGGATGTACCAATCCTAAACTATAAAAATTTAACCACTACATAAACTAACAGTAGAGCAAATTAATAACAGTAAAAATAGCTAATAACAATAAAAATTCCTGGGTTGCCTCCCAGTTAGCGCTTGGTTTATAGTCTTCAGCCCGACTTTCTTCTCTTTCTCTATCCAATTCCCCTTCGAAAATTGAGGAACCCTCCATCCATTAGTAATAACGTAACTTTCGAGAGTTTGCCATCAGTAAGGGTTATTGATTCAAATTCACCTAGCTTGCTCTTTATAGGTAGATTCTCTTTTACAACCTTCAAATAACTAGGCATTTTCTGAGTTGTATCTATGAACGCATTTTTACGTTGAAGCTTTTTTAGAACAACTGGTTCTTCATCTCTCTTCCCATTCTCTTCGCACCATGGCACCAATTTTAAGCTAGCTTTCATATCATATATACCTTTATCGAAAAAATGACTACCAATTGGACACATGATTGCAAATCTAACCGGATCCTTAAACTTTGGTGGAGAAGATATATGGGGCACTATCAAAATTGGTTCATCTATGTCAAAACTCAAGGCTAGATCTTTGGCGACCTTCTTTTCCTGCTCCCCACTTGTCTCTCCCTTTCCACATCCTTTTCTTTTGGAACATCCGATTCCAGATTTAGCGTGGGCAATCCATCAGTCTCGGGAACCATGTTACTTGACACTTCACCTTGAGGGCGATTGATGATGGCATTGAAAAGTTGTCCCGCCTGGTTCTCAAGATTTCGAATCGACATCTCCTGACTATTCGTCTGGTCCTCAATCAAAACCATGAACTTGGAAATAAGTCCTTCCAAGTTTAAAATCCTTTCTTCTTCATGATTAGGGAGTTGAACTTGTAATTCAGGAGTGTATGATTGGCATGGAGCAAAGGGTTGGGCTAGATTGTCATCGCTCCATGAAAGATTTAGTGGATTCCCCCACTCATGATGATAATTACTGGAAAAATCATAATTGTTGGGATAATCGCTGAAGTTACCACTATATTGTAACGACTCGAAACTGATGGTGCATTGATGACTCGGATGGTTTCCACCACAATACTCACATATCACCGCTACACTTTGAATACGTTGTGCTGATAAAGCATCAATCTTCCTTGAAAGTGTCCCAAATTGTGCTGACAATTCATCGAGTCCATAATTCTTTGCCTCCCTTGGCCGAGTCATTCTCGAATATAACCAATGATAGTCATAGTTGTTCATGGTGCCTGAAAAGGAATTAGACTAGAGACAAAAAAAATGTTTAAATTAAGATTAATTTCATTGAATTTAATAATGACAAAATATTAAACTATTATCCTCGGCAACGGCGCCAAAAAATTGTTGCCTAATTTTTTAATAGCACTTTACCACGCAAGTATACGCGTTCAATTGTAATATTCAGCAAGCAAGGATATCGTTCCCACGAGGAAATAGACTAATATTTATCAATTACTAATTATAATGCAATTAATCCTATTTTAAACTAAGAAAATTTTGTTTGAGATTTGAAATTTAAACTTAACAAACTAATAATTAAAATAAGAATTTCACAAGAATAACTGCAGATTTAACAGGTTAAGATTACAACTTCCCTTGGTATTTCATTTAAACTAATTTACTTATCATTTAAAATAAATCAATTAATATGAATTGTTATCCAAGAATATTTTATGAATATTCACGCACTTCTTCCAAAGACACGTGAACAAATCCTCCTAATTCCAATCTTTAAGATGCAGAATTACAAGGAACACCCCAATTAATCAACTCACTATATTCCTATGTGAATCAAGTTAATTAGGGTTTACTCACAAATTCTTTCAATGGATACAAAAGACACATAGGTATATTCCTATCCTACATGCTAATCATATTAACCCTATTCAGATTATATGAACAGATGTTATCATATCCAGATCTCAATCTATACTCCATCTTCCAATTTTATATAGATTATCACAGTAATTGTTGGCCAAACAATTAATCAATAAACATAAGATATAATAAACAATTCAATAAAAACTAACTTTCATTCAATGGGAAGCTTGCAATTTAAACTACATACCAAGTTCCGTTGCAATCTTAATTAAAATTTAGTTCAAGATAATAATAAAGAAAAACATCATCCAGATTAATAATCCAAACATCCCAGATAGTTACAAAAGATAAAACTAGAGAAGAGAAGAAGAAACTCTGAATTTGCTCTTAATCTCTCTCTTAGATCTTTAGCCTTTGCAATTCCCCTTCGTGTTTTTCTTCCTTGTTCTCTCTGCAAATCTCTTGAACAATTAGTTGATTCCTTGCAAAATTCGTTCCTATTCCTATTTTAGAGTCCTCTCCTATTTGTATTGGTCTCAGCCCTCATTCAGACTCATCTTTGGCTTCAAAAACCCACTTGACAGCAGAAAAACGCACCTTTTTACGCACTAGAGCGCCTAGGCGCTCATCATAGGCTATTTTCAAGCGCCTAGGCGCTTGACCAGGACCACGTAATTACAGAAATGCCACTCAACTTTAATTTTCATGATTTTTGACCTTTTTCTTCTCCGAAATGAACTAATTTGTCCCTCCAGCTCCAACCTACAACAAATAAACACAAAACACATAAAACGATCCTAAAAAACAATTAAATATAACAATAATTAAGTTTAATAATATCGGATTCATAGGTATAAAACCTACTCATCAGTAAGTAATATTATTTCGTTTCAAATTCTGAATTATACACTCATTTTGTTAAGTATTGCTTCTATACTCCGTGAAATTAGTAGAATATCCTTGAAATTTGTGCTTCATCTAGTATTTTTTACGGAAATATTATTCTGAACATTCTTGATAATTTTTAATTTTCTCATGTCGGGATACTATTCAAAGGGTACTATTCTTGAAGTACTATTCATGGGATACTATTTATGATAAAAATTGATTTCTTTTCTGTCCAAATCATTTTTATACAATATTATTCTTGAATTTTACTCTAAAAAGCAGTATCATGTTGACAATTTAGACATTATTGAATTCTGGATAAATTGAATTATAAATCTTTAAAATTTATCCTTTACTTTCATTAATTTGAATTCTTATACGATTGTCATCATCCTCATGCTTATATTGTGATAAAAGTCATCTTTGGCCCGTAGTGCATAGATGGACTGTTAATTGGTATAATTCGGACAACACATGAAGATTTATAATGTATAGTGATGCGTCACACAAGGGTCTTGGCTGTGTACTGATGCAACACGGCAGGATCATTGCGTACACTTCACGTCAGTTAAAAGATTATGAGAAGGGATATCCGACTCATGATCTGGAGTTAGCAGCGGTAGTTTTTGCCTTGAAGATTTAGAGGCATTATTTATATGGCGAGAAATATGAGATATATACGTACCATAAGATTATGAAGTATATCTTCACACAGAGAGAGTTAAACATGTGGCAGCGCCGATGGCTAGAATTGATCAAAGATTATGATTTTGAGATTCTGTACCATCCAAGCAAAGCAAATATAGTGGCAGATTCCTTGAGCAGAAAAGGCAGAGAAAAGTTTGTTAGTTCCCAGTAGGCACAATATAGATCTAGAAGGGGGGTTGAATAGATCCTTTGAATTTTAAATACTTTTTCTCATTTATTTTGTATTGCTCATTAAGTAGCACATGACAAACATAAGAATCTTTCCAAGCAAAATGGAATAAGTATAGGATCCCCTTCATTGATATATTCATAATCAATCTTACATTGTTTGTAGAGTAAATTTAGTACTAAGCAGTTAACACATACATAGCAGTTATAGCAGTTAATGTACATAAAGTAAATAACATAAAGAAAAAGACACAAGGGATTTTAAGTGGTTCAGAGACTCAAGCTCCTAATCCACTCTTCTGCTTTCAACTAGCATGATTTCCACTAAGGAAGGGAAGCACCCTGAATCATTAAGATTCCTTCAAGGCCAACAGCCTTGGAACTTCAGTTCACTAAGAACTCTTCAAGGCCAGCAGCCTTGGAACTCCTCTAGTTCCCTAGGAACTCTTCAAGCCCAGTAGGCTTGGAACTTCATTTAGTCCCTCTGGACAAGGACCCCTCAGGCCCTGGCTTCTTGTTGTTGAGTTGTTTATTTGTCTGTTAGAGTTGGTGCTAAGCTTCTAAGATGTCTTTAAGCTCTGAACATCTTCTATACTTAGCAGCTTGGCGTGATCATTCTTGAAGTGCAGTTGAGTGTTGCATGATGCTCAGCTTCTTCAGTTACTCAACCACTTCTGATGATCCCTTGATGAACTACCTTGAAGATCATTCTTCTTGATACTTGATGGCTGCACATGATGGGTTTCTAAGATGACTGTAAGCTCTTCTGCTAGATACTTAGAAACTTTCTCATGCTTGAAATCATGATGGCGTTGGTGATCTTCTTTCTTGATACTTGATGCCTTCTCATGATGGACTTTCTAGGATGACTGTAGGCTCTTCTCTCTGGTACTTAGAGTCTTCCCATGATGGACATCAAGATGACACGATGCTCTTCTTTCTCTTGGCAGTTCAGCACACACTTTTTGTAGTAGAACTCTCACTTCTACATTGTAGAACTCTCACTTATACTTCTTTCTTTGTCTATCTCTAAGTGTTCTTGGTGGATCATAGAGTGAGCCTTTGGACCTTCATTGGTCACTCACTATTTTACGTTGGTTAGATCAGTCCACCATTTCTCCAAACTCAGCAACTCCAGCAACCTTTGATCTTTGAAGCTCTAGGTGATTTATACTCCTTCCCAATCTTTCTGTTGGAAATTAGTCGTTGAGAGCTCTTTGAATTGCTTCGCAGATCTCGAGTTGTTTGGTGCAGACTGCAGATGTGACATGCCATGACTTTTTGACATTGCAGTCTACTATTTCACCTACCCCGTCAGAGATGTTATTTTGATGTCTCGAGCAGGTCGTCGATAACATTATTTCCCCCTTCTGATTTCTCGATCAGAGGTTGTCCTTTTGCATCGATGCTCTCAATAAGCTCTTGTCTGAATACCAACCTTCAGATTGAACCGTTGCCAATGCTTCAATCATAGGATGACCGAACTTTACGATTCTGATGCTTGCTTTCTTGGACCTGATCGTAGTGTCTTGTTGACTTGCTCATTTGACATGTAGAGACAACACTACGATCTTAGAAGAATGTTCATTGGATCTTCAATTTAGAACAAATCTTCCTTCTATTGTGTAGTGCTTCAACACTTCTTGTTTGCTTTGAATGCTCTCAGATACTGATGGCTTGACTCCTTGCTCTGGCCCCTTCTGAATAGTAAGACACTTCAAATTTGTGGCGTGTCCAGCTCGCTTTCTCCTTGTGATCTCCCATTCACTTATCATCAATGGACTGACCCAATGCTTAATCACTTTAGCCTTGTTCTTCAGAAGTTGACCAGTATCTCTGTGTACACTCCATCAGTTCTTTCTTTGTTTGGCAAACACTAGGATCCTGGTTACTTCCAAGATCATTGTCATCTTACCACTTGACAGCTACTGCACCTGCTAACTTTCCTTAGTCAGCTACTGAAGTCTTCTTATGATCATCTTGTGGAAGACTTCATCTCGAATGGCTTCACAACTCAATTTGGATGCTGATTGGGTTGATGCTTAGATCTTTTGGGAGTGCTTATTTGTTGAGAATCGTATTAGCTCTACGATTCTACCTTGATGTTGTGAGCATATCTGTGAGACCCCATATTTTATGAATAAATATTTAATTTTCTCGAATTATGTTTTTGAAAATTATGGTGTGGATTTGATATAATGTTATAGTTGTGGGTAATATTTATAAATGTTGCAAAGTACGCAAGTTGTTATAAAATATTCGTTTGGTCGGGGAATATTCTTTTTGTCGGGGAATATTCGTACGACGGCGCAATCATTGGTGGACCCCACAACGGAATTATTGTCGGATTGAGAAAACGACAAAAATACTTTATGAAAATAACGGCGGAGGTGTTACCATTAAAACTGTTGAACTACTCGGTAATAAAAGTACAGTAATACGCGTGGTTGCATAGTAGCACACGGTATTGATTATTGATGCTTACGTAAAAAGTCATTCAGCTATACTCAATTATTGTTACAGTAATTGATGTATCATATCTCTTATATTATTGATTCAATTATTGTCACAGTATCATCTGTATAATATGTTATATTATTAAATCAATAATTGAGACGACAAGTTATAATGATTAATAATTATTGAAAGATTAATTATGTGTTGATTAAAAAATAAAATGATTTCTGGTAATTTTTATTCAATCCTTGATGTATATAAAGAGTCTATTATGAGACGTTGGCGATAAGTTTAATTATTTATGGGGGGCCATATGTCGTCAACTAAGAGTCTCTTTCGTAAATAGTAATTACCTTTGTAAATAGTAATTACCTTCGTAAATAGTAATTACCTTCGTAAATAGTAATTACTTTCGTAAATAGTAATTACCTTCATAAATAGTAATTACCTTCGTAAATAGTAATTACCTTCGTAAATAGTAATTACCTTCGTAAATAGTAATTACCTTCGTCAATAGTAATTACATTCGTCAATAGTAGTTACCTTCGTCAATAGTAGTTGTCCCTTCAATATTACCAAGAGTTAACTGCCTTTTCGGTGTTCCAAGGGTTAATTACCCCTTCGCAAATAGTAGTTGTCCCTTCAATATTACCAAGAGTCATTTTGACCCTTCGTTAAGACCAAGAGCCACCCTCAGTTTTTCTATAAATAAAAAGCTCATTCCTTCATTATTTCTTACGAATTCACTGAAACTCTAGAGAGAAAGAAGAAAAGTATTCTGCTACTTCACTTATATCCAGTTCTTCTAAGGTAGGGAATATTATTTGTTGTACCCGTAAGGGGTGTTAATCTTTCTTATTCATGAAGAGAACTGTTGTTATTCCATTTCTTATTATTCTATTGGAATAACCGGTATACGCGGTCTACCCTATATTTGGTGACATTCTTTTATTATTCTGTAGGAACATCCTGTCTGTGTGTTTTACACCGGAACTGGTTCCATTTACTATTCCGTCTTTACATTTCTGTCAGAATATCCTGTCTGTGCTATACGCCGGATCTGGTTCCATCATTTACTATTCCACATTTATTATTCTGTTGGAACATCCTGTCGGTGTGAATTTCACCTGACCTGGTTCCGTTATTATTATTCTGCGGGAATAACCTGTTTGTGCGGTCTCTATCGCATGCATGGTGATATCTTTTGTTATTGTATTCGGTATTACTCAGTTGGATAAAACTTTGACTTCTATACTCCATGAAATTAGTGGAATATCCTTGATATTTGCGCTTCATCCAGTATCTTTTCATGGAAATATTCTTTTGAGCATTCTTGAATTTTACACCACAAAACAGTATCGTGTTGACAATTTAGACGTTAATAATTCCTGGATAAAATAATTCTTGAACTTGTTTTATTGAATTCTTATATCATTGTCATCATCCTCTTATTTATATTTTTGAAAGTCATTTGTGGCCTGTAGTGCATAGATGGACTTGGTATGATTATGACCAGGGATTATTCGGTGTAATCATGACCGTAATGTTACAAATGATGTGGTAAAAGTCACATTTGTCGTAGTGCATTAATGGACAGTTGTTGGCATGATCATGACCATTAATGAATACACAAATATTCTTGGCCGTAGTGCATGAATAATTGTGGTTGTGATACTAAAGAATATCCTTGGCCGTAGTGCAGGGGTGATTCGATGATGTGGAATATTTATTAAGCTGAGTCTCAGCTATAACAGTGATAAAAAACCTTTTAAATCATAAAAGATAGTAGATTTTATTTTCTACATGACTCTTTTAATGGATTGTTGGTTTCGCTGCAGTTAAACTTGATGTTTATTGTATTTTATCAGTTTAACACTGTTGAAGGCTAATGATAATTTATTCTGCATTATCTTAGTCATAATATTTCTTACTGGGCTAGTTGAGCTCACCCTTTCTTTCACTGTTCTCTTCAGAAAATGAGAATATAGTTGGGACGAGTCGGGGAACGAAGTAATGGTCCAGAGAATAGCATTAGTAGTCCTCACTATTCTGTGAAATAGTGTGATAATAATTGTAATGAGGACTCCTTTTGAGTTTGTATAATCTCTAGTAGACAATATTTGTATTCAAACTCACAGTTTATGATTTGTCGTATTGTACACGACAGTTATATTAGTAAGTTGTATTTGAATTCTGTACCATGTATCTGGCGACCCAAGATGGGTGATGTATACCTAATTTTGGGGGCGTCACAGTTGGTATCAGAGCTTAGGTATATGATCCCTGGCTAAGATGTGAGAATAGAACTAGGAGGGGAGAGACGGGGAATTCCTTCGCTTGTATGACCTACCTAAGTTTATTTGATATTTAATTGGTCGATCAGAGTATATGGATAATATGTTACATATCAATTAACCTTTGTTTTGTGGCAGTATTTGAAAATGGCATCTGAAAATGTTGAGATACGCAATGAAGCACATGAGACCGTTGAGACACCTTTAATCACTAACCAAGTTAATGTGATGTCAGACGAAGAAGAAATTAGAGATATCCATGTGGTGCGTAAAGAACTAATAGTTGCACCCGAGCTAGAGGTAGCAGCTGAGAGTGAGGAAGAAGAGGTACCTGAGGAGAATTTATTAGAGATATTATATGATCAAAATGTAGAATTACAAAATCGTATTCATGTGTTAGAAGAACATGTTGAAGAACGACAGGCGGTCGTGGAGCAAAGAGATGTAACGTTTCAAAATTGTGTTACCCGATATGTGATGCTCGAACAAAATCACGCTTTGGCACAGTGTAAGATAATAAAGTTGGAATCTGAGAATTCAAATATCAAGGATCAGCTGAAAAAAGAAACAACTGAACGAGTGAGAATGAAGGATGCGTGGGTAAAATCCGTACGACGTGTTGATATTGTGGAAAGATATGTCCGATCTATAAAGAGAAGATTTAATGATGACGGGAAGACGTCGGTAGCAGCACCAACACCAGCAACAAATTCTAGGGGAGGAGAACGACCACCAGTTAGATGCTACTGATGCGGAGAGGAGGGACATATAAGGCCAAACTGTTCAAAGCCTTCCAAGGTATGTTTTAGTTGTGGAAAAGACGGTCACATAGCTCGATTTTGTCCTGGAGCGAAATCAAGTCCAGTTGGGACGGGGGCACCAAAGGTGGATACGGACAAAACAAAGTCGGTGGTTTCAGGAAGAGCGTTTTTTGACTTCTCATGGAGAGAGTAACCCGAACGAAATTATCACGGGTATGTTAGTCATAAACTCTTGCGAAGTCTATACTGTGTTAGATACCGGTTCTACTCACTCTTTTATTTCACATAGTTGTGTTCAATGTTTGAAGTTAACTCCGAGAAACTTTCGTTACCTCTACTATTTATAAATCTTGCTTGATTCAAATCGACACTTTCACGTTACCTGTCAATCTTATCTCTTTGAAAATACTTGCCTTTGATGCGATTTTAGAAATCGATTGGTTAACTACTCATCATGCTTTTCGTAAGGTTGTTAGCTTTCATATTCCTAACAAACCTGTTATGCAAATTCAAGCAACCAAACCACTAAAGTCAATCATTTTCATTTCAAGCCATAAATAAAGAGCTCCAGTCCTTTCATTGTTGACTTCCTTATGTGGAATGTACCGAAGACAGACTTTCCGTAGGAGACGTCGTGAATGATGATGACAAGTTGATAGGTATCAATGTGATGTGTTATCCAAGTCTTGGATGAGAGTCACAGTTTTGAATGATATTTCTAGTGTTAATAAATTTTCTGACGTATTCTTGAAGACTTCTTAGCCTACCCTGGAGCGTGAAATCGAATTTTGTATTGACCCCAGTACAAAACCTAGTTCTTAAACCCTCAAATATTTTCTTCACCTAAAACGAACGTAACATGTGACAAAGACGTTGGCTCGAGCTGTTGAAGATTACGATCATATCATACCATCGTGGAAAAGCGAACGTGGTACCTGACGCATTGTATAGAAGATCGTATGCGTTTACAAGTACGAATATACGAACTCACGTGAAGATAACGAATATACAAGTAGAATCGACTTTAATCGATAAAGTTAAAGCCGCTCAAGCTACACACTCGGAGCTGAAGAATGTGAAGAATTAAGAAGGTTCAAGAGGGCATTATTCTAGAAGCAAGAATTGACGAATAGAGGAAGTCTAAACGCTTAATTTTATTGGCCCATTTGAAATCCTTGATCAAGTAGGAATTGTGTTTTATAGACTCATTTTACCGCCAAGTATGTTGCGTGTTCAGAACATTTTTTTTCCGTATCGATGTTACATAAATATGTGGACGACCCGAACCACATTATTAATTTAAAATCGGACGAGATAGTAGAAGATTTAAAGTATGAGGAGGTATGTGTAACATCTTGGATAAGAAGGATCATATTCGACGCTCAAAGGTTATACCTCAAGAGTTAGAATTTGAAGTGAAGTCAAGGTATCCTCACATGTTCGGCATACCAGGTACGTACGTAAATTTCGAGGGCGAAATTTCATAAGGAGGGGAGATTGTGAGACCCCAGATTTTATGAATAAATATTTAATTTTCTCGAATTATATTTTTGAAAATTATGGTGTGGATTTGATATAATATTATAGTTGTGGGTAATATTTATAAATGTTGTAAAGTACGCAAGTTGTTATAAAATATTCGTTTGGTCGGGGAATATTCTTTTTGTCGGGGAATATTCGTACGACGACACAATCATTGGTGGACCCACAACGGAATTATTGTCGGATTGAGAAAACGATAAAAATACTTTATGAAAATAACGGCGGAGGTGTTACCGTTAAAACTGTTGAACTACTCGGTAGTAAAAGTACAGTAATACGCGTGGTTGCATAGTAGCACACGGTATTGATTATTGATGCTTACGTAAAAAGTCATTAAGCTATACTCAATTATTGTTACAGTAATTGCTGCATCATATCTCTTATATTATTGATTCAATTATTGTCACAGTATCATCTGTATAATATGTTATATTATTAAATCAATAATTGAGACGACAAATTATAATGATTAATAATTGTTGAAAGATTAATTATGTGTTGATTAAAAAATAAAATAATTTCTAGTAATTTTTATTCAATCCTTGATGTATATAAAGAGTCTATTATGAGACGTTGGTGATAAGTTTAATTATTTATGGGGGGCCGTATGTCGTCATCTAAGAGTCTCTTTTGTAAATAGTAATTACCTTCGTAAATAGTAATTACCTTCGTAAATAGTAATTACCTTCGTCAATAGTAATTACCTTCGTCAATAGTAGTTACCTTCGTCAATAGTAGTTGTCCCTTCAATATTACCAAGAGTTAACTGTCCTTTTCGGTGTTCCAAGCGTTAATTACCCATTCGCAAATAGTAGTTGTCCCTTCAATATTACCAAGAGTCATTTTGACCCTTCGTTAAGACCAAGAGCCACCCTCAGTTTTTCTATAAATAAAAAGCTCATTCCTTCATTATTTCTTACGAATTCACTGAAACTCTAGAGAGAAAGAAGAAAAGTATTCTGCTACTTCACTTATATCCAGTACTTCTAAGGTAGGGAATATTATTTGTTGTACCCGTAAGGGGTGTTATTCTTTCTTATTCATGAAGAGAACTGTTGTTATTCCATTTCTTATTATTCTGTTGGAATAACCGGTATACGCGGTCTACCCTATACTTGGTGACATTCTTCTATTATTCTGTTGGAACATCCTGTCTGTGTTTTTACACCGGAACTGGTTCCATTTACTATATCATCTTTACATTTCTGTCGGAATATCCTGTTTGTGCTATACGCCGGACCTGGTTCCATCATTTACTATTCCGCATTTATTATTATGTTGGAACATCTTGTCGGTGTGAATTTCACCTGACCTGGTTCCGTTATTATTATTCTGCGGGAATAACCTGTTTGTGCGGTCTCTATCGCATGCATGGTGATATCTTTTGTTATTGTATTCGGTATTACTTAGTTGGATAAAACTTTGACTTCTATACTCCATGAAATTAGTGGAATATCCTTGATATTTGCGCTTCATCCAGTATCTTTTGATGGAAATATTCTTCTGAGCATTCTTGAATTTTACACCACAAAACAGTATCGTGTTGACAATTTGGACGTTAATAATTCCTGGATAAAATAATTCTTGAACTTGTTTTATTGAATTCTTATATCATTGTCATCATCCTCTTATTTATATTTTTGAAAGTCATTTGTGGCCTGTAGTGCATAGATGGACTTGGTATGATTATGACCAGGGATTATTCGGTATAATCATGACCGTAATGTTACAAATGATGTGGTAAAAGTCTCATTTTCCGTAGTGCATTGATGGACAGTTGTTGGCATGATCATGACCATTAATGAATACACAAATATTCTTGGCCGTAGTGCATGAATAATTGTGGTCGTGATACTAAATAATATCCTTGGCCGTAGTGCAGGGGTGATTCGATGATGTGGAATATTTATTAAGCTGAGTCTCAGCTATAACAGTGATGAAAAACCTTTTAAATCATAAAAGATAGTAGATTTTATTTTCTACTTGACTCTTTTAATGGATTGATGGTTCCGCTGCAGTTAAACTTGATGTTTATTGTATTTTATCAGTTTAACAATGTTGAAGGCTAATGATAATTTATTCTGCATTATCTTAGTCATAATATTTCTTACTGGGCTAGTTGAGCTCACCATTTCTTTCATTGTTCTCTTCAGGATATGAGAATATAGCTGGGACGAGTCGGGGGAATGAAGTAATGGTCCAGAGAATAGCATTAGTAGTCCTCACTATTCTGTGAAATAGTGTGATAATAATTGTAATGAGGACTCCTTTTGAGTTTGTATAATCTCTAGTAGACAATATTTATATTCAAACTCACAATTTATGTTTTGTCGTATTGTACACGACAATTGTATTAGCAAGTTGTATTTGAATTCTGTACCATGTATCTGGCGACCCAAGATGGGTGATGTATACCTAATTTTGGGGGCGTCACAATATCTGTTGATGTCTCAGTTCTACACTCTATAATTCAGCTTCGGCTGTGCGAACACTACGACTCTGAGATCAGATCTTGACACTCTATGATTTTTGACTTTATGTTCGTTGTCTTCATCAGATCTTTCTCGACTACGATCTCTACCTCTGATATGATCAATAGACTCTAACACTTTGAGTGTAGTCTACGATTCTTGACTTAGCTTCGGCAGATGCTCGGTTGGCTCGTAAGCAGACTGTCACTATGATTCTGAACATGACTTCCTTAGCAGACTACGTCTCCGAGGAAGCTTTACTCGACACACTACGATCCTTCCTCGTCTCTCCTGGTAATCTACGAACTCTGAGATCTACTATCTTGCATACTACGATTCTGCCTCGATAGCTCTCGAGTTATCATTGACTCTCATGGTAGACTACGATTTCTGGTGCAGTGCTCAATGATCAGAAAAGCTTATCTATTACATCATAAGATCAACTTAACATGTTTTATCTTTCTATATTTATAGTCATTGTACATCATTTCTTTTTAAGGACTTTACAAAGCTATTTTGCTTATGTAGGATCAACCTAACATATTTGATCAATTCATTATAAGTCCTTGTACGTATGTTTCTATAATCTATCAAAGGACTTTACAACTTTTCTTAATATAAGCATACTTGCATATTCATTCATATATATCATAATCAAATCATATGTAAATAGGAATATCATTCGTATGCTTATTCCTGACAATCTCCCCCTATTTGATTATGACAAAAACAATGAGTGCATATGCATGTTATGAATGAATCTTATATACAGTGAGCAACTGTATTTCTAAAACAGATAATCATGAATGTCATTTATCATGATGTGAAATTTAATACACTGACATTTTACATCTTGGATCCAGAACATACCTAAATAGTTAGAGATGTACCTCTTTTGGCTCCATGTATGTATCCAGGATGTCTGTTGACCCAGCTATTCATCTGTTTGATTTCTTTTCTTCTGCTTCCCTTGGGATGTTGATTTCATTTCTTTTGTTTTCTCCTCTACAGATGTATGCTTCTCTTCTTCTTCTAGGCCTCCCCTCAGCCTTTACAAATACAGGCTCATCATCCTTTGTCTCCCACTCAGATGATGAATCAGCTTCTTCTTTTGATGTCTTCTTCTTTGTCTTCTTGTCTTGTTTCCTTCTGCTCTCCTTGCCCTTTCTTGAATACCTTTTACTCTGCCTCTTTTTCTCCCCCTTTTTGTCATTAATCATTCGGAAGAGCTGCTCCATGTTGGACATAAGTTGCTCCATCAGATAGGAGGAGTTAACAACTTCAAACTTGAGTTCTTGTTGGCTCAACCCAAGTTGCATGGAGAAAGACTGGTTCATGTTGTCAATCTTGTCAGAGAGGACTTGGAGTTGTTCTTCATTTGCCTTCTGTGCTCGTAGTGCATCTGCCTTCTGATCATTTATGACCTTCATATAGATGTGATCTCTCTCTTTAATTTTGAGATATACATCAGCCATGGTTGCTTGGAGTCTATCTTGAGCTGAGTTATCTTCTGTTTCTGTCAACCTCTTAGACTCTTCAGTGATTAGAGACATCTTCTCAATCTGATCATCAAAAATTTTTCATCAGCTCCCGCTCCATAGGGATTTGGTCATTTGGTTGGGCAGCCTCTTGTTGAGCACCATATTGGACTCTACGATTTTCATCCTTGGATAGATTTTCGAAGGTGTTGAGAATCTAAAAAATCGTTGAGTACCAATCGTTATTGGAGGATAAAACAATGTTGGGCAATTATGCTTGTGCAGATAGAGGCTTCTTATTCTGGACTTGAACACCATCAGTGGTAGAGTGAACAGACTATACGATTAACTCCTTGGCCATAATCCTTCTGCCTTCAGAGTCCACTCTACGATCGTAGGGAATGTAGTGATTTCCAGCATGTCAGTAGACTTTGTAATGGGGTTGGTCATTGATCATGGTTGCAAACTTCTTTACCCTTGGGAAGTTTTGTGACACCAACTCCAGATTTGGAAACTGAGAGTAGCACCAGCTGAAGTAGCTCTCATCTTTATTAGTGTGTGCCTTTAACCACGGCATCCACAGAAAGAACCATCTCATCAGAAGATCTTCAGAGTTATACAGTATTGTTGTGCAATCTAAATCCATATTTTTCCAATTATGAAGCACTTCATTTGTAGTCATTCTTACAACTCGAAGTTGCTCATTTCCATGACTTATCCATCTTGCTACTGGTTCAGCTGGTGGTTCATCAAAAACTTCCACCACTATTCTTCTGCTAATTCTAGCTGGAGAGAGAACATGGTAGTATCCTGGTTCTTGGAACTTCATTTAGACCCTCTAGACAAGGACCCCTCAGGCACTTGATTCTTGTTGTTGAGTTGTCTATTTGTCTGTTTGAGTTGGTGCTGAGCTTCTAAGATGTCTTTAAGCTCTGAACATCTTCTGTACTTAGAAGCTTGGCGTGATCATCCTTGAAGTGCAGTTGAGTGTTGCATTATGCTCAGCTTCTTCAGTTACTCAACCACTTCTGATGATCCCTTGATGAACTGCCTTGAAGATCATTCTTTTTTATACTTGATGGCTGCACATGATGGGTTTCTATGATGACTGTAATCTCTTCTGCTAGATACTTAGAAACTTTCTCATGCTTGACACCATGATGGCGTTGGTGATCTTCTTTCTTGATACTTGATGCCTTCTCATGATGGAATTGTTAAGATGACTATAGGCTCTTCTCTCTGGTACTTAGAGTCTTCCCATGATGGACATCAAGATGACATGATGCTCTTCTTTCTCTCTGCAGTTTAGAACACTCTTTTTGTAGTAGAACTCTCAATTATACTTCTTTCTTTGTCTGTCTCTAAGTGTTCTTGGTGGATTGTAGAGTGAGCCTACGGACCATCATTGGTCACTCACTATTTTACGTTGGTTAGATCAGTCCACCATTTCTCTACAGTCAGCAACTCTAGCAACCTTTGTTGTGACAACCCCAAAATAGGTCCATTCCACCCAACCCATTCTGAGTTGTCAAATACATGGTACAGAAACAACTACAACTTTTACCACCCATAAGCTGTGGGTTTGAATACAAACATTATCATCTAGACAATATCCACATGCAAATAAATCCCCATCATAATTATTGATACATTATTTTACAAAAAAATGGTGAAGACTACTAAACAACTCTCTCTAGAACCTTCATTCCATACCCCGACTCGTACTCGCTACATTCTCGTCTCCTGAGAAGAAAAATGGAACAACAAGGAAAAGGGTGAGCTCAACTAGCCCAGTAAAGAATATTATGACTAAGATAATGTACAACAAATTATCCTTAGTCTTCAACAGGAAAAAATCTGATAGAATACAATAGACAACAAGTTTTAGATCAACAACTGCAGCGGAAACAACAATTCATTAGAAGGGTTAAGTAGAGAATAAAATCTACTAACATCTATGAATTTACAAGTCCATCATCAATATTTTATCCCTGTAACATCAATCAATATATATCTCAAATCAAATCAAATATTCATCTTTGCACTACAGGCCAAAGATATTCATCAGTCGGTCATGTTCATCTAAACACCTGTTCATCTTTGCACTACGGGCCAAAGATATTCATCAATTATTCATGTTCATCTCAACACCTGTACATCTTTGCACTACGGGCCAAAGATATTCATAACAAAGTCAACCATCTTTGCACTACGTGCCAAAGATATTCAGTAACACCATCATTTAGGACTGAGGATGATGAAAAATATTTTAAAGGAAACGAATCCAGTGAAACAAAATAACAAGTATTAAGGATTCGTACTTTAAACAATCTGAGTTCAAAAACACTTCATAAATAATCATACTGAAGTAAAATTTAAGAATGATCAAAACATAGATCCAATCAAAGCTAGTATCCAGAATAGATATTTTGGACAAAAAGAAGAAATTTCATTTTTCGGTGAATAGTGTCGTATTCGTGAATAGTGTCGTATACGTGAATAATGTCGTATACGTGAATAGTAACTCCGACACCAAAAGATAGAAATTTCACAAAAAACATCATCACGCTTCGTGAATAGTACTCGTGAATAGTAACTCGTGAATAGTAACTCATGAATAGTAACTCGTGAATAGTAACTCATGAATAGTAACCCCGGGATGAAAAAGTTCCAAATTTGATAAAAAGTTCCAACCAACATTTCAGCATAATGATATTGAAGAAATAATATCATTTGAGAAGAAAATAACATCCTTTACCTCGAAAGATCAGTACTTCTAGCTGAAACACCGGATATAGGCTATGACTTGCACCGTATAACAATACTCAAAGTATACTCAAAATACTCACAAGAATACGCTCGATAATATAGAGAGAGAAAACTTCAGTTTCTGGTGTGATTTTCAATTCTAACCTAAGCACCTATTTATAGGAAATTGCTTAGAACACCAAAGCAGAAAATTTAATATAATATTAATATATTATATAAATATTCCTACGCCATCCTTTTAAGAACTGATTTCAGCCATCTTTGTTGCTCCACAATAATGACAAAAACAAAAAAAACGTTTTTGTTATTAAAAACAATTAAAACTTCCAAAAATCAATTATTTCGGAACTTCGGAACTTCAATAATTCATAATAAATAGCCCTTTTGCCAGAAAATTCGAATCTCGCGAGTTTTTATAGGAAATTCAGTTCTGTACAACTTTGCAGAAGGAAGTTTTTCCAAATTCCAAACAGAAATTAACCGAAATCCACAAACGGGCGATTTTACAGGCTATAATCAAATTTCAGTCAATAATTGTGTCCACCAACACACAAAATATGTGTTAAACATTTAATGCCACAAAAATACTCTTCCTCCTAATATACTCATATATCCCACATTCATTATAAAAATATCACCGTTAATATATTATTAAAATAATATATTTAAATGAATTATTTTATCAGAAAAAGATAAAATATTAATTTTCAACAATTGTCACAATAAAAATTTTCTCCATCTATATCCACATAAAATCAATATTTTCCTCATCATATAAATCAATAATTTAATTATTCACAAATAATATTACAGAATCACAATATTAGCAACCAGGCCGTTCCCAGGAAAGAGGGGGCTTTCCAATAAGAATTTCTCCTTACTGGCGCGCAATTAGGTGACCAAACCTCTCCTTAGACAGAACTTTCTAGACATTGCCAATAATGTTATCTAATAATATTATTCAGATAATATGAATTATTGCTTCGATAATGGAAAATACTGTGTAATAACAATTATTGAAACAACAATAATATAAAATATCAATGCAGCAATTATTGAATCAATAACATAAAATACTGAACAGTAATTACTGTAACAATTATTGAGTAGTGCCTTCTTACGTAAGAATCAATAATTGGTGCAATACCGTGTGCTACTGTTCAACAACGCGTATTACTTTACTTTACCCACCGGGTATTCCAACAGTGTTAACGGTAACAACTACGCCGTTATTTATAAACAACTATACTTGTCGTTTTCTTCATCCAATCGCTTTCCGTTATGGGCCCACAAAAGACTGCGCCGTCGTACGAATATTCCCCGACAGCAAGAATATTCCACGACCAAACGAATATTCTCCGACAACAATGAATATTTTATAACCACATGTTTATTTAAAATATTTGCGCATTTTACCCATAACTAACCATATTAATCAAATCAACCCTTACTATTTCAAAATAATAAATAAAGGAAAATAAATTTCATTTATTAATAATTTGGGGTCTTACAACCTCCCCTCCTTATGAAATTTCGTCCTCGAAATTGACGTACGTAACTGGTGCTTCGAAAAGGTAAAGATACCTCGCTTTCATTTCCGTTTCCAACCCCCAGGTCATTTCCTCAATAGCATGGTTCCTCCACAAAACTTTAACTTGTGGTATAACCTCGGTACATAGGACATGCTCCTTCCCATCCAACATCTTGACAAGTACCTCCTCGTACGTTAAGTCTTCGGCTATTTCGTACGGTTCTAACTCAATGACGTGGTTCGGGTCGTCCACATATTTACGTAACATCGATACGTGCAAAACGTTATGAACATGCGTCATACTTAGCGGTAAAACGAGTCTATAGGCCACAGTTCCTATTCGATCGAGAATTTTAAATGGATTAATAAATCGAAGGTTTGAGTTTTGCTCACATCGCCAATTCTCGCTTTTGGAATAACAACTTCTTGCACCTCCTTCTTCAAATGCATCAGCTCCAGTGTGTAGCTTGAACAACTTTAACTTTATCGATTAAAGTCGATTATACTCGTATATCATCACGTAGGTACCTAGAGTTTTCATCTCCATCTCTATTATTTGTAAATTATACGAAATGAGTCTTTGACAATATCGTACTCGTACTTGTATACGATCTTCTACTCAACACGTCAGCTACAACGTTCACTTTTCCAGGATGACATGGTCAGAACATGTGCTGGAATGAGTCTCCTCTTGAGTTCTTCGAAGCTCTTCCCACATTCCTTGCTTCATTCGAATTTTGTATCTCTACGAGTCAGCTGCGTTAATGGAATAGCGATTCGAGAATATCCTTAAACGAATCTCCGATAATGACCAACTAAGACTAGAAAGCTACGTATTTCGATTATCGACTTAGGTGGTTCTCAACTGTGACTCATATCCCAACCTTGGATAGCACGTTACAATGACACCTATCAGTTTACTATCGCACGAATATTGTGTCCCTTACGAAGAGTCTGGCTTCGGTGCATTCCACAAAGGAAGTCACCAGATAAAGGCTCGGGTATCAACTTCTACAGTTGGGTTTTTAACTCCTGAAGTTCAATAGGAGCCATTCGATATGAGATTTTAGAAATGGGTTTTGTACCGAATTCAAAGTTGATACAAAATTTAATATCACGCTCTGGGAGTAAGCCAAGAAATTCTTCAGAAAATACATCAGGAAATTTACTGACAACAGAAATATCATTCAAATCTGATGTACTTTTGTTCAAGTCCATGACATGGGCTAAGAAAACATAACATCCATTTTTCAATAAACGAATGACTTCATGACTTGATATAAAAATGTTTGACTTCAATGGTTTGATTGCTTGAGTTCGAATATCAGGTTGCTTAGGAATATGAAAACTAACAACCTTACAAAAGCAATTAATTTTGGCATGATGAGTAGTTAACCTTAAAATCACATCAAAAGCAAATATCTCTATAGAAATAAGGTTAACAGGTAATGTGATAGTGCCAACTTGAATAAAGCAGGATTTCTAAACAACAGATGTAATGAAAGTTTCTCCTAACGGAGTCTCCACAGATAGGTCAAAGTCTAATTTTTCCGAAGTCAAGTTCAAACGTTGAACGCAAGCAAGAGAGATAAAAGAATGGGTAGAACCGGTACCTAGTAAGGTATAAACTTCGCAAAAATTATAATTAACTAACCCGTGCTAAACTCGTTCAGGTTCCTCGCATTTTGACCGGTCACGACAAACGCTCTTCCAGAAACCGTTGACTTTGACTTTTCTGGGACATCCTTTTGAGTCACCATCCCCGCTGGACTTGGTTTCGCTACTGCACACTCTCGAGCGATATGACCTTCTTTTCCACAATTATAACATACCTTGAACGGTTGTGGGCAGTTTGGGCTGATATGTCCCTCTTTCCCACATTTGTAACATACGACCGGTGGTCTTTCTCCTCCCTTGGAACCAGTTGCTGCTGGCACTGTCGTCTTCACATGGTCGTTGTTAAATCTCCTCTTTTTAAAATCTCCTCCCGACTCGCTTCTTCTATTTTCATGGCCACGATTACCACCAAAGTGGTTACCGCCTTTGTCCATATTCTTCTTTCTCCGCTGGTTATCGTTATTCTGATGACTGCTATCTTCGGTATAATCCTGATTATGGTCCCTCGGTTGAACGTACTCGTTATCTCGCTCTAACAACTGAGCCCTGTTGACAACATCTGAATAGATAGAAAATTTATGAGAAATGAGATACTGACGTATACCGGGTTTCAAACCTCTCAGAAACATCCGCGTCATACGTTCCTCATTCTCCACCAAATGAGGTGCAAACCTGGATAACTCTGCGAACTTTGCCTCGTACTGGGATACCGTCATGTTATTCTGCTCTAGTCTAATAAACTCCACTTCCTTCATATGGCGAATACTTTCAGGAAAGTATTTTTCGTTGAAAAGTTTCTGAAACGTCTCCCATGACATGTTCAGTGCGGCTGGATGTGTACGCTTCACAGACTCCCACCAGTATTCTGCCTCGCCACGGAACATAAAGGTGGCGAATGGAACCTTCTGTTCCTCCGTGCATCCCAAGACATCGAATATCTTGGTAATTTGTTTGACCCACGTTTCCGCCATGATCGGATCCGGCTTTCCCCAGAATTCTGGTGGTCCCAACTCTTTGAACTGCTTGGCTGTGACCACCCGTGAATTGCTATCATTTCCTCCTGTATTTTGAACACGAGTCTCCCTCGTCTGATTTTGCATGAACTGCAAAAAGCTCCTAAACATCCCGTCGTTCATCGTCTGCTCAGTGGTGTTGTTCACAGGAGGAACATTGCCAGTCTGCTGCACGTTCTCCTCGTTGGTAAGTACAGGCATCTCCACGGTCTCATTTACTCCACTGTTAATATTCTCAGTCGACATCCTCAAATACTGTCATAAAACAAGTGTTAATTAAACAAATTAACAAATCACATAATACCCCTATATTATGACCGACCAACAAATAAGCTTAGGTAGGACACACTAGCGAAGGATTTACTCGTCTCTCCCCTCCTAGTTTTATTCCCCGATCTCCGCCAGAGATCATATCCCTAAGCTCTGATACCAACTGTGACAACCCCAAAATAGGTCCATTCCACCCAACCCATTCTGAGTTGTCAAATACATGGTACAGAAACAACTACAACTTTTACCACCCATAAGCTGTGGGTTTGAATACAAACATTATCATCTAGACAATATCCACATGCAAATAAATCCCCATCATAATTATTGATACATTATTTTACAAAAAAATGGTGAGGACTACTAAACAACTCTCTCTAGAACCTTCATTCCATACCCCGACTCGTACTCTCTACATTCTCGTCTCCTGAGAAGAAAAATGGAACAACAAGGAAAAGGGTGAGCTCAACTAGCCCAGTAAAGAATATTATGACTAAGATAATGTACAACAAATTATCCTTAGTCTTCAACAGGAAAAAATCTGATAGAATACAATAGACAACAAGTTTTAGATCAACAACTGCAGCGGAAACAACAATTCATTAGAAGGGTTAAGTAGAGAATAAAATCTACTAACATCTATGAATTTACAAGTCCATCATCAATATTTTATCCCTGTAACATCAATCAATATATATCTCAAATCAAATCAAATATTCATCTTTGCACTACAGGCCAAAGATATTCATCAGTCGGTCATGTTCATCTAAACACCTGTTCATCTTTGCACTACGGGCCAAAGATATTCATCAATTATTCATGTTCATCTCAACACCTGTACATCTTTGCACTACGGGCCAAAGATATTCATAACAAAGTCAACCATCTTTGCACTACGTGCCAAAGATATTCAGTAACACCATCATTTAGGACTGAGGATGATGAAAAATATTTTAAAGGAAACGAATCCAGTGAAACAAAATAACAAGTATTAAGGATTCGTACTTTAAACAATCTGAGTTCAAAAACACTTCATAAATAATCATACTGAAGTAAAATTTAAGAATGATCAAAACATAGATCCAATCAAAGCTAGTATCCAGAATAGATATTTTGGACAAAAAGAAGAAATTTCATTTTTCGGTGAATAGTGCCGTATTCGTGAATAGTGTCGTATACGTGAATAATGTCGTATACGTGAATAGTAACTCCGACACCAAAAGATAGAAATTTCACAAAAAACATCATCACGCTTCGTGAATAGTACTCGTGAATAGTAACTCGTGAATAGTAACTCATGAATAGTAACTCGTGAATAGTAACTCATGAATAGTAACCCCGGGATGAAAAAGTTCCAAATTTGATAAAAAGTTCCAACCAACATTTCAGCATAATGATATTGAAGAAATAATATCATTTGAGAAGAAAATAACATCCTTTACCTCGAAAGATCAGTACTTCTAGCTGAAACACCGGATATAGGCTATGACTTGCACCGTATAACAATACTCAAAGTATACTCAAAATACTCACAAGAATACGCTCGATAATATAGAGAGAGAAAACTTCAGTTTCTGGTGTGATTTTCAATTCTAACCTAAGCACCTATTTATAGGAAATTGCTTAGAACACCAAAGCAGAAAATTTAATATAATATTAATATATTATATAAATATTCCTACGCCATCCTTTTAAGAACTGATTTCAGCCATCTTTGTTGCTCCACAATAATGACAAAAACAAAAAAAAACGTTTTTGTTATTAAAAACAATTAAAACTTCCAAAAATCAATTATTTCGGAGCTTCGGAACTTCAATAATTCATAATAAATAGCCCTTTTGCTAGAAAATTCGAATCTCGCGAGTTTTTATAGGAAATTCAGTTCTGTACAACTTTGCAGAAGGAAGTTTTTCCAAATTCCAAACAGAAATTAACCGAAATCCACAAACGGGCGATTTTACAGGCTATAATCAAATTTCAGTCAATAATTGTGTCCACCAACACACAAAATATGTGTTAAACATTTAATGCCACAAAAATACTCTTCCTCCTCATATACTCATATATCCCACATTCATTATAAAAATATCACCGTTAATATATTATTAAAATAATATATTTAAATGAATTATTTTATCAAAAAAAGATAAAATATTAATTTTCAACAATTGTCACAATAAAAATTTTCTCCATCTATATCCACATAAAATCAATATTTTCCTCATCATATAAATCAATAATTTAATTATTCACAAATAATATTACAGAATCACAATATTAGCAACCAGGCCGTTCCCAGGAAAGAGGGGGCTTTCCAATAAGAATTTCTCCTTACTGGCGCGCAATTAGGTGACCAAACCTCTCCTTAGACAGAACTTTCTAGACATTGCCAATAATGTTATCTAATAATATTATTCAGATAATATGAATTATTGCTTCGATAATGGAAAATACTGTGTAATAACAATTATTGAAACAACAATAATATAAAATATCAATGCAGCAATTATTGAATCAATAACATAAAATACTGAACAGTAATTACTGTAACAATTATTGAGTAGTGCCTTCTTACGTAAGAATCAATAATTGGTGCAATACCGTGTGCTACTGTTCAACAACGCGTATTACTTTACTTTACCCACCGGGTATTCCAACAGTGTTAACGGTAACAACTACGCCGTTATTTATAAACAACTATACTTGTCATTTTCTTCATCCAATCGCTTTCCGTTATGGGCCCACAAAAGACTGCGCCGTCGTACGAATATTCCCCGACAGCAAGAATATTCCACGACCAAACGAATATTCTCCGACAACAATGAATATTTTATAACCACATGTTTATTTAAAATATTTGCGCATTTTACCCATAACTAACCATATTAATCAAATCAACCCTTACTATTTCAAAATAATAAATAAAGGAAAATAAATTTCATTTATTAATAATTTGGGGTCTTACATTTGTTCTTTGAAGCTCTAGGTGATTTATACTCCTTCCCAATCTTCCCGTTGGAAAGTATCCGTTGAGAGCTCTTTGAATTACTTTAGAGATCTCGATTTGTTTGGTGCAAAACTGCAGATGTGACATGACATGACTTTCTGACATTGCAGTCTATTGTTTCACCTACCCCGTCAGAGATGTTATTTTGATGTCTCGGGCAAGTCGTCAACCACATTATTTCCCCCTTCTGATTTCTCGATAAGAGATTGTCCTTTTGCATCGATGCTCTCAATAAGCTCTTGTCCGAATACAAACCTTCAAATTGAACCGTTACCAATGATTCAATCTTCGAATGACTGAACTCTACGATTCTGATGCTTGCTTTTTTGGACCTGATCGTAGTGTCTTGTTGACTTGCTCATTTGACATGTAGAGACAACACTACGATCTTAGAAGAATGTTCATTGGATCTTCAATGTAGAACAACTCTTCGTTCTATTGTGCAGTGCTTCAACACTTCATGTTTTCTTCGACTGCTCTCAGATACTGATGGTTTGACTCCTTGCTATGTCCCCTTCTGAATAGCAAGACACTTCATATTTGTGGTGTGTCCAGCTCACTTTCTCCTTGTGATCTCCCATTCACTTATCATCAATGGACTGACCCAATGCTTAATCACTTTAGCCCTGTTCTTCAGAAGCTGACCAGTATCTCTGTGTACACCCCATCAGTTCTTTCTTTGTTTAGCAAACACTACGATCCTGGTTACTTCCAAGATCGTTGTCATCTTACCACTTGACAGCTACTGCACCTGCTGACTTTCCTTAGTCAGCTACTGAAGTCTTCTTATGATCATCTTATGGAAGACTTCATCTCGAATGGCTTCACAACTCAATCTGAATGCTAATTGTGTTGATGCTTAGATCTTTTGTTAGCTTGCATGTTATTCGTTGAGTGCTCTTTTGTTTCCTTTAAGTGGGATGTATCTTTGCAGTATCAACCAGAGGATTTACTCCTTTGGATATTCTGGGTGTGCTCATTTGTTAAGAATCGTATTAGCTCTACGATTCTGCCTTGACGTTGTGAGCACATCTGTTGAAGTCTCAGTTCTACACTCTACGATTCAGCTTCGGCTGTGCAGACATTACGACTCCGAGATCAAATCTTGACACTCTACGATTTCTAACTTTGTGTTCGTTTTCTTCATCTGATCTTGCTCGACTACGATCTCTGCCTCTGATATGATCAGTAGACTATAAGACTTTGAGTGTAGTCTATGATTCTTGACTTGGTTTCGGCAGATGCTCGGTCGGCTCGTAGGCAGGCTGTCTCTACAATTTTGAACATGACTTTCTCAGCAGACTACGTCTCCGAGGAAGCTTTACTCGACACACTACGATCCTTCCTCGTCTTTTCTGGCAGTCTACGAACTCCGAGATCTACTATCTTACAGACTAATATTCTGCCTCAATAGCTCTCGAGTTATCCTTGACTCTCTTGGAAGACTACGATTTCTGGTGCAGTGTTCGATGATCAGACAAGCCTATCTATTACATCATAAGATCAACCTAACATGCTTGATCTTTCTATATTTATAGTCCTAGTACATCATTTCTTTTTAAGGACTTTACAAAGCTGTTTTGTTTATGTAGGATCAACCCAACATATTTGATCAATTCATTCTAAGTCCTTGTACATATGTTACTATAATCTATCAAAGGACTTTATAGCTTTTCTTAATACAAGCATACTTGCATATTCATTCATATATATCATAATCAAATCATATGTAAATAGGAATATCATTCATATGCTTATTTATAAAGCCCCCAAATCCAGGTACTTGAAACCCGAACTCGGTGCTTTACGATACCATTTCTATGAGCGGAATAATACTAATAATAATAACAATAATATAAATACTAACTTAATTAACATATTTATCAAAGTCTAAATCCCAAGTACGCAACCTTTAATACATTCCTCACAATACGCGATATGTAATATATCTCATACTTGTCCTAATAGAGATAACTATTACATAAAATGGCATTGAATTCATTATGCAACCTTTCATTTCCCTTTATTCTTAACCGAGCCTTCTACTTGTTCACACTTAGCTGAAAACATTTAAATTAAGAAAGGATGAGCATTTGAGTGCCCAGCAAGTAATAGCAATTATATATATATATATATATATAAGCTGAAAGAATTTAAATGTTTTCTTTATACTATCCTTCTACAACAAATCAATGGTTGTGAAGTAATCTGAACCGATAATATTAACATAACAACCCTCTTTCAAATTTTAAAACTACGTACTGACTATATATAGGGTTAAGGGAACATACTATGAACATTATTTTTATTTTCGAATAGGTTTAGCAGAACTTCATCCACAAACATTCATAACTTATGGGCACGGAGAATGATCAGCATGTTGTACCCTGTATTGATCAAAACTACATTACAAGAACGATATTATTGTTCACTCTGGATGCCTTTGGCACATAAATTTTTTCCATAAATAGGATGTTCTTACCTGTCAAAGTTCCAAACCAAAGCAATTTTGTGACGCCCCCAAAATAGGAATACATCACCCATCTTGAGTCATCAAATACATGGTATAAAATTCAAATACAACTTAATTATATAGCAGTCGTGTAAAATATGATAAAACATATGCTGTGAGTCCCTACTACGTTTTCTTTTCCTAAAGAGAACAATAAACGTAAAAGGGTGAGATCCACTAGCCCAGTAAGAAATATTATGATTAAGATAATACAGAATAAATTATCGTTAGCCTTCAACAGTGTTAAACTGATACAATATAAAAAATATCAAGTTTAACTGCAGCAGAACAAGCAATCCATTAAAAGAGTCAAGTAAAGAATAAAATCTACTATCTTTTATGATTTAAAAGGTTTTTCATCACTTTTATTGCTGGAACTCAGCTTAATAAATAATCCACATCATCCTTGCACTACAGCCAAGGATATTCATTAGTATCACAACAACAAATTATCAATGCACTACAGCCAAGGATATTCGTGTATTCATCAATGGTCATAATCATGCCAACAACTGTCAATCAATGCACTACGGGCCAATGAGGACTTTTACCACATCATTTGTAATATTATGGTCATGATTATACCGATTAATCCCTGGTCATAATTATACTAAGTCCATCTATGCACTACAATCCACAAATGACTTTCAACATAAAATAAACATGAGGATGATGACAATGATATAAGAATTCAATAAAACAAGTTCAAGAATTAATTTATCTAGGAACTAATAACATCCAATTGTCAACATAATACTTTTTTGTAGAGTAAAATTCAAGAATGCTCAGAAGAACATTTCTATAAAAAGATACTGGATGAAGCGCAAATATCAAGGATATTCCACTAATTTCATGGAGTGTAGAAGTCAAAACTTTAACAAACTGAGTATAATAAAGAATGGAATAACAAAAGAAATCACCAGGCATGCAATAGACCGCTGCAGACAGGTTATTCTAACAGAATAATAAATAATGGAACCAGGTCATACATAAATGCATAGACAGGATATTCCAACAGAATAATAAATAATGGAACCAGGTCATGCGTAAACACACAGACGGGATATTCTAACAGAATAATAAACAACGAAACAGGTCATGCATAAACGTACAGACAGGATGTTCCAACAGAATAATAAATAATGGAACCAGGTCATGCGTAACGCATAGACAGGATGTTCCAACAGAATAATAAAGAATGGAATAACAGAAGAATTTCACCATATATGCGGTACTTCGCATAGATAAGTTATTCCAACATAATAATAAAGAATGGAATAATAGAAGAATTTCACCAAGTATGCAGTACTTTGCATAGGCATGTTATTCCAACATAATAACAAAGAATGGAATAATAGAAGTTCTCTTCATGAAGACGAAAGAAAAAAATAATACCCCTTATGAGTACAACAAATAATATCCCTTACCTTAGAACAAACTAGATATAGGAGTAGTGAAGTAGCAGAATACTTTTCTTCTTTCTCTCTATAGTTTCTCTATTTAGAGTTTCAGTGAATTCCTAAGAAATAATGAAGGAATGAGCTTCTATTTATAGGAGAATGGACTGAATAGTAACTAATTCCTGAACGGTCCAGATTGATTTACTTTTAAACGGACGGTCCAGATTGGTTTACTATAAAATATTCTAATAAAACAAAATCTTTTAAATAAAATATAATATATTCTATTTATAATCTAATAAAACGAATAACTTTATAAAAGTATTCTATTTTATATAAAAAGATTTTACTATGCAAATACTATGCAGGCACTATACAAACACTCTGCATAATAAAATATATATATTCTATTTATAGTCTAATAAAACGAATAACTTTATAAAAGTATTATGTTTTATATAAAAAGCTTTTCTGTTTTATTACATTGATAATACTAATAAAATAAAACTTCATCATCATTATTATAATTCACACTATTAATTGACCAGGTCGTTCCCTGGAAAGAGGGGGCTTTCCAATAAGGATTTCTCCCTATTGGCGCATAATTAGGTGACCAAACCTCTCCTTGGGAGAACTTCTTGACACCATTAATATTGCAAATAATAATATTAATAACTTTGTCGTCTCAATTATTGATTTAGTAATATATAAAATATCGACAATAATTGAATCAATTAACGTGAGATAATATGCAACAATTACTGAAATAATAATTGAACAAAACTGAGTGACTTCTCATGTAAGTATCAATAATCAATATCGTGTGCTACTATGCAACCACGCGTATTCCTGTACTTTTAACACCGTGTGTTTCAACAGTTAACGATAAAACTTCCGCCGTTATTTTCATAAAATATTTTTGTCGATTTCTCAATCCAACAATAATTCCGTTGTGGGGTCCACCAATGATTGTGCCGTCGTA
This sequence comes from Panax japonicus, assembly GCA_020205505.1. Classification (NCBI taxonomy): domain Eukaryota; kingdom Viridiplantae; phylum Streptophyta; class Magnoliopsida; order Apiales; family Araliaceae; genus Panax; species Panax japonicus. The sequence goes on from CM035093.1 coordinate 63,934,865, forward strand.
CGAATAATCCCTGTTAAAACGAATATTCCCCGACCAATCGAATATTATATAACAACTTGTGTACTTTACAAAATTTATAACTATTACCCACAACTATAACATTATATCAAATTCATTCCATAATATTCAAAAATGATAATTATAGAAAATTCATCTTTATTCATAAAAGTTGGGGTCTTACAATCTTCCCTTCTAATGAAATTTCACCCTCGAAATTAGGGTACGTACCTGGTATGTCGAAGAGGTAAGGATACCTTTATTTTATTTCAGATTCTAACTCCCAGGTCATTTCCTCAACATCGTGGTTCCTCCATAAAACTTTGACTTGAGGTATAACCTTGGAGCGTAGAATATGTTCCTTCTTATCCAAGATTTGAACAGGAACCTCTTCATACGTTAAATCTTCCACTATTTCGTCTGATTCTAACTCAATAATATGGTTCAGGTCTTTCACATATTTACGTAACATGGATATATGAAAAATGTTATGAACACGAGACATACTTGGCGGTAAAGCGAGTCTATAGGCTACAGTCCTTACTCGATCGAGGATTAAAAATGGGCCAATGAATCAAGGATTGAGCTTTTCTCTCTTTCCAAATCTCATAACTCCTTTCCATGGAGCAACATGTAACAACACATGATCTCCAATATCGAATTCCACGTCCTTTCGAAGAAGATCAGCATAACTCTTTTGTCGGTCTTGTGAGGTTTTTATACATTGTTAGATCGTTTGAATCTTTTCCGTAGTCATACGTACCAACTCCGGTCCCAACAACGTTGCTTCACCCACCTCATCCCAGCATAATGGAGAAATACACTCTCTTGCATACAACACCTCGAATGGAGCCATGCCAATACATGTTTGATAACTGTTGTTGTAAGAAAACTCCACCAATGGTAAGAACTTGTCCCAACTTCCCTTGAAGTCAAGGACACAGAGTCTTAATAAATCTCTAAGAGTTTGAATAGTCCTCTCTGATTGTATGTCCGTCTGAGGATGATATGCTGAACTAAATCATAAATTCGTGCCCATAGCTTTTTGTAAACTAATACAAAATCGTGAAGTAAATCTTGGGTCTTGATCAGAAACTATAGATACTAGTATACCATGCATTCTTACAATCATGTTTATGTACATACGAGCAAGACGTTCAAGTGTATAAGTTTCTCGTATTGGTAAGAAATGAGCAAACTTGGTTAATCTATCAATAATGACCCAAATTGCATCTATGCCTTGAGAAGTCTTGGGAAGACCAGTAACGAAATCCATGGTAATGTGCTCCCAATTCCATTCTGGAATTTCAAGTGGTTGTAATGGACCATTTGGTACTTGATGCTCTGCCTTGACTCGTTGATAAGTTAAACACTTTGAGATAAACAGCGTTATCTCTCTCTTCATATTGCCCCACCAAAATGTATGTCGAAGATCATGAAACATTTTGGTACTTCCAGGATGGATTGCAAACGGTGTGTTGTGCGCCTCCATCAGGATTTTATACTTTAACTCAGGATCGTTAGAAACACAAAGTCTAGAGTTGACTCGAAGTATTCCTTCTTCATCGATTATTGCTTCTAGAATAACACACCTTCTTCCACTTTCTTCCTGATACGCATCAGCTCCAGGTCTGTAGCTTGAGCAGCTTTAACTTTATCAATTAAAATCGGTTTTACTCGTATATTCGCCATCATCACGTGGGTCCCTAGAGTCTTTATCTCTATCTTCATCCTTTGCAAGTCATACAAAATGGGCCTCTGCGTTGACAATATCACACTCATACCCGCATATGATCTTCTACTCAATGCATTAGATACCACATTTGCTTTTCCAGGATGGTATTGGATGGTATGATCATAATCTTTCAATAGTTCAAGCCAACGTCGCTGTTGCATGTTGAGTTTCTTTTGAGTGAAGAAATATTTGAGGCTTTTATGATCCGTTAAGATCTCCACTTTCTCCCCATACAAGTAATGCCTCCAAATTTTAAGTATGAAGACAACAGCTGCCAACTCTAGATCATGAGTAGGATAATTCCTCTCATATTCTTTAAGTTGTCGAGAGACAAAGGCTATGACTTTTCCATATTGCATGAGAACACATCATAACCCTTTGCCTGAAGCATCACTATAGATGACAAATCCCTCCGAGCTAGATGGTATTGTCAGAACAAGTGCTGAAATGAGTCTTATCTTGAGTTCTTGAAAACTCTTCTCACATTATTCGTTCTAACCGAATTTTATATCTTTCCGAGTCAGCTGAGTTAATGGAGTAGTGATTCAAGAAAACCCTTCTACGAATCTCCGATAATAACCAGCTAAGCCGAGAAAGCTACGTACTTCAGTCACTGATTTAGGTTGCTCCCAGCTTTGAATAGCTTCAATCTTTGCTGGGTCAACAAATATTCCATGACTTGATACTACGTGCCCAAGGAATGCTACTTCCTCAAGCCAAAACTCGCATTTCTTCAACTTGGCATAAAGTTTATATTCACGAAGCTTTTGGAGTATCAGCCTCAAGTGTTGCTCATGATCTTCACGGCTTTTGGAATAAATAAGGATGTGATCAATAAAGACGACCACAAAGTGATCCAAATATTCCTTGAATACGCGGTTCATCATATCCATAAAGGCAGCAGGAGCATTAGTCAATCCAAAAGACATGACTAGGAATTCATAATGCCCATACCGAGTTTTAAAAGCCGTCTTTGGAATGTCATCGGTTCTAATCTTCAATTGGTGATATCCGGAACGAAGATCAATCTTTTAAAAAAATTGGCGCCTTGTAACTGGTCAAACAGGTCATCAATGCGAGGCAATGGATATCTATTTTTGATGGTGACATGATTCAACTCCCGATAATTAATACAAAGTTGCATACTCCCATATTTCTTTTTCACAAATAGAACAGGAGCACCCCAAGGAGATTTACTAGGACGAATGAAACCGGTGTCTAACAATTCCTGCAGTTGGGTCTTTAACTCCTGAAGTTCAATACGAGCCATTCGATATGGGGCTTTGGAAATGGGTTTTGTACCGGTTTCAAGGTCGATACAAAATTTAATTTCACGCTCTCGGGGTAGGCCAGGAAGTTCTTCAGGGAATACATCTAGAAATTCATTAACAATAGAAATATCATTCAAAACTAACGTATTTTTGTTTAGATCCGTGACATGAGCTAAGAAAGCTTGACATCCGTTTTTCAATAAATGAATAGCTTTATGGCTTGAGATGACAGTGATTGATTTTAATGGTTTTGTTGCTTGAATTTGCATAATAGGTTGGTTAGGAATATGAAAGCTAACAACCTTATGAAAACAATCAAATTTTTCATGATGAGTATTTAACCAATCAATCCCTAGAATTACGTCAAATGCAAGTATTTTTAATGAAATAAGATCAACAGGTAATGTGAGGGTACCGATTTGAACCAAACAAGACTTATAAACAGTGGATGTAATGAAGGTTTCTCCCAATGGAATTTCAACAGATAAGTCAAAGTCTAATTTCTTCGGAGTCAAATTTAAATGTTGAGCGCAAGTAGGAGAAATAAAAGAATGGGTAGAACCGGTATCAAATTAGGTATAAACTTTGCTTGAGTTTATGATAAGATTACCCGTGATGACCTCGTTCGGGTTCCTTACTTTTTGAGAGGTCACAACAAAAGCTTTGACTTTTCTGGGACGTCCTTTGGTGCCTCCATCCTAGATGAACTTGTCTTCGATGAACGACAAAATCGAGCTAGGTGACCTTCTCCTCCATAATTATAACATGCTTTGGACGGCATCGCGCAGTTTGGACTGATTTGTCCTTCGCCTCCTCATTTGAAGCATATGATAGGTGGTCATTCTCCTTCCTTAACAACGGGTATTGGTGCTGACGTCTTTCCATCATTGTTGAATCTCCTCTTCTTGAAATGTTCATTCTTATTATTTTAGCCATGATTACTACCGAAGTGGTTACCAGTTCTGGCATGTTGATTCCCTCCACGCTTATTGTCACCGCTTTGATGACTGTTATCACTGGTATTATCATTTTGTCAGCTGCTCTCTTTTGGTTGGGTTGACTCATTATCGCGCTCCAATAACTGAGCCTAATTAACAACATCTGAATACAAACACAGTTTATGAGAGATAAGATATTGACGTATCTCAGGTTTTAAACCTCTTAGAAACATTCGCGTCATTCTCTCCTCATTATCGACCAAATGGGACGCAAACCGGGACAACTCGGCAAACTTGGCTTTGTACTGCGACACGGTCATGTTGTTTTGCTCCAGCTTGATGAATTCTACCTCTTTCATGTGACGAATTCTTTTGGGAAAGTACTTTACGTTGAACAGTTCTTGGAACTTCTCCCAAGACATCTTCAGTGCGGCAGGTTGAGTACGCTTTACAGATTCCCACCAGTAATCTGCCTCTGCCCGCAACTATGAAGGTGGCAAAGAGAACCTTTTGCTCCTCGGAGCATCCCAAGACATCAAATATCTTGTTTATCTGCTTTATCCACATCTCCGCCTTAAGTGGTTTTGGCTCTCCAAAAAACATCGGTGGTCCCAGTTCCTTGAACTGTTTAGCGATGAGCGTCTGAGAGTTTCCAGTGTTTCCACCTTCATTTTGGACAGGAGCCGCTCTTGCCTGATGTTGCATGAATTGTATATAGCCTCTGAACATTCCATCGTTCATCATCTGGTCCGTGTTGTTGTTTGCTTGAGGATTGTCGCCTTCTTGATGCACATTCTTCTGATTATTGATTTGTGGAGACTCAACGGTCTCCTGTGCTCCATTGATGTTCTCAACATTCTCGGATGTCATTTTCAAATACTGCCACAAAACAAGGGTTAATTAACAATTCATATATTATCCCTATACTCTGACCGACCAATTAAATACCAAATAAACTTAGTTAGGCTATACTAGCGAAGGAATTCCCCGTCTTTCTCCTCCTAGTTCTTGTCTCACATCTTAGCCAGGGATCATATCCCTAAGCTTTGATACCAACTGTGATGCCCCCAAAATAGGTATACATCACCCATCTTGAGTCGCCAAATACATGGTACAAAATTCAAATACAACTTAATTATACAGCAGTCGTGTAAAATACGACAAAACATATGTTGTGAGTTTTAATACAAATATTATCATCTAGACAATATCCACACTCAATTGAGTCCTCATTACATTTATTATCACACTATTTAACAGAATAGTGAGGACTACTAATGCTATTATCTGGACCGTCACTCCATTCCCTGACTAGTCCTTGCTACGTTCTCATTTCCTGAAGAGAACAATTAAAGTAAAAGGGTAAGCTCAACTAGCCCAGTAATAAATATTATGACTAAGATAATACAAAATAAATTATCGTTAGCCTTCAACAGTGTTAAACTGATACAATATAACAAACATCAAGTTTAACTGCAGCGGAACAAGCAATCCATTAAAAGAGTCAAGTATAGAATAACATCTACTATCTTTTATAATTTAAAAGGTTTTTCATCACTTTTATTGTTGGGACTCAGCTTAATAAATAATCCACATCATCCCTTCACTACGGCCAAGGATATTCATTAGTATCACAACCACAAATTATCCATTCACTACGGCCAAGGATATTCGTGTATTCATTAATGGTCATGATCATGCCAACAACTGTCCATCAATGCACTACGGGCCAATGAGGACTTTTACCACATCATTTGTAACATTACGTTCATGATTATACTGATTAATCCCTGGTCATAATCATACCAAGTCCATTTATGCACTACAGGCCACAAATGACTTTCAACATAAAATAAACATGAGAATGATGACAATGATATAAGAATTCAATAAAACAAGTTCAAGAATTAATTTATCCAAGAACTAATAACGTCCAAATTGTCAACATGATACTTCTTTGTAGAGTAAAATTCAAGAATGCTCAGAAGAATATTTCCATGAAAAGATACTGGATGAAGCGCAAATATCAAGGATATTCCACTAATTTTACGGAGTATAGAAGTCAAAACATTAACCAACAGAGTATAATAAAGAATGGAATAACAAAAGAAATCACCAGGCATGCGATAGACCGCACAGACAGGTTATTCCAACAGAATAATAAATAATGGAACCAGGTCATATGTAAACGCAGAGACAGTATATTCCAACAAAATAATAAATAATGGAACCAGGTCATGCATAAACGCACAAACAGGATATTCCAATAGAATAATAAACAACGGAACCAGGTCATGCGTAAACGCACAGACAGGATGTTCCAACAGAATAATAAATAATGGAACCAGGTCATGTGTAACGCATAGACAGGATGTTCCAACAGAATAATAAAGAATGGAATAACAGAAGAATTTCACCATGTATGCGGTACTTCGCATAGACAGGTTATTCCAACATAATAATAAAGAATGGAATAACAGAAGAATTTCACCAAGTATGCGGTACTTCGCATAGACAGGTTATTCCAACATAATAACAAAGAATGAAATAACAGAAGTTCTCTTCATGAAGTACGTAGCTTTTTGGGCTTAGCTGGTTATTATCGGAGATTCGTGGAAGGGTTTTCTCGAATTGCTACTCCATTAACTCAACTAACTCGGAAGGATACAAAATTAGTATGGAGCGAGGAATGCGAGAAGGGTTTTCAAGAGCTTAAGAGGAGACTTATTTCGGCACCTGTTCTAATAATACAATCTGGTTCGGATGGATTTGTTATCTACAGCGATGCTTCGGGCAAAGGGTTAGGATGTGTTCTCATGCAACGTGGGAAATTCATAGCCTATGCCTCGTGACAACTTAAAGAGTATGAGAGGAATTATCCTACTCATGATCTAGAGTTAGCAGCAGTCATTTTCGCGCTAAAGATCTGGAGGCACTATCTATACGGGGAGAAAGTGGAGATATATTCAGATCATAAAAGCCTCAAATATTTCTTCACGCAGAAAGAACTTAACATGCGGCAACGACGTTGGCTCGAGTTGTTGAAAGATTACGACCACACTATTCAATACCATCCTGGAAAAAGCGAACGTGGTAGCTAACGCATTGAGTAGAAGATCATATGCAGGAATGAGTGCAATGATGTCAAGTATACGCATAGAGCCAACTTTAATAGAAAAAGTTAAGGTTGCTCAAGCCACCGATCCGGAGCTGATGCATATGAAGACGAAAGTACAAGAAGGTGCCATTCCAGAAGCGAGAATTGATGAAGAAGGAATACTTCGAGTCCACTCCAGACTTTGTGTTCCTAACGATCCTGATTTGAAGTACAAGATCATGATGGAGGCACACAATACACCATTTGCAATTCATCCTGGAAGTACCAAAATGTATCGTGACCTTCGACATACATTTTGGTGGAACAATATGAAAAGAGAGATTGCAAAGTTTATTTCAACATGTTTAACTTGTCAACGTGTAAAGGCGGAGCATCAAGTGCCAAAGGGTCCATTGCAACCACTTGAGATTCCGAAATGGAAGTGGGAACACATTACTATGGATTTCGTTACGGGTCTTCCTACGGTTTCTCAAGGCACCAATGCTATTTGGGTTATTAGTTGATAGATTAACCAAGTCTGCTCATTTCTTGCCGATACGGGAGACTTATTCCCTTGAACATCTTGCTCAAATGTACGTAAATGAGATTGTAAGATTGCATGGCATGCCAGTATCCATAGTTTCGGATCGTGACCCAAGATTTACTTCAAGATTTTGGGTTAGCTTGCAAAAAGCTATAGGTACGGAGTTACGATTCAGTTCGGCATACCATCCTCAAACGGACGGACAATCAGAGAGGACTATTCAAACTCTTGAAGATTTATTAAGACTCTGTGTCCTAGACTTCAAGGGCAGTTGGGATAAATATTTACCATTGGTGGAATTCTCCTACAACAACAGTTATCAGGCAAGCATTGGTGTGGCCCCATTTGAAGCATTGTATGGACGAAAGTGTCGCTCTCCAGTATGTTGGGACGAGGTGGGTGAAGCAACATTGTTGGGACCCGAGTTAGTACGTATGACTACGGAGAAGATCCAAATGATTCAACAACGTATACAAACGGCACAAGATCGACAAAAGAGTTATGCGGATCTTCATCGAAAGGACGTAGAATTTAGTGTTGGGGATCATGTATTGTTGCGTGTTGTCCCCATGGAAGGGAGTTACAAGATTCGAGAAGAGAGGAAAGCTTAATCCACGATTTATTGGTCCATTTCAAATTCTTGATCGAGTAGGTAATGTAGCCTATAGACTCGCATTACCTCCAAGTATGTCTCGTGTTCATAATGTTTTTCATATATCTGTGCTTCGTAAATATGTGAAAGACCCGAACCACATCATTGAGTTAGAACCGGACGAGATAGCCGAAGATTTAATGTATGAGGAGGTACCTGTCAAGATCTTGGATAGAAAGGAGCATGTCCTACGCACGAAGGTAATACCACAAGTTAAAGTTTTGTGGAGGAATCATGCTATAGAGGAAATGACCTGGGAGTTGGAAACAGAAATGAAAGCAAGGTATCCTCACCTTTTCGAAACACCAGGTACGTATGTCAATTTCGAGGACGAAATTTCGTAAGGAGGGGAGGTTGTAAGACCCCAAATAATTAATAAATGAAATTTAATTTCCGTTAATTATTATTTTGAATAGTAAGGGTTGATTTGATTAATGAGGATAGTTATGGGCAAAATACGCAAATATTTCAAAATAAGCAAGTGGTTATAAAATATTCATTGTTGTCGGGGAATATTCGTTTGGTCGTGGAATATTCGTACTGTCGGGGAATATTCGTACGACGGCGCAGCCATGTGTGGGCCCCATAACGGAAAGCGATTGGAGGAAGAAAACGACAAATATAAGTTGTTTAAAAATAACGGCGTAGTTGTTAACGTTTACACTGTTGGAATACCCGGTGGTTAAAATACAGTAATACGCGTTGTTGCACAGTAGCACACGGTATTGCACAGTATTTTGAATTATTGATCCTTACGTAAGAAGGCACTACTCAATAATTGCTACATGAGTTATTGTTCATTACTTTATTGATTCAATAATTGATGCGTTGATATTTATATTATTATTGTTTCAATAATTGTCATTGCACAGTATTTTCCATTATCAGATCAATAATTCATATTATTTGAATAATATTATCAGATAACATTATTGGCAATGTCTAGAAAGTTCTGTTAAGCAGAGGCTTGGTCATCTAATTGCGCGCCAGTAAGGAGAAATCCTTATTGGAAAGCCCCCTCTATCCTGGGAACGGCCTGGTTGTCAGTACTGTGATTCTGTAATATTATTTTTAATAATTAATTATTGATTATTATGATAAAGAAAATATTTATTTTATGTGGATATAGATGGAGAAAATTTTTAATGTGACAATTGTTGAAAATTAATATTTTATCTTTTTCTGATAAAATAATTCATTTAAATATATTATTTTAATAATATATTAACGGTGATATTTTTACAATGAATGTGGGATATATGAGTATTTGAGGAGGAAGAGTATTTTTGTGGCATTAAATGTTTAACATATGTTTTGTGTGTCGGTGGACACAATTCTTGACCGAAAATTGATTATAGACTGTAAAATCGCTCGTTTGTGGATTTTGGATAATTTCTGTTTGGAATTTGGAAAACTTTTCTTCTGCAAAGTTGTAGAGAATTGAAATTCCTATAAAAAGACGCGAGATTCGAATTTTCTGACAAAAGGGCTATTTATTATGAATTATTGAAGTTCCGGAGTTCCAAAATAATTGATTTTTGGAAGTTTTAATTATTATTTTCAACAAAAACGTTTTTCAAAGGTTGGTGGGCATCTTTAACATGTGTTTGATGGCTAAAATCAGATTCCTTGGTGGTTGGCTTGAATGTTTTGTAAATATTAATATTATATTAATTTAGTCTCCTTTGGCGTTCTAACATTTTCCTATAAATAGAGGGCTAAGTTAGAATTGAAAATCACACCAGAAACAAAGTTTTCTCTCTTTCTCTCTCTATATTATCGAGCGTATTCTTGTGAGTATACTTTGAGTGTTGCTATACGGTGCGAGTTTCTGTTAGCACTATACCGAAATTCAGTCAGAAGTACGGTTATTTTGAGGTAAGGGATGTTATTTTCTTCTTAAATGATATTATTTTCTTCAATATCATTATGCCGAAATATTGGTGAATGTTTTTATCAAATTTGGAACTTTTTGTGCCGGAGTTACTATTCACGTATACGGTACTATTCACGTATATGGCACTATTCACAGAAAAAATTATTTTTTTTCTTTTTGTCCAAAATATCTATTGTGGATACTAGCTTTGATTGTATCCATGTTTTGATCATTCTTGAATTTTACACCACTATGATTATTTTTGAGGTATTCTTGGACATGGATAAAATAAAGTATGAATCCTTAATCTTTAATCCTTGTCATTTTGTTTCACTGGATTCACTTCTTTAAAAATATTTTTTTATCATCTTCAGTCTTAAAGGATGTTATTATTGAATATCTTTGGCCTGTAGTGCAAAGATGAATGATTTCTGATGAATATCTTTGGCCCGTAGTGCAAAGATGAACAGGTGTTTAGATGAACATGACCAACAGATGAATATCCTTGGCCTGTAGTGCAAGGATGAATATATGATTCAAGATGTGCATTGATTGATGTTACAGGGATAAAAAAATACTGTTGATGGACTGTTAAATTCATAGACATTAGTAGATTTCATCATCTACGTAACTCTTCTATGAATTAATATTTTCCAATGCGAATATTGATTTAAAACTTGTTGTCTATTGTATTCTATCAGATTTTTTCCTGTTGAAGACTAACGATAATTTGTTGTATATTATCTTAGTCATAATATTCTTTACTGAGCTAGTTGAGCTCACCCTTTTCCTTTTTGTTCCATTTTTCTTCTCAGGAGACGAGAATATAGCGGGTACGAGTCGGGGTATGAATTGATGGTCCTTGAGAGAGTTGTTTAGTAGTCCTCACCATTTTTGTAAAATAATATATCAATAATTGTATTGAGGACATAGTTGGGTATGTATATTGTCTAGATAACAATGTTTGTATTCAAACTCACAGTTTATGGGTTGTAAAAGTTGTGGTTGTTTCTGTACCATGTATTTGGCGACTCAAAATGGGTTGGATGGAATGGACCTATTTTGGGGGCGTCACAGTTGGTATCAGAGCTTAGGGATATGATCTCTGGCGGAGATCGGGGAATAGAACTAAGAGGGGAGAGACGAGTAAATCCTTCGCTAGTGTGTTCTACTTAAGCTTTTTTGTTAGTTGGTCAGTATATAGGGATATTATGTGATATATTGATTTCCTTAATTAACCCTTGTTTTATGACAGTATTTGAGAATGTCGACTGAGAATATTAATAATGGAAATGAGACCGTGGAGACGCATGTACTCACCAACGAGGAGAACGTGCAACAGGCTGGCAATGTTCCTCCTGTGAACAACACCACTGATCAGACGATGAACGACGCAATGTTTAGAAGCTTTTTGCAGTTCATGCAAAATCAGACGAGGGAGACTCGTGTTCAAAATACAGGAGGAAATGATAACAATTCACGGGTTGTCACAACCAAGCAGTTCAAAGAGTTGGGACCACCAGAATTTAAGGGAAAGCCAGATCCGATCATGGCGGAGACATGGGTCAAGCAAATTACCAAGATATTCGATGTCTTGGGATGCACAGAGGAACAGAAGGTTCCATTCGCCACCTTTATGTTCCGTGACGAGGCAGACTACTGGTGGGAGTCTGTGAAGCGTACGCATCCAGCCGCACTCAGCATGTCTTGGGAGACGTTTCAGAAACTATTTAATGACAAATACTTTCCTGAAAGTGTTCGTCATATGAAGGAAGTGGAGTTCATCAGATTAGAACAAAATAACATGACGGTGTCTCAGTACGAGGCAAAGTTTGCAGAGTTATCCAGGTTTGCACCTCATTTGGTGGAGAATGAGGAACGTATGACGCGGATGTTTCTGAGAGGTTTGAAACCCGGCATACGACAATATCTCATAAATTTTCTCTCTATTCAGATGTTGTTAACAGGGCTCAATTGTTGGAGCGAGATAATGAGTACGGTCAACCAAGGTACCACAATCAGGATCATACCGGTGATAGCAGTCAACAAAATAACGATAACCAGTGGAGAAAGAAAAAGACGGACAAAAATGGTAACCACTTTGGTGGTAATCATGGCCATGAAAATAGAAGAAGCGAGTCAGGAGGAGATTTTAAAAAGAGGAGATTTAACAACGACCATGTGAAGACGACAGTGCCGGCAGCAACTGGTTCTAAGGGAGGAGAAAGACCACCGGTTATATGCTATAAGCGCGGGAAAGAGGGACATATCAGTCCAAACTGCCCACAACAGTTCAAGGTATGCTATAATTGTGGAAAGGAAGGACATATCACTCGAGATTGTACGGTAGCGAAACCTAGTTCAGCGGGGACGGTGACTCAAAAGGCTGTCCCAGAAAAGCCAAAGTCAATGGTTCCTGGAAGAGCGTTTGTTGTGACTGGTCAACATGCGAGGAACCCAAACGAGGTGATCACGGGTAAGCTATTTATAAATTCTTGCGAAGTTTATACCTTACTTGATACCGGTGCTACCCATTCATTTATCTCTCCTGCTTGTGTTCAACGTTTAAACTTGACTCCGGAGAAATTAGACTTTGACTTATCTGTGGAAACTCCGTTAGGAGAAACTTTTATCACATCCACTGTTTATAAATCTTGTTTGATTCAAGTTGGCACCATCACCTTACCTGTTGACCTTATCTCTTTAAAGATACTTGCTTTTGATGTGATTTTAGGGATTGATTGGTTAACTACTCATCATGCCAAAATTGATTGTTTTCATAAGGTTGTTAGTTTTCATATTCCTAATCAACCTGTTGTTCAAATTCAGGCAACTAAACCATTAAAATCAATCACTGTCATATCTAATCATAAAGCTATTCGTTTATTGAAAAACGGATGTCAAGCTTTCTTAGCCCATGTTATGGATTTGAATAAAGACACATCAAAATTGAATAATATTCCTGTTGTTATTGACTTTCCTGACGTATTTCCTGAAGAACTTCCCGGTCTACCCCCAGAACATGAAGTTGAATTCTTTATTGATCTTGAACCTGGTACAAAGCCCATTTCTAAAACCCCATATCGAATGGCTCCTATTGAACTTCAGGAGTTAAAAGTCCAACTACAGGAGTTATTGGACATCGGTTTCATTCGTCCTTAGTACATCTCCATGGGGTGCTCCTGTTTTATTCGTAAAGAAGAAAGACGGGAGTATGCGACTTTGTATTGACTATCGGGAATTGAACCATGTTACCATTAAGAATAGGTATCATCTACCTCGTATTGATGCCTTGTTTGACTAGTTGCAAGGAGCACAATTCTTTTCAAAAATCGATCTTCGTTCTGGATATCATCAGCTAAAAATTAGAACTGAGGATATTCCAAAGACTGCCTTCAGGACTCGGTATGGGCATTATGAATTCTTAGTCATGTCTTTTGGATTGACTAATGCTCCTGCTGCTTTCATGGATATGATGAACCGAGTATTCAAGGATTATTTGGATCAATTCGTTGTTGTCTTTATTGATGACATCCTCATATATTCCAAAAGCCGTGAAGATCATGAGCACCATTTGAAGCTGGTACTCGAAAGGCTTCGTGAAAACAACTTATATGCTAAGTTGAAGAAATGCGAGTTCTGGCTTGAGGAAGTAACATTCCTTGGGCACGTGGTGTCAAAAAATAGAGTATCTGTTCACCCGACGAAGATTGAAGCAATACAAAGTTGGGAGCAACCGAAGTCGGTCACTGAAGTACGTAGCTTTTTGGGCTTAGCTGGTTATTATCGGAGATTCGTGGAAGGGTTTTCTCGAATTGCTACTCCATTAACTCAGCTAACTCGGAAGGATACAAAATTCGTATGGAGCGAGGAATGCGAGAAAGGTTTTCAAGAGCTTAAGAGGAGACTTATTTCGGCACCTGTTCTAACAATACCATCTGGTTCGGATGGATTTGTTATCTACAGCGATGCTTCGGGCAAAGGGTTAGGATGTGTTCTCATGCAACGTGGGAAATTCATAGCCTATGCCTCGTGACAACTTAAAGAGTATGAGAGGAATTATCCTACTCATGATCTAGAGTTGGCAGCAGTCGTTTTCGCGCTAAAGATCTGGAGGCACTATCTATACGGGGAGAAAGTGGAGATATATTCAGATCATAAAAGCCTCAAATATTTCTTCACGCAGAAAGAACTCAACATGCGGCAACGACGTTGGCTCGAGTTGTTGAAAGATTACGACCACACTATTCAATACCATCCTGGAAAAGCGAACGTGGTAGCTGACGCATTGAGTAGAAGATCATATGCAGGAATGAGTGCAATGATGTCAAGTATACGCATAGAGCCAACTTTAATAGAAAAAGTTAAGGTTGCTCAAGCCACCGATCCGGAGCTGATGCATATGAAGACGAAAGTACAAGAAGGTGCCATTCCAGAAGCGAGAATTGATGAAGAAGGAATACTTCGAGTCCACTCCAGACTTTGTGTTCCTAACGATCCTGATTTGAAGTACAAGATCATGATGGAGGCACACAATACACCGTTTGCAATTCATCCTGGAAGTACCAAAATGTATCGTGACCTTCGACATACATTTTGGTGGAACAATATGAAAAGAGAGATTGCAAAGTTTATTTCAACGTGTTTAACTTGTCAACGTGTAAAGGCGGAGCATCAAGTGCCAAAGGGTCCATTGCAACCACTTGTGATTCCGAAATGGAAGTGGGAACACATTACTATGGATTTTGTTACGGGTCTTCCTACGGTTTCTCAAGGCACCAATGCTATTTGGGTTATTGTTGATAGATTAACCAAGTCTCACTACTACAAAACAGTAAATAGACGACGTTTTTTAAACGTTGTGGTTTCTGTCGGAAAAACGTCGTGGTTAAGGGTGTTGTCTATTTGACACCCTTACACAACGTTTTAAAAACGTTGTTGTTAAGCACAATACACAACGTTTTTAAGAAAAAAACGTTGTGTATTTGTTTTCAAAAAAATTAGCAGATGCTTAAAAACGTTGTAGAAAGTATGATTCCACAACGTTTTTTTGGTTAAAAACGTTGTTGTTTAGTATATCAGACAACGTTTAGACACATTTACACAACGTTTTTAAAATGTTGTAGATTAAAAAAAAAAGAAAAAAAAAAGGTTGTGGTTCACCTATATTACCAATGCACCTGCAATATGTTAATGCCATGATATATAGTTAAAAGGTCTAAATTCTCATTTAAATTTAAAGCCAAAATATATCAACCATTCAAAATACATTCCAATAATACCATTCGTGTAATTCAAATTACTACATCCACAAAATATATAACAAACTATCATATATGCTCTACAGTCAACACAGCAACAATGACATTGAGCACATCACCCCCAGAATAACCTTTTTCAATTATCATCTTTGCACCAAACCAAACAGCCAAGGCATAACGAGATGACATCAAACCACCAGCTATAAGCTGTGTAAGCTGTGTAAATTTCCCAACCTGTAGGAAAGCAAGACATAATAACACATTGGGCAAAAAGAGATACACACACACTTAATGACAGAATTATAGCCATAATATGAAGTACATAATGGTCACCAAGGAAAAGTTAGGTAATTATTATAGTTTCAGCAATGCTACCTTCTCACCCATAGCATCTTGTATGAGTACGGTGTCCCCAGACATCCTCCCAACAACTTCTCCTGTATTTGTTTCCATATCAAAGAAGGTGACATCTTGTCTCAAAATAGTCCTGAGATATAGATTCCTTATCCGTGCAGACTGCCTCTCTCCCGTAATCATCCAGCAAGCCACCTCTGCCAAACAGCAAACAAAGGTGTTTCATATTTGAGTGCAACTGTGAATACTAAAAGCTTCCATTTTTACACAAACATGCATATTTCAAAAATATTGTCACTTACGGAGAAATGATGCTGCACCTACCCCCAAAGCCAGATAGACAAATTTCAATGCCACATAAAATGCAACCAGGTAACTAAAGATTAAACTCAGTAAAGAAAGAGAAAAATGACTATGAATATGATCACTGGCTTTGTACTAATATAATATCTTTCACTTGAAAGGCTTTACCAGGTATGATGTGTCAAGGACTAAACTACAATTTTTAGCGATCTTCTAGACGTCCCTTTCCATACTCGTATGGAATTCCTTGCTTTTCACTTAGTTTTCCAAGTAGACCACCAATCCACCCAGTCCTACCATAAATCAAAAACTTGAAGGATGGTTTCTGAGGAGAGCTGCTGCTTTTGGAGTTCGAAACCACCACTTGGGACTGAGTAGATTTATCTGCTTTATGAGAAGATTCAGAGTCACAATTAGCAGACCCATCAAAGTGTCTTTTGAAACTATTTCTTAATACTTTGAGAGAAACACTAGATAAAACTGATAGAGATTCCTGCAACTTTTAGATTCAGAAAATTTGCTTCAACGCATACCCGTTAAAGTTAAAGATTGAGGATAACAGCATTCCATGGCAGGCCGTACCTGTTAAAGTTAAAGATTGAGGTTAACAAGGTTTATAACATAATATCAGCCTCAACTATTCTAATGGCCACTAACAAATTTAAATTAAATTTGAAGTGAGGTGATACCCAAGACCAGAATTACCAAACTAGGAAACTAATTAAGTGCAATATTAAGTAAATTCATATACTACTAGTAAATAAATAACTAATCATTTTTGTGACTGCTAGTTTTAACTGATTTTCCATCGCAGTACAATTGACAATAATAATACAAATCTTAAACTTTTTCTCCAGTATAATTAATCTTTAGGAGGGTTGGGCATGGAATTTTGAACTAGAAAGACTAAGCCTAATACTTTATCAGATAATTAGCCAGATCATATAAGAATATTCCTTAAATCAGAAGGTAAGGAAATTATCAGTAAACTTTTTCACACCATAAATTAGATATATAATTCTAGTCAAACAAACTAAAACAGGTGCAGAACAAGCAGCCAGAATGCAAAAGCGAACGCGAACGGTGTAGATTCCTTCCTCGTTATATTCTGGTGTAATTATAACTTCTGATATTCGTGAAACCTCTGTTAGAATAGCTACAGCACTCAAAATCCAACAATCACCCAATCAGCCCTGTTCAAAACCAGAGATGAGCCACTCAAAGCAGAAACTAATTGATTATATACTTCTCTATGATGAAAAATCAAACAAAAAAGAAGCATGATTATCACCCACCCACAACCACCAAAAGAAGTGAAGCTTAGGACAACGAAAACATATGCATGCCATATTTCAAAAGAAGACAAACCTGACAGACAACTTAAGGATTTTCGGACCCAGAAAATAACAGGGATGAGAATCCCTATGGTTCTTGTTCACTATTTCAAGCAGTAGAAACCCTAACTTTTATTTCCATACCTGAGCGAAAAATCTGAGTTGTCGTCCTGTGTCGAAAGTACGCCATCCATTTTGTGAAGGTAGCAGTTTCGCTCAGGTACGCCCAGTTTGGATAATGGGTTGTCGTCCTGTGTTGAAAGTACGCCATCCACAGTAGGGTTACTGCGAGCGCTTCTAGAATTGGGGTTGTTGTGAGTGAAGTCGGCTGTCCCCAGCCGTCGGGGTTGAAGGGGACGGCACCGATTTCAAAGATGTTTTCCGATCTGATGGTGAGAGAGTGAAGATGAGTGAGAGATATGGAGGGTGTAGCCGTGTAGATTGGGATTTGGGAGAACTGCTTCTTCAGATGTTGGAAGGCTAGAGGCAAGGCCGCAAGGGGAGTGTTTTTAATTTCAAATGAAAAGCTATTTCAAATGAAAAGCTCCGTGTTTTTTACATAGACAACATTTATTTTTTAAAACGTTGTCTAATTAAAATCAAAAAAATATCTTTTTAAATAGATAACGTTTTTGCATATATATCTACAACGTTTTTTAAAAAAACGTTGTAAAAAAAAATACCACAACGTTTTTATAAAAAACGTTGTCTATTAAGTGTTGTCTATTAGGTTCTTTGTACTGGTGTCTTCTCATTTCTTGCCGATACGGGAGACTTATTCCCTTGAACGTCTTGCTCAAATGTACGTAAATGAGATTGTAAGATTGCATGGCATGCCAGTATCCATATTTTCGGATCGTAACCCAAGATTTACTTCAAGATTTTGGGTTAGCTTGCAAAAAGCTATGGGTACGGAGTTACGATTCAGTTCGGCATACCATCCTCAAACGGACGGACAATCAGAGAGGACTATTCAAACTCTTGAAGATTTATTAAGACTCTGTGTCCTAGACTTCAAGGGCAGTTGGGATAAATATTTACCATTGATGGAATTCTCCTACAACAACAGTTATCAGGCAAGCATTGGTGTGGCCCCATTTGAAGCATTGTATGGACGAAAGTGTCGCTCTCCAGTATGTTGGGACGAGGTGGGTGAAGCAACATTGTTGGGACCCGAGTTAGTACGTATGACTACGGAGAAGATCCAAACGATTCGATAACGTATACAAACGGCACAAGATCGACAAAAGAGTTATGCGGATCTTCATCGAAAGGACGTAGAATTTAGTGTTGGGGATCATGTATTGTTGCGTGTTGCCCCATGGAAGGGAGTTACAAGATTCGGGAAGAGAGGAAAGCTTAATCCACGATTTATTGGTCCATTTCAAATTCTTGATCGAGTAGGTAATGTAGCCTATAGACTCGCATTACCTCCAAGTATGTCTCGTGTTCATAATGTTTTTCATATATCTGTGCTTCGTAAATATGTGAAAGACCCGAACCACATCATTGAGTTAGAACCGGACGAGATAGCCGAAGATTTAACGTATGAGGAGGTACCTGTCAAGTTCTTGAATAGAAAGGAGCATGTCCTACGCACGAAGGTAATACCACAAGTTAAAGTTTTGTGGAGGAATCATGCTATAGAGGAAATGACCTGGGAGTTGGAAACAGAAATGAAATCAAGGTATCCTCACCTTTTCGAAACACCAGGTACGTATGTCAATTTCGAGGACGAAATTTCATAAGGAGGGGAGGTTGTAAGACCCCAAATAATTAATAAATGAAATTTAATTTCCTTTAATTATTATTTTGAATAGTAAGGGTTGATTTGATTAATGAGGATAGTTATGGGCAAAATACGCAAATATTTCAAAATAAGCAAGTGGTTATAAAATATTCATTGTTGTCGGGGAATATTCGTTTGGTCGTGGAATATTCGTACTGTCGGGGAATATTCGTACTGTCGGGGAATATTCGTACGACGGCGCAGCCATGTGTGGGCCCCATAACGGAAAGCGATTGGAGGAAGAAAATGACAAATATAAGTTGTTTAAAAATAACGGCGTAGTTGTTAACGTTTACACTGTTGGAATACCCGGTGGTTAAAATACAGTAATACGCGTTGTTGCACAGTAGCACACGGTATTGCACAGTATTTTGAATTATTAATCCTTACGTAAGAAGGCACTACTCAATAATTGCTACAGGAGTTACTGTTCATTACTTTATTGATTCAATAATTGATGCGTTGATATTTATATTATTATTGTTTCAATAATTGTCATTGCACAGTATTTTCCATTATCAGATCAATAATTCATATTATTTGAATAATATTATCAGATAACATTATTGGCAATGTCTAGAAAGTTCTGTCAAGCAGAGGTTTGGTCATCTAATTGCGCGCCAGTAAGGAGAAATCCTTATTGGAAAGCCCCCTCTATCCTGGGAACGGCCTGGTTGTCAGTACTGTGATTCTGTAATATTATTTTTAATAATTAATTATTGATTATTATGATAAAGAAAATATTTATTTTATGTGGATATAGATGGAGAAAATTTTTAATGTGACTATTGTTGAAAATTAATATTTTATCTTTTTCTGATAAAATAATTCATTTAAATATATTATTTTAATAATATATTAACGGTGATATTTTTACAATGAATGTGGGATATATGAGTATTTGAGGAGGAAGAGTATTTTTGTGGCATTAAATGTTTAACATATGTTTTGTGTGTCGGTGGACACAATTCTTGACCGAAAATTGATTATAGACTGTAAAATCGTTCGTTTATGGATTTTGTATAATTTCTGTTTGGAATTTGGAAAAATTTTCTTCTGCAAAGTTGTAGAGAATTGAAATTCCTAAAAAAATCGCGAGATTCGAATTTTCTGACAAAAGGGCTATTTATTATGAATTATTGAAGTTCCGGAGTTCCAAAATAATTGATTTTTGGAAGTTTTAATTATTATTTTCAACAAAAACGTTTTTCAAAGGTTGGTGGGCATCTTAACATGTGTTTGATGGCTAAAATCAGATTCCTTGGTGGTTGGCTTGAATGTTTTGTAAATATTAATATTATATTAATTTAGTCTCCTTTGGCGTTCTAACATTTTCCTATAAATAGAGGGCTAAGTTAGAATTGAAAATCACACCAGAAACAAAGTTTTCTCTCTTTCTCTCTCTATATTATCGAGCGTATTCTTGTGAGTATACTTTGAGTGTTGCTATACGGTGCGAGTTTCTGTCAGCACTATACCGAAATTCAGTCAGAAGTACGGTTATTTTGAGGTAAGGGATGTTATTTTCTTCTTAAATGATATTATTTTCTTCAATATCATTATGCCGAAATATTGGTGAACGTTTTTATCAAATTTGGAACTTTTTGTGCTGGAGTTACTATTCACGTATACGGTACTATTCACATATACGGCACTATTCACGAATACGGCACTATTCACAGAAAAAAATAATTTTTTTTCTTTTCGTCCAAAATATCTATTGTGGATACTAGCTTTGATTGTATCCATGTTTTGATCATTCTTGAATTTTACACCACTATGATTATTTTTGAGGTATTCTTGGACATGGATAAAACAAAGTACGAATCTTAATCTTTAATCCTTGTCATTTTGTTTCACTGGATTCACTTCTTTAAAAATATTTTTTTATCATCTTCAGTCTTAAAGGATGTTATTATTGAATATCTTTGGCCTGTAGTGCAAAGATGAATGATTTCTGATGAATATCTTTGGCCCGTAGTGCAAAGATGAACAGGTGTTTAGATGAACATGACCAACAGATGAATATCCTTGGCCTGTAGTGCAAGGATGAATATATGATTCAAGATGTGCATTGATTGATGTTACAGGGATAAAAAAATACTGTTGATGGACTGTTAAATTCATAGACATTAGTAGATTTCATCCTCTACGTAACTCTTCTATGAATTAATATTTTCCGCTGCGAATATTGATTTAAAACTTGTTGTCTATTGTATTCTATCAGATTTTTTCCTGTTGAAGACTAACGATAATTTGTTGTATATTATCTTAGTCATAATATTCTTTACTGAGCTAGTTGAGCTCACCCTTTTCCTTTTTGTTCCATTTTTCTTCTCAGGAGACGAGAATATAGCGGGTACGAGTTGGGGTATGAATTGATGGTCCTTGAGAGAGTTGTTTAGTAGTCCTCACCATTTTTGTAAAATAATATATCAATAATTGTATTGAGGACATAGTTGGGTATGTATATTATCTAGATGACAATGTTTGTATTCAAACTCACAGTTTATATGTTGTAAAAGTTGTGGTTGTTTCTGTACCATGTATTTGGCGACTCAAAATGGGTTGGATGGAATGGACCCTATTTTGGGGGCGTCACATTAGCCTTCAACAATGTTAAACTGATAAAACACAATAGACATCAAGTTTAACTGCAACGGAACAAGCAATCCATTAAAAGAGTTTGAATACAAACATTGTCATCTAGATAATATACATACCCAACTATGTCCTCAATACATTGTCATCAAGTTTAATTGTCTTCTATGATTTAAAAAGGTTTTCATCAACTTAGTCACTGAGACTCGACTTAATTAATAATCCACATCGTCAAATCATTCCTGCACTACAGGCCAATGATATTATTTAGTATCACGACCACGAATTATCCGTGCACTACGGGCCAAAGATTGTGTTTTCATCAACGGTTCTGATCATGCCATAAAATAATTCATCTTTGTTCCCTTGGCCGAAGAGAATCCATAGCCATAATCATACCAAAAACTATCCATCAATGCATTACGGGCCAATGAGGACATTTTCCACATCATTTGTAACATTATGGTCATGATTATAACGAATAATCCCCGGTCATAATCATACCAAGTCCATCTATACACTACAGGCCACAGATGATTTTCAACATAATATAAACATGAGGATGATGACAATGACATAATAATTCAATAAAACAAGTTCAAGAATTAATTATCCAGGAATTAATAACGTCCAAATTGTCAACATGATAATGCTTTGTGGAGTAATATTCAAGAATAATATTCATGCACCAAAAATAATTTGGACAGAAAAGAATAAATTTTTCGTCGTGAATAGTACCTCGTGAATAGTACTTCGAGAATAGTACCTCTTGAATAGTACCCCAACATGAAAAGTACTCCAAATACCCGAGTGAATAATATTCAGGTGAATAGTAATTTTAGTGAATACTAACCCGTGAATAGTAACTTGTTGATAGAAACGTAATTCATACATTTAATTATCCCTAATTTTGTCCTTTTAATTATATTAGTTTATTAAATTAATATGTTTTATTTTATTTTGTAGGATTTAATATTTATTGCAATAAAGTCAAAATCTTGGTGATCAAGCAATATTTAATGCTCTTATTCATATAAGGAATGTCTAAGAAGAATCCTACAAGGAGAAGGAAAGAGGTGGAACAATCTTAGTGCAATTCAAATCCAACAAGAGAAAGAAAAGTCTATCTAGAAGATTTTTTTGAGAAGTTGATTGCTACTAGGAAGTTGAATCCTACATGGAAAGAGAATCAAAGTGTCCAAGTTCAATGAATCTAAATTAGGGTTCAAAGTTATTTTCCCTATAAATAGGCCTCTTGTTTTAGAGAAAGGCATTACTTGTTAATTTATTTTTATTAGTTTTTCACTAGTGTAGAATGGGTAAGATATTTAGAGTTTGTCTCTCTTATTCCAATCACGTGTGGAACATACTGTCAGGGAGTATTTGTCACTTTCTTTTATTTACATAATAGAAATTCTCTTTTTAATTATTGTTCTTATTTCATGCGAATAGTAGTACTAATATTATTTGTTTTTTTTTTAATTCCATGGCTAGCTAAATTTCTAATACCTAGGATTATGATGAAACTAAATATTTCATAACTATATTTTCTTTCCGTTCCTAAATTAATGCCTAATTATTTTCACCTTCATATTTTCCTCCGCATAAATTGCATATGATTTTTATATTGATTGCGAGGTTTTGATAAGTTATAGTTAATTTGTGAATTTTTCATAACTTATGCTTGCCAATATTAATTATATGAATCATTATTTTTAAAGGAAAGGGAGAATAATTTGGGAATTGATTTAGAAAATAAGAAATTATTTATTATGTTAATATTTGGTGGATTCTAATTCCTAGGTATCTTTTCTAATTAATAGTTTTCATTATTAATTAATAGTTTGCATAATTTAGTTAAAAAATCTTCTCCACCATTTTTATTTCTAATTTGCCTAAAATATTAATTAAGGATATATTAAAGAATTAATCTAGTCTCTGTGGGTTCGACCTGTACTTGCCAGTTCTTCAATTCGACACTGTGCACCAAAAATAATTTAGACAGTAAAGAATAAATTTTTCGTCGTGAATAGTACCCCGTGAATAGTACTTCAGGAATAGTACCTCGTGAATAGTATCCCGACGTGAAAAGTACTCCAAATATCAAAGTGAATAATATTTGGGTGAATAGTAATTTTAGTGAATAGTAACCCATAAATAGTAACTCGTGAATAGTATTCTGGTATGAAAAGTTCCCCGAATACCCGAGTGAATAATACTAGAGTGAATAGTAATTGGGTGAATAGTAACCCGTTAATAGTAACTCGTAACAAAAAAATACAAAATAAAATGATATTTCATGACGATATAGAAGTCAAAACTTTAACCAACTTAGTATAATAAAGAATGGAATAACAAAAGAAATCACCAGGCATGCGGTACTTCGCATAGACAGGTTATCCCAACAGAATAATAAATAACAGAACCAGGTCAGGCGTAATACGCACCGACAGGATATTCCAACAGAATAATAAAGAATGGAATAACAACAGAAATCACTATAGATGCGGTACTTCGCATAGACAGGTTATTCCAACAGAATAATAAATAACGGAACCAGGTCCGGTGTAAAATGCACAGACAGATATTCCAATAGAATAATAAAGACGGAACCAGGTCCTGGCGTAAAATGCACAGACAGGATATTCTAACAGAATAATAAAGACGGAACCAGGTCCGGCATAAAATGCACAGACAAGATATTCCAACAGAATAATAAAGAATGGAATAACAACAGAATTTCACCATGTATGCAGTACTTCGCATAGTCAGGTTATTCCAGCAGAATAATAAATAATGGAATAACATAAGAATTTCACCAAGTATAGGTTAGCCCGCATAAACAGGTTATTCCAACAGAATAAAAAAGAGTGGAATAACAGAAGTTCTCTTCATGAATACAAAAGAAATAATACCTCTTACCTTAGAATAAAGCTGGATATAGGAGTAATGAAGTAGCAGAATACTTTTCTTCTTTCTCTATATAGTTTCTCTCTCTAGAGTTTCAGTGAATTCGTAAGAAATAATGAAGGAATGAGCTTCTATTTATACGAGAATGGACTGAATAGTAACTAATTCCTGAATGGTCCAGATTGATTTACTTTTAAACGGACGGTCCAGATTGGTTTACTATAAAATATTCTAATAAAACAAAATCTTTTAAATAAAATATAATATATTCTATTTATTGTCTGATAAAACAAATAACTTTATAAAAGTATTCTATTTTATATAAAAAGATTTTACTATACAAAACACTATACAGACACTATGCAAATACTATGCATAATAAAATATAATATATTATAATTATTGTTTAATAAAATAAATAACTTTATAAAAGTATTCTATTTTATATAAAAAGATTTTACTATGCAAAATACTATGCATAATATAATATAATATAGTCTAATTATTGCCTAATAAAACGAATAACTTTATAAAAGTATTCTGTTTTATATAAAAAGTTTTTCTATTTTATTACACTAATAATACTAATAAAACAAAACTTATATATATAATATAAGAATCGACAATAATTGAATCAAATAACGTGAGATATTATGCAATAATTATTGTAGCAATAATTGAACAAAACTGAGTGTTTTCTCACGTAAGTATCAATAATCAATACCGTGTGCTACTATGCAACCACGCGTATTACTGTACTTTTACTACCGATTAGTTCAATAGTTTTAACGGTAAAACTTCCATCGTTATTTTCATAAAAACATTTTTATCATTTTCTTAATCCGACAGTAATTCTGTTGTGGGGACCACCAATGATTGCGTCGTTGTACGAATATTCCCTGCTAAAACGAATATTCTCCGACCAATCAAATATAATACAACAACTTGCATACTTTGCAAAATTTATAAATATTACCCACAACTATAACATTATATCAAATCCACACCATAATATTCAAAAAAATATTTCGAGAAAATTAAATCTTTATTCGTAAAATTTGGGATTTTATAAATACTACATTACAAGAATGATATTATCGTTCACTCTGGCTGCCTTGGGCTCATAAAAAATTTCCCATGAATGGGATGTTCATACTTGTCAGGGTTCCAAACCAAAGCAATTCGGTTGGATAATAGGTAGGTTTTATCTTATTCAACAATAATATATAATTCAACAAATATATATACGGGTAATTAACAAAGGTGTATCAACATGTGGTTAAATGCAATGATTATCTAAGTGGGGACACTTGTATAACCATTTATAAAAATTATCGAACAGAATATATATCTGAATTACCATATACTAACATGTTGATAATCAATGAGTGTATATAATATAGGGTTAATAATCTGTACATTAATAATATAATTCTGAAACATTCTTACTGATGTCCATTGCATAAAGGAAATGCAAAGGTAGGATACTTGCCTGGTACGCTGCTTACAATACGCAACTTAGTTTTGTCTTTTATATTATGACCTATCATTAATCAGATCATTCGTTCTATTAGAACAATATACTATAACATATAGTATTGCATTTCGAAGTCAGCACATAACCTAATCACATTATTACACATGTTTAACAATTATTGCATCACAAACAAACATTAATACAGTCAAAATATCTAAGTCCAGATCAATTTCTAAAATATTTCGGTGTACCGACAGCTTTATCGGATAATTATCGAGTCTAAAACTTTATTCTATAACTCAATATTTGTAAATATCAGTCATATTATTTTAAATAACTTAATAAACATTTATTAATTTATCATGAATTTTCAAACACCGAAATCATTATTAAACGATTCAAGTATTAAACAATTCTATTATCATTTAATTATTATTTAACTATTAATGAAACCATTGCCAAAATATTAAAGTTATTTATAATAACTCAAAATATTTTTAAAACATTTATATTACCCTTTAAATGATTTTTAAAATATTTAAAATTATTTTTAAACAATTATCATTAATATTAAAATATTAATGTACTATTTCTTAAAATATTAAACGTCATTAAGTATAACTTAAAATATTTAATTCATTTAATATTATTAATCTTGATAATATTTAATTCCCCTCTTAGTATTACTAGTTCACTAATAACACTTTTATTCGCTTACAAATATTATTAACATCTTAATAATATTTTAATACTTTACTAATATTATTAATCCTCTTAATAATATTTTAATCATGCATTAATATTATTACTTTAATAATATCTTACTTATGCTTTAGTATCATTAAACAATTAATAATACTTTTAGTTATTTACCAATCATATTAATATTTTATTTATTTACTAATATTATTAATCATTTAATAATATTTTATTTCTTTACTAATGTTATTACATTAATAAAATTTTATTTAATCTCGAATATTATTATTTACTTAATAATATTTTAATCATTTAATAATACTTTAATACTAATAATCTTTTAATAATATTTTAATTTAAGATTAATATTTTAATCTAATATTATTAGTCATTTATTAATGATTAAATCAAATATTATTAACCATTTAATAATATTTTAATGATGTTTTAATCTTAATATTTTTATTTACTTAAAAATATCATATTCTAATATTATAATAATATTTTTTACAATTTATTGGATTAATAAATAATTTATTCTAATTGTTCACCCTTTATTAAACCTCTTATTTAATATCCATAATAGGTCATAAATAATATTTCTTATTATAAATTACTATAATGCCCTAAAATAGTCATAATATTATATATTAGGAGTATTCAAGCATTAAAATCATAATTTTTTTAAGACATCATTTAACTATTTATTTTCTTTTATTCATAACTTAATCATTTTTAGGAAAAATAGCAAACTGATTCCAAAAATTCTCATTTTCTGGATTTGGACAGTATATGTCCCAGCCATGATTCCCAAATTTTTCTGGAATTTTAGAAAACGATTTACTATTTTTAAAGTGCCCAAAACACTCGGATCTTGCTTCATTTTTCATAAATCGAGTTTTGCTCAGACAAATCTGAAATTGTCAAGGTATACTCTCATAACATATATAAACCCACTGTAAAAATTTTAGAATTTTCCAGTGTATACACAATGAGATATTCGAGTATTAATATTTTGGAGTCCTTTACGGAAATGGCCATTACTCACAACCTATAAATCGAAACGCGTCCGTTCTGTTTCCTACACGTAAATAACTTCTCAAGGTACCTCTGTGATATTTGCCAGAATTTTAAAAGACATGAAACCGTCTGAAACAGTCCCAAGAAAAATGGGAATAGTAACTATTTAAGGGTTTTGAAGCCTTAACATTCAAAGTGGAGTGTTTTGGGAAAAACAACCCCAAAGGTTTCAAAACTTGTTAGATTTGTGTTCTACCACTTGAGTTTACTAGATAACTCATGTATCTAGCACCCCCCCCCCCCCTTCGACGGATCACAAATCTAAGTTGAAAAACTTGAGTTATACATGATTTAGTGGAATAAAAACAAGGGTTTCACCCCTTGGAGAACATATGCTCATGTCCTTCCTCTAAACCTTTGATCAAACACTCAAGATACTTAGTTCCATACATGATAATATGTAGAACTAGGGTATCTTGAATATTAATCCATAACTCCAACAAATCATGCTATAACTGAAAATAGAAGAAGAATAAGAAAAAGAATGGATGAGAACCTTACCTAGTTTTATTTGCTATCATTCTTGATCTTCCAAAGTAATGTATAATCTTAGGGTGCATTAAGCAACTAGCACACCTCATCCCTCTCTCACAAAACCGAAACTCTCTCTCTCTCTTGTAAGTTGCTAGCTTGGGAGAAAAAGAAGAAAGGGTATAAGAGAAATGAAAATGATCTAGCAAATGAATGGGTGATTAACTATTATCCCCCAGGTTTTTATTATCCCATGGATAAAAGACTACACCTTATCTCTTCAATTAGCCTAATCATGTGATTAAGGGTGCTTAATAGATTTGCAACCAATGAGAGATTGACACACATGTACTTGTGTGTAAGACTTACTATTTAAGGAACTTTATTAGCATAATCTTCTTGCCATAAAAAGGCCTAATTGGCCGGTCCCCCCTTGCCCATTATATCTCCCAATTTGCTTTTATTTTAATACACAAATTTGATTAATCAAAAGTCTAAAATACCCTTAATCAAGTGGGCTAAGTATTGGTTTGCATTTTATTTATTTTGGGCTTCTCCTTTAATTGTTTTGGGCCATGTAATGAACATAGTCTAATAATTTTAATATATGCTACCCAAATTGTTTATTTAGGATTTCCATTCCCAATCTTATGAAATTTAATTACTTATACAGGTCACTTTAGCTCAGCCTAATTATGTTTACTAGAAATAGGTTTAAAATTATTAGTCATTTGAAATAACAAGATTATCCACTTAAGTTAGTATACATATTAAATATTAACATTTCCTTATTACCATAACCCTTAGATTATTTAATTGTCTCACCTAATGTATAATTAAGTTACGAAGCTTTTATTTAGGGTTTAAAATAAAATAAAATTAGTTTCTAAAATTTGTAATTAGGGTTTCACACAGTAATACAAGGGTTGGTCACATAACATCATAATTGACCAACCCTTATCGGTCCACATATACAGTACATATTTATAGCACTGAACAATCAAAATATAAATAATATTATATTATTATTCTCACTCCTTGATCAAAATCCAAAATTAGGGTTTGGATTCCATATCTGTTTTATCTGTCATACTTAACATTATTAATTAAGTTAAAATAATTAACTTAATAATCTGTACTAAAATTCATATAATAAAATAATTATTATAATAATTCTAAAAATCATTTCATATATTATATAAATAATATATAATTATACCTTCATGAAAAATAATTAATCAAAACATTTCTACTATAAAATTAATTATTATAACAATATAGTTTATAACAATCAATAATTCTAAAATAAAATTATTTAAAATCATTCATGTAATAAATATATCACATAAATACATACACACAATGATCTTGGCACATAACCCCCATTTTTAAAATAAAAAAAATTTATACGCAAAATTTCTAATTTATTTGTATAGAAAATATCGGGTTGTTACATTATTCCTAACAAAGTTATTAAAGTTAACCATTCAAGAAGAATTGGTAAAAGATTTCGAACGACTAGACTTGGAGGTTATGTGAGGCCCCCGAACCCGTATACTTAAAACCCGAACTCGGTATTTCACGATACCATTTCTATGAGCGGAATACTACTAATAATAATAACAATAATATAAAACTTAAACTTAAATTTACATATACATCAGAGTCTTTTTCCCAAGTACGTAACCTTTAATCATTCATTACATGTCGTAATATATATATATATATATATATATATATATATATATATATATATATATATCATAGTCTTCATAATCTAAAACTATTACAAACAGTAGCATAAAAAGTCATTCACCAACTTTCCTTTTTCCCTTGTTCTTGACAGATCCTTCTGGTCCTTCACACTTAGCTGAAATCATTTAAATTAAGCAAGGATGAGCATTTAATTGCCCAGCAAGTATTATATATATATATATATATAGGCTGAAAGAATTTAAATGTTTTCTTTATAATATTCTTCTACAACTAGTCAGTAGTTGTGAAGTAATATGTACCAATAATATTAACATAACAACCCTCTTTCAAATGTTTGAAACTGTGTATTGACTATACATGAGGTTTCTGTGACATACTATGAACATTGTTTTTCATTTTCGAAAAGGTTTGAACAGAAATTCATCTGTAAACCGTCATGACTTACGGGCACGGAGGGTGATCAGCCCCAATGTACCCTGTATTGATCAATACTACATGTATAAGAACGATGTTATCGTTCACTCTGTCCGCCTTGGGCGCATAAAAATTTTCCCATTATCGGGATGTTCATACCTGTCGGGTTTTTATAACAAAGGTATTATCTTGTTCAACAATTATCTATAGTTCAACATATATGTATATCAAAAGTGTATCAACATGCGATTAAATATAATGACTATCCAAGTGGGGACACTTGTATAATAATTTATAGAAATTAACGAACAGAATATATATAACTGAATTATCATATACTAACATGTTGATAATCAATAGGCGTATATAATATAAGTTTAGCAATCTGTACAATAATAACAATAATTCTGAACTTCTCACTTCTGTCCATTGCATAAAGAAAATGTAAAGTTAGGATACTTGCCTGATGCGCTGCTTACACTTACGCAACTTAGATCTACTCTTTTCTATCACAACCTATCATTAATCAGATCATTTTACTGATTAGTACAACATATCGTACACATAACACTGCCTATTGTAGTCAGCACATTCCCTATTCATATTATCACACATGTTCAACAATCGTTGACTCACAAGAAAACATCAACACCTTCCTAATCACATTGTCATACAACTTTAATAACCATTGAATTACAAATAAACACATATCCAATAAATTATCTAAGTCCAGATCAATTTCTGAAACATGTCGGTCTACCGACAGCTTTTTCGGGTAAATATCGAGTCTAAGACTCTAAACCGTAGTTCATTATCCATTTGGATAACTAAAACATCATTCGCACTATTTTTCATGGCCTTATAATAATTATTAAATAATTATTATCATTTATCATAATTTTTGAAATATCAGAATCATTATTAAATGATTTAAATATCAAACAATTCTATTATCATTAATATTTAATTAATACTAAACTATTAATGAATCCATTGCCTAAAATATTAAAGTTATGTATAATAACTCAAAATATTTTCAAAGTATTAATAATACCCTTAAATGATTTTTAAAACATTTAAAATAACTATTAAATAATTACCATTAATATTAATGAACTATTTATCCAAATATTAAAAGTCATTAATTATAACTTAAAATATTTTTAAATTATTAACATCCTTTTTAAATGATTTTTTAAAAAATAAAATCATTTTTAAACTATTTATTTAATATAATTATTAAATAAATTTAATATCATTAAATAATCATTAATATTAAATTATTAATGGAATTATCCTTTAAATATTAAAAGTTATATTTTATAACTTAAAATATCTTTAAACACTTTATTTTCATTTAAAATGATTTTTATAATATTAAAATCATTTTTAAACTAATTTATTTAACATAATTATTAAATAATTTTAATATCATTAATTAATAAAGTTAACCATTAAATATTAAAAGTTATATTTTATAATTTAAAATATTCTTAAATACCTTATTATTATTTAAAATGATTTTTAATATAATAAAATCATTTTTAATTCATTTATTTAATTCATTTAATAAATAACTTAATTGTCATTAATATTAATTTATTAATGAAAATTATCACATAATATTAAAAGTTATCAAAAATAACTTAAATTATTTTCTTATATCATAATATAATTTTAAATGATTTTTCATGAATTAAAATCATTTTTAAATAATTTATTTAATATTATAATTAAATAAATTAAATACTTTTAATATTCCAAAAATATTAAATATTTATGAAATATATTTAAAATAATTAAAAACTAATTTTCAGAATTTAAAATAATTTTTAATAATTTACTTTGTATTTTTAATAATTAAAAACTATTTTTTTCTATTTTTTATAATTTTCGAAAAATAATAATGTTGTCTGTCGCTAAAGACCACCTATAGCGACAGAACCGTCGCTATAGGTGTTCTTCATGTTCTTCATGAACCCAGATCTTCATAGGCAGTTGCCGAGTGGTCATGTTTGACCAACAATCTTTCATCACACAGAGTGTTTCTGGACCAACTATGAACTAGATCTTGTAAACAAAGTTCAATACTACATGTTCTAACAAACAACATAATCAAACAACCTAACACGAGCTAGATCTAAGCGTCCCAAGATGTTGTCAGAGCTGTTCTTCATTTTCTGGGTTATCCAGAAATGAAGAACAGTTCGACTTACCACTTTTGATCGACTATAGCGTACAACATATGAACTGTTCGTGTGATTTAAGACTTCTGAGTTCTAGCCCACATGTAACACTACATATCTATCACATAAAATCACAATATCAACAATAAAACAGCCAGATTCGACTCAGTCAAAGGCTGTCAGAACACTCATGTATAAAGTTTCTGGGTTTTCCAGAAACGCTTAATCAGTGACTTGTGGTCTACTTTGACCACTCACTCAACTCGATATATTTATGTTATGAAGGGTATAAAGATATACATCTTGAGTCCATATAACATACTACAACATGAAGTCAAGAACAAAAACAAAAACACAAAAATCTGACAGATCTGGAGCCTTAAACATCTTGTCAGATACTGGAAAATGATTTCTGGGTTACCCAGAAATCTTCCAGTCATGCTCGGTCAACCGAGTTTGACCAAAAATAACATGCAATCTACACATCTCCTGACCCTGATTCCAGTTTTAGATTAAAGTGATCATAACATACTATGAAGTTAAACATTTTAAACAACCAAAAACACAAACAGAATGAGATCTACATGGTCTGACATTCATTGTCAGACCTCAAAATACAAATTTTCCAGATTCGACAAATCTTCAAATCAGAGCCTCTAGATGTTATGGATCTAACATCTAGCAACCCAGATCATCTATTTACACTATATCTAACATGTATAACTCAAAAAAACTAACATCTAACATCAGATTTTTGGACAGAATTTGAATTAGGGTTTTATACCTTTTATGATCAATTGATGATTCTAGGCTTCTGATTTGTGGTGGAATTTCGTGGGGCTGTTTTTAAGGACTGAAATACTAGATAAATTCGTGGCTTAAGAGAGAAAATGAGAGTTGGTTATGGGTGGTGCAAAATAAGGCTTCCAAAGTGTTTTTTCTCTTCTCTCTCTCCCAATCTATTTATAGACCACTAGATTCATGAATTGGCTGATTATGGTGACTTGTTGCTGGCATTGATGTGCATGTGGAGTAGTTGAGAGTTATTGAACCACCTCCCCTAATGTCAAAACCTAAGTTTGTAGCTTCAATAATGCAAGGGGAATAATGGTCATTTGTTTTCTAATTTAATGGCAAAAATGGAACTTGGCAAACCCTTAGGGTTTAACCCTAAAATTTAGCACAAAATAAATCTAGGATTTAGCAATTATGGTTTGCACAAAAATAAAATTAAATAAAATTAATTAAATTTTAGTTTCTTAAATTTTGAAAATAATAACTTTGTTAATTAAAGTAAGTTTGTAATTATCTAACAAATGGACATTAGGGTTTATTAATCATAATCATAATTGACTTTGCTAATAAAGCAATTAGGGTTAGAATTTTGATAATTAGGGTTTCTAGAAATACAATTAGGGTTCTAGGCTTTATGGTTTTAATTTACTAATTAAGTTTATTTTAATTAGCAATTACAATCTATCGTACGTGTTATTAAACACAGTAACACAATTTCTGACTGATCAAACCTCCGGTTTAGGTTTCCGAATTAGGGTTTTTAATATTGGAAATTAGGGTTTTCCACAGAAAACTAGTATTTTCTAAATATTAGGGTTTCCAGAATTTTAATTAGGGTTTACCTAATTAATACATTAATACACGACATAAATTATATAACACACTTAAAACAATCTTGCACTCTAATTTGGATCTCAAATTAGGGTTTATCATTATTCCTAGGGTTTGGTCAAAATACAACGTAACTGACCAACCATTATCAATACGGTCATACCGTACATATTCATAGCACTGAAAAATTAAAATATAAGTAATATTATATTATTATTCTCATACCTTGACAATAATCCAAAACTAGGGTTTGGATTCCATATCTAATTTATCCTTTCTATTTAACCTTAATAATTAAGGTAAAATAATTAACTTAATAATCTGTTCAAAAATTCATATAATAAAATAATTATTATATTTATTCTAAAAAAAAATCACTTCATATATTATTTAAATAATATATGATTATATATTTATGGAAAATAATTAATAAAAACATTTCTATCTTAAAATTAATTATTATAAAAATATACTTTATAATAATCAATAATTCTAAAATAAATTTACTTGTAAATATTCATGTAATAAATATATTTTTATTTACCACATAAATACATATACACATAATCTTGTACAAATCCTCATCCTTAAAATAAAAAAAAATTATACGTAAAATTTAAGATTTATTTTTATAGAAAATATCGGATTGTCACATTCACCCTCCCTTATAAGGATTCCGTCCCCGGAATCACCACTTAAAAACCTACACATAACTGGGTACATAGCATACACAATCTTCGCAAATAGATCTCGATCAACTTTGATCGAACTGATCTTTAACTAATCATATTAAGCTTGTCTTTCTGGTTAAACGGAAATTTGATTTCTAAAAGAACTCAAATTCCTCCTCAAAATTTCTTTATAAAACAATTTACTATAAATAGAAAAATTCTAATTACGCAAATAAAAGTTATTCGAATATTACCTGGAACTGCATTGCCAGCTGCCACCGTGTCTTGAACCGTCATGTTGAAGACCCTTGATGTTGACTTTGTTGGTTTATTTGATGATGTTGGTCCTGTGATTGCTAACGTTCCACTACCCTTACCAGTATTCTCCTTTTCTGCCTCCACCCTCCTATTCGGACAATCCTTTACCCTGTGCTCCATTGATCCACAAATAAAACAACCACTATTCATTCTAGGATTTGGGCAGTTGGGAGAGATATGGCCCTCCTGCCCGTATTTTTAGCAGACAAATTTTCCTTTTAAACATTCTCCGGAGTGGTTCTTTTCACACGTTTTGCACTGAATCCATTGCTTCTTAATTCCTTCCTGTTTAACCTGGACATTGCCAAAATAGTTCCCCTCTCTTTTTACATCTACACTCCTGCTTCCATTATTAGTCCTCATTTTCTCAGCTCCCTCGACCTTGCCTTTGCTCTTCTTCTTCTCCTTATTATAGAGGCTCATAGCCTCACTTCCCTCCTCCGCAATTATCGCCTTCTCCATGAGTGCTGTAAATATTGGGATCTGCAACACTGCCACCTTGTTATAGAGCCAAGGTTTTAATCCCAGCTCAAATCTCCTCGCCTTCCTAGCCTCTGTATCGACTTGATGCGGAGCAAACCTAGCTAACTCATTGAATTTTGCGGCATATTCTGCCACTGACATATCCCATTGCTTCAACTCCAGAAATTTTACCTCCATTCTAGACTGCATACTGGCTGAAAAATAGTTCTCGAAAAATAAAGTCTTAAATCTATCCCACGCTACCACATCTGCTCCTGCCCTCACCTGATTCGCTTCCCACCAGAAATTTGCCTCACCCTTCATCATATAGGTGGCAAAAGAGGTCTTCTTCCCCTCAGCTACCCTAGCTGTTATAAACGCCTTCTCAATTTCCTTAACCCAAGTTTGGGCTTCTATAGGGTCAGTCGTACCTTTAAATTCTGGCGGTCCTACAGCCTTAAAATCTTTGAAATTCGCCAAGTGATTATCCGGCTGGTTTCCTTGTTGCATAGCCTGGGCTACCATATTCGTAAAATGCTGCATCAGGTCTGCTTGTTGTTGTCCTTCAACGTTGTTGACAGACTCTTCTGCCCTCTGATTTCGAGTTTGACGTCTTGGCGGCATTATCTGGTTAAGTAAAAACCATAAACTAACTTACATTCTAAACTTTATCATATAAGTTTAAACTTATTAAACTTGTTTCATAACTCAAACTTTGATTCATATTCATTCATTGCTTTCAAAATATTTTAAATATCATAGCACATAGTGCTTTAAACATCAGTTATCCCATTGTGACTACAAAAGTCGGGATTTACATCACCACTTGCACAAAAGTTTTATAATAATGCATTACACAGACATACTAAGCACACATATAATATTAAACACGCTTACACAACATAACCCATACTTCCTATTTACTAAGTCTTCTTTCTTGGACAGCTTCTCGCCTGATGATCTTCCTTTCCACAGACAAAACATGCTCCTCGTTTATAGTCAGGACAATACAGAGTAGTATGCCCTTCATAGCCGCAAAGATAACATATTCTTTTCCATTTCTTCTTCCCAGGTTTTCCTAAATCATGGTCTTCTACCTTCCTTTTTCCCTTATCTTTTGGAGCTACAAACGAAGTGTTGCTTGAGGCTCTCATCTGATTGATTTGGATTTGAAGCTTATCCTGCTCTTCCATTGTTTCTATTAATGATTGACGCAATTGACTGTTAAGCAGTTTTTCTGTCTTCCAAAACCCTTCTAGAGAAGAAACCTTGTTCCTCAATTCTTGCATCTCCATTGATGCTTGATCAGCTTCAGCATTAGGGTCTGAATCATTATCTGTTAGATCAACTATTTCCGGATCTGGTACTATGTTTTACATGATAACCACCTCGTCCGAGTTGGTTTCATTGTGAGCTTCTATTTCCGCTATTGGCGTTGATATTAGCTCCTTCTTTACGATCCGTGGATATCCTAATCCTTTTTCACCTGACATCTACACACAGCAATTATCCTGTTTAGCATATTTACACATAACACATAAAGGTTTCATATAAGTTATCTTTTAGTTTGTTTGACGATGAATTTATCCAATCCATCTTTATTTAAACTCTATATGAGTTATTTATATTTTCAACGTTTCCCTCTGTTCTAAGGTTATAGCCTAAGGTCTAACCCACCTAAGGTTTCTAACCCTATAGCTCTGATACCAACATGTGAGGCCCCCGAACCCGGATACTTGAAACCCGAACTCGGTACTTCACGATACCATTTCTATGAGCGGAATACTACTAATAATAATAACAATAATATAAACCTTAAACTTAAATTTACATATACATCAGAGTCTTTCTCCCAAGTACGTAACCTTTAATCATTCATTACATGTCGTAATATATATAAATATATATATATATATATATATATATATATATATAAATATATATATATATATATCATAGTCTTCATAATCTAAAATTATTACAAACAGTAGCATAAAAAGTCATTCAGCAACTTTCCTTTTTCCCTTGTTCTTGACTGATCCTTCTGGTCCTTCACACTTAGCTGAAATCATTTAAATTAAGCAAGGATGAGCATTTAATTGCCCAGCAAGTATTATATATATATAGGCTGAAAGAATTTAAATGTTTTCTTTATAATATTCTTCTACAACTAGTCAGTAGTTGTGAAGTAATATGTACCAATAATATTAACATAACAACCCTCTTTCAAATGTTTGAAACTGTGTATTGACTATACATGAGGTTTCTGTGACATACTATGAACATTGTTTTTCATTTTCGAAAAGGTTTGAACAGAAATTAATCTGTAAACCGTCATGACTTACGGGCACGGAGGGTGATCAGACCCATTGTACCCTGTATTGATCAATACTACATGTATAAGAACGATGTTATCGTTCACTCTGTCCGCCTTGGGCGCATAAAAATTTTCCCATTATCGGGATGTTCATACCTGTCGGGTTTTTATAACAAAGGTCTTATCTTGTTCAACAATTATCTATAGTTCAACATATATGTATATCAAAAGTGTATCAACATGCGATTAAATACAATGATTATCCAAGTGGGGACACTTGTATAATCATTTATAGAAATTAACGAGCAGAATATATATAACTGAATTATCATATACTAACATGTTGATAATCAATAGGCGTATATAATATAAGTTTAGCAATCCGTACAATAATAACAATAATTCTGAACTTCTCACTTCTGTCCATTGCATAAAGAAAATGCAAAGTTAGGATACTTGCCTGATGCGCTGCTTACACTTACGCAACTTAGATCTACTCTTTTCTATCACAACCTATCATTAATCAGATCATTTTACTGATTAGTACAACATATCGTACACATAACACTGTCTATTGCAGTCAGCACATTCCCTATTCACATTATCACACATGTTCAACAATCGTTGACTCACAAGAAAACATCAACACCTTCCTAATCACATTGTCATACAACCTTAATAACCATTGAATTACAAATAAACACATATCCAATAAATTATCTAAGTCCAGATCAATTTCTGAAACATGTCGGTCTACCGACAGCTTTTTCGGGTAAATATCGAGTCTAAGACTCTAAACCTTAGTTCATTATCCATTTGGATAACTTAAACATCAGTCGCACTACTTTTCATGGCCTTATAATAATTATTAAATAATTATTATCATTTATCATAATTTTTGAAATATTAGAATCATTATTAAATGATTTAAATATCAAACAATTCTATTATCATTAATATTTAATTAATACTAAACTATTAATGAATCCATTGCCAATATATTAAAGTTATGTATAATAACTCAAAATATTTTAAAAGTATTAATAATACCTTTAAATGATTTTTAAAACATTTAAAATCACTATTAAATAATTACCATTAATATTAATGAACTATTTATCCAAATATTAAAAGTCATTAATTATAACTTAAAATATTTTTAAATCATTAACATATTTTTTAAATGATTTTTAAAAAAATAAAATCATTTTTAAACTATTTATTTAATATAATTATTAAATAATTTTAATATCATTAAATAATTATTAATATTAAATTATTAATGGTATTATCCTTTAAATATTAAAAGTTATATTTTATAACTTAAAATATCTTTAAACACTTTATTTTCATTTAAAATGGTTTTTATAATATTAAAATCATTTTTAAACTAATTTATTTAATATAATTATTAAATAATGTTAATATTATTAATTA
Source organism: Panax japonicus (assembly GCA_020205505.1). NCBI lineage: Eukaryota > Viridiplantae > Streptophyta > Magnoliopsida > Apiales > Araliaceae > Panax > Panax japonicus. Next base: position 63,974,401 of record CM035093.1, read on the forward strand.
ATAAAATTAACCATTAAATATTAAAAGTTATATTTTATAACTTAAAATATTCTTAAAAACCTTATTATTATTTAAAATGATTTTTAATATAATAAAATCATTTTTAATTCATTTATTTAATTCATTTAATAAATAACTTAATTATCATTAATATTAATTTATTAATAAAAATTATCACATAATATTAAAAGTTATCAAAAATAACTTAAATTATTTTCTTATATCATAATATAATTTTAAATGATTTTTCATGAATTAAAATCATTTTTAAATAATTTATTTAACATTATAATTAAATAAATTAAATACTTTTAATATTCCAAAAATATTAAATATTTATGAAATATATTTAAAATAATTAAAAACTAATTTTCAGAATTTAAAATAATTTTAATAATTTATTTTGTATTTTTAATAATTAAAAACTATTTTTTTCTATTTTTTATAATTTTCGGAAAATAATAATGTTGTCTGTCGCTAAAGACCACCTATAGCGACAGAACCGTCGCTATAGGTGTTCTTCATGTTCTTCATGAACCCAGATCTTCATAGGCAGTTGCCGAGTGGTCATGTTTGACCAACAATCTTTCATCACACAGAGTGTTTCTAGATCAACTATGAACTAGATCTTGTAAACAAAGTTCATTACTACATGTTCTAACAAACAACATAATCAAACAACCTAACACGAGCTAGATCTAAGCGTCCCAAGATGCTGTCAGAGTTGTTCTTCATTTTCTGGGTTACCCAGAAATGAAGAACAGTTCGACTTACCACTTTTGATCGACTATAGCATACAACATATGAACTGTTCGTGTGATTTAAGACTTCTGAGTTCTAGCCCACATGTAACACTACATATCTATCACATAAAATCACAATATCAACAATAAAACAGCCAGATTCGACTCAGTCAAAGGCTGTCAGAACACTCATGTATAAAGTTTATGGGTTTTCCAGAAACGCTTAATCAGTGACTTGTTGTCTACTTTGACCACTCACTCAACTCGATATATTTATGTTATGAAGGGTATAAAGATATACATCTTGAATCCATCTAACATACTACAACATGAAGTCAAGAACAAAAACAAAAACACAAAAATCTGACAGATCTGGAGCCTTAAACATCTTGTCAGATACTGGAAAATGATTTCTGGGTTACCCAGAAATCTTCCAGTCATGCTCGGTCAACCGAGTTTGACCAAAAATAACATGCAATCTACACATCTCCTGACCCTGATTCCAATTTTAGATTAAAGTGATCATAACATACTATGAAGTTAAACATTTAAACAACCAAAAACACAAACAGAATGAGATCTACATGGTCTGACATTCATTGTCAGACCTCAAAATACAAATTTTCCAGATTCGACAAATCTTCAAATCCGAGCCTCTAGATGTTATGGATCTAACATCTAGCAACCCAGATCATCTATTTACACTATATCTAACATGTATAACACAAAAAACTAACATCTAACATCAAATTTTTGGACAGAATTTGAATTAGGGTTTTATACCTTTTATGATCAATTGATGATTCTAGGCTTCTGATTTGTGGTGGGATTTCGTGGGGCTGTTTTTAAGGACTGAAATACTAGATAAATTCGTGGCTTAAGAGAGAAAATGAGAGTTGGTTATGGGTGGTGCAAAATAAGGCTTCCAAAGTGATTTTCTCTCTCTCCCAATCTATTTATAGACCACTAGATTCATGAATTGGCTGATTATGGTGACTTGTTGCTGGCATTGATGTGCATGTGGAGTAGTTGAGAGTTGTTGAACCACCTCCCCTAATGTCAAAACCTAAGTTTGTAGCTTCAATAATGCAAGGGGCATAATGATCATTTGTTTTCTAATTTAATGGCAAAAATGGAACTTGACAAACCCTTAGGGTTTAACCCTAAAATTTAGCACTAAAATAAATCTAGGATTTAGCAATTAGAGTTTGCACAAAAATAAAATTAAATAAAATTAATTAAATTTTAGTTTCTTAAATTTTGAAAATAATAACTTTGTTAATTAAAATAAGTTTGTAATTATCTAACAAATGGACATTAGGGTTTATTAATCATAATCATAATTGACTTTGCTAATAAAGCAATTAGGGTTAGAATTTTGATAATTAGGGTTTTTAGAAATACAATTAGGGTTCTAGGCTTTATGGTTTTAATTTACTAATTAAGTTTATTTTAATTAGCAATTACAATCTATCGTACGTGTTATTAAACACAGTAACACAATTTCTGACTGATCAAACCTCCAATTTAGGTTTCCGGATTAGGGTTTTTAATATTGGAAATTAGGGTTTTTCACAGAAAACTAGTGTTTTCTAAATATTAGGGTTTCCAGAATTTTAATTAGGGTTTACCTAATTAATACATTAATACACGACATAAATTATATAACACACTTAAAACAATCTTGCACTCTAATTTGGATCTCAAATTAGGGTTTATCATTATTCTAGGGTGTGGTCAAAATACACCGTAACTGACCAACCATTATCAATACGGTCATACCGTACATATTCATAGCACTGAAAAATCAAAATATAAGTAATATTATATTATTATTCTCTTACCTTGACAATAATCCAAAACTAGGGTTTGGATTCCATATCTGATTTATCCTTTCTATTTAACCTTAATAATTAATGTAAAATAATTAACTTAATAATCTGTACAAAAATTCATATAATAAAATAATTATTATATTTATTCTAAAAAAAATCACTTCATATATTATTTAAATAATATATGATTATATATTTATGAAAAATAATTAATAAAAACATTTCTATCTTAAAATTAATTATTATAAAAATATACTTTATAATAATCAATAATTCTAAAATAAATTTACTTGTAAATATTCATGTAATAAATATATTTTTATTTACCACATAAATACATATACACATAATCTTGTACAAATCCTCATCCTTAAAATAAAAAAAATTTATACGCAAAATTTAAGATTTATTTATATAGAAAATATCGGGTTGTCACAGGTTAAGTATCCGATGGAGACCAAGGAACAATTATTTACAGTGTCAGCGAGTCCGACTTTATTGGATAAGGTTAAAGAGGCACAAGAAAAAGACGAAGATTGCAATAACATCAAGAAGCGATTGATTAAAGGTGATATTTAAGATTTATGGCACTGGACTGCTAAGATTTGAAGGACGAATTTGGGTACCGCTAGTACCAGAACTGAGAGAGAAGATTTTGTAAGAAACGTACAGTACGAGATACTCGATACACCCAGGAAGCATGAAGATGTACCATGATTTGTGTCACCACTTTCGGTGGCCAAACATGAAGAGAGAGGTTGCAGAATGCGTGAGTAGATGTCTAACTTGTCAGAAAGTCAAGGCAGAACACCAACGACCAAGCGGGTTATTACAACCATTAGAAATTCCTGAATGAAAATAGGAGCACATCACAATGGACTTTGTGGTGGGGCTTCCGGCAACGCAGAAAGGGCACGACTCCATATGGGTGATTATAGATCGTCTTACTAAGTCATCTCACTTTTTGCCGATTAAGATTAAGTATAGTTTGGATCATTTAGCCAAATTGTATGTTAAGGAAATTATCTCGAGGCATGGGGTGCCGGTATCTATTATATCAGATAGAGATCCGCGATTCACGTCAAACTTCTGGAAGAGTCTTCAAGAAAAAATGGGAACACAACTACGAATGAGTACCGCGTATCATCCGCAAACCGATAGGCAAAGCGAGAAAACAGTTCAAACACTTGAAGACATGCTCCGAGCTTGTGTGATGGACTTCAAGGGTAGTTGAGAGGATCACCTTCCATTAGTAAAGTTCGCGTATAACAATAGTTATCACGCCAGTGTTGGAATTTTGTCGTACGAAGTGCTATATGGGAGGAAATATAGAACGCCCTTATGTTGGGATGAAGTTAGAGAACGTCGACTGTTAAGACCAGAATTGGTATAACAGACAGTGGAAATCATCAAGGTGATAAGAGCATGATAGGTAACAGCTCAAGATCGCCATAAGAAGTATGTGAATTTACATCGCAAGAAGAAAGATTTTGAATTAGGAAGTTATGCATTTCTGAAAGTATCTCCTTGGAAAGGGAAGATTTATTTTTGGAAGAAGGGCAAGTTGAGCCCTAGGTTCATAGGACCATTCGAGATTCTGAGGCGAGTCGATGAAGTGGCGTACAAGGTAGCATTACCTCCTGAACTTGAGCACGTTCACAACGTGTTTCATGTGTCAATATTACGGCCATATAAACTGGACGACAAGCACGTTATCTCCTAAGAACCAATTCAAGTTGGGAAAGACTTATCGTACGAGGAAGTTCCTGTCTAGATACTAGATAGGAAAGAATAGAAGTTGAGGAATAAGATTATCCATTCCGTTAAGATTCTCTAGAGGAACTACGCAGTAGAAGAAGCTACGTGGGAGCTAGAAGAGAAAATAAGAGCGAATTATCCGTTTTTATTTGAGTAACCTTATTTTTGCAATTTCGAGGACGGAATTTTTATAAGGGGGGAAGGTTGTAATGACCGTGAATTTTAAACTCCTTATTAATTAAATATGTGATTTAATTTTTAATAAGTTAGTTTTGTGAGTTTATTAAACCTCATGTGGTTATGTTAATTTATGAACTGATTAAAGGGAGTCACTAATAGTTATTTAAATTAGTGGACTAACCCTAAGAGTTTGATATCAAGGAATTGATAGGGTTATTAATAATTAAATATTTAATTTATTTGAATATGGTGGCAAGAGTTGAACATATTGATTAATTGCAATTATGAGTAACTAGTTGATAATGTGTTAATTAATAATTATTATGAATAAATAATAATTAATGAGTAAGAGATTAATAAATATAATATGATTTTATTTACTTGATTAATTGTGCAAGCAATGCACAATTATATTTGGTGGTAATAGAAAATATACATGAATTATATGTATGTGCACTACTTGATATCTTATAATTAGGAAATACATTGTATGCCCTTTAAATCATTATAACCTATGTTATGTGAAATGAATTGTGTATACATAATTTATAACCAAAGTTTATATTATGTGAATATATGGTATAAGCCAATTGTTGCATTTCATTTGTTGCAAATGATGGGATTTGCTTTGTCCCATAATGAGAGCCCAGTTCTTTTCTTCCACGTGAAAAAACTAGCTAGCCTATCTTCATCTCAAATTCAACAAACCTAGAGCAGTAAGTAGATGGGGAGTGGGATTCATGAGTGAAATCACTAACTCTCTCTTAACCATTATACATTCTTGAAATCATTTGGTTTGATTTGGGAGGTAATCACATTATCTAGGTAACCATTCTTCTATAAATGAGACCTTCATCCTTCCTTGTTGCAATTGCTGAGAATTAGTTGCTAAGGAGCTTATATAGAGTGAGTAAATTGTTATGTTGCATCTGAATTGATTCACAGCGGTATAACTTCCATTCCTATTCTTTATTTTGATAAATTTCTTAGTGAATTGATTCTTTGAATTAGGCATATATTAGTTGATGTTTGATTTTGGATATGTTTCTTAGTGTTATAAAAACTTCTAAATGTGTTGGGTTATGTTAGAAACAATGTTTATAAGGAATTTGTATGACGGGTTGTTGAACTGCCGAAGCAGAGCAATGTCTGTCTCTGGCCGACAGCTTGCGCAGCTGTGCCAGTTTTGCACTGGCCAGCGGCGCAGGTCTTGTGTGTTCTGTTATGTTTCTATTCGTGTTAACTTGCTGGCATCTGATTAGAGAAAGCGTGTAAACTATTGTAGCACACACACATAAGCATATGCATGTAATATGAACAAGTATAACCATGTTAGTACCTACAATGGACACAAAACTTGTGGTCTTGAAATGAAATTGTATTTCAAAAGTGAACTGTGTCATGAACACATCATGTGAGCATTCTGACTTTATGATCAAGATAATATGGTTTATATTGACATGAAATGCAAGATTTAAGTGATTAAACATACTAGCATACATGATTGAAAGATTAGACTATTTTTTAAAATAAGAAATTTAAGACTTTTCAATGTGAACTTGACCAAGACGTTTATCTAGTAAGTTTTGACCATTTGACCATGTATATGTGACTCTAGTATATGTTATAAATGCATAAGAGTTATATGTCAAGATTTCTTGTATGTACTAAGTTAGATTAGTGTTAAATTCAAAGAAAGTTAGAATGATGAAGCTAATTTCATCAAGTAATGAGTAAAGTACGTTATGAACATGCAAGCATATATATTATGACTCATTATGCCTATAGCTATTTTTGCATGAGCATCGTTTGGTTAAGGTATGGTTTTCACACATAGTCATAAAAAGGAAATTTCTAAAATATGAACTATGTGAGTAAAGTATACATGTGTTGTCTATATACAAGCATGACTACTGAGTATTTTATAACCAAGTTACAAAGTATGATGATTACATAACCTGTTTATGTTTTAATGACATATAAATTATAAGTCAAACTTGTGGTAATGAACTCAAGAATGATCATGTGTTATGTGTGAAACTCTAGCATGTACGTATATTAAATTATATGTGTAATTGGTGTGTTAGAGTTGGACTGAAGTCAGGAGAACAAAGCTCAAACCTGGTCTGGCTAGGGGACAGCGCAGCTTCGCCATCCCTAAGCCTAGACCAGGCGCAACTACGCCGTCCTGCAGTCTTACCAAGATTCTGTTTTTGGTTTGAAGTTTCAAGGCATGCTTATATGATTACTTTACCTAGTAATGTATGACCAATATGCTTTGTAATGTGTTAAGAAGCATACTCTGTGAAGACTTGATTATTGTAAGTGTAGACGCATATTAGTTTATACATACTAATTGAAGAACCGACTTGTTAATGTTAGGTCATTTCAACGCAAGTTAGTTAGAGCTAGTATTATATTGTAGCTGAGCAAACAGGCAAGTTCCCTAATCTCACTCAAATTTATATTGAGAAAGTTTCTGAACTTCATTATTTGGTTGTGCAAGTTCCCTAATCTCACTCAAATTTATATTGAGAAAGTTTCCGAACTTCATTATTTGGTTGTGCAAGTTCCCTAATCTTACTCAAATTTATTATTGAGCAAGTTTCCTTGAAATTCACTCTTTGATTGTGCAAGTTCCTTAATTTTTACTCTTTTACTTGAGCAAGTATCTGAACACTATTTTATTGTGTTGCAAGTTTCCTAACTTACATAACTTTGTTTTTGTGAAAGTTTCCTATCCTTCTCATATTGTATTGAGCAGGTTATTATTGAATTGAAAGTTATTCATTTAAGCTTGAATCTTATTTCCAAGCATACTATTAAGTGGTTTAATTACCTTACAATTATTCCACATCGATATTATTGATATTCGCACTTAGTACACTTGAGTTCGTACAGTCTTGGACTTGTACATCATTTAAAGTTCAATAATTCTTGAAATGTGTTAGATAGAGTCTGAACCTTTATTCGGTCAGACAAGAGTATGATGTTTTATAAAAGCTATCCAAACCAATTGATGGTAAGGATTCTTAGACTGAAAGAACACCCTTTTTTAATAGGGGAGTACCCCAGGTACGTATTTAATATAAGACACAAAGAGCAGATTTAAATGTTATGCATATACATAGTGTACGTGAGGCTGATCCCCTCAAGTACTTATTCTGTAGCCAGTAACCAAAGGGTCAATTAGCTATTGATTCTATTAGAGTTTTATAGTTCAAAGTCTATTTGACTAGCAGTTATTCTAAAAGCAATCATTTTCTTTGCTTCCAATATTCATATTGTTGAATCCTTCAGATATTCATATTGTTGAAACTATTGCCAGATATTTTTCAATTCATCATGATATATCCTTATTGTTGTATTTAAAACTTGTTGGGCAAACTTGTTGCTCATCCTTGCTATATCATGAATTATATTGCAGCTAAGCTCGAGCCCTCAGGGAAGGACAAGGGTAAAGGAAAGATGTAGAATAGTGACAAGGAGCAGACTTTACCTTACGCTTAGTTTAAATTAGTGTTATGTAATATGAACCCTAATTTTTATTTTTGGGTATGTTTGTAAGATGATATTAAGGTTATCATATCTTGGGACTAGTAACACCTTTTGAATGAATGACGTACATTTATTATTTTTCGCATTTTAGTTATCGTATATTGTTTAGAGGTGAATGTTTGTATTTTATCGTGATGATCAAACCAGGGTCAGAGGACCCGGATTCGGGGGTGTCACAGTTGCTACTTGGTTCTACGGCTGATTCTTCAATGCTCCCGTCAGTAATGTCACCAACTTTTGAACTGGGTTAGCATTGGCGTTGTTGTTTTTAGTAGACCCCTCAGGGGTTCGTTGTCGTGGTTAAAGTCTTCTTGGAGGCATTTTCTATTTTAAATACAGTTATTAGATAGTTACTCAATTTTTTAAGTATTTTCTACTTAACTTGCACATCATAAATAATCATCACATAACACATAACGTCTTGAATAAATATTACCATTTTATTCATTCATAATCTTTTAAAGACATAGAAACAATAGCATTGCTGCTATTTACATCAATTTCCTGAACTAATAAAGTTTCAGGATAACATCATCATAACCCATTGGTCACATAACACTCAGGATTTACATCTCATTTACTATATAATTATTTATTCAATAATTACACTTCCTATTAAGGCCTACTAAGACGTTGCACAGCCTTACGGTGCTCCTCTTCCATGATACGAAACATCGTTCTATGATCTAACATATACCATGGCAACTCCTCGAACTAAGCCGGATAATACATGACTCAGTCTTGAGCTCTGATAATCAAGTGTGGAAAACATAATCCATCCCTTCCATCTTGATCTTCTTTGCTTGTACCTCTCCCTCTGCTACCTCTGCAGGCCGGGAAGCTTTCTCATACGCATCTTCAACTCTTGCTCTCTTAGCGAACTCTTCTTTTAGGTTATCCTTCAGTTTTGCAACCTCCTCCATCAGCTGTTCCTTTTACCCCTCTATGTGAACCAGCTTCCATTCCATATTACCTAGGCGTTCGTCAAGATCTTGGATCTCATCATTCTTTTGTGCCATCAAAGTCTGATGTTCATCTACTAGTTCCTCCAATTCCCTAACTCTATCATGTAGCTCAATGTTACGATCATACACCTCATCATACATATGAGTTGCAATATAGTTTGGTGGAAACTCTTCCTCCTTCTCCTTTGTCTGGGGTAGCTCCACAGGGTCTTCATCCGTCTCTACCTCGTCCTCATCATTTACTAATCCCTCCTGCTCAAACTCGGGGTATCCAATAACTACATCCAACGGAGACGACTCCCTTGGCACTAGCTTTTCCCAGACTACTTGAAAATCTCGAGGCTCCTCCTATCTAGGCATCTAAAATCCCTCCTCCCTAGCTTGACTGGATTCTCCCATATTAGTCATCCTGACAACATAAATTTTAAGTTTTTTAATTACTAACTGACACTACTCGACACCCACGAGCACATAGGTTGCAACCACATAAGCACATAGAGTGTTTTATTATTTCTTCCTTAAAACTCGATAAGAGTTTATCACCACTATCTAATGTCCTATAAGGTTACTTCCTAAGGGTTTTCCCTCGCCTAAGGTTCATAACCTAAAGCTTTCATACCAACTTGTGACCCTCAAATTTGGGTACTTCATTCTCACAGGATTTGGTGTTCACTGTCTAAACATTCATTTCTAACTACCCAAATTTATTAAAATTTAAACAATAAATATTCCCATTAAAGGGTTACATAATTAAATCCGATAAATCCAAGGCTGTCTAACCTTAAAATATTCATCAAATGCGGAAAATTAATTAATTACATCACATAATTAAACCAAGTCTGAAAACATAAATCTCAATAAATTAACAACTTTTCAACACTTGTTCATCTTTCCTTTCCCTTTACTAGTGGTTGGCTCATCAACTTTCTCAATTTTAGCTGCAATTGTTATATATACGCAAGAGTGAGCTAAAAAATGTTCACTTAATGGAAACATAATAACTGGTAATGAATAACTGAATTGAATAACATTTCATAGTATTGATAATCAAGAACTGATTTTGAAATTCATCTGAGGGTCACAAGACCATGAATTATGTCCCAGGTTATAACTATTTCTACTTGAACCTTTAACAGTCCTTAGACTATATGGACCTTCTCTCTCGTACTTAGGGGGGTCAGCTCCCCGTACCATGTAGTATGCACAAACATCTTAATGTTTTCGCGTAAATAATCCCCTATAATAGGGTTTTTCATCTCTGTTTAACATACGAGTCCGCACCAAAGGAAGTTTGGTTTGGATAAGTTTCAAGGGTAATTTAGAGTTCAACGTTCATCAACTAAGGATTATTTGAATCAAAAGTTTAATGACAACATAAAGGTTCAACAACAATGTAAGATAAAGTAGTTATGAACCATAAATGAATATTGTAAAGCAACAAGCTCATGATTTAAGAATATAGTTCAAAGCATTGAAAAGATATAATAAACCTTGCTCGAACAAAATGGTAAGCTAAGGTTACATTCCCAACAAGGAAACAAGATTAAAAACTTTTTTCAACAGATTTCAAGAACTTGCTTAAATAAAGTTAGGGTTAGAGAACTTGCGCAATGTAAAGAAGTAAGGTTTAGGAACTTGTCTTGCGTGTAGGCTAAACAATTATAACTTACATTCCCAAATATCAAATACACATGTCATCATGACATAATTAGTTACCACATGTTCACGGTACATAACTGAATATCTATTTCATTTATAACCCTTTGGTATTAGGTTTAACCACATGATTAAACCACACTTTTAATGCAACAACACAAATCTTTAGTTATCACATAACTCATTAATTACTAATAATAATTTTCATATTTGGTATTATAACACCACCACAATATGATAAATCACATTTAATAGTCATAACATTACACTATATTAACAATTATAGAATTGTATATTTAAAAATTAAATTTTTGGACCAAACTGCTAACTGGCGCTGCAGCGCCCCAGTTTCAACTGGGAACCGGCACTGCGGTGCTGGTTTGGCGTTGCAGTGCTTCTGTTTACTCACAGAACCAGCGCTGCAGCGCCTGTACTCGTCAATAGGCACTGAGTGGCATTGCAGCACCCTGTTTCTTCACCCTGTTGCACGCAGACAATGTTCGCAAAGAACACAAAACAAAGCCAAATTGGCATAAAACCTCATTTCTAACAACAATTTCAACTTACCCAAGTTGTATAAATTTCACAGAAACAACAATTAATATTCCTATTATGTTTTTAACCATATAAACAACATAAACTTCCAAATTACAACCTTTAAATTCACTGTTTATACTATTTCTTCATTTTTTTGACATTCTTAACCAAATTAATCACTGTGAATTCATTTTTCAACTAAAACGGTTTGTTTAAAACCTTTTGTTTTCATTTCTTCATATATTTACACAATCAAAAATCAATTTACTCATTATAACATGAAGTGAACATAAATTTTGATTCCAAAATAAGCCATATCATATATACATAACAATATTTTTCTATAAACATAATTTCTTCACATATATCATATTTTCATAGATTATCCTACTCTAAATCATATACTAAACATATAAAAATAGATTATATAAACAAATTAACATATACAAGTTATATATTCAACAATTATCATACAAATAAATTTACAAAGAAATAAAAATATATTTTTCAGTGAAGAACAATGAAGAACAAAACTAATAATTTAAAAGTTGAATAGCTACCTTCAAGCTCTTGTTTAACCAACAAAGATGATAGCAACCTCCTTGTTTTCTCTAATTCACAGATAGTTTTCTTTTCTTCCTTCTCTCTTTTTCTCTCTATTTTTCTCTCTTCTTCTAAACTTAACGTAATATATAACTAATATAATATATAATATAACTGATATATAATATACGTAATATAACTGACATAGACATATATTAATTATTAATACATATTATAACTGATGTCAGTTATAATTTTTTTTGAAAATCAAAAGCCATAAGGCTTGTTTGACAAAACTAAATTAAAATAAGAATTCAAAAGTCATAAGGCTTTGTTTGGTAAAACTAAATTAAATCTCTTTTAATTTATTTTAATAACACATTTACTATATAGTTTAATTATCACAATTTATTTAATTAAATTCTACTGTTCAAATTCAATTAAATTAAAGTTAACATCAACTTATTAAATCAAAATGCCACATAATTAAATTGCCACAAAATTATAATTTTCATTATAATTTTATTTAATAAATTATCACATCACTCCTAATTAAATTAAAACAACATCATAACAATTCATTCAATCCTTATCAACTCTCTAATTTAATTATTATATTAAATTAGAATATTATCACATAATAATTAATTCAACACTCTTTTAATTAAATTAACTTCAACATACAAAATTACCAAATATCAACTTACTTAACATATTACACTTAATCAAGTTAATTCCCACAACTCATGAATTATTTATTTAATTAATAAATAATCAAATTAAATAAATATTTATTTAACAATAAACGCATCAACTAAAATATTTATTTAATTCAATAAATATTTAAAATTACGTAAAAAAATTCTGGATTGTTACAGTACATCATAAATGATTATTCTTGAATGAATTAAGGATATATACCAAAAAAAAATTACACAGCATGAGATCGACTACCCAAGGGCATTATATATTAATGTAGATCTTAAATTATAATGAGGTATCATCCTATGTCATCCTACATATTTTAACTGACATCTGCACCAGCCTAAAGGCAGTAGATTCTTAGGGGTGGAATATTAATCATTGCATCATACATGGTCTGCATATGTATTGGAACAAGTTTACATAATTTTTTTGCATATATGTAGGTATAATATAAATATACGCCTCTATTTAGTTATCCGACAAACTGAATTTTTTTTGTTAAAGTCTCCCTATATTATAGACTATCCACATACACAAGGGCATGCATATATGGCCATTTGTAGGCATCCAAGACACAACCCAAGAGTAATATACAAATTTCCAATATAATAAGACCAAAACAATAACGAATGGATGCAAAAGCAGTAAAAAGTACAAGAAAATTAAGAACTTGCTTTTTATTAGTAAAAACAATATTCTATGAAATAGTGTGATAATAATTGTAATGAGGACTTCATTTGAGTTTGGATATTGTTACGAGATAATATTCGTGTTAAAACTCTCAGCTTGTGTTTTGTCGTATTCTGCATGACAATAAATAATTGTGTAAATTAAGTTTGTATTTGAATTCTGTACTATGTATTTGGTGACTCAGAATGGGTTGTATGGACCTATTTTGGGGGCGTCACATGCAGCGCTGGTTGTAGGCTTATTTGGGGCGCTGTAGCGCCTAGTCGCGCTGCAACGCCAGATCCTAGTTCATTCTGGTTCGCTGCAGTGCCACTTAGCAGAACTGCCCAAAAAGTTTTATTTAATTGTTCAAGTCTAGAAAATGTGATTTAAACCCAATCTAATGAACATGAAAATGTATTAAACATACAATATAATGTTAAAACAAATTCTTATCATGTCAATGATGTTCATACGTGTTTAATTGATATGTCTAACACGTAGTTAACTCGTCATTCGTGAAGTCTAATAATGAGTGAAAAATAATGTTGTGATGTGATTAATATAACCATAATCAGTGTAGTGAGAAGAGAAGGTACTTATGATGCCAATTATGTTATAATTAACTGGTATTATAAATGTAAATGATATGTAGGATTAAATTGAGGAACGTGAATAATAATCGTGTAATATACGCACGACACAAGTTTTTTAATCCCTAAGCTTTATTTGAGAAAGTTTATAAACCCTAATTCTACATTGAGCAAATTGTTAGTTTATATAATATTATCATTGAGCAAGTTCCTTATCTCTAACTTGGTTATAGTTATACAAGTTTTTCAAACTCTAATTTATTAAACAAGTTTAACCTTAGCTTATTATTATTCAAGCAAGGTTTCTTGTACTATTCAATTCCTATGTTTTTGGTTAAGCCTACTATTCCTTTATGAAAGCATGACTTTGATATATGGTACTTATCTACTTATGATTCAATGGTATTCTATCATTGATATTGTATCTCTATATAACATTACATTGTTAACGAACTCGTGAATGATTATTAAATCCTTATTGATTCAACTAATCCTTAGTTGATAATTATAGAACTCTAAATTACCATTGAGATCAATCCAAACCAAACTTCCTTTGGTGCGGACTCTAATGTCAAAGCTGAGATGAACAACCCTGCTACAGGGGATTATATTACGCGATAGTGTTAAGATGTTGTGCACATACATGGTACTAAGGGCTGATCCCTCTAGGTATGAGAATTAGGGTCCATATAGTCTTACGGTTGTTAATGGTTTAAAGTAGAAATAATTGGTGACCTAGGATATAGTTCATGGTCTTGCGACCCTCAGATGTACTTTTGATTCTTGTTCTAATCTTGATTCAAAAGCAGAGACTTCTTTTGGTTCAGTATCCACTGTTTATTGGCATGTTATTATTATTATTCTATTGTTAAACTTGTGGGCAATTGTTGCTCACTTTTGCATAATAACATTACAGCTAAGATTGAAAGAGTTGACGAGCCATCCATTAGTAAGGGCAAAGGCAAAGCAATCAAGTGATGAAGACTTGTTATTATTATTTGAGAGCTATTATGTTAAGACTTATGATGTGATGTTTAGGACTTATTTGTTTATGATGTTTTTGCATTTGATGTATTAAGGTTAGATAATCTAAAATTTATTCGTTTAAGTTATTGTAACCATATATTGGGAGGATTTTTATTTCAATTTTATTGTTATCATTATTATGGGTAGTTAAATGTTAATTATTTTGTTGAGTGAACACCAAATCTGAGGGAAGCCTAGATTTGGGGGATGTCACAGACAATTATCATCAAAAGGATTCCAAACAAAATAAGGTTGAATCAAATGTTTTATAAGTTGACAATTTCATAATGACCTCAAATACAAATAGTCAAAGGTTATATGTGTGGTTGCACAGTAGCACCCAGTATTGTATAGTATCTCTTATTATTGATTCTTACGTGAGAAATCACTCAATTCATTCAATTATTATCACAGTAGTTGCTGCATAGTATCTCGTATTATTGATTCAATTATTATCACAGTATCATCTACACAATATTTTATATTATTAAATCAATAATTAAGACTGATACAATTATTCATATTATTATTTGCATTATTGATAATGTCTAGAAAGTTCTGTCAAAGAAAGGGGTTAGGTTATTTAATTGTGCATCAATAAAGAGAAGTCCTTATTGGAAAGCCCCCTCTTTCCTGGGAATGATCTGGATGTTAATATTGTGAGTTATAATATTAATGATGAATAATTGTTGAAGATTAAAAATGTGTTTATTAAAGACAAGTGATTTGTGATAAATAGAGGGGGGGTTTTATGAAGTACTTGTTGTAAGTTTGGCTTATTACATGGACCCCCACTTACTCATTTTTCAAAATCGTCGGTAGAAAGTTATCTCAGTTTTGTTTTATTATTATTATAATAGTAATAAAATAGAAAACTTTTTATATAAAACAAAATACTTTTACATTATATATAAAGTTATTTATTTTTATTAGATTATAAATAGAATATATTATATTTTATATAAAGTTTTTATTATTAGAATATTTTATTGCATAGTAATAAATAGTAAAAATCAGAAAAATCGCGTGAATCCGCCAAATTTGCCCGTGAAAAATTTTCTGTTCACCCGTGAAGATTTCAAATAGTGCCCTGCCATTCTCATATAAATAGGATGCTTAGTTAAGAAATGAAAATCACACCAGAATCGGATAATTCTTCTTCTATAATATTGTGTGTATTTCTTTTGAGAATAAGGATACTTTGAGTGTAGAAAATAGTGCAAGTTTTCTTCAAGAATATCTCCGCTATACCAGTTAGAATTAATCTCCTACTAAGGTAAGGAGTATTATTTATTTCATATTCATAAGAGATATTATTTTTCGTATTCGTAAGGAATATTATTTTCGTTCAATATTATTAAGGAATATTATTTTCGTTCAATATTTGTAAGGGATATTATCTTCATTCAATATTCGTAAGGAATATTATTTTCGTTCAATATTCGTAAGGGATACTGTTTTCATTCAATATTCATAAGAAATAATATTCTCTTCTATACTCTTTAGTATGTAAGTAATATTATTTCATTTCATATTCCTAATTCTACACTTATTTTAATAAGTATTACTTCTATACTTCTTGAAATTAGTAGAATATCCTTGAAATTTGCGTTTCATCTAGTATCATTTCACTAAAATATTTTTTTGAACATTCTTGTTAAATTTTAATCTTTTCATGCCGGGGTATTATTCATACATATGGTACTATTCATACGATATTATTCATATATACGGTACTATTCATAAAGTACTATTCACGTGATACTATTTATGGCAAAATTTGGTTTCTTTTCTGTCCAAATTATTTTTGATACATGAATATCATTCTTGAATTTTACTCCACAAATAATTATCATGTTGACAATTTGGATAATATTAAACTCTGGATAAATTGAATTATGAATCTTTAATTTTTATCCTTGATCTCACTTGATTGAATTCTTATATCATTGTCATCATCCTCATGTTTATATTGTGGTGAAAGTTATTTTTGGCCCATATTGCATAGATAAACTGTTGATTGGTATGATTATGGCCAAAAATTATGTATTGGTATAATCATGACCTATAATGTTACAGATAAATGATGTGGTGAAAGTCCTCATATGCCCGCAGTGCATTGATGGACAATTATTTGGCATGATTATGACTATTGGTGATACTAACGAATATCTTTGGCCCGTAGTGCATGGATAATTCGATGTTGTGGATATACTAAAGAATATCCTTGACCCATAGTGCATGGATAATTCGATGATGTGGATTATTTATTGAGTTGTGTTACAAAGAAAAAAATATTTATGATGAACTTTTAAATTATAGAAGATAGTAGACATCATACTCTACTTGACTCTTCTAATGGATTGATTATTCCGCTGCAGTTGTTAATCTAAAACTTGTTGTCTATTGTATTCTATCAGTTTTTATACTGTTGAAGACTAATGATAATTTATTCTACATTATCTTAGTCATAATATTTTTTACTGGGCTAGTTGAGCTCACTCTTTTTTTTCATTGTTCTCTTCAGGAAATGAGAATATAGATGAGACTAGTTGGGGAATGGAGTGATGGTCCAAGATGGTGGCTATAGTAGTCCTCACTATTCTATGAAATAGTGTGATAATAATTATAATGAGAACTTTATTTGAGTTTGGATATTGTCTACGAGACAATATTCGTGTTAATACTTTCAGCTTATGTTTTGTCGTATTCTGCACGATAATTAATAATTGTGTAAATTAAGTTTGTATTTGAATTTTGTACCATGTATTTGGCGACTCAGAATAGGTTGTATGGACTGTCAGGAATATGCATGTGAATGATATTCCTATTTACATATGATTTGATTATGATATGTATATATATATGAATGAATATGCAAGTATGCTTGCATTAAGAAAAGCTATACAGTCCTTTGATAGATAATAGAAACATATGTAAAAGGACTTAGAATGAATTGATCAAATGTGTTAGGTTGATCCTACTTAAGCAAAACAGCTTTGTAAAGTCCTTAAAAAGAAATGATGTACAAGGACTATAAATATAGTAAGATCAAGCATGTTAGGTTGATCTTATGAAGCTATAGATAGGCTTGTCTGATCGTCGAGCACTGCACCAGAAATCGTAGTCTGCTAAGAGAGTCAAGGAAAACTCGAGAGCTATCGAGGCAGAATCGTAGTCTGCGAGATAGTAGATCTCAGAGTTCGTAGACTTCCAAGAGAGATGAGGAAGGATCGTAGTGTGTCGAGGAGAACTTCCTCAGGGCCGTAGTCTGCTGAGGAAGTCATGTTCAGAATCGTAGAGACAGCCTGCCTACGAGCCGACTGAGCATCTGCCAAAGCCAGTCAAGAATCGTAGACTACACTCGGAGTCATAGAGTCTACTAATGTCAAAGTCAATTCAAGAATCGTTTACTGCACTCAGAATCGTAGAGTCTACTGATCGTATCAAAGGCAGAGATCGTAGTCAAGCAAGATCAGATGAAGACAAATCGTAGTATCAAGATCTGATCTCAAAGTCGTAGTGTCTGCACAATCGAAGATGAATCATAGAATGCAGAGCTAAGACCTTAAAAGATGTGCTCACAAGGCCACAGTAGAATCGTAGAGCAAACACGATTCTCAACAATTGAGCACTCCCGGGATATCTAAAGGAATGAAGCCTCTAGTTGGTAATGCAAAGATACATCTCACTTGAAGGAAGCCATAGAGCACTCAACGAATGGCATGCAAGCTAATAGAAGATCTAAGCATCAACTCAATCAGCATCCAGATTGAGTTGAGAAGTTATTCAAGGTAAAGTCTTCCACAAGATGATCATAAAAAGACTTCAGTAGCTGACTAAGGAAAGTAAGCATATGCAGTAGCTGTCAATAAGAAAGATGACAACGGTCCTAAAAGTAATCAGAATCATAGTGTTTGACAAACAAAGAAAAAACTGATAGAGTATACATAAAGATACTGGTCAGCCTCTGAATAACAAGGCTAAAGTGATTAAGCATTGGGTCAGTCCATTGATGATAAGTGAACGAAAGATCACAAGGAGAAAGCAAGCTGGACACGCCAAAAATTTGAAGTGTCTTATTATTCAGAAGGGGCCAGAGCAAGAAGTCAAGCCATCAGTGTTTGAGAACAGTCAAGCCAAACAGAAGTGTTGAAGCACTGCACTAGAGAACAAAGAGGTGTTCTACACTAAAGATCAAGTGAAAACTCCTCAAGATCGTAGTATTGCTTCTACCTGTCAACAAGACACTACGATCAGGTCCATGAAGACATGCATCAGAAACGTAGAGTTTGAATAGCTGAAGACTGAAGCATTGGCAACGGTTCAATCTGAAGGGTAATATTCGGACAAAAGCTTATTGAGAGCATTGATGCAAGGACAACCTCTGATCGAGAAATCAGAAGGGTGAAATCAAGTCTTCGACCTGCCCAAGATATCAAAGTGACATATCTAACAAGGTAAGTGAAACAGTAGACTGCAGTGTCATGAAGTCAGAAAAAGATGTCATGTCTCATCTGCAGTCTGCACCAAATAACTCGAGATTTGCGAAGCAATTTGAATAACCTTCAACGGCTACTTTCCAGCGGAAAGATTGGGAAGTAGTATAAATAAACAGAGCTTCAAAGATCAAGAGTTGCTGATGATTGTAAAGTTGCAGAATCGTTGAGTTGGTGAATACTATTGTTGACTCTACGAGTTCCACCAAAGATCAATAGAACAAGTCTCAATGATAGTGAGGCTACCAAGGTTGAAGTGAAGCAGCTTTGAAGAAGAACTCAAACAGATCAAAGCTTCACTCAACAAAGATGAGAATGCCACTAAAGATGGCAGCCAAGCTGAGAGCCGAGAAGGCCAAGAAGATAGCATTCAGGAAAGTGGCTGAGTACAAGGAAGATTAAGAGAGCCACTCTACGAATCACCATGAACCGAAAGCTGAAAGTGAACAAGTGCAGAACCATGTCTGCAAAGTATTCAAGAAGGGTTCAGGGTTTGCTAAGTGTCAGACAAAGTCGACTAAAAGCACAGAGACTTAGCAAACCCAGATGGTGATGGTGCACAGCTGATACCAGATGAAGATGAGCAGAAAAGAGAAAGGATCAGCTGCAGCAAAGAAGATGTGGTCCGGACTCGAAGCTGAAAGCAAAGAGGATCATACTAAGCTGTTACGTACAAAAGATATTCAGAGCTTAATGACATCTTAGCAGCTCAGCACCAGCAACACCAACAACAACAACAATCTCAACAACAAGAAGCCAAGGCCTGAGGGGTCTTTGTCCGGAGGGACTAAATGAAGTTCCAACCCTGCTGGGCTTGAAGAGTTCCTAGGGAACTAGAGAAGTTCCAAGGCTGCTGGCCTTGAAGAGTTCTTAGTGAACTGAAGTCCCAAGGCTGCTAGCCTTGAAGGAATCTTAGTGATTCAGGTGCTGCCCTTCCTTAGTGGAAATCCTGTTAGTTGAAAGCAGAAGAATGGATTAGGAGCTTGAGTCTCTGAACCACTTAAAACTCCTTGTGTCTTTTACTTTATGTCATTTACATTATGTACATTAACTGCTATAACTGTTATGTATGTTTTAATTGCTTACCACTGAACTAAATCTACGAACAATATATGTATGATTATGAATATATTAATGAAGGGGATCTTTTACTTATTCCACTGTGCTTGAAAAGATTCTTATATTTGTCACATGTTAAATTATTAGCAATACAAAATAAACCAGAAAAGTATTTGAAAGTAAAAGCCCTCCCTCTCCCCCTCCCCCTCCCTTCTAGATCTATTGTGCCTACTGGGAACTAACATGGACCTATTTTGGGAGTGTCACATGCAGCGCCGGTTGTAGGCTTATTTGGGGTGCTGCAGCGCCTAATGTATATATGAGTAACCAGTTTACCTGAATTTGTTCTGCATGTTTCCTTCTTTATTCAATACAGAAGATGAACTAGCCTTAATTGTGTTGTTTGACATCTCAAGATAGTAGGTATATGTGGAGAAGAAAGTGATGTAAATGAGGAGCTAGTGAAATTCATGGTATTTGCTAACACGGTAATGCAAATGACTTGAACACATCTTTTGTATGATAACAAAATCAGCCTTCGAATAACACCCTGATCTTCGTGACCTTTAAGAGAGTGACACCGTTCACCGGGCCCTACCCACGCCGCCCATGCCACCTCGTCGTTTCTAACAAGTATGGTTTCTATTCTTATCGTGTTTTTCATTGATCGATTACCCACAAAATGGAAGAGGAACTACTTCATTGTCTCATTCTTTGAACTTTCTTATTTGGGGTTCACGACTATTTATAGTTTGTTGTATAACTAAAATGAAATTGGTTCGTTCTAATTACATTTAGATGGAAATTTGAATTGGGATCCAGTTAATTTTATGCATATTAATCCTCAGTTAAGTCCATTACACACACAGACACGTGATATTGATGAGCCACTCAGTAAGCTGGACTTATCCGTTACACCAACCTTACACTTGTAGTTTAAAATTAGTATAGATTTTAGATATAACATAATTTTAAGGCATACTTAAATTTACTAATTAGCATATATATAATTGTAATATCCGGAAAAATAATAATAAATAATACAAATAAAATAAAATAAAAAATAATAAAATTAATTGGGTCAAATTAATTTTTAAGTATTTAAGTTTGGACTTGTTAAACTATTTGAGCCCAATTTAAAGTGTTGGGTTTTAAAAACTAAATTGAAATAGGAATAATGTTAAGGGTCATTTACATAAGTATACAACAAATAGAAAGTAATTACAAAAAAAGTGTATCAACCAAATAATTACAAAAAGAGTGTAATTAGGACTCATATTACAAAAAATAGTACAATTCACATTAATAAGGAAACCTAAAATCAAGGACAAATAACTGCTATAATTAATAATTCAAATTCAAATATTTGAATCTAACAACAAATTCAAATTCAAAAATAATAATTAAAATTCAAATATTCAAAGTTTGGCAACGTCATCTTCCTCCTCCCCTTCGCCGCCGCTTCAACACCATGGACGTCGATCTCCTCATCCATTACGGCCACAGCTGACATTGTGACGAATGCTGATTTAGTCCAGAAATTAAAAGGAGAAAAGGATAAATTTTAGTACAGTTGGTATCCAAATATTTATACAAAGGTAACCACTTTAGTTTTTGTGGGTAACCAAGAGAAATTTAAGTGCAGTTGGTAACCAAAACTTTCAAAGGTAAAAAATCTATAATATAGATTTTTTATAATTAATTGGTAACCCAATAAAACTGAATTGGTTACCTTTGTATTAAGGTTTGGCTACCAATTGGATTATAAAAAAAATCTACATATAATTTTTTTTAATTAATTGGTAACTCAATAAAACTGAATTTGTGACGCCCCCAAAATAGGTCCATTCCATCCAACTCATTTTGAGTCGCCAAATACATGGTACAGAAACAACTACAACTTTTACAACCCATAAACTATGAGTTTGAATACAAACATTGTCATCTAGACAATATACATACTCAACTATGTCCTCAATACAATTATTGATATATTATTTTATAAAAATGGTGAGGACTACTAAACAACTCTCTCAAGGACCATCAATTCATACCCCGACTCGTACTCGCTATATTCTCGTCTCCTGAGAAGAAAAATGGAACAAAAAGGAAAAGGGTGAGCTCAACTAGCTCAGTAAAGAATATTATGACTAAGATAATATACAACAAATTATCGTTAGCCTTCAACAGGGAAAAAAATCTAATAGAATACAATAGACAACAAGTTTTAAATCAATATTCGCAGCGGAAAATATTAATTCATAGAAGAGTTACGTAGATGATGAAATCTACTAATGTCTATGAATTTAACAGTCCATCAACAGTATTTTTATCCCTGTAACATCAATCAATGCACATCTTGAATCGTATATTCATCCTTGCACTACAGGCCAAGGATATTCATCTGTTGGTAATGTTCATCTAAACACCTATTCATCTTTGCACTACGGGCCAAAGATATTCATCAGAAATCATTCATCTTTGCACTACAGGCCAAAGATATTCAATAGTAACATCATTTAAGACTGAAGATGTTAAAAAAATATTTTTAAAGAAGCGAATCCAGTGAAACAAAATGACAAGGATTAAGGATTAAGGATTCGTACTTTATTTTATCTATGTCCAAAAATACCTCAAAAATAATCATAGTGGTGTAAAATTCAAGAATGATCAAAACATGGATACAATCAAAGCTATTATCCACAATAGATATTTTGGACGAAAAGAAAAAAAATAATTTTTCTGTGAATAGTGCCGTATTCGTGAATAGTGTCGTATACGTGAATAGTATCGTATACGTGAATAGTAACTCCGGCACAAAAAGTTCCAAATTTGATAAAAACTGTTCACCAATATTTCGGCATAATGATATTGAAGAAAATAATATCATTTAAGAAGGAAATAACATCCCTTACCTCAAAATAGCCGTACTTCTGACTGAATTTCGGTATAGTGCTGACAGAAACTCGCACCGTATAGCAACACTCAAAGTATACTCACAAGGATACGCTCGATAATATAGAGAGAGAAAGAGAGAAAACTTTATTTCTGGTGTGATTTTCAATTCTAAGTTAGCCCTCTATTTATAGGAAAATGTTAGAACGCCAAAGGAGACTAAATTAATATAATATTAATATTTACAAAACATTCAAGCCAACCACCAAGGAATCTGATTTTATCCATCAAACACATGTTAAAGATGCCCACCAACCTTTGAAAAACGTTTTTGTTGAAAATAATAATTAAAACTTCCAAAAATTAATTATTTCGGAACTCCGAAACTTCAATAATTCACAATAATTAGCCCTTTTATTAGAAAATTCGAATCTCGCGAATTTTTTATAGGAATTTCAATTCTCTACAACTTTGCAGAAGGAAGTTTTTCCAAATTCCAAACAGAAATTATCCGAAATCCACAAACGAGTGATTTTACAGTCTACAATCAAATTTTCGGTCAAGAATTGTGTTCACTGACACACAAAACATATGTTAAACATTTAATGCCACAAAAATACTCTACCTCCTCATATATTCATATATCCCACATTCATTGTAAAAATATCATCGTTAATATATTATTAAAATAATATATTTAAATGAATTATTTTATCAGAAAAAGATAAAATATTAATTTTCAACAATTCTCACATTAAAAATTTTCTCCATCTATATCCACATAAAATAAATATTTTCTTTATCATAATAATCAATAATTAATTATTCAAAAATAATATTACAGAATCACAGTACTGACAACCAGGCCGTTCCTAGGATAGAGGGGGCTTTCCAATAAGGATTTCTCCTTACTGGCGCGCAATTAGGTGACCAAACCTCTCCTTAGACAGAACTTTCTAGACATTGCCAATAATGTTATCTGATAATATTATTCAAATAATATGAATTATTGATTTGATAATGGAAAATACTATGCAGTGACAATTATTGAAACAATAATAATATAAATATCAACGCAGCAATTATTGAATCAATAAAGTAATGAACAATAACTCCTGTAGCAATTATTGAGTAGTGCCTTCTTACGTAAGGATAAATAATTCAAAATACTGTGCAATACCGTGTGCTACTGTGCAACAACGCGTATTACTGTATTTTAACCACCGGGTATTCCAACAGTGTTAACGGTAACAATTTACGCCGTTATTTTTTTAAACAGCTTATATTTGTCGTTTTCTTCCTCCAATCACTTTCCGTTATGGGGGCCCACACATGGCTTCGCCGTCGTACGAATATTCCCCGACAGTACGAATATTCCACGACCAAACGAATATTCCCCGACAATAATGAATATTTTATAACCACTTGCTTATTTTGAAATATTTGCGTATTTTACCCATAACTATCCTCATTAATCAAATCAACCCTTACTATTCAAAATAATAATTAAAGGAAATTAAATTTCATTTATTAATTATTTGGGGTCTTACAACCTCCCCTCCTTATGAAATTTCGTCCTCGAAATTGACATACGTACCTGGTGTTTCGAAAAGGTGAGGATACCTCGCTTTCATTTCCGTTTCCAACTCCCAGGTCATTTCCTCTATAGCATGATTCCTCCACAAAAATTTAACTTGTGGTATTACCTTCGCGCGTAGGACATGCTCCTTCCTATCCAAGATCTTGACAGGTACCTCCTCATACATTAAATCTTCGGCTATCTCGTCCGGTTCTAACTCAATGATGTGGTTCGGGTCTTTCACATATTTACGAAGCACAGATATATGAAAAACATTATGAAAACGAGACATACTTGGAGGTAACGCGAGTCTATAGGCTACATTACCTACTCGATCAAGAATTTGAAACGGACCAATAAATCGTGGATTAAGCTTTCCTCTCTTCCCGAATCTTGTAACTCCCTTCCATGGGGCAACACGCAATAATACATGATCCCCAACACTAAATTCTACGTCCTTTCGATGAAGATCCGCATAACTCTTTTGTCGATCTTGTGCCGTTTGTATACGTTGTCGAATCGTTTGGATCTTCTCCGTAGTCATACGTACTAACTCGGGTCCCAACAATGTTGCTTCACCCACCTCGTCCCAACATACTGGAGAGCGACACTTTCGTCCATACAATGCTTCAAATGGGGCCACACCAATGCTTGCCTGATAACTGTTGTTGAGGAGAATTCCACCAATGGTAAATATTTATCCCAACTGCCCTTGAAGTCTAGGACACAGAGTCTTAATAAATCTTCAAGAGTTTGAATAGTCCTCTCTGATTGTCCGTCCGTTTGAGGATGGTATGCCGAACTGAATCGTAACTCCGTACCCATAGCTTTTTGCAAGCTAACCCAAAATCTTAAAGTAAATCTTGGGTCACGATCCGAAACTATGGATACTGGCATGCCATGCAATCTTACAATCTCATTTACGTACATTTGAGCAAGACGTTCAAGGGAATAAGTCTCCCGTATCGGCAAGAAATGAGCAGACTTGGTTAATCTATCAACAATAACCCAAATAGCATTGATGCCTTGAGAAACCGTAGGAAGACCCGTGACGAAATTCATAGTAATGTGTTCCCACTTCCATTTCGGAATCTCAAGTGGTTGCAATGGACCCTTTGGCACTTGATGCTCCGCCTTTACACGTTGAAAAGTTAAAAACGTTGAAATAAACTTTGCAATCTCTCTCTTCATATTGTTCCGCCAAAATGTATGTCGAAGGTCACGATACAATTTGGTACTTCCAGGATGAATTGCAAACGGTGTATTGTGTGCCTCCATCATGATCTTGTACTTCAAATCAGAATCGTTAGGAACACAAAGTCTGGAGTGGACTCGAAGTATTCCTTCTTCATCAATTCTCGCTTCTAGAATGGCACCTTCTTGTACTTTCGTCTTCATATGCATCAGCTTCCGGATCGGTGGCTTGAGCAACCATAACTTTTTCTATTAAAGTTGGCTCTATGCGTATACTTGACATCATTGCACTCATTCCTGCATATGATCTTCTACTCAATGCGTCAGCTACCACGTTCGCTTTTCCAGGATGGTATTGAATAGTGTGGTCGTAATCTTTCAACAACTCGAGCCAACGTCGTTGCCGCATGTTGAGTTCTAGATCATGAGTAGACAACTCGAGCCAACGTCGTTGTCGCATGTTGAGTTCTTTTTGAGTGAAAAGGATAATTCCTCTCATACTCTTTAAGTTGTCGCGAGGCATAGGCTATGACTTTCCCACGTTGCATGAGAACACATCCTAACCCTTTGCCTGAAGCATCGCTGTAGATAACAAATCCATCCGAACCAGATGGTATTGTTAGAACAGGTGCCGAAATAAGTCTCCTCTTAAGCTCTTGGAAACTCTTCTCGCATTCCTCGCTCCATACGAATTTGTATCCTTCCGAGTTAGCTGAGTTAATGGATTAGCAATTCGAGAAAACCCTTCCACGAATCTCCGATAATAACCTGCTAAGCCCAAAAAACTACGTACTTCAGTGACCGACTTCGGTTGCTCCCAACTTTGTATTGCTTCAATCTTCGTCGGGTCAACAGATACTCCATTTTTTGACACCACGTGCCCAAGGAATGCTACTTCCTCAAGCCAGAACTCACATTTCTTCAACATAGCATATAACTTGTTTTCACGAAGCCTTTGGAGTACCAGCTTCAAATGGTGCTCATGATCTTCACGGCTTTTGGAATATATGAGGATGTCATCAATAAAGACAACAACGAATTGATCCAAATAATCCTTGAATACTCAGTTCATCATATCCATGAAAGCAGCAGGAGCATTAGTCAATCCAAAAGACATGACTAAGAATTCATAATGCCCATACCGAGTTCTGAAGGCAGTCTTTGGAATATCCTCAGTTCTAATTTTTAGCTGATGATATCCAGAACGAAGATCGATTTTTGAAAAGAATTGGGCTCCTTGCAACTGGTCAAATAAGTCATCAATACGAGATAGAGGATACCTATTCTTAATGGTGATATGGTTCAATTCTCGATAGTCAATACAAAGTCGCATACTCCCGTCTTTCTTCTTTACGAATAAAACAGGAGCACCCCAAGGAGATGTACTAGGACGAATGAAACCGATGTCCAATAACTCCTGTAGTTGGACTTTTAACTCCTGAATTTCAATAGGAGCCATTCGATATGGGGTTTTAGAAATGGGCTTTGTACCAGGTTCAAGATCAATAAAGAATTCAACTTCACGTTCTGGGGGTAGACCGGGAAGTTCTTCAGGAAATACGTCAGGAAAGTCAATAACAACAGGAATATTATTCAATTTTGACGTGTCTTTATTCAAATCCATATCATGGGCTAAGAAAGCTTGACATCCGTTTTTCAATAAACGAATAGCTTTATGATTAGATATGACAGTGATTGATTTTAATGGTTTAGTTGCCTGAATTCGAACAACAGGTTGATTAGGAATATGAAAACTAACAACCTTACGAAAACAATCAATTTTGGCATGATGAGTAGTTAACCAATCAATCCCTAAAATCACATCAAAAGCAAGTATCTTTAAAGAGATCAGGTCAACAGGTAAGGTGATGGTGCCAACTTGAATGAAACAAGATTTATAAACAGTGGATGTGATAAAAGTTTCTCCTAACGGAGTTTCCACAGATAGATCAAAGTATAATTTCTCCGGAGTCAAGTTTAAACGTTGAGCGCAAGCAGGAGAGATAAATGAATGGGTAGCACCGGTATCAAGTAAGGTATAAACTTCACAAGAATTTATAAATAGCTTACCCGTGATCACCTCGTTTGGGTTCCTCGCATGTTGACCAGTCACAACAAACGCTCTTCCAGGAACCATTGACTTTGGCTTTTCTGGGACAGTCTTTTGAGTCACCGTCCCCACTGAACTAGGTTTCGCTACCATACAATCTCGAGCGATATGTCTTTCCTTTCCACAATTATAGCATACCTTGAACTGTTGTGGGCAGTTTGGACTGATATGTCCCTCTTTCCCGCACTTATAGCATATAACCGGTGGTCTTTCTCCTCCCTTAGAACCAGTTACTGCCGGAACTGTCGTCTTCACATGGTCGTTGTTAAATCTCCTCTTTTTAAAATCTCCTCCTGACTCGCTTCTTCTATTTTCATAGCTATGATTACCACCAGAGTGGTTACCATTTTTGTCCGTCTTTTTCTTTCTCCACTGGTTATTGTTGTTTTGTTGACTGCTATCTTCAGTATGATCCTGATTGTGATACCTCGGTTGACCGTACTCTTTATCTCGCTCCAACAATTGAGCCATGTTAACAACATCTGAATAGAGAGAAAATTTATGAGAGATGAGATAATGTCGTATGCCGGGTTTCAAACCTCTCAGAAACATCCGCGTCATACGTTCCTCATTCTCCACCAAATGAGGTGCAAACCTGGATAACTCTGCAAACTTTGCCTCGTACTGAGACACCGTCATGTTATTTTGTTCTAATCTGATGAACTCCACTTCCTTCATATGACGAACACTTTCAGGAAAGTATTTGTCATTAAATAGTTTCTGAAACGTCTCCCAAGACATGCTGAGTGCGGTTGGATGGGTACGCTTCACAGACTCCCACCAGTAGTCTGCCTCGCCACGGAACATAAAGGTGGCGAATGGAACCTTCTGTTCCTTCGTGCATCCCAAGACATCGAATATCTTGGTAATTTGCTTGACCCATGTCTCCGCCATGATCGGATCTGGCTTTCCCTTAAATTCTGGTGGTCCCAACTCTTTGAACTGCTTGGCTGTGACAACCCGTGAATTGTTATCATTTCCTCCTGTATTTTGAACACGAGTCTCCCTCGTTTGATTTTGCATGAACTGCAAAAAGCTTCTAAACATTGCGTCGTTCATCGTCTGATCAGTGGTGTTGTTCACAGGAGGAACATTGCCAGCCTGTTGCACGTTCTCCTCGTTGGTGAGTACAGGCGTCTCCACGGTCTCATTTCCATTGTTAATATTCTCAGTCGACATTCTCAAATACTGTCATAAAACAAGGGTTAATTAAGGAAATCAATATATCACATAATATCCCTATATACTGACCAACTAACAAATAAGCTTAGGTAGGACACACTAGCGAAGGATTTACTCGTCTCTCCCCTCCTAGTTCTATTCCCCGATCTCCGCCAGAGATCATATCCCTAAGCTCTGATACCAACTGTGACGCCCCCAAAATAGGTCAATTCCATCCAACCCATTTTGAGTCGCCAAATACATGGTACAGAAACAACTACAACTTTTACAACCCATAAACTATGAGTTTGAATACAAACATTGTCATCTAGACAATATACATACCCAACTATGTCCTTAATACAATTATTGATATATTATTTTACAAAAATGGTGAGGACTACTAAACAACTCTCTCAAGGACCATCAATTCATACCCCGACTCGTACTCGCTATATTCTCGTCTCCTGAGAAGAAAAATGGAACAAAAAGGAAAAGGGTGAGCTCAACTAGCTCAGTAAAGAATATTATGACTAAGATAATATACAACAAATTATCGTTAGCCTTCAACAGGGAAAAAAATCTAATAGAATACAATAGACAACAAGTTTTAAATCAATATTCGCAGCGGAAAATATTAATTCATAGAAGAGTTACATAGAGGATGAAATCTACTAATGTCTATGAATTTAACAGTCCATCAACAGTATTTTTATCCCCGTAACATCAATCAATGCACATCTTGAATCATATATTCATCATTGCACTACAGGCCAAGTATATTCATCTGTTGGTCATGTTCATCTAAACACCTGTTCATCTTTGCACTACGGGCCAAAGATATTCATCAGAAATCATTCATCTTTGCACTACAGGCCAAAGATATTCAATAGTAACATCATTTAAGACTGAAGATGTTAAAAAAATATTTTTAAAGAAACGAATCCAGTGAAACAAAATGACAAGGATTAAGGATTAAGGATTCGTACTTTATTTTATCCATGTCCAAAAATACCTCAAAAATAATCATAGTGGTATAAAATTCAAGAATGGTCAAAACATGGATACAATCAAAGCTATTATCCACAATAGATATTTTGGACGAAAAGAAAAAAAATAATTTTTCTGTGAATAGTGCCGTATTCGTGAATAGTGCCGTATACGTGAATAGTACCGTATACGTGAATAGTAACTCCGGCAAAAAAAGTTCTAAATTTGATAAAAAAGTTCACCAATATTTCGGCATAATGATATTGAAGAAAATAATATCATTTAAGAAGAAAATAACATCCTTTACCTCAAAATAGCCGTACTTCTGACTGAATTTCGGTATAGTGCTGACAGAAACTCGCACCGTATAGCAACACTCAAAGTATACTCACAAGGATACGCTCGATAATATAGAGAGAGAAAGAGAGAAAACCTTGTTTCTGGTGTGATTTTTAATTCTAACTTAGCCCTCTATTTATAGGAAAATGTTAGAACGCCAAAGGAGACTAAATTAATATAATATTAATATTTACAAAACATTCAAGCCAACCACCAAGGAATCTGATTTTAGCCATCAAACACATGTTAAAGATGCCCACCAACCTTTGAAAAACGTTTTTGTTGAAAATAATAATTAAAACTTCCAAAAATTAATTATTTCGGAACACCGAAACTTCAATAATTCACAATAATTAGCCCTTTTATTAGAAAATTCGAATCTCGCGAATTTTTTATAGGAATTTCAATTCTCTACAACTTTGCAGAAGGAAGTTTTTCCAAATTCCAAATAGAAATTATCCGAAATCCACAAACGAGTGATTTTACAATCTACAATCAAATTTTCGGTCAAGAATTGTGTCCACCGACACACAAAATATATGTTAAACATTTAATGCCACAAAAATACTCTACCTCCTCATATATTCATATATCCCACATTCATTGTAAAAATATCATCGTTAATATATTATTAAAATAATATATTTAAATGAATTATTTTATCAGAAAAAGATAAAATATTAATTTTCAACAATTGTCACATTAAAAATTTTCTCCATCTATATCCACATAAAATAAATATTTTCTTTATCATAATAATCAATAATTAATTATTCAAAAATAATATTACAGAATCACAGTACTGACAACCAGGCCGTTCCCAGGATAGAGAGGGCTTTCCAATAAGGATTTCTCCTTACTGGCGCGCAATAAGGTGACCAAACCTCTCCTTAGACAGAACTTTCTAGACATTGCCAATAATGTTATCTGATAATATTATTCAAATAATATGAATTATTGATCTGATAATGGAAAATACTATGCAGTGACAATTATTGAAACAATAATAATATAAATATCAACGCAACAATTATTGAATCAATAAATAATGAACAGTAACTCCTATAGCAATTATTGAGTAGTGCCTTCTTACGTAAGGATCAATAATTCAAAATACTGTGCAATACCGTGTGCTACTGTGCAACAACGCGTATTACTGTATTTTAACCATCGGGTATTCCAACAGTGTTAACGGTAACAATTTACGCCGTTATTTTTTTAAACAGCTTATATTTGTCGTTTTCTTTCTCCAATCGCTTTCCGTTATGGGGCCCAGACATGGTTGCGCCGTCGTACGAATATTCCCTGACAGTACGAATATTCCACGACCAAACGAATATTCCCCGACAATAATGAATATTTTATAACCACTTGCTTATTTTGAAATATTTGCGTATTTTACCCATAACTATCCTCATTAATCAAATCAACCCTTACTATTCAAAATAATAATTAAAGGAAATTAAATTTCATTTATTAATTATTTGGGGTCTTACAGAATTGGTTACATTTGTATAAAGTGTTAGCTACCAACTGCACTATTAAATAATAAAAAATCTATAATAGATTTTTTAAAAATAAATTAGAAACCTAATAACACTGAATTGGTTACCTTGGTATGAATGTTTGGCTACCAACTGTACTATAAAAAATCGCAGTAACTGTACTATGAAAAAATCGCAGATGGAGGATGTCAAATCCCATAACAAAATTGCTCAATTTATTCTTCAAAAGTGATGATTTTTGGAAACTTGGGCTCATTGAAATGAAAGCTTCCTTAAGGTTCCGGCAAATGTAAACAATTTTACATTAAATGGATATCATGAATTCTGATAATGAGGTTATTGGCATGTCTTGGGGAATCGGTTGATCTTTGTGGGCTTTGAGAAATAAGCCTATGGTTTCGTCGGACTCCAAGTAGGACGATGCAGTGAGAAATCAGCATGGACACTTGTGGTGGTGATGGCGAATGTCAAGGCTTTGACGAAGGTTACGGATACAGGAGCAAAAAGCTTGATGAAAGGCGCAAAGGACATTTCATTTTTGTTTGCCTTTGGAGCTTCATACGTAGTGGGGTTTGTAGTTGAAAATTGAGGTGATGAGATCTGAAGAGGCCATGGATGAGAGAGAAAACAGAGCTTGCTGGCAACAGCCGAAATTGGATGGATAGGGGTTAGTTGGTTTGACTGTAAATGAGTTGGGCGGGTCAAATTAAGTAATATTAATTGCATACTAATTCCTTAAATTAAGGAATTCTAATTCCACTAATATTGTAAATAAATATTGGAAGTCTATTACTTTTGTAAATATTTTATGAGTGTACTATTATTGTAATTATTTTAAAAAATGTAATAGAATATGTAATTGATCCTAATGTTAATATATTAGGTTAAGACCCTTCCTAATTTATGTACTAACATAATCGACTAGAAAGGGTTTTGACGCAACGAGAAACAAAGAAGAGGAGGAACAAAAAAGGTTGTCGAACAAAAAGAAAATTTAGGAACAAGATTGTGAGAGAATAATCAATATAATAGTATCTCCAAAAGGTATTCATTGGATTTATTTTTGAATATAAAATAGTTAATTTTATTAGTGTGATTACAATCTATTTTATTGTCGTGTTTACAATCTGCTTTAAAAATTCATTTTTCTGTTTGATTAAACAAATTTGTTAATGCAATTTTGATTTGTAATTGGGATATGTAATAAAGGAGATAAAGAAGTTAATAATAATCGTAAGTTTAATATAAAAATAATATATATATATATATATATATATATTAAAATATAAAATAATATTAAAATAAAGTGGTCCCATTTGCTTTCTTTTTATTTACAAAAATATCACTCGCGACCCCACTTATTTTTTAAAAGAATCTCCAAAACGACGTAATTTTAATAAAAGAGTACTATTTAAGAGAAAATGCTATTTAAAAGGAGTGCTTTAGATCCGTTCTCATATATATATATATATATATATATATACATATATATATATATATATATATATATAGGGCTATATGTATATACACAGCTGTGTATTACACAGTAGGCCTATGGCGACAGATTTTTTGGGCTATAGCGACGGTAAACTGTCGCTATAGTCCAGAATAGCTATGACGACGGGTGAAACCGTCGTTATAGCCCAAAAAATCGTCGCCATAGCCTACTGTGTAATACACGGCTGTGTACATACATTTTTTCCATATATATATATATTATAACAATTGTCAATTTCATTATGACTCAGCTACTTCGTAATAATATTACAGGGAGTTTAGAATTAATAAAATTACATCTATATTGTTATAACGTTAACTATATTAAATTAAAATAATATTTTTGTATTATCAAAATGTATTGAACATATTCTTAACTCTAGAGGATATATGAACTAATATGAAAGCAGTTAAGTTATAAAAAGAAAATACATAAATTTTATAAGTTAGTAATTTAATTAATAATCTTGTATTATTTTGATAATTATATAGATCATATTAAGGAGGTCTAGTGGTGTAATTTTTGGGTTCGGTGAATTATTTCGATATTATATTCAGGTACATATTTCGTATTCCTTCAGCGATCATCCTTTTAATTTTGATTGGTTCGTTTTTCTTTTCGTTTAGAAGTTGGTTATTGTTTTACCTGATTGTTTATTCTCAAATTCATGTGATAATTTTGTCCTGACATTGATACTTAGAACTCGTATTTGTACTATTTGAACTAGTTAATCATGACAATATGTTTTGTAGACTTTATTCATTTGTATCATTCTTCGTATATTTTCATTTACATTCTTGAGTTATTTTGATCATTGGTATCTTGTGATAGTGAAGTATGTTTGTACTTGATATAATTCGATATCATTTGGAGATGATCATGTAAGCCTTATGATTTAAACCCCCTTTTGACTTATATTTTGTAGTTCGATCCTAAAGGTATACTCGAGCTAACCACTTGTGGGGGTACCACAGGCATGTACTCTTGACACAAGGGCATGACACCTTCAGTGGCAGTGTGATCAGTCCACAACGTGTCCTTTTGTATGTTCTGGATGTGAGCTTTGACCATTTGATATATTTGTTCAGGATACGTATGTGTCGACATAGTATTTGATTTGATTTAATTCTTTTGATGGATTAGTGACGTATGTGTCGTGTGTACTATCCGTTTTGATTTGCATACATCATGGTACTGATGTATTTTGTTTAGCCTTTGGCTATTTTTATTTGAGGTCATTATGAAATTGTTAACTTATAAAACATTTGATTCGACCTTATTTTGTTTGGAATCCTTTTGACAATAATTGTCTGTGACAACCCCAAATCCAAGTACTCAAACTTCCCTCAGATTTGGTGTTCACTCAACAAAATAATTAACATTTATCTACCCATAATAATGATAACAATAAAATTAAAATAGAAATCCTCCCAATATAAGATTACAACAACTTAAATAAATAAATCTCAGATTATCTAACCTTAATACATCAAATGCTTGGTCATCCAATAGGACTTATGTTGGGTAAAATCTAATTACGCACAACACGCAAGTATACGTGGTCAACAAGTAATAAAATGATAAGTTGAGTATCGTTCCCACAGAGAATTATTTAATAAAAATCACCAAGTACTAACCCGTAACCAACTCAATCTTATTTAAACAAATGAATTTAATGTTATAAATTAAAATATTAACTAAACTAATTCTAATTACCACTAATTAAAAATCAGATTATGGAGAATTAAGATCACAACTTCACTTATTGCTTCATTTAGGTTAACACACTTCTCATCAATTATTCTCTATGCCAAATTGTTAATCAAGAACACGAAAGTAGTATTAACCACCTCTCGATGCACTAATACCGTATTAACGTCAATCCACAATTAAGATAGAAATCCGTTAAACACCTTAACCAACTAACCCACTATATCTCTATGTGAATTACAATTGAAGAAAGTTGAAGAACAAGTTCTCTATAAGATTACATGCGGCGTCAAGCATATCTCTACCTTAACACTCATCAAGTTTAAGCTACTAACAAAATCCTGAACACATGCTATCATGATTAGATCTAAATCTATACTTCATCTCTCGAGTTCATATAGATTATCACGGTAATTGATGGCCAAGCAATTAAACAATTAATTCCAAATCATAATAGACAATCCTCACAATAGAAAATACTAATTGATAACGAAGCATATTAAAATAAACTACACAATAAGATCCATTGTAATCTCAAACAAAGAATTAGTTCATGATTATTGAATTTAAACTAAGAATCCACAATTGAATAATCATTAAAAGATAAAGATAGAAGAAGATGAGAAGAAATAATCTATTGTCAGTAGATTTGATGCTCCATCCTTGCTCCTACTTCAAATCTTCAATGGTCTCCAAGTTGCTTCAATCTCCAAATCTAATTAGAACTAGGGTTATGTTCTAATCTAAAGGAGTGTTTAATCTAGTCTAATCTATGTAATCCCCAAGCTAAGCTATGTAATCCCTAAGCTAAGCTATGTCATCTCCTCTTATTCTATGCCTTACATCATGTATTTATAGGTTACAAGTCTAATTTTTAACTTAGGAACAAACCCAATCCAATTTGGAGTCAAAAAGGTGTCAAAATTCGCCCAAAACGCGTCCAAACTCTGCTTCCTAACGCCTAGGCGCTTGATTTTGGCCTGTCTGGAGCGCCTAGACGCTTGGGCTGAATGATGTTACTGACTTTGAGCGCATTGGCGCTTGAATTAGGCATGTATGGAGCGCCTAGGCGCTCGGCCCTTTTTCCAACATTTTCTGCTCTGACGTCCTTTGGGAAAATGGCCATAACTTCTTCGTCCGAACTCCGATTTAGATGATTCAAGATGATCCGGAAAGAGGAAAAGTAGATCTACAACTTTCATTCTTGAAGTTTCGTGAAATAATATCCGGAGCTATAGTCAAATTGGCTCTGAAGTGACTGCTGTGTAAATGACAAGCCGAAAACGCGAATCTAGCCACCCCAAACATCGATCCAAGTAACTTTTGTCCCAATTCCTACAAAACAATATAAAACATGCATTAATAGACACAAACACATAAAAACATCCTAAAAGACTTGAAAACAACAATAAATTAAGCTTGAATGTATCCAATTCATGTGTATAAAACTCACTCATCAAATACCCCCAAACATAAACATTTGCTTGTCCTCAAGCAAAAACACAAAAATGTTATGCAATGCAATGTAATGAAACTAATCTATATGCCTACGAATCCAACATTAAAGACAGAAACAAGTCTATTTAACCGGCCTTAGAGAAATCAAGTAAACATGAAAATACATCATATTTAAACAAATCAGTAATTTCTCAATCAATCATCAAATCTTAGACTGTTATCACTGATATAGTGCGTGTGTGCTCCACAACAATGTTAACTGATATAAAGTCAAATTTAAGACATAATAGATATCTTCGAAGGCATCATACAGTGCAAATTCACAAAATTCACGAACAAGCTAGATACAACTAAAGTCAAACATCCACCAAGTTCAAGAGTCCAATCCGGGATACTTATGCTTTACTTTTCATCACGGGGGCTTTTTGCTCTTTTCCCGTTTTGTTATATTTCTTTTTTTTATTTTTTATTTTTTTTTTAACCATGACTGTGCAATGTCTCATTCCATTAGGCTAACAGTGTCACCCCTTAGCGAGCTTTCGACCAACGACTCCCAGACCATATAAGACCTTAGGGCGCTAGGTTTTAAGATACCCCTTCGGGCGTACTTGCTCAAGTAACAAAGGCCCCGAAACAAAACTAGTCACGGTAATTTTTATTTTATTTTTTCTTTCTTTCTTTTTTAAGCTTATATATCCCAAATTTTTCCCCCAAACTTAAGTTTTTATCTAAATTCAGTCATCTTCGCCTATTCATGTCTTTCATTCATTCAAACTAGCATTATCCTCTAGAAGTCCATTATGTGTCAATTTAAAGTCAATCAGTCAACATAGTTATTTTTACTGTGCTATCCTTATTATATCAGTTTCAAACAGGTAAAGATTCAAATCATGACAAGAAATCACATCAAAGTCTTAACAGACAATACTATACTTGTCTACTCAATTCCAATCTCATCACTGGCCAAAACAGACTTAAACTATCTAACGGCTGGAAACATGCAAATACTAAAATTTTTTTTTAGTGAATGCAAACTACATGAAAAACTATCAACTAAATACTATATGAATGCACTAGATGAATACTACATGCATGAACTAGAGCTGGACAATTACACCCCCAAACTTAAACTAGACATTGTCCTCAATGACTGAAATAGAAAAAATTAAAGCAGAGGACTTCCCTGAAAATATAGCAATCGTCCTCCTTGCCCGCTAAGTTTGGAGAATAGGCTAAGCACATGGAACAAATTGGGCACCACACTTGAATTTGACTTGAATAACCTGTAAAACCATGATAGAAGCAATTTTATTAAATCCTAAATAA
The DNA here is from genome assembly GCA_020205505.1 of Panax japonicus. NCBI lineage: Eukaryota > Viridiplantae > Streptophyta > Magnoliopsida > Apiales > Araliaceae > Panax > Panax japonicus. Next base: position 64,012,492 of record CM035093.1, read on the forward strand.
ATGCAAATTCAAAACTACTAATATAAAACTTAATAAAAACTAAAAATAAAAATTAAACTTGGGTTGCCTCCCAATAAGCGCTTGTTTTATAGTCTTTCAGCCTGACTTTTTCTGGTCAATGCTATCCAATTCCTCTTCGAAAGTTGAGGAACCCTCCATCCATCGGAAATAATGTAGCTTTTGGTAGGTTCCCATTTACGATGGCCAATGCATCAAAGTCACCTAGCATGCTTTGATTTGGTAAGATCTCAATCAAGAACGTCCCATAGCTAGGTGTTTTCTTCATTGTGTATGTGATCACTTTGGGGCATGGAAGCTTGTCACACACAATGTGCTCTTCGTCTATCTTCTCTTTCTCGTCCCACCATGGATTCAAAATTGTACTCACTCTTATGTCAATAAGATCTTCGCCGACGACATGACTACCAAGCGGGCACGGTTTTGCAAATCTAACCAGATCGTTGAACTTTGGTGGAGACCCATTTAGATCTTTGTGGACCTCTATTTCATTATCCCCAATTGTCTCCACACTTCCTATACCTTGTGGCTCATCTAGTTGCAGATTTGGTTCGGGTTCTCCGTCAATTTCGTCATCCATGTCATAAATCCAAGTGTTTGGAGGAAGGTTGCTTACGGCTTCGGTCATTTGCTCTATCTAATCCGCAAGATTTTGAATTGACCTCGCTTGATTACTCATTCTCTCCTCATTTGATGCTATGAACTTGGACACCAATTCCTCCAACCTTGAATTTTCTGTTTCAGTCTCGGAAGCCATGTATTGAGGACCATTGGTTAAGGCAGTGAGGAGTTGTTCCATTCGATTATTAAAATTTTGGGTTGATAACTCCTGACTCATTATCATCTCTTCTTGTTCTGCTATAATCCTTAACATGAATTCCTTGAAATCTGAATTGTCTTCTTGTTGCATTGGAGGTGGATTTGAGAAATTTGATGGATATGTTGGATTTGGAGCAGAGTATTGGTTCTGATAGTTATAGCTCCATGAAGAATCCGGGTGATACCCCCAAACTTGATGGTAATTGTCATATGCATACTGGTTGAGGTATACACCACCTTGTTTTTGCCGCCCAAAACTAACGGTGCATTGATGACTCGGATGGTTGCCAGCACAATAGTCACACATGATTGCCATCCTTTGACTCTGTTGGGCTGCGATAACGTCCAACTCCCTCGAAAGTTCTTTAATTTGTGCTGACATTGCGGAAAGTGTCGCGAGTCTGTCAATCTCCTTTTATTTTGGTTGAGTCATGTTCGTGTATGGCCATTGATACGCAAAGTTATCCATGGTACCTGAAAAGAGAGAAATATAGGAAGAGAATTAAAAATAAAAATAAAAATGTTTAAATTAAGACTAATTTGATTGAAGCTAATATTGGTAAAAATGTATTAAACTAATTCCCCGGCAACGGCGCCAAAAACTTGTTGGGTAAAATCTAATTACGCACAACACGCAAGTATACGTGGTCAACAAGTAATAAAATGATAAGTTGAGTATCGTTCCCACAGAGAATTATTTAATAAAAATCACCAAGTACTAACCCGTAACCAACTCAATCTTATTTAAACAAATGAATTTAATGTTATAAATTAAAATATTAACTAAACTAATTCTAATTACCACTAATTAAAAATCAGATTATGGAGAATTAAGATCACAACTTCACTTATTGCTTCATTTAGGTTAACACACTTCTCATCAATTATTCTCTATGCCAAATTGTTAATCAAGAACACAAAAGTAGTATTAACCACCTCTCGATGCACTAATACCGTATTAACGTCAATCCACAATTAAGATAGAAATCCGTTAAATACCTTAACCAACTAACCCACTATATCTCTATGTGAATTACAATTGAAGAAAGTTGAAGAACAAGTTCTCTATAAGATTACATGCGGCGTCAAGCATATCTCTACCTTAACACTCATCAAGTTTAAGTAACTAACAAAATCCTGAACACATGCTATCATGATTAGATCTAAATCTATACTTCATCTCTCGAGTTCATATAGATTATCACGGTAATTGATGGCCAAGCAATTAAACAATTAATTCCAAATCATAATAGACAATCCTCACAATAGAAAATACTAATTGATAACGAAGCATATTAAAATAAACTACACAATAAGATCCATTGTAATCTCAAACAAAGAATTAGTTCATGATTATTGAATTTAAACTAAGAATCCACAATTGAATAATCATTAAAAGATAAAGATAGAAGAAGATGAGAAGAAATAATCTATTGTCAGTAGATTTGATGCTCCCTCCTTGCTCCTACTTCAAATCTTCAATGGTCTCCAAGTTACTTCAATCTCCAAATCTAATTAGAACTAGGGTTATGTTCTAATCTAAAGGAGTGTTTAATCTAGTCTAATCTATGTAATCCCCAAGCTAAGCTATGTAATCCCTAAGCTAAGCTATGTCATCTCCTCTTATTCTATGCCTTACATCATGTATTTATAGGTTACAAGTCTAATTTTTAACTTAGGAACAAACCCAATCCAATTTGGAGTCAAAAAGGTGTCAAAATTCGCCCAAAACGCGTCCAAACTCTGCTTCCTAGCGCCTAGGCGCTTGATTTTGGCCTGTCTGGAGCGCCTAGGCGCTTGGGCTGAATGATGTTACTGACTTTGAGCGCCTAGGCGCTTGAATTAGGCATGTATGGAGCGCCTAGGCGCTTGGCCCTTTTTCCAACATTTTCTGCTCTGACGTCCTTTGGGAAAATGGCCATAACTTCTTCGTCCGAACTCCGATTTAGATGATTCAAGATGATCCGGAAAGAGGAAAAGTAGATCTACAACTTTCATTCTTGAAGTTTTGTGAAATAATATCCGGAGCTATAGTCAAATTGGCTCTGAAGTGACTGCTGTGTAAATGACAAGCCGAAAACGCGAATCTAGCCACCCCAAACATCGATCCAAGTAACTTTTGTCCCAATTCCTACAAAACAATATAAAACATGCATTAATAGACACAAACACATAAAAACATCCTAAAAGACTTGAAAACAACAATAAATTAAGCTTGAATGTATCCAATTCATGTGTATAAAACTCACTCATCAACTTACTAGGAAAGTGGCAACCAAAGCCTATGTTCCAGACTTCAGGAATTTACTGTTGTAATCAAATCCTAACAAAAAGAGTACCAGGAGTTCAACCCTAATGAAAATAAAGAGTACCCTAACTTATTAAATTTAAACAACCAAGTCTTAATCTAGACTCAGAACATAATTCTTCTTCTCAACAAATCATCAATTAAAGAATTGACATGCACCAACAAAAGAATCCAGCAGCAAATATACACAATTTAGTGATTTATGTTTTTGTAACTGTGTTTCAAAAGAAATATGTTTCGTATGCTCAAGTTTGTGAAATTGCTAGAGAAAATTATTAACTAGATTGAATAAACGTAATGGTTTCTAGAGAATACCATACCTGTACAGTAATGGGGCAGCGTGCCGACGACTGGGTCAGTGTTCTCTTCTCTCTTCTCCCTCTTCTCCCTCTCTTCTTTTTTTTAATATTCTTCTTCTTTTATCGACTGTCTGGTTCTGTTCGATTGCCTGCGATTAAAAAAGATCAACGACTGCTATCATTGATCGCACGCGGTCACTAATTTTTATTGACGTGGCTTTATTAGCAACCGCAAATCGGTCGCTATTACTAATCGGTCACAATAAGCTTGTTGTGCCAAATTTTTGGTGCCAAAATTAAATCAACAATCGCATGCAGTCGTTGATATTAACTAGCGACTAGATTTTAAGTGTGGTCGCTATTAATAACATTAGAGAATGGATACTGTGGTAGCTAAAAGTCTTGGTCGTTGTTGTACCATTTTCTTGTAGTGGAGGTATGTAATTGCTCTAGTGAATAATAGCAATAAAGTGTGTGTACCTTAAACTTGGATTTTAGCTATAGTTATAGCTTGTTCACACCGCCCCAATTTACCACGCCCATTCCCCAATTGGAATAAGAGTTCTATGTAGAGATTCCTTATTTGTAAGTCTCATAACTGAATAGGATTTGACTTTCTCAAAAATTGAAAGTCAACTCGAACAAGGAAATCATAAGTCAACTTGGACTGTGACCCTTCTAAGATATCAAACTTCTTATTTTCATTATAATCATCCAGTCACGTGGTCTGAGTCCTCCCGAATATCTCGAACCCAACCAGAACACACATAAATTAAAAAATATACTAATTTTAATTTTTACTTAAAAATTGTGGTTTTATACGAGCAGAGTCAAGTTTTATCATAAATGAATTAAGCTCAAGTTTGTTAGCAAGTGCTCTATTAATTTAGATTCCTACATGATTTCATCTTTTCAATCAACATAACTAAAAGTTAACTGATGTGATAAAAATATATAATTTATTGTGAGTGTACAGTGTCAAATTAAAAAATTGATAAGTATATGTCAAACCCACAAAAATTAAATTAATTTTAAAACATCCTTAATATTTATTTTAGGGGAATTAGAAATAAAAATGTAGAATTGATTAACTATAATTAAACTAATTAAAATATGAAAACTAATATTAATGATAAAGCAATCTAAGAATCCGAATCCAGTAAACAATAAACATAATAAGTAATTCATTCTTTTCTATTTTTATAACTTAACTATAGTTTTGATCTCATTTTCCTTTAATTTAGTAATTTTACAATTAACGTAGGCAATAATAGATTATGAAAATTTAAGGATTAACTATAATCCATCAAAACTTCTTCGAGCAAACATGAATTATGAAAAAGTCATATCTTAACAATAATCTATCAAAACCTCTTAATTAATTTAAAATCACATAAGAAATATAAAACGAAAGTATTTCAATAACGAAATATGGAGACGAAATCAATTAAATATTAAATCACAATTAATAGAAAAGATAAAATAATATTGCAATGAATAATTATTTAATGTCATCTTCATCCTAGATTAAAGAAATAAATTACTAGACATAAAAATAAATAAACTAACTAAAATAAAGAAGAAGATGATGAAAAATAAATAAGAAAACTCTATTTATTAACGATCATTCAACGAGTGTACAATGCAGAAATAATTTAATACTACAATGATGAAATAATTTTATTATTTTACCCCTCTGAAAAAATTCAAAGTTGTTGTAAATTTATTTAATATTATTTAATATAATAGTTAATATTTTTTTTAATTTTTAAATTTTTAAATTTTTTTTATTTTATTCAACTGCTCATTCAGTCAAAAGAATCTGACTTAGCCATTCAGCTCAATCATCTGACCGATTCAGCTATTAAGACGATTTTTTCCCAAAACAAACGCCACTTAATTTGCTGACCAATTCAGCCATTTTAGCCATTCAAATGTATGCGTTCTAAACAAACAGTCTCTTAGTTTTAAGATTAACAGCATATATGACGATGAAGTATATGCTCCAAATTACAATTGGGATCATGAAATTTAAATCCCTAAAATAAGTCTAAGAAAGTACATGGATCTTAAATAGTAATTGGGCGGATTTAACCATCAAAATATTAACACTAGTATTTAAATGTTTTAACCTAGTCAAACTGAATAATATATAGTCAACTATATTTATATTCACATGAATATTTCGATTGTTTTTTGTTCATAATATCACATCTTAATATATTTTAAATTTGGACCCTAAAGTAAATACGGTCCAATTTATTTGAAATCGAGAGTATACATGCTGGAGTCGGTAATAAATGGAGTGGGTTATGTCACTTTTACTTAACAACCCACAAGGGTTAAGCAAGAAATATTTTGGGAAAATAAAAATACATAAGTCTCTGTTCGGATGTCGGAAATTTTGAACAAGATAATGATTGTCGGAAAAACTAAAACTAAAAGTAAAAAAAATATTCAAAATCACTCATTTGCAAGGAAAAATCATGTACAACACGTAGGATGTTTTTTTATGTTTACGGCAATGACATATATAGTGCTGGAATCTACATTTTCTGGTCACATCCAAACACACATTATGGGGAAAAAGACTGATTATATTTCTTTTATCCTTTATTAACATTGAAATGCAACCTAAAGGAAATGAAAGACAAAATACAAAAAATTATTTCTTGCGACTGTTTGGTTAGCATTACACTTCATATAAAAGAAAATACTTTAATTTCCAAATACTGTTTTAAAAAACAAAAAATGAAAGGATTTGGGACAGCGGCTATATTTTTCCTTTACTTCTTTCCTTTCTTGACATCCAAACGGAACCTCAAGAAAGTTCATATCTAAGTGGTAAAAACAGTGAAATTCCTGCTAGTGTTCACTAAGCTGGCTAAATGAAGGCCATCCGTAATCCAAATGAGTTACAATGTTAATCCCTCTTTCGTTTAAATTCTATATATAATTAGAAAACTGATATTTCCACATAATTTTCTCTCACATGAGAAGAAAGTGAGTCCCACTTTTATGCGACTAGAAATATCAAAAACTGATGTGAAAATAGTGTTCCTGACATGCCAATTATGGTTCCAAATATTCCGAAGAAAAAGAATATTCTTGAATTTCTATAGTTTCTTCAATTATATCCCATTAGGCCACAACCAAACTTACCAATGAAGGTTTGGTGCTTGATCAACTGAGAAAATATTGCAGGATTCCTCTGAACTACCAAAAAAACACCCTTCTTCCATTTTCATCCATTGTTGTTGATATGCATTCCTCAAATCAGCTCTTGATTCCAAACAATCTTCATATTTACTCGACGAAGAAAAAGAAGAAAAATCCAACCTTGGAGTTGATAAAGCTGGAGGAGATTTTAGCATATGAAAATTACGATTCATCTCTTCTTTCAAAATTCCTGTACAATCGCTATCCGATAACCCTTTAGTCTCTACAAAAATTTTGTATAGTCCATTGGTCTGTAAGCCCGAAATAGGCTGATTTGTCTCTGTGTTTTCCTCTTCAAGTTTAGCTTTTAACTCTCTCAACTGCAATAGATGCACAGAAGAGAATCAGCATATAACTAAGCAACATCCCAATTCAATAATTAAACTCCCTCCCTACCATAACAAAGCTCTCATTTGTTTATTTTAAGGATATATTTTTGTTCCCCTAAATTTATTTGAAGGTTTTGTTTAGTCCGATACATGACAATAAAATTGTATTGATAAACCTGCAGAAATTGCGTCATTTTATATTATTAACATTAAACAAATGAGGCTCTTTTTCCAATACCAAAAAAAATTGGCATATATATCACAAATTGCACCCTATAGTCTAGTCATAAAATCAATTTTCACCCCAAACTTTATTTTCAATTAAAAGCATCATAAATTTTGAGTGTCAAAACAATTTACACCCTCCACACTAAAGTTTAGAGTGCAAATTGTTTAAGTGCTCAAAGTGTAGGATGCTTTTAATTGAAAATAAAGCTTTGGGTGGAGATTGAATTTGGGCCTAAACCATAGAATACAATTTGCGGTTTAGTCAAAAAAAAATTGGATTATAAAAAATTTTCATGGGACAGAGGGAGTAGTATGTGCAAATGATCATGTAGACACTTTACCTCATGAATCAAATTATCTTTACTCTGCTCAAGCTTACTGTAATTCAGCTTAAGAGATTCATAATTGGCCTTAAGGTGGTTATAGTCTCTCTCCAGCTGCTTTGTTTTCCACCGGGCACGACGATTTTGGAACCAAATCGCAACCTGTCGAGGCTGGAGGCCTAGTTCATGTGCCAGTGTTACTTTTTTCCCAGGATCAAGTTTGTTATCGACCTCAAATATCTTCTCCATTGTCTTTACTTGAGTATAGCTCAATCGCCTTTTTTTATCTGTGTTCTGCCCTGTTTCTTCCATGTATGTGCTGCTGTCTTCGTCGTCTAAACCATTCGGCATTTCTTTGTATTTTTCACTACTGTAAATGCAATTGTCTTTTGGGTTCTTCTCTGTTGTACAAGAAAAAAAAATATAGTCTTTTTTCATACGTTGAATTTATCAGGGTACTAAAAATTCAATTCAATTCAGTTAGGCCTATTACAAACACAGCAATGGATATATGAAGATTTTCTTTTTGCAGTAGCAGCCAAACAAATATATTTGGAAGAATGAAACACTGTTAAGAAAATGAAGGGCAATGTCGATGCTCGGATATATATCCTTGCTTATATTTATAGGCAACTCAGTTTTTCACTAAAAATAAAAGAGTACCCGGCCCTTTTTTCACAATAGTTGAAGAGTAAGAACTAAATTCAGTTAGGCCACTTACAAAAAGAGACATGGACACGTTAAAAATTTCTTATTTGCATTAGCAACCAACTTGAGAGATTGGAAGAATGAAACAAGGTTAGAAATGAAAAGCAATGCAACAAATCCCGGATTGCCTGGAAAAAACTATAGAGGAGTTGTACAGTACAACACCTCAATGCATGTTTAGGCAATCCAAACATTACAATATTGCAAAGTATGTTCGGACAATCCAATTATGATTTTTAACATACAACACAACGGAGTCTTTTGATAAAAATAAAACAGTACCCTGTTGTTGTTTTGTTTTGTTTGTTTTTTTTTCTGTAGTCGAAGTGTTTTGTGTACCTTGAGGTGGATAGAGTAAAGTGCTCAATGAATTTGTGGAACTGAACCGCTTCATGGCTGACAATTGAGAAAAGAGTATCAACTTCAAATCTTAATGAATCAAACCCTTAAAATTTTCCTTCTTTTTCTTGTGTATTTTTAAAAAAAAGATTCTCACCACTTTATGTAACTCAAAAAGGAGAGAGAGATAAGTAGGCTACTTCAGTTCTTATAAGTCAGCCACACACATACATATATATGTGTGTGTATGTGTCTGTGTTTGTGCGTGTGTTAATGAATGAGTAAAGAAAGCCCAAAATAAAAATGTTGCAAAAGAGATTTAATGCAGCAAAAAAACCCAAACAGAATTCATTCAATCATTAATCAGTCGAGCCAATTTTAAAACATGAGGAGAGAGAGAGAGAGAGAGAGAGAGAGAGAGAGAGTTGATATGGACTGGCATGACAATTTCATTTATGCCAGCCTGTTTTATAAAGCTATAAAAAGCCCTTTTAAAGATGATATGAGATGACTAAATTTCAACCCAAATTTCACAATTAGTCACGCGGTGGACCTCTCTTCACACTTGCAGTATACATAATTATTATCGCGTCACTACTGTTAAATCGACAGCTTACTCCCCTCCTTTCCTCATCCCTCCATTCTAAAAAAAATTCTTTTACAAAATTTATAAATATTAAGTATATGAATATTATTTCAAAAAAAAAAGAAAAAAAAAAGTATATGAATATAAAATAAAAATAGTTGAACAATCTTTTTTTATGGAATAAATTGAGTGTTACGTTACGGTCCTAGCTGAGAAATTTCTTTCAAACTATCCAAAACTCAATTTTAATAAGAAAATTGATATTTTTACATGTTAAAATGATATTTTCACACAAATCTCATTAACATAGAAGTGAGACCCACTCACTATTTATACGATTAGAATCTTATGAAAATGTCAATTTTTTTACGTAAAAATATCAATTCTCTTTTATTACTTTTTCTCCATTCATTCTGTAGTGTACATGATTTGTAATCATGTATATGCACCATGCTCGTTTTGGATGGTTAATAGGTATAGATGCACCATGCACGCATAGTATTTTTTTTTTAATTAATAGAGTAATACTTGCTAAAAATAGTAAGCATACTTGTCAAAAGTCCTTTTTTTTAGAGAATTATTAAATCCACACTATTTTTTGTTATTTCTATAACAAAAGTGTCGCTATAGATCCTATAACAACGATTTTTACCGTCGCTATACATGTACGGCGACATTTTGTTGTAGAAATAACAAAAAATATTGTGAATTTAACAATTACCTTTATTTAACACAAGAGTTTATTGATATTAATATAAAATATTCCCTCCATTCTAAATTACGGGCCCAGCTTTGGCATTTTAAGTCAGATTGACTATTTTTAGAATTGATATTAAGCATATATAAATATATTTTTTTAATGTTTTATAAATTGGGGTTAGTAGTAAATTGTATAAAATTTTTGGTTATAATCTCGTCATCTATATTTTGGTTAAAATAGTTTAAAAATGGTCAATTTAACTTTAAAAAATCTAAATTGGATATTTAATTTAGGATGGAAGAAATAATACAATGTTTTTAAAATTTATCATCATAATTTCACAATTATATCACTCCCACTAAACTAATTAACACTTCATTATTTTTAGGAGTAAATATAAATTATGCACCCTCTTATTTTTGGCACATAAGACTTTTTGTAGAATGCATGGACCAAGATAGTGTCTGATTGCATCTTAAATTCTTAATGCATCTTAACAACTCACCTTTTAATACATATTAATAGTTCAAATCTTTGTATTAAAAGATTCTCTGAATAGTTTAGATTAATATTTATATTTTAACTATTTAGAGGATCTCTTAGTACTAAAATATGAGCGGTTAAAATGCATTAAGAAGTTGACTGTTGAGATGCATTAAAATATCAATCAAACAGCATCGCATCGGTATTTCACAACAATGTTATTATGACATAAAAAAGGGTCACATAATGCTCACATACACACGCATGCATATTGTGGCCCCCGCCTGACATGTGAGGCTCATAGTATACATGTGTGTATATGAACTTTATGTGACACTTTTTTATGTGATAGTAATATTATTTATTACTAGTAAAATACACGATAAAGCCACTTCGAATAAACGGTTCTAAATGAGTACACGTCCATCAAAAAGATTTCCAAAGATTTGTTTTCTTAGAGAAATTTCATAGAAAAGCGCACACATTAAATCGTTAAGAGAACTTGTATACGAATTAACTATACACTCATAAAGTAAAAAACATAAATATTAAAAAATACAATTAATTTTTTGTCTGATAGGTTAAAATGAGTATAAAATTTTAATATTATCTTTCAAAATTCATTATAAAAGATAAAAGATAAACAAATAAATATTTAATATATGGATAATATGATAAATTAAGTCATTAATTTTTTCTTGAAATTTGAAAACGACAAAAAAAAAAATTACTCTCTAAAAAGACATAAAAAATTACGGAAAGAGAACTATTTTCACTTTATTACTACACATAACTATTAGTGCACATAGAGTTATCTTATTTTTTTAAATTGAATCCATGTTATTTTTTTTTAAAATTGAATCCATGTAGTTTCTCGGGCTTGTTAGACGGAAGCAATGAGTCTTGAAGGGTTTGCCGTTAGCTTGATTTTATGAGAAAATTGGCACTTGGCATGTTGCAAATTAATTTACATTTTTTTATAATTATTATTGAAAAATTAATTTGATCTGCATGCTAGCTGAGTCCAGGCTGTATATAGAGTAAGCGCGGTGCATACACAGTGTATAATAGCTTAAATCATCAGAATACTACTAATAGTACTACTACACTACAACATAACCTTTGGCTTCTGCCAAAAACTGAGCCCTGCAAAACCACCACACATGCTATGTTGTTATTCTTTCTACATACAATGTTTCCAATTTAGAAAGAATGGTCACCCTGCAATATCTCACATGGTGTGTATATATAAATGTGTGCTACTTTCTTGCTGTTTTTAGCTAGGTTTCCATGACTTTTTTGGGTGCCAGTTGGAAAATGCTATACAAGCTTAATTGGCTAAAAATAGCTAACCACATAATATTTATGTCACATATAAACTATTATTAAAATTTCGCACATGATTTTTTCTCTTTCTTTTTTTTGTTTTTTTTGTAACTCAACAATAAACAATAAACTATTAAATTTGTAAATCAGTTACAAACGATGAGAAGAGTACAGGCTTTGATTTTTATATACTTATGTAGGTTACCAAATTTTATGCCATGCATTAAACTTATAATTTAAATTTTGTACACAGTTTATTATTTTATTTTTATTTGTTTAAAAAAAAATCAGAAGTAGATTGAATATCTTAAGCCTGTAATTTTGTTACAAACGATGAAAAAGGAGTACAGTGTTTAATTTTGTATATATGTTACCAATTATTATGCTACGCATAAACTTTATTATAGTAAATATCATACATGGTTTCTTCTTTTTTTCTTTTTTATTTTTGAACCAACTCAAAGCATATTGAATATCTGCAAAGGTTTTTTTTTTTAAACAATTCAATAGCATAATAAATATCGTAAGTGTAAATATGTTACAAAGGATGAAAATGGTACAGGGTCTATTCTTGTGCGTACGTTACCAAATTTTTCTGACACAAATTTTACTAGTAAAATTCAGGTGCATGAATTAGTCTTGTACGTAGGTCGTATTACTTGTCTCAGTTATGCTACTGAATGCAGACCGAACTTTTGGCGCTTCTCATATCAAACATACAATGGTTAATCTGAAATTTTAATTACTGTATTAGAGAATAGCTTTTGATTCTTTAGGTGCAATATAATATAGACATTTGTCCATTTAAAACCACAAAACATCTCTCTAAACATATTTACACTTACACAGTAAACATATTTCCAATCACGAAAGACGTCCTGATCCTGCACAGTAAACACAACACCACAAGCTTGACGGCCGGACCGCCGGGGGATAGCTCAGGCGTGAGAGTAAATATGTCTGTTCACAAGGTTAACTCAAGAGGATGATAGAATCTAGTGTAATGAGAATAATAATCTGTAGTTGTGTGTGTGTATATCCAAATACATACCTGCTTGTGAAGACTTAGTTGATAGATTATACTCTCTTTGCCCGGTTTTCCGTGCCACCCACTACCTCTGATACAACCCCCGTGATCTGATGGTTCCTGCCAGGTGTGTACAGTTCACCCACTACTTCTGACCTCTGTTTTCTACCGCCGGCCGTCATCTGATCACATCCACATTAATGCATGGCAGTAATAGCAGTCAACCATCATGCTTTTTCATCATCACAAGTCAAAGATGGAGATATTTAAACATCTGTTGAGTTAGCCCACTGATCCGACCCAACAAAGAGGACCCAACTGATCGAGCCCAACTGAAATGACCCGGTAGATTAACCAAGTAACTCGGCTCAAACCCTTTGGCCCAATATCTAAAATATCATGCCCCAACATTGCCCCCCAGTCTTTTATTAAACAAGATGTTTAATGAAAGAGTATAAATGGCATCGGTTCAGGACAAAATGAATTATAATAAGACCAATAAAGGCCCAAAATACGGCTTACCGAAGACCCTCTGGTGAACATCAAATAACAACGTAAAGGATTCATCTTCGCCGACCTCTACAGAAGTACCAACTGAATCGCCTCTAACTACCGAAGCTCAAGCCACAGAATAAAATATCGGTTCGGTAATAGCGTGTGTCCGTGGTACCGATGATCATCGTAAGGAGATAGTTCCATCATGGACATCGCTGTCCATTAATTCGAACTAATTGACCAATAATGGTCATTTGCAAACAAACACTATCTTCGGGTGCCTCCGTCCCAAATATAAAGAAACCGAAAAGGATACCGAAGAGGATGCCGAAGTGAATACCAAAGAGAAGTCCGAAAAGAAATCCGAAGAGAATGCCGAAGAGAATACCGACTGAAGGGATAACGCCATCCGGAAGTCTGTGTTGGTGAAAGAAAAAATCAATCTTGATATTACTCTCTTCAACAATGAATGCCTTCGGAAGGATATCAACAAGATCAAAGAAGAACTAAAATCGACCAAGGTCACTCATCGGGTCGTCACTGATATAAATGTCAATCTGTCAAGCTAAAGGATCAAAGCATCTGACACATCGTCAAAAGCTCGAAGAAGATCTCAAAAGAGCTTCGGGCCCTTAAGAATTTGAGTCCGCCACTGACCGAAGACCTTTATAAGAAATCCAAGTAGCATATAGAAAATCCGCCGATCTGGACGATAAGATCGACCAGATGCAACGCTGTAGTAGATGAAATCTGCTGAAGTAAAGGCAAGAAAAGGCTCGGGCCAAGGTAGATCCATATCTTTTAGACTCTTTAGATGGTGACGATGACAAGGAAGAAGCCTGAAGATGACCTCTCCTTATTCTTAGCTGTAGAACTTTCTGTAAAAATTCTAATTCTTATTTGAATAGTTAATATTTAATGAAATATCAACATCATGCCTTATTACTTCTGAGTGAAAATTTCTTGTCAGTAATTGATCATCAATCAACTTGAAAACTGTGCAAGTGCCTCTTATCTTAAACCGTTAGTCAATAATTAAGCAAATTATATAACAGTTAAGAACAATGATAATATAATCCGAACTCAACACTTGAACAAAATAAAGTAATGCATACTTATCGTTACCGAAGTGTGAGACAGGTCTGCTTCATTGGGAATTTGTTTACCCCAAAAGGCCTAACAAAATCAAAAGATGACATTCGCCTACCACGAAGGGCCTGACGAAGTCTGAAGGACAACGCTTGCCTACCCTGAAGGGCCTGACAAGGTTTAAGTGTCGACAATTGCCTACCACGCAGGGCCTGACAACGTCTTAAGGATGACACTTGCCTACCACGAAGGGCCTGAAAAGGTCTAAAGGATGACACTTGCCTACCACGAAGGGCCTGACAAGGTCTAAAGGACCACCTGCCGAAGAGGCTACCATCGAATGGTCAGCGAGTCCTCCCGAACCTCCTATCAAAACCAAAAGATGACATTCGCCTACCACGAAGGGCCTGACAAAGTCTAAGTGACGACAATTGCCTACCCCGAAGGGCCTGACAATGCCAAAGTGACGACAATTGCCTACCCCGAAGGGCCTGACAATGCCAAAGTGACGACAATTGCCTACCCCGAAGGACCTGACAATGCCAAAGGTGACCACCTGCCGAAGAGGCTACCATCGAATGGTCAGCGAGTCCTCCCGAACCTCCTATCAAAACCAAAAGATGACATTCGCCTACCACGAAGGGCCTGACGAAGTCTAACTGGCGACAATTGCCTACCCCGAAGGGTCTGACAATGCCAAAGTGACGACAATTGCCTACCCTGAAGGGCCTGACAATGCCAAAGTGACGACAATTGCCTACCCCGAAGGGCCTGACAATGCCAAAGGTGACCACCTGCCGAAGAGGCTACCATCGAATGGTCAGCGAGTCCTCCCGAACCTCCTATCAAAACCAAAAGATAACATTCGCCTACCACGAAGGGCCTGACGAAGTCTAAAGGACCACCTGCCGAAGAGGCTACCATAGAATGGTCAGCGAGTCCTCCCAAACCTCCAAACACCGAGGTGGCATTTGCTGTGTCTGTCAGACTATGGATGAGCTACCGAAGTCCCTCATGAATGTTTTAACCTTCGATCCCATGAGCTGGCGTCTCTTAACCTGATCCCTAGGCAATGGACCCAGTACGACTATCCCCCAGACAACAAGAGGTATAGGAGATAAAATCGAATATAGTTTTTTGGTGGCTGATGTGGGATCGAACCATTTAGCTGACAAATATCCACATGAACCCTCCGAACAAGAATTTGGTACTTCGGACGGCACCCGCATTCCTCAATAGCGGGAGAATGGGTCCAATTAAGAATACCCGAATCTTTCTGTGCTGATCCCCATTTCTTTCAAGATATCGCCGCCGGAAGGCTTTGTAGTCACCAACTTCGGGCCAAATAATTGCACAATAATCTCGTGAACTTTCCTGAAGAACACACTCTGCTTCGGATGGAACCAAATGAATTTAAGCATTGATACGAAAAAGGTCGCTTGATAAGATTCCTCAATCAATGAAGAACAAAATTTGACACTTTTTGTACTTGGTCTTCTTTGCCAATCTGATCTGAGAAATGACACCTTTGTCGTCAAGTTATAAAGTATCGGTAATGGCCTACTTTGATTAATGCATTCGGCAGTGTAATTTGTTATTGTGATCGACTCCTTAGTAGCCTGCTATACTGATGTCCGAAATAGAATATCCATCTGCATGCAATGTCCACGAGCTCTACTTCTGTTGAAGTACTGCAACGGCTCTGTCAGACTCCTTATCTGGAGCTGCAACTTTAGATGGATTTCCCCGAAGACAAGTGCCCACAGGACGGTGCGCCTTTAAGGGACTCTCGGGAGTGTGATTTCTGGATCTACTTCGGTGAAACTTTTTGTCACTGTGGTAAGGATACTCAAGGCAGAATGCCTTATTTGTATTCTGAGGTGCATGCTCCCTGGATCAATTTATTCGTCTGCTGCGACCATAATCCCAAAGACCAATAGGGCGAAGTACCCTCTTCGGTCAATCAAGAAAATGGCTGTTGGGTCTTCATCTACTCTGCTTCGACCATAATCCCGAAGACCAATAGGGCGGAATACCCTTCTCGGTCAATCAATCAGGAAAATGGCTGTTGGGTCTTCATCTACTCTGCTTCGACCATAATCCCGAAGATCAATAGGGCGGAATACCCTTCTCGGTCAATCAATCAGGAAAATGGCTGTTGGGTCTTCATCTACTCTGCTTCGACCATAATCCCAAAGACCAATAGGGCGGAATACCCTTCTCGGTCAATCAATCAGGAAAATAGCTGTTGGGTCTGCTTGGATCCCGAGGAGGGCCTCGAGACATGTCTTTAAAGTGTAGATTTCTTTCTAACTTGATCGGTCTGTCAGTCTGACCACTTCGGTATAGGATTCTAAGCAGTATGCCTTCTACCCTTTTCCGACCATGGTCAGGTCTTCTTCTCGGCAACAAAAATCAATCTTCTTCCAGCATCATCCTGGGCTCTTGAACGAGAACCCTCAGAAACCTTCTTGGAAACAGTACCAGTATGAGCATTCTTTGAAGGACCCAATCAATCCTTGACAGATACTCATTGTGTAGACGAAGTCATAGCCATCAGGTATCCTTTAGAGGTAACTGTTCTACTCTTCTTCACCATGGATTCCGACGTAGAGCAGCTACAATTTGTGATTGAAACACTTCAGAACACTAGAACACGCACCCTCCTTCTAGCGCCAACATTACGCCAGGATCTTTCTCCACGTCCCAATCCGAAAGACGTCCCTGATCCTGCAACAGTAAACACGACACACAAAAGCTTTACGCCGGGACCGCCGGGGATAGCTCAGGCGGGAGAAGTAAATATGTCTGTTCACAAGGTTACCTCAAGAGATGATAGAAATCTGTGTACTATGAAATAAAGTAATAATAATAAGATGTTATTTGGTGTGGTTTATATCCAAAATACATACCGTGCTTTGTGAAGACTTTAGTATGATAGATTATACTCTCTTTTGCCATTCTTTTCCGTGCCACCACTACCTCTGACACAGCCCCCGTGATCTTTGGTTCCTGCCAGGTGTTGTACCAGTTCACCCACTATTCTGACCCTGTTTTTTCTACCGCCGGCACGTCATCTGATCCCACCACATTATGCATGGAAGTAATAGCATCAAACCATCAGCTTTTTCAATCATCACATTCAAAGATGGATTATATTTAACATCTGTTAGTTTAGCCCCGATCCGACACCCAATAAGAGGGACCCAACTGATCGACCCACCTGAAATGACCCTGTTAGATTAACCAAGTAACCGGCTCAAATCCTTTGCCCCATATCGAAATATCATGCCCCAACAACATGTATTTTGTTCTTATGGGTAGTTTTAGCTTCTGGGAATGATGAGAGAAGTTGCAAGAATATGGAGGTGAATCCAATTGCAAGTTGGTGGAATATACAAGGAAATTTCCGCTTTATTTTAGCCCACAATGGATTTACAGAATTACAGTACTGCTTTCTGTATCTCAGAGTGGTTTGTAGTTAGGGCAAAATACACTTACACCAAGTTCCACCCTCCTAACGGTTCACTAATTGGGCTTACACATCCGTTATATACTTATATCAATTACCTAATTTCACACCGTCCCCCACGAATTCAATATCTTGTAAAAATTGGCCCGAATACACGCCAAGTAATTTTATATTGTTTAACCGTATTAGAATATAGTCGGACTTTATTAAAAAAATTAAAATACTTCTATATACAATAAAAAAAATCTCTCCACAACAAGAAAAAAGGCTAAGTTCAACAGAATAAAGTTTGATGGAATAATTTCCCTCGAAAATAGTATACTTCCGACTGAATTATCCCTCGAAGATAATTTTGCCGAACATAGAGTACTACCTCCGACCGAAATCAGTCGGAAGTATAAGGGTCACATTGGTGCCAAGTTTTCCGCCAGCGCGAAAGTTATCTTCGACGAAAATATAATTATATTCGAAGGAAAGTCCGTCGGAAGTATCTTATGTTCAAGGGAATTATATTCGACGGAATTTCCGTCGGAATTATCTAATAAAAACCTATTACACAAACGCCTTCTCATTTCAGTCTTTTCATTTTCATTTTCTCTCGCCTCTTTCTCTCTCTCTCTCTCTTTTTCTTCACCTCTCTCTGCACTCAGCCCCACTGCCGGCGACCCTAGCTTCCACACGCAGCCGACGTCGACGACCGCTTCTGGCCGGGTTACTCTTGCTTGTCTTTCTCCCTTCGCCTCCTTTAACCGTTTTCAACGAAGGCTATGGTTTAGTTGGTTTCAGTTTGTAGTTTAGGTATATTCTGCCCTTTTTGCATATTGCACATGACATTGGACTTATATATATCTATTGATGATAAGCTGCTACTATATATATTTCGGATGAATTTGACTGAAATTGGGACTTAAGGTTAATTGTCATATAAAGGGTGTATTATTTTTGTTTACAACCGAAATGGTTATTGCTTGGGCCGTACCTAAGACTAACTGTTTTGAATTGAGTTCGCCGAAAATTGTGTTCCTTCTGTCGAAAATTATTGTGTTTAATGCAAATTGGTTGTGCAAATTTGATTCATATTAGTGGTTTGAATGAATTCAGGCACTGTTTAGTTATAAGCACCTGGAAATGTTTCAATTTGGTTTTCTTTAGCAATTGCCTTTGACTAGTGTATCGATTCAGGCTTATACGTGTATGTTCATAATTTTGGTGAGTGTATTTGATATTTCCGATGAAATTTCTGACTGAATTTCTGTAAGAATTCTTTAATTGCAAATTTTGTGGACCCATGTAACTATTTAAATATGTTACTCAATTAATTTTTCAATACTAAAATAAACTAGTTTATAGTAATATTTACTTAGTTTTGTACTACTAAATAAAATAAAATAATATTATAAATAATATAAATTTAAATAACATAATATAAGATTGTAACGCCCCGAAATCTGGTCTATTTTCACACCCGAATTTCGTACGTCACGATCCCAACTTATTCCAAACATACATCATTATATAGCTAAATATAACAACATACATTCTCAAATCCAAGGTTCTAAAACCTTATAACCTCTTCCATTATGAATAATGATAATTACATTATTCTTTACATCTTGTACGAATGACTTTTATCCGCCACCAAGGATACATAATCGTTCATTAAACTATTCTATAGTTTAATTCTATCAGTCTATATTACAAGTCTTCGCTTGATCTTCACGTTTATTAATATAATGAATGACACTTCTTCTGGATACCGATCATCTTGATCTTTAAGGGAACCTTAAGTTCTTCTAACATCGTTTGCTAAAAATATTTTTATTTAAAGCAAGTGTGAGCATTCAATTGCCCAGCAAGTCATAACAGTTGAACAAACAACTTTAAGAATTCAAACATTCTTTTAAGACCTCCATAACCGAACAAAGGTTATGAAGCAGCTTGAATAATAGGAATAATCTCGATTCCTATCATTTTAAAACATTAGTCACATTCGCTTTGAAATACTTTCATTCTCTACCTTATCTCATACACATCCTGTCTGGATAGAATCATTAGCACAGACTTAACAATAACGGTTCATGTATAAACAGAACATTCTTATATTGAACAGTTCAATCATAGAACAGTTCATTTCACAAAAACACTGAAGTGTTCAAATTGTGGCACAAGGCCTCATACGTTCTACCACTTTGTACAAATATCACACATTCGCACATAGACAGAACTTCTCAAGTTCAACATCTGAGAAGTTTTAGAAACTAACATTCATTTAAAATATGAATGAAGTTAAGAAACTTGCCTTACGCACAACTACAACTTATAGTTACGCTGAACTGCTCATTCCAATTCCTATGTAGCACATAAGGAAATAACACATACACCAATTAGTCATATACTTGACTTTACGCATTGGTTTACTTAACTTCACATCTTAGGGTTCGCGTTCCTATAAACTAAGTTACGCGACCAACTTCCTTTACCGGTTAACGGCTAAATGACATACGGAGATGTCTCACACATTACGTTCATCATCTTTGATGATTTGCATTTTTATCTTCTTCTTATAACTTCTTTAGGACTCAACACACAGTGCACTCTGCTAGTAGTTCATATGGTACTCTGGGTGGTTTCCCACAAACAACCAACAAACAAGTTCCCGTCTCGTCTACACTGCCATCATAGTGAGTTAGATCGGTTGCTAATTTTGTATATACCTTCTCTCTCTGAAGGAATTATTTAGCCCAGCTCCCATATGTCAACCATCAAAGGTTATAATTGTACTACAACCTAAATTCATCTGAACTAATCCAAACCATTAAACTATAACGTTCGTTAAGTTAATTTTTTTATTCCTTATGACTTTCTGGCAACTAAATGCCATACCTTAGGGTTCATTCTTTATCGTCTAAGTCATACAGTCCTTTGTATACTCAGAACGATCATTTAATATTCATTCTACGCATTTATAGCGTTAACCATTTTACATTGCCTTATTCTTATCTTACAACGTCCTGTTCATTCGACTCGGAACGCCATCCAAGTTATAAACATTAACTTGGCTTCTTTTACGTTATACGTACTTGTGTTTATTTCAACTTCTTCACCGTTCACAGGTTTAATCATTGATCTTCATTACCTTACGGTTAAACCATACACAGGGTATAGGTTCTACCCGTTTAATATTCGCGTACACTTAACCTTCACGTCGGTTCAAGTGTTCAACACTTACATTCCATTCTAACATTCTCATTCGACTCACATACGGCTTTCATTAATCTTATTACCATTCGCTACGGCTGTCTTGTCTTGATATTTATATCTATGTACTACCTTCGTCAACATCTAAGTCCAACAACCAATGTATTACTTAGAACGTTTGCATCGCGCGTGAAATACATTTATGAGAATCGTTTACGTATTTCAACTTGACTTTGTTCATTCCTTGAATCCTCATTCAACCATCTCTAAGGTTTTATTCGCTTTCATAATACATTACTATCATCTGAACCCCATGTTCAATATTTTTCTTAATGGCAAAGCAATACGTTTCCGTTGTTGCTATGTCAACAACCCCAAAATTCATCACTATAATCTCAACTTCGGTCGTTAAGAACACTTTACCTTTTGATTTTTCCAATCATTATTCGATGTTTAAAAACTTTATATAATGTTTTAATAATTAAACTTTTTATTGTCTTCTTACTTTAATTCCCTAAATCAAACCCTTTATCATCTATATGTCTTTGAAGCAATATAATCATGTTCCTTCATCCAAGTATTTATATCAAATTTATATTTTAAACTCGTAACCTTTGCCTATCAATAACTCAAACTTTAACCTTTTTACACTCAACATAAAACTATACATCATAAAACATTTAGTACTCTCATGAATCTTATCATGGTTTAAAGAAATAACAACTTTAGCTAAAAATATTATCTTCATGTATTATTTCCTGATCCACGTCATCAAGTGTAGCACATATGTTACCTTCAATCCTTACCTGCAAAAATGGTTATTTTTGTGCAAGATTGACCTCGACAATCCCATTAAAATCTACAGGTTTCATGTACACATCACAGAATAGCATGCTCAACTATATCTCATAACGTGGACCTAACATAACATACATGTTACAGTTTCATATAAACAGTATAAAAGATTTGAGTTTTCCGTACTCAATCACATGCTTTACTAAATCCCCTATCATAAGCTGACTTTAACATTTCATACATTCAACATATATATAAGACATCATGTTTTTTCAATAAAGATTTAAAACAGTTAAATTCACATAGCAAATAGGAACTGAAAGACTTGCCTTGATCGTTGTTTACCAATAATAGTTTAACAGCTTACAGTTATCTACACTTCATGTGCCCTACACAATTATATAATCATGCACATCAACTATTAGTCACATAGCAACGCATAGTAGTTGTAATGTAAACTTTACTCTACATCTCATAACCCTTCCTATTATATATACACAATGTTCAATTTTATTGTGTTAACTTTCAACTTATGTAATATTCGAAATTCATTCAAGTGTTTAAATCTTGCTAGGAATCATTATTGGTTTTATATTAAATCCATTTCAGATTTTATAATATCTATTTCATTTGACTTAAAACACTTTTTACGTTCATTAACACGTATCACGGCGTTTTGACGTTTATTCATCACACGCCCGATTTGTCTCTCTTGTGTGTGCTTAGTATGCGTATACAACTTATCTAATACATCATTTATTAATGTTAAGCATCATTATACTTCATAATATTCATTTTCTATAACTTAGAACAATATCTTTTATCGTCAAGAACACTACACTAGCATACATGCATTCCCGACGCCCTCCAATTGCCTTCGATTACGTAATAGTCACACAGATGACTATTTTAACCCTTCCTAACGACCATAAATTGAAAAATGTAAATAACAAAAGTTGTAGGTCTATTCGTCCTCGTTCCGGTTCATCTTGAACCACCTCAATCCGAGCTCGTATGAAAACGTTATGACCGTTTTACCAAAGCAGGTCAAAACAGTCACACCTTGCACACTAGGCGTGCGGCCACACCCAATTCCTTCACAAATACTGCACGCCCGCATGACTTGGCAGTGCCCAACTGCGTACCCGCGCTCTTGGCCGCGCGGTCGCGCATGGCTACGTCCAGATTACAGTGTTCTCAATGTACAAACTTCAAATTAATCTTCATAACTTCTTCATTGTAAGTCGGAATTAGTTGGTTTTCGTTCTGATAAACTCGTTGAAACCGTAACTACTCATTACAAATAATTTTAACTTTAAAAAACTTTAATAACAAATCACTTTAAGGGGTCCAATTCATGTTCATGCTATATTTTAATATTTTAAACACATTTAGTGAATTTTGAAGTCGCCACGACTTCATTTCTTAACCATTAACCCGATTTTACAATACTCCGCTTCTTTCTTACTACTCACCACAATCCAACACCATTGCAGATTAAAGCACATTATAGACAATGAAATTTTTTTGTCCTTTCTAAAGCCTTTCAAACATACACGGTTATTTATTTTATTTCTTCATACACCCAATTTTATGTGTTTAATACTCAAACATGAACCCTAATATAAGGATTGATAGATTATAAACCCTACCAATATTTCTAGGTATCAACCCAACATAATTATAATACTGAATTTTCAAAAAACAGAGTTAACATAGAGTAGGTTATACCTTCAAACCCTAGTTGTATGCTAGCAAGAGATGGTCACCACAATGTCTCCTTCCTCACCACTCTCCCTAAATTCTCTGTGTTTTCTTCTTCCCCACACTCTGTTTTTCTCTCTGGCTTTAGGTTTATACACATAAAACAAATGATATGGCTTGTTCATTTTCTCCCACGTTCATAGTTAAAGCAATACATCTGCGTTCAGTTAGAATAAACAAGGCCACAAGGCCTTGTTTGGCTAACACACACAATTTCCCCCACTAATTGTATTTTAATATATTATGAGTTCACTTGTCCATTTTTAATTTATTTAATTGAAATAGCTTTTAGTTTAGTTATTTTTAATACTTACACTAGTATTCATAATAATTTTTATTCTTATATTATAAAATTTAACTACTAATTAATTATTAAATTAGATTAGAAATCACTTAATTTAATTTATGTTATTTCCAAATTAAATTAAATAATTCATTTAATTTTAATTATTTTCTTAAATATTAAGCATTGATTTGAATTTATTATTTCCTTAATTAATCCTTCAGATAAAATTTCATTACTCAATTTAATTTACATTAATCAATTAGTTTACTAATTAAGTCACCCCACCATTTTATCAACTTTTCTTTATCTCAATAAATAAATAAATTTTAAAATTGTATTTAATTTAATAAATATTTAAAATTAATTACTAATTCATTTCATTCCTTCAAATATTTTAACCTTAACTTTAAACTCACTGTCCCATATATGATATATATATTTCTCTTCAATCCAATCAATATATTTTTTAACATATATAGCACATTATTATAATACTCAACTCAAACATCATCTAATAGAATTGTAATTATTAAATTAAATTAGTATAAAGGTAGAAAAAAAAAAATTTGGGGTGTCACATCTAAGACCGATCGTTCATCGGAAACAAACATCTGGCGGTCGCCAGCTCATAAAACACTTTACATTCATCTCTCATTACACGTCATAAAACTTGAATGTGTATACATTACCCTCGTCAACCAACGTCTAAGGAATAACCATCATAGCAATCCCTCACGTTCGTTTATCGCGACTATGGTCCCCGGATATTGGTTCCATAACCCGCGTCTACATTCTTTATCTTTTAATCTCATTTAATCTTTTCGTCCAACCTTCATCAAAGGTTTAATACACTTAATTAAGTGTTGCATTAGGTGAACTACATGTTCACTTTTCTTTCTTGCACACCCCCCCAGTAATTGAGCAGTTAAAAGCTCATCACTGGGCACTGACTTGCACCGGCGCTACGATGCCGTGCCCCTTTCTTTACCTCGCGCTGCAGCGCCACTCTGCAGTGTCAAACTGTCGAGGCTGGCGCCGCGGCTCCACTCTCTTCTCTATTTCTCGCGTCGCGACGCCACTCAGCAGTAGCTAATGGCCCGGGCCTCGCGCTGCAGCGCCGCCTCCCAAGGCTCAGTTAGCGCTGCGGCGCCGAGCACAAAACCTAGAAAATTATCTAAATCTTAGAAATTGCTTAAGACGCTCACTTCTCGATTCCATAACTTATTCGTTATAACTCGGAACGAGATCGTTCCAAAGCCATTTTCTTCCTTATCTTACTTACTTCGATTACCCAAGGATAGAACTTCGTTCTGAATCCGTTAACATGCCATTCAATTGGATTAATCTTTTCCCTTCATTCATTTTACATTTTTAACGTTCTTCATTCGTCTCCGTATTTCGGTTATTCGCACACGGAACTCGTTCGTATCTGAGTCACGCGTCAAATTGTATAATACATTCTCTTACATTTCTGTGAACACCCTACACGTTCGTGTTTGTATTTACTCAACTTTCTAATTCTCGTTCTTCTTTAATGAATTTTCGCCATAAACTTCGTTATAACCACATTTTAATCCCGTTTTCAGGAAAGTGGCTACATTCAACCAGAAATAATAACTAACTTGACGCATGGTTTTAAACTGTCCATCACCAAAAATTAGCCTACGCTGGTTTTTAAATTTGTCCATCACAGCAGTTCTTTTGCGTGTTCTTAACTGCGCGTTCTTTTCATGTTTAAGCGATATTTTTTGAGTTACGGATTTTACTTTTTCTTGGAATTTGATGTTATAGAACACCATTCCTTACTTAATTCACCTACTCATTCTTAAAATCCACTCGGACCGTTCTAATTCATTACGAATCTTACACTTTCTTAAGAAATTTATAAACTAAACTTCTAATTTCTTATTTCTTCTTTTCTTATGATTTCAACCATATGAAATCATTTATAACTTCTTTTACTTCTTATTCTCATTAAGCTATGTTTTTAACATATAAACTTAAAGGAAATTATCTAGAAGTTAGGTTTTCGGATTACCTTTCTTCTTTAATCTCCTTCCGTCGGACAAAGTTTGCTCACGAACAAGCTTTTCCTCTTCTTTCCCATCCGAAATCTCTCTCTCTCTCTCAAAAGTTGTAGGATTTTTAAAATCCTAAACAAATGATTTACGATTCCTATTTATAGAAAATCAAGGCTAGGAAAAAAATAGTCATTTCGCCCTCAAACCTCCTTATTATTCATAACTTAATCACTAAGTTAACTTAGCTCTTATGTGACGCCCCCAAAACAGGTATACATCACCTATCTTGAGTCGTCAATACATGGTACAAAAATCAAATACAAACTTCTTTAATACTACTGTCGTGTAAAAAATACGACAAAACATAGTTGAGTTTTTAAACGAATATTATCTTCTAGAAAATATCCACACTCAATGAAGTCCTCATTACAATTATTATCAAACTATTTTACAGAATAGTGAGGACTACTAAAGCCACTTATCCTGGACCATCACTCCATTCCTCGACTCATCCCAGCTATATTCTCATTTTATGAAGAGAACAATGAAAGAAAAGGGTGAGCTCAACTAGCTCAGTAAGAAATATTATAACTAAGATAATGCAGAATAAATTATCCTTAGCCTTCAACGGTATAACAACTGATAGAATATAATAGACAATAAGTTTTAGATCAACAACTGCAGCGAAATAAGCAATCCATTAGAAGAGTCAAATAGAGCATAAAATCTACTATCTTCTATGATTTAAAAAGGTTTTTCATCAACTTTATCGCTGAGACTCGGCTTAATAAAAAAAATTCACATCATCGAATCATCCCTGCACTACGGGCCAAGGATATTCTTTAGTATCATGACCACAAATTATCCATGTACCATGGGCCAAAGATAATCGTGTTTTCATCAACAGTCATGATCATGCCATAAAATAATTCATCTTTGCACCCTTGGCTGAAGAGAATCCATGGCCATAATCATACCAAAAACTATCCATCAATGCACTACGGGCCAATGAGGACTTTTACCACATCATTTGTAACATTACAGTCATGATTATACCGAATAATCTCTGATCATAATCATACCAAGTCCATCTATGCACTACAGGCCACATATGAGTTTCAACATAATATAAACATGAGGATGATGACAATGATATAAGAATTCAATAAAACAAGTTCAAGGATAATTTTTTAAAGATTTATAATTTAAGTTATCCAGAAATCAATAACGTCCAAATTGTCAACATGATACTTCTTTGTGGAGTAAAATTCAAGAATAATATTGTACCAAAAATAATTTGGACCGAAAACGAATCAATTTTTATCATGAATAGTACCCCAGGTGAATTGTTCTCAGGTGAATAGTACCCCGTGAATAGTACTTCATGAATAGTAACCCGTGAATAGTACACCGGCATGAAAAAGTTAAAACTTATCAAGAATGCTCAGAATAATATTTCCATAAAAAGATACTGGATGAAGAGCAAATATCAAGGATATTCTACTAATTTCATGGAGTTTAGAAGCCAAAACTTTAACAAAACGAGTATAAAATTTGAAATCTAAAACAAAATAATATTACTTACGAATATTGAACGGATATAACATCCCTTACGAATATTGAACGAATATAATATTCCTTACGAATATTAAATGAATATAATATGAATATTAAACGAAGACAATATCCCTATGAATATTGAATGAAAATAATATTCATTACGAATATTGAATGAAAATAATATTCATTACGAATATTGAACGAAAATAATATTCATACGAATACGAAAAATAATGTCCCTTCTGAATATGAAATAAATAATACCCCTTACCTTAAAAAGAAGAGTATTCCGACTGGTAGGGCGGATATATTCTTGAAGAAAACTTTCACTATTTTCTACACTCAAAACTTTCTAAAACTCGAAAGAAATATACTCAATATTATAAAAGAAGAATTCTCTGATTCTAGAGTGATTTTTAATTCTAAATAATCATCCTATTTATAGGAGAATGGAAAGGATACTATTTGAGCGCACAGTGAAGGGAAAGTCACGGGCGAATTCTTCGACTGATTTCGTTGAAAAATTTTATTTTACTGTGTAGCACTAAGCAATAAAATATTCTAATAAAATAAAAACTTTTAAATAAAATATATTATATATATATTATATATATTAAATATCTATATAGCATATGTCAAAAAACTCACGGGATACACTCCCGTGATCAATTTTTTTTCTTCCCTCCCATTTTGTCAAAAGTTATATATATATATATAATATTACATCCCTCCCGTGACTAAAATCTCCCCTCCCACATTTCATTTTCCTTCCACGTGGGCCCCACGTGTTCCCCTCCCACCAACATCTCGTAATCATAGGTGGGTCCCATAATATTTATACTAAACAACTTTCTACCGATTATTTTAAAAAAAATGAGTAGATGAAGTTCCAAATAATAAGCAAAATTTTCGACAACTACTTCATAAAAATCATCTCAATATTTTTAACAACATTTATCATAATTATTATAATTCGCAATATTTAACAAGCGGGTCGTTCCCAGGAAAGATGGGGCTTTCCAATAAGGATTTCTTTTTATTGGCGCACAATTAGGTGACCAAACCTCTCATTGATAGAATTTCTAGACATCGTCAATATTGCAAATAATAATATGAATAACTTGTCATCTCAATTATTGATTTAATAATATATAAAATATTGACAATAATTGAATCAAATAACGTGAGATACTATGCAGCAATTACTGTAGCAATAATTGAACAAAACTGAGTGACTTCTCACGTAAGTATCAATAATTAATACTGTGTACTACTATGTAACCACGCGTATTACTGTACTTTTACTACTGGGTAGTTCAACAGTTTTAATGGTAAAACTTCTGCCGTTTATTTAACAGATATTTCGGTCATTTTCTCATTCCCACAATAATTTCGTTGTAGGGTCCACCAATGATTGTGCCGTCGTACGAATATTCCCTGTTAAAACGAATATTCTCCGACCAATCGAATATTATATAACAACTTGCTTACTTTGCAAAATTTATAAATATTACCCACAACTATAACATTATCTTAAATCCACACCATAATATTAAAAAAATATTTCGAGAAAATTAAATCTTTATTCGTAAAATTTGGGGTCTTACATCTTAAATTTACTTAGCCTTTAAGTTTACTTACTCCTTACTCCACCTCCTTACTATTCACGAAGCTTCCTTGGAAGCTTCATGCTTCCGTCTTGCGAAATTCGTCCGACAGTTCTAAACTGTGATTTTCAGAATCCAAATATTTTTGGATATTTCATTTTTTCTTTACCGATTAACTTTTACGTATTCTCCGGATTTCTGAAAAACTGAAAAACTGAAAAACTGAAAAACACTTTTCCACATTAAGCGTTGTCCTTCACGTTTTCCCCTAACGTAGTTAAACGAGTGAAAAGTCCATAACTGTACTTTTTGTCATTTTTATTTCGTCTGATTTTTGCACGTTTTTAAAAAAAAACTTTTATCAGTTTACTTAACTTTTCACGATATATTATCGTCAAATCTTTGAACGGAATGTCATTTCGACATATCGAACTCTCGAAACGGCTTAGGTTATTCAAACCCTAACCCTTAGGTTTCGTTAGGTGAATTGTTCCTATTTCGTCTTTTTCCCCAGAAATATTTTTTCCCTGAAACTTTTTATTTTCGTCTTAAAATTCTTACTCGTTCAGTCTAGCTCATAGCCAGAATCCTCCCGATTTATAATAATTCTAGGTTCTAGAACGATTAATAAACACATAGCACAGAATAATATTAATAAACATTCTTTTTATTAATAAATAATTCTTTAAATCTTAAATTCTGGACAATCCGATTTTCTGGGTTGTCACATTCTTCCCTCCTTATAAAAATTCCATCCTCAGAATTTCTAAAACCACAACCGTTCCTGGGTCATCACATTCACCCCTTCTTCACAGAATTTCATCCTCAAAATTTTAGCTTACCATTCTTCTCAACTTCTCTTCAAAGAAGTTCTTATCTTTCAAACATTCTTTACCCTTCATAACTTACCAAGAATCATGAACTAGAAGGAATAAATAGGAATATAAAGATTCCTTTAAAACATTTCATACTTTTGCTGAGGGGTCAAATCGACCATGAACTCTTACTAGGTTTAACATCATTTCACCGTAAACCCTTCTTACACGGTCAGTTTACAATCACAAAGAAGGTAAAATACCTCTTCCATACGTAGGCGATCAACCCATCGTATAACCCCATTTCAGGGTATGTTCACCTCAGACTTAATCATTCGATTCCGCACCGAAAATAATTTGGTTCGACATAACTCTTCAAAGAAAGCTCGATTTTCTTGTAATCATGACATACTATTCGTCTTAGCCAAATCAAGTAGCTTAGACCATACCAATAAATTAGACATTAACTTGAAACATTCGTCTAGTCAAATCAATTGACATCTTCTACTTCTTTAAATTCTTTTACAATACATCAAAATGTTTTATGACGTCATGATACCGCACTTTTCACAGTACGTTAAGGACTTCGTCAATTTATGACTTCATCATTATACATCATACCATAGCTGGTTGTTGATCCTAAGATCACATCCAACACCAGGTTCAATTGCATTAATAACTCCATCCTTTTACCATCCTTGTATCAAACGCCTTGATGATATAAAATTTATTTTGATATTTCAAATTAATTTCTGTCTTGCCGAATCAATTAGCATAAACATACCAAGAATAGTTCTTTTAAAATCCATTGGTTGCAAAAGTTTAACCAATTCTTTCCTTTTCAAAATGCGCACATCAGCACGATCTCAAGAAACTTAAAAATCTAACATAACTAGATGACTTGGAATATCCTATTCTCCATCTTCCTTCATTGTCTTACTTGCGACAATACTTAATCTTCTCTAGCACTTTCAATGCTAAGTCTACTGAAAATACTTACTTTCAGTCTAAACACTCCTATACCTTAGTACAGTCCATTAACTCACCACACATTATAAGGTAAGAAACTTTTCACAATAATATGAGTTTAAGAACTATCCCAGTCAGACCATAGGCATCCATTCGCTGAGAAGTTCAAAAACATACCATATAATTATGAGTCATGAACTTACCATAAGTATGAGTTTCAAGAACTCGCACCTACTTTATTGTTCTCTACCTATCAAGTATATACATGAGAAAAGATTCACCTTCTCGTCATATACATCTTAACAGCGCGAACAATTCCAATAATTATCACTGTAATAAGCTAAGTTGTTGTTACACTAAGCACAAATCTCTGCCCATACAATAAAATAAAACAAATAAAATAAAAATAATACAATAAAATAGAATAAATTAAATTAAATATAATTAAAATAATTTAAATTAAATTTAATAACAAATTTAGTAAAAAATTTTAAAAATTATATAATATAATACAAGATAAATTAAATTTAATAAATATATAAACCAATTATATACTATAATATAATATACTACAAAATAAAATAAGATAAAATAAAATAATAAACTAAGTAGCATTTGCTTAGTTGGGATGCAATTAAAAGAAACTGAATAAGAATGTTTTCGATTAGGTAAAATAATATACTTTGGAACTTAATTAGAAACCCGTTTGGCAAGTAGGAGTGAATGTCGAACAGTACATAGTCTTTATAGATTCCAAATAACAATTCTCATAAACTAAGTACCACTTACTTAGTTTATCATTGGCATAATAAACTAAGTAGCTTGGAGTGAATGTTGAACAATAGTCTCTATAGATTCCAAATAATAATTCTCATAAACTAAGTAACACTTACTTAGTTTATCATTGGCAAAATAAACTAAGTAGCTAGGAGTGAATGTCGAACAGTAGTTTCTATAGATTCCAAATAACAATTCTCATAAACTAAGTACCACATACTTAGTTTATCATTGGCAAAATAAACTAAGTAGCATTTGCTTAGTTTGTCACAATTTTCAATAAATGCAATAATACTTTCCCTACATATATGTACTCTTTCTTGTATTTAGGTTTCAACATAGCAGTTGCAGCTAATAGTACTCCAACCGGTTCATCGGCAGTAATTAAAAAAAAAGGGGTCGTAGTTCCTGTTTGTGTCCTATAATACTCGAATAATAAAGTTAATTGAATTATTGCAGACATTTCTCACTGTTTCATCATAACAAATGGCAACACCCAGAAGGAGTTCCATTAAGTTGTTGAACAAAGTTCTAGATTACACAACCCTCTAGATGAGCGAACAATCACTTCTTTTCTAGGAATGAATCATCTCCCCATATGGGTCCAATCCATAGATAAGATGATTCATTCCTAGCAGAGAAGTGATCGTTCATTCATCTAGAGGGTTGCTTAACCTGAATCTTTGTTTAATAGCTTATTGGAACTTCTTCGAGATGTTTTCATCTGTAAGACCCCAACTTTTATGAATAAAGATTAATTTCTCTCAAAATATATTTTTGTAAATTATGGTGTGGATATAATATAATGTTATAGTTGTGGGTAATATTTATAAATTTTGCAAAGTAAGGAAACTGTTATATAATATTCGATTGGTCGGGGAATATTCGTTTTAACAACGAATATTCGTACAATGGCACAATCATTGGTGGACCCCACAACGAAAGTATTATCGTAATAAGAAAACGACAGAATTATCTTTTTATAAAAATAACGGCGGAAGTGTTACCGTTAAAACTGTTGAACTACCCGGTAGTAAAAGTACAGTAATACGCGTGGTTGCATAGTAGCACACACTATTGGTAATTGATGCTTATGTGAGAAGTCACTAAGTTATACTCAATTATTGCTACAGTAATTGCTGCACCATATCTCTCATATTATTGATTCAATTATTGTCACAATATCATCTGCATAATATGTTATATTATTAAATCAATAATTAAGACAACAAAGTTATTTATATTATTAAATTACAATATTTACAATATCTATAAATTCTGTCAAGGAGAGGTTTGGTCATCTAATTGCGCGCCAATAAGGAGAAATCCTTATTGGAAAGCCCCCTCTTTCCTGGGAATGACCTGGTTGTTAAATATTATGAGTTATATTATTAATGATGAATAAATTTGTGTTGATTAAAGATGAATTTGATAGTTCTATTGTGTTGGGATTATTAGTGTTAGTGGAAATCGACATCTATTCTGATGATAATTGATGCCTGGGGGTTATATTGATAAATCAGGTAATTAATCGGATAAATGAGCAATTAATTGCTACTAATTCACATGTTTATATAACTATTTGTTCACATGTGTGTACTATTGAATCACATTCATGTACTATTAGGGGAGTTGGTGCAAGATTGATTATACTTGCATGATTAAGTTAAAAATGGAGGTATAGATGGAGGTACTATACTGTCATTCGTATTTTCACACGATTATAACTATTGATTCACATGATTGAACTATAGATTAACATTATTTACTATTAGGGGAGGTGGTGCAAGTTTGATAATACTTCCAGGACTAAATTAAAATTAAAAGAAAAGTTGGAGGTATTGTACTGTAATATTTTGAGCCCCAAAATGTGCAATTATCGAAACTATATTTTCCTATAAATAGAAGCTCATTCTTCCTTCATTTCTCACCAATTGACTAAAGCTTTAGAGCAATTATTATAGAGAGAAATTATAGAGAGAAAGAAGAAGAGAAGTCTGCTACCTCTCTACTCCAGTATCCAGTTTCTTTCTAAGATAAGGGGTATTATTTCGTTCGTATTCATGAAGAGAGCTTATGTTATTCCATTCTTTATTATTATGTTGGAATAACCTGTCTATACGAAGTACCGCATACATGGTGAAATTCTTCTGTTATTTCATTCTTTATTATTGTGTTGGAATAACCTGTCTATGCGAAGTACCGCATACATGGTGAAATTCTTCTGTTATTCCATTTTTTATTATTCTGTTGAAATATCCTGTCTGTGCGGATTACGCTAGACCTGGTTCCATTCTTTATTATTTAGTTGAAATAACTTGTCTGTGCAGTCTATCGCATGCATGGTTAATTCTTTGTTATTCCATTCTTTATTATTTTGTTGGAATATCCTATCTGTGCGCATTAAGCTAGACCTGGTTCCATTCTTTATTATTTTGTTGGAATAACTTGTCTGTGCGGTCTATTGCATGTATGGTGAATTCTTCTGTTATTCCATTCTTTATTATTCTGTTGGAATATCTTGTCTATGCGGATTACGCATGACATGGTTTCATTCTTTATTATTCTGTTAGAATAACCTGTCTATGTGGATTATCTCATGCATGGTGAATGATCCTTCGTATTCATTCCTTATTAAATTGTGGAAATGATCTGTCTACGTGGATTACCGCATGGCGGGTGAAAATCCATTTGTAGTTTCATATATTCTATGATACTCATTTGGTTAAAGTTTTGGCTTCTATACTCAATGAAATTAATAGAATATCCTGGATATTTGCGCTTCATCCGGTATCTTTTCATGGAAATATTCTTCTGAGCATTCTTGAATTTTACTCCACAAAGTAGTATCATGTTTGCAATTTGGACGTAATTGATTTCAAGATAAATTAACTTATAAATCTTTAAAATTTATTCTTGAACTTATTTTATTGAATTATTATGTCATTGTCATCATCCTCATGCTTATATTGTGATGAAAGTCATTTTTGGCTTGCGTGCATAGATGGACTTGGTATGATTATGACCAGGGATTATTCGGTATAATCATGACCTGTAATGTTATAAATGATGTGGTAAAAGTCCTAAGTAGCCTGTAGTGCATTGATGAACAATTTTTGGTATGATTATGACCAGGGATTATTCGGTATAATCATGACCATTAATGATATAATGATTATCCTTAGCCCGTAGTGCAAGGATGACTCGATGATGTGGTTTATTTATTAAGCCGAGTCTCAGCGATAAAAATTGATGAAAACATTTTAAATCATAGAAGATAGTAGATATCATGCTCTACTTGACTCTTCTAATGGATTGCTTATTCCGCTGCAGTTAAACTTGATGTTTATTGTATTTTATCAGTTTAACATTGTTGAAGACTAATGATAATTTATTCTGCATTATCTTAGTCATAATATTTCTTACTGGGCTAGTTAAGCTCACCCTTTCTTTCACTATTCTTTTCAAGAAATGAGAACATAGCCGGAACTAGTCGGGAAACGGAGTGATGGTCCAGATGATAGCATTAGTAGTCCTCACTATTCTGTTAAATAGTGTGACAATAAATGTAATGAGGACTCCATTGAGTGTGAATATTGTCTAGATGACAATATTCTTATTAAAACTCTTAGATTATGTTTTGTCATATTTCACACGTCTGTTGTATAATTAAGTTGTATTTGAATTTTGTACAATGTATTTGGCGACTGAAGATGGGTGATGTATACCTATTTTGGGGGCATCACAGTTGGTATCAAAGCTTAGGGATATGATCCCTAGCTGAGATATGTGACAAGAACTAGGAGGGGAGAGACAGAGAATTCCTTCGCTAGTATGACATACCTATGTTTATTTGGTATTTAATTGGTCGGTCAGAGTATAGGGATAATATGTGATATGTTAATTAACCCTCGTTTTGTGGCAGTATTTGAAAATGACATCCGAAAATGTTGAGATAAACAATGAAGCACATGAGATCGTTGAGTCACCACGGATTAATGCCCAGGATAATATGCAACAGGAAGATAATAATCCTCATGTAAACAATAACACCGATGAAATGGTGATCGATGGGATGTTCAGAGGCTTTATGCAATTCTTGCAACATCTGGCGAAAGCGGCTCCTGTCCAAAATGTAGGTGGAAACACTGACAACTCTCGGACGGTCACCGCTAAGCAGTTCAAGGAGCTGGGACCACCGGAGTTTTTTGTAGAGCCAAAACCACTTAAGGCGGAGACGTGGATAAAGCAGATCAACAAGATATTTGATGTCTTGGGATGCTCTGAGGAGCAAAAGGTTCCCTTTGTAACCTTCATGTTGCGAGAAGAGGTAGATTACTGGTGGGAATCTGTAAAACGTACTCAACTTGCCGCACTCAAAATGTCTTGGGAGACTTTCCAAGAGCTGTTCAATGACAAGTACTTTCCTGAAATTATTTGTCACATGAAGGAGGTAGAGTTCATCAAGCTTAAGCAAAACAATACGACCGTGGCGCAGTACAAAGCTAAGTTTGTCGAGTTATCTCGGTTTACGTCCTAATTGGTTGATAATGAGGAAGGAATGACGCGGATGTTTCTAAGAGGTTTGAAACCCGAGATACGTCAATACCAAATTTCTCACAAACTGTGTTTGTATTCAGATGTTGTGAATATGGCTCAGTTATTGGAGCGCGATAATGAGTCAACCCAACCAAGAGAGAGCAACCGACAAGTCGATAATACTAGTGGTAGCAGTCATCGAAGCGGTGACAACAAACGTGGAGGGAATCAACATGCCATAAATGATAATCACTTCGGTGGTAATCATGGCCATGTTAATAAGAGTGGACATTTTAAGAAGAGGAGATTCAACAAGGATGGAAAGATGTTAGCACCAGCACCTGTTGTTAAGGAAAGAGAACGACCACCGGTCGTATGTTACAAATGTGGAGGGGAAGGACACATAAGTCCAAACTGCACGATGTAGTCCAAAGCGTGTTATAATTGTGGAAAAGAAGGTCACCTAGCCCAATTTTGTCGTGCACCAAAGTCAAGTCCAGCTGAGATGGAGGCATTAAAGGGTGTCCCAGACAAGACATAGCCGGCAGTTTAAGGGAGAGCGTTTGTCGTAACCTCCGAAAAAGTGAGGAACCGAATGAGGTGATCACGGGTAAGCTAATCATAAACTCTAGCGAAGTTTATACTTTATTTGATATCGGTTCTACCCATTCCTTTATTTCTCCTACTTGCGCTCAACGTTTAAATTTGACTCTAGAGAAATTAGACTTTGACTTATCTATTGAAACTCTGTTGAGAGAAACCTTTATTATATCCATGGTTTATAAGTCTTGTTTGATTCAAATCGATAACCGCACGTTACCTGTCAATCTTATTTCTTTGAAAATACTTGCATTTGATGTGATTTTAGGGGTTGATTGGTTAACTACTCATCATGCTAAAATTGATTATTTTTGTAAGGTTGTTAGCTTTCATATTCCTAACCAACCTATTATGTAAATTCAAGCAACCAAACCACTAAAATCAATCACTGTCATATCAAGTCATAAAGCTATTCGTTTATTGAAAAACGGATGTCAAGCTTTCTTAGCCCATGTCACGGATTTCAATAAAGATACGTCAGATTTGAATGATATTTCTATTGTTAATAAATTTCCTGATGTATTCCCTGAAGAACTTCCTGGCCTACCCCCAGAGCGTGAAATTGAATTTTGTATCGACCTTTAATCCGATACAAAACCCATTTTCAAAGCACCATATCGAATGGCTCCTATTCAACTTCAGGAGTTAAAAACCCAACTATAGGAATTGTTAGACATCGGTTTTATTCGTCCTAGTACGTCTCCTTGGGGTACTTCTATTCTATTCGTGAAGAAGAAAGATGGAAGTATGCGACTTTGTATTGATTATCGAGAGTTGAATCATGTCACCATCAAAAATAGGTACCCGTTGCCTCGCATTGATGACCTGTTTGACCAGTTGTAAGGAGCCAAATTCTTTTCAAAGATTGAACTTCGTTCTGGATATCATCAGTTGAATATTAAAACTGATGACATTACAAAGACTGCTTTCAGAACTCGTTACAGGAATTATGAATTCCTTGTTATGTCTTTTGGATTGACTAATGCTCCTGCTACCTTCATTGACATGATGAACCGAGTATTCAAGGAATATTTGGATCACTTTATGGTTGTCTTTATTGATGACATCCTCATATACTCCAAAACTCGTGAAGACTATGAGCAACACTTGAGGCTGATACTTCAAAAGCTTCGTCAAAACAAGATTTATGCCAAGTTGAAGAAATGTTAGTTCTGGTTGAGGAAGTTGCATTCCTTAGGAACGTAATATCAAATCATGGAATATCTGTTGACCCGGCAAAGATTGAAGCAATTCAAAGCTGGGAGCAACCTAAGTCAGTGACTGAAGTACGTAGCTTTCTCGGCTTAGCTGGTTATTATCGGAGATTCGTAGAAGGGTTTTCTCGAATCGCTACTCCATTAACTCAACTGACTCGAAAAGATACAAAATTCGGTTGGAGAGAGGAATGTGAAAAGAGTTTTCAAGAACTCAAGAGGAGACTCATTTCAGCACCTTTTCTGAAAATACCACCTGGCTTGGAGGGATTTGTCATCTACAATGATGCTTCAGGCAAAGGGTTAGGATGTGTTCTTATGCAACATGGGAAAGTCATAGCCTATGCCTCACGACAACTCAAAGAATATGAGATGAATTATCCTACTCATGATCTAGAGTTGGCAGCAGTCGTTTTTGCGCTTATGATTTGGAGGCATTACCTGTAAGGAGAGATGGTGGAGATTTATACGGATAATAAAAGCCTCAAATATTTCTTCACTCAAAAGGAACTCAACATGCGACAACGACGATGGCTTGAGCAATTGAAAGATTATGATCATACCATCCAATACCATCCTGGAAAAGCGAACGTGGTAGCTGACGCATTGAGTAGAAGATCATATGCGGGTACGAGTGCGATATTATCAACGCAAAGACCCATTTTGTATGACTTACAAAGGATGGAGATAGAGTTAAAGACTCCAGGGACCCATGTGATGATGGCGAATATACGAGTAGAACCGACTTTAATCGATAAAGTTAAAGTTGCTCAAACTACAGACCTGGAGCTGATGCGTATGAAGAAGAAAGTGCAAGAAGGTGCTATTCTGGAAGCAAGAATCGATGAAGAAGGAATACTTCAAGTCAACTCCTGACTTTGTGTTCCTAACGATTTTGACTTGAAGTATAAAATCATGATGGAGGCACACAACACACCGTTTGAAATCCATCTTGGGAGTACCAAAATGTATCGTGATCTTCAACATACATTTTGGTGGAGCAATATGAAGAGAGAGATAGCGAGGTTTATCTCAAGGTGTCTAACTTGTCAACGAGTCAAGGCGGAGCATCAAGTGCCAAAAGGTCCATTGCAACCACTTGAAATTCCTAAATGGAAGTGGAACCACATTACCATGGATTTCATTACTAGTCTTCCCAAGGTTTCTCAAGGCATAGATGCGATTTGGGTCATTGTTGATAGATTGACCAAGTCTGCTCATTTCTTACCGATACGAGAAACTTATACACTTGAACGTCTTGCTAGTATGTATATAAACAAGATTGTAAGGTTACATGGTATGCTAGTATCCATAGTTTCTGATCGAGACCCAAGATTCACTTCTAGATTTTGGGTTAGTTTGCAAAAAGCTATGGGCACGGATTTATAATTTAGTTCGGCATATCATCCTCAAACGGATGGGTAGTCCGAAAGGACTATTCAAACTCTTGAAGATTTATTAAGACTCTATGTCCTTGACTTCAAGGGAAGTTGGGACAAGTTCTTACCATTGGTGAAGTTTTCCTACAATAACAGTTATCGAGCAAGTATTGTCATGGCTCCATTTGAGGCGTTGTATGGAAGAAAGTGTCGTTCTCCAGTATGCTGGGATGAGGTGGGTGAAACAATGTTGTTGGGACCGAAGTTGGTACGTATGACTACGAAAAAGATTTAAAAGATCCGACAACGTATAAAAACCTCACAAGATCGACAAAAGAGTTATGCTGATCTTCATCGAAAAGACGTGGAATTTAATATTGGAGATCATGTGTTGTTACGTGTTGCTCCATGGAAAGGAGTTATGAGATTTGGAAAGAGAGGAAAGCTCAATCCTCGATTCATTGGCCCATTTATAATCCTCGAATGAGTAGGAACTATGGCCTATAGACTCGCCTTACCGCCAAGTATGTCTCGTGTTCATAACGTTTTCCACATATCTATGTTACGTAAATATGTGAAAGACCCAAACCATATTATTGAATTAGAACCAAACGAGATAGAGTAAGATTTAACGTATGAAGAGTTACCTGTTAAAATCTTGGATAAGAAGGATCATATTCTACGCTCCAAAGTTATACCTCAAGTCAAAGTTTTGTAGAGAAACCACGATGTGGAAGAAATAACTTGGGAATTAGAATATGAGATGAAGTCAAGATATCCTCACCTCTTCGATATATCAGGTACGTACCCTAATTTCGAGGACGAAATTTCATAAGAAGGGGAGGTTGTAAGACCCCAACTTTTATGAATAAAGATTAATTTCTCTCGAAATATATTTTTAAATATTATGGTGTGGATATAATATAATGTTATAGTTGTGGATAATATTTACAAATTTTACAAAGTAAGTAAGTGGTTATATAATATTCGATTGGTCGGGGAATATTCATTTTAACAGGGAATATTCGTACGACGACACAATCATTTGGTGGACCCCACAATGGAAGTATTGTCGTAATAAAAAAATGACAGAATTATCTTTTTATAAAAATAACGGCGGAAGTGTTACCATTAAAACTATTGAACTACCTGGTAGTAAAAGTACAGTAATACGCATGGTTGCATAGTAGCACACGGTATTGGTTATTGATGATTACGTGAGAAGTCACTCAGTTATACTCAATTATTGCTACAATAATTGCTGCATCATATCTCTCATATTATTGATTCAATTATCGTCACAGTATCATATGCATAATATGTTATATTATTAAATCAATAATTGAGACAACAAAGTTATTTATATTATTAAATTATAATATTTACAATGTCTAGAAGTTCTGTCAAGGAGAGGTTTGGTCATCTAATTGCGCGCCAATAAGGAGAAATCCTTATCGAAAAGCCCCCTCTTTCCTGGGAACGACCTGATTGTTAAATATTGTGAGTTATAATATTAATGATGAATAAGTTCGTGTTGATTAAAGATGAATTTGATAGTTCCATTGTGTTGGGATTATTATTGTTAGTGGAAATCGACATCTATTCCGATGATAATTGATTTCTGGGGGTTATATTGATAAATCGGGTAATTAATCGGATAAATGAGCAATTAATTGCTACTAATTCACATGTTTATATAACTATTTGTTCACATGTGTGTACTATTGAATCATATTCATGTACTATTAGGGGAGTTGGTGCAAGATTGATAATACTTGCATGACTAAGTTAAAAATGGAGGTATAGATGGAGGTACTGTACTGTAATTCGTATTTTCACATGATTATAACTATTGATTCACATGATTGAACTATTGATTCACATTATTTACTATTCGGGGAGGTGGTGCAAGTTTGATAATACTTATAGGACTAAATTAAAAATGAAAGAAAAGTTAGAGGTATTGTACTGTAATATTTCGAGCCCCAAAACGTGCAATTATTGAAACTATATTTTCCTATAAATAGAAGCTCATTCTTTCTTTATTTCTCACCAATTGACGAAAGCTTTAGAGCAATTATTATAGATAGAAATTATAGAGAGAAAGAAGAAGAGAAGTCTGCTACCTCTCTACTCCAGTATCCAATTTCTTTTTAAGGTAAGGGGTATTATTTCTTTCGTATTCATGAAAAGAGCTTCTGTTATTCCATTATTTATTATTATGTTGGAATAACCTATCTATGCCAAGTATCGCATATATGGTGAAATTCTTCTGTTATTCCATTCTTTATTATTATGTTGGAATAAGCTGTCTATGCGAAGTACCGCATACATGGTGAAATTCTTCTGTTATTCCATTCTTTATTATTTTGTTGGAATATCCTGTCTGTGCGGATTACGCTTGACCTGGTTCCATTCTTTATTATTCTATTGGAATAACCTTTCTATGCGGTCTATCGCATGCATGGTGAATTCTTTGTTATTCCATTCTTTATTATTCTGTTGGAATATCATGTCTGTGCGGATTACGCTAGACCTGGTTCAATTCTTTATTATTCTGTTGGAATAACCTGTTTGTGCGGTCTATCACATGCACGGTGAATTCTTTTATTATTCCATTCTTTATTATTCTATTAGAATATCCTGTCTGTGCGGATTACACATGACCCGGTTCCATTCCTTATTATTCTGTTGGAATAACCTGTGTATGTGGATTATCACATGCATGGTGAATAATCCTTCGTATTAATTCCTTATTAAATTGTGGAAATATTCTGTCTACATGGATTACCGTATGGCGGGTGAAAATCCATTTACAGTTTTATATATTCTATGATACTCATTTGGCTAAAGTTTTGGATTCTATACTCCATGAAATTAATAGAATATCCTGGATATTTGCGCTTCATCTGTTATCTTTTCGTGAAAATATTCTTCTGAGCATTCTTGAATCTTACTCCACAAAGCAGTATCATGTTCACAATTCGGACGTAATTGATTTCAAGATAAATTAACTTATAAATCTTTAAAATTTCTTCTTGAACTTGTTTTATTTAATTATTATGTCATTGGCATCATCCTCATGCTTATATTGTGATGAAAGTCATCTTTGGCTTACGTGCATAGATGGACTTGGTATGATTATGACCAATAATTATTCGGTATAATCATGACCTGTAATATTATAAATGATGTGGTAAAAGTCCTCAGTAGCCT
Source organism: Panax japonicus (assembly GCA_020205505.1). NCBI lineage: Eukaryota > Viridiplantae > Streptophyta > Magnoliopsida > Apiales > Araliaceae > Panax > Panax japonicus. The sequence goes on from CM035093.1 coordinate 64,055,000, forward strand.
GTAGTGCATTGATGGACAGTTTTTGGTATGATTATGACTAGGGATTATTCGGTATAGTCATGACCATTGATGATATAATGAATATCCTTGGCCCGTAGTGCAGGGATGACTCGATGATGTGGCTTATTTATTAAGCTGAGTCTCAGCGATAATAATTGATGAAAACATTTTAAATCATAGAAGATAGTAGATATCATGCTCTACTTGACTCTTCTAATGGATTGCTTATTCCGATGCAGTTAAACTTGATGTCTATTGTATTTTATCAGTTTAAAATTTTTGAAGATTAATGATAATTTATTCTGCATTATCTTAGTCATAATATTTCTTACTGGGCTAGTTGAGCTCACCCTTTCTTTCACTGTTCTCTTCAGGAAATGAAAATGTAGCCGGGACTAGTCGGAGAACAGGAGTGACGGTCCAGATGATAGCTTTAGTAGTCCTCATTATTGTAAGACCCGAACTTATTATTAATGAAATTGAAGTTCCTCTATTTATTATTTTGAAATAGTAAGGGTTGATTTGATTAATGTGGTTAGTTATGGGTAAAGTGCGCAAATATTTCAAATAAGCAAGTGGTTATAAAATGTTCATTGTTGTCGGGGAATATTAGTTTGGTCATGGAATATTCTTACTGTTGGGGAATATTCGTACAATGACGAAGCCTTGTGTGGGTCCCATAACGGAAAGCGATTGGATGAAGAAAACGACAAGTATAAGTTGGTTATAAATAACGACGTAGTTGTTACCGTTAATACTATTGGAATACCCGGTGGTTAAAACACAGTATCACACAGGTATTACACCAATTATTGATTCTTACGTAAGAAGGCACTACTCAATAATGGTTACAGTAATTACTGTTCAATATTTTATTTTATTGATTCAATAATTGCTACGTTGATATTTTATATTATTGTTATTTTAATAATTATCACTATACAATATTTTTCCATTATCGGAGCAATAATTCATATTATTTGAATAATATTATTAGATAGCATTATTTACAATGTCTAGAAAGTTCTGTCTAAGGAGAGGTTTGGTCACCTAATTGCGCGCTAGTAAGGAGAAATCCTTATTGGAAAACCCCCTCTTTCCTGGGAACGACCTAATTGCCAGTATTGTGATTACGTAATATTATTTGTGAATAATTAATTATTGATCTATATGATAAGAAAAATATTCATTTTATGTGGATATAGATAGAGAAAATTTTAAAGTGACAATTGTTGAAAAATTGATATTTTATCTTTTCTGGTAAATAATTCATTTAAATATATTATTATATTTTAATAATATAATAATGGTGATATTTTTACAATGAATGTGGGATACATGAGTATATGAGGAGGAGGAGTATTTTTGTTACTAAAAATAATTAAAACATGTTTTCATGTTCGTGGATCCCATTTCTTGACTAAAATTTGATTATAGCCTGTAAAATCGCCCGTATATGGATTTCGGTCAACTTCGGCTTGGAATTTGAAAAACCTTTCTCCTACAAAGTTGTAGATAATTAAATTTCCTATGGAATTGACATAAGTTGCTAATTTTTCTGATAAAAGGGCTATCTATTATGAGGTATTGAATTTCCAGAATAATTGATTTTTGAAGTTTTAAATTTTTTTTAAAAGAAAAACGTTTTTTTCATTTGTGGGCATGTGTTAAATGGCTGAAATCAACTGGTAAGGTGTGCGAAGGAATATGTTTTGAAAATATTATTAATTTATTAAATTTTATGCTTTGGTGTTCTAAGCATTTTTCTATAAATAAGGTGCTTAGGTTAGAATTGAAAATCACACCAGAAACTGAACTTTTCTCTCTCTATATTATTGAGCGTATTCTTGTGAGTATTTTGATACTTTGAGTGTTGCTATACAGTGCAAGTTCTTTCAACGTTATATCTGATATTTCATCCAGAAGTACTATTCTTTTCGAGGTAAGGGATATTTTTTTTATAAATGATATTATTTCCTTCAATATCATTATGATGGAATATTGGAAAGATTTTTCTTGTAAAATTCTTGTCTTTCAGTGTCAGGATTACTATTCACATATACGATACTATTCACGTATACGACACTATTCACGATACGATACTATTCACAGAAAAATTAAATTTTTAGTTTTTGTCCAAGATATCTATTATGGATACTAGATTTGATTGTATCCATGTTTTGATCATTCTTGAATTTTACTTCACTATGATTATTTATGAAGTATTTTTGAACTCGGATTGTTTAAAGTACGAATCCTTAATATTTGTTCTTTTGTTTCACTAGATTCATTTTCTTTAAAATATTTTTCATCATCCTCAGTCCTAAATGATGATATTACTGAATATCTTTGGCCTGTAGTGCAAAGATGGTTGATTTTCTTATGAATATCTTTGGCCCGTAGTGCAAAGATGTACAGGTGTTGAGATGAACATGACCAACTGATGAATATCTTTGGCCTGTAGTGCAAAGATGAATATTTGATTCAAGATGTATATTGATTGATGTTACAGGGATAAAATATTGATGATAAACTTTTAAATTCATAGAAGAAAGTAGATTTCATTCTCTAAGTAACTCATCTATGAATTATTATTTCCGCTGCAAATATTGATCTGAAACATGTTGTCTATTGTATTTTATCAGATTTTTCCCTGTTGAAGACTAACGATAATTTATTCTATATTATCTTAGTCATAATATTTTTTACTGGACTAGTTGAGCTCACCCTTTTCCTTTTTGTTCCATTTTTCTTCTCAGGAGGAGAGAATGTAGCGAGTTCTAGTCGGGGTGTGGAATGATGGTTCTAGAGAGTTGTTTTAGTAGTCCTCACCATTTTTGTAAAATAATATATCAATAATTGTAATGAGGACTTATTTGAGTGTGGATATTGTCTAGCTGACAATATTTGTACTTAAACTCACAGTTTATGTGTTGTCGTATTTTGCACGACAATTGTATTAATAAAGTTGTAGTTGTTTCTGTACCATGTATTTTGGCAACTCAGAACGGGTGTTTTATACCTATTTTGGGGGCGTCACAACTATTCTATTAAATAGTGTGATAATAAATGTAATGAGGACTCCATTGAGTGTGGATATTATCAAGATGACAATATTCTTATTAAAACTCTTAGATTATGTTTTGTCGTATTTCACACGACTGTTGTATAATTAAGTTGTATTTGAATTTTATATCATGTATTTGGAGACTCAAGATGGGTGATGTATACCTATTTTGGGGGCGTCACATCATCTGTTATGATGGAATAGTGACGAATGGTTGCAATAATTGAATTAACTTTATTATTCAAGTATAGGACACAAATAGGAACTACGACCCCTTTTTTTTCTCGGTTGCCAACTCAAGTAGTCTCTATAGATTCCAAATAAAAATTCTCATAAACTAAGCACCACTTACTTAGTTTATCATCATTGGCAAAATAAACTAAGTAGCATTTGCTTAGTTTGCCACAATTTTCAATAAACTCAATAATACTCTCCCTTTAATCTTCAATACACTCAATAATATATGTACTATACTTTGAAACTTAGAAACCCATTTGACATTCACTTAGTAGGGGTGAATGTTGAACAGTCCCCAGTTTGGGACTGTTATTGGATGTTATGTCTCTCACTTAGGCCGATGCAAATACGAAACGATACGTTTTTGTTATTTTGAGGATTTTTCGACTGTTATCTCTATATGTTCTCCGAGTGCATACTTAGATTAAGTTATTTTAATCTATTTCGTGTGCTTGGAGACCATGGGGAGGTGCTGTCAAAATTTTCTTGAAACTCATGAAACGTACTCGATGTGTTTGCACTAGTGACGAGACACATCCAATAACGGGATAGAAGACTTACCCCTGTCCTGTAGAGTGGAGATACTAGGTAAATCTAATTCATGCATGAATATCCAAATTAAATGAATGCGTACTTCTGTGTAGTTAAAAATGTCAGCCGATCAGAGTTGGATGTACCGTAGGATACCCAGTGATGGGAGGGGATTAGTCTCAGCTTATCGTGTTGGGGTGTCAGATTTCTTGAACAAAGCACTAGAACAAACGGATGATCCGAACAGGAAGATACGATGCCCGTGTGTCAAGTTTAAAAACCTCATTTAGAAGAAAGTCAACGAGATTAAATTCAACTTATTTTCTCGTGGATTTGTGGATGGGTACTTCATATGGACTCATCACGGGGAATCAGAAGTGATTAAAAATATTGTGGAACAACCAATTCCATAGGAATCATACGTCAAAAATTATGATCCAGTGGAGATGTTAGTTGATGCTTATGGCCCTACTAATATTGACTGGGCTAAAAATGAACCTTCTTCAAGTAGTGTGAAGCAAGTGCCAAATGATACAACTGCTGCCTTTTACAAGTTGCTATCTGAAGCTGGGGTCGCATTGTATCCAGGAAATGATACGGACACCAAGCTTTCTGCAGTGACGAAGCTCTTACACTTAAATAATGAGCACGACTGTAGTGAGAGAGGTTTCAACGATTTGCTTGCTATAATTGGACAGTTCTTACCCAAGGATCATACACTTCCTCCGAATTATTACGATGTGAAAAATATGGTCAAGGGGTTAAATATGGGGTATCAGAAAATCGATGCTTGTGAACAGGATTACATGTTATACTATGGGGATGACAGAGATAAGGGACAGTGTGATATATGCAGCTTACCGCGCTATAAGGTTACAAAATGTGGGGGAAGGAGAAACATATTCCCAGGAAAATCTTACGGTACTTTCCACTTGTGCCGAGACTTCAGTGACTATTCATGTCGTCTCATACGGCTTAACATATAAGTTGGCATCGAACAAAGGATGTCGACTCAACATACGGTACTTTACAAAGTTGTTAGTTCTTTTCCTGGTTGCATCGTGAATGGGTAAAGATTTAAAGTCGATGACTTAAATGAACTCACATCAGTCAATTCTGGGGTTGTGGTGTTAGAAAGCTACTACCAAGATTCTGGCTCCAATTACTATGTCCGTTTACAGGATGTGGTTGTGGTCAATTATCACGGGGGAAAAAAGGTAGTTACATTTAAGTGTAGCTGGTTTGATACTGACAAGTGGGTTAAAGTTGATCGTAATAGAATAACAACTGTGGATATCAAGCCATTGTTAAAGTCTGATGACGTGTTCATGTTAGTAAGTCAAGCGACTCAAGTGTATTACGCTCCTAAAGTTGTAAATACTCGAAGCCCCTGGTACACAGTAGTTACTACTAAAACACGTTCATTTAATGCTGATAACATGTTTGGTATGGATGAGGCGTTGCAAGAAGATGTTAGCAACCCTTTGGTCGTAGTGTTCCATGCTGAAGATGTGGTGAGTACTGATGTCATTGACATACCTGATGATGCGGATATTGAGGCAAACATACGCATGAATGATTATTTAGTCGTTGAGGATGATAACGATGACAAAACTGATCTCAAAACTGAGGATGGGGAAGATATCGAATCCGAGAATGATATACACGTTGATTCTGATTGGTTTGATGACGTGCGTAATGGAAAATGACCATTCATATTAGTATATACCATATATTGTTAAACCTTACATATTCATAATCTACCAATTTGGTTATTGCAGTAGGATATTCATGGCTAGACACAGCGGTGGAGGTCGCCGAGGTGGTGGGCGATCTGGTACTGGAGATGGTAGCCACGATGGAGGTTCTTCTTCAGGCACTAGTAAGTTATCTTAATTAACTAGGATTAAAATATATCTCAAGATGCAATAGTTACAATGTTTATTGACTTAGTTAAATATAATTATTACATATGCACCTCGTTAACGACACCGAGGAACGAACCTCGGTATCTTTGGTTGTCCGCCGGCAGTGCCACTTATAGTACCGATGGATGTCGCTTCCCAACAGTAAGTGTTAATATATTGGTAATATTTTTATCACTTATTACAAAACACAATTCACATAACACATATTGTTATACCCTACACGCGATCTGTTTGATGCATCAGCGATCATCAGCCCCGCATAGTCTCTAATTTAGTCTGGGAGGCTATGTGTGCACACTGGGAGGCTGATGACTTCAAGAAAAAGTCTGAGCACACGAAGAAGAAACGTGGTCAGCTCCGGATAGTACACACCACTGGTTCTCAGTCTTTCGAGGAGGTGAAGATAATAAGTGCGTTGTATTTAGTTATCAAATTCTCTCATAACTACTTAATACCTGATTTATGAATGTTTTTATTAGACATTGGGGAGGACCTTGGGCCGAGATCCTACCAATTTTAGGTTTTGTACCGATCCAGTCTTTCGGCGTCAGCAGTTGCCTTCCCGTTCTTGTCTTCACCAGATTGCTCAGGATATTATAGCAAGGGCCTCCGCAGAGAGTACGAGATTACCACGGGAGCAGTTCGACCCTTGGACCGCCGAGATGCTCCAGATGGTTATTACCCTCTTGGAGGAGGCTTTTCGTCTGCCCTCGCCTACTCAGGTATTCTTATAGTTTAAGTTTTTTTCAATTAAGGCTAGCTTGTTAATTCTCATATATATATATATATATATGTATATATATATATATAGACTAATGATTTATATTTTTTGATTCTATCGACAGGGTGGCGATGGCGAGCAGACTAGCATTGACGAGCAGGCGCACGACGCTGATTTCTATACACCAAAGCAGCGTCGTTCACCTCTGCCCAATGATGATACTTTTACTAGTTTATAGTTCATTTGTATTCATGTTATTGTAGAACATTTGTATATATTGTAGTGTCTAATTGCGTTTGTATAAGTATTGTAAATTATATAGTTTATCATTTATGGAACATTAACTTATATTTATAATTGGTTAGCTCGGTAGTTTTGATGATAATAAGTTGAAGATTAGGTTTTGGTGGATATTTGAATGTGAATGTGAATATATGTGAATGATAATGAGTTGGATATTACGTTTTGGTGGATATTACGTTTTAGCCTTACGTTGAATATTTGAATGTGAGATACAGGTTTATATTACTGTATATTGGGTTGTGACCGGTTACAGGTACTTAAATGGGTTTAAACACCTGGAAACTGAACTTTTCAAATCTGTATTTAAAAAAAATACAGTTATTTCTGACAGAACAAGTATTTCCGACGGATATTCCGTCGGGTTTAATAATCACCCAATTTTTACTAAATGTTGTTATATTTTAATTTTCATTCAGAAATAAGTTAATTCTGTTGGAATATATCTGTCGGAAATAGGTTATATTCGACGCAAATTTCGTCGGAATTAATAATTAGCCATTTTAAATAAATACCGGTTTATTTTAATATTCAATCAAAAATAACTTATTTTCGAGGGAATAGATCCATCGAAAATAAGAAATATTATACTTGTTGATCGATTTCAAAATCAAAACATACGTGCAAGTATACACGGTCAACAAGTAATAAAGTGAAAGTAGAAGTATCGTTCCCACGAGGAATTATTTAATAAAATTCACCAAGTACTAGTTCTTAACCAAACTAATTTTATTTAAACAGCTGCAATTTATGATTTTTAAAATTAAGCAAACTAAATTACTTTATAAATGAATTCAAATAAATAAAGGTTAAGACTAAAATATGCCCAATTATGAACTATAAACCAATTATTCAATTAATCTAATTATTATGCTTAGTGAATTGTTAACATGAATTCTAAGTGTTAACAACCCTTTTCCAAGTGATCAGTTAACTTTTATTCAATTTAATTAATCTTGCGATATTACTATGCAAAATAATTAAATTAAACCCATTAAGTTCCAATTCCCAAGTTGTTACATGCAATGAAAAAATATTCCTATTCAATTCATGACCCTAATTATTCGTCTCATGCAAATAATTAAGCATATATGTTATCATGTCCAGTTCTAACCCTAGATCTCCTCTCCCGAATCCTTCTAGAGTAACACGGTAATTACTGGCCAAATAATTAATCAATAAACACAAGACATAATAAACAATTCACCTTGACATAAATAATTGGAATAAATCAAATAATTAATTTATATATATAAAAGGTTCAATTGGTAGTCTTAATAAAAGAGCCAGTTCATTGTCATTGAATTAAAATCAAGAATCCACAACTGAATAAATATTAAAAGATAAAAGTAAGAGAAGAGAAGATAATATAATATGTTGTTAGTAGTCTTGAGACTCCTCTTCCGCTCCTGCGTTGAATCTTCAATGATCCTCAAGTTGCTTCAATCTCCAACAATCCAATATAAACTAGGGTTTATGTTCTAATCTAATGGAGTATTTTATCTAAGCTAATTTATGTAATCTCCCTTTATTTTATGCCTTACATCATGTATTTATAGGTTACAAGTCCAATTTTTATCTTAGGAACAAACCCAATCCAATTTGGAGACAGAAAAGTGTCAAAATTCACCCCAAAATGCGTCCAAGCTTGACCTATCCCTTCACTAGCGGCCCCGACGCTGGGCATGGCGCTGCAACACTGCATTCTAGCTCCCCGACGCTGGGCCATAGGCCTTGTTTGGGCGCCCCGGCGCTGGCCTCATTTCTGGAAATTTTTTGCTCTGACGTCCTTTGGGAAAATGGCCATAACTTATTCGTCCGAACTCTAATTTCGATAATTAAAGATGTTCCGGAAAGAGGAGACGAAGATCTACAACTTTCATTCTTTGAGTTTTTTGAAGTAAGGTCCGGAGCAATGCTGAAATTGTCTTTGAAGTGGATGCTATGTAAATGGCAAGCCGAAAACGCGAATCTAGACACCCCAAACGTCGATCCAAGTAACTTTTGTCCCAATTCCTAAAAAAGAACGTAGAACATGCATGAATAGACACAAAAACTTAAAAACATCCAAAAGATTAAGCTCAAACGCACTCAATTCATGTGTATAAAACTCACTCATCAAATACCCCCAAACTTAAACCTTTGCTTGTCCTCAAGCAAAAATACAAAAGAACTAAAAATAAACAACCGAACTCAACTACATGAATGCATATGCATGATCTACTTCCTAATATACCTATGAACCCAGTAATAAATCAGTATGATATATAGCAACAGATCTCAAAGATACCATTGATACTTAAACAATATATTCAATCAAGTCAAAATCCATAACTCTAACCAATTAGTCAATCCAAATCGGTCATCACCCATGTTGTATGTGTGTGTGTGTGTTAACCATTCTAACCAACCATAGTTCAAGATAATCACATAACAAACTTCTTAGAAGGAAAATTTTAGTTCCAATTTAATTACTTTTGTGAACATGACATGTAACACCCCCTTCCCGAAAAGGAAATGGAGGTCACGTGCAAAGCACAACAAACCTCAAAATAAGAAAATAGAGCACTACTAACCTCAAAATATTAATAGTGGTGATCCATTAATAGCGTAATAAATACAATTCTCCAAATAGAGTCAAAATAATCTAAACTTAAAATTCAAAATAACCTAGATGGTCAAAGGCAACTCTCTCATCACACTATGAATCACCCCTGCAAACCTGCCTAAAGAAAAACACAGTATGAGCTAATTTCCCAGTACGGATATAAAGATACAAAAGATATACAACTGAAATATGAAAGCAACAAAGACAAAATATTGCCTCTGACGAAAAAAATAAAATCCCCAAAGATCTGAATAGAATATATCTGAACCAACTAGAATTAACGAAACAAACAGAAGAGTAAAGAAAATAATGAACTGAGATAACTAACCCAATTAATTGAAAGGAGACGAAACAAACTAAAACGAAACGAACAAAACTAACACAATGAAATAATAGGCTGAAACAAATGGCTGGGGTTATTTCATACCGATTGAGCTCAGAAATATATCTTGCCACACAGACAAGTCAAAACAATGCCACACAGGCAAGTCAAAACCATGCCACACAGGCAAGTCAAAATAATGCCACACAGACAAATCACACATTGGACCGTAAATCCAAATGTATGCAAATCGGATAGGTGTGTTTGGAACAACATCACCAATTCGCAGAACAGAAAACTAGGGTTAACACATACGCATCCCACAACAAAACACCAAATGGCCCACTTCCTTCGGAGCCCAAACGGAGACGCCGTGGACAAATCACACCGCCACGGAGAGTGTCATGCCTCTCATGCCAAGACGACATGCATGTGGTACCCCCACAGGTGGTTATAACTCTGGTATACCCTATGGAATATTCTAACAAAATACCATGTCACAACACATGCGATATAATACCAACAAAAAGGGTTCTATATGTGCATGTTGAACCTAATCAAATTATAGTCACAAGGTCTCAAAAAGAAGGTAACATGTACCGCTCTACAATTATCAAAATAAATACTATACATGATAACCTTGATTCAAAGAGTACAAGTACGAGTCCAATGTGTCAACTCCAAAATGAAACAAATATATCAATTTCACAAGAAACAATTATGCGAAATAATAACAGAAATTCGAAACGAGGAACAAAACGAACAATTCAAATTTAACAAAAGTATCGTTGAAAGAGTACGGAATCCATACCTGATATTTCCAAACCATTTATAGCACACTCCACAAAATCTTACCCTCAATTGCCAACGATATCAAATACGAAACATTATTCGCAACCTAAACATATTCACCTCAAATTAAAGACAATCCAAACTTATAATTCCAAAGTAATTCATAATCTATTTAATATTCCTTTAATCATCGCCTTTTATCAATTATTAATACTCCAAAATTTATATTCCAAAAATGACTCGTTAAATTCCTTCCGTTTGAACTAATTAAACAACATAATAATAAAAATAAGTTTATAAATTACTGAATCAAGCCAAAGTATCAAAGTATCAAATTTCTATTTAAGCTTGCCAATAAGATAATAAGAAAATAAAACGAATGATGAGATATCATGAGAAACAAAGAATGCAACAATAATCAAAGGAGTAGAGTACGACATCCGTACCTGAATTAAGCAACGCCATACTCAAAATTATAATCTGAATATAACTCGTTAAATTCCTTCCGTCTGAACTTTAATCCTTGCAAGCTTGAACAATTAAACTCTTTGTATGCTAATTGAATTCGGTGGGATCTACTTTGGGTGAATTGTCTTTGGCCGAGATTGGAGGTACAGAGCAGAGGGGTCGGTTTCAAGCAGAAAAGGAAAGAAGTTTTAGGCTAGCTAGGCCTTTATAGCCAAGGTTACTTGGCCTCTACTCCCGATTCAGTCTTATAGCCTCATTTCCTTGATGAATTCCATGCTTATAACCGAACCCAAGAAAATTCTAACAAAGTTTGGAAAGTCTATGCTTTCGGCAATTGAAAGAGAAAGTTAGAAAATTAGGAATTATTTTGGAACGAAATGGAGATATATCAGAGAATGAATTGTTTTTCTCAACTTTTCCTCCTATTTCTCTCGCGAACAAACTTCTTGTTATTACCACTGTTCTCAGTCAACGCAAACTCCTTCTCTTTTCATCTCTTTTTCTCGATTTGATAATGAAATAAGATTAGGTCTAGCTATGAGTTTATTTATTAACAAATTTTATTAATTCTCCTAATTTTAATAGGATTTTAATATTATCCAAATACAAAATAGACCCAATTAGTATAAAAACCCAAATTAATGTAATCACATACTTATTATAGTTCACACAAATTAAATATAATTTGACCCAAACATAAGAAAAGTTCAATTAAAATATGGATTTAAATATTTTTTTGGGTATTACATGACAACTCCAGTTAACACTAAGCAATTACAAAGTTTAAGGGTAAATACAAGATTTATTTACACTTTTATTCAACCACGAGGGCATTTTTGCTCTTTCTCGTGTTTTATTCATTTTTTTATTTTTCTCATGGCTGTGCAATGTCTTATGTCCTTAGGCTTTTCAGTGCTACCTTAACGAGATTTCGACCAATGACTCCCAAGCCATTAAGACCTAAGGAAGCTAGGTGTAAAGACAATCCCCTCGGGTTTACTTAATCAAGTAGCAAAGGCCACAAAACTAGACAAGCATGCCACGGTGTTTATTCATTTTTTTTCTTTTTCTGGATTTTCTATTTTTTTTTATCATTTATTTTTTTCATTTTTTTTCATTTTCATTTTGTATATATATACCCCATAGATTCCCCCAAACTCAAGCTTTTACGTCATTCCAACCTTTACCGCCAGTTCACTAATTTCCTTAAATTTTAACCAAGATTTTCCCTTAGAAACAAATTATGAAACCCTTGAACCAAGTTGATTAAAATAGTTAAACTTTAAGTGCTAACCGGTTACATAAGTTTAAGACATGCTTAGATTATCATCCTGATTAAAATTAGATCTCATCATCAATTATCAACGTTGTTCAAGTTAAAATGCAAAACCAATCTTATCATAGGCCGAGCTAAGACCACACCAACCGATCACACAGATTCATGCAAAAAAAATATATGCAATTATACTACATGAACACATACTAATGCAACACATATATGAATATGCAAATAACTACCATGTATTATATGCAACCTAAAAAAAATAATGCTAACACATAAAAAAAACGATCTACCATGTAGATAACTAACTATATGCAGTACGACACTAAAATGCCCCCAAACTTAAACTAGACATTGTCCTCAATGGCTGAAATAGAAAAAAGCAGAGCAGAGGACTTCCCTGGAAATATAACAATCTTCCTCCATGTCCACTAAGTTTGGAGAATAGGCTAAGCACATGGAACAAATTGGGCACCACACTTGAATTTGACTTGAATAACCTGTAAACCATGATAGAAACAATTTTATTAAATTCTAAATAAATGCAAATTCAAAACTACTAATATAAAACCTAATAAAAACTAAAAAAAAAAAAAATTAAACATGGGTTGTCTCGCAATAAGCGCTTATTTTATAGTCTCGGCCTGACTTCTTCATTCTCTATCCAATTCCCCTTCGAAAATTGAGGAATCCTCCATCCATCAGTAGTAATGTCTCTTTTGGGAGGTTCCCATTAGAAAAAGCCCTTGAATTAAAGTCACCTAGCATGCTCTTTGTAGATAGTTTCCCTATTAAGAATGTCCAACAACTAGGTGTTTTTTCCATTATGTCTATGATCAGATTGGGGCATTGAAGCTTAGTAAACACAATGAGATCTTCCTCTATCTTCTCCTTTTCAACCCACCATGACTCCACAGTTGTATTAGCTCTTATGTCACAAAGAGCTTTACCTACGACATGACTGCCAATTGGGCAAGGTCTTGAAAAATTTCCCGGATCCTTAAATTGTGGTGAAGAAGGTACATGGGACACTATCAAAATTGGCTAATCTTCGTTGGTACTAAAAGTTAGATCTTCGCCGATCTAATTTTCTTGGTCCCCAAGTCTTTCCTCTCTTTCAACATCTATATCATTTGGCACATCTGGTTGCAGATTTGCTTCGGGCTCACCATCAGTCTCAGAATCCATGTCATAGAGCCAAGTGTATTGAGAACAAATGTTAGAAGCATTGATTAGTTGTTCCATTTAGTTCGTAAAATTTTGACTCAATATCTCTTGATTAATCCTCTCTCCTCACATGAAGCTATGAACTTGGACAAAATTTCCTCCAAATTTGAATGTTCTTCCTGTTGTAGTGGAAGTGAACACGAGAAATCCGGTGGGTATATTGGACTTGGAGCATAAAATTGATCTTGATGAGTATGGCTCCATGAAAAATCTGGGTGATACCCCCAATCCTGATGATAGTTGTTGGGATAGACATAATTGTTGGGGTAATCACCACCATACTGTACTGGCTCAAAACTGATGGCACATTGATGACTCATATGATTTCATGCACAATAATCACAAGTAACCACCACACTTTGACGAAGTTGTGTTACAAAAGTGTCTAACCTCTTCGAAAGTGTCTCAATTTGTGCCGATAATGCAGAAAGTACTATCGCGAGTCCATCAATCTCCGCTCCCCTTGGCTGAGTCATTCTCGTATACGGCCATTGATAATTAAATTTTGCCATGGTACCTGAAAAGAAAGAAAGAAAAATAGAAAGAGAATTAAAGAAAATAATAAAAAAAACATTTAAATTAAAACTAATTTGATAAAAATTAATATTGGCAAAATTATTAAACTAATTCCGCGACAACGACGCAAATAACTTGTTGATCGATTTCACAATCAAAACATACGTGCAAGTATACACGGTCAACAAGTAATAAAGTGAAAGTAGAGTATCGTTCCTACGAGAAATTATTTAATAAAATTCACTAAGTACTAGTTCTTAACCAAACTAATTTTATTTAAACAGCTGCAATTTATGATTTTTTAAATTAAGAAAACTAAATTAACTAATTAAACTAAATTACTTTATAAATAAATTCAAATAAATAAAGGTTAAGACTAAAATATCCCCAATTATGAACTATAAACCAATTATTCAATTAATCTAATTATTATGCCTACTTAATTGTTAACAAGAATTCTAAGTGTTAAAAGTTATTTCCCAAGTGATCAGTTAACTTTTATTTAATTCAATTAATCTTGCGATATTCCTATGTAAAATAATTAAATTAAACCCACTAAGTTCCAATTCCCAAGTTGTTACATGCAATGAACAAATATTCCTATTCAATTCACGACCCTAATTATTCGTCTCATGCAAATAATTAAGCATACATGTTATCATGTCCAAGTCTAAACCTAGATCTCCTCTCCCGAATCCTTCTAGAGTAACACGGTAATTACTGGCCAAATAATTAATCAATAAACACAAGACATAATAAACAATTCACCTTGACATAAATAATTGAAATAAATTATATAATTAATTCATAGACATAAAAGGTTCAATTGGTAGTCTAAATAAAAGACTTAGTTCATTGTCATTGAATTAAAATTAAGAATCCATAACTGAATAAACATTAAAAGATAAAAGTAAGAGAAGAGAAGATAATAGAATCTGTTGCCAGTAGTCTTGAGACTCCTCTTCCGCTCATGCTTTGAATCTTCAATGATCCTTAAGTTGCTTCAATCTCCAACAATCCAATATAAACTAGGATTTATGTTCTAATCTAATGGAGTATTTTATCTAAGCTAATCTATGTAATCTCCCTTTATTTTATGCCTTACATCATGTATTTATAAGTTACAAGTCCATTTTTTAGCTTAGGAACAAACTCAATCTAATTTGGAGTCAGAAAAGTGTCAAAATTCACCCCAAAACGCGTCTAAGCTTGACCAATCCCTTCCCCAGTGCCCCAACGCTGGGCACGGCACTGCAACACTGCATTTTAGCACCCCAGCGCTGGGCATAGGCCTTGTTTGGGTGCCTCGGCGTTGGCCTCATTTTGAAAATTTTCTACTCCGACGTCCTTTGGAAAAATGGCCATAACTTCTTCGTCCGAACTCCAATTTCGATGATTCAAGATGTTCCGCAAAGAGGAGACGTAAATCTACAACTTTTATTCTTTGAGTGTTTCGAAATAAGGTCCGGAAGCAATGCTGATATTGGCTTTGAAGTGGTGGATGCTATGTAAATGGCAAGCCGAAAATGCGAATCTAGCTACCCCAAACGTCGATCCAAGTAACTTTTGTTCCAATTCCTACAAAACAACATAAAACATGCATGAATAGACATAAAAACTTAAAAAAATCCAAAAGATTAAGCTCAAACGCACTCAATTCATGTGTATAAAACTCAATATACTCGACGAAAGGTTTTGTCCTATTTATTCAGTCGTAAATAACTTATTTTCGACGAAATTCCGTCGGTGATAAGTTCGTCGAAGATAAGATAGATTCGATGAAATTTTTGATGGATCTTATCTTCGACGCGTATATATACGACCGAATTTCCTACGAAAGTTTTCGTCAAAAATAATCTATTTTTGATTGAATGGGCTTATTTCCAAGGGAATATTCTGTCGAACTTAAGCTTTTTTCTTATAATGCTCTCACCATCATTTTCAAATCTTATTCTTCCCATATCTACTCTCTCCTCATCCGCCATCATCAACAATGGAAGCAACAGAGATCCTCTCGATTAAAAACACAATCAGCTGCATAAAGAAGGAAGAAACGCCGCCACACCACGATCCTGCTACACCCCACCAACTAGTCAGCTCCTATCCGACCACCATGGTTGAACCATTTTTTTACGTAGCCCAAGGAAACGTATGTGCCGCACAAAAAATTAAAATTAGGAAATATAAATATACAACTCACTATATACAATCTAGAGTAATAACAAAAAAAATTAGGGTAAGGAATTGTAAAATAAAAAAAGAAAAGAGATCTAAAAAATCTTTTTCCTAAAATTCCCAGTTGGTGTACTTATATCATACCTCTCATCAATGAATATTCGTATTGGCAAACCCCCACAATAGCAGAAACTCTATTTAAATCATGAAAAGTTTCGATTAAACAATAAAAATGTTTCAAGTGTTTTCTTTCTTTCTTCAGATCTATCAGTTTTCATCCCAACCTATACTTTTGGTGGGTGTTGTTTATTCGAATCAGAGCTGGCCCGGGGCAAGGGCTACCACCCAGGGCCCACAGTCGAGGGGGCCAAAATTTTTTATAAGCTTATGTATTTATGTATATAAAAAATAAAATAATAAAAAGATTAGCAATATTATGCATTGAAAATGATATGTTAGAAAATATTAAATATGATAGTATAATTGATGATTTTGCATCTAAAAGTTCAACAAGAAGACATTTTAAATGATATTTTATTGTTTATATTTCATTGTTATTTTTATTTTGTAGGTACTTGTGATGCTTTGATGACATTTTAAAGTGTTCTTCCTTATCTTTTGTAAATTCTTATAATTTTAATAAAATTAATTAGTTAATAATTTATTTATGTTTTTGTTTAATTTGTATAAAGGGTACACTTGATAAAATTTGTTGACGATGTATAACTCTGATGATGATATACAGTACTCTGTATAAACTAGTCAAAATGTTTAATGAATGTGATGAATTCAAGTTCTTCAACTTGAAAAAGAATCAACTTTCTGAAAATCAAGAAGAACAATTTATGAATTCAACATGGATTTGAACTATTGTACTACTTATCTTCTGAATCAAATTGTAAATTATAATTCAAATATTATCTAATGAAAGTAAAATCAACATATAAATGATTCTTTGTTTCGATTAATTATGGTGGATGAAAAGAAGATTTATCAAATTAAAAAATGTTTATAGAGATTCGGGAGGAAGCATGTAGATTCAAATGTGTACTTTTTTTTTAATGCAATGTTTACAATCAGGGATGCTCTTTTTCCTTCGTTTGGGATTTTGTCCCATTGGGTTTTTCTCAATGAAGGTTTTATCGAGGCCCTAAAGTGTTCTTTCATATCATTTGTAAATTCTTATAATTTTAATAAAATTAATTTGTTGATAATTTATTTATTTTTTTATTTAATTTGTATAAAGGGACACACTTGAGAAATTTGACCTGGGCCTTAAAAAACCCAGGACCAGCTCTGGTTCGAATTTGTGGTTAGATGTAGTGTTTTACGGTGGTGGTGGGCGACGTTAAGTTTTTATGGTGGTGGTGGATAGTGGTGCATTCTACAGAGAAATATCATATTTGGAATTTTTATAGTAGTGATGAGTTGAGGTATGGGTGAAATGGCGTCGGCAATGGTATTAGAGGTGGTGGTGTTGATGAATATGGTGGTTGTGGTAGTTGGCGTGGCGGTGTAAGTGATGATAGTAGGTGGAATAAAAGTGTTATATATTCCCTCACATTTCAAAATTATAATTTAAATAAATACTCCTTTTGTTATATATTCTTTTTAATTTATAAAAGTTTAAAATTTAAATGTGATCATTTATTTTGATACATATATGGTATCAATTAGTATTATTTGGGTTTTTTTTCTTAATTTGTTATTTTTTGTTAAACATTAGTTGGAATAATTTTATATTTTATATTTTATGTAATATATGATATTAAGTAAGTTTTTTAAAAAATAAAAATAAATAAGTCAATTGTATTTGGCTATGGTCGAACAATATAAACCCATTATGCTCCAACCACATTGTAGTTCGGGTCGGGTTTTGTGACCAATTTCAATCAGAAATTAAATTAGGGGGGACATTGTGTGAAATTAAGTAGTTGATGTAACGGATGTGTAAGCCCAATTAGTTTAGGGGCCGGGTTGTAAGAAGGGTGGAACTTAATGTAACAAAAATGTATTCAGCCCTTTGTAGTTACTAGTTAGACTAATTCCTTGCTAATTAAAAATAAATAAATATAAACTTTATAAATCAAAGCACCCTTCATAGTTTAAAGAAATTCCAATATATTTTGGTTAAATATTTGTAAGACCTACTAGCTCCAATTGGTTTTCTTTCTTAGGTACCACATGAGCGTTTCAATTGACAGTAGATTTCATGCATCCAAGAGATTATTATACGATCACTGTCATGTCTATTCTGCATGTAATTGTCTGATATGTATGATACAGATACGATATGTATTGGGATTTGTTAACGCCAAGATCTTTCCACGCGCCTTAACCACTTAAAAGCGCATCCAATCCTGCATAGTTCAACAGGTCAATACCAGAAGCTTGACGGCTTAGACCATCGGGGGATAGCTCCGGTGTTAGAGTCAGTACAAGAAGATACAAAGATAACAATGGAGGAATATAGCTCTACTATTTTGATAAAAGAAAATATCAGTTACCTCTTTTGTGTAGTATCTGACCCTCATATACTCCAACTCCAATTTTGCGTGCCACCGACCCGCCTGACACCATCCCCACTGCAAGTAGCTTGCATGCTGATCCCATCACCATTTTCCACCGCTGGACGATTCTGTCCAATCCTCATTAATGCATTGCAGGATAACAGTCAACCATTATTTTTGTCATCATCATCGGTCAAAGCCCAAATAAAGATATTAATAACCCAATAGTTCGACCCAATAATCCGGCCCAAGACTTTTAGGACCCCAACAGAAATAGCCCAACATCTTGGTCCAATGGTTCGGCCCACTCCAATGGTTCAGCCCATTATGCATAAAATATCATAGCCCAACGTTGCCCCCCCAGTCTTTTATTAAACAAGCTGTTTAATAGAAGAGTATAAATGGCCCAAAGTAAATTCAATCGAGGCCCAACTGGTAAGAAATTAAATCAACTAGACAAATCAAAAATGAAAGCCCAATCTGAAAGCCTATTCTGGTTAATAACTCTTCAAATTCGTCATCATTGCATGCATTAAATGAGCCGCCCTCGAGTTTTGTGAATAGCTAAAAAGACCGCCCTTATAAAAACCCTTTTCCCCCAATTTTGAAAGCTTTACTAGCTTATTTGAATCCCTGGTCTTCTTGAGATCTTGTCTTCTTCTCGATTATTCTTCTCTCTGTAAAAATTCAACAATGGCAACCCAAGACTCTGCCAATGAAGTTCCTCTTTCTGTTACTCCTCTGACCACCATTCCCCCTTCCCCCAGCCCTACCAAAGCGGCTTCGGGATCAAACCCCAAATCAGCTACTACACCGAGCAAGAAATCTCCACCCTTAAAGCCTGTTCCTGACCCTGCTAAGTTCTTTAAAAACGAAGAACAGTTTCCCCATGCCAATACTCCTTCCATCCTCTCTGTGAAAGATATTGTGACGACCCGAGAATTTAAAAAATTAATTAAATCTTAAAAGATGGATTAAAGGTTGAATAATAAACCTAGACAGAAAATAAGTGAATAGATTTGGCATTTTTGAAGGATTTTTATTAAACATGGTTAAGGGTATAAGTGTATATGTTCTGTGTATATGGTTGTATATGTGATCAACATGTGGTCAAGGGTCAAGGGTTGACCAGATAAATTATATCAGTGTCAAACCCTAAGTATATTTTAAGAACATCGACATTCAGTTAGAAAACCCTAGCGATTGATAAGAAACCCTAAAACCGACTTTAGAAACCCTAATTCCAGTTCTGGGAATCTAAAACCCTAATTCGGAATGGAAAAACTCTATTTTGGGAATTTAAATGCTATGTATAAAGCTTTTGTGTATTAATTACAAATCTAATTAGGGATAACCCTAATTTGTAAATTAGAAATCTTAATTTTAAAGTTTGAAACCCTTATTGTTCGTTAGAAATCCTAATGTATAATTATGGACCTAACTGCTAAATTAACAATTTTAATTAGGAATCATTAATCCTAATTAGCAAGCTTGATAGTGAGTAGTAAACTTTTATATAATTAGAAAATACTAATTATAAATTAGAAAGCTTAATTTTCCATTTTTAAAACCCTAATTTGGAAATCATAGAATTAATTTGTAAACCCTAAGGGTCAAACCCTATGGGTTAAACCCTAAGGGTCAAATCCTACAGGTTAAACCCTAAGGGTTTGCACAAGTTACTAAAATTCCCTTAATAATGGAAGCTAAAAATCTAAAATGCCCTTGTTGCATTATTGGAGGTTGCTTGTATATCTTGCTAAAATGGGAGTTGGTGGCCAACCTAGATCAGCCCATGTGCCTTAAAAATCCAGAGATCAGCCATATCTCACAGCCATATGCATTGCATCCAATTATATAAATAATTCAAGAGAGAGAAATTCATTATCTAGCTTCATTTGTCCACAAACACTCAACCATGCCATCCTCTCTCTAGACCCACAAAATTATTTAGTGATTCAGTTCTTAGATTGATCTATAGCTAGTCAAGATCAGATCATGATGATCAGATTCAAGATTAAAGCATGAATGAGGTATAAACTTTAAATTTCAAAATCCTTAACATTTTGTGTTAATATTGTTAGTGATTGGTTAGATATGTGTTAGAGGGTGTCCTTTAGTGATCCGAGTTTTAAGATCAAGGATTTATAACATCTAGATGCGCGATTTTGAAGTTTTTAGAAATTTGGAAAAAATTAGAAAAGTGGCCTGACAGTCATAAGTCAGAGCCTCTAGATCTTTTTGTGTTAAGTTTTAGTTGTATTTTATGTTATATATCTATTCTATGTTGTAAGGGCTTGGATCTAAAACTTGCATCAAGCCCAGATCAAGTATATATTGAAAGTTATAAGCAGTCAAACTGCGTTGACCGACCATGAAATCTGGTTTTTGGGTAACCCAGAAACCCATAAATCACTGACAGTCGTTTTACAGGGTCTTGATCTTGCTTGTGTTTATGTTTTAGACCATGTTGTTGCTTTAAGGTTGTTTTCTGACGTGTAGGCTACACAATCATGCTTTTAGATTACTCAGACCATTACTAGAATGACAATTAATCGTGGTCAAACAGCCGTTGACCAACTTGTTGGATGAAGGTTTCTAGGAAACCCAGATATTCAAGAACCATTTTTTTTTGTCAGACTTTGACCGGCCTTGATTTCTTAAATGTGTTGTTGTTAGACCAATCTGTTGATATGTTATTGTACCCTGACATATGTACTATAAATGTGAATCTTTAGATCACACAAATCACTCTTAAAGCTCAAGATATAAGGATCTAAACATAACACCATCGACTGTTCTTCATTTTCTGGAAAACCGAAAAATGAAGAACAGCGTTGTCAGACTTTTTGAGGGCTAATAACTAATGGATCTGATGTTGTTTAGTCGTGATGTTTGTTTGTATGTGTAGTAGTACGTAAATACTACAATATCATTGCACTAGACTGACCAGAATCATTAAGATCAAAGATATATAATCGGTCAAAGTAGACACCTTGTAGCTGTCTATGAAGATCTGGGTTTGATGAAGAATAGCTCAAGAACACCTATAGCGACAATTTCGTCGCTATAGGGCCCATTAGCGACAGATTAATTATAAAATTATTATTTTTATTAAATAATTGGTATTAAATGGTTTTTAATTATTAAAAATTCATATTAAATTACTAAAAATTATTTTAAAGCCAAAAAATGGGTTTTTAATTATTTTGAATATATTTCATTAATATTTAATATTTTTAGAATATTAAGGGTAATTAATTTATTTAATTATAATATTAAATAAATTATTTAAAAATAATTTTAATGCATGAAAAATCATTTAAAAATATATTAAGGTATAAGAAAATATTAAAAGTTATTTTTAATAACTTTTAATATTTTGTGATGAATTTCATTAATAAATTAATAGTAATAGTGATTAATTTATTTAATAAATATATTAAATAAATTATGAAAAATAGAATTAATGATTTAAAAATCATATAAAAATGGTTTAAGTGTTATAAAAATATTTTAAGTTATAAAATATAACTTTTGATATTTTTCCATGGAAATATTAATATTTTAATATTAATAGCAATTATTGAATAATAGATTTAACTGTTTAAAAATCATATAAATATAATTTTAATGTATTAAAAATACTTTGTGATATTATAAATATATTATAATGTTATGTTATGATTTTCATTAATATTTAATATTAAATAAATTTTAATTATAAAGGATTATATGGTATTTAAATTGTATAAATATGATATTAATGATTGAAAAATCATGATAAATGATAATAATTATCTGAAAATTATTATGAGCTTATGAAAAATATTTTGACTGATAATAAATTATCTAAAATATCTGTGAACCAGTTTAGACAGAGTCTTAGTAATATTAGACTTGAGATTTTTCTGACTAGACCGTCGAGATGTTAAAATTTTATCGGACTCAAGTCAGACTTAAATAGTTTGACTGGATAGTAGGTCTTATGTGATATATAGACTGATTAGATTATGTGTTAATGTGTTTAGGTTATTTTAAATACTGTAATGATATTATTCTAATTTTTATATCGATATTATTTATATATTAGGTCTTCTGACAAAGCTTAATAAATTACATAACAGTAATCAACCAAACAGACAAGTTTTTCTTGACTCGACCTCGAGTTGTTTCATTCAAATATGCTTGTGGTTAATCATTACTGATTACCATATCTATGAATTATTTATTCGCACTCTGTGCATATTGTATGTATTCATCAGGTATGAAAGGCTGATCACCTTCATTACCATTCGGTCAAGATATAATTGCTATGTTTATGTTCAGTGTTCGCTCAACTATGAAAGTTTGTTCATGCTAGTTCACAATTATATAATTTGAATGTTAGCCAGCTATTATTCAAATTCTTTCCATCATGATATATCCTTAAATAAACATATACTTGTTGGGCAAACTTATGCCCACCCTTGCTATATCATGATAAACATTACAGATTAAGATGAATGCGTTAGATGGAAGGAAAATTTAAAGACAGGTCCAGATTTAGTTTACGTATGCAGCCAAATTGTAACAATATTGTATGATAATATTATTGTATGATAGTTAGGATATTGATTCAGGTATTATGTGAAGGTTTTCGACCTTGGGGTAATGTATAAAGTTTAATGTATAAACAATTTATGTTTATATCTTCCGTAATAGTTATAGAATTAGTATACCAGATCCGTAGTAATTAGGGACCCAAATTTGGGGATGCTATAGATATCCGTAACATCAGACATCGATATCAAATCCCAAAAACTCATCATTTACGACATCCCTCCTCCACTAAAAAGATGTACCAAAGACCGGAGGGTTGAACTGCTATTCCACTCACCCTCCTAGAGAAAGGGGTTCGATTCCCCCTTCACGCCTTTCTTATTACCCTCCTGGGGTTTGTTGGGGTCGGATTCTCCCAACTTGTCCCTAACTCTTACATTTATATTATGGCGTTCATCGCCTTCTGTCATGAGGTAGGAGTTACACCTACCCTTAATTTTTTCTTCACCGTCTATACTGCCGACAGGTCCCGTGAAAAGGGATTTAAAGCATTGAGTAAGAATTCCCCGAAGCCCGGAGAGAACTTCATGAGGCGATCCTTAATCAACACTCCCTCGAGCAACAAAGGATGGCACAAGGAGTGGCTCTTTGTTAAGGGACCCAAAATTTCTTCACTTCCAAACTGGACCACTGCTGAAAAGATATCTACAGACTGTGGTGACATCTCTGAAGAACGTATAAGCGAGATGATAACCCTTATGGAGAATTTCCCGAGGAAAGAATGGAGCTTCGGACTTCTAACCAAGCAGGCCTGGTTGTATGACCATAAATATAAGTCCCGAACCTCCTTACTTATATAATTTGCTGAATTTCTTTCGATACACTGCTCTGAATGATAGTTCTTCTTCTTTTTAGTATCTCTAATTAAGCCAACCTCCTCAGACCGAAGAGATCTTGAGGCAATCCTATCTATTAAATCTTCCTAATTTGCTCCCAAAACCCAAACTGTTGAACCCCAAGCAGCATAAACTCAAACCACTGAAGCCCTCCCAAATGAAGAATCTAACCAACGTCGTTGAAAGAAGCAAGTTGCCCGAAAAACTAAGCCTGCTCCTCCACAAACTTTAAATGGGAGTCTTCTTGATATGCCTCGAGACGAACGAACTCGAGTTCTTCGTACCAAGAAAAGGAGAACCAAGATTACCCCTCTCTCCACCAAAGACCTCCGAATACCCTCTTCCGAAGCCAATCTTCCTCCAATCATTCTTGTTGAGATTGTTGTTTCTGAGGAGGAGCTCAAACCCACTCCTTCACTCACTCGCAAGAGAAAACAAACCCTCTGAAAGTCAATCTATACCGCCTCCTAAATCTACAACAGCTGCCGCTCCACCTCTAAATAACCAGACAATTACTCAAACTCCACCTCCACCCGAACAACATATACCTTCTCCCCCACGACCATCCTCTTCCGAGATCAGGCCTGAAGTTGTAGCATCCCCTTCGCTTTGGCCTGAACTCAATGAACATTTTCCCTTCCAACTCTATGATTCGTTTGTTCGTGACACCAATGATCATCAATTTGGCAACAGTTCGATCATGGATCTAATCGACGAAGGAATGAAGTACCAGGCTAAGGTAAGTTGTTGATAACCTGTTCATTTGAACTTATGTATATCCCCATGATATTAATTAATTAACTCTGTATGTGTAGGCAAATGCGATCTTCAGAAGTCTTTGTCCCAAGTACAAAGAATCTGAAGCCGAAGAAGACGTTGCTCGATGAGAGAATACAATTCTGAAGTCGGCGTTAAATAAGAAGAGAAGTGACCTCGGTACTGCTCTCTTCAATAACGAGTGCCTTCTCAAAGATCTCCATAATATTAAAGAAAAATTGGAGAAAGCCGAGGCTACTCACCGAATCACGGTCAATATGAACGTAGACCTGATTCATAGAAATGAAGTCCTCGTTCAGAAAAACGAGTCTCTCGCCAAAGCTAAACGAAGCCTGGCGCTTCATTTAAGACCTTGAGTTTTATGAAATGAAAGTATTCAATTTTCTTATAATTATTATGTTATTTAGTAAATGGTTAAATTGAGAAAGGGTTAAAGTTAAGAGTGATATTTGAAAATTTTGCAAAGTAAGCAAATTGTTATAAAATATTCGTTTAGTCAGGGAATATTCTTTTTTCGGAGAATATTCGTACGACGACATAATCATTGGTGGACCCCACAACGGAAGTATTGTCGTAGTTAGAAAATGACAGAATTATCTTTTTATAAAAATAACGGCGAAAGTGTTACCGTTAAAACTGTTGAACTACTCGGTAGTAAAAGTACAGTAATACGCGTGGTTGCATAGTAGCACACGGTATTGATTATTGATGCTTACGTAAGAAGTCACTCAGTTATACTAAATTATTGGTACAGTAATTGTTGCATCATATCTCTCATATTATTGATTCAATTATTGTCACAGTATCATCTGTATAATATGTTATATTATTAAATCAATAATTGAGACGACAAAGTTATTCATATTATTATTTGCAATATTGACAATGTCTAGAAGTTCTGTCAAGGAGAGGTTAGATAATCTAATTGTGCACCAATAGGGATAAATCCTTATCGGAAAGCCCCCTCTTTCCTGGGAATGACCTGATTGTTAAATATTGTGAATTATAATATTAATGATGAATAAGTTCGTGTTGATTAAAGATGAAATTAATAGTTCCATTGTGTTGAAATTATTAGTGTTAGTGAAAAATTGACATCTATTTCGATAATAATTGATGTCTGGAGGTTATATTGACCAATCGGGTAATTAACCAGATAAATGAGCAATTAATTGTTGTTGATTCACATGATTATAACTATTTATTCACATGTGTGTGCTATTGATTCACATTCATTTATTATTAGGGGAGTTGGTGCAAGATTGATAATACTTGCATGACTAAGTTAAAAATGGAGGTATAGTTGAAGGTATTATACTATAATTAATTTTTTTCACATATTTAGAACTATTGAGTCACAGATTTACTATTGATTCACATGATTTACTATTAGGGGAGGTGGTGCAAATTTGATAATACTTGCAGGACTAAATTAAAAATGGAGAAAAAGAGGAAGGTATTATACAATAATATTTCTAGCCCCAAAACGTGCAATTATTGAAACTATATTTTCTATAAATAGAAGCTCATTCTTCCTTCATTTCTTACCAATTCACTAAAGCTATAGAGCAATTATTATAGAGAGAAAGAAGAAGAGAAGTCTGCTACCTCAGTATTCCAGTATCCAGTTTTCTTCTAAGGTAAGGGATATTATTATTATAGAAAGGGGTATTATTCTTTCGTATTCATGAAGAGAGTTATTTTCTTTCAATACTCATAAGGGTTGTTATTCCATTCTTTATTATTATGTTGGAATAACATGTCTATGCGAAGTACCGCATACATGGTCAAATTCTTCTGTTATTTCATTCTTTATTATTCTGTTGGAATAACCTGTATGTGCTGTCTATCGCATGCCTGGTGAATTATATTGTTATTCCATTCGTTATTATTCTGTTGGAATATCCTGTCTGTGCGGATTACACATGACCTAGTTCCATTCTTTATTATTCTGTTGGAATATCATGTCTGTGCGGATTACGCATAACATGGTTCCATTCTTTATTATTATGTTGGGAATAACCTGTCTGTGCGGTCTATCGCGTGCATGGTGAATTCTTCTGTTATTCCATTCTTTATTATTCTGTTGGAATAACCTGTCTATGTGGATTACCGCATGCATGATGAATGATCCTTCGTATTCATTCTTTATTAAATTGTGGAAATGATCTGTCTACGTGGATTACCGCATGGCGGGTGAAAATCCATTTGCAGTTTTGTATATTCTATTATACTAATCTGGGATATCATTTCTTTTGTACTCGTCATGAAATATTATTTTCTTTGGTATTTTTCTGTTACGAGTTACTATTCACCTGATTACTATTCACTCTAGTATTATTCACTCGGGTATTCGGGACACTTTTCGTGCTAGAGTACTATTCACAAGTTACTATTCACCCGATTACTATTCAATCTAGTATTATTCACTCGGGAATTCAGGGCACTTTTCGTGTCAGAGTACTATTCACGAGTTACTATTCATGGGTTACTATTTACCCAAATTACTATTCACCTGAATATTATTCACTCGGGTATTTGGGATACTTTTTATGCCAGGGTACTATTCCCGAGGTACTATTACCGAAGTATTATTCATAGGGTACTATTTGCCGAAAAAATATATTTCTTTTCTGTCCAAATTATTTTTGGTACATGAATATTATTCTTGAATTTTACTCCACAAAGTAGTATCATGTTGACAATTTGAATATTTTTAAACACTGGATAAATTTAAAGTCTTTAATATTTATCCTTGATTTCGTTTGATTAATGCTTATATCATTGTCATCATCCTCATGCTTATATTATGATGAAATTCATCTTTGGCTTACGTGCAAAGATGGACTGTTGATTATTTGTTTTACAGTTATATATCTTTGGCTTACGTACAAAGATGTATTGTTGATTATTGGTTTTACAATTGTATATCTTTGACTTACGTGCAAAGATGGACTATTGATTGATGAGTATCTTTAGCTTATGTGCATAGATGAACTGTTTATTAGTATGATTATGACCAGGGATCATTCGGTATAATCATGACCCGTAATGTTATAGATGACGTGGTAAAAGTCCTCATTGGCCCGTAGTGCATTGATGGACAGTCATTGGTATATTATAACCAGGGATTATTCGGTATAATCAAGATCATTGATGATTACATGAATATCCTTGGTTGTAGTGTAGGGATGATTCGATGATGTAGATTATTTATTAAGCTGAGTCTCAACGATAAAATATTGATTATACACTTTTAATTCGTAAAAGATAGTAGATATCATGCTCTACTTGACTCTTCTAAAATACAGTTGTATATCTTTGGCCTGTAGTGCAAAGTTGAATTGTTAATGAATATCTTTGGCCATAGTGCAAAGATGAATTTATTAGTATGATTATGAGTAGGAATTGTGATTTGGTATAACCATGATTTTTGATGTTTCAGGTGAAGATAGGTGATAAAAATTATCTTCGTCCTGGGTGCGAAGAGGAATTTAGAATAATAATTGTGATTATGAGTTATTCATATGATTGTGGATAAGAATTGTTGATTGATGTTACATGGATAAAACATTATTGGTGGACTTTTAACATAGAGAAGATAATAGATCTGATGGTCTATTTGACTCTTCTAATGGATTGCTTGTTCCGCTGCAACTATGGTTGAAAAGTTTTATCATCTACCATATGTTCTAAATCTCTAATTTATTACTGATGAAGGCTATTGATGATGTAAATTATCTTTAGTCATGATATTCTTTACTGGGCTAGTTGTGCTCACCCTTTTTGCTTCACAATTCCTTTCAGGTAATAAGAGTGTAGCTGGGTCGAGCGGGGGTAACAGGAGAATAGAACGGTGGTCTATAGCAGTTGAGGTTCTCCTAAATAGTATGGAAATAATTTTATTGAGAACTTTAGATAAGTGTGTAGTATTGTATACGTCAATTGATATTTAATTTTGGTGAACCGAATAGGGTGAGGTGAACCCAACTTTGGAAGGGTGTTTTGCCACTATCATATAAGATGTCTAATGACATACAACCTCGTGTTATCATAAGACAGAGTTATGCACATCCACTTGCTGAGTATATCTAAGAGCACTACCTATATGATCTTGGAGTTTTGTTGAAATATAATTTTCAATTACAGACAGTGAAGATAGTTATATATCAAGAAAAGACTCACCATTGGAAAGAACATGATAGTAATCTTCTCATATTTCTTTAGGGTCTATTGGGTCAACCAAGGATAATTCTGTGGACATATGATATCTATCATAAGCCTCCTATCTATGAAGGTCTCCTTGAACACTTCCTAAAGATTTTAATTTCTAAAATAGTTTTTGACTGTACTTTTATATAAAGTACCATTGTAAGGTTGTGGTCGAGGAACCATGAGAGTTACATACATTTGTATTAAAACTCACATTTTAACTGTGGTCGTATTCTACACGACAGTTCAACAGTTGTATAAATAAAGGTTGTAGATGATTTTTATAGTGTCATATCTGGCGACTTAGAATGGGTCGTGTGGACCTATTTTAGGGGTGTCACACTTCAAGTCAATAAGGTTGAAGCTAAGGAGTTACGACACTTGAAAGAGCGTCAAAAACTGGAAGAGGAGCTTCGAGAGCTTAGAGCCCTTAGAGATCTAGGTCCACCCTTGACCGAAGATCTTCACAAGGATATGCAAAGAGATTATCGAAAATCAGTTGAGCTAAATGAGGAAATTGTTCGGATGTTCTCTGAAGGATATGAGAAATACCAAAGTAAAGGCAAGGCAAAACTTGTCGAAGCCAAGGTAGATCCATCTCTCCTTGACTCCTCGGAAGGCAAAGACAATGCTTGAAGATGTCTCTTCTTTTCTTTTTAGCCTTAGACATTCCTGTAAAAACTTCTATCTGCTTGTAAACAATTTAATATTAATGAAATATCAATTCGTTCCTTATTACTCCTTTGTGATCATTTCTTGTCAATAATTCACCATCAATCAATCTTGAAAAATGTACAAGCTCTTTTTAAACTTAACTTAAACTATTAGTTAATAATCAAGTGAACTATATGACAGATAAGATTAAATAATAATGCAACCCGAACTCAACACTTAAAGAAAATCAGGTAATAAAGTAATAAAATACTTATTTGTTACCAAAGTGTGAGACAAATCTGCAAAAGATTAATTCGCCATCTTTAAGATGAATAGTTCCACCCTAACCTCCGAACACCAATAAAAAACTCCATAATAATTAATTCACCATTGAATGGTTGAATTCACCATTGAATGGCGAGGCCAGTCCACCCGAACTTCCTTACACCTTAAAGGATTCATAAGAATTCATCATTGAATGGCAAGGCAAGTCCACCCGAACCTCCTTACACCATGAAAACTCCATACCAATTGGTTTACCATCGAATGGTAAACAAGTCCACCCGAACCTCCTTACACCTTTGAACAAAATATCATTGAACAGAACACAAATTGGAGAAAAGGAATCTTTTATTGATGAAGATTAACATGATACAAGATTATGTAAAGTGACACTGTTTCTACTGAAAATACTTCTGAAGCCTTCTAGAATGCCAAGTATTCTTTATCTCTGATCCATCTAATGCCCTTAACTGATAGGTTCCCTGGCTTCGGTACTTCAACAAATTCATATGGACCTTCCCAGTTCGGCATTAATTTTCTGAAATTATGAGGCATAGAAGCTTCGAATTCCCTGAGAACAAAATCTCCCACTTCAAACCTTCGAAGCTTTACTCCTTTCTTATAGTTCTTAGCTACACGACGCTGATAGGCTACCAATTTGATTAAAGTTGTCTCCCTGACTTCTTCCAGTAAGTTCATGTTGACCTTCAGCCCTTCATCGTTGTATATCTCTTTAAACTGATTAACCCGAAGACTTGTAGACCCAATATCTACAGGGACTAAGGCATCAGTACCATAAGCTAACCTGAAAGGTGAATATCCCATTGTAGTCCTCGTAGTAGTCTGATAAACCCATAACACACTAAGAAGCTCTTCTGGCCATCTTCCTTTAGCCTCATTCAATCTACGTTTGATCCCATTCAGAAGCATCCTGTTGGTTACTTCAACATGCCCATTAGACTGTGGATGAGCTACTGAAGTCTTTTTGTGCTGAACCCCCAGTTCCTTAAAAAATGCTTCAAACTTTGATCCCACAAACAGGCATCCGTTATCTGATATCACCACCTTCGGAATGCCGAAATGAAACATTATAGATTCCTTTAAAAACTTTAAGCACTACTGCTCTGTTATCAATATAAGTGGCTTCGATTCAACCCATTTGGTCATATAATCAATTGCTACTATAACAAAACTGACCTGACCTTTAGCTTTCGGCAATGGGCCCAATATATCTACCCCCAGACAACAAAAGGTATAGGAGATAAAATTGAGTATAGCTCTTCTGGTGGATGATGTGGGATAGGACTATTCAGCTGGCATTTTGGACACTTCTTCATATACTCAGTAGCCTCCTTAAAGATTATGGGCCAATAATACCCCTGCCGAAGTACTTTGTAGGCTAACGACTTTGCAGCCATGTGATCGCCACAAATTCCTTCATGAACTTCTCGAAGAACATAATAAGCTTCATAAGGAACTAAATACTTCAACAACGGAGAGGAAAAGGTCCTTCGATAAAGATCCCCGTCAATAAGAACAAAATTGGCACTTTTGTACTTAACTTTCTTAGCCAGCATCTGATCCAAAGGAAGGACGCCATCTGCCAGATATTCCAAATATGGAGCCAGCAATTTGAACGTTCTATGCACAATATCACTTCATGCTAAATACTTGGTTGTTTCAAAATTTCCAAATACACCGAGCCATAATAATAGCTTTCTTCAGTGGTAGCCAATTTTGACAATGCATCGGCAATGGAGTTGTCATTGCGATCAACACCCTGAAATTCATAGGAGAGGAAATACTGAAGTCGATCCTTCAATTCTGTTAGGTACTTGATCATGCGTGAACCTCGAGCTTCATATTCCCCTGAAATCTGTTTAACTACCAACTGAGAGTCACTGTAGATGATTATCCTCTGCACTTCAAGACTCTTCGCCAGTCGTAATTGTGACGCCCCCAAAATAGTTATACATCACCCATTTGAGTCTCCAAATACATTGTACAGAAATAACTACAGCTTCATTAATACAATTGTCGTGCAAAATACGACAACACATAAACTGTGAGTTTAAATGCTAAAATTATCTTCTAGACAATATCCACACTCAGATAAAGTCCTCATTACAATTATTGATACACTATTTTACAAAATAATGAGGACTGCTAAACAACTGTCTAGAACCATCATTCCACACCCCGATTGTAAGACCCCAAATTTTATGAATTAAAAGTATTCAATTTTTCTTATAATTATTATTCAGTTAATGGTTAAATTGTTAAAAAGTTAAAGTTAAGGGTGGTATATGTAAAGTTTATAAAATATGCAAGTGGTTATAAAATACTTATTTTGGTCGGGGAATATTCGTTTGGTCGTGGAATATTCTTGTTGTCGGGGAATATTCGTACGACGGTGCAGCCATTTATGGGCCTCATAACAGAATACATGTCTGATGAAAAAAATGACAAGTTTGATTTTTTATACATAACGGCATAGCTGTTAACGTAAACACTGTTGAAATACATGGTGGTTAAAATACAGTAATACGCGTTGTTGTACAGTAGCTCACGGTATTGCATAATATTTTTGAATTATTGATTCTTACGTAAAAAGGCGCTACTCAATAATTGTTACAATAATTACTGATAAATATTTTATTTTATTGATTCAATAATTGCTACGTTGATATTTTATATTATTGTTGTTTCAATAATTATCACTGCACAGTATTTTCAATTATGAGATCAATAATTCATAATTATTTGAATAATATTATTAGATAGCATTCTTGGCAATGTCTAGAAAGTTCTGTCAAGGAGAGGTTTGGTCACCTAATTGCGTGCCAGTAAGAAGAAATCCTTATCGAAAAGCCCCCTCTTTCCTAGGAACCACCTGGTTGTCATTATTGTGATTCTGTAATATTATTTGTGAATAATTAATTATTAATTTATATGATAAGGAAATATTTATTTGATGTGGATATAAATTATGTATTTATTTATGTGGTTATAAATGAAGGAATTAATGTTGAGGTGTTTTATTAGTATTTTGTCAGAATGGAGGCATTAAAGATCAAATCGGTGTTCTTAAAGCTGTATTGTGTGAGTTATAATTTTGATCTGACCGTTGGATCGTTGTGATTTTTGGATATGTTATATATATATATATATAATTTGAGTATATGTCCACAAATTTTTAACCATTAAAAATTAATGTATGATTTGTTCTGAATTTTAAAAGGTACTAAAAATCATCTGTTTGTGGATTTCAGATATTTTCTGTTTGGAATTTGGAAAAACTTAAAGCTACAAAGTTGTAGAGAATTCAATTTCGTGTGGAATGGACATCAAATTCGTATTTTTCTGATAAACGGACTATTTTATATGAATTATTGAAGTTTCAAAAAATAAAATGATTTTTATTAAAATTATGGGTGGGACCCACTATTGTTTTAAACATGTGGGCTGCCAAATTTGTTCAAGTATGGCATGCTAGAGGCTGGTCTTGGTTGGTGAGCATACGTAGGAATAAAGAAAATTAATAATATTATTTTATTAATTTAGTCTCCTTTGGCGTTCTAGCATTTTCCTATAAATAGGTGTTTATGTTAGAAATAAAAATTACACCAGAAACATAAGTTTTCTCTCTCTATATTATCGAGTGTATTTTTGTGAGTATTTAGATACCTTGAGGATTGCTTTTCAGTGCAAGTTTTCTTCAGGTTTTCATCCGATATTCCAGTCAGAAATACTGCTCTTTTGAGGTAGGGGATTTTTAAGGGTTATTATGTTTTTCAGTTTTGTACTTTTTTCGGACCTTCAAAAATTCTAGAAAAATTTGAAATGATAATTTGATGAGTTTTCTTGATTGTGTCCGAAAATGGCAATTTTTAGATGTATAGATTAAGAGTTATGGATTTTGTGAGAAAAGACTATTTGAAAAGTAAACCCTTATAACTCCACGTGGTTAACTCCAAAATTGATAAAATTTTTATTGGGAGTACATCTACATAATATCAGTATACCCTATAAATTTTGAAAATTTTAGATAAAAGTACAATTTATGATAAATGTCTAAATATTCGGTAATTTTGGCTATATGAAAAATAGTAAATGATTTTAAAAATTCTGAGAAAAATATATGTTCAATATGAGACTATATTCTGCTAAATCCCAAAAAAGAAATTTTTTTGTACTGATTTGGTATTTTTTTATGAAAATGGAGTAGTTATGACTAAATGAATTAAATATGTTATGTGAAGTAACAAAATTGGAAAATAGGATTTTATAGCTTGGAAATCCTATATAAGGTATATGCAGATTGTTGATGAGGGTTTTGGTTATTGGTGATGAAATTTTATGAGTTTGGCATTTTAGGATGATTAAATACATTAATTTATAAAGTCTAAACAATTTAAATAAATTATTTATAATACTGTGGTAATATTAATAATATTAGATTATGAGATTATTAAGTGACTTATAACATTTGGATTAAGGTGTTAAAAAATCATTGCTTTTATGAATCTTTCTCTTGAAATTAAATGCAGTTGTTGATCATATTGTTTTTATTATCATATATAACATTTTTATAATCCCGGTGATTAAATTTCTCTTTGACTTAAGTGTAAAGATGGGTAGATTATTGGTGTGATCGTGACTATGGGTTCTCTTTGGCCAGTAGTGCAAAGATGAATTGTTGACTGGTATGATCATGACCATTGAATTTATAATTTAATATTTTTTAGCTTAAGTGCAAAGGTGAATTGACCAACATGGTTATAATTATTGTTTATATAAATTCTGAAATGATTATATATTTCTTTGAGATATGAATATTTTTGGCCTGTAGTGCAAAGATGACCTATTATTGAATATCTTTGGCATGTAGTGCAAAGATGAACTGTTGTTGAATATATTTGGCCCGTAGTGCAAAGATGACCTGTTGTTGAATATCTTTGGCATGTAGTGCAAAGATGAACTGTTGATGAATATCTTTGGCCTGTAGTGCAAAGATGAATTTATTAGTATGATTATAAACAGGAACTGTGATTTGGTATAACCATGATCTTTGATGTTTTAAGATATTTAAAGTACGAATCATTATTATTTTTTCTTTTGTTTCACTGGATTCATTTTTTTAAAAATATGTTTCATCATCCTCAGTCCTAAATGATGATATTACTGAATATCTTTGGCCTGTAGTGCAAAGATGGTTGATTTTCTTATGAATATCTTTGGCACGTAGTGCAAAGATTTATAGGTGTTGAGATGAACATGACTAACTGTTGAATATCTTTGGCCTGTAGTGCAAAGATGAATATTTGATTCAAGATGTTTATTGATTGATGTTATAGGGATAAAATATTGATGATGGACTTTTAAATTCATAGATAATAGTAGATTTCATTCTTTACGTAACTCATCTATGAATTATTATTTCCGCTGCAAATATTGATCTGAAACTTGTTATTTATTGTATTTTATTAGATTTTTCCCTGTTGAAGGCTAACGATAATTTGTTCTATATTATCTTAGTCATAATATTCTTTACTAGGCTAGTTGAGCTCACCCTTTTCCTTTTTGTTCCATTTTTTTCTCAGGAGGCGAGAATGTAGCAGGGTAATAGTCGAGATATGGAATGAAGGTTTTAGAATGTCATTTTAGTAGTCCTCACTATTTTGTAAAATAGTGTATCAATAATTGTAATGAGGACTTATTTGAGTGTTGATATTGTCTAGAAGATAATATTTGTTTTTAAACTCACAGTTTATGTGTTGTCGTATTTTACACGATAATTGTATTAATAAAGTTGTAGTTGTTTCTGTACCATGTATTTGGAGATTCAGAATGGATGTTGTATACCTATTTTGGGGGCGTCACATTATGGTCTATTTGACTCTTCTAATGGATTGCTCATTCCGCTGCGACTATGGTTGAAAAGTCTTATCATCTACCATATGTTCTAAATCTCTGATTTATTACAGATGAAGGCTATTGATAATTTAATTATCTTTTGCCATGATATTCTTTACTGAGCTAGTTGTGTTCACCCTTTAGCTTCACAATTCCTTTTAGGTAATAAGAGTGCTGCCGGGTCGAGCGGGGATAACAGGGGAATAGAACGGTGGTCTATAATTGTTGAGGTTCTCCCTATATAGTATGGAAATACTTTTATTGAGAACTTTTGATAAGTGTGTCGTATTGTATATGTCATTTGATATTTAATTTTGGTGAACCAAATAGGGTGAGGTGAACCCAACTTTGGAAGGGTATTTTGCCACTATCATACATGATGTCTAATGACATACGACCTCGTGTTATCACAAGACAGGGTTATGTACATCCACTTGCTGAGTATATCTACGAGTACTACCTATATGATCTTGGAGTTTAGTTGGAAAATAATGTTCAATTGCAGACGGTGGAGATAGTTATATGTCAAGAGAAGCCTCACCATTGGAAAGAACATAATAGTAATCTTCACATTTTTCTTTGGGGTCTATTAGATCAACCAAGGATAATTCTCTAGACATATGATTTCTATCATAACTTAGATTCATGGCCTCCCATGTATGAAGGTTTTCTTGAGCATTTTCCAAAGATTTTAATTTCTAAAACTAGTTATTGACTATACCTTTATGTAAGGTATCATTGTGAGTTGTTGTCCATGGTTGGGACATGAGTCACAGTTGGTATTAAAACTCACAGTATATGTGTTGTTGTATTTTGCACGATAATTGTAGTAATAAAGTTGTAGTTGTTTTCTGTACCATGTTTTTGGCGACTCAGAATAGGTTGGGTGATGTATACATATTTTGGGGGCATCACACCGACTACTTCCCGCTATATTCTCGCTTCCTGAGAAGAAAAATGGAACAAAAAGAAAAAGGGTGAGCTCAACTAGCCCAGTATAGAATATTATAATTAAGATAAAGAACAAAAATTTATCGTTAGCCTTCAACAAATTAGATAAAATATAATGGACAACCAGTTTTAGATCAATATTCGCAGTGAAAATAACAATTCATTAGAAGAGTTAAGTAGAGAATGAAATCTATTATCATCTATGAATTTAAAAGTCCATCATCAATATTTTATCCCTGTAACATCAATCAATATACATCTTGCATCAAATATTCATCTTTGCACTGCAGGGGTTCAGCACTTGAAACAGCAGCGGAAATATAAAAATTCAAAGCAATTTCCAAAACCCGAAAACAGGATACATGCGAAAAACAATTAACTCAGTGGTTTAGATATTATACCGAATATGAAAAACAAGAATCTGAAATTGATGCGCTCGAATCCTTAACGCAATTCCTCACGAAATTACGTCTCTATAGTATCCACACGAACGCCGCACGAACCGTCAAATGATTCTGCAATAAGAGGGACTTGCGGTACTAGCCACCAAAGGAACCTTTATGAAACTGTATGCTTTCTCTCTAGTCTCTCTCTAAGAGCGGCTAGGGTTTTTCAAGTTATGAATTAACCCTAAGTAGCTGCTATATATCCTATATATAGTAGTTAAATGGAATTAATCAAAACCTAATTTCATAAAATCCGAATTTATATATATAACTTAATTAAGTCTTACTTAATTAATATACATATATACAAACTTTCCTTTTAATTTAAATTCGTGATTTAAATACTATTAATCATATTAATATATTTAAATCCTTAAAATTTAAATTTAATCCCTTTTAAATTACGTTCTATGTGTGTGACCCTATAGGTTATTATCACGTTGGCAATAATTTTAAAATCATATTATAAAATTATAAACAGTGAGCGACATCTAGTAATGCATCACTGCTACCCAAGTAATAATAAGATCGATGATTCGATGCAACATTTTAGTGACCAATGTTTCAATGTAATTTAATTCCTTTTAACCTTAATATCCTAGATTAAACTCGAGTAATGGAATGTGTTATACTCTTCCTAATTTAATCTGAGTTTTCTTGATCAATGAGTAGACTATAAGAAACAAATCACTATTTGAGCATGGCTATGCATTTCATAGTCCTACTCAATCAATAGGAGGGTTAAATTCCATCTAGATCACTCATATTTCTCACACGATTCATGATGTACACAATAATCACTTTTATAGTCCACCCTATTAAAGGTGACATTTGATGATATCAAAGTACATAAATTCCCGTGTAGTAATATAGTGATTTCAGGTCAGAGGACCATTACATCATTGTCACTGTGAGAATTGCTAATGACACTTCGCATAATGCTCCATATAGAATTCTCATGGTGGGTTTGTCCAATACACCATTCTCTAACATATACCTATGCATTGACTTAATATCTCATATATTTATGACCAATGAGATTTGGTCATCAGTCAATCCATATACTAGTCTCAATGCATCATTGTTGTCCCATCAACAATGATACTCGACTAGGGACATTTAAGAACAATGATACTAATTGTAATTATATAATCTCATGTTCAAGTCACATACTTGAAACCATATAATTTGTATCACAATTCTAAGAAATTTTATTATGTTAACAATTATATAACGCAGTAAATAAAACCATAATAAAATCATTCATTTATTCAATCAAATATAATATCAAAACGTTAAGCAATTATATCAAATAATTGGCCTCTAGGGCATAAACTTTAACATGCACTACGGGCCAAAGATATTCATTTGTATCACCAGTTGGTCATGTTCATCTCAACACCTGTTCATCTTTGCACTACGGGCCAAAGATATTCATCAGGTAATCATTCATCTTTGCACTACAAACCAAAGATATTCATCAAGTATCACCATTAAGGACTGAGGATGATGAAAAATATTTTAAAGAATGAATAAAGTGAAACAAAAGAACAAAGATTAGAGATTCGTACTTTAGATAATTCAAGTTTAAAAATACTCCATAATAAACGATAATGGAGTAAAATTCAAGAATGAAGATCAAAACATGGATACAATCAAAGATAGTAACCATAATAGACATCTGGGACAAAGAAGAAAAAATTTTATTTTTCGATGAATAGTACCATATTTGTGAATAGTGTTGTATACGTGAATAGTGTTGTATACGTGAATAGTAATCCCAACACAAAAAGGTAAAAATTCCACAATAAAATTTATATCAATATTTCAGCATAATGAAATTGAAAGAAATTATATCATTTACGAAGAAAATAACATCCCTTACCTCAAAAGAACTAGTATTTCTGAATGGAATATCGGATATTATGCTACAGAAAACTTGCACTGAATAGCAACTCTCAAAGTATCTAAATACTCACAGAATACGCTCGATAATAGAGAGAGAGAGAAAAAAAACTTGTTTCTGGTGTGATTTTCAATTCTAACTAAGCACCCTATTTATATGAAAATGCTAGAACGCCAAAGCAGACTAAATTAATAAAATAATAATATTATTATTATTTTCTATGCCTGCCAAGACTAACCAACCTCCACCTTTGAACAAGAATTTCAGTAGATGTTTTCAAAAAAAAACAAAAGTGGGTCCCACCCATAATAAAAATATTTAATTTTTGAAACTTCAATAGTTCATAATAAATAGTCCTTTTATAAAAAAAAATACGAATTTTATGTCCATTCCATAAGAAATTAAATTCTCTACAACTTTGTAACTTTAAGTTTTTCCAAATTCCAAACTACAAAATGCCCGAAATCCACATACGGACGATGTTTAATACATCCATTTCGACAAAATACTGATAAAACACCTCAGCATTAATTCCTTCATTTATATCCACACAAGATAAATATTTTCCTATCCATCCATATAAAATAAATATTTACTTATCATATAAATAAATAATTAATTATTCACAAATAATATTACAGAATCACAATTATGACAATCAGGTCGTTCCCAGGAAAGACATGGCTTTCCGATAAGGATTTCTCCTTACTGGCGCGCAATTAGGTGACCAAACCCCTTTCCTAGAAAGAACTTTCTTAGACATTGCC
Organism: Panax japonicus; assembly: GCA_020205505.1. NCBI lineage: Eukaryota > Viridiplantae > Streptophyta > Magnoliopsida > Apiales > Araliaceae > Panax > Panax japonicus. Next base: position 64,095,033 of record CM035093.1, read on the forward strand.
AATAATGGTATCTAATAATATTATTCAAATAATTTGAATTATTGATCTGATAATGGGAAAGGATGTGCAATGACAATTATTGAAACAACAATAATATAGAATATCAACGTAGTAATTATTGAATCAATAAAATAAAATATTGAACAGTAATTACTGTAACAATTATTGAGTAGTGTCTTCTTACGTAAGAATCAATAATTCAAAAATACTTTGCAATATTGTGTGCTACAGTGCAACCACGTGTATTACTGTATTTTAACCACCAGGTAATCCAACAGTGTTAACGGTAACAATTACGCCATTATTTATAAAAACTTAAACTTGTCGTTTTATTCATCCGCCCATTTTTCGTTATGGGGCCCACAAATGGTTGCGCCGTCGTACAAATATTCCCAGACAGCAAGAATATTCCACGATCAAATGAATATTCCCCGACAAAATGAATATTTTATTATCACTTACTTATTTTGTAAAATTTGCACATTTCACCCATAACCAAACCATTATATCAAATTAACTCCTTATTATTTTAAGATAATGATTAGAGGGAATTTAATTTTATTTATAATAAATTGGGGTCTTACAACCTCCCCCCTTATAAAATTTCATCCTCGAAATTGACGTACGTACCTGGTGTTTCGAAAAGGTGAGGGTACCTCGCTTTTATTTCCGATTCCAACTCCCAGGTCATTTCATCCATAGCATGGTTCCTCCACAAAACCTTGACTTATGGTATAATCTTTGCTCGTAGGACATGCTCTTTCCTATCCAAGATCTTAACAATAATGTGGTTTGGGTCTTTCACATATTTACGAAGCATAAATATATGAAAAACATTATAAACACGAGACATGCTTAGAGGTGATGCGAGTCTATAGGCCACATTTCCTATTTGGTCAAGAATCTCATATGGACCAACAAATCGTGGATTGAGCTTTCATCTCTTCCAGAATCTTTTAACTCCCTTCCATGGAGCAATACGTAACAGTACATGATCTCTAATATTAAATTCCATGTCCTTTCGATGAATATGCATAACACTTTTGTCGATCTTGTGAGGTCTTTATACGTTGTCGGATCATTTGAATCTTTTCTGTAGTCATGCGTACTAATTCTGGTCCCAACAACGTTGCTTCACCCATCTCGTCCCAACATACTGGAGAACAACACTTTCATCCATACAACGCCTCGAATGGAGCCATGCCTATACTTGCTTGATAATTGTTGTTGTAGGATAATTCCACAATGGTAAGTACTTATCCCAAGTCCCTTTGAAATCTAGGACACAGATTCTTAATAGATCTTCAAGAGTTTGAATAGTCCTTTCTGGTTGCCCGTCCGTTTGAGGATGGTATGCCGAACTGAATCGTAAATTCATGCCCATAGCTTTCTATAAACTAACCCAAAATTATGAAGTGAATCTTGGGTCAGGATCTGAAACTATGGATACTGGCATACCATGCAATCTCACAATCTCATTTACATACATACGAGCAAGACGTTCAAGGGAATAAGTCTCACGAATAGGCAAGAAATGAGCAGACTTGGTTAATCTATCAATAATAACCCAAATTGCATCTATACCTTGAGAAACCTTGGGAAAACCCACTTAGTAATATGTTCCCACTTCCATTTTGGAATCTTATGTGGTTGCAAGGGACCCTTTGGCACTTGATGCTCCGCCTTTACACTGTTAACATGTTAAACACCTTGAGATAAACTCCGCGATCTCTCTTTTCATATTGCTCCACCAAAATGTATGTCGAAGATCATGATACATTTTGGTACTCCCAGGATGGATTGCAAATGGTGTGTTGTGTGCCTCCATCATGATTCTATACTTCAATTCAGAATCGTTAAGAATGCAAAGTCTGGAGTTGACTCGAAGTATTCCTTCTTCATCGATTCTTGCTCCTGGAATAACACCTTCTTGTACTTTCTTCTTCATATGCATCATCTTTGGATCTGTAGGCTTGAGGAGCTTTAACTTTATCGATTAAAGTCGGTTCTACTCGTATGTTTGATATCATCACGTGGTTACTTGGAGCCTTTAACTCTATCTCCATCCTTTGTAAGTCGTACAAAATGGGTCTTTGTGTTAACAACATCGCACTCGTACCCGCATACGATCATCTACTCAATGTGTTAGCTCCAACGTTTGCTTTTCCATGATGATATTGAATGCTATGATCGTAATCTTTCAGCAGCTCGAGCCAACGTTGTTGCCACATGTTGAGTTCCTTTTGGGTGAAGAAATATTTGAGGCTTTTATGATCCGTATAAATCTCCACTTTCTCCCCATACAGGTAGTGTCTCCAGATTTTCAAAGAAAAAATGACTACAGCCAACTCCAGATCATGAGTAGGATAATTCCTCTCATATTCTTTGAGTTTTCGCGAGACATAAGCTATGACTTTCCCATGTTGCATGAGAACACATCCTAACCCTTTGCCTGAAGCATCGCTGTAGATAACAAATCCATCCGAACCAGATGGTATTGTTAGAATAGGTGCCGAAATGAGTTTGCTCTTGAGCTCTTAGAAACTCTTCTCGCATTCCTCGCTCCATACGAATTTTGTATCTTTTCGAGTCAGCTGAGTTAACAGAGTAACGATTCGAGAAAATCCTTCCACAAATCTCCGATAATAACCAGCTAAACCCAGAAAGCTACGTACTTTGGTCACCGACTTTGGTTGCTCCTAACTTTGTATTGCTTCAATCATCGCTGGGTCAACAGATATTCCATGTTTTGAAATCACGTGCCCAAGGAATGCTACTTCCTTAAGCCAGAACTCGCATTACTTTAGCTTGGCATATACCTTGTTATCACGAAGCCTTTGAAGTACCAGCTTCAAATGGTGCTCACGATCTTCACGTCTTTTGGAATAGATGAGGATGTTATCAATAAAGATAAAAATGAACTGATCCAAATATTCCATGAATACACGGTTCATCATATCAATGAAAGCAGCAAAAGCATTAGTCAATCCAAAAGACATGACTAAGAATTCATAATTCCCGTACCGAGTTTTGAAGGCAGATTTTGGAATATGCTCAGTTTTAATCTTCAGCTGATGATATCCAGAACGAAGATCGATCTTTGAAAAGAATTGTGCTCCTTGCAACTGGTCGAACATGTCATCAATGCGAGGTAGGAGATACCTATTCTTGATGGTGACATGGTTAATTCTTGGTAGTCAATACTAAGTCGCATACTCATGTCTTTCTTCTTTAGAAATAAAGCAGTAGCACCCCAAGGAGATGTACTAGGACGAATGAAATCGATGTCTAACAATTCCTGTATTTGGACTTTTAACTCCTGAAGTTCAATAGGAGCCATTCGATATGGGGTTTTAGAAATGGGCTTTGTACTCGGTTCAAGATCAATAAAGAATTCAACTTCACGTTCTGGGGGTAGACTATGAAGTTCATCAGGAAATTCACTAACAATAGAAATATTATTCGAATCTGACGTATTTTTGTTCAAGTCCATAACATGGGCTAAGAAAGCTTGACATCCATTTTTTAATAAATGAATGGCTTTATGGCTTGATATGACAGTGATTGACTTTAGTTGTTTGGTTGCTTTAATTCATATAACAGGTTGGTTAGGAATATGAAAACTAACAACCTTACGAAAATAATCAATTTTGGCATAATGAGTAGTTAACCAATCAATCCCTAAAATCACATCAAATATAAGTATCTTTAAAGAGATAAGATCAACAGGTAATGTGATGGTGCCAACATGGATCAAGCAAGATTTATAAACAGTGGATGTACTGAAAGTTTCTCCTAACGGAGTTTCCATAGATAAGTCAAAGTCTAATTTCTACGGAGTCAAGTTTAAACGTTGAGCACAAGCAGGAGAGATAAAAGAATGGGTAGAACCGGTATCTAGTAAGGTCTAAACTTGGTAAGAGTTCAAGATTAGCTTACCCGTGATCACCTCGTTTGGGTTTCTCGCGTTTTGGCCAGTCACGACAAACACCCTCCCTTGAACCATCGACTTTGTTTTATCCGTAGTCACCTTTGGTGCCACCGTCCCAGCTGGACTTGACTTTGCTACCAAACAAAACTGAGCTATATGATCGTCTTTTCCACAACTGAAACACACCTTGGAAGGCTGTGAACAGTTTGGACTTATGTGTCCCTCCTCTTCGCATCTGTAGCATCTAACTGGCGGTCGTTCTCCTCCCCTAAAATTTGTTTTTTGTGCTGGTGCTGCTACTGATGTCTTCCCGTTATTGTTGAATCTTCTCTTTTAGAAATCTCCACTTGACTCACCTCTCCTATTATCATGGTCACGATTACCACCCGAGTGGTTACCGCTTTTGTCCATATTTTTACCTCCTCTCTAGTTATCATCGCTCCGGTGACTGATATTACCGGTATGACCCTGGTTGTGGCCCCTCGGTTGAACATACTCATTATCTCACTCTAATAATTGAGCCCTGTTGACAACATCTGAATACAAAGAAAATTTGTGAGAGATAAGTATTGAAGAATCTCAGGTTTTAGACCTCTCAGAAACATCATCGTCATACGTTCCTCATTCTCTACTAAATGAGGTGCAAACCTGGATAACTCCACGAACTTCACCTCGTACTGGGACACCGTCATGTTGTTCTATTCAAGTCTAATAAACTCTGCCTCCTTCATATGACAAATACTTTCAGGAAAGTACTTATCATTGAACAGTTTCTGAAATCTTTCCCAAGACATGTTGAGTGCGGCTGGCTGGGTATGCTTCACAGATTCCCAACAGTAATCTACCTAACCACGGAACATAAAGGTGATGAATGGAACCTTCTGTTCTTCCATGCATCCCAAGACATTGAATATCTTGGTAATTTGCTTGACCCACGTTTTTGCTTTAATTGGATCCGACTTTCCCCAGAAATTTGGTGGTCCCAACTCCTTGAACTGGTTGGTTGTGACAAACTGCGCATTGCTATCATTTCCACCCGTATTTTGCACACGAGTCTCCTTCGTCTAATTTTTCATGAACTACAAAAAGCTTCTAATCATCCAATCATTCATCGTTTGCTCGGTAGTGTTGTTTACAGGAGGAATATTGCCTTCCTGTTGCACATTCTCCTGGTTGGTGATTGAAGGTTGTTCCACGGACTCATACACTCCATTGTTAATGTTCTCAGCTGTCATTCTTAAAAACTGCCATAAAATAAGGGTTAATTTAAATAAATTAACATATCACATAATATCCCTATATTATGACCGACCAACAAATAAGCTTAGGTAGGACACATTAGCGAAGGATTTACTCGTCTCTCCCCTCCTAGTTCTATTCCCCGATCTCCGCCAGAGACCATATCCCTAAGCACTAATACCAACTATGATGCCCCCAAAATAGGTAAACATCACCAATTCTGAGTCGCCAAATACATGGTACAGAAATAACTACAACTTCATTAATTTAATTGTCGTGCAAAATACGACAACACATAAACTGTGAGTTTAAATACAAATATTATCTTCTAGACAATATCCATACTCAGATAAAGTCCTCATTACAATTATTGATACAATATTTTAGAAAATAGTGAGGAATGCTAAACAACTGTCTAGAACCATCATTCCACACCCTGACTACTTCCCGCTATATTCTCGCTTCCTGAGAAGAAAAATGGAACAAAAATGAAAAGGGTGAGCTCAACTAGCCCAATAAAGAATATTATGACTAAGATAAAGAACAACAATTTATCATTAGCCTTCAACAAATTAGATAAAATATAATGCACAACCAGTTTTAGATCAATATTCCAAGCGGAAATAACAATTCATTAGAAGAGTTAAGTAGAGAATGAAATCTACTATCATCTATGAATTTAAAAGTCCATCATCAATATTTTATCTATGTAACATCAATCACTATACATCTTGCATCAAATATTCATCTTTGCACTACGGGCCAAAGATATTCATTTGTATCACCAGTTGGTCATGTTCATCTCAACACCTGTTTATCTTTGCACTACGGGCCAAAGATATTCATCAGGTAATCATTCATCTTTGCACTACATGCCAAAAATATTCATCAAGTATCACCATTAAGGACTGAGGATGATGAAAAATATTTTAAAGAACGAATAAAGTGAGACAAAAGAACAAAGATTAAAGATTCGTACTTTAGATAATTCAAGTTTAAAAATACTCCATAATAATCCATAATGGAGTAAAATTCAAGAATGAAGATCAAAATATAGATACAATCTAAGATAGTAACCATAATAAACATCTGGGACAAAGAAGAAAAAATTTTATTTTTTGATGAATAGTGTTGTATTTGTGAATAGTGCCGTACACGTGAATAGTAACCCCGACACAAAAAGGTAGAAATTCCACAATAAAATTTATATTAATATTTCAGCATAATGATATTGAAAGAAATAATATCATTTACGAAGAAAATAACATCCCTTACCTCAAAAGAACAGTATTTCTGAATGGAATATCGGATATGATACTGAAAGAAACTTGCACTGAATAGCAACTCTCAAAGTATCTAAATACTCACAAAATATGTTCGATAACATATAGAGAGAGAAAACTTGTTTTTGGTGTGATTTTTAATTCTAACTAAGCACCCTATTTATAGGAAAATGCTAGAACGCCAAAGGAGACTAAATTAATAAAATATTATTATTATTATTATTATTATTATTATTATTATTATTATTATTATTATTATTATTATTATTATTATTTTACGCATGCCAAAACCAACCAGCACTCCACCTTTGAAGAAAATTTTCAGCACATGTTATCCACCAAAAATAAAAGTGGGTCCCACCCATATTAAAAATATTTAATTTCTAAAACTTCAATAATTCATAATAAATAGCCATTTTATCAAAAAAAAATACGAATTTTATGTCCATTCCATAGGAAATTAAATTCACTACAACTTTGTAGCTTTAAGTTTTTCCAAATTCCAAATGAAAAATGCCCGAAATCCACAAACAGACGATTTTTAATACCTACATTCCGACAAAATACTGATAAAATATCTCAGCATTAATTCCTTTATTTATATCCATACAAGATTAATATTTCTCTATCCATCCACATAAAATAAATATTTTCTTATCATATAAATCAATAATTAATTATTCACAAATAATATTACAGAATCATAATTATGACAACCAGGTCTTTCTCAGGAAAAGGGGGCTTTCCGATAAGGATTTCTTCTTACTAGCGCGCAATTAGGTGACCAAACCCTTTTCCTAAGACAGAACTTCCTTAGACATTGTCAATAATGCTATCTAATAATATTATTCAAATAATATGAATTATTGATCTGATAATGGGAAATAATGTGCAATGACAATTATTGAAACAACAATAATATAAAATATCAACGCATAAATTATTGAATCAATAAAATAAAATATTGAACAGTAATTACTGTAATAATTATTGAATAGTGTCTTTTTACGTAAGAATTAATAATTCAAAAATACTGTGTTATACCGTGTGCTACTGTGCAACCACACGTATTACTGTATTTTAACCACCAGGTAATCCAACAGTGTTAACGGTAATAATTACGTTGTTATTTATAAAAAATTAAACTTATCGTTTTCTTATCCGACCATTTTCCATTATGGGGCCCACAAATGGTTGCGTTGTCGTACGAATAATCCCCGACAACAAGAATATTCCGCGACCAAATGAATATCCCAGACAAAATTAATATTTTATAACCACTTGCTTATTTTGTAAAAGTTACACATTTCACCCATAACCAAATTATTATATCAAATTAACTCCTTATTATTTCAAGATAATGAATAGAGAAAATTCAAATTTATTTATAATAAGTTGGGGTCTTACAGTAATCCTGCTAGCACTGATGTCCTGAACCCGAATCTGATGGCCTATTGTACTTCGAATCCCTTCGGACTCGTCAAAATAATCCATGTTCCACTGATGTCCGAAGTAGAAGATCCATCTGCATACAGTGTCCACAAACTTTGATTCTACTAAAGTACTACAACCGCTCGATCAGACCCTTCAGCTTCTCCCAAACTATCCTCAGCTTCCGAAAACAAACATTCAACCACGAAATCAGCCAAACCTTGCCCTTTGATAGCAGTCCGAGGATGATACTCTATGAAAAATTGAGACAACTCCATAATCCATGCAGCGAGTCTCCCCGATACCTCAAGTTTGCCCAGAACCTTCTTCAACGGCTGATCCGTGTATACTATTAACAAGCGACCTTGGAAATACTGGCGAAGCTTTCGACTAGCTATAATCAGAGCAAAGGCAAATTTCTCAAGGTTAGGATACCTTGTTTCAGCATCCCTTAAGATATGGCTTACATAGTAAATCGGGTGTTGCTTACCCCCCCAACTTCACGCACCAAAACTACTTCCACTACTAACGAGCTGGCTGCCAAATACAAATACAATGGTTCAACAGGAGATGGTTTTACCAATAAAGGAGCCGAAGATAAGTACTTCATTATTCCCTTAAAGGCGTCTTCACATTCTGAAGTCCACTAGAACGTCTTAGCATTCTTCAGTCCTTTCAATGTGTCGAAGAACGGTAAACACCTTTCTACTGATTTTGACATGAATCTCCTCAAAGCTACAATTTGACCTGTCAGGCGTTGAACATCTTTGTAAGATTAAGGAGACTTCATGTTTAAAATAGCCTGGATCTTTTCTTGATTGGCTTCAATACCTCGTTTTCTAACTAGATACCCCAAAAATTTACCAGCACCAAGTCCAAAGGTACATTTGGTAGGATTCAGCATCAGGTTGTAATGACGTACCGTCTGAAAACACTCCTCTAAATCATCCAAATGTCCCTGTACAGTCATGCTTTTGACAATCATGTCATCAACATAGACCTCCATATTCCAACCCAACTGCCTCGTAAAGACGAAGTTCATCATCCGTTGGTAGGTAGCCCCCGTATTTATCAAACCAAATGTCATCTTCTTATAAACATATACCAAACGATGCGTAATGAACGTCGTTTTTGGTATATCCTCTTTACATATAAAAATTTGGTGATAACCAGAAAAGGCATCCATAAAACTAAGTAAAGCATACCCCGAAGTCGCACCAATGAGCTAATTTATATGAGGCAGAGGATAGAAGTCCTTCGGGCATACCTTATTCAAATCCGTGTAATCTATGCAAACTCGCCACTTTCCATTTTTCTTCTGGACCAGAACCACATTCGTCATCCACTCCAGATAGTCTATCGCGAAGATAAAGTCAGCAGCAAGGAGCTTTGTGATTTCCTCGTCGATGATTTTCTGTCGTTCTGGTGCAAAAATCTGCCTCTTCTGCCGAACTGGCTTCTTTGATGGGTCTACTTCTAGACGATGCTCTGTAAACTTTTTGCTTACCCCGGGCATATCACTTGGAACCCAAGCAAAGATGTCAGCATAACATCGAAGTAGTTCTATGAGGTTCATCTGAAGAGGTTCCGGCAGAACTGAACCTATCTTCACCGTCTTGTCCTTCTTTCCCAGAATCAACTCGAACTCATCAGTCTCCCCAGCTGGCATGACTAATGGTTATGAACTGCCTTCGGTGAAGGGCTCAATCTCAATAGCCATAGCCTGTTTTTGCTTACTGACACCTACCCCCAAAGCAATCACCAGCATTCTGGTAACATTGTCTAGCCAAATCCAGATCTCCAGCCACTTCACCAATTTCATGTGTTGTTGGAAACTTAATTTTGAAGTGAAGAATTGATGTTACTGCCTGAAGACCAATCAAAGTGGGTCTTCCCAATATGGAGTTGTAAGCCGAGTCCACATACACAACATAAAATCTACATATAATTTCTACCTGTTGTGGAGTTGTTCTAAAGATAACTGGCAACTCAATAGTACCCACCACCTTAACTAGATCATTGCTAAATCCATATAAAGGAGCCTCTTTTTCCGATCTCCATCTTTCGCCCATCAAGGTGAATCCTCTGATAAGCATGAACATTTAGAATATCCACAGAAAACCCATTATCTATCATCATTCATTTCATATCCACTGAACCCACTTATGTTGTAATTACAAGAGCACTTTCATGGGGTTCAATGGGCTCCAAAGGGTAATCCTCATCAGAGAAAAAAGTACTGTTCATGGATACAGTCTGTCAATCTTCGGGAGTGTACCCGCCACTGACATAACCGAATCCAAATATCAACGTCTTTTCTTCCTGATCATCTTTCCTACTTTTCCCCTAGTTATAACATCAACAACGTGCCTAGCTGGCTGATTCGGAGTGGGTTATACAGGTTAAACTAGTTGAGCATCCTGAACAGACCTTTTATTCCTCTGTTGTTCTCTTTGGTGTCCTCTCCCTGCCACATACTGAACCAATGCACCACTTTGAACCTTTTTTTCAATGAATTCCTTTAAACTGCAACAATCATTGTGTCATGACCAGACGCCTGATGATAGTCACAATACTTGTGAGTATTACCCAATTCAGGTTTAAGTTTGTCACGAGGTGGTTCAAAGTAAAGTTGGTCTTTGATATGATCCAAAATAACAGCCCTATCCGTATTCAATTGAGTGTATACTTTTTTCACCTTATGGGTTTGAACAGGTGGACGATTCCCTCATTGACGCCAGTTATTGTTATACTTCTTCGAACTCCTTTTTAAACGATCATTATTCCCCCCGTTCTTCTTCTGATCGCCTTCAGCTTTATCTTTGTCTTTTAGCTTGTCTGAAGAAGAACGTTTCAAGCTATTCATAGCTTCTTCCACCACAATATAGCCCTCTACTTTATCGAAGGCTTCTTCTAAACTCTTCGGGTAGTGAAACATCAGCTTCTTCACCAGCTTCTCCGACTTCACCATGTCTAAACCATTCTGAAATATCCCAACAGCTTGAAGATCATTGAGATCAGTTACTTGGCCGACCGCTTCTCTGAATCGCTTCATATACTGACCCAAAGACTCATTCGAATATTGTCAAACTTGAGCCAATGAACCAGTAGGCTTTCCTCTCCTTTTGTTGCTCCCAAAGCGAGCATGAAATTTACTACATAAATATGTCCAAGATGAGATTGAATCTGAAGGCAGAGTTCCCATCCACTGCCTCGCATCCTTCCTGAGCGTCGCCATAACTGTCTGACATTTGGCTGCATTCGAAAAATCATAGCAATTCCATCAGCCTATCAAACGCCTGGCTATGGTCATATGGATCACCAGAACCATCATAACTTTCCATATATGGAAGCATTTTTGTGGAGTCATCTCTCTCCTTAAGAATCTCTGAAGAAAAAGGAGAAACCTTTTTCCCCGAAGTATCTTTCACTTGTTGAACTTCGGCTAGCTGTCTCGGAAGCTCTTTCAACTCCTTGACCAAAAATTCCACTCCCTCTGGTTGCGAGGAGACTTCTTTTCTTCTGAGTAGACTGGCCCTTACCATCCGAACCCCGAACTTTAGATGGACTTCCCTGATGACGAGTATCCACAAGGCGGTATGCCTTCTTTGGATTCTTAGGCGTATAATTTCTGGATTTGCTTCGGTGTGGGGCTCTATCATTGTGGGGAGAATACTCAAGGCGGAATATGTGACGCCCCAAAAATAGGTATACATCTCCCATTCTGAGTCGCCAAATACATGGTACAGAAAACAACTACAACTTTATTAATACAATTGTCGTGCAAAATACGACAACACATACTGTGAGTTTAAATACAATATTATCTTCTAGAAAATATCCACACCCAAATAAAGTCCTCATTATAATTATTGATGCAAAATTTTACAAAAATAGTTAGGACTGCTAAAACAACTGCCTAGGACCATCACTCTATACCCCGACTGGTTCCTGCTATGTTCTCGCTTCCTAAGAAGAAAATTGGAACAAAAAGGAAAAGGGTAATCTCAACTAGCCCAGTAAAGAATATTATGACTAAGATAATACAAAAAATATCCTTATTCTTCAACAGGAAAAAATCTGATAGAATATAATAGACAACAAGTTTTTGATCAACAACTGCAGTGGAAACAATAATTCATTAGAAGAGTTAAGTAGAGAATGAAATCTACTATCATCTATGAATTTAAAAGTCCATCATCAATATTTTATCCATGTAACCTCAATCAATATACATCTTGAATCAAATATCCATTTTTGCACTACCGGCCAAAGATATTCATTTGTATCACCAGTTGGTCATGTTCATCTCAACACCTGTTCATCTTTGTACTACGGGCCAAAGATATTCATCAGGTAATGATTCATCTTTGCGCTATAGGCCAAAGATATTCATCAAGTATCACCATGAAGGACTGAGGATGATGAAAAACATTTTAGAGAACGAATCCAGTAAGACAGAAGGACAAATATTAGGGATTCGTATTTCGGTTTATCCAAATTCAATAATACTCCATCATAACCAATTGTGAAGTAGAATTCAAAAATAAAGATCAAAACATATATACAATCAAAGATAGTAACCATAAAAGACAACTTGGACAAAAAGGAAAAATTTCATTTTTCGGTGAATAGTGCCGTATTCGTGATTAGTGTCGTATACGTGAATAGTGTCGTATACGTGAATAGTAACCCTGACACAAAAAGGTAGAAATTCCACAATAAAATCCATATTAATATTTCGGTATAATGATATTGAAAGAATAACGTCATTACGAAAAAAAATAGCACCTCTTACCTCAAAATAACAGTGCTTCTGACCGGAATATCGGATGTAAAGCCGAAGAAAACTTGCACTGAATAGCGACTCTCAAAGTATTTAAATACTCACAAAAATACGCTCGATAATATATAGGGAGAGAAAACTTATTTCTGGTGTGATTTTCAATTCTAACTAAGCACCATATTTATAGGAAAATATTAGAACGTCGAAGCAGACTTAACCTGCTACCTGATGGCTTTACCTGCTACTATTCCCACCCACAACATTTGAAATAAAATTTTAGCACATTTCTCACCAATCAAAGTGGGGCCCACCAATTTTAGAAATTTCCAAAATGTTTTATCATTTAAGCAATAATCAGAAACTTCAATAATTCATAATAAATAGCCATTTTATCAAAAAAAAATACGAATTTTATGTCCATTCCATAGGAAATCGAATTCTCTACAACTTTGTAGAAAAACGTTTTTCCACATTCCAAACAAAAAATGTCTAAAATCCACATACGAACGATTTTTAATACCTCCATTCCGATAAAATACTGATAAAACATCTCAGATTTAATTCTTTCATTTATAACCACATAGAATAAATAAATATTTTCTTATCATTTATATTCACATAAAATAAATATTTTCTTATCATATAAATCAATAATTAATTATTCACAAATAATATTACAGAATCACAATAATGACAACCAGGTCGTTCCTAGGAAAGAAGGGGCTTTCCGATAAGGATTTCTCCTTACTGGCGCGCAATTAGGTGACCAAACCTCTCCTTGACAGAACTTTCTAGACATTGCCAATAATGTTATCTAATAATATTATTCAAATAATATGAATTATTGATATGATAATGGGAAATACTGTGCCGTGACAATTATTGAAACAACAATAATATAAAATATCAACGCAACAATTATTGAATCAATAAAATAAAATATTGAATAATAATTACTGTAAAAATTATTGAGTATTTCCTTCTTACGTAAGAATCAATAATTCAAAAATACTATGTAATACCGTGTGCTACTATGCAACCACGCGTATTACTGTATTTTAACCATCGGGTATTCCAACAGTGTTAATGGTAACAACTACACCGTTATTTATAAAAACTCAAACTTGTCATTTTCTTCATCTGACAGTTATTCGTTATGGGGCCCACAAATGGATGCGTCGTCATACGGATATTTTCGATAAAAAGAATATTCCACGACCAAACGAATATTCTCCGACAACAATGATTATTTTATAACCACTTGCTTATTTTGTAAAATTTGCACATTTCACCCATAACCAAAACATTATATCAAATTAATTCCTTATTATTTCAATATAATGAATATAGAAAATTCAATTTTATTTATAATAAGTTGGGGTCTTACAACCTCCCCTCCTTATGAAATTTCATCCTCGAAATTGACGTACGTACCTGGTGTTTCGAAAAGGTGAGGGTACCTCGCTTTAATTTTCGATTACAACTCCCAGGTCATTTCTTCAATAGCATCATTCCTCCATAAAACCTTGACTTGTGGTATAACATTTGCTCGTAGGACATTCTCTTTCCTATCCAATATCTTGACAAGTACCTCCTCGTACGTTAAATCTTCGGCTATCTCGTCTGGTTCTAACGCAATAATGTGGCTTGAGTCTTTCACATATTTACGAAGTATAGATATATGAAAAATATTATGAACACGAGACATGCTTAGAGGTAATGCGAGTCTATAGGCCATATTTCCTATTCGGTCAAGAATCTCAAATGGACCAACAAATCATGGATTAAGCTTTCCTCTCTTCCCAAATCTTGTAAACCCCTTCCATGGAGCAATACGTAATAGTACATGATCTCCATTATTAAAATCCATGTCCTTTTGATGAAGATCATCATAACTCTTTTGTCGATCTTGTGAGGTCTTTATACGTTGTCGGATCATTTGAATCTTTTCTGTAGCCATGCGTACTAATTCTGGTCCCAACAACGTTGCTTCTCCCACCTCGTCCTAGCATACTGGAAAACGACACTTTCGTCCATACAACGCCTCGAATGGAGCCATGCCTATACTTGTTTGATAACTGTTGTTGTAGGAGAATTCCACCAGAGGCAAGTACTTATCCCAACTTCCTTTGAAATCTAGCACACAGAGTCTTAATAGATCTTCAAGGTTTTGAATAGTCCTTTTTGATTGCCCGTTTGTTTGAGGATGATATGCCAAACTGAATCGTAAATCCGTGCCCATAGCTTTCTGCAAGCTAACCCAAAATCGTGAAGTGAATCTTGGGTCACGATCCAAAACTATGGATACTGGCATGCCATGCAATCTCACAATCTCATTTACATACATACAAGCAAGACGTTCTAGGGAATAAGTCTCACGTATAGGCAAGAAATGAGCAGACTTGGTTAATCTATCAACAATAACCCAAATTGCATCTATGCCTTGAGAAACCTTAGGAAGACCCATAACGAAATCCATGGTAATGTGTTCCCACTTTAATTTTAGAATCTCAAGTGGTTGTAATGGACCCTTTGGCACTTGATGCTCCGCCTTTACACGTTGACAAGTTAAACACTTCGAGATAAACTCCGCGATCTCTCTCTTCATATTGCTCCACCAAAATGTATGTCGAAGATCATGAAACATTTTGGTACTCCCAAGATGGATTGAAAATGGTGTGTTGTGTGCCTCCATCATGATTCGATGCTTCAAGTTAGAATCGTTAGGAATGCAAAGTCTGGAGTTGACTCGAAGTATTCATTCTTCATCGATTCTTGCTTCTGGAATAGCACCTTCTTGCACTTTCTTCTTCATACGCATCAGCTCCAAGTCTATAGCTTGAGCAACTTTAACCTTATCGATTAAAGATGGTTCTACTCATATATTTGATATCATCACGTGGGTATTTGGAGCCTTTAACTCTATCTATATCCTTTGTAAGTCGTACAAAATGGGTCTTTGTGTTAACAACATCGTACTCGTACCCGCATACGATCTTCTACTCAATACGTCAGCTACAACATTTTTTTTAAGGATGATATTGAATGTTATGGTCGTAATCTTTTAACAACTCGAGCCAACGTCGTTGCCGCATGTTGAGTTCCTTTTGGGTGAAGAAATATTTGAGGCTTTATGATACTTATAAATCTCCACTTTCTCCCCATATAAGTAGTGTCTCCATATTTTCAACGCAAAAACAACGGTTGCCAACTCCAGATTATGAGTAGGATAATTCCTCTCATATTCTTTGAGTTATCGCGAAGCATAGGCTATGACTTTCCAATGTTGTATGAGAACACATATTAACCCTTTGCCTGAAGCATCGCTGTAGATAACAAATTCATCCAAACCAGATGGTATTGTCAGAACAGGTGTCGAAATGAGTCTCCTCTTAAGCTCTTAGAAACTCTTCTCGTATTCCTCGCTCCATACGAATTTGGTATCTTTCCGAGTCAGTTGAGTTAACTGAGTAGCGATTCCAGAAAATCATTCCATGAATCTCCAATAATAACCAGCTAAGCCCAAAAAATAACGCACTTCGGTCACTAACTTTGGTTGCTCCCAACTTTGTATTGCTTCAATCTTCATTGGGTCAATAGATACTCCATCTTTTGACACCACGTGCCCAAGGAATGCTACTTCCTTAAGCCAGAACTCGTATTTCTTCAGCTTGGCATATATCTTGTTCTCACGAAGTCTTTGAAGTACCAGCTTCAAATGGTGCTCATGATCTTCAAGGCTTTTGGAATAGATGAGGATGTCATCAGTAAAGACAACAACGAACTGATCCAAATATTCCTTGAATACACGGTTCATCATATCCATGAAAGTAGCAGGAGCATTAGTCAATCCAAAAGACATGACCAAGAATTAATAATGCCCGTATCGAGTTCTGAAGGCAGTCTTTGGAATATCCTCAGTTTTAATCTTCAGCTGATGATATCCAGAACGAAGATCGATCTTTGAAAAGAATTGTGCTCCTTGCAACTGGTCAAACAAGTCATCAATGCGAGGTAGCGGTTACCTATTCTTAATGGTGACATGGTTCAATTCCTGGTAGTCAATACAGAGTCGCATACTCCCCTCTTTCTTCTTTACAAATAAAACAGGAGCACCCCAAGGAGATGTACTAGGACGAATGAAACTGATGTCTAACAATTCCTGTAGTTGGAATTTTAACTCTTGAAGTTCAATAGGAGCCATTCGATATGGGGTTTTAGAAATGGGCTTTGTACCCGGTTCAAGATCAATAAAGAATACAACTTCACGTTCTAGGGGTAGACCAGGAAGTTCTTCAGGAAATACGTCAAGAAATTCACTAACAACAAAAATATTATTCAAATCTAACGTGTTTTTGTTCAAGTCCATAATATGGACTAAGAAAGCTTGACATCCGTTTTTCACTAAACGAATAGCTTTATGGCTTGATATGAATGTGAATGATTTTAGTGGTTTAGTTGCTTGAATTCGTATAACAGGTTGGTTAGGATTATGAAATCTAACAACCTTACGAAAACAATCAATTTTGGCATGATGAGTGGTTAACCAATCAATTCTTAAAATTACATCAAAAGCAAGTATCTTTAAAGAGATAAGATCAACAGATAATGTGATGGTGCCAACTTGGATCAAGCAAGATTTATACACAGTGGATGTAATAAAAGTTTCTCCTAACGGAGTTTCAACAGATAAGTCAAAGTCTAATTTCTCTGGAGTCAAGTTTAAACGTTGAGCACAAGAAGGAAAGATAAAAGAATGGGTAGAACTGGTATCTAGTAAGGTATAAACTTCGCAAGACTTTAAGATTAGCTTACCCGTGATCACCTCATTTGGGTTTCTCGTGTTTTGGCCAGTCCCTTGAACCACCGACTTTGTTTTGTCCGTATTCGCCTTTGGTGCCGCCGTCCCAGTTGGACTTAACTTCGCTACTGGACAAAATCGGGCTATATGACCGTCTTTTCCATAATTAAAACACACCTTGAAAAGCTGTGAATAGTTTGGACTTATGTGTCCCTCCGCTCCGCATTTGTAGCATCTAACTGGCGGTCGTTCTCCTCCCCTAGAATTTGTTGTTGGTGCTAGTGCTGATGTCTTCCCATCATTGTTGAATCTCCTCTTTTTGAAATTTCTACTTTACCCAGCTCTTCTATTATCATGGCCACGATGACCACCCGAGTGGTTATCGTTTTTGTCTGTATTTTTTCCTCCTCACTGATTCTCATCGCTCCGATGACTACTATCACCGGTATGACCCTGGTTGTGGTCCCTTGGTTGAACATACTCATTATCTCGCTCTAATAATTGAGCCATGTTGCAACATCTAAATATAGAGAAAATTTATGAGAGATAAGGTATTAATGAATCTCGGGTTTTAGACCTCTCAGAAACATCTGCATCATACGTTCCTCATTCTCTACCAAATGAAGTACAAACCTGGATAACTCTGCGAACTTCGCCTCGTACTTGAACACCGTCATGTTTTTCTATTCCAATCTAATAAACTCTACCTCCTTCATATGATGAATACTTTCAGGAAAATACTTGTCATTGAACAGTTTCTGAAATCTTTCCGAAGACATGTTGAGTGCGGCTGGCTGGGTATTCTTCACAGATTCCCACCAATAATCTGCCTCACCACGGAACATAAAGGTGGCGAATTGGACCTTCTGTTCCTCCGTGCATCCCAAGACATTGAATATCTTGGTAATTTTCTTTAACCATGTTTCAGCCTTAATCGGATCCGGCTTTCCCCAGAAGTCTGGTGGTCCCAACTCCTTGAACTACTTGGCTGTGATAAATTGTGTGTTGCTATCATTTCCACCCGTATTTTGTGCATGAGTCTCCCTCGTCTGATTTTACATGAACTGTAAAAAGCTTCTAAATATCGCATCATTCATCGTTTGCTCCATAGTGTTGTTTATAGGAGGAATATTGCCTTCCTGTTGCACGTTCTCTAAGTTGGTGATTGAAGGTTGTTCCACGGTCTCATGGACTCCATTGTTAACGTTCTCAGCTGCCATTCTTAAAAACTGCCACAAAACTAGGGTTAATTAAACAAATTAACATATCACATAATATCCCTATATTATGACCAACTAACAAATAAGCTTAGGTAGGACGCACTAACGAAGGATTTACTCGACTCTCCCCTCCTAGTTCTATTCTCCGATCTCCGCCAGAGACCATATCCCTAAGCTCTGATACCAACTGTGACGCCCCCAAAATAGGTATACATCTCTCATTCTGAGTCGCCAAATACATGGTACAAAAAATAACTACAACTTTATTAATACAATTGTCGTGCAAAATATGACAACACATACTGTGAGTTTAAATACAATATTGTCTTCTAGACAATATCCACACCCAAATAAAGTCCTCATTACAATTATTGATGCACTATTTTACAAAATAGTGAGGACTGCTAAAACAACTGTCTAGGACCATCACTCTATACCCCGACTGGTTCCTGCTATGTTCTCGCTTCCTGAGAAGAAAAATGGAACAAAAAGGAAAAAGGTGAGCTCAACTAGCCCAGTAAAGAATATTATGACTAAGATAATATACAACAAATTATTCTTAGTCTTCAACAGGGAAAAATCTGATAGAATATAATAGACAACAAGTTTTAGATCAACAACTGCAGCGGAAACAACAATTCATTAGAAGAGTTAAATAGAGAATGAAATCTACTATCATCCATGAATTTAAAAGTCCATCATCAATATTTTATCCATGTAACCTCAATCAATATACATCTTGAATCAAATATCCATTTTTGCACTACCGGCCAAAGATATTCATTTGTATCACCAGTTGGTCATGTTCATCTCAACACCTGTTCATCTTTGTACTACGGGCCAAAGATATTCATCAGGTAATGATTCATCTTTGCGCTATAGGCCAAAGATATTCATCAAGTATCACCATGAAGGACTGAGGATGATGAAAAACATTTTAGAGAACGAATCCAGTAAGACAGAAGGAAAAATATTAGGGATTCGTATTTCGGTTTATCCAAATTCAATAATACTCCATCATAACCAATTGTGAAGTAGAATTCAAAAATAAAGATCAAAACATATATACAATCAAAGATAGTAACCATAAAAGACAACTTGGACAAAAAGGAAAATTTCATTTTTCGGTGAATAGTGTCGTATTCGTGAATAGTACCGTATACGTGAATAGTGTCGTATACGTAAATAGTAACTTCGACACAAAAAGGTAGAAATTCCACAATAAAATTCATATTAATATTTTGGTATAATGATATTGAAAGAATAACATCATTACAAAAAAATTAACATCCCTTACCTCAAAATTACAGTGCTTCTGACCGAAATATCGGATGTAAAGCCGAAGAAAACTTGCACTAAATAGCAACTCTCAAAGTATCTAAATACTCACAAAAATACACTCGATAATATATATATATATATAGAGAGAGAGAGAGAGAGAGAAAAAAAAAAACTTGTTTCTGGTGTGATTTTCAATTCAAACTAAGCACCCTATTTATAGAAAAATGTTAGAACGTCGAAGCAGACTTAACATGCTACTTGATGGTTTTACCTGCTACTATTCCCACCCACCATATTTGAAATAACATTTTAGCACATTTCTCACCAACCAAAGTGGGGCCCACCAATTTTAGAAATTTCTAAAATATTTTACCATTTAAGCAATAATCAGAAACTTCAATATTTCATAATAAATAGCTATTTTATCATAAAAATATGAATTTTATATCCATTCCATAGGAAATTGAATTCTATACAACTTTGCAGAAGAAAGTTTTTCCAAATTCCAAACAAAAAATGTTCAAAATCCACATGCGGACGATTTTTAATACCTCCATTCCGACAAAATACTGATAAAATACCTCAGATTTAATTTCTTTATTTATAAACACATAAAATAAATAAATATTTCCTTATCATTTATTTTCACATAAAATAAATATTTTTTTATCATATAAATCAATAATTAATTATTCACAAATAATATTACAGAATCACAATAATGACAACCAAGTCGTTCCCAAGAAAGAGAGGGCTTTTCGATAAGGATTTCTCCTTACTGGCGCGTAATTAGGTGACCAAACCTCTCCTTGACAGAAATTTCTAGACATTGCCAATAATGTTATCTAATAATATGATTTATTGATATAATAATGGGAAATACTGTGTCGTGACAATTATTGAAACAACAATAATATAAAATATCAACGCAACAATTATTGAATCAATAAAATAAAATATTGAATAATAATTACTGTAAAAATTATTGAGTAGTTCCTTCTTACGTAAGAATCAATAATTCAAAAATACTATGTAATACCGTGTACTACTGTGCAACCACGCGTATTACTGTATTTTAACCACCGGGTATTCCAACAGTGTTAATGGTAACAACTACACCATTATTTATAAAAACTCAAACTTGTCATTTTCTTCATCTGACAGTTATTCGTTATGGGGCCCACAAATGGTTGCGCCGTCGTACGGATATTTTCGACAAAAAGAATATTCCACGACCAAACGAATATTCCCCGACAATAATGATTATTTTATAACCACTTGCTTATTTTGTAAAATTTGCACATTTCACCCATAACCAAAGCATTATATCAAATTAATTCCTTATTATTTCAAGATAATGAATATAGGAAATTCAATTTTATTTATAATAAGTTAGGGTCTTACAGAATACCTTCTTTGTATTCTCAGATGTGTACTCCCTGGACCTGCTTCTTCGTATGCTTATACCATGATCCCGAGAACCGATGGGGTGAGTGTAAGACTCCAACTTATTATAAATAAAATTGAATTTTCTCTATTCATTATCTTGAAATAATAAGGAGTTAATTTGATATAATGCTTTGGTTATGGGTGAAATGTGTAAATTTTACAAAATAAGCAAGTGGTTATAAAATATTCATTTTTGTCAGGAAATATTCGTTTGGTCATAGAATATTCTTGTTGTCGGGGAATATTCGTACGACGGCGCAGCCATTCGTGGGCCCCATAACAAAATAACTATCGGATGAAGAAAACGACAAGCTTGAGTTTTTATAAATAATGGCGTAATTGTTACCGTTAACACTATTGGGTTACCTGGTAGTTAAAATACAGTAATACACGTGATTGCACAGTAGAACACGGTATTGCACAGTATTTTTGAATTATTGATTCTTACGTAAGAAGGCACTACTGAATAATTGTTACAGTAATTACTGTTCAATATTTTAGTTTATTGATTCAATAATTGTTGCGTTAATATTTTATATTATTGTTATTTTAATAATTGTCATTACACAGTATTTCCCATTATTAGATCAATAATTCATATTATTTGAATAATATTATTAGATAGCATTATTGGCAATGTCTAAGAAAGTTCTGTCTACGAAAGGAGTTTGGTCATCTAATTAGCGCGCCAGTAAGGAGAAATCCTTATTAGAAAGTCACATCTTTCCTGGGAACGACCTGCTTGTCATAATTGTGATTCTGTAATGTTATTTGTGAATAATTAATTATTGATTTATATGATAAGAAAATATTTATTTTATTTGGATGGATAGGGAAATATTTATTTTGTGTGAATATAAATGAAGAAATTAATGCTGAGATGTTTTATCAGTATTTTGTCAGAATTGAGGTATTAAAAATCATCCGTATGTGGATTTCGGATATTTTTTGTTTAGAATTTGAAAAAACTTAAAGCTACAAAGTTGTAGAGAATTGGATTTCGCATAGAATGGACATAAAATTTGTATTTTTCTGATAAAAGGGCTATTTATTATGAATTATTAAAGTTTCGAAAATTAAATGTTTTGTTTATTAAAATTGGGTGGGACCCACTTTTGTTTGAAAATATGTGGTCTGCACAAATTCTTCCAAGATGGCTGCTCAACAATTCAAATGAAGCGTGCGTAGAGGAAAGAAAGAAAAAAGTAATATTCTATTAATTTAGTCTCCTTTGGTGTTCTAGCATTAAATAGGTGCTTAGGTTAGAATTGAAAATCATACCAGAAACAAGTTTTCTCTCTCTATATTATCGAGCGTATTTTGTCAGTATTTAGATACTTTGAGATTTGCTATTCAGTGCAAGTTTTCTTCTGCTTTACATCCGATATTCTGATCAGAAATACTGTTATTTTAAGGTAAAGAATGTTATTTTCTTCGTAAATGATATTATTTTCTTCAGTATAATTATGCTGAAATATTGATATAAATTTTATTATGGAATTTCTACCTTTTTTTGTCATGGTTACTATTCACGTATATGTCACTATTCACGTATATAGCACTATTCACCGCAAAATAAAATTTTCTCTTCTTTGTTCCAGATGTCTATTATGGTTACTATCTTTGATTGTATCCATGTTTTGATCTTCATTCTTGAATTTTACTCCATTATGATTTATTATTTAGTATTTTTAAATTTGAAATATCTAAAGTACGAATCTCTAATCTTTGTCCTTTTATCTTATTAGATTCGTTCTCTAAAATATTTTTCATCATCCTCAGTCCTTAATGGTGATACTTGATGAATATCTTTGGCCTGTAGTGTAAATATGAATGATTACCTGATGAATATCTTTGGCCCGTAGTACAAAGATGAACAGGTGTTGAGATGAACATGACCAACTGGTGATACAAATGAATATCTTTGACTCGTAGTGCAAGGATGAATATTTGATGCAAGATGTATATTGAATGATGTTACAGGGATAAAATATTGATGATGAACTTTTAAATTTATAGATGATAGTAGAATTTATTCTCTACTTAACTCTTTTAATGAATTGTTATTTTCGCTGCAGTTGTTGATCTAAAACTTGTTGTCTATTATATTCTATCAGATTTTTCCCTGTTGAAGACTAAGGATAATTTGTTGTATATTATCTTAGTTATAATATTCTTTACTGGGCTAGTTGAGTTCACCCTTTTCCTTTTTCTTACATTTTTCTTCTCAAGAAGCGAGAATATAGCAGGAACCAGCCGGGGTATAGAGTGATGGTCATAGACAGTTGTTTTAGCAGTCCTCACTATTTTTGTAAAATAGTGCATCAATAATTATAATGAGGACTTTATTTGTGTGTGAATATTGTCTAGAAGACAATATTTGTATTTAAACTCACAGTATATGTTGTATTTTGCACGATAATTGTAATAATAAAGTTGTAGTTATTTTCTGTACCATGTATTTGGCGACTCAGAATGGGTGATGTATACCTATTGTGGGGGCATCATAGTTGGTATCAGAGCTTAGGGATATGGTCTCTGGCGGAGATCAGGGAATAGTACTAGGAGGGGAGAGACGAGTAAATCCTTCACTAGTGTGTCATACCTAAGCTTATTTGTTGGTCGGTCATAATATAGGGATATAATGTGATATGTTAATTTGTTTAATTAACCCCTGTTTTATGGAAGTTTTTAAGAATGGCAGCTGAGAACATTAACAATGGAGTCTATGAGACCATGGAACAACCTTCAATCACCAACTTAGAGAATGTGCAACAGGAAGGTAATATTCCTCCTGTAAACAACACTACCCAGCAAACGATGAATGATGAGATGTTTAGAAGCTTTTTGCAGTTCATAAAAAATAAGACGAGGGAGACTCGTGTACAAAATATGGATGGAAATGATAGCAACGCGTGGGTTATCACAGCCAAACAGTTCAAGGAGTTGGGACCACCAGACTTCTGGGAAAAGTTGGATCTGATTAAGGCGGAAACGTGGGTAACGCAAATTACGAAGATATTCGATGTCTTTGGGATGCACGAAAGAGCTGAAAGTTCTATTCGTCACCTTTATTTTCCGTGGTGAGGCAGATTACTGGTGGGAATATGTGAAGCGTACCCAGCCAGTCGCACTCAACATATCTTGGGAAAGATTTCAGAAACTGTTCAATGACAAGTACTTTCCTGAAAGTATTCGTCATATGAAGGAGGTAGAGTTTATTAGACTGGAACAGAACAATATGACGGTGTCTCAGTACGAGGCCAAGTTTACGGAGTTATCCAGGTTTGCACCTCATTTGGTTGAAAATGAGGAACGTATGACGCGGATGTTTCTGAGAGATCTAAAACCTGAGATTCGTTAATACCTTATCTCTCACAAATTATCTCTGTATTCAGATGTTGTCAACAGGGCTTAATTATTAGAGCGAGATAATGAGTATGTTCAATCGAGGGACCACAACCAGGGTCATACCGATGATAGCAGTCATCGAAGCAATGATAATCAGCGAGGAGGGAAAAATACAGACAAAAGCAGTAACCACTCGGGTGGTAATCGTGGTCATGATAATAGGAAAAGTGAGTCAAGTGGAAATTTTAAAAAGAGGAGATTCAACAATGACGGAAAGACATCAACAGCAGCACCAGTACCAACAACAAATTCTAGGGGAGGAGAACGACCGCCAGTTAGATGCTATAGATGCTGAGAGGAGGGACACATGAGTCCAAACTGTTCACAACCTTCCAAGGTATGTTTCAATTATGGAAAAGACAGTTATATAACTTAGTTTTGTCCGGTAGCGAAGTCAAGTCCAATTGTGACGGCGGCACCAAAGGCGACTACGGACAAAACAAAGTCGATGGTTCAAGGGAGAGCGTTTGTAGTGACTGGCCAAAACGCGAGAAACCCGAATGAGGTGATCATGGGTATGCTAATTTTGAACTCGTACGAAGTTTATACCTTACTAGATACCAGTTCTACCCATTCTTTTATCTCTCTTGCTTGTGCTCAACGTTGAAACTTGACTCCGGAGAAATTAGACTTTAACTTATCTGTGGAGACTCCGTTAGGAGAAAATTTTATTGCATCCACTGTGTATAAATCTTGCTTGATCCAAGTTGGCACCATCACATTACCTATTGATCTTATTTCTTTAAAGATACTTGTATTTGATGTAATTTTAGGGATTGATTGGTTAACTACTCATCATGCCAAAATTGATTATTTTCATAAGGTTGTTAGTTTTCATATTCCTAACCAACCTGTTATACGAATTCAAGCAACCAACCCACTAAAGTCAATCACTGTCATATCAAGCCATAAAGCCATTCGTTTATTAAAAACGGATGTCAAGCTTTCTTAGCCCATGTTATGGACTTGAACAAAAACACGCCAGATTTGAATAATATTTCTGTTGTTAGTGAATTTCCTGACGTATTTCCTGAAGAACTTCTTGGTCTACCCCCAGAACGTTAAGTTGAATTCGTTATTGATCTTGAACCGAGTACAAAGCCCATTTCTAAAACCCTATATCGAATGGCTCCTATTGAACTTCAGGAGTTAAAAGTCCAATTACAGGAATTATTAAACATCGGTTTCATACGTCCTAGTACATCTCCTTGGGGTGCTCCTATTTTATTTGTAAAGAAGAAAGGTGGGAGTATGCGACTTTGTATTAACTACCGAGAATTAAACCATGTCACCATCAAGAATAGGTACCCGCTACCTCGAATTAATGACCTGTTCGACTAGTTTCAAGGAGCATAATTCTTTTCAGAGATCGATCTTTGTTCTGGATATCATCAGCTGAAGATTAAAACTGAAGATATTCCGAAGACTGCCTTCAGAACTCGATACGGGCATTATAAATTTTTAGTCATGTCTTTTGGATTGACTAATGCTCATGTTGCTTTCATGGATATGATGAACCGTGTATTCAAGGAATATTTGGATCAGTTCGTTAATGTCTTTATTGATGACATCCTCATCTATTCCAAAAGTCGTGAAGATCATGAGCACCATTTGAAGCTGGTACTTCAAAGACTTTGTGACAACAAGCTATATGCCAAGCTGAAGAAATGCGAGTTCTAGCTTAAGGAAGTAACATTCCTCGGGCACGTGGTGTCAAAACATTGAGTATCTGTTGACCCGGTGAAGATTGAAGCAATACAAAGTTGGGAGCAACCGAAGTCGGTGATCGAAGTACGTAGCTTTTTGGGCTTAGCTGGTTATTATCGGAGATTCGTGGAAGGATTTTGTGACACCCCCAAAATAAGTATACTTCACCCATCTTGAGTCACCAAATACATGGTACAGAATACAAATACAAACTTAAATATACAACATGAGCTGTGAGTTTTAATACAAATATTATCTTGTAGACAGTATTCAAACTCAAAATAAGTCCTCAATACATTTATTATCACACTATTTCACAGAATAGTGAGGACTACTAATGCAACCATCTGGACCGTCAATCCATTTCCCGACTAGTCCAGCTATATTCTCATTTCATGAAGAGAACAGTGAGAGAAAGGGTGAGCTCAACTAGCCCAGTAAGAAATATTATGACTAAGATATTGCATAATAAATTATTTTTAGCCTTCAACAGTATAACAACTGATAGAATATAATAGACAACAAGTTTTAAATCAACAACTGCAGTGGAATAAACAATCCATTAGAAGAGTCAAGTAGAGCATAAAATCTACTATTTTCTATGATTCAAAAGATTTATCATCGATTTTATCGCTGAGACTCAGCTTAATAAATAATCCACATCATCGAATCATCTTTGTACTACGGGACAAGGATATTCATTAGTATCATGACCACGAATTATCCATGCACTACGGGCCAAAGATAATCGTGTTTTCATCAACGGTCATGATCATGCCATAAAATAATTCATCTTTGCACCCTTGGCCGAAGAGAATCCATAGCCATAATCATACTAAAAACTGTCCATCAATGCACTACGGGCCAATGAGGACTTTTACCACATCATTTGTAACATTACGATCATGATTATATCGAATAATCCCTGATCATAATCATACCAAGTTCATCTATGCACTATGGGCCAAAGATGACTTTCATAACAATATAAGCATGAGGATGATGACAATGACATAATAATTCAATAAAACAAGTTCAAGGATAAATTTTAAAGATTTATAATTTAATTTATCTAGAAATCAATAACGTCCAAATTGTCAACCTGATACTGCTTTGTGGAGTAAAATTCAAGAATAATATTGTACCAAAAATAATTTGGACCGAAAATGAATCAATTTTTTATCATGAATAGTACCCCGGGTCAATAGTACTTGAGTGAATAGTACCCCGTGAATAGTACTTCGAGAATAGTAACCTCCTGAATAGTACTCTGACATGAAAAAGTTAAAACTTATCAATAATGCTCAGAATAATATTTGCATAAAAAGATACTGGATGAAGCGCAAATATCAAGGATATTCTACTAATTTTATGGAGTATAGAAGCCAAAACTTTAACCAAATGAGTATAGAATTCAAAATTTGAAACGAAATGATATTACTTACATACTACAGAGTATGGAAGAAAATATTATTTCAAGTGAATATTGAACAAAATAACATCCCTCACGAATATTAAACGAAAATAATATTCATCGTGAATATTAAACGAAAAATCATATTCATTACGAATATTAAACGAATATAATATTTCTTGCGAATATTGAATGAAATAAAATTTCTTATGAATATTGAACGGAAATAATATTCATACGAATACGAACAATAATATCTCTTCAGAATGTGAAATAAATAATACCTCTTACCTCAAAAAGAAGAGTATTCCAACTGGTATAGTGGATATATTCTTGAAGAAAACTTTCACTATTTTCTACACTCAAGGCTTTCTAAAACTTGAAAGAAATACGCTCAATATTATAGAAAAAGAATTCCCTGATTCTGGTGTGATTTTTAATTCTAAATAAGCATCCTATTTATAGGAGAATGGAAAGGATACTATTTGAGCGCATAGTAAAGGGAAAGTCACGGGCGAATTCTTCGACTGATTTTGTTGATAATTTTGATTTTACTATACAGCACTGTGCAATAAAATATTCTAATAAAATAAAAACTTTTAAATAAAATATATTATATATATTAAATATATATAGCATGTGTCAATAAAATTCACGGGATACACTCCCGTGATCAGTTTTTTCCTCCTTCCCCATTTTGTCAACTAAGTTATATATATATATATATATATATATATATATATTACAATCCCTTCTGTGACTAAATTCTTCACCCTCCCACATTTCATTTTCGTTCCACGTGGGCCCCGTGTCTTCCCCTCCCACCAACATCTCATAAGCACAGGTGAGTACCATTATATTTATACTAAATAACTTTCTATCGATTATTTTAAAAATGGATAAATGGGGATCCAAATAATAAGCAAATTTACAACAACTACTTCATAAAAATCCTCTCAATATTTTTAACAACATTTATCATCATTATTATAATTCGTAATATTTAAGAAACAGGTCATTCCCAGGAAAGAGGGGGCTTTCTAATAAGGATTTATCCCTATTGGCGCGTAATTAGGTGACCAAACCTCTCCTCGACATAACTTCTAGACATTTTTAATTATGCAAATAATAATATGAATAACTGTCATCTCAATTATTTATTTAATAATATATAAAATATCGACAATAATTGAATCAAATAACGTAAGATACTATGCAGCAATTACTGTAGCAATAATTGAACAAAACTGAGTCACTTCTCACGTAAGCATCAACAATCAATATTGTGTGCTACTATGCAACCACACGTATTACTGTTCTTTTACTACTGGGTAGTTCAACAGTTTTAACGGTAAAATTTCTACCGTTATTTTCATAAAAAGATATTTCTGTCATTTTCTCATTCCGACAATAATTCTGTTGTGGGGTCCACCAATGATTGTACCGTCGTACGAATATTCCCCGACACAAAGAATATTCCCCGACCAATCGAATATAATATAACAACTTGCATACTTTGTAAAATTTATAAATATTACCCAAAACTATAACATTATATCAAATCCACCCCATAATACTTATCGAATTGCTAAATATTAATCTTTATTCACAAAATTTGGGGTCTCACAGATTTTATCGAATTGCTACTCCGTTAACTCAGCTGACTCGAAAAGATACAAAATTTGTATGGAGCGAGGAATGCAAGAAGATTTCCCAAGAGCTCAAGAAGAGACTCATTTCGGCACCTATTCTGATAATATCATCTAGTTCGGATGGATTTGTTATCTACAGCGATGCTTCAAGCAAAGGGTTAGGATTTGTTCTTATGCAACATGGGAAATTCATAGCCTATGCCTCGCGACAACTCAAAGAATATGAGAGGAATTATCCTACTCATAATCTGGAGTTGGCAGCAGTTGTTTTTGTTTTGAAAATCTGGAGACACTACCTGTATGGGGAGAAAGTGGAGATTTATACGTATCATAAAGCCTCAAATATTTCTTCACCCAAAAGACTCAACATGTGGCAACGACGTTGGCTTGAGCTGTTGAAAGATTACGACCATAGCATTCAATATCATCCTGGAAAAACAAACGTTGTAGCTGACACATTAAGTAGAAGATCGTATGCGGGTACGAGTACGATGTTGTTAACACAAAGACCCATTTTATACGACTTACAAAGAATGGAAATAGAGTTAAAGGCTCCAAGTACCCACGTGATGATATCAAATATACGAGTAGAACCGACTTTAATAGATACAGTTAAAGCTGCTCAAGTTATACACCTGGAGCTGATGCGTATGAAGAAGAAAGTGAAAGAAGGTGCTATTCCAGAAGCAAGAATCGATGAAGAAGGAATACTTCGAGTCAACTCCAGACTTTGCGTTCCTAACGATTCTAACTTGAAGCATAGAATCATGATGGAGGCACACAACACACCATTTTCAATCCATCCTGGGAGTACCAAAATGTTTCATGATCTTCGACATACATTTTGGTGGAGCAATATGAAGAGAGAGATCGCAGAGTTTATCTCGAAGTGTTTAACTTGTCAACGTGTAAAGGCGGAGCATCAAGTGCCAAAGGGTCCATTACAACCACTTGAGATTCTAAAATTAAAGTGGGAACACATTACCGTGGATTTCATTACGGGTCTTCTTAAGGTTTCTCAAGGCATGGATGCAATTTCGGTTATTGTTGATAGATTAACCAAGTCTGCTCATTTCTTGCCTATACGTGAGAACGTCTTACTTGTATGTATGTAAATGAGATTGTGAGATTGCATGGCATGCCAGTATCCATAGTTTCGGATCGTGACCCAAGATTCACTTCACGATTTTGGTTTAGCTTGCAGAAAGCTATGGGCATGAATTTATGATTCAGTTTGGCATATCATCCTCAAACGGACGGGTAATCAAAAAGGACTATTCAAACCCTTGAAGATCTATTAAGACTCTTTGTCCTAGATTTCAAAGGAAGTTGGGATAAGTACTTACCACTAGTGGAATTCTCCTACAACAACAGTTATCAAGCAAGTATAGGCATGGCTCCATTCGAGGCGTTGTATGGTTGAAAGTTTCGTTCTCCAGTATACTGGGATGAGGTGGGAGAAGCAACGTTGTTGGGACCATAATTAGTACGCATGACTACAGAAAAGATTCAAATGAACCAGCAACGTATAAAGACCTCACAAGATTGACAAAAGAGTTATATTGATCTTCATCGAAAGGACATGAAATTTAATTTTGGAGATCATGTACTGTTACGTATTGCTCCATGGAAGGGAGTTACAAGATTCGGAAAGAGAGGAAAGCTCAATCCACGATTTGTTGGTCCATTTGAGATTCTTGACCGAATATAAAATGATTCCTATAGACTCGCATTACCTCCAAGCATGTCTCATGTTCATAATGCTTTTCACATATATATGCTTCGTAAATATGTGAAAGATCCAAACCACATTATTGCGTTAGAACCAAACAAGATAGCCGAAGATTTAATGTACGAGGAGGTACCTGTCAAGATATTGGATAGGAAAGAGCATGTCCTACGAACAAAGGTTATACCACAAGTCAAGGTTTTGTGGATGAACCATGCTATTGAAGAAATGGTCTGGGAGTTGGAATCGGAAATGAAAGTGAGGTACCCTCACCTTTTCGAAACACCAGGTATGTACGTCAATTTCGAAGGATAAAATTTTATAAGGAGGGGAGGTTGTAAGACGCAAACTTATTATAAATAAAATTGAATTTTCTCTATTCATTATCTTGAAATAATAAGGAGTTAATTTAATATAATGCTTTGGTTATGGGTGAAATGTGCAAATTTTACAAAATAAGCAAGTGGTTATAAAATATTCATTTTTGTCGGGGAATATTCGTTTGGTCGTGGAATATTCTTGTTGTCAGAAAATATTCGTACGACGGCGCTGTCATTCGTGGGCCCTATAACAGAATAACTGTCGGATGAAGAAAATGAGAAGTTTGTGTTTTAATAAATAACGGCGTAATTGTTACCGTTATTACTATTGGGTTACCTTGTGGTTAAAATACTGTAATACGCGTGGTTGCACAGTAAAATACGGTATTGCACTGTATTTTTGAATTATTAATTCTTATGTAAGAAGGCACTACTCAATAATTGTTGCAGTAATTACTATTCAATATTTTAGTTTATTGATTCAATAATTGTTGGGTTGATATTGTATATTATTGTTGTTTCAATAATTGTCATTATACAGTATTTCCCATTATCAGATTAATAATTTATATTATTTGAATAATATTATTAGATAGCATTATTGGCAATGTCTAAGGATGTTCTGTCTAGGAAAGGGATTTGGTCATCTAATTACGCGCCAGTAAGGAGAAATCCTTATTGGAAAGCCCCCTCTTTCCTGGAAACAACCTGCTTGTCATAATTGTGATTCTGTAATATTATTTGTGAATAATTAATTATTGATTTATATGATAAGGAAATATTTATTTTATGTGGATGGATAGGGAAATATTTATTTTGTGTGGATATAAATGAAGGAATTAATGTTGAGGTGTTTTATCAGTATTTTGTCGGAATGGAGGTATTAAAAATCGTCCGTATGTGGATTTCGGATATTTTTTATTTGGAATTTGTAAAAACTTAAAGCTACAAAGTTGTAGCGATTTTGATTTCGTATGGAATGGACATAAAATTCATATTTTTCTGATAAAGGGACTATTTATTATGAATTATTGAAGTTTCGAAAATTAAATATTTTTTATTAAAATTGGGTGGGACCCACTTTTATTTGAAAACATGTGGGCTGCAAAAATTCTTCCAAGATGGCTGCTCAACAATTCAAATGAAGTGTGCGTAGCGGAAAGAAAGAAAAAAGTAATATTCTAATAATTTAGTCTCCTTTGGCGTTCTATCATTTTCCTATAAATAGGTATTTAGGTTAGAATTGAAAATCACACCAGAAATAAGTTTTCTCTCTCTATATATTATCGAGCATATCTTGTGAGTATTTAGATACTTTGAGAATTGCTATTCAGTGCAAGTTTTCTTCGGCTTTACATCCGATATTCTAATCAAAAATACTGTTATTTTAAGGCAATGAATGTTATTTTCTTCATAAATTATATTATTTTCTTCAATATCATTACGCTAAAATATTGATATAAATTTTATTGTGGAATTTATACCTTTTTGTATCGGGGTTACTATTCACGTATACAACATTATTCACAAATACGGCACTATTCACCGAAAAATAAAATTTTCTCTTCTTTGTCCTAGATGTCTATTATAGTTACTATCGTTGATTGTATCAATACTTTGATCTTCATTCTTGAATTTTACTCCATTGTGGTTTATTATGGAGTATTTTTAAACTTGAATTATCTAAAGTATGAATCTCTAATCTTTGTCCTTTTATCTTATTGGATTCGTTCTCTAAAATATTTTTCATCATCCTCGGTCCTTAATAGTGATACTTGATGAATATCTTTGGCCTGTAGTGCAAAGATGAATGATTACCTGATGAATATCTTTGGCCCGTAGTGAAAAGATGAACATGACCAACTGGTGATACAAATGAATATCTTTGGCCTTTAGTGCAAAGATGAATATTTAATGCAAGATGTATATTGAATGATGTTACAGGGATAAAATATTAATGATGGACTTTTAAATTCATAGATGATAGTAGATTTTATTCTCTACTTAACTCTTCTAATGAATTGTTGTTTCCGCTGCAGTTGTTGATCTAAAACTTGTTGTCTTTTATATTCTATCAGATTTTTCCCTGTTGAAGTCTAAGGATAATTTGTTGTATATTATCTTAGTCATAATATTCTTTACTGGGCTAGTTGAGCTCACTCTTTTCCTTTTTTTTTCCATTTTTCTTCTCAGGAAGCGAGAATATAGTAGGAACTAGTCGGGGTATAGAGTGATGGTCCTAGACAGTTTTTTTTATTCTTCCCTTTGCTTCAGAAGAACCTCTAAGGCTTTATCATCTTTTTCGGCCATCTTGGTCAACTTGGATGATCTGTCAGTCTGACCACCTCGGTGTTGGGTTCTAGGCGATGTGCCTTCTACCCTTCTCTGACCATGGTAAGGTCCTTTATCAGCAGTGAAAACTAGTCTTCTTTTGGCATCACCATGGACTCTTGCGTTAGAAACTTCTGAAATGCCTTTGGAAGCAGTACTATCATGAGCACTTTTTGAAGGACCCAACCGATCCTTGACAAAGATATGTTGTATAGACAAACTTGCAGCCATCGGTTTTCCTTCGACAGTAACTGTCTTAACTTTTGACGTAAAATAGTTGCTTTTTGTGATTGAAATTTCTAGAACACTAGAAAATCAGCCCTCCTTCTAGCGCCAATGTTAACGCCAAGATCTTTTCACGCGCCTCAACCACTTAAAAGCGCGTCCAAACCTACACAGTTCAACAGGTCAATCAATACCAGAAGCTTGATGGCTTGGACCGTCGGGGGATAGTTCCGGCGTGAGAGTCAGTACAAGCAGATACAAGGATAACAATGGAGGAATATAGCTCTACTGTTTTGATAAAAGAAAATATTGGTTACCTCTTTTGTGTAGCATCTGATCCTCATATACTCCAACTCCAATTTTGCGTCCCACCGACCCGCCTGACACCATCTCACTGCAGGTAGCTTACCTGCTGATCCCATCACCATTTTCCACCGCCGGCCAATTTTGTCCAATCCTCATTAATGCATTGCAGGATAACATTCAACCATTATCTTTGTCATCATAATCGGTCAATGCCCAAATAAAGATATTAATAACCCAATAGTTCGGCCCAATAATTCATCCCAAGACTTTTAGGACCCAACATAAATAACCTAATATCTTGGTCCAATGGTTCGGCCCACTCCAATGATTCGACCCATTATGCATAAAATATCATAATCCAACAGAATTAAAATCCAATTTTAAATTTAATGAGATTCGTTACGACATATATCAAACTATGTTACTTATTAAATCACAAGTCCCTTTGGCAAATCTAAAGGCACGTGTTAAGCACTTTATACCAATATCATCACCAATTAAAAAACAATTAAAGTTTTATTGCAAAATTGTGAAGTCTTTATGATCTATATTATAATGATGATTCCCTCACAAAGAGGGCATCACCTTCCCTTTCCCTCTTCCTTCTCCTTTCTTCTTCCTCCCGTGATTTCCTTCCTCCCCGCCCGTGACTCTCCTTCTCCTATATAAGGAGATGATCTGAAGAAAAATATACATAAGAATTTTCTCTGAATAATTTCTCTCTCTTTCTCTTGTTTATTCTCTCTAAATTTATGCAGTAAATATAAGAGTATATTTATATACTTTGCTAAAGTTTTATAACACGTTATCAGCACGAAGCTCTAACCAACTGAGACGATAAAATTAAATTCTTGCAATTTATTATTATATTATCGGTTTGGCTATGCCACCAATAGTATAATGTTATTCTTACAATTGGTCTGGCTTTGCCGCCTATTAGATTAACTGTCAAGTTATATTTATATTTTATTGTCCAATTTTAAATTATGTTATTTACAGTGGTACCATCTATCCTTGTTGATCTTACAAGACTTGGTGGGAACCTTTTTACCGCTTATTAAATTATG
The DNA here is from genome assembly GCA_020205505.1 of Panax japonicus. Taxonomy (NCBI): domain Eukaryota; kingdom Viridiplantae; phylum Streptophyta; class Magnoliopsida; order Apiales; family Araliaceae; genus Panax; species Panax japonicus. The sequence continues at coordinate 64,130,616 of CM035093.1, forward strand.
GAAATAACCTGTATATGTGAAATACTGTATACCTGGTAAATAATCCTTTGTATTCATTTCTTATTAAATTGTGGGAATAACCTGTATATGCGAAATACCGCATGCATGGTGAAATTCTTCTGTTATTCCATTCTTTATTATTCTGTTGGAATATCATGTCTGTGCGGATTACGCATGACCTGGTTCCATTCTTTATTATTCTGATGGAATATCCTGTCTGTGAGGATTACGCATGACCTGGTTCCATTCTTTATTATTCTGTTAGAATATCCTGTCTGTGCGGATTACGCATGACATGGTTCCATTATTTATTATTCTGTTGAAATAACCTATCTGTGCGGTCTATCGCATGCCTGGTGAAATTCTTTTAGTTATTCCATTCTTTATTATTTTGTTAGAATAATTTGTCTATGCGAACTTCCGCATGCCGGGTGAAGACCCATTTGCATTTTTGTATATACATTAACATTTGCATATTCTTTTTAATAAAATAATATGCTAATAATGTAAATATAAGAATATTTATATTTATATTTTATCACCACTTGAGGTTGTGTTATAGTTTATTTTTCTTATTTTATACATGCATTTATATATTGTTTTAATAAATGATAAAATTATGTTTTAACCCAGAATAGATGGCAAACTTGATAAAAATAGATTTTTCTATTTTGAAAATCTCTGGAGACAACTATTTGGCTTGGGCACTTGATGTAGAATTGCACCTTAGTGCAAATGAGTTAGAAAAGACCATTGAATCAGGAAATACAGCAACTTCGGTACAAAATGTAAAAGCCATAATGTTTCTTTGTCGCCATATTGATGAAGGATTAAAGATTGAGTATTTAACAGTCAAAGATCCTTTGTCTTTTTGGACACAACTGAAGGAAAGATTTGACAACCAAAAATTGGTTGTTCTCCCTAATGCCAAATTTGAGTGGCTTAATTTAAGGCTACAAGATTACAAATCAATTACGAAATATAGTTCCAATGTTTATAGAATAACCACTACTTTGACTTTGTGCGGAGATTCAGTTTCTGAAACCCAAATATTAGAGAAAACGCTCTCAACTTTTCATCCCACCAACATAATTTTGTCGCAACAATATAGATAGAGTAAGTTCACAAAATTCTGTGACTTATTATCTATCTTCCTTGTTGTAGAAAAGAATAATGAATTATTGTTGAAAAACCATCAAGTACGGCCAACGGGTGGTACCCCATTGCCAGATATTAACAGCACGTCATTCCAGTAGAATAAACGTGACAAAAGATGGTCATACAATAAGAAGTCTTGAAAAAGAGGCCATCATAACAACAAATTCCAGAACCACGACAATTCAGGCCACCAGAAGTGGCAAGTGTCTGGGCTGGGTAAAAATAATAAAAATGCAGCACCGATAAAGAACAAACCAGATGTTTGTTTTAGGTGTGGGATGAAAGGGCATTGGTCGCGTACCTGTCGTACGCCGAGGCATCTGGCTAATTTATTCCAGGAGTCTCAAAAGAACAAAGTAATGGAGGCAGAAACAAAGTTTGTTAATCATTAATTGAATATTGTTGATGATCCACCAATGACCAACAATGAGGAAAAGATTGTTGATATTACTGAACCTTCTGAAAGTATCTTTTGGGATATCGTTTAATTTCTTGTTTTAATTAAGCATCCTGCATGTATAATATTATTAGTTTTCATTCTATACGTGGTATGTGTTTATTATGAATAAAATTATATATGAAATGTAACTTTTCTTATTTATGTTTTTATATGTGTCAAACCATCTTTAATGGATATGGAGGATATATGTTTAGCAGACAGTGCAACAACTCATACAATCCTTCAGAGTGAGAAATATTTTTCATAACTAATCAAAGCTAAGGAATATGTAGGAACTATCTCTGGCACATCAAATTTAATCGAGGGATTTTGAAAAGCTAGTTTCATACTACCAAATAAGACACAAGTTTTTATCAAAAATGCTCTATATTCTAGTAAATCAAGAAGAAATCTGCTTAGTTTTAAAGATATTCGACTAAATGGTTTTCACATTGAAACAACCAATGAGAATGATAATGAATATCTTCTCATTACTTCTACTATTTCTGTGACGCCCCCAAAATAGGTCCAATCCATCCAACCTATTCTGAGTTGCCAAATACATGGTACAGAAAACAACTACAGCTTTATTACTACAACAACACATATGCTGTGAGTTTTGATATAAATATATACCAACTATGACTCATGTCCCAACCGTGGATAGCACCTCACAGTGATACCTTACATAAAGGTACAGTCAATAACTATTTTAAAAATTAAAATCTTTGGGAAATGCTCAAGAAAACTTTCGTACATAGGAGGCCGTGAATCTAAGTTATGATAGATATCATATATCCAGAGAATTATCCTTGGTTGATCCAATAGACCCCAAAGAAAAACGAGAAGATTACTATCATGTTCCTTCTAATGGTGAGTCTTCTCTTGACATATAACTATCTCCACCGTCTGCAATTGAACATTATGTTTCAACCAAACTCCGATATCATATATGTAGTGCTCATAGATATACTCAGCAAGTGGATGTGTACAACCCTGTCTTATGATAACACGAGGTTGTATGTCATTAGACATCTTGTATGATACTGACAAAACACATTTCCAAAGTTGGGTTCGCCTCACCCTATTCGGTTCACCAAAATTAAAATATCAAATGACGTATACAATACGACACACTTATCTAAAGTTCTCAATAAAATTATTTCCATACTATTTAGGGAGAACCTCAACAGCTATAGACCACCGTTCTATTTCTCGCTCGACCCGGCTACACTCTTATTACCTAAAAGGAATTGTAAAGCAAAAGGGTAAGCACAACTAGCTCAGTAAAGAATATCATGAATAAATATAATTAAATTATCAATAGCCTTCATCAGTAATAAATCAGAGATTTAGAACATATGGTAGATGATAAAACTTTTTAACCATAGTTGCAGCGGAACGAGCAATCCATTAGAAGAGTCAAATAGACTATAAAGTCTATTATCTTCTCCATATTAAAAGACCTCCAACAATATTTTATCCCTGTAACATCAATCAACAGTTTCTTTCCACAATCATATGAATAACTCATAATCATAATTGTGATTCTAAATTCCTCTTCGTACTCAGGACGAAGATAATTTTCATCACCTGTCTTTACCTGAAACATCAAAGATCATGGTTATACCAAATCACAGTTCCTGTTTATAATCATACTAATAAATTCATCTTTGCACTACGGGCCAAAGATATTCATCAACGGTTCATCTGTGCACTACGGGCCAAAGATATTCATCAATAAGTCATCTTTACACTACAGGCCAAAGATATTCAACAACAGGTCATCTTTGCACTACAGGCCAAAGATATTAATATCTCAAAGAAATACATAATCATTTCAGAATTTATATAAACCATAATTATAACCATGTTGATCCATTCACCTTTGCACTTTAGCTAAAAATATTCAATTATAAATTCAATGGTCATGATCATACCAGTCAATGATTCATCTTTGCATTACTGACCAAAGAGAACTCATAGTCACAATCATACCAATAATCTACCCATCTTTACACTCAAGTCAAAGAGTAATTTGTTCACCAGGATTATAAAAATATTATATACCCGTGAATAGTAACTCGTGAATAGTAACTCATAAATAGTAATTCATAAATAGTAACCCCGACATTAAAAAGATAGAAATTCTACAATAAAATCCATACAAATATTTCGGTATAATAATATTGAAAGAATAACATTTCATAAACTTATAAACAATTTATTTTAATTGTTTACATTTTACTAATTGATGCATTTAATCATCCGAAAATGCCAAACTCATAAGATTTTATTACCAATAATCAAAACCCTCTTCAAAAATCTGCATATACCTTATATAGGATTCTCAAGCCATAAAATCCTATTTTCCAATTTTGTTACTTCACATAACATACTTAATTCATTTACTCATAACTAGTTCATTTTCATGAAAAATACCAAATCAGTCCCAAAAATATTTTCTTTTTGGGATTTAGCAGAATATAATTTCATATTGAACATATATTTTTCTTGGAATTTTTAAAATTTATTTACTATTTTTTATATGGCCAAAACTGCCGAATATTTAGACATTTATCATAAACTGTACGTTTGTCCAAAAATTCTGAAATTTATAGAGTATACTTCTGTTATATACATGTACTCCCAATAAAAATTTTACCAACTTTGGAGTTAACCACAAAGAGTTATAAGGGTTTACTTTTAAAATAGTCTTTTCCATACAATTCATAACTCTTAATCTATACATCTAAAAATCGCCATTTTTGGACACAATCTAGAAAACTCATCAAATTATCATTTCAAATTTTTTCAGAATTTTTGAGGGTCAGAAAAATTACGAAACTGAAGAAACATAATAACCCTTAAAATCCCTTATAATCCCTTACCTCAAAAGAGCAATACTTCTGACCGAAATATCGGATGTAAAGCCGAAGGAACCTTGCACTGAATAGAAACTCTCAAAGTATCTAAATACTCACAAAAATATGTTCGATAATATAGAGAGAAAGAAAACTTGTTTCTGGTGTGAATTTCAATTCTAACATAAGCACCTATTTATAGGAAAAATGCTAGAACGCCAAAGGAGACTAAATTAATAAAATAATATATTTATTTTATTTTTTCTCAATTGCTACACCACCAACCAGCCCTCATTCATTGAACAAAATTCCAGCACATGTATTCAACACCAACCAAAAAGTGGGTCCCACCCAATATTTTAATAAAAATATTTTAATTTCTGAAACTTCAATAATTCATAGAAAATAGTCCATTTATCAGAAAAATATGAATTTTATGTCTATTCCACATTAAATCGAATTTTCTACAACTTTGTAGCTTGTTTTTTCAAATTCAGACAGAAAATATCCAAAATTCACAAACGGGCGATTTTCTACACCTTTTAAAATTATAACAAATCATACGTTAATTTTTAACGGTTCAAAATTTGTGGACATATAGTCAACTTATATATGTATAACATATCCAAAAATCACAACGATTAAATGGTCGGATTAAAATTATAACTCACACAATAGAGCTTTAAGAACACTGATTTGATCTTTTAATACCTCTAATCCGATAAAATACTGATAAAATACCTCAACATTAATTCTTTCATTTATAACCACACAAATAAATCCATCATTTATATCCATATAAAATAAATATTTCCTTATCATATAAATCAATAATTAATTATTCATAAATAATATTACAGAATCACAATAATGACAACCAGGCAGTTCTCAGGAAAGAGGGGGCTTTTCGATAAGGATTTTTCCTTACTAGCGCGCAATTAGGTGACCAAACCTCTCCTTGACAGAACTTTCTAGACATTGTCAATAATGCTATCTAATAATATTATTCAAATAATATGAATTATTGATTTGATAATGGAAAATATTGTGCCGTGACAATTATTGAAACAACAATAATATAAAATATCAATGCAACAATTATTGAATCAATAAAATAAAATATTGAACAGTAACTACTGTAACAATTGTTGAGTAGTGCCTTCTTATGTAAGAATTAATAATTCAACAATATTGTGCAATACCGTGTGCTACTGTGCAACCACGCGTATTACTGTATTTTAACCACCTGGTAATCCAACAATGTTAATGGTAACAATTACGACGTTATTTATAAAAACTCAAACTTGTCATTTTCTTCATTCGACAGTTATTCTGTTATGGGGCCCATAAATGACTGCATCGTCGTACGGATATTTCCGACAAAAAGAATATTTCTCAACCAAACGAATATTCCCCGACAACAATAAGTATTTTATAGCCACTTGCTTATTTTGAAAAAATTTTATATGTCACCCTTAACTTTAACTTTTTATCAATTTAACCATTTACTAAATAATAATTATAAGAAAAATTGAATACTTTCATTTCATAAAACTCAGGGTCTTACAATCTCCCCTCCTTATGAAATTTCATCCCCGAAATTTATGTACCTGGTATTTCAATGAGTTGAGAACACCTTGCTTTTATTTCAGATTCCATCTTCCCTGACCTCATGATTTTTCCATTGCTCATCTCCTGTATTTCAGATACCATTCTAGGATACAGCTTCAAAATAAGGGTTAATTGAACAAATTAACATATCACATAATATCTCGATATTATGATTGACCAACAAATACGCTTAGGTAGGACACACTAGCGAAGGATTTACTCGTCTCTCCCCTCCTAGTTCTATTCCCTGATCTCCGCCAGAAATCATATCCCTAAGCTCTGATACCAACTGTGACGCCCCCAAGATAGGTCCAATCCATCCAACCTATTCTGAGTCGCCAAATACATGGTAAAGAAAACAACTACAACTTTATTACTACAACAACACATATGCTGTGAGTTTTAATACAAATATATACCAACTGTGGCTCATGTCCCAACCTTGGACATCACCTCACAGTGATACCTTACATAAAGGTACAGTCAATAACTGTTTTAAAAATTAAAATCTTTGGGAAATGCTCAATGAAACCTTCGTACATAGGAGACCATGAATCTAAGTTATGATAGATATCATATGTCCAGAGAATTATCCTTGGTTGATCCAATAGACCCCAAAGAAAAACGAGAAGATTACTATCATGTTCCTTCCAATGGTGAATCTTCTCTTAACATATAACTATCTCCACCGTCTACAATTGAACGTTATTTTTCAACCAAACTCCGATATCATATAGGTAGTGCTCGTAGATATACTCAGCAAGTGGATGTGCACAACCATGTCTTATGATAATGCGAGGTTGTATGTCATTAGACATCTTGTATGATAGTGACAAAACACATTTCCAAAGTTGGGTTCGCCTCACCCTATTCGGTTCACCAAAATTAAATATCAAATGACGTATACAATACGACACACTTATCTAAAGTTCTCAATAAAATTATTTCCATACTATTTAGGGAGAACCTCAACAGCTATAGACCTCTGTTCTATTTCCCTGTTATCCTCGCTCGACCCGGCTACACTCTTACACTATAAGAAAAAGGTCTATCAGTAACCGCACTCGATCGCAGATAACTATTAGTGACCGAATCCAATCGCTGATAGTCGTCGCATAAAATTTGATCGCTGGGATGCACATCAGCGACCACTATTAGCGACCGATATATCTGCGACCGATATGAGCGATTAAAATGACAAATCCGATCGCTAAGCTGAGTCAGCATGGTCCAGGGCCAAAGCTGACGTGGTCCACATGGCAGCGACCGCAGGTGGTCGCTAATACCCTCAATTGTTTAGCATCGCTAATAACTATCAGCGACCGCATGCGGTCGCTGATATGGAAAAAAATAAAAACCAGATTTTTGCTATTTTGCAGAATTCCCAAAAACCTGTACCTGTTTTGTACTTGCTTTATCCCAACACATATACACAAAAAGATAAACAGCATACACAACAATATAAACATCCATTGTCCACCAACACATACACCAAACTAGTATATAAACCTTTAAAACCAATATGATTTGAATAAATATAATAACATTTCAAAACTTATTTAAGTAACATACAAACATCCAAAGAATGAATATACAAGTACAAGCTTATATTATAACTACAAAACTGATCAAAAACAGGTATGTGAAGCATCATCGACTCCTTGATCACCCTATAATTAACAAAATAATAAAACAAGTTACAAATATAGTAACTGTGTTGATACTGGTATATATTACAATAATACATACAACAAAATGATTTTATACCTCCTCGCCATCCCCATGCTGTCCTGTTGCTACCGCTACTGCTTCTGCTAACTCCTCAGGACTCAGAGCCCCTAGATGCCCGCCTAGTATCTTCAGAAGATCTCGATCTCGATATATAGCTCTCACACAGTCAGCCAGAGTATGAACAGCTGGATGGCTCGATGACTGTGAAGATTATGTAGAAGAGCAACCTGAGCCACTGAAGGATGGGCGTCATCGTTGTTCCTTGACTTTTAATGTAGTTCTTCTTCACAACGGACGCCCTCTCCCACAACTCTTGATCAATAGGCAGACGTGGAGTGCCTTCAAGATAGCGCTCATTCAATAAACTCTTATAAGTATCCTGTCATTATGTTAACGATTAAATTGTTAAAAATAAATTCTGTAAGCATTGATAAACAAGATCAAATTGTTAAAACTTATTACCGTTATCTGGATAGTGATGAGTAGGTTTTATACCTATGAATCCGATATTATTAAACTTAATTATTGTTATCTTTTATTGTTTTTTAGTATCTTTTTATGTGTTTTGTGTTTATTTGTTGTAGGTTGGAGCTGGAGGGACAAATTGGTCATTTCGAAGAAGAAAAGGTCAAAAATCATGAAAATTAAAGCTGAGTGGCATTTTTGTAATTCTGTGGTCCTGGCCAAGCGCCTAGGCGCTTGGAATTAGCCTATGTTGAGCGCCTAGGCGCTCTAGTGCGTAAAGATGTGCGTTTTTCTGCTGCCAAGTGGGTTTTTGAAGCCAAATAGGAGTCTGAATGAGGGCTGAGACTAATACAAATAGGAGAGGACTCTAGAAAAGGAGAGAGGAACGAATTTTGCAAAGGATCAATCAATTTTTCAAGAGATTTGCATAGAGAACAAGGAAGGAGAACACGAAGGACAATTGCAAAGGCTAAAGATCTAAGAGAGAGTTTAAGAGCAAATTCAGAGTTTCTTCTTCTCTTTTCTAGTTTTATCTTTTGTAATATCTGGGATGTTTGGATTATTAACTTGGATGATGTTTTTCTTTATTATTATCATGAACTAAATTTTAATTAAGATTGCAACAGAACTTGGTATGTAGTTTAAATTGCAAGCTTCCCATTGAATGAAAGTTGGTTTTTATTGAATTGTTTATTATATCTTATGTTTATTGATTAATTGTTTGGCCAACAATTACTGTGATAATCTATATAAAATTGGAAGATGGAGTATAGATTGAGATCTGGATATGATAACATCTGTTCATATAATCTGAATAAGGTTAATATGATTAGCGTGTAGGATAGGAATATACCTATGTGTCTTTTGTATCCATTGAAAGAATTTGTGCGTAAACCCTGATTAACTTGATTCACATAGGAATATAGTGAGTTGATTAATTGGGGTGTTCCTTATAATTCCGCATCTTAAAGATTGGATTTAGGAGGATTTGTTCACGTGTCTTTGGAAGAAGTGCGTGAATATTCATAAAGCATTCTTGGATAATGATTCATATTAATTGATTTATTTTAAATGGGAAGTACGTTAGTTTAAATGAAATACCAAGGGAAGTTGTAATCTTAACCTGTTAAATCTGCAGTTATTCTTGTGAAATTTTGATTTTAATTATTAGTTTGTTAAGTTTAAATTTTCAAATCATAAACAAAATTTTCATTAGTTTAAAATAGGATTAATTGCATTAGAATTAGTAATTGATAAATATTAGTCTATTTCCTCGTGGGAACGATATCCTTGCTTGCTGAATATTACAATTGAACACGTATACTTGCGTGGTAAAGTGCTATTAAAAATTTAGGCAACAAGTTTTTGGCGCCGTTGCCGGGGAAGTTAGTTAAATATTTTGTCATTATTAAATTCAATGAAATTAATCTTAATTTAAACATTTTTTTTTATTATTTTTTATTATTTTTTTTGTCTCTAGTCTAATTCCTTTTCAGGTACCATGAACAACTATGACTATCATTGGCTATATTCGAGAATGACTCGGCCAAGGGAGGTAAAGAATTATGGACTCGATGAATTGTCAGCACAATTTGGGACACTTTCAAGGAAGATTGATGCTTTATCAGCACAACGTTTTCAAAGTGTAGTAGTGATATATGAGTATTGTGGTGGAAACCATCCGAGTCATCAATGCACCATCAGTTTCGAGTCATTACAATATAGTGGCAACTTCAGCGATTATCCTAACAATTATGATTATTCTAGTAATTATCATCATGAGTGGGGGAATCCACTAAATCTTTCATGGAGCGATGACAATCTAGCCCAACCCTTTGCTCCATGCCAATCATACACTCCTGAATTACAAGTTCAACTCCCTAATCATGAAGAAGAAAGGATTTTAAGCTTGGAAGGACTTATTTCCAAGTTCATGGTTTTGATTGAGGACCAGACGAATAGTCAGGAGATGTCGATTCGAAATCTTGAGAACCCGACGGGACAACTTTTCAATGCCATCATCAACCGCCCTCAAGGTGAAGTGTCAAGCAACATGGTTCCCGAGACTGATGGATTGCCCACGCTAAATCTGGAATCGGATGCTCCAAAAGAAAAGGATGTGGAAAGGGAAGAGATACGTGGGGAGCAGGAAAAGAAGGTCGCCAAAGATCTAGCCTTGAGTTCTGACATAGATGAAACAATTTTGATAGTGCCCCATATATCTTCTCCACCAAAGTTTAAGGATCCGGTTAGATTTGCAATCATGTGTCCATTTGGTAGTCATTTTTTCGATAAAGGTATATATGATATGAAAGCTAGCTTAAAATTGGTGCCATGGTGTGAAGAGAATGGGAAGAGAGATGAAGAACCAGTTGTTCTAAAAAAGCTTCAACGTAAAAATTCGTTCATAGATACAACTCGGAAAATGCCTAGTTATTTGAAGGTTGTAAAAGAGAATCTACCTACAAAGAACAAGCTAGGTGAATTTGAATCAATAACCCTTACTGATGGCAAACTCTCGAAAGTTACGTTATTACTAATGGATGGAGGGTTCCTCAATTTTCGAAGGGGAATTGAACAGAGAAAGAGAAGAAAGTCGGGCTGAAGACTATAAACTAAGCGCTAACTGGGAGGCAACCCAGGAATTTTTATTGTTATTTTCTATTTTTACTTTTATTAATTTACTTTACTGTTAGTTTATTTAGTGGTTAAACTTTTATAGTTTAGGATTTGTTGCATCCCTCGTTCTCTAACAGATATTCAATTTATTGCAGGAAAGGAGGACAAGCAAAGGTTTAAGTTTGGGGGTATTTGATGAGATTTGGGACAAAAGTTACATGGATCGACGTTTGGGATGGCTAGATTCGCGTTTTCGGCTTGCCATTTACACAGCAGTCACTTCAGAGCCAATTTGACTATAGCTCCGGATATTATTTCGCGAAACTTCAAAAATGAAAGTTGTAGATCTACTTTTCCTCTTTCCAGAACATCTTGAATCATCTAAATCAGAGTTCGGACGAAAATGTTATGGCCATTTTCCCAAAGGACGTCGGAGCAGAAAATGTTGGACAAAGGAGCAAGCGCCTAGGCGGTCCAGCCAAGGCCAATTCAAGCGCCTAGGCGCTCAAAGTCAGTACCTATTCTTCTGACCAAGCGCCTAGGCGCTCCATCTAAGCACAAACCAAGCGCCTAGGCGCTCTACAAGACCCAAGCATCCTGCAAGCAACCGCCTAGGCGCTCCAGACAGTGCAAATTCAAGCGCCTAGGCACTCCAACAGAAAAAAAGCCCTAATCGAGCTAAACTCTTCCAAACCCAAATCAAACATATTCTTGCTCTTCTACTCCAACTCAAACTCACTCAACTCTCAACCCTCCTCTAATCTAGCCACAATAATCATCTTTTTCTTGTAAAATCCTAATCAAACACTAAATCTCCTACCCAAACTAAGGCACTTAAGCTCCATCTTGTCATCTTTCTTCACCAAATCGGGCACCAACTTACATTCAAGCCACATCTATCTAAAGTAAGGGTTCAAAGCTCAAATTGCTCATCCAACTTTGATTGAAACATCATATTTGGCTATAACCAATGTGCTTAGTAATTGGAAAATTTGGTGAAAATTAAGTTTGGGGGAGTGCCTACCAATAGTGTTCAAAATCTGTGCACACCAAGTGTTCGATAATCCAGCTGCCGCTCCCTACCAATTTCCACCATTGTCTGCATACCCCCTGGCTGATGAAGAAGAATCAGAAGAAGAGTATACTGACGAGGAATAAAGCTTCAATTTTTCAGGGAAGTCCTCTGTGCTTAATTTCTTAATTTTTGTTTCTTATATACAATGAGGACATTGCATTGATTAAGTTTGGGGGGTGTAATTGTCTAGCTCCAGTTCATGCATGTAGTATTCATCTAGTGCATTCATATAGTATTTAGTTAATAGTTTTTCATGTAGTTTGCATTCATTTAAAAAAAAATTAATTCTGTTTTGCATATAGTAGTTTTTGCATGTTTCCAGCCGTTAGATAATTTAAGTCTGTTTTAGCCAGTGATGAGTTTGGAATTGAGTAGACAAGTATAGTATTGTCTGTTAAGACTTTTATGTGATTTCTTGTCATGATTTGAATCTGTACCTGTTTGAAACTGATATAATAAGGATAGCACAATAAAAATAACTATGTTGACTGATTGAGTTTAAATTGACACATAATGGACTTCTAGAGGATAATGCTAGTTTAAATGAATGAAAGACGTGAATAGGCGAAGATGACTGAATTTAGACAAAAACTTAAGTTTGGGGGAAAAATTTGGGATATATAAGCATAAAAAAGAGAAAAAGAAGAAAAAAAATATCGTGGCTAGTTTTGTTTCGGGGCCTTTGTTACTTGAGCAAGTACAGCCCGAAGGGGTATCTTAAAACCTAGCGCCCTAAGGTCTTATATGGTCTGGGAGTCGTTGGTCGAAAGCTCGCTAAGGGGTGACACTGTTAGCCTAATGGAATGAGACATTGCACAGTCATGGTTAAAAATTATATATATATATATATGAAAAAAAAAACAATAAAACGGGAAAAGAACAAAAAGCCCCCGTAAAGCACAGTAAAGCATAAGTATCCCAGATTGGACTCTTGAACTTGGTGGATGTTTGACTTTAGTTGGTTTTTGCTTGTTCGTGAATTTTGTGAATTTGCACTGTATGATTCCTTTAAAGAGATTTATTATGTGTTGTATTTAGCATCATATCAGTTAGCATGGATGTTAAGCACACACACACTATATCAATAATAACATGTTAAGATTTGATGATTGACGAGGAAATTATTAATCTGTCTTGATATGATGTACTAGCATGTTTATTGTGATTTCTCTGAGGCTTGATGAATAGATTTTGTTTTGTTTGACTGCTGGAATTTAAGCATTTATCTAGTTGCATTTGCATTGCATATTTAGTTATTGCATTGTGTTGTATTGCTTGGGGACAAGCAATTGGTTAAGTTTGGGGGTATTTGATGAGTAGGTTTTATACCTATGAATCCGATATTATTAAACTTAATTATTGTTATCTTTTATTGTTTTTTAGTATCTTTTTATGTATTTTGTGTTTATTTGTTGTAGGTTGGAGCTGGAGGGACAAATTGGTCATTTCGGAGAAGAAAAAGGTCAAAAATCATGAAAATTAAAGTTGAGTGGCATTTTTGTAATTCTGTGGTCCTGGCCAAGCGCCTAGGCGCTTGGAATTAGCCTATGTTGAGCGCCTAGGCGCTCTAGTGCGTAAAAATGTGCGTTTTTCTGCTGCCAAGTGGGTTTTTGAAGCCAAATAGGAGTCTGAATGAGGGTTGAGACTAATACAAATAGGAGAGGACTCTAGAAAAGGAGAGAGGAACGAATTTTGCAAAGGAATCAATCAATTTTTCAAGAGATTTGCAGAGAGAACAAGGAAGGAGAACACGAAAGAGAATTGCAAAGGCTAAAGATCTAAGAGAGAGTTTAAGATCAAATTCAGAGTTTCTTCTTCTCTTTTCTAGTTTTATCTTTTGTAATTATCTGGGATGTTTGGATTATTAACTTGGATGATGTTTTTCTTTATTATTATCATGAACTAAATTTTAATTAAGATTGCAACAGAACTTGGTATGTAGTATAAATTGCAAGCTTCCCATTGAATGAAAGTTGGTTTTTATTGAATTGTTTATTATATCTTATGTTTATTGATTAATTGTTTGGCCAACAATTACTGTGATAATCTATATAAAATTGGAAGATGGAGTATAGATTGAGATCTGGATATGATAACATCTGTTCATATAATCTGAATAAGGTTAATATGATAAGCGTGTAGGATAGGAATATACCTATGTGTCTTTTGTATCCATTGAAAGAATTTGTGCGTAAACCCTGATTAACTTGATTCACATAGGAATATAGTGAGTTGATTAACTGGGGTGTTCCTTATAATTCCGCATCTTAAAGATTGGATTTAGAAGGATTTGTTCACGTGTCTTTGGAAGAAGTGCGTGAATATTCATAAAGCATTCTTGGATAATGATTCATATTAATTGATTTATTTTAAATGGGAAGTAAGTTAGTTTAAATGAAATACCAAGGGAAGTTGTAATCTTAACCTGTTAAATCTGCAGTTATTCTTGTGAAATTTTGATTTTAATTATTAGTTTGTTAAGTTTAAATTTTCAAATCATAAACAAAATTTTCTTAGTTTAAAATAGGATTAATTGCATTAGAATTAGTAATTGATAAATATTAGTCTATTTCCTCGTGGGAACGATATCCTTGCTTGCTGAATATTACAATTGAACGCGTATACTTGCGTGGTAAAGTGCTATTAAAAATTTAGGCAACAGATAGCATCAGGCAGACCATCACGGGTGGCCACATACGCATCCAGCCAATGGATAGGCTGACCTTGAGACTGAGACTCCTATACAAAAAATAGCACAATATTACTAAGTAAAAATGTAATATTTTCTACAATTCATGATTGTAACATATTAAAACTTGTAAATACGTACCCTGGCAGTGATATGCTACAACTGTGAAATACTCCCGCCCTTGTATGTTACTTTAGCCTTTTAGCCATCGGGTACACCCGAGGACCTGTTGGTGGCGGCAGTCTTTCGTCTTTTCACCCAGCTCTTGGCTCTCCATTGGGTACACATCTCAGCCCATATGGACTGGGTGCACCACCAGGGGCTATGGTCGTGCATGTAATCCTCTCCCTGGCCTGGATGGTCGATCTCGGTATTGTGAATGGCTTTTTGTCTTTCTTTGTTTAAATTGTCTTCGGTGCGGACCGCGTACTTCTGCCAGAATAATGTCTGTATCACTGAAGCCTGCGCGTCCTCCCATCTATACCATTTCTGCAAATAAAACAACAATGATAACATTACTAAACAATTATCCTTTGAATATTATATTATCTGTCATAATTAAAAAAACATACATTAAATTCAGCCCAAACAGCATCCCTATAGGCAATAGGTGTGCTCTCCCACGTAATCACAGGTGTAGGCTAATTCTGTAAACACATCTAATATGCACTTGATGATCTTATTATCTAAAAAATCACTATAATAAACAACAATTTACATCAACGATAAGTAGATATATTAAAGCAATTTACATCTAAGTCATAATACTTATGAACATTTTTCAAACTTACACTTATAATACTTAAAAAAATTCGCCAGAGTCTCCCCTGCAATATAGACTAGCCACATGCACGACGACATGCATATATGGACATTTCTAGGCACCCAAGACACAAACCAACAAAAATATACAAATTTGCAATACAATAAGACCAAAACAATAACGATTGAATGCAAATTAAAGTAGTAAAAAATTCAGACCCATATACATTACCAAAATAATACCAATTAAAACATTACCAATATATAATTATACATGAATTATGGATTGAATTATGGATAAACTTAATTCCAAGTTATTTTTTATGTCATAGTCATGTTTTGTTGATCTTGACGATCTTATTATCTAAAAAATCACTATAATATACAATAATTTACATCAACGATAAGTAGATATATTAAAGCAATTTACATCTAAGTTCTATATATCTTGTATAAATAGAATCTTAAATGCTTATATATAAATGATATATGTGGGACGTACGTGCTATTCGGAGGAGGGCAAATTTGAATAAGAATCTGATCATCCGGATTAGTAGGGGCCTTGGGCACATGATTAGGCCCCCTACCCAAGCCGCACTTTTTCTGTACTGTTTCAGAAGCCATCTGTGTATTACAAATTTCAAGATGTTATTATGAGTCATATTTGATTACATGTATATATGACAATAAACATGACAGTGATATAAACATGTATATATATATATATGAATATAAAATGACAATAAACAAAAGTTGCATTTAAATAGTTTAGTACATAAACATGATAGTGATATAAACATGTATATATATGAATATAAAATGACAATAAAAAAAAGTTGCATTTAAATAGTTTAGTACATAAACATGACAATGATATAAAAAACATGTAATGCTAAACATACATTTCATTTGTTCAAGTGTTAATGTCTGATTTAGAATCATCTTGTATACGTGTTGCAGATTCATAACCATCATCTGCTTCAGATTCAGTGTCAGATTCAGTCAATAACTCTTCCTCCTCAGTATCAAAGTCATCTGACATAATTATTGACTCAGGATCTAATTCATGTGGTTCATCTCCACCATCTAACTGGATTACTTCATTGTCGTCCTCCACATTTATTATAGTTTGACTATGAAGCATTTTCTCTTAGTAAATCTCCCCATTAACTACTTCTACACAACTACGCGCGGGAGTATGAATTACAATTTGCCAATCTGTAGGCGATCTATCCCTTTTCCTAACAGGATTAGGAATGTAGTATACTTGTACTGTTTGAGTTGGTAAAACAAACGGTTTGTTAGAGTACGCAGACCTATGGAGGTCAATATCGACGATTCCATGTCTGTCAACACGTATCCCTTTTTCTGATTCAAACCAACAGCACTTGAACAAGTGAATATAACCCCCGTACGTGCCCTTGTACGACAACTCTATGATTTCCTTCAACTCCCCATAAAAGGCACGACCAAGCTCATTGTAACAATCTCTTTGGACACACACTCCAGAGTTCGTTGTTCTTTTATCGTGCCCATATGCCTTTGTATGAAATTCACAACCATTTATTTTGTAACTATTGCGGCTGACTTGGTCCCTATCTGGTCCCATAGCTAGGACTTGTACATTAGCCGCAGTCAAAGCCTACAAAAACTCCATCTTATTAAATGAAGTCATAGTTAACATTTCCCCCATCATCATGTCTCGATACTCAATTGGCCTTTGTCAAGACTTTGTCCGAAAAATAGTCTGAGACAAACGTAGATATCTCATCGAAACTGTATGCCTCACATATCGACCCCTCGACATAAGCTTTATTCTTCACCTTCCTATTAAGGTTTTCCATCACCCTCTCAAAAGGGTACATCCATCTATATTGAACTAGACCCCCAACACGAGCTTCATAGGGAAGATGGATTTTCAAATGCTCCATGGAGTCAAAAAAACCAGGTGGGAATATTTTTTTCCAGTTTACACGTGATCTCTATAATGTTCTTCTCAAGTATAGACATGTCCTTCTCATTTAATGATTTTGAACATAAGTCTTTGAAGAAACGACTAAGATCCGTCAAAGCATCCCATATTGGTTTATCAAGCAGATCCTGAAATGTTATAGGCATGAGTCTCTCCATGAACACATGATAGTCATGACTCTTCATCCCTTGCAATTTCCCACCCGTAACACACCTTGCAATGTTTGACGCATGTCCATCTGGTAGTTTCAGAGACTTAACCCATGTGCACACATCTTCAACTTATTTTTTGGACAATGTGTACCTTGCATGCGGTTTGACAATCTTACCATTAGGAGATTCATAAAGTTCTAATCCAGGACGCTTACAAATATCTTTCATGTCCAAACGTGCCTTATCGTTATCTTTTGTCTTCCCCGTAACATTCATCACGGTGTTAAACACATTGTCAAACACATTCTTCTCAATATGCATCACATCTAGATTATGACGAATCAAATTTGTAGACCAATAAGGCAGTTCCCAAAAGATGCTTCTCTGAACCCAGTTATGAGATTCACCAAACCCATTGATTATGTTTGTGGTAGGGCTGAGTAAGTAACCAAATTGGAATCGAAACCGTACCAAAAACCGCACGAACCGCACCAACGGTTCCGGCGTATGTGGCAGTTTTAGGTGGGTTAAATAACCAAATTTACGGTTCCGGTTTGGTTACTAGCCAAAACCGCACGCATAAAACCGAAACCGCACCATGTGTGTGTATGTATGTATTATCTCTATTAAATTCTAAAGTTACTTTTCACTTGAACATACTCAGAGAAAACTCCAATCTTGCATTGTCATTTTTTCACCAATTGAAAGAATATTGTTAGAGGTTATAAAGTCAAAAATTAAGCAATTGGGTTTTAGAATTTTGAATTTGTTTGATGCGTTATTGGAGGGAGCTTATAGCTTAGGTGCCAAATTCGTTGGTACGAGCACTTGATGCATTGGTTAAGGTCAATGCTATAATAGTAATAGTCTAATAGATTATTTTTCAAATTAGGTATAGTTAGAATTATATTCTATAAGTCCTTCCTGCAATATATAAGATAGAATTTCATTCTATCTCCAGTATATACTTTTAATTTTTGGGAAACTAGATAAACATTCTTACTTATTATCGAATATATGGTCTTTGTTGTTTTATATAGCGTATATTTTAGTTTTAAAGCATCATTCATTTATTATAAACTAAAACTATTTTACATGTCTCACTGTTCTATGATTTGATGGTAAATTTGACATGTTTGGCATAATGAACTTTGGTTCTATGCTTAATATAATTCACATGGCCGACTATGTCACTAAGTTAATTGCTCGATGTAAGTTCTATGTTAAATTTTATTGAAGGCTTAGACTTTTTTGTTATTTCAATTGGTTTTGGAATCGAAACCGCACCAATTAAAACCGTACCGCACACTTTAAAACCGCACCGCACCAATCACAAGCGGTTTTGTGTGCGGTTTAGACTTCAAACCGCACCGTGCTCACCCCTAGTTTGTGGTATCAATCTTACCAAATGGGATAACCAGCAATCTCATCACACAATCTGGCATCTCCGTTCCCGACAATCGCGGTGCAGGCATATCATTGTCTACTTTCCCTTTTCTGAAGTGTTCTCTATTTCTTCGAAACGGGTGATCTATCAGCAAAAACCGACGATGACAGTCAAACCAACAAGGCTTTCGTCCTTTTGATAGATTAAACGACTTTGTATGCTCCATACAATACGGACAAGCCAACTTCCCGTGTGTACTCCATCTAACTAACATACCATAAGCTGGGAAGTCACTTTTAGTCCACATAACTGTTGCCCTAAGGTTGAAATTTGTTTTCGTTGTAATATCCCAAGTCTGTACTCCATCCTCCCACAATACCTTCAACTCGTCTATAAGAGGTCTCAAGTAAACATCTAAGTTCTTTCCAGGACTCTTAGGACCAAGAACCACGAGTGAAAGAAACAAGTATGGTTGTTTCATACACATCCAAGGAGTCAAGTTGTACGGAGTAACAATCACAGGCCAACATGAGTACAAAACAGCTGAATGGCCAAACGGATTGAAACCATCAGTGGACAATCCAAGCCTCACATTTCTAGGTTCCAATGCAAACCCAGGATGTGCTAAGTTGAAATCTTTCCAAGCCTTCCCATCTGCGGGATGATTTAGTTCTCCATCTTTAGCTGGAGATTTCGCATGCCAACTCATATGTTCAGCTATTGTTGAAGACATGTACAATCTTTTTAGCCGATGTGTTATTGAAAAATACCTTAGAATCTTAAACGGTATACTAGATTTTTTTGTAGTCACGCCCTCTTTATTAGGCCTAAACCGATCATGTCGAAAAATCATACACCTTGTCATCTGTTCATTTTCCTTATAAAACAACATGCAGTTGTTGGGACATGCATCGATCTTTTGGTATCCAAGACCCAACTTCTTCACCATTTTTTTACAAAAGTAATAGTTACCAAGGTAATTTCTCACCGTCAGTCAACATACTCTTAATGGCCTTCAAGAGCGACTCAAAACACTCATGGCTCATGTTGTGATTAACCTTGATGTTAAGTAATGTCGCCACTGCAGACAATGTAGTGTGTTTGGTGCAACTATGCCACAATGGGTCACTACCCTCGTCTAACAACTTAAAGAAGTCTTTGGCATCAGAATTCATAGGTTGCTCTCTACTTTGTTCCCAATCAAAATCTGGCCCTGCAATATCATGAACCATTTCATTCATACGATGAGTACTACTGCCTGAATTGTGTACTTCTGTGATGTCACCATCTCTTCTCTGTCCATGTGCCCACCAGCATTCTTTGTAATTTTTCATGAACCCAAAAACAAGTAAATGATAGTTTACCACGTCTCTGTCCATATAATTTACATTCTTACAGCTTCAAACATGGACATTATATCTACGACTGACCATTCATACATTCCGGGTGACTATACGCATACTCCAAAAACATTTGGCAACCAGCTCAAAATTCAGTTGTAGCACCTATTTGGGCACTTGACTTTCATCGTGCCATCCAACTACGGTCTGAATAGAGGTCCATGATTCCACAGTACCTACTACAGACAACATTATAAATGTTAGCATATGACTTGAGCATACTTGTAACCATATGACTTGAGCATACTTGTAAGCATGCATTGATTAACATTTAAGCATACTTGTAAGCATATGAGTTGAGCATATTTGTAACCATATGACTTGAGCATACTTGTAAGCATATGATTAACATTTAAGCATACTTGTAAGCATATGACTTGAGAGCATACTCGTAACCATATGACTTGAGCATACGCGCGGGACTAACTATTGAGTACATCTAATTTCAGGTAGCAAGTACTTTAAAGAGCTCGTTAATCTCCCACACCATAAAGAGCTCATTAATTTCCCACACCATAAAGAGCTCGTTAATCTCCTGCACCAAAAATTTTTTGCCAGAGTCTCCCCTACAATATGGACTAGCCACATACATGACGGCATGTATATATGGTTATTTCTAGGCACCCAAGACACAAACTAAGAGAAATATACAAATTCCCAATACAATAAGACCAAAACAATAACGATTGAATGCAAATTAAAGCAGTAAAAAATTCAGCAAATTAAATCAAATTCTTTGATGAGATAAGGATGTTAGAAAGGACTCTATTTTATGTCTTACTGAACACTCATGGATTCTGAATCAGACACAGACATATAAATCTGAACGGAAGCCAAAATCACAAAATATATATTTCCCCCATTTGTAATGGCAAACTTCAGAAAATTATGTCAGAAAATTATGAATTTGTTACTATTCAAATCTGATATATATATATATAATATATGTATTTAGTTTATTAGATTCATGATACAAGGGTAATGCATATGTATTTGGTCAAGTGATAATTATAAAACTGACTCTAGAAATGTAGTAGGAGTCCTATAAATTGTTGTAGTTGGATCATTTTATGTAAGTGAACTATAAGAGGTATCAAGTGAAATCAAGTAATCCTATTCCCAAATATCTTCGCTCTCTCCTAGTCTCTCTTTATTTTTCTACATTCATAATATCTACAATTGTACTTGCATAAAAATAATACGGTGTTGGTAGTAATGAATTTCTGATGAAAATTTCAAGTAGCTCAAACACAATAGAATATTACCTAATCCACTAAGAGATTAATGCATGTAGCAGTATCTCTTTGTCAAATCCATTAGATGAAATTTGAAAAGTATTATATTGTATTCACCAAGAAGAGGGTGGGGGGATTTTGGGGAATTTTTCGTGAAGGGGGTGGGGGGTAAATTGAGGTGCTTCACCATCAAGCCAACTTAAAATACAATAACTGGAAATAAGAAAACATGGCAACGTGAATCACTACTCAAATAATATACATTCAGAAAATTAAAAAAATAATTCTAAAAAAAATAGACTTGTATTATTGCATATGGGCGGCAGCGGCGGCAGCGGCGGCAGTGATGGTGGTGGCGGCGGCGATGGGTGGCATGTGTGCGTCTTCTCCTTCTTCTCCTTTTTCTTTTCTCCCCCTTCTCCCTCTTCTCTCTCTTCGATCTCCCTCTTTTTTTCGTCTCTATGTCGAGCGAATGACTGAAACTGGTTACATTAAGTTTGATCAAGGACCGCTATCAGTGACCGTATACGGACACTAAATTTTAATAACATGGACTTATCAGCGACCGCATGCGGTCGCTGATTATAAGGGGTAGCAAAAAAACTACGCGCCAACATTTCCTGCCAAATTTTGGGTGGGAAAATTGTTATAGCGATCGATCAGCGACCGCATGTGTAAGACCCCAACTTTTATGAATAAAGATGATTTTTCTATAAATATCACTTTTGAATATTATGGAATGAATTTGTTATAATGTTATAGTTGTGGGTAGTATTTGAAAGTAGTATGCACATAAGCCAATCATGTTTGATGATAAAACATATACTTTGTAACAATCTTATTCATTTATTAATAAAAAGTATTAATTTATTAAAGGCTTTTAAATTATCTACATGATGCTGTTTTATAATATGTGATAAACCCATAGTTTTAAGCAATGCTTTTAGAATAATGATGATGATCATTCTAATGAGATCTAAATTCTTAGAAAGCTTAAAACTAAAATAGTTCCCAATCGTTGGATTACTAAATTGGGGATTAGTGAATCCGGATAGATTGGTACATACGTTGCTTGCTCATTGGATGAGGATGATTGATCTCATGATCATTTGTGTGGAGACACTAAAGCAAGTATGTAGGTGCTTATTGGAGAATAAGTTCACTGAACGTGACTCGCTAAGGAATACCTAATGGAGTTTTACTTGCATGTCAATAGGAATTCCTGTAGTGATAGTAGTACAAGTGATCCTTGGACTTGAGATCATCATAGTATCTTGTGTATGATGAGTTATACTTTGACTTATTCCTTAAGACCCTTAGGGTATATCAAAGGATATGCTTGGGTATAATAAGTTATACATGGAGATAATGTATAATCAATAAAGAATCTACCACTTCTAGTAAAAGAAGAGAAATGTCCTATGTGATTCGATAAATGACAACCCAGTAGTCCTTGGCCAAGGCAGAATGAAATTAGAAAGAAGTTTCTAATTTGCATTATTTGGGGTTGTGCATTTAAGAGTCGAAATACATATAATTAAATAAAATAAGACTTGACAGAAATTCCATGTCTTATATTTAATTGGGACATTGTATGGTGGAAGGATTGAATTGTACGGTAACTATTTACTCAAAGGTTCTTTTATGATTAATGTTGAAATCTATATTATCTGGAAAGTCGTTGATCGCTAGGGAGGCTTATCCCTATTGTAGAATAAATATTATTTATTTAAATAAATTATTAGTTTAATTTATTTATTTAAATAAGATTAGAATTGTTCTAATTGATTTATTCACAACCGGTTTAATATGGAGAACCTAAAGGGTCACACCATAAAAGGAAGAATAATTATTTAAGAAGTTAATGGCATAATCGTAATAATAAGTTAAGTATATTTAATTTAATCTATGGTGATAGAATAAATTAAATAGCTTAATATTTATTATTTAATATTTTGGAAATATTAAATATAAATTAATAAGAGGAGTCTTATTATTATTATTATGATTATTATTATTTAATTCCTAAAGGAGTTTGGAAATTAATTAATAAAAGTACTCTCAAATATCCTAATAGAATTAGGAGGCAAATTAATTAAAAAAGTTTAATTAATTATTCCTAATAAGATTAGGAGCCTAATTAATTAAAAGAGTTTAATTAATTAAAATAAAACTCAATTCCTTAATTGTTAAGGATGGGTTGCCCACATCTATAAATAAGAGGAGTCTTATTATGGGTGAGGGAGAGGTTGACGTATTATTAGAATACGTAATTCCAATAGTTGGGAGAGTACGCCCCTTTTTCTATAGAGATAGAAAACTAGGGTTTAAGCCAAATACCCATCTTCTTGAATTCTTCTTCTTCCTTGGTGGATCACCTCTAGAGGCCAAACACTTGGGTGGCTAACGTTGATCAAAGGAAGGAACCAAACCCGGTGGATTCAAGTTGAGCGTGAAAGGATTTGGAGGTGAACTTGTACCTGAGGAAGCTCGATCTTTAAGGGTATGATTTTATTCTTTATCTTTTCGTTTAATTAATAATTGTGCATAAAGGGTGATCCGGGTATATGGTTTATAAAATTTTAAACTCTGATTTTTACACGTTTCCGCTAATTTTGTGCAATTTGATTGCGTTCATTAATATTATTACAAACCTAACAGTGGCATCAGAGCCAAACCTTTATGCGAATTATTAATTATTTTAATTTAATATGTATGTTGATATGTGTTTAGAACAATTTAATTGGGCATAATTTTGTTATATAAAATTTATAAATAAAAAAAAATCGCGAACTGGAATTTTGTGATTCGGGTGGATATTAATTTCGCTGAAACTTTGCATTAAAACTGTTACAACGTGGCTTTTTTTTTTCAAGGTGATTTCGCAATCATGGTGCATTAAGGTTATCTTTTAAAAGTTAAAGGTTATATTTTTTAAAAGGTACAGGATTCTAATTAGATCAATTTTTATTTTTTTATTTTTTGAAAAGTTAATCCTGCTACTGCACATGATTAGCAGGAAGAACACGAAAAAAAAAATAAAAAAAAATAAGGAAGTTACAGGATGATTGATAGTCACGTGGATTCATGATTTCTATAATATTATATATATATATATATATATATATATATATATATATATATATATATATATAATATTCTCAATTATTTTATAATTAAAATAAAAAAAAATTATTTTAATCTTAAAATAAAAAGTTTATTTTAATATTAAAATATAAAGTTTATTTTAATTTTAAAATTAGAATTTCATGCTAACTAATTAGAGTTGGAATTGGATTCCATGATAACTAATTGGAGTTGAAATTGGATTTCATGTTTTCTAAAATAAAGGAGTTTATTTGTGAATAGGAAAGTGAATCCATCTTTCCTTAAATAAAGGAGTTTATTTAGATATGAAATAAGATTTCATATTATTCAAAATAAAAGAGTTTATTTGTGAATAGGAAAGAGAATCGTAATTTCCCTAAATAAAGGAGTTTATTTAGATATGAAATAAGATTTCATATTATTCAAAATAAAAGAGTTTATTTGTGAATAGGAAATTAATCCGTGTTTCCTTTGATAAAGGAGTTATTTTTTTTTACAAGGAATTGGATTCCATAATTAATTAAAATAAAAGAGTTTATTTTGATTAAAGATTTTGATTAAAATAAAATAGTTTATTTTATTCAAAATTGGATAAATTAAAATAAAATAGTTTTATTTTGATTTAAATTTGGATTAAAATAAAGGAGTTTATTTTAATTCAAAATTAGATTTTATACTAACTAAATTTTGCCCATTAAATGATATCAATATATATATTAAATGTTTATTATTCATGAGATGAATGTTATTTATTTATACATATGGTGATGTGTATGATAATAAATGAGATAGATTATGGACTATTGACCAATGCGATTGGATTTTATTTTAGTTGGATGCATGAATGTATGTGTTTTATTAAATGGGGTCTGCGTACCTCGTCTTCTCTAATTTTTCTTAATGAAAATTCTAACTCCCTCCTATGTACTTCCCCTTGACTGCTGATCAAGGTTTCTATTTATTTTAAATAGTTTTGTAATAGGAATAGTTAGAATTAATTTTGAAGAATTGGAGATCAAGGAGCAAGGAGCGCTTGAAGACCCGTTTGTAATGGAGCCCGGATTTAAATGTAATAGTTATATTTAAATATTAATTTTTGCACCCCTAGGGTTTGACCTTTTGGTTCACTTGGTGGCTCTAGTGAACCAAACTAGAATAAAAGTCCATAATCAATTCAGGTAGAATATAGTATTCTATATGTGCATGCTTATTCTATATATATTATATATTATGTAAACATGCTTCGCATGTTAATTAATATGACGCGTATTTTATATATATATGTGCATGCGCGCTAAACAAGATGAGACATATTAATAGCAAACCCCTCAAATATTTTATATTAAGTTGTAACGTTCAAAGATATTTGGAATATCGAACGTCGCCTTCTAGCATGATAGAAACAATAGAGTATTGAATATTTAATATGAGTTTGTTGTGCACACACAAGGCGAGTATTAAATATTTAAGATGTTGTTTTTATTACATATGATGTTTATAAGGAATTGAACATTACTGCTTTGTTGTGCACATACAAGGGCTGTAGTTTTCTCTTCACTTATATGGAAATACTGGGTCTGACTTAACTTAAATCGTTTTAGTTCGGATGTGCACACACTTGACCATTATGATTTAAGAGGCAAAATACAAGGAGTTACATAGTTGATGTAATTGACAAGAGTTGTCTACCTATTTATTTATATATAGTTTGTTGTGCACACACAAGGCTATATACATTTGAAATGGGATCCTTATTCTCACTAGCAAATCTTTAATTAGATTTTGCCGAACTATATATATTGAGGGTAATATAGTTTGAAGAAAATAGTGGGAGATACCAATTTAAAACAAGACCTAATTTATTTTGGTAATTAATAAAAGAATGTATGTTAAAATGTTGTTAATTACAAATTCATTTATAGATTTTTACAATGTCTAAATTACTATCACTGCGTAGCATATTAGATGCTAAATTAACCGGACCGAATTAAACAGATTGGTTAAGGAATTTGAGAATAGTTCTCTTGGCTGAAAAGTTTTCTTATGTCCTTAATACGCCTATCCCTGCAATGGTTGCAAACAATGCCTCTGAGGAAGATATTGCTACTTTTAGAAAGTGGCTAGATGATGCATAGTTGGCTCAATGCATCATGCTCGCATCCATGAGTAATGAGCTTCAGCGTCAGCATGAAACTATGGATGCTCCTATTATATTCCTGCACATCAAGTAGTTGATGGTGAGGAAAGTATGACGGATAGATATCAGATATCTAAGCAGCTCTTCCGATCTAGAATGACCGATGACACTACGGTACAGATAAAAGTCCTTAACATAATCAATTTGATTGATCAATTAGGATAACGGGTTTTGTCATGGATGGAGAGTTGAGTCAAGATTTGATCTTGCACTCACTTCCGGACTCCTTTCACAATTGTTGTGAATTTTTCATATGAACGAGCTAGATATCAGCCTCGCTGATTTGCTTAACATGTTAAAAAATGTTGAGAGTCACTTTCCAACCAAGAAAACTATGTCTTACTGGTAGGGGCCAAAGGATCTTCTGAAAAGAAGAACGATTCTAAGAAGGTAAATATAAAGGCATAAACAAAGGATAATAAGAACAAAACTGATATGGATAGCAAAGGAGTTTGTTTCCACTGTAATAAGCCTGGGCACTGGAAAAAAAATTGCGAAAAGCATCTTGCAGAGGCTAACCAAAGAAGCTTAGTGAAGTTTTGGTTACAAATACAATTTTGTTCATGATTTAAAATAAATTTTTCTTTAAGTCAATGTTCTAATTGGGTATTGGATACCGACTTTGGTTATCATAAATATAGATTTATGAAGGGACCAAACAGAAGTAGAAAGCTAAATAAATATAAGTAAACCTATGTGTGGGAAATGAAGCAAAGGTTGCTGCATTAGCCATAGGAACTTATAGTTTAGCAATGCCTACGGGAAAATCTATTAAGTCAATAAGTTGTTATTGTATTTCAGTTCTTGTTAGAAACATTATTTCTATTTTATTGTTGGACAATGAAATCTTTGGTATTATAATTAAGAACAATTGTTGTTCTATTTATAATAATAATGTTTTGTATAGAACTGGAATATTACTTAATGGATTTTGTATACTTGACTTACGTGAAAAATATATTTTGCAAATTGAACAAACTAGTATAAGAAAAGGAGATGATCATTCAAAGAGTTGAATGTATGTATTTGTTGAAATACAAGTGAGAATTATTTGAAAGGTTCAAAGAATTCAGAAGTGAAACAAATTGGCAAAGTATTAAGATTCTTTGATTAGATCAAGGAATAAATACTTGTGCAATAAGTTTCTAGATCATCTCAAATGGTTTTCTCATAATGGACACATCCTGATATGCAATAATTGATTGATGTATCTGAATGGAAAAATCGTACCTTGTTGGACATGGTGCGGTCCATAATGATTTTACCGACATTCCATTATCCTTATAGGATCATGTACTAGAAATGGCTGCATATCTACGGAAAAGGTAACCTCATAATCCGGCCCCAAGACTCCATAAAAGTTATGGACAGGGAGGATTCCTAATCTTAAGTATGTTAAGATAAGGGGTTGTCCAACTTATGTGAAACGGTTTCAAAGGATAAGCTTGGGACAAAATTTGACAAGTACAGATTTGTGGGACATCCTAAAGAAAGTTTAGGTTATATGTTCTATAATCCTACTTAGCAAAAGGTGTTTGTTGTGAAACACGCTACCTTCTAAGATAAAGGTGTTTATCATTGAAGGGGTTAGTGGGAGGATAATACATCTTGAAAAGTTCAAGAACCACAAAATACTACAAGTCAAATAAGAGGAACCTATAGATAGACATATTGTACCACAATCGAATCGTAAATCTGGAATAGTACCGAAGATACCTAGGAGGTATGGATTCATCATGGATGATGATGATGAGGTACGTATCATAGAAGATGATGATCCAGTTACATACGATGAGGTAAGAGTTGTAGACACTCAGAGAAATGGATTGAAGCAATCTTCTCAAAAATGGAACATTCATTTTGATATGATAATCAAAAGAGTTTGATTTTATCAAAAACAAGAATGAACCTAGTGTGTACAAAAGGGTCAGTGGGAGCGTCGTGACATTTCTGGTATTATATGTTGATATAATACGGATAAGGAATGACATGCCAATGCTAAAATCAATAAAGATAAAGTTGTCTAAACATTCCTCCATGAATGATTTGGGAAGAGTATCTTAATTGGGGATGCAAATCTATATAGATAGATTTAAAAGGATGCTCGACTTAACCCAAGGAACGTATATTCATTTGATGCTAAAGTCGTTTAGCACGGCAAACTCCAAGAGATATCTCATGTTGATGAGCCATGGAGTGTATCTCTCTTAGTAGTCCCCGTAGACTCCTAAAAGAGAGATCGCATGAGTGACAATCATGTATGCAATGAAATATACGCGACCTGATGTTGATCAGTCATATTCTGGAGAAGTTCACTGTGAGACAGTGAAAAACATCTTAAAGTACTTAACCAGCACTAAGGATGTGATATAATTCATGGCGGGTCTGAAATAAAACTAAAGGGCTTAACAGACTCAAGTTTTTCAGACAGACCAAGACGACAGAAAAATCCACTTTAAGGTAAAGGGTTACCTTAAACGGTGGTGCAGTGAATTGGAAAGGTTCCAAACAACAAAGAGTTGTTGGTTTAGTGATAAAAACAAAGTATATTGCTATAAATGAAGCTACAAGTTGATTATTTGGATGAAAAGTTCATTACAGAACTAGGAATAGTTCCTAAGTCTCATCTTGGATCTAAACATGTGTTGTGCCACTTTCATTTGATTATAAGAATCATTGAAAGATGGAAAATCACTATAGAGATAGTGGACTCTCAAGAACAACATTACATATCCATTAACTAAAGCTTATCCAATAGTAGGATAATCGTCACTTAGAGAAGAAGGGTATGAGATACCGTGGCGATTGGCTTTAGTGCAAGTGGGAGATTGAAAGTAGTATGCACATAAGCCAATCATGTTTGATGATAAAGCATATACTTTGTAACAATCTTATTCATTTATTAATAAAAAGTATTAATTTATTAAAGGCTTTTAAATTATCTACATGATGCTGTTTTATAATATGTGATAAACCCATAGTTTTAAGCAATGCTTTTAGAATAATGATGATGATCATTCTAATGAGATCTAAATTCTTAGAAAGCTTAAAACTAAAATAGTTCCCAATCGTTGGATTACTAAATTGGGGATTAGTGAATCCGGATAGATTGATACATACGTTGCTTGCTCATTGGATGAGGATGATTGATCTCATGATCATTTGTGTGGAGACACTAAAGCAAGTATGTAGGTGCTTATTGGAGAATAAGTTCACTGAACGTTACTCGCTAAGGAATACCTAATGGAGTTTTACTTGCATGTCAATAGGAATTCCTGTAGTGATAGTAGTACAAGTGATCCTTGGACTTGAGATCATCATAGTATCTTGTGTATGATGAGTTATACTTTGACTTATTCCTTAAGACCCTTAGGGTATATCAAAGGATATGCTTGGGTATAATAAGTTATACATGGAGATAATGTATAATCAATAAAGAATCTACCACTTCTAGTAAAAGAAGAGAAATGTCCTATGTGATTCGATAAATGACAACCCAGTAGTCCTTGGCCAAGGCAGAATGAAATTAGAAAGAAGTTTCTAATTTGCATTATTTGGGGTTGTGCATTTAAGAGTCGAAATACATATAATTAAATAAAATAAGACTTGACAGAAATTCCATGTCTTATATTTAATTGGGACATTGTATGGTGGAAGGATTGAATTGTACGGTAACTATTTACTCAAAGGTTCTTTTATGATTAATGTTGAAATCTATATTATCTGGAAAGTCGTTGATCGCTAGGGAGGCTTATCCCTATTTTAGAATAAATATTATTTATTTAAATAAATTATTAGTTTAATTTATTTATTTAAATAAGATTAGAATTGTTCTAATTGATTTATTCACAACCAGTTTAATATGGAGAACCTAAAGGGTCACACCATAAAAGGAAGAATAATTATTTAAGAAGTTAATGGCATAATCGTAATAATAAGTTAAGTATATTTAATTTAATCTATGGTGATAGAATAAATTAAATAGCTTAATATTTATTATTTAATATTTTGGAAATATTAAATATAAATTAATAAGAGGAGTCTTATTATTATTATGATTATTATTATTTAATTCCTAAAGGAGTTTGGGAATTAATTAATAAAAGTACTCTCAAATATCCTAATAGAATTAGGAGGCAAATTAATTAAAAAAGTTTAATTAATTATTCCTAATAAGATTAGGAGCCTAATTAATTAAAAGAGTTTAATTAATTAAAATAAAACCTAATTCCTTAATTGTTAAGGATGGGTTGCCCACATTTATAAATAAGAGGAGTCTTATTATGGGTGAGGGAGAGGTTGACGTATTATTAGAATACGTAATTCCAATAGTTGGGAGAGTACGCCCCTTTTTCTATAGAGATAGAAAACTAGGGTTTAAGCCAAATACCCATCTTCTTGAATTCTTCTTCTTCCTTGGTGGATCACCTCTAGAGGCCAAACACTTGGGTGGCTAACGTTGATCAAAGGAAGGAACCAAACCCGGTGGATTCAAGTTGAGCGTGAAAGGATTTGGAGGTGAACTTGTATCTGAGGAAGCTCGATCTTTAAGGGTATGATTTTATTCTTTATCTTTTCGTTTAATTAATAATTGTGCATAAAGGGTGATCCAGGTATATGATTTGTAAAATTTTTAAACTCTGATTTTTACACGTTTCCGCTAATTTTGTTCAATTTGATTGCGTTCATTAATATTATTACAAACCTAACAGTATTTATAAATTTTGCAAAGTATGCAAGTTGTTGTATTATATTCGATTGATCGGAGAATATTAGTTTTAGCATGGAATATTCATACAACGGCGCAATCATTGGTGGACCCCACAACAGAATTATTATCTGATTGAGAAAACGACAAAAATATTGTTATGAAACTATTGGCGGAAGTTTTACCGTTAATACTGTTGAACTACTCGATAGTAAAAGTACAATAATACGTGTGGTTGCATAGTAGCACACGGTATTGATTATTGATACTTACGTGAGAAGTCACTCAGTTTTGTTCAATTATTGCTACAGTAATTGCTGCATAGTATCTCACGTTATTTGATTCAATTATTGTCGATATTTTTTTATATTATTAAATTAATAATGAGATGACAGAGTTATTAATATTATTATTTGCAATATTAACGATGTCTAGAAGTTCTGTCAATGAGAGGTTTGGTCACCTAATTGCGCGCCAATAGGGAGAAATCCTTATTGGAAAGTCCCCCTCTTTCCTAGGAACGACCTGGTCGATTAATATTGTGAATTATAATAATGATGATAAATGTTGTTAAAAGTATTGAGGGGATTTTATGAAGTATTTGATGTAAATTTTACTTATTAAACCCCCCACTTTTCCATTTTTAAAATTGTCGGTAGAAGTTATCTCAGTTTTGTTTATATATATATATATATATATATATATACATGACTTTGGTGGATATTGATGTTGATGGGGGAGGAAAGAATTGTCAGAGAAGAGAAATGAATTGGTGGGGGAGAAAATAGGTTGTCACGGAGGGTTATATGTATTATTATTATTATTATTATTATTATTATTATTATTATTATTATATATAAATGTACTGATATAAATGGTTTGTGTGTGTGTGTGTGTATATATATATATATATATATATATATATATATATATATATATATATATATATATATATATATTATTTAAAAGTTTTGTTTTATTAGAATATTTTATGGACCGTCCGATTATAAGTAAATCAATCTGGACCGTTCATGAATTAGTTACTATTCAGTTAATTCTCCTATAAATAGAAGCTCATTCCTTCATTATTTCTTACGAATTCACTGAAACTCTAGAGAGAGAAACTATAAAGAGAAAGAAGAAAAGTATTCTGCTAATCCACTACTCCTATATCCAGTTTCTTTTACGGTAAGGGGTATTTTTTCTTTCGTATTCATGAAGAGAACTTCTGTTATTCCATTCTTTATTATTCTGTTGGAAAAACTTGTATACGCGGGCTACCCTATACCTGGTGAAATTCTTCTATTATTCCGTTATTTATTATTCTGTCAGAATATCTTGTCTGTGCGTTTACGCCGGACCTGGTTCTATTATTTATTATTCTGTCGGAATTTCTTGTCCGTGCGTTTACGCCGGACCTGGTTCCATTATTTATTATTCTGTCGAATATCCTGTCTGTGCGTTACGCATGACCTAGTTTCATCATTTATTATTCTGTTGGAATAACCTGTCTGTGCGGTTTATCTCATGCTTAGCGATTTCTTTTGTTATTTTATTCTTTATTATACTCAGTTGGTTAAAGTTTTGACCTCTATACTCCATGAAATTAGTGGAATATCCTTGATATTTGCACTTCATCCAGTATCTTTTCCTGAAAATATTCTTCTGAGCATTCTTGAATTTTACTCTACAAAGAAGTATCATGTTGACAATTTGGACGCTATTAGTTCTTGGTTAAATTAATTCTTGAACTTATTTTATTGAATTCTTATATCATTGTCATCATCCTCATATTTATATTTTGTTGAAAGTCATTTGTGGCCTGTAATGCATAGATGGACTTGGTATGATTATAACCAGGGATTATTCGGTGTAATCATGACAGTAATGTTACAAATGATGTGGTAAAAGTCCTCATTGGCCCGTAGTGCATTGATGGATAATTGTTGGCATGATCATGACCATTGATGAATACACGAATATCTTTGGCCCGTAGTGAATGGATAGTTTGCGGTAATGATACTAATGAATATCCTTGGTCGTACTGCAGGGATGATGTGGATTATTTATTAAGTTGAGTCTCAGCGATAAAAGTGATAAAACCCCTTTTTAAATCATAAAAGATAGTAGATTTTATTCTCTACTTGACTCTTTTAATGGATTACTTGTATCGCTGCAGTTAAACTTGATTTCTATTTTATTTTATCAGTTTAACATTGTTGAAGGCTAATGATAATTTATCCTGCATTATCTTAGTCATAATATTTCTTACTGGGCTAGTTGAGCTTACCCTTTCTGTAAGACCCCAACTTATTATAAATAAAATTAAATTTTCTCTATTTATTATCTTGAAATAGTAAGGAGTTAATTTGATATAATGCTTTGGTTATGGGTGAAATGTGTAAATTTTACAAAATAAGCAAGTGGTTATAAAATATTCTTTTTGTCGGGGAATATTCATTTGGTCGTGGAATATTCTTTTTGTCGGGAATATCCGTACGACGGCGCAGTCATTTGTGGGCCCCATAACAGGATAATTGTCGGATGAAAAAAACGACAAAGTATGAGTTTTTATAATTAACGACGTAATGGTTACCGTTAACACTGTTGGAATACCTGGTGGTTAAAATACAGTAATACGCGTAGTTGCACAGTAGCACACGGTATTGCACAGTATAGTTAAATTATTGATTCTTACGTAAGAATGCACTACTCAATAATTGTTACAGTAGTTAATGTTCAATATTTTATTTTATTGATTCAATAATTATTACGTTGATAGTTTATATTATTGTTGTTTTAATAATTGTCACTGCATAGTATTTCCCATTATCAAATTAATAATTCATATTATTTGAATAATATTATTAGATAGCATTATTGGCAATGTCTAGAAGGAATACCCGCTCCAGAAGTAGCACTTATTCCAAGAGTGGGAATAGCCCCAGAAGAGGTTCAAAATCTCAGTGAAGGGATAAGAGATGAACACCAAGAGATCTCAATAAATTATGTACATGATGAGAAAATATGGGATCGAAACAAAGTCATGATTGATGACATATTTTCTTTCTCTATAGCATCAGATATTACTTTGATTCCTGACACGGATCCTGAACCACAAAACGTGGAAGAATGTCGGAAAAGAAAAGATTGGCCAAAATGGAAAGACGCTATTCAAACTGAGCTACAATCTCTATTGAAAAGATAAGTATTTGGACCAGTAGTCCAAACACCGCTGGGTGTAATCCCGGTTGGAAACAAATGGGTATTTGTACGAAGCGAAATGAGAAAAATGAAATTATGAGATACAAAGCTTGACTTGTAGCTCAAGGGTTTTCACAAAATCCTGGTATTGATTATCAGGATACATACTCTCCAATAATTGATGGAGTCACGTTTCACTTTCTGATAAGGTATGGACAACCATGGAAGGTTTGGAAACACGTCTGATGGATGTTGTAACAGCATACCTATATGGCTCACTTGACAGTGAGATTTACATGAGAATCCCTGAAGGATTGAAAATGGCTGAATCACAAAGGCCACGTCGCATATATTCAATCAAGTTACAACGCTCATTGTATGGGTTGAAACAGTCTGGTCGTATGTGGTATAATCGACTTAGTGATTATTTAATAAAAGATGGATATATAAATGATCAGGTATGTCCATGTGTTTTATTAAGAAATCACAAAGTGGATTTTCCATTATTGCTGTATATGTGGATGATTTGAATCGTGTAGGTACTCCTGAAGAACTCACAAGAACTGCTACTTATTTAAAGGATGAATTTGAAATAAAAGATCTTGGAAAGACAAAATTCTGTTTGGGAATACAAGTAGAGCATTTAGCATCTAGAATTTTTGTTCATCAATCCACATATGCTGAAAAGATTCTCAGTCGTTTTCATATGGATAAAGCTCATCCTTTGACTACCCCGATGGTTTTTCAATCTTTAGAAGTTGATAAAGATCCATTTCGGCCTCTAGAAAGTGGGGAAGAAGTTCTTGGACCTGAAGTTCTATACCTAAGTGCAATAGGTGCTCTTATGTATCTTGAAAACTGTACACGACCTGATATTACTTTTGTTCTCAACTTGTTAGCAAGATATAGTTCTTCTCCTACTAAGAGACATTGGGATGGGATCAAACACATTTTGAGATACCTTCGTGGAAGTATAGATCTTGGGTTATTTTATCCAAGAAATTCAACGTCGCAATTGGTTGGATATGCCGATGTAGCATCCCCGAATCCAGGTCCCAAATCACCTCGGATCCGGTATACTATTTCTATCATTATTTGCGGAAGATATAAACATAAGTTGTTTATACAATACATTACACACTATTACCCAAGGTCGAGTAACCTTAACTTAAACACCATTCATATAATATTTATTATACAACAATATTTATCACAATATATTATTACAAACAAGTCGCACTTTATATCCCAAGCTGAACTTGGCCTTAACCTTTTCCTGTATCCGAACACGTTCGACTTATCTGCAATGTCTTATCATGATATAGCAAGAGTGAGCATGAAAGTTGCACAGCAAGTTTAAATACAACAATATAACAATATATCATGATTGAAGAGTATGAATAATAAGCTGATTATAATTCATCAATATAATTTAGAATTATCACGAACAAACTTTTGACTGAACAAGTTTTTTTTTAAATATGAACAAACATTTCTGAACCAACTAGTAATGAAGGTGATCAGCCTTTCATACCTGACTTATACATGCAAAATGTACAGAGTACAATTTTCATGGCAATCAACAATGATTAACCATCAGCTTGAATAAAACACTCTTATTAGAGTTAAGTAAAAGAAAACTTGCCTGAACCGTGGATTACCGCACTTAATTTAATAACGCTTTATCCGAAGACCTAATATTAATAATATAGATCTCCAATATTAGAATAATATCATCACAATATAATACTATTATATTTATACCCACAGAATAACCTAAACACATTACCACATAAACCTATCAGTCTATACAACACATAAGACTAGGTATCAAGTCAAACTATTGTAGTCTGAGTTGAAACCCGACATAATTCTAACATCCCGACGGTCTAGTCGGGCTTTTATCGAGTTTAAGTTCAATTAAACTCTGACTTAATACTTAACAATATCACAGATAATTTCCTTATCAGTCAAAACATTTTTCCTAGGCTCGTAAAATTTTCGGATAATTATTACCATTTATCAACATTTTTCAATCATTAAAACCGTATTTAAATAAATTAAATACCACAAAATTCCTTAATCATTAATATTTATTTATTATAAAATATTAATGAAAATCATTACATAATATTATAATATAATTATAATATATCAAAGTATTTTTAATACCTTAAAATCATAATTATATGATTTTTAAACACTTAAATCCATTATCCGATAATTAATATTAATATTAAAATATTAATATTTTTATGCCAAAATATCAAAAGTTATATTTTATAACTTAAAATATTTTTATAACACTTAAATCATTTTTATATGATTTATAAAGCATTAATTCCATTTTTCCTTAATTTATTTAATATATCTATTAAATAAACTAATTATCAATAATACTGATTAATTAATGAAATTCATCCCAAAATATTAAAAGTCATCAAAAATAACTTAAAATATTTTCTTTTACCATAATCTTATTTTTCATGATTTTTTATGAATTAAAAACTATTTTTAAATAATTTATTTAATATTATAATAAATAAATAAATACCATTTATATTCCAAAAATATTAAATATTTTCAAAATATACTCAAAATATTTAAAAACTATTTTTCAGACTTTAAAATAATTTTTCATAATTTATTTTGTATTTTTAATAATTAAAAACCATTTTTTTCTAATTTTTAATCAATTTCCGGAAAATAAGAAATAAACCGTCGCTAAAGGGCCCTATAGCGACAGAACCGTCGCTATAGGTGTTCTTGAGTGTTCTTGACAGAGTTCGGGTTGGGTGGTTTGACCACGATTTAATTAGTGTTCTGATCGATTTATGGGTTGTTTAAAACTTTCAGATTGTAGTACTCATGTATTACTACAACCTCAAACGGATTTCATGGTCATACAACATCAGATCAGAGAGCTTTAAATCTCCAAAATATCTGACAACGTGTTCTTCATTTTCTGGGTTTTCCAGAAAATGAAGAACAGTCGAGGTTAATAGCTTTCGATCATTATATCTTGGGTTCTGAGTTTAGTTAGGGTTATCTATAAGTTCTAGCATGTAGTCCGTATGTCAAGGTACAACAAACGATCATCAGATCAACTTACAAACATTAAAATAGTACGATTTAGATCGGTCAAAGTAGACACGAAAAACTGTTCTTGAACAAATCTGGGTTTTCCAGATTGTTCTTGAAGCAGTTCGGTCAACTACTTTTGACCATGATTCTACACGATTATGTTAATGATCTGGATGAAATAAAGTCTTCATAATGTAATATACATGGCAGGCTACAGCAACCAACCTAAAACATGGCATAAACACAAACAGACTACAAGATCTATCGCCTGCAAAAACGCTGTCAGTGACTTCTGGGTTTCTGGGTAACCCAGAAATCAGATTTCGTGGCTGGTCAACGCAGTTTGACAGCTTATATCTTGAAATATACACATGATATAGCTCTGTTTTCAGTTCCAGATTACAAACAACATGACATACTATAAATCTATAACATCCAACACAAGAGATCATTAACACACAAAGATCTAAGGACCCTGACATTTGACTGTCAGACAACATTTTCCAACATTTTCCAGATTTTTATAAACATTAGATCCGAGCATCTAGGTGTTATGGATCCATGATCCAACAACTCAGATCTCTAATTGACACCCTATTACACATATTTAACCAACAAATAACAACATTTAATATCAAAATCATAAATTTTGAAATTTAGGGTTCTTATACCTTTGGGCTTTGATTTTCTGATTTCTGGTTCTTTGATCTGTTTCTGTTACACGTGGGGCTTGAATTGAGACTGAAATATCATTGGAATTTCGTGGGTTTGGTGAGAGAGAGAGAGTTTGATGAGTGTTGGGTAAAATTTTCTTTTTTTTAGTGAACTTTCTCTCTCCAAAACCTTATATAATCCTTGATTCAATGCATTTGGCTTACTTGGCTGATAACATAGGCTGAGGTGTTGATTTTAGTCACATGCTAGGCTACATTTAGGTCTAGGGTTGTTCACCAACCCATGATTTGGCCAAGATTTGCAAGCCACTTAATTTAATACACTAAAAGGGCATATTTGACATTTCCTTAAATTTCTAGAATTTGCATTTTGATGAAACTCTTAGGGTTTAGGGTTTAGGTTTTAACCCTTAACTTTGCAAAAATTTAATTTCTAAAATTTTCGAATTTCGGTTATAAAAATTAACATTTTTAACTTATAATTAGAATTTACTAATTATATTAAAATTCCTTAACCATACTTAAATCTTGTTAATTAGGATTAATAATTCCTAATTAAAATTGCTAATTACGCAATTAGGGTCAATATCACGGATTAGGGTTTATAACCCAATCATTAGAGTTTCTAATAGAAAATTTAATTTTCTAATTTAGAAATTAAATATTCGTAATTAGATTGGGGATTTCTAATTACACAAAAATTGAAATAATTAGGATTAGGGTTTCCTAATTAACATTGCTAATTTTAGCAATTAAATTTCACCATTGAACAATTAGGGTTTCTGACGGAACAATTAGGGTTCCAATAAATTAAAAATTAGGGTTTGTAAATTAATTAACATTTACCCTAATTAGTATTTAATTAATAGCACTAAAGCCTTAAAATTCTCCATTATATTCCCAGATTAGGGTTTCATTTTATCAGAATCTGAAACTAGGATTTTCAGATCTTGTATTAGGGTTTTCAAATAATCAATTAAGATTTTAATTAATTAGGGTTTTCCCTAATTAATTACTTTTAACCTTATACTTACATTTCATTCCCAACCTAGGGTTTTCAATATCCGATTTAGGATTTCGGATTTCCCGGAACTGAAACTAGGGTTTCCAGAACCGATTTCTAGGGTTTCTTGTTAGACCTTAGGGTTTTCGAACTGAACGTTGTCGTTCTTAATATATACACTTAGGGTTTATCACAGATGTAATTTATCTGATCAACCCATGACCCTTAACCACATTCTAAACACATACATAACCATTTTCACAGAGCATATTTACGTAAATCCTTAATCCTGAATAATTCACCTATATCCTTTACAGAATTTTGAAACCCTCAAAATTTCATCCCAATAACATTAAACGCATACACTTATTTTCTGTCTAGGTCTATTATTTGACCTTAAATCAATCATTTAAGATTTTAATAATTTGCCCAAATTCTCGGGTTGTCACATTCACCCCTCCTTATAAGAATTTCGTCCCCGAAATTCACCTTACACCTTACACCGTGCACCTTACACCATTCACACATGAACCTTACACCTTACACCGTTCACACACATTATTCCATGCCACCCAATACACCTCTCACCAGAGTAAAAGTTTTGAAATTGTGCTGAGGGGTCATATAGACCATGAACACATTTAGTTTTAACGGTAGTGATCATACCGCAAAACAATACATTACTTGATCTAGTTTACAATCACAAAGAAGGTAAACTATCATTATTAGTACTTTAGGTGATCATCCCATTGTACAGTTACGTCATGCATAACGTATTAGTCATTTTTAGCGAATATTTACGCTACTAGATTGGATTATTTATCCAAACATTATCGTTCACCTCAATCTTATCATTGGATTCCGCACCAAAACAATTTGGTTTGGGAAATTCTTTCAATAAACACTTGGAGTTTTTATAACATTAGTCTAGCTGAATCAAATAGCATAGACTCATATCAATAATTCAATTCAATCGAATTATTTAGGTGTAGCCAAACCCCGTTGGCAAATTAAAAAAAATATTTAAAAAAAATATTTTCGAGAATGACGTCATGATGCCGCACTGTATTAACAGTCCGTTGAGGATTCCGTCATTGGTGATTTTATCATACTACATCATACCATAGTAGAATAGTGACTTCAGGTCAAATTCATACTAAGTAATAATGCATTGATGACTCCATCGTTTTTATCATCTCTGCACCAGGTTACATGGTACATAGGTGATAAATAAAAATAATTTTTGATATTTCAAATCATTTGCGTCTAGCCGAAATAAGTAGCATAGACTGTACTTTAAACCGTTTCAAAAATGATTACTGAGTCTACATTTTTTTTTAAAAGGCACATAGTGCGTATTTAGCTTGATGTCAAAAATTTCGAAGTTTAGCATAGCTAGGAGTTTAGGAAAACCTAAGTCTCCACTAATGATCATTTTGCTTAATAATCTATCTGTTCCTATAATCCTTAACACTCCATTCACACACAACTATACCCAATTCATAAAACTACACTTATGAGTTCATAACTTGACCACAATTATATGAGTTTACAAACTGACCCTAGTCTGACCTTTGGCGTCCGTTCGCTGAGGGGCTCATAAACATTTCATATAACTATGCGTCAAGAATGTCACATAAGTATGAGTTCTAAGAACTCGTACTTAATCCTATATTCTCTACCTATGACCTATTTATCTATATATAATAACTAGAGTGACACAACATTTCAATTATTACCAATGCCACCAACCAAGTAGTTTTTACACCAAGTACAATTCCCCGCCCATACAAGGAATCATACAACTCAGTTGCTAACACGAGTCCTCATTGAAATCCCCACCTAATCTTAACCCCCTTTTTCAATACGAATTCAATTCGTATGCATGATCCATAACTCTTTTATGAGTTTTCATAGTATCATTTCATAGTACAACTTTCACACAGCATCTTACTGTAAACTTTTCAATCATAAGATTGATTCATTTCCCATATCATAA
This sequence comes from Panax japonicus, assembly GCA_020205505.1. Taxonomy (NCBI): domain Eukaryota; kingdom Viridiplantae; phylum Streptophyta; class Magnoliopsida; order Apiales; family Araliaceae; genus Panax; species Panax japonicus. The sequence continues at coordinate 64,172,152 of CM035093.1, forward strand.
CCTTTTATCAGATCACGGGGTGATCTTATCGTATATATTACAATTCAATTCCATTTACTATGATCGTTTTATTTTACGATCTCCTATCCCTGCACTTTCAGTCTTTTAGACTCGATCTATTCACCATTACTGTTCAACTTTATTATCAGAGTTAGGGAACTCTGTGCTTTACACCCGCCGAGATTCATCTTTGAATCTTACCGACCAACTAACTCTATGTGAGTTAGTCTTATCCTAATCACTGCGGTTATTGGTCTCATGTATTCCTACCTAAGCTTCATAACCAACAGCTCTGATACCAACTGTAGCATCCCCGAATCCAGGTCCCAAATCACCTCGGATCCGGTATACTATTTCTATCATTATTTGCGGAAGATATAAACATAAGTTGTTTATACAATACATTACACACTATTACCCAAGGTCGAGTAACCTTAACTTAAACACCATTCATATAATATTTATTATACAACAATATTTATCATAATATATTATTACAAACAAGCCGCACTTTATATCCCAAGCTGAACTTGGCCTTAACCTTTTCCTGTATCCGAACACGTTCGACTTATCTGCAATGTTTTATCATGATATAGCAAGAGTGAGCATGAAAGTTGCCCAGCAAGTTTAAATACAACAATATAACAATATATCATTATTGAAGAGTATGAATAATAAGCTGATTATAATTCATCAATATAATTGAGAATTATCACGAACAAACTTTTAACTGAACAAGTTTTTTTTTAAACATGAACAAACATTTCTGAACCAACTGGTAATGAAGGTGATCAGCCTTTCATACCTGACTTATACATGCAAAATGTACAGAGTACAATTTTCATGGCAATCAGCAATGATTAACCATCAGCTTGAATAAAACACTCTTATTAGAGTTAAGTAAAAGAAAACTTGTCTGAACCGTGGATTACCGCACGCAATTTAATAACGCTTTATCCGAAGACCTAATATTAATAATATAGATCTCCAATATTAGAATAATATCATCACAGTATAATACTGTTATATTTATACCCACAGAATAACCTAAACACATTACCACATAAACCTATCAGTCTATACAACACATAAGACTAGGTATCAAGTCAAACTATTGTAGTCTGAGTTGAAACCCGACATAATTCTAACATCCCGACGGTCTAGTCTGACTTTTATCGAGTTTAAGTTCAATTAAACTCTGACTTAATACTTAACAATATCACAGATAATTTCCTTATCAGTCAAAATATTTTTCCTAGGCTCGTAAAAATTTTTGGATAATTATTACCATTTATCAACATTTTTCAATCATTAAAATCATATTTAAATAAATTAAATACCACAAAATTCCTTAATCATTAATATTCATTTAATATAAAATATTAATGAAAATCATTACATAATATTATAATATAATTATAATATATCAAAGTATTTTTAATACCTTAAAATCATAATTATATGATTTTTAAACACTTAAATCCATTATCTAATAATTAATATTAATATTAAAATATTAATATTTTTATGCCAAAATATCAAAAGTTATATTTTATAACTTAAAATATTTTTATAACACTTAAATCATTTTTATATGATTTATAAAGCATTAATTCCATTTTTCCTTAATTTATTTAATATATCTATTAAATAAACTAATTATCAATAATACTGATTAATTAATGAAATTCATCCCAAAATATTAAAAGTCATCAAAAATAACTTAAAATATTTTCTTTTACCATAATCTTATTTTTCATGATTTTTTATGAATTAAAAACTATTTTTAAATAATATATTTAATATTATAATTAAATAAATAAATACTATTTATATTCCAAAAATATTAAATATTTTCAAAATATACTCAAAATAGTTAAAAACTATTTTTCAGACTTTAAAATAATTTTTCATAATTTATTTTGTATTTTTAATAATTAAAAACCCTTTTTTTCTAATTTTTAATCAATTTCCGAAAAATAAGAAATAAACCGTCGCTAAAGGGTCCTATAGCGACAGAACCGTCGCTATAGGTGTTCTTGAGTGTTCTTGACAGAGTTCGGGTTGGGTGGTTTGACAACGATTTAATTAGTGTTCTGATCGATTTATGGGTTGTTTAAAACTTTCATATTGTAGTACTCATGTATTACTACAACCTCAAACAGATTTCATGGTCATACAACATCAGATCAGAGAGCTTTAAGTCTCCAAAATATCTGACAACGTGTTCTTCATTTTCTGGGTTTTCCAGAAAATGAAAAACAGTCGAGGTTAATAGCTTTCGATCCTTATATCTTGGGTTCTGAGTTTAGTTAGGGTTATCTATAAGTTCTAGCATGTAGTCCGTATGTCAAGGTACAACAAACGATCATCAGATCAACTTACAAACATTAAAATAGTACGATTTAGATCGGTCAAAGTAGACACGAAAAATTGTTCTTGAACAAATCTGGGTTTTCCAGATTGTTCTTGAAGCAGTTCGGTCAACTACTTTTGACCATGATTCTACACGATTATGTTAATGATCTGGATGAAATAAAGTCTTCAGAATGTAATATACATGGCAGGCTACAGTAACCAACCTAAAACATGGCATAAACACAAACAGACTACAAGATCTATCGCCTGCAAAAACGCTGTCAGTGACTTCTGGGTTTCTGGGTAACCCAGAAATCAGATTTCGTGGCTGGTCAACGCAGTTTGACTGCTTATATCTTGAAATATACACATGATATAGCTCTGTTTTCAGTTCCAGATTACAGACAACATGACATACTACAAATCTATAACATCCAACACAAGAGATCATTAACACACAAAGATCTAAGGACCCTGACATTTGACTGTCAGACAACATTTTCCAACATTTTCTAGATTTTTATAAACATTAGATCCGAGCATCTAGGTGTTATGGATCCATGATCCAACAACTCAGATCTCTAATTGACACCCTATTACACATATTTAACCAACAAATAACAACATTTAACATCAAAATCATAAATTTTGAAATTTAGGGTTCTTATACCTTGGGCTTTGGTTTTCTGATTTCTGGTTCTTTGATCTGTTTCTGTTACACGTGGGGCTTGAATTGAGACTGAAATATCATTGGAATTTCGTGGGTTTGGTGAGAGAGAGAGTTTGATGAGTGTTGGGTAAAATTTTCTTTTTTTTAGTGAACTTTCTCTCTCCAAAATCTTATATAATCCTTAATTCAATGCATTTGGCTTGCTTGGCTGATAACATAGGCTGAGGTGTTGATTTTAGTCACATGCTAGGCTACATTTAGGTCTAGGGTTGTTCACCAACCCATGATTTGGCCAAGATTTGCAAGCCACTTAATTTAATACACTAAAAGGGCATATTTGACATTTCCTTAAATTTCTAGAATTTGCATTTTGATGAAACCCTTAGGGTTTAGGGTTTAGACAATTTAGGGTTTAGGTTTTAACCCTTAACTTTGCAAAAATTTAATTTCTAAAATTTCTGAATTTCGGTATAAAAATTAACATTTTTAACTTATAATTAGAATTTACTAATTATATTAAAATTCCTTAACCATGCTTAAATCTTGTTAATTAGGATTAATAATTCCTAATTAAAATTGCTAATTACGCAATTAGGGTCAATATCACGGATTAGGGTTTATAACCCAATCATTAGAGTTTCTAATAGAAAATTTAATTTTCTAATTTAGAAATTAAATATTCGTAATTAGATTAGGGTTTTCTAATTACACAAAAATTGAAATAATTAGGATTAGGGTTTCCTAATTAACATTGCTAATTTTAGCAATTAAATTCCACCATTGAACAATTAGGGTTTCTGACGGAACAATTAGGGTTCCAATAAATTGAAAATTAGGGTTTGTAAATTAATTAACATTTACCCTAATTAGTATTTAATTAATAGCACTAAAGCCTTAAAATTCTCCATTATATTCCCAGATTAGGGTTTCATTTTATCAGAATCTGAAACTAGGATTTTCAGATCTTGTATTAGGGTTTTAAATAATCAATTAAGATTTTAATTAATTAGGGTTTTCCCTAATTAATTACTTTTAACCTTATACTTACATTTCATTCCCAACCTAGGGTTTTCAATATCCGATTTAGGGTTTCGGATTTCCCGGTACTGAAACTAGGGTTTCCAGAATCGATTTCTAGGGTTTCTTGTTAGACGTTAGGGTTTTCGAACTGAACGTTGTCTTTCTTAATATATACACTTAGGGTTTATCACAGATGTAATTTATCTGATCAACCCATGACCCTTAACCACATTCTGAACACATACATAACCATTTTCACAGAGCATATTTACGTAAATCCTTAATCCTGAATAATTCACCTATATCCTTTACAGAATTTTGAAACCCTCAAAATTCCATCCCAATAACATTAAACGCATACACCTATTTTCTGTCTAGGTCTATTATTTGACCTTAAATCAATCATTTAAGATTTTAATAATTTGCCCAAATTCTCGGGTTGTCACAGCCGATGCAGGATATTTATCAGATCCACACAATGGAAGATCACAAACAGGTTATGTATTTACATATTGTGATACGGCTATCTCCTGAAAATCCACAAAGCAAACCATGACAGCTACATCTTCAAATCACTCTGAGATTCTCGCTATACATGAAGCAAGCAGAGAGTGTGTTTGGTTAAGATCAATTATTCAGCATATTCAAAAGTCATGTGGATTACGATCAATCAAAGACATTCCTACAATTCTATATGAAGATAACGATGCATGCATAACTCAACTTAGAGGAGGGTACATCAAGGGAGATAGAACAAAGCACATTTCACCCAAATTCTTCTTCACACATGAGCTACAAAAGAAGGGTGATATAGATATGCATCAAATTCGATCATGTGATAATCTAGCCAACTTATTCACTAAGTCGATACCAAATGCAACGTTTGCAAAACTTCGAAAAAGGATCGGAATGTGTCGACTGAAAGACTTATGACAACATTTCATCAAGGAGTAATGAAATTCTTTTTGAGGGGAAGACTGTACTCTTTTTCTTTAGTCATGGTTTTTATCCCACTGGGTTTTTTCTGACAAGGTTTTAACGAGACAGTCAATTAAAAGATATTTATGTAAAAGATATGTACTCTTTTTCCCTTCTTTAAGTTTTTCCCACTAGGTTTTCTTAACAAAATTTTTAATGAGACATAATCTTCTATCGTAGGGAATCAGGGGAAGTATTATAATGATGATTCCTTCACAAAGAGGGCGTCACCTTCCCTTTTCCTCTTCCTTCTGCTTTCTTCTTCCTCCCGTGATTTCCTTCCTCCCCACCCGTGACTCTCCTCCTATATAAGGAGATGATCTGAAGAAAAATATACATAAGAATTTTCTCTGAAGAATTTCTCTCTTTCTCTTGCTTATTTTTTCTAAATTTATACAGTAAAAATAAGAGTATATTTCTATATTTTGCTAAAGTTTTATAACAATCTACTGATAGTTTCATAGATGATAATATATGAAGAATAAAGAAAGAGTTCCTTGTTATCATGTGTAGAAAAAGCCATAAAGGGCCACATTGCCCATGTTATAAATGTAAAGAAATGTCTCAATCTGCCCCCTAGCTTGTAGGTATGCTATGAAAGTGAAAAGGTTAGCCACGGGTGATAGGTTTTTAGAAATGTTGCTTTTTTGCATGGAAAGCTCACGTGAAAAGAAAACTGATTTAGGACTCTTACCAAACTCTTAGTTGTCAAAACTAATTCAATGCATTCACACTTCATTTATCTTTTTGGGAGGTAGAGATGGAAAATGTTACCAAATTGCATGACACCAAGCTTGGACAGGGACTAGATCTTGAAGAAGGCTTTTAGTGGGATTGGAGCATTTGGAAGTCTAAATACACTTTAAAATTTTGTTCAACAATTCATTTCAAGCGTAATTTATTTAACTCACAAATACAGTGTTTGTGGCACAATATAATGCAAAAAAATAGTGTTCCAAACATTGCAAACCCTATTAACTGAACAAATCCGTGCTCCATTGATTTTGAAATACAAGAGCAAATTGAGGTTTGAATTCATTCTAAATAAATGAGCAACGTGAAATTTGGAAAGATCAAATGCCTTATTGTTAGGGATTGGGGAAAAAATCATTAGCCCAAGAAAACAAGAGTTTTTAAAATTAATTTCTTACAATTACCATACATATTATTTTTTGAAATTTTAACAAGTTGAAAAATATTAAGAAAATAAAAAAATTAAAAAGTTAACAATCTTATTTTGGGATTCAAAGAAATATTACCATTCACAAACTTGTTGGTCCAAGTCAGGAAAACCTAACTAATATTTCGGCACCGCCCAACGCGGATCTTATGACTCGTCAAGTCTGTATAATAGGACTCGTGCATTGGATGAAGCTTCATTTTCATCCCTACATTATGCTGCACATATAATAGACATAACAAGGTTTGGTGATAATTAACAAAAATATAATCTGAACTATAAACAAAAAAAGAAAAAAAGGCAATTTAATTTTAGATTTTTTGCTGGTGGTACATATATTTATTTTCTTTAACCCTATGGAGGCAACCGTTTTCCCAATCTGACGGTCACGATTTAAAATTAAACACAACTCTCCTAAGGGGGTGTTTGTTTAGAGTTAAATGGGGTTGAATGGATGAGGACTGAATGGCTGAATCGGTCAATGCGTTAATTTTGGTCTGAATAGCTGAATCGGTAAGATGGACGAGCAGAATGGCTAGGTCAGATTTTTTTAACTGAATGGCTGAAAAAAATTAAAAAATTAAAAAAAATATATTAACTATTATATTAAGTAATATTAAATAAATTTACAATAATTTTGAATTTTTTATAGAAGTAAAATAATAAAGTTTTGTCATTCCGATGTTTCAGACATGTCAATTATAAAACAATTTTTTCCATTCAAATTTAACTCATTCATATTCAAATTCAGATTCAGCTCATTCAGATTCAAATTCAAATTTATTCAATTTTTATCAAACTTCCTAAGACAACATAGTGTTGCATTAGGAGCGATAGGTGGTTCAGTGGTAGTGAGAGATATGTTTTTAAATTGTGTTTGTCAGATCTTACAATAAAATGTGTAATGTGATGCCTATATAAATTCCTAATCACTATTTATTATGAATCAAGTCTTATATATATATATATATGTGTGTGGGTTTCTATCCATAGTAATCGGTTGTTGGGGAGCAACTCATTTTGGCCAGCCACTACAAGCTCTATCAGCTTATAAAAAAAAAATTGTCTAAGGCCGGTATAGCTTGTAGCGGCTGGCCAAAATGGGTTGTTCCCCAACAACCGATTGTTGTGGATGGAGACCCTATATATATATATATATATATATATATATATATATATATATATATATATATATATATATATATGTATAATTCTTAGTCAACGTTGAAGATAAATAGTCTTACAACGTGTGTATAGTCTTCTAAGTCTAGCTTATACAAAATTGATCCGGTTATCATGAAATTAATTTTATGGTAAGTTGGTCAATTTACTAATACAATGTTAATACGCAAAGAGATATCAAGTCTTACTTGCGTATCAACACTGTATTAATCAATTGACCAAAATTAATTTTATGTTAACCACGTTCAACCTAAATACTCATCATCCATGAAAAAACAATGTTGTTTGAAAACAATGCAAATAATTGTACGGATGAGGACCCATAAAGAAACTAATTGGGCGTGGGGGTGGGGGTGGGGGTGGGGGTGGGGGTGGGGGTGGAGTGGGGTGGGGGAAGTCCGGTCCGGTACTAACGATCGGTACTGTGTAAATTTTATTTTTATTTTTTTTTAACCACAATTATAAGAATAATAAATAAAAAATAATAGAGCAAGTTTGAATAAAAAACTGTAAAAGAAAATATATTTTTTATTGAAAAAATACTGTAAACTGTTTACAGTGTTTTTTCAATAAAAAATATACTTTCTTTTACAGTTTTTTGTTCAAATTTACTCTATTATTTTTATTTATTATTCTTATAATTGTGGTTATAAAAAAAAGTACCGGTCGTTAGTATCGGACGGCCACTCAACCCGAAAGAAAATGATAAAATAATCCTTGTTGGATTTGAATAATCGTCGGCACAATTATACTTGCAAACGACAAACTGAATGGAGAGCCGAACTGAACGACAAATATTCAATAAGAAAATAGGATATTTCAGTAAAACCACTTCATAGGATATTTCAGTGAATGGTGCAATATTCACTTAGAATTTCTCATTATATTCACTTAGGTTATGTTTGTTTATAAAAAACATATTTGAGATTATATTATTTATCTTTATTTAATATTATTTTGAACTATTTTATTTTATGATGAGGGATTAATAGTCCTTTTAATAGTTTTATCGATTATTTTTTATCATTTCTAATAATCTCATGATGAATGTGAGATTAATAGCTCCCTCATCTTAAGCTATCAAATGACTTTAAGAGTCCCTTGTAAAAGAATTAAATAGTCCGAAGTAAAATTAAATCAAGACAAATAGTCAAATCTCAATCATGTTTTTTGCAAACAAACATGGTCTTATAATTTATTCAATTATTGGCGTTTATGGATATCATTTAGTGAGCTTAGAGGTCCATTCGCATCACACCATTTTTTGTGCGTTGTATTTTAACTCCCAATATTGCGTTTGAAATAAGTTATTTCTAGACGGACAAGATTTTTGAGTACGTTTGAACTTTCAAAGGTTCCAAACTATCCAAACATGCAGTTACTCAATTCAGGCAACCCTAGATATTGATATTAAATCAAACTCAATCACAAAGTCCAGAAGAAATAGGTTTGCCTATAGATGAGAGGGAGAGAAATTGAGGAGGTTTTTGCGACTTCAGAAACGAATAGAGCCCCTACAAGTTGTCCAGAAGGTAAATTGAAAAGTGGGAAGATGCGTCCAGACAGAAAAGAAAGTGGGAAAACAATATAGAATTTCCTCAGACTTCCTGCCAAAAGATAAACAGAAAAAGTAATGGAAAAAGAATAACTTGTAGATTTTCTTGTGCCCTTCTGTCTAATCATGGAAAATTATGAGTAGCTTGGAATCTTAGGGTGTCACAAGAGCTTACGTGGGACCTGAGTATAAAGAAATTTTCCTACACGAGCAACTTTTGATTATAATACTAGTGGAATTGTTAAGAAACACAAAAAAAACAAAAACGAAACGAAGCGAAACAAGAGAAAGAAAGAAACCGCAGCAATTTTTCAACAATTTTAGATTTCGTGACATGGAAAATGCAATTGACATTTTTAAGTACAGGAATCAATTTCTCAATGTTCTAAAAGGCGTTAGGAGAGAGGCGGGCAACCGAGGGGGAACTAGCGCCTAAGGGCCTAGGCGGGCCTGAATGAAACCTAGGCGAGATTTTTCATTTCAAGTCAATTTTAATATCATATCTTACATTTATCCAAACAAAACAATAATATATAGCAAAATAATCTTTAATAAAGATAATAAAAACATTTACTTTAAGTTCAAACACTTATCCATATTGCTAATGTTAAAGTTCAAACACAAATATACAATTGTTCAAAGTTCAAACATATTTTTAAAGTATTAGTTTTATTCATAAATAATAAAATTTTAAATTTTAAGAATTTAATTCAATATTAAAACTTAAGAAACTAAACATAAATTTAAGAATTATATTGAATTAAACTAAATATTACAAATGTATCGTCATTTATATAATTTGAAGTTAGTACAAGTTTAAAAAATTATAATTATAATAAAATTATTCATTTTGACTTGATATTGTTCACTTCTTGTTGTGATTTGATATGCTACAACATGTATTATGCATATGGTAATTATTAGAAAAATAAATATATTGATTTTGGTAGTTATTAAAAAAAACTTTTCGTCTAGGCCTTGTCTAATTTCTAGAGGGATTTTTTTGTCGTCTTGGGCCTAAGTGAGGCTCTAAAGAGGGCCTAGCGCCTAGGCGAAGCGCCAAGGGGGGCCTAGCACCTAGGCAGGGAGCCTAGCGCCTAGGCGAGAATTTTTAGAACACTGCAATTTCTGTATTAAAAAAAATCTCACATAAATATTTGGAACAATTACATTTTATAGTACATTTAAAAACATAATTACAAGAAAAGTGCACTCATTAAATATTTACACAATTAATATTTTTAAAATTTTATTTTCATTATTAGTACATATTTATGCTTCCTTTAATTATGGGATGTGTTTTAATTTCCACGATTCTCTCTCACAATTTTCTCCTCATCTCTCCCACGATTTTCTCCAACTCCATTTCTGTTTCCTTTCTCTCCTCCTCCTCCTCCTCCTCCTCCTCCTGTCCATCCCCTCCCCACCCTCCGCCTCCCCCTCCTCCCCCTCCGCCTCCCCCTCCTCCCGCGCTCCCCTCCTCCCCTCCTCCCTCCTCCCTCCTCCCTCCTCCCTCCTCCCGCCACTCCTTCCCCACCCCCTCCCTCTCCTCCCGCCCCTTTCTCCTCCTACTGTCGCCCCCTCCTCCCTCCCCCTCCCCCTCCCCTCCCCCTCCCCCTCCCACTCCCACTCCCACTCCCACTCCCACTCCACTCCCACCTCCCTTTGCCTTCCCCCTCCTCCCACCCCCGCCTCACCACCTCCCCTCCCTCCGCCTCCCCTTCCTCCCACATCCCCCTCCTCACGCCTCCCTTTCTCCTCCCACTCTTCCCGCCCCCTTTCTCCTTCACCCTCCTCCCCCCCCCCACACCCCACGCCCCACCCCTCCTCCTCTCGCCCCTCCCTCTCCTTGATCCCTCCGCCTCCCACCGTCACCGGTCCATTCTTTATTTTCACTGGTAACGAAATCTTTCGATAAGGTAACCAATTCAGTTTTATTAGGCTACTAATTTATTTTGGATGTGATACAGTTTGTAATCAAACTTCATATAGTTGGTTACCAAATCATTTGATAAGGTAACCAATTCAGTTTTATTAGCTTACTAATATATTTTGAATGTGATGTAGTTGGTAACCAAAATTTATACAATTGGTTACTAAACCTTCCGATAAGGTAACCAATTTAGTTTTATTAGGTTACTAATTTATTTTGGATGTGATGCAATTGGTAACCAAATTTCATATAGTTGGTTACCAAACCATTTGATAAGGTAACCAATTCAGTTTTATTTGATTATCAATTTTATTTTAAATGTGATGCAGTTACTAGTCAAAATTCGCATAAAGGTAACCATTTTAATTTTTGTGGGTTACCAAATCGTCAAAAAAATTCAGAATAGCAACTCCGGCAGCGACGACGGCGATGTAGGCGGCGGCAGCGGTGGCGGCGAGAGAGAAGGATGATGAACATTAGCTCCTTCATAATTTTTTATTTTTAATTTTATCATTTTGATTTGAATTTTGAAATGTAGATTTGAAATTGTTGTTAGAGACAAGATTTGAATTTGAATTTGAATTATTAGTTATCATTGATTTTAGGTTTCTTTATTAATGTGAATTGTACTATTTTTGAAATATAAGTCCTAATTACACTTTTTTGTAATTATTTAGTTGATACACTTTTCTTGTAATTACTTTCTATTTGTTGTATAGTTTTATATGTAGTCTCAAAATATTAATTATAACCATTCAACAAGTTTGTCGATCTAAATTAGACTTGGCAAACATGGCCCAAGCCCGCGGGCCGGCCCGCAACGAGTCAGGCTGTGGGTTGTAATTTTTTAGCCCAGGAAAATGCGGTCTATTTTGGCCAGGCCCGTGACTTCTTTTCTTTTTAAAATAAAATGTTGCTACTTGTGGGTTGTGAGGCTTGAACACAAGACTTGTAAGTAAATAAATAAGAGTTCAAACCAACTGAATTATAACAATTATTTATTTTTAATGCAATCTTCAATATATTGTTTCTTTACTTTTATTCAAATTTTACTATTCTTAAAAAGTAAAATCTAAATCGTGCCTAATTTATAATATTTATGAGCATTACTATTTTTGCAAAAAAATTTAATTGATTTGTTAAGAACATGAGTAATTAAGCTTAATTAGATGCTTCTAGTCACGTGCATGGCAGAAACAAGTTTGATTAATATACTTGCAACCTTTTCTACTTTTATTTTTCCATGGGAGATTATTAAATTCTCTACTGCTTGAGACATGAAATTCTCATTCTTTTGGTATAAAAAGAGAGAACTTGTTTTGTGACATTAAATCTCATAAATTATATAAGACATTGAATTCATGATTAGTATAGGGAATTGATATCGCTTTTAATTTTATTGGTGGAAATATTAATTTTCTCAATATATCCTCTATATATCTTTACTCACACTCACGAACAATTACAATTGCATGAACTTTCGAAATAGTTCTTCAATTTCAAAGTATAAAACTAATAATTATTAGTTTAAGTTAGATGATATAATTATAAAAAATTTAAAATTATCTATATATTAGTATTAATTGCAGTATTTATTATTTTTAAAAGTTAAATAAATTATATTAAATTTAAAGTATAATTTTAAAAATAAAATTTGATTATATACTTTGTAAATAATTTATAATACTATTAAATTTTAATTGATTGAAATATGTAATTAATGTATGTAATTAGAATTATTATTTATTATAAATTATTTTATTATTTTTAATATTTAATATTATTACTATTTTTGGTGTATTAAAATTTTACAAAAAAAATTAAAAAAAATAAAAGAAGAAACTCGCAGGCCGAACCGGCCCAACCCGGGCCTCACATTATCAATCCATCAAAATCCAAACCATTTTAGCCCGACCCGTTCTCGGCCCGGCCCGTCCCGTCCCGTCCGTTCCGTTTGGTTTGCCGGGTCTAATCTAAATAATTGTTGCAACAAGAGTTGCAAGAGTATCAAAAAGGATCTGTTTAGTAAACATGTAATTTGGAAAATGATATATTTATGTCACTTGTTCTGTAAAATGCTGCTCGGTATCATAAATATATTTTTAGATTCTTGTGCATTTATATGAGGTTATAAAAAGTACACAAATTTAGAATTACATCAAGGAAAACAGAGCTTTTCATGCTATCTGTTCTTTGGTGAAATAAGGTCAATTAAAAGGCGGAAGAAGCCCAGGAAAACTTTCAATTGAAAATTTCCTGCACTTGTATAAAGGAAATATGAATGTTTACATAAATATTTCTCAATTTAACATTAATCCTAATCCTAGTGAAGCAGCATATGGGTTACAAAATATATGCTGACCTGTATTATCCTCTGGTTATCAAGCTTCTCCATTATCATAAATGAACGTATAATTCCTACTACCTTGTCTCTTGCTTTGTATCTTGTCTAATGCCTAATCTTGTGACGATGAGAATGGAGCACAGCAGGAAGAAATATCAATTCCGGTAACCTCCATGGCATTGCAGACCCATTCAGGAACATCACCTTTTGGGAACTACAAGGTAATACACATTCCAATAGGTATAAGAACTAATCTCAAGAAATTAATGAATTAGAAAATCATGTAACGGAGACTCTTTCAAACCAGATTGACTGGTTATACAAACAGAATAGTAAGATAATTTTGTTGCACTAAATCAACGATTAGTGATGTGTGGTAGACAGGCAAAATTCAAAGAAAATAAGAATGCATTCTCATCCATGACTTGGTGCACAAATGTACAAAAATAAGTGTTATGATCTTAAGAGAACCCATCTCGAAAAGCTAGCTGGGTACGAAGGGATAGCCCAAGACCATTTCAACCCACACCAAGTTCCCCATACAAGTTGCAATGTGGGACTAGCCTCTTGGTAGCTCTTTCTGTTCAGGAGGCAAAAAGCAGTCCACTGATCGCACTGCTCTGTTACCACTTATAATGAACTAGTTAGTTCGTGATCATGACTCTTCAACAAGTTAACAGAATTAGAGAGAAATAAAATAAGTAGAGAGAGAAAGAAAGAGAAATGGGAATTGGACAATTTGCCATTCATTTTTGGAGAAACAGATTACAGAACTTGTTTTCTCTTAGAAAGTACTATTTATAGGCCAACTACTTGGAGAAAACAGATGAGCTTAAACTAACTACTAATTATTCTAGTTAACTATTATTTATCTAAATCCCTAGATATCCTTTACTTACATGTGACAAAAATATTTTCATCACGGGTATAAAAATTGATTGCAGAGGATGAATATGGTTACTTCGGAAACTCATGGAAATGGCAAGTGCTGCTCAACAAAAAACTATGAGACCCAATATAGAAGACTAATAACCAGCCAAAGGAAAAAATGAGACAAAAAAATCCCTTTAAATCTACATAGTTGTGATTTGCATTTGTGTGCACGTCCTAGATGCTACATCATCATACATTAAAGACTTATTCATACCTCCCTATAGATCCCTTTCATACTACACAAGTTCAATGAAGAGGAAAATAAAAGTGTTGGTTACTGTGAGCTCTAAGAGGGGCACGTGTAGCAAATGATTGAATCCTTAGAACCTAAACAGGTTCAACCCAAACAAGAAAAAGGGGAAATTATGGACAAAACTAGGGTTTCCCCCTAAGGGTGTCGATCATGGCTTCACCTTAAGTAAGGGGTCAGCCGGCCTCATCCCCCTTTAAGGAGTCATATAAAAAGTCATATATTTGTTGATCTCACCTCCAATACAAAGGGATCGTCTCCAATAATGATGATAATGAACGTTCAACACACATAGACGGAAGTGTTAGACTGATGGGTCACTACCTTGTCCCACATCGGTGGCAATAAGAAGAGTATAGGCCCTTATAAGGTCAAATTCACTACTCATATGTGCCTATAAGTCATGACTTTTGGATTGGGCTTGTGGTGGACAATAGGATTAGGATCCCTGGCACACATGGGCAAGTGGAATTTGGGCTTGGGAAGTTACAAATGGTATCAAAGTCACGATCCAACTGGAAGTGTTGGACATAAGTGTTATGCGAGACTAAGTGTTAAACCAAAGAGGGTGGTGAGAGCCACCTCTAGACTCCTAACATCGCCTAGGATTGAATTTGAATATTGTTAGGGACTTGACGAGGACGTCAAATCTTAAGGTGGGGTGATTGTAATATTCAATAAAAAGAGGATAGGTCCTTACAGGGGTCAAAGTTTAGGCCATTTGCCGAAAACTCGGCGTAACATCTATGACTCGGTCAACGCCGATCCGAATCCAAGTCACGATACGACAATTCAAGAGAAATCAATGTAAAGGGAGAATTTCGGCGACTTTTTGACAACTCGTCATAAAGAAATGGAATTGGCCAACCTAACGGAGAAAGCGCGGCATAGTGAGCAAAAACCCCAAAAAAATTAATCAAAAAACAAAGCAAATTTGGAAATTGATAGGGAAAAAGAACAAACCTTCTGCAAAGTTGCTGCAAAATTACTGCAAAGCCAAAAGCCTCGAAACTTGACGGCAATAATTGAAAGTATGCATGGCTGTCCGATTTGATGGATTTTTGTCCTATTCCTCCAAAATTTTCTTCTTCATATACTCCTCATCTTGAAGGGTTTTGAGCACCCACCCCTCTTGCTCTAATCAATTCCCTCACCCTATACCCTTGGAGTTGAGATTCCCGATCAATTTTGCCTCTCCTCCGGATTTGGCCTCCTCGTCTCCTGACAGTTTGACTCTTCTATTCTCATCTATTCGCGAACTCTAGGTACATTTTTGCCTTTGGGCCGTTGGGTTTATACAGATTGTAAATATATATTCATGTAAGTTATATGCTTAAAAGTTTGGACAGGCTTATTAAATTAAATTGGGTTTTTATTGTTAAACAATTAGATGTGCTGATTACATAATTAAAGGACCATGGGTTAGTTAATTGTTTGTTTTATTAAATTTAATTTTATTTATTTAATCTATGTAATTTTTAGCAGTTTAACTTAATTAATGTATTTTATTAGAGCTTGATTTGTTTATTTAATTTAATTAGTGAAATGAGTGTAACTTGTTAAATTTAACTAATTTTATTAGTTTAGTTTTTAATTAATGTAACTTAGAATATGCTTAACATGACTTATTAATTCATTATATTGGGTTTGTATTGTTATTTGTTTATAACTTAGAATATGCCTAAAGTATATTTTGGCAAGACTTGTTAATTCATTAAATTTGGCTTCTATTGTTATTTCTTAATTAATGTGTTTTAAAATTAGAGCTTGAGTTGTTTATTTAATTTAGTTAGTGAAAAAAGTGTAGCTTGTTAAATTTAATTAGTTTAATAAATTAAACTAGTTTGGGGGATATAACTTTATGTATAGTTTAGTTATCTATAAGTACTACGTAATCAAATTATATTTGTTATTACATATTAGAAGCTTTAATTTGTCACATTTTTAAAGACAATGTATTTCGTATAAAAATAAAAATAGAAATATGATTTTCGGCCATTAGGTTATACATATTATAAGTATCTAATAAAACTGAACCTATTTTGAATCTTTCATTTGACAAAGCACAAGGACGATTCAGATTCATTCTAACTTAATACTTTCAACTTAATCTAAAGGCTCATATTTCTTCTCGCTCAAATCAAATTCACCTCTACACCCTACTCTCAAATTCACCTCTACACCCTACTCTCTCTCATGTTCACACACAAAATCTTTCTATCTCCTCTCTTCTTCACACACACAAACAAATAATAATAATAATTATTATTATTATAATAGTACTACTACTAATAATAGTAATAATAATTATAAATATAATTATATTAATATTAATTATAATAGTACTACTACTACTAATAATAATAATATTATTATTATTATTTTTATAATAATTATAATAATAGTAATAGTGATTCATTTTAATTGAATTGGGCGGGAAAGCACAAGTACGGTTCATATTCATTCTAATTTTAATTCAAAATAATAATAATAATATAATAATAATTATTATTATTAGAATAATTATTATAATTATAATACTGCTAAAACTACTACTACTAATAATAATAATAACAATAACAATAACAATAACAATAATAATAATAACAATTATTATAATAATAACAAGAATAATAATAATAATAATAATAACAAAAATAATAATTATTATAATTATAATAATAATAACAATAATAATTATAATTATAATAATAATAATATTATTATAATAGTAATAATAATAATTATTATATTTATAATAATAATAGTAGTAACAATAATAATAATAATAACAATAATAACAATAATAATAATAATTATTATTATTATAATAACAATAACAACAATAATAACAATAATAATAATTATTGTGGTGGTGTGGTGAATTATAATAATTGTTATTGATGATTGTATGTTTTGTGGACAAGTTTATATTTTTCTTGATGTCTATTTTTTAAAGGAAAATTAATTATTGTGGTAGTGTGGTAAATTATGATAATTGTTATGTCTGATTGTAAGTTATTTTAAGTTGAAAAGAGTATTTAGGTAATATAGTATTTTTCTAATTTTAATCTATTTTTTCGTTTTAATCTATTTTTTCGTTATACCGTGCCTTCAGGCACGGGTAATTACTAGTATTCATATATGGTATATGCTTAAAGTTTGGGCAGATCAAATTGACTTTGTATTGTTATATTTTTGTAAATTAGAAGTGTTGGCTACATAATTAAAGAACCATCTTGGGTTAGTTAATTGCTTATTTTTTTAAGTTTAATTAATTTATTAATTTGTCTATTTTTTTAGGAGTTTGATTTAATTAATGTATCTTAATTAGAGCTTGATTTGTTTAATTAATTTAATTAGTGATATAAGTGTAACTTGTTAAATGTAACTAATAAAAGTGTGGTTACATAATTAGTGATTCGTTGTTTGCAGGATTCAAATAAGTCCATACAAATATGAGTGATTTGCCATTTGAGTTAAACAACATCAATATTTTATTGAAATGTAAATTTGATAACATGAAGAAGTGGATGATTCAAAGAAGGATGAAGATTAATATATAACTATTTAGCTTCTTTTACTTTATTTATGTACTTTTAGAAGTGTAAATAATTTATCGTTCAATTTTCATACAATGTACCATTAAAAACATCTACGAGGTGTTTGTTGAATCACTTGAATATTATTATTTGTACTAGTTATTGTTTTTGTGAACTAAATTGATTCATCTTTTTTATCATTTAAAAAAATTTAATAATTTTTTTAAAAAAATTGAAGCTCCTAGCCTAATGGTGCATATGGCCCGAAACCGATACCGAGTCAAAAAATTAACTCCTGAAACATGTTCCACGTCCGCGCCTTTGAACCATGGGTCCTTGTAAAGCCAAACTCACTACTCATGTGCACCTAAAATTCATGACTTTTGGATTGGGCGTGTGGTGGATTGTAGGGTCAGTGGTACACATGGGCAAGTGTAATTTGGGTTTGGGGCGTTATACTAGATTCCATAAGGCTAAGGGCGGTTCCAATGATTGAAAACTCAATGACATGACTTGAAAGAGTACGTGTGTAACATGTGACATTGGATTCCTATATAATACATTCCCTACGTTTCAAAATATAACATCACTTACAAATCAAGTGATATTATACTTTGGAGTGGACATAGTATAATTATACAATACACAGTTATACATTTAAGGCAATTTTTTCATAGAATGACAGTTAAGGCATATAGTATAATCAGGATTCCAAAACTATAGGTCAGTGTCAGGATGTAAAGTACTATAACAGATGAGGATATAAGATCACAATTACCATTTTCTGCAGGAATTGGCATATGAACCTGCATTAGAATAAATATTGGGTGAGACAAAGTTTGAAATAAAATTTCCTACTAAAGGCAAGTCATCAGTTGAAATAAAAGTATGGGAAAAGAGGAGAGAGAGAGAGAGAGAGAGAGAATGAAGCCTATAAAAGTACAGGCAAACATACTTTGGAAACCGTCCTTGGATAATCGATGAGTGTAGATCCCTGCTAAGCTGCAAGTGTGAAATATTTAATGTTCAAATGTAAATAGATATATGAAACTAAGAAAGTTTGGTTTATAAGAAAAGATATAGGTTTCTACATTCATCATATAATACAAATTGTGATATGACAGAAGTTGAGATCCCATAGCATCTTTCGTTACTAGGCAATGAATATATGCCCTTGTGTAGTTTTTACAGACCTACAGAAAGAGAAACAAAATGATAAATTTAACATAAATTACCAATCAAAATATAAATAAATTTTAGCATTAATACATTTTGAATTAACACTAATCACTGGGTAGTGGGTATCCTCTATTGGACATACCATACAGTTGCATGTAGGATCAACAGGGCGGACATCATCCGCCATTGCCTGGTGCTTAAGTTTAAGAACTCCCTGACAATGATTTTAGATTAGAGAAATATCAGAGGAAAAGAGAAGGGTTTTCTTTATGAGCAGAATGCATAAAAGTCTTGAATACAGAATTGAGGGTTTAACATTAACATCATGTTTGATACTGCCAATAGAAAACATTTACTTTTGCATCCTTGTAAAACAATGTCTAGAGCAATGCAGAACTGGATATCAAGGTAAAATAAAGAGACTAGGACCGAGAATTAGTAGAACAATAGTTGATTAGTTGTAAAGCCTAAGAAACACAAAGTCCTTGAACAGCCCCACCCCAGGGTGATTAAAGGGCTGTCAAATACCACTTTTCAACCAGGCATGATAAATAAATGGTTCTTGACACATTATATACATGCATCAAGCATCTAAAACAAATCCTCCTACAATGATCAAACACCAAAAGGTTTATGACTTGCATAAAAAATCAAGCATCACAATGAAATAAAAATGCATTAGGCAAACAGAATTACTTGCATCAATTTAAAGAAAAGAATGCTGGTCGCGTAACAAAAATCAAATAAGCTATTCTGATCAGACAACTGGAATTGAGGGTATGATTACTTTTTTGTTCCTCTTGTTCTTTCTCTTTTTTTCTTTTTTATTAACAAAAACATATTTATTTATTTATTTCATGAAGGTGGAACCTACAACCACTATCCTTAGGGTGTGCACTGGATAAACCACTAGGGGCACACAATACCCATCAACCATGCACAGTGGGTAATCCCATAGTAAACTATGTGTGGGTGAGAATGAGATCATTGCCTTTGCAGAGTATTGAACCCATGACCAAAGCCTTGAAAAGCACTTATCAGTAGTCTCTTTTCCACTTGAGCTAACCCTTTGAGGTTATTAACAACAATGGTGTAACAACATAGCTCTCTTCCCCCATAATAGTTGATTTACTACATATATAATCATGTTTTGGTCAAGTAACCTCAAAAGTCATGAGAATACAACAAAACATTCCTTGGGATTAATTTTCTCTCGATATTAACTTGACCATTTACAGTACATGTGCATGTGCAACGCTGACTGCAATATGCATCAGCGTCATTGAGTTTCCACCAAACATGTAGCCCACAAAGATAAACGCTAGCTTGTAGAATTAGTCTTCCAAACAAGGATTGATGTGAGAATGAGCTAGCATCAAACCTATAGACTGTTATGTGGGACAAGAGCAAGCAGAAATTCTCACAGTTACAAAATGTGCAGTATTGGGATGAAAGAGTGATGAGACTATAATCTAACTCATGGTATACAAAAATCATGCAGGTAAATCAGACGTCTATCAAACAAGGGCCCTCACCTCAGGTACAAGAGCTGTGCCAAACCGAGCAGTTCGGGTAGGATAGACACAGTCATACATGTCAGCACCCAAAGCACTGCATACCACAATATCTAGCGGGTAGCCAACACCCTGGCAAGATACGACCAAAATATCATGATATATAGGAGTTTCAGAAGGAGGAAAAGATATAGTTGATGGAAAGCAAGTTACTTAAAGGTTGTGTGTCCAAATCATAAAGGTCATTTGTACCATAACATATCGTGGCTTATCCTCAGGTAGGGCAGCAGTACACTGAGCAACAACACGCCAAAATGAATCTTTGTCTTCACCACCTGCAAGACCACCAATAGCATAGCTGTAGCAAAAAGAAACACTGTAATTTTAATTCATTGATCAGTGAACTACCAAGCGGCTAGTGAATCTTAAGAAAGAAAAAAGTGCCAGGGTCGTAAGTGCACCATCTGGAAGCACCAACGAATGTTGAAGAAAGAAGTAAAATTTGATAGCATTTCTTTAAAGAATACGAGAGAGAGCTGTATATAGAATAAAAGTAGAAATAATTACAAACAACAACAATGAACTCGCATCTTTATAGAATAATCAGCCCCTTCTCCAAAAATAGAAAGATGAAAATAGAAGGAAACATTTTGCTAGATTGCAGATTTGTTTCTACTACCAAGACATTGATCTCATACCTATTAATCTCATGCGCAATATCTATTGAATCTCCTAGCACTAGTAACAGTGTGTAATATGTATTGAGCAAGGGGGGAATTGAAAGCTATCTACAGTCATCAGGTCCTTGTTATCTTTCGGTTTCCCATTGAATTTTACAGTATACATTACACTGTTAACATCAATACTATTCACTGAGAGGAGTATAGACATACCCAGGCAAGTTCCGATCCACCAAACCTCTAACACATATATCCCTGATAAGAATAAATTATAAAATAAAGATGAGGATGATGTTCTAATAACTGACTGATACATAAGTAATTTGAATTGTTAGTTCACCTTAACACTGGATCTAATCCACCTTGTACAATACCAAATAAATTCTGCTCATGTGGTCTCTTATGAGCTGTCCATCCAGATTAATACAGTAAAAGATGATATAAAACTGAATAACGGATTAATACGAGAAAGAAGACAAGAAAAATGAAACATGGATAGAATTTTTTTTAATCCGACTGGGAGTTTCAGGAAAGAGTTTACATGTCATTCACCAGTAAAAAAATGATAAAAGGATAAGGTACCAACAGATGACCAAAGCAAACATGAAGGGTAACTCCTTGTATGACCCTGAAATCCTGAGCTTATAGAACAGAACAATTTTCTATCTCAAGATCAAGACTCGTCATGGTTGGAACATTTACTCACTTGTGATGGTTAAACACAAACATATCGCAGATTTTATTTGGATTTATGTTCAAGTACCTATGCCAATGGACAAGTTTAACATTTGCTATTAGATATATATACCTGCTATGCACCTGTCTATCCAACGAAGAGTACGGTACATAGCCTCTTCAATTCGTGGACCTGTAATGGTGGTTTTCACAACATCATCAAGTGCCATAATAATATCTGCCCCAATTCTGTTCTGAAAAGATTGATGGTGGAAGACAACAAAATGCAAAAAAATATTAGACCTTTTTTTAAATGAAAACAAAGCTAGAGTGATGAATATACATAGCAAGAGAATCCAAAGCATGCCTTACCAAGATTGGTTATAGACCAATATAAAAATGAAACTTTTAAACCATCTCTTGCAAATTCAACCATATAGATGATAAAAACATGGAAAAATAAGAGACTGTAAATTGCTAGGAAATTAATAATGTAAGACCCATTTATTCTAAATCAAGAAAATTAGAAAATTTGTCCAATACATAGAGCAAGGGTTTCAGTTCAAAGAAATATATGAAATTTGACAGACCTCTTAATTTGTCATGCTCTTATTATTTGTACATCTGGATGGGTGGGGGTGGGTGTGTGTGTGTGAGTGAGAGAGAGAGAGGGGGGGGCTGGCAGAGCACCAAAGGTTCAAGTATTTGATTGGTATTATTTAATCAATAAATCTATTTATGCAAGAAGAATCAACTCTATATGCTTTGTATAACAAGGAAAGAGGTTGAATATTAAACATATAAAAACAAGGTGTACCTACACATTATTAAATCATTAAGGCATTTAACATTATAAATTTTAGAAAAAATAGCATCCAGATTGACAAAAAAAACAGTACTACACGATTGTGCCTACTTGGATTTGTATTGATTCTTCAGGTGTTAGAAGCATTGGCTTGCCATCAACTGGTGACTACAGAAAGAAGAAAAAGAAAAGGTATTAATAACACCCAAAAAAAAGGAAAATTACAATTTGCATGCTTAATTAGGTCTCAAAGTGGAAATTGAGTAACCAGGAAAAACAATCACACCATAAATGAAACAGAAAGGTATGCTATATAGGTAATAAGGAAAGAGCATGGACACCTTATGCCTGTGTAGCTATTACAAGAATCATGAAAGTTGTGAATACAAAAGACTTGAGTACTACAAGTATCTTAATATCATGAGTAAAGATAAGCTGTCAGGAACTTTTATTGCCCATTGGGAACTTTGCATATATGTCCTATTCATTCATCTGGCTACCCAATAATATACATAGACCTCTATATTTGACCCATGTGTAGGAAAATAAGTAGTCCTATCAACTCAAAGTGTTGGGAAGCTTAAACAGCTGGAGATATAATCTCTGATCAAGGTGTTGTTTCCTTGTACGACTATCAAATACTGTGCTTTACCTTGACAGCTGACGCTTATACCATGGAACAAATAATGGGGATCAATGATTTAGTTGCTTTATTTATTTATTTTGTTTATTTCATTACTATGGACTTGTTTTAATTAGTTGGGTATTTTAGTATCTTGTTTTAATTAGTTGGGATATTTTTTGTCTTTTTGGTCTCCAAGTCTAATTTAGGGTTTGTTTTCTTTAAATACCGATGTAATTCTCCTTGGGAGGACAATTCTGAATATTACGAATATTATTAGCTTTCTTATATCGTGGAGATATTTTCTAGAGTTAATAGATGCGGAGTTGAAACTCTAAACCCTAGAATTTAAGTGTAGAGTTTAGATTCTAGTCTTATTCATATATTAGTCAATTGCATAATACAGTTTATAAATTGTCCTACATTAATAAAGGGTTATCCTGACTATATAGATTAGACCACGATAAAAATGTTAGAAATATCCTATAAATGTCACTAGAAATAGATCTATGCATCTCATGATGAATTATAAAATGTAATCCTCTACTACACCAACAACATATACTTCTATTCACGCATCAACATGAATAAAATAATATATAATCCAGCACACCATTAGAAACTTAAAATGAGAGAAAACCTGAAATGTGACACCCTTTTCAGTTATGTCGGCCAACTGCAATAATGAGACCTGAAAGCATCAGATCAATCCCAGCTTAGTTGCATAGCATCACTCAAAATATAATTAGTGGAAGTTGAATCACTAAAATACCCTAAAAAGAATTAATACATATCGGGGCATGGGTACATTATGGATAGAATGATCCTGAAAATTCCAAAAGAGCAGGACATGGACCCAACAAAAAGCAGGACACGGACCCAACAATAGACTAACATAGAATAAATGTATGTGTGTGTGTTTTTAATATATTACATATGTCAAAATATTGCTTAAGATAAGTAAATCAGATATTATTTTCCAATGAAACAAACTCCACAACATTTTTTCTCTATACTTGCAGAGAGAATATGTAAAAGAATTCATAATTTATTTATATCCTGAATATATGAACAACTTGTGTCATGTCTGTCTGTGAATGAATGAGGACATCTACATTTAAATGTATACACAAAGTTGTAGTGTCCTCACATGTCCACTTCTATAGCCCAGTACTTACTCATAATTATGGTTGAACCATTGAATAAAATTATATTAACCTTCAAATTGGTTTACCATAACAGAACTACTATCTTCTGTTTCTTTTTTGTGATGCCATAATTATTCATGTCACAACATCAAGATTTTTAGTCACATGTTAGTTAGTGCCTAAGCAGTAATCAATGTACTTGTATGCATGTTAAGATAATGAAATTGTGGCTGGAAACATTTCCTACTTTATCACTTTTGAGTGACCTGCTATAGTAGGTTCATCCAAAACCTACATTATTTGAATATTAATTCCATTGTGTGTATGCAAAAGAAGATAACCATTTGAAAGCCACCAGAATCAGTAAGTAATGCCCTAGGCCAGTTCATAAATTTATGGAGTCCCCCCAACTCATCAATCAGCTCAGAAGTTGGACGGAGAGCCAAATGATATGTATTTCCAAGGATTATTTGGCAACCAATCTCCTCAAGCTGGTTGGTTGTCAAGCCTTTAATTGTCCCTATAACCACAAAAACCAAGTTCTTTTCATATGAAATACTGAAAATATGCATGCATGTGACACGTGGATGCTGAAATACAACTGAATGCAGAATAAAGAGAAGTACACTAAGTCACTAATTCCAACAGTGTTGAGTTTATGAACTATCTCAAGAGGACTATGAGCCTATGTTTATGATTTACCATCCTATTTATATGCTGCCTCTATGAATTAGGATGTTTGGTGAAAAGCCTGCTGAATAATGATACTCAATGTATGTGAAATTTGTGACTTACAGATTGAATTAAAAGCTTCTGCTTGGTAAAAGAAAATAATGTAAAATTTTCCTTTGTTTCTCTTTGACCCAAGTTGGTTGGAAAAAATTCTAAAATTATCCATTCAAAGATGGTTGGAAAAACTTCTAAGGACTGGATAAAAGTTATGACCCAATTCTGGAAAATGTAATTAATCTTCATGACAATACATGTGTTAAATCAGATTTCTAACCTTGTGTTCCCACGGGCATAAATAGAGGTGTCTGGCACAGAAAGTGAGGAAGCGTAAGTTTAGCTGCTCGGGCACGGTTGAACCTCCCAAGAATCTGATGCAACAAGGAATAACGGATAATACCCGTATCAGCAAATGCCACATATTTACAAACAAATAATTGGAGTCATCAAATACGAAGTATCTTAATTGTGGCCTGTTCAAAGAGTCAGCCAACAAGTTTGACTATTGAGATGAAATATGAAACAGTTATTAACCAGGTGGACCAACCTTTGAAAAGAAAATCATTGACAATATTGTTACTCTTCTTGCAAATACAAATTTTTATTATATGTTTCCTCAATAACTTTTGAAGCAAAATTGAGCTGAATATTATCAGCAGCCAATATCAAAGTTTATATGATACCATTGAACTTCTCTTTTCAGACATCAGAATGGAAAGGGACAAGCGGAACTTTCACACTAATAGAAAGTAATAAGTGGAACCCTAATACTATGCTTGGGAGTTTAAAGATGAAGAGAGAAAAAGATAAATGGAAACAAAGTCCCTAACTTTCTCTCCATTTTGCTTGCTTGTGAATTTTAATAGAGAAGGAGAGATAAGGAAGAGAAAATAAATTCCCATTTTCTTTACCTTTTTCTTTCCAATGGTAAAGTAGTAGCACTATTGCTTCCCTTCTCATATCTCAAATTCCAAGCAACAGGAGGAAAAAAAATCAACCTTTTTTTCGATAAGTTGAAAGAAACCAACTTTCTTCTTTCTTTTAACTTCAAAGTAGAGTCAAATGAAAACAACTTTCATATCACTTCCTTTCCCTACTCTTCTCTTCTCTTCATTAAAAACTCTTAAGAAAAGACTTAATAAAGGATTCAAGAAGTACTACTTTTTGATCTAGCTCTTCATGGTTCTATCATGGGATTAAGCTAATAATCAAATTCCATATTGACAACAATACGTGAAATATTGGATTATAATAAAGAAATAAACCAACATACAAGTCTCCATCGAGAGAGTTACATTCCTTTAGAAAGGAAAATAATGAACTCATTCACGTAATTTATACATCACTGGATGATCAAACAGGGTCATGGCAGCATAATCTCGAATCGAAAGCATAATATCACTCCTATATTATAAACCAATAGTATAATCTTAATTTTACTACTACAACCAAATCAGATTAATTAAACGCAATGTGTGAAAATTCATCGCCATGCCTCAAATCGAAGAGCCATCAAACAACTGTTCGCTCCCTTTGTAGCAGTTTATATTTGAAACTGATAGAAAAAAAAAAATTACTTATCAAAAGAACAAATTATTTTTTTAAAATATAACCAAATGTGCACTTTTCTATAGTATAAAGATGAACGGATACTTACGGAAGGGAAGACGGCGCGGTGACGAAAGGAATGGAAAGCAAAGGCTCCTGCCGTGTAGAATGGAGCCCTAAATTTGAGTAGAAAGCTCGCCGGCCAAAATTATTTGACTTCGTATATATATGTAATTTTTTATTGGACGTTATGGACAAACTTTTATCGCAGACCTGGGTCAAAATCACAAGCAAGTCAATAAATGGACCCACTTTATTTATTTATGTTTTTTAACTATTTTTTATATCCCTTGTTGAGAAGTACAATATTTTATTACTCCCTCCGTCCCAAATTAACTGCTCAATTTTGACTTTTTTAAGTCAAATTGACTATTTTTAGAATTAATAATTAAGCATATATAAATATATTTCTAAAAATATAAAAATTAGGATTAGTAATAAATTGTATATATTTTCTTTTGGTTATAATCTCTTCACCTATATTTTAGCAAAAATAGTAAAAAGATTAATTTTAAAAATGATCAAGTTGACTTTAAAAAGTCAAAACTGAGCAATTAATTTGGGACGGAGGGAGTATTAATTAATGAGTTTATATATTTTTTTAAGATATACAAGATTATATAAGATTATAAAATTGGGTCATGTTAATTTATATGTTTTATTTTAATGATGATAATATATATTTTGTATGGAAATAATTTGTGATTTAGAGGTTTGGACTTTGGGCTAATCACGTATAGATGTTAAATGAGTACCGAATTTCAAGATGCCAACGTAGAGAGAGAGTCCATAGACACGGTAAATTCCAAATTTTACGAATAAATAATTAATTTTTTCGAAATATTTTTTTCAAAATTATAGTGTAGATTTGAGATAATGTTATAGTTGTGGGTAATATTTATAAATTTTGAATAGTATGAAAGTTGTTGTATAATATTCGATTGGTCGGGGAATATCCGTACGACGGTACAATCATTGGTGGACCACACAACGGAATTATTATCGGATTGAGAAAATGACAAAAATATTTTATAAAAATAACGATGAAAATTTTACCGTTAACTGTTGAAACACCCGTGTTAAAAGTACAGTAATACGTGTAGTTGCATAGTAGCACACGGTATTGATTATTGATGCTTACGTGAGAAGTCACTCAGTTTTGTTCAATTATTGCTACAGTAATTGTTGCATAGTATCTCACGTTATTTGATTCAATTATTGTCAATATTTTATATATTATTAAATCAATAATTGAGATAACAAAGTTATTAATATTATTATTTGCAATATTAACGATGTCTAGAAGTTCTGCCAATGAGAGGTTTGGTCACCTAATTGCGCGTCAATAGGGAGAAATTCTTATTGGAAAGCCCCCTCTTTTTTAGGTACGACCTGGTCGATTAATAGTGTGAATTATAATAATGATGACGAAGTTTGTTTTATTATTATTATAAATGTAATAAAACAGAATTTTTTTATATAAAACAGAATACTTTTTATAAAGTTTTGTTTTATTTGATTATAAATAGAATATAATATATTTTATTATGCTTAGTATTTGTATAGTGCATGCATAGTATTTGCATAGTAAAATCTTTTTATATAAAACAGAATAATTTTATAAAGTTATTTATTTTATTAGATTATAAATAGAATATATTATATTTTATTATGCATAGTATTTGCATAGTAAATTTTTTTATATAAAACAGAATACTTTTATAAAGTTATTTGTTTTATTAGATTTTAAATAAAATATATAAATATATATATATATTATAAATAGAATATATTATATTTTATTGCATAGTATCCTTTCCATTCTCCTATAAATAGGATGCTTAGTTAGAATTGAAAACACACTAGAAATTCAGAGAATTCTTCTTCTATAATCTTGAGCGTATTTCTTTAGAGTTTTAAGAAGCTTTGAGCGTAGGAAACAGTATAAGTTTTCTTCAAAAATATCCTCGCCCTACCCGTCGGAATACTCTTCTTTTTAAGGTAAGGGGTATTACTCTTTCGTATTCATGAAAAGAGTTATTTTCTTTCAATACTCGTAAGGGTTGTTATTTCATTCTTTATTATTATGTTGGAATAACCTGTCTATGCGAAGTACCGCATACATGGTGAAATTCTTCTGTTATTTAATTCTTTATTATTCTGTTGGAATAACCTATCTGTGCGGTCTATCGCATGCCTGGTAAATTCTGTTGTTATTCCATTATTTATTATTCTGTTGGAATAACCTGTCTGTGCGGTCTATCGCATGCCTGGTGGAAAAAAATCATCATTGACTCGTAGTGCATTGATGGACAGTTTTTTGTATGATTATGGCTATGGATTCTCTTCGGCCAAGGGTGCAAAGATGAATTGTTTTATGGCATGATCAGGACCGTTGATGAAAATATGATTATCTTTGACCCGTAGTGGATGGATAATTCGTGGTCGTGATACTAACGAATATCATTGGCCTGTAGTGCATGGATGATTTAATGATTTGGATTATTTATTGAGCTGAGTCTCAGCGATAAAAGTGATGAAAAACCTTTTAAATAATAAAAGATAATAGATTTTATTCTCTACTTGACTCTTCTAATGAATTGCTTGTTCCGCTGCAGTTAAACTTGATGTTTGTTATATTTTATTAGTTTAACACTGTTAAAGACTAATGATAAATTATTCTGCATTATCTTAGTCATAATATTTCTTACTGGGCTAGTTGAGCTCACCCTTTTGTTTTCATTGTTTTCATCAAGAAATGAGAACGTAGCAGGGACTAGTCGGGGAACAAAGTGACGGTCCAGATGATAGTATTAGTAGTCTTCACTATTCTATGAAATAGTGTGATAATAAATGTATTGATGACTTATTTTGAGTTTGAATATTGTCTAGAAGACAATATTTGTATTAAAACTCACAGCTCATGTTGTATATTTAAGGTTGTATTTGTATTATGTACCATGTATTTGGCGACTCAAAATAAGTGATGTATACCTATTTTGGGGGCGTCACAGTTGGTATCAAAGCTTAAGGATATGATCCTTGGCTAAGATGAGAGACAAGAACTAGGAGGGGAGAGACAGAGAATTCCTTCGCTAGTATGACCTACCTAAGCTTATTTGGTATTTAATTGGTCGGTTAGAGTATATGGATAATATGTGATATGTTAATTAACCCTTGTTTTGTGACAGTGTTTCAAAATGGCATCTAAAAAAGTTGAGATCAGCAATGAAGTACATGAGACCGTTGAGTCACCAACGATCAATACCCAGGATAATGTGCAACAGGAAGACAATAATCCTCAAGTAAATAACAACACCGATCAAATGATGAACGATGTGATATTCAGAGGCTTTATGCAATTCATGCAACATCAGGTTAGAGAGACTCCTGTTCAAAATATAGGTGGAAATAATGGCAACCCACAGTCGGTCACCGCTAAGCAGTTCAAGGAGCTGGGACCACCGGAGTTTTTAGGAAAGTCAAAACCACTTAAGGCAGAGACGTGGTTAAAGCAGATCACCAAGATATTTGATGTCTTGGGATGCTCCGAGGAGCAAAAGGTTCCCTTTGCCACATTTATGTTGCGTGAAGAGGCAGATTACTGGTGGAAATCTGTAAAACGTACCCAGCCTGACGCACTCAAGATGTCTTGGTAGAAGTTCCAAGAGCTGTTCAACGACAAGTACTTTTCCGAAAGTATTCGTCACATGAAGGAGGTGGAGTTTATCAAGTTGGAGCAAAATAATATAACCATTTGATAATTGACATGTCTGAAACACTTGAATAACAAAATTTTATTATTTTATCTTTTTAAAAAAAACTCAAAATTGTTGTAAATTTATTTAATATTACTTAATATAATAGTTAATATTTTTTAAAATTTTTTTATTTTTTTATTTTTTTTATTTCATTCAGCTATTCATTCAGTTATTCAGCTAAAAAAAATCTAACTTAGCCATTCAGCTCGTCCATCTTATTGATTCAGCCATTCAGATCAAAATAAACGCACTAATTGATTCAGCCATTCGGATTCAGCTCCATTCAGTTTTATTCAGCTCTAAACAAACAGGCCCGAAGATGGCCTGGCTAAAGTTGATGGATTTTTTTATTCTGAACCAATAGTTTACTCGGTCTATTTAATTTATCAATTTAGCCTCTAATTTTGCTCCTTGCAATTTCACTCTTTGTAAAAGTATAATAGTTAGAGCTGATCAACTAATCAAATTAGAATTAAAATTGCACGCACCACATTAATTAAAATCGAATCAATACCTCATTTCTCACAAACTTTGTTTATATTCAGATGTTGTGAATATGGCTTAGTTATTGGAGCGCGATAATGAGTCAGCACAACCAAAAGGCAACGACCAACAACACGATAATAATTGTACCGGTGGCAACGACCATCGAAACAATGATAACCATCATGGGGAAATTATCATGCCAAGAATGGTAACCACTTCGGTGGTAATCATGGCCAAGATAATAGAAGTGGAAATTTCAAGAATAGAAGGTTCAATAATGATAGAAAGACAGCAGCACCATCACCCGTTTCCAAGGAAGAAGAACGACCACCGGTCGTATATTTCAAATGCGGATAGGAGGGACACATCAGTCCAAACTGTACACAGCAATCCAAAGCGTGTTTCAATTGTGGAAGAGAAGGTCACCTAGCTCGATTTTGTCGTGTAGTGAAGTCAAGTCCAACTGGGATAGTGATGCCAAAGGATGTCTCAGA
The DNA here is from genome assembly GCA_020205505.1 of Panax japonicus. NCBI lineage: Eukaryota > Viridiplantae > Streptophyta > Magnoliopsida > Apiales > Araliaceae > Panax > Panax japonicus. The sequence continues at coordinate 64,203,798 of CM035093.1, forward strand.
CAAGTCAAAGTTGGTAGTTTAAGTGAGAGCGTTTATCAAGGAACCCGAACGAGGTTATTACGGGTAAGTTAATCATAAGCTCTTGCGAAATTTATACCTTATTCGATACCGAGTCTACCTATTCTTTTATCTCTCTTGCTTGTGCTCAACATTTAAATTTGACTCCGGAGAAATTAGACTTTGACTTATCTGTTGAAACTCTATTTGGAGAAACCTTCGTTACATCCACTATTTATAAATCTTGTTTAATTCAAATTGACACTTTCACGTTACCTGTCAATCTTATCTCTTTGAAAATACTTGTCTTTAATGCGATTTTAGGAATCGATTAGTTAACTACTCATCATGCTTTTCGTAAGGTTGTTAGCTTTCATATTCCTAACCAACCTATTATGCGAATTCAAGCAACCTAACCACTAAAGTCAATCATTGTCATATAAAGCCATAAGTAAAGAGCCCCGAACCTTTCGTTGGTGACTTCCTTGTATGGAATGCACCTAAGCCAGACTTTCCGTAGGGGACGTCGTGAATAACGGTGACAAGTTGATAGGTATCAATGTGACGTGTTATCCAAGTCTTGGATGAGGGTCACAGTTTTGAATGATATTTCTATCGTTAATAAATTTCTTGACGTATTCCTGAAGACTTCTTGGCCTACCCCAGAGCGTGAAATCGAATTTTGTATTGACCCCAGTACAAAACACATTTCTAAAAAACCCTTAAATATTTCTTCAACTAAAACGAACGTAACATGCGCCAAAGACGTTGGCTCGAGCTGTTGAAGATTATGATAATACCATTCAATACCATCGTGGAAAAGCGAACGTGGTAGCTGACGCGTTGAGTAGAAGATCGTATGTGTTTACGAGTGCGAATATACGAACCCACGTGAATATAATAAATATACAATTAGAATCGACTTTAATCAATAAATTTAAAGCTGCTCAAGCTACACACTCAGAGCTGATGAATGTGAAGAAGAAGGTTCAAGAGGGCGTTATTTTAGAAGCAAGAATCGACGAAGAGAGGAAATCTCAACCCTTAATTTAATTGGCCCATTTGAAAACCTCGATCGAGTAGGAAATGTGGCTTATAGTCTCGTTTTACCGCCAAGTATGACGCATGTTCATAACGTTTTTAACGTATTGATGTTACGTAAATATGTGGACGACCCGAATCACATTATTAATTTAAGAACCGAACGAGATAGCGGATAATTTAACGTATGAAGATGTACCTATTAAAAGCTTGAAATATATTTTACGCTCAAAGGTTATACCTCAAGCGTTAGAATCTGGCGAAGTGTCCTCATTTGTTCGACATACCAGGTACGTACGTAAATTTCGAGGGCGAAATTTCATAAGGAGGGGAGATTGTAAAATCCCAAATTTTATGAATAAAGATTTAATTTTCTCGAAATATTTTTTTCAAAATTATGGTGTGAATTTGAGATAATGTTATAGTTGTGGGTAATATTTATAAATTTTGAAAAGTATGCAAGTTGTTGTATAATATTCGATTGGTCGGGGAATATTCTTTTTATCGGGGAATATCCGTACGACGGTACAATCATTGGTGGACCCCACAACAAAATTATTGTCGGATTGAGAAAAAGATAAAAATATTTTATGAAAATAACGGCGGAAGTTTTATCGTTAACTGTTGAAACACCTGGTGTTAAAAGTACAGTAATACGCGTGATTGCATAGTAGCACATAGTATTGATTATTGATGCTTACGTGAGAAGTTACTCAGTTTTGTTCAATTATTGCTACAGTAATTGCTGCATAGTATTTCACGTTATTTGATTCAATTATTTTCAATATTTTATATATTATTAAATCAATAATTGAGATAACAAAGTTATTAATATTATTATTTACAATATTAACGATGTCTAGAAGTTCTGCCAAGAAGAGGTTTTGTCACCTAATTGCTCGCCAATAGGGAGAAATCCTTATTGGAAAGCCCCCTCTTTTCTGGGAACGACCTGGTCGATTAATAGTGTGAATTATAATAATGATGATGAAGTTTGTTTTATTATTATTATAAATGTAATAAAACAGAATTTTTTTTATATAAAACAGAATACTTTTTATAAAGTTTTGTTTTATTTGATTATAAATAGAAGAGTAAAAGACAATTTGCACCCTAAATTTTACTTTCTATTTATGTTTGCACCCCAAACTTAAAAAGGTGTCTACGTACACTCCAAACTTCATTATACGTAATAAAACGCACACTTTCTTCACGTAACCGATTAAAAGTGACCGGCTAAGGCGGTAAGAAAAGTTTGGGGTGCAAATTGTAACAGTTTAAAATTTTTTGTAAAAGTTTAAAATTTATTTTAAAATTTGTTTTAACATTTATTTTAACTTATTTTTTTAAAATTTATTAAAAATAGTTTAAAATTTTGTTTTAAAATTTATTTGTAACAGTTTTATTTGTTTAAAAATTTATTTTAACAAATTTTTTTAAAATCAGAATTTTATTTTATTTTAAAAAAATTTATAAAATTTTAAACTGTTTTTAACAAAAAAAAATTTAAACTGTTTATAACAATTTTTTTTTTAAAACAAAAAAATGTTTTTTAACAACTTTTTTTTAAACTGTTAAAAAATTTTTTTAAAACAAATTTTAAACTTTTTTTAACAATTTTTTTTAAAAATTGTTATAAATTTTTTTTAACACTTAACTGTTTTTAATAAATTAAGTTTTTAACGCTGAACAGTTAACTATTTTTTAAAATTTTTTAACAAATTTTTTTAAACTGTTTTTAACTGCTTTTTTAAACTTTGTAATCTGTTTTAAAAAAAATTTAAAACAAAATTAATTTTTTTAACAATTTTTTTAAAACTGTTTTTAACAATTTGTTTTTTAAACTGTTATAATATTTTTTTAAAATAAAACAAAACTTTTTAACTGCTTTTCACAACTTTTTTTTAAAACTGTTATAAATTTCTTTTTAAAACAAAATAAAAATTTTAAACTATTTTTAACAATTTTTTAAAACAAAATAAAAAAATTTGTAACAAAAATTTTAAAAAAATTGGTTTAAACTGAATTTTATAAAAAAATTTATAACAGTTTTTAACAATTTTTTTTAAATAGTTTAAATAGAATAAATTTTTTTTATTAAAAATAGTTTAAAAATTTTATTTTGTTTTAAAAAAAATTATAACAGTTTTAAAAAAAAGTTGTTAAAAAAATTTATCTTGTTTTAAAAAAAATTATAACAGTTAAAATTTTTTTTTTATTAAAAACAATTTAATTTTTTTTTGTTAAAAACAGTTTAAATTTTTATATTTTTTAAAAAAACAAAACAAAATTCTGATTTTAAAAAAATTTGTTAAAATAAATTTTTAAACAAATAAAACTGTTACAAATAAATTTTAAAACAAAATTTTAAACTATTTTTAATACATTTAAAAAAAATAAGTTAAAATAAATGTTAAAACAAATTTTAAAATAAATTTTTAAATTGTTACAAAAAATTTTAAAGTTTTACAATTTGTACCGCAAACTTTTGTTACCACCTTAGCCGGTCACTTTTGATCTGTTAAGTGAAGAAAGTGTGCGTTTTGTTACGTATAATGAAATTTGGGATGTACTTAGACACCTTTTTAAGTTTGGGGTGCAAACGTAAATAGAAAGTAAAGTTTGGGGTGCAAGTTATCTTTTAGTCTAAATAGAATATAATATATTTTATTATGTATAGTGTTTGCATAGTGCCTGTATAGTATTTGCATAGTAATTTTTTTTTATATAAAACAGAATACTTTTATAAAGTTATTTGTTTTATTAGATTATAAATAAAATATATTATATTTTATTATGCATAGTATTTGCATAGTGCGTGTATAGTGTTTGCATAGTAAAATCTTTTTATATAAAATATAATACTTTTATAAAGTTATTTATTTTATTAGATTTTAAATAAAAATATATATATATATATATATATATATATATATTATAAATAAAATATATTGTCGACGTCGGGATTTTTAGTGTCTCTTTTCGTTACTTGTTCTTTGGTGTTCTCATGTTAATGTGAGATTTGTTTGAAAAAAACAAGTGAAAAGGTCCGACATGTATAATGTTGACGATTTAACTTTAAGAGTCGCTAGTTGGTGTTTTTAACTGGTTGCACCAACGCAACCGAAAAAAGTTTGTACATTGACCCAATGATTTGACACTGCTAAACGGGTCTGTGAAACCGAGATTTATTTTGGGTCCAGGGGCTTGATTAAGCGGAGGGAAGGTGTTAGGCACCCCTCGACATCCGTGTTACCACGGTGACCGCCACTTTTTAAAGATACTGTTATATGAATGTGTGTGTGTGTGAGTGCAATTATTTGGAAGTAGTGTTGTACCTCGTTCGCACCTATATACATAGGGTTTGAATTTATAGGAAAATTCAGTTTTAAACAAGATATGACAATGAAGTTTTATAAAAGGAGGTTTTTCAAACCCTGTGCTTAATAGTAATTGAGGCCTTTGATACTTCCATTTTATTATTAAATGTTCGGCTTGTTTACTTTTATTTTCGAGATGCGAAGCATTCTCGAGAAAATAATACACAGCAGTGCCAAACTCCTCACGGGCATGACATCCATCCAAGGAAATTCAGACACTGTAAAATAATGTGCAAGCTTCTCACAGCTGAAAAATGTCCATCATGGGAACCGAATCTAGATTCAGTAGACTAAATCTATGATCACATGATTCCTAGGCTCACATGATATTGCAGTTTTAATGGAAAGCAGTAAGCAGTTATATATATAAAAACTGTAAATATATATATATATATATATATATATATATATATATATATATATATATATATATATATATACACACACACAGACTTGATCAACCACCATGAAGCAACTCCATGGGGGATCAGAAATGTAAATATATAAAAGCGGTAAATATATATATATATATATATGGACATAATCAACCACCGCGAAGTAAACTCTAGGCAGGGCAAAATGTAAATAAAGCTGTAAAAGCGATCAACTGTCACGAAGTAAACTCCAAGCAGGACGAAATGTAAATAAAGCTGTAAAAGGCCACGGAGGAAACTCTAGGCCTAACAGAAATTTAACTATATGTATATATATATATATATATATATATATATATATATATATATATATATATATATATATATATAAAAGCAGTAAACGCGCTGGATGTGAATCCAGGCTCATCGGATATGTCCGACAACAATTATATATATATATATATATATATATATATATGTGTGTGTGTGTGTGTGTGTGTATACATATATATAAAAGCGAGTAACTGCACCGGATGTAAAATCCAGGTTCATCAAATATGTCTGACAACAATTATATATATAAGTATATATATATATATATATATATATATATATATATATATATATATATATATATATATATATATATATATATATATATATATATACAAAAGCAGATAAACGCTCTATACCGAAGTCTAGGCTCAATCGAGGCATAACTCGATAATGTTAGTCCATATATGAAATATATACATATAGAAGTATATATATACAGACAGAAATGAAAACCATGGACCTTAGTCCGAGAAAATGCACACAACACGACTCTCAATGTGTATAACAGTGTGTGCTAATATGAGAAGAAGGCTTTTTAAAATGTGAGAAGGCTTACAGTGGGCTGCAAAAGTAGACTTCTCTGACTTTATATGGATAAACACTCAGCTCCCGCCGGATAAAAAGATAGCTATATGTGAGCTAACAGATGTTTATAGAAGAGGAAACACTCAATAGGGGTGTATACAGAGTAAAATAAACAGGGCTTCCTCACCTTTTTCTCTCATTCTCCTTCTCAAATGGCTGACCCCAAGGATCATATTTATAGACTGATGGCCACAGGTACACCTGCGGCTGGTCGTGGTGCATCCAGGCCTCACGGGTCCCGTCATCTCGAAGTACGTGCACTCGTGCACTGTAATATCCGCTCAAACTTGCAGAACTTCAATCCGAGCATCCGAACGAGGTATATCTGACCTTATTCAGACCGCTTGTGTCGAGAGTTATGCAATGACATGGATTAGAGGTTGTACAAAGTCAGGAAAAGGGGTCCATGCCCATGGTCTTCAAAGCTTCAAATTCTATCCAAAGTACTGTCATGCGTAATAGTCACTCGGGATTGTTACTCCTCGGTTCTTATGGGACATTGCTGTATGTATGTATGTATGAAGTATTGAGACGACGCACAAGTGTTGAAGGGGAAAGATGACGTTTGACTCTTCGCCGGGGTTATCGCCGGTTTGAGTTGAAAGTAGACGTTGCTCAGGGTTATATCTGAGATTGGACTACTTGTTTGTATGTCGCGATATCATCTTGTGAGAGAAAGCGTTGAGGCGGTAAGATGACGTTTCGACTCTTCACCGGGGTTATCGCCGGTTTGAGCTGAAAGTAGACGTTGCTCAGGGTTATATCTGAGAGTGAACTGCTTGTTTGTTTGCCTCATTGTCATCTGTGGGTGTGTATGTCTGCCCGTTGTTAGCTTCGGGTCTGAGGTATGAGTGCCTCGGCAGGAGGTCTAAGCTTGACGCTGATCGCATGTATTTGAAACAAGCATTTCCAGAGTTATCGCCGAAACTGCAATGACATCCCTTGGGGCTATCACTAAGGATGGAGTCGCTACTCCCAGTGTTATTTCTGGGACTGGAACTGAGCGTCGCGGTGTTATCGCCGAGACAGAACTGTCCTCTCCGGTGTTATTGCCGGTCTTTTGATATGCGTACCTCAGGGTTATCTTTGAGATTGGAAATGACATTCCCGGTGTGTGTTCTGGGTTTGAGATGAAGTTCCCGGTTTGTGTTCCGGGTTGGAACTGAACTTTCGGTAGTATCCGAAATGGATGTAAGCTGTCTTCCAGGGTTATCTCCAAATGATGAATCTGCCCTCTTGCAATGTTAGTAACAGGCATGCAGAAAATTTTGAGTGTCTACAAATGCCCCTCTTTATCATATTCATGCAATGCAAGGCATGGATAGGATAAAGAATCTTAGACACTTGAAATGCAAGCAAGATAAACATGATGCTATATGTAGCAACATGATGCAAATGTATGTAGCATGATTGCCAGGTAATCCTGTTGGGATGACAATCAGTGATGGCTTGGACATGCGATCTAAGTCTTCAAGGATGTTGACATTGGGGCTATCACCAAAGTCTTGAATCCTAGACATTGGCTTATATTCCATAGAGGTACCTCTTGTGTGTAAGAGATCTGTGGGAATAAAGCTTTGTCTGTTTGAGGATGTGTATAACATATTCCCTCATTTTGTCGGAGTTACTGCCAACAGTTTTGTCAATGTCAGGGTTGCCCAACCTTCATTGATGTGTGTATCAACGGATAGATCCCTGTTAGGTGCATTGTTAAGGTTGTTTGACCTCCATTGATGTGTGTGTCAATGGTCGCATTGCGTTGTAAACCCTGCCGGGGATACGTGGATGAGTTGCTTCGATGGGTTTACTTGCCATCGGCTGACATGACGTCAAGGTTGCTAGACCTTCATTGATGTGTGTATCAATGGTTGCATTGCGTTGTAACCCTCGCTGGGGATACGTGGATGTACTTTGTGACCCCCGCCGGGGATACGCAATTATTTGATAACTTCGACGTTGTAACCCCCACCGGGGAGGTTTGATATTTCGTGGTTTTGCGTTGTAACCCCCGTCGGGGATGTTTGATATTTTGTGGTTTTGCCTTGTAACCCCCGCCGGGGATGTTTAGGATTGTGACCTTACGATTAACGGCATTGGACCTTTGTGGGGTATTGCCGAGCATGATCTATGAAAGCTGAGCTCATTGGTATAGTATACCCTGCATTCAGGCGAATACCATTGAGACAACGGGAGTTTAACTCTGATCGACAAGAAACCAGGATTTCCGGCTATTCAACTCAATCGCGTAACACTTTTATTCCTGATTTGGCCTTTTCAGCTTGTGAGACCTCCTTTACAACTATAATTGGAGCGAGTCGGAGGTGTGGGACCCATGTAGAAGTGCCGCAGGTACACCTGCAGGAGCCACAAGTGAGCCTGCGGCCAACCGTGCCTATGTATAGGCGAATGGTTGCTTTCATAAGTTATTTTCAAGTTGCACAGCGAAGGAAATCTGAGAGCTCTTCTTCAGATCTGCTGAGTTCGGGCAAATTTCTGTATATTCAGTAACCGTACAAGCGTTCTTCACTGTCCTGGTAACGTACGCATGCATTTTTTTCTAGTTTTTATCCGTTAGAAAATGACTTATCACATGAAATGCATTTAGACACATAGTAGTGAATATGCATGCTGATATGACTTGATAAAAAATATTCAACATAGCAAATGTTAGTATTAAACCATGCTGAACATAATGATGTAAAAAATTTGACTTTTAAAACAGTCAAATTGGCACCTTTTACTGTCATTTCTTATCCTATCTGAGGATAAATGAGTAAAGTTAGAAAAGTAAAATAATCCTGGTAATTAGACTACACTTACAGATTTTTTTACTGTGATGTGATTAATGCATGTAGGATGTATATGACTGTGTATAGGTGTGCTACTGAATGGCCACCTAGTCATGCCTATGTTCATTGGATAGTCCCATTTACAAAGGGGGTTATGGCAAAATTTTCCAAAATGAAGGTATTGGATAGTCATGCATTTTTAACTCTACTGTAGACGTATGTTAAAACAATGCATTCATGCATGTAATCATAAAATGCATTTTGAAAAGCTCCAGGTAAGAATTTACCACACCCTTTCTGAGGTGATTTAGAGATTTGTTGTCAAGATATTATGGATCCGGATCAGCTGAGCAGTTCCTGCAGGATCACTTCTGGTGTACGGAGTAGAGCTTCTAAAGAGCCTCAACGTCGTTCTGTTAGACAGCCTCGTCATTTAGTAGAGGCGGTGATACGTCCTATTCGGGTTGAAGTGACGAATGTTGAGGACGAGGATGAGGATGTACCGATCGAGGTTCCTGCTCCTGCTGTACATGTTCCCCGTAGGGAATTGTCAAGTATTCAAGTGGTGAACCCAGATCTTCTAGGTGACTTGAGTAGGCATCCTTCAATATACCTGCACGCAAATGAGGTATGAAGTTAGATCTTTAATCTTCCTTATTTCCTATTGATGAGGAGTCAAGGATTCTGATGCTGATCTGCATTTGATGTAGGTTCCCGGCTTCACACAGCCTCGAGGGAATTGGTTTAACATCCACTCTATGTATCAGGCTTTGCATGATGACTACAGAGCGATCGTCCATGGTTGGGGATTTAGGATGTTATTCTCCATTCTACCCCGTCGCTGTCCCTGGGTTACCTCAGGGCATTGTCTGAGCCGTGGTTTCACCAGACTCAGTCACTCCATTTGTTGGACTGTAAGGTGATGATGACGCCGATGGATTGGCGGTTTATCACAGGTATGGAGTTTGGAGAGACGCCGGTGCCTTGCACGACGGATATCACCCCTACTGCTGTCAGATCCTTGTTGGGAGTTCTGACGGAGGCGCTCAAGGGCAGGACTGTTCGTACGGGTCCTCTGAGCGTAGATACTATGAGCATGCTGTTGAGTGAGCCCATACCCGATGATGTGAGAGTCAGGGATCGCATTCTTCGGCGATTGTTCCTGATGATCATTAGGGGATGCTTCATAGCAGATAATTCCTCTACGGTGTCCTTCGCTTTGATCAGCGCCACTCGACACGTGGACCATATAGGAGAGTATGATTGGGGTTCCTACACCTTTGCCTACTTCCTCAGGGGAATGCGCATGCGATCGCAGGGCTTGACCGAGGCATGGTTAGGATTCTACCCGTTTCTAGCTGGTGAGTGTTTCTTTTGTCTTTTCCCATGTATAGGTTAAGAGTGTTGACTGACAACAGATGTTGCCTTTGTGTTGGCAGTTTTGGACCTATGAGAGGCTTCCATATTTGCGTCCTGTGAGCGTGTTAGGTTTAGACACCTATCCACGAGGACGGAGATGACATCATTCCATACTGGCGGAGGTCCCTGTTGCTGAGGGTTTCACTCATTGTCGCCTATAGCTGGAGTTGTTGAAAGCCGATGCCATCACATGGGTTCCCTACTCTGGAGAGCATTTGGGAGTTAGATTTGAGGATGGGTACCCGACTGGAGTAGAGTACGTCATTTCCACCCGCAAGATTCCTCTCTTTACAGATGGAGGATGGGAGCTCTATTTAGGAGAGCATGCTATCAGGAACACTACAGGAGAGATCCGTATGCCGATCTTGCCTCCTACTAGGCGTTATTAGCCTGTTTCGCAATCACCCGTCATTGACATCCCATTGTTGGGGATTGACGGTTTTACATTGTCAGAGGGCCCTTGGTCTCAGAAGATGTTCCAGCATTGGTGGATCCCTTATACTATTGGAGCTCAGACTTGCGCCACATAGTTCATGGGGGATATGGTTCCAGGATCCGTGATGATGACGGATTGGCTAGCCTGTGTCAGAGATCCGACTGATTTGACACAGATTGACAGATTGACCCGGTAGTTGGACCGGACATATCTTTTTATTGGGTATTTGGGCAGAGATCCTTCAGAGGTAGATACTTTTGATCCTTCCAGCTCTGACGCTGGCCCCTCAGGTGACCCATATGGCTTTGTCGGTGCAGATCCTCCCTTGTATCGGCCTGGCATCCCTGTAGATAGAGATCTAGTGACTCAGGAGGAGTTACATCAGGTGGACAGTATCGATGATGTATACATCGACACCATTGACTTTTTTGATGTATTTCTCGTTATCTCTTTTGATAGGCCTCTGTTAGCTGTTGGGTAGCTTCGCCCCATTCTCGCTATATCTTTTGATAGGCCTCTGTTAGATGTTGGGTAGCTTCGCCCCATTTTCCTGTATCTTAGCTATACAGAGATGTATTAGATGATGTTATACTTAGGAATGTATGTACAGTTTTCATTCCCTATATCATGTTGCCATCTATTGTATCATACATGTTATTATGTTATGCATATGTATGTATGTCCAGAGATATTCAGCATTGAACCTTGGATGGTCTTATGACACGACCCGTACAGATGTCTTCTTCAACAGTTAGCCGTATTGATCATACCCCACCATTTTTAGAGGTATCTGGTATGCGTTCATGGTATGATAGTATATCACCATCAGACATGGTGATCGTAGATGATTGGCTACAACATACTATGACCCTATTGATGTTTCAGGTTCCCACAGGATTTGTAGAGGGTATGCTAGAGCATTGGGTGCCGGATAGACAGGTATTCCTATTCGGGACGCATGAGTTGACTCCTACTTTGGAGGAGTATGCATTGTTGACGATGCTGTAGCTGGACAGACCTTACGTGCACATGGCTATCAGAGACATGAGCAGACAGTTCATGACCCTCACCAGATTAAGGCGCAGAGTGGTCCAGGACGAGATTACATCCGGCCACGTGATATCCCAACATTTTCTTTTTGACAGATTTGGCTTTGAGGATAGTTATGCACGACATTCCGGGGATTTCACCACACCAGAGGACCATTGGCATTCAGCCAGAGTGGATGTACTACTTTTGTGCGTATTGTCATACGTCTTCATGCCGCGGTACATGAATGAGCTAGATATCGGCGTCATTATGGTAGTGAGAGCTCTCAGGGAGGCTCATACAATTGTTCCAATGATCATTACAGAGACTTTGAGGTCAGCTACATACTGCTGCACTTATTCGGCAGGAGTGTTCATAGGTAGCTCGGTTATGCTGTATGTGTGGTTTATGTCACACTTTCGACCGATTGACACATTTAGACTGCAGGAGTTTTGTTTCACCCATGATATAGCCATGTCGTACTCCTTTCAGCCTGCGAAGTGTACAGATGCTGCATTGTGGTTAGCTCTCCTGACAGGGATTAGAGATCTGTTTGCTATATTGCAGTGTTCAGGGCTTAACTCACCCTACAACTTCATTAATCATGCTCTGGGCATGGATTATCTCCCTCTGGCTGGATTGAGGGGCATGATTACTTACCACCCACTAGCCATGATGTTTCAGTTTGACAAGTTTCAGGATTTTCATCCTTTTGAGGGGACAGTGAGTCAGCGCTTCGCTTCACAACGTTTATCAGCTGAGGACAGATCCAGGTTGTATGCCTGTTGGGATCAGCGAGAGCTGGCTGGATTTTCTGTCAGTCATCCGGGTTGTTCAACAGAGTATTCCGCATGGATGGAGATGGAGACAGAGACTGCATCGGCTGCGGTAGTATCCATAGTGCAGGGGACTGATTCCGACGATGAGGAGCCTATAGAGGAGGCTAACATTCCCATCGATGACTTGACTGCTGGGCTGCCAGTATTTGTGATGGATTCTCCCTCCCTGAGTGCCACTGTTACCCAGTATTCGCCACAACATTTGGAGCACAACTTACATTTGATGACCTATGATAGAGATCAGGCTAGGGCCGCGATGTTGACAGCTCTTGATGAGAGAGATACCGCTCTGTTAGAGATGGATGAGGCTAGATCAGCCAGGGATGCATTGATTGCGGAGCGGGATGCCGCCATATCTGTTAGGAATATGGCCATTGCAGATAGTACTTCAGTTAGATCCTAGATGACTGTCAGTTTTGCCGACATGAGTGCTTACATTGATGAGCATTATGCAACCATGCAGTTAGCCTATGATCTGCTAGCTCGTGTAGATACCCTTGGGCAGGAGCTTGCAGTGCTACCTCCGTCTTCAGAGAGGGATGCTATGTTAGATCTGATAGTCTGCATACACACAGATCTGTAGATAGCTTTGTATTTTCCTCCACAGACTAGCTTAGCCATTTTGTCATGTACAACACATATGTATTATATCAAACAGTATTATGTATGGCAGGGAAATATATTTTGATTCACTTCCCTTTTAGTTATGCCTTGATACTTGCTTGATATTTTCCTGTTTCTTCAGGGCCTTGTGATCTTGATGCATTCTGAACTTATCCTTGATAGATGGACATTGAGACGTCGCAAGATCTCTCAGAATGGATCATTGATTACTGTATATCCCTACCATCTTTGGTGTCTTGGGACTGATATCTGTATGGAAAAATGGAGAGGAGGGTGGTTTCTTCCTCTCTGAGATTGACCGCACCACAGATGGTCGCCAATACTTCTATTTGTGAGAAGCCTAGTTAATTCCATCTCTTATGGGTTGGTATTTCTCTTTGAGGCGCGATCACAGCTTAGATGGTCACCAAATCTTCTATTTGTGAGAAGAGGTTGGGTAATTCCATCCCTTTGATCTGAAACCGATGAAATGTGGTGAATTGAAGGTTGATTCCAGTACCGTGTGACAAGAATTTTTGTTCTGGTAGGGGTTAGACTGAACCATAAATGGCTGCCTATGTACTCCTATTGAAGAGGAGATCAAGTCTGCGTAGTTTGAACCTGCTGTAAGAGGTTCAACGCTAAATGTGAAAGGCAGATAGAAGTAGAAGTTGTTTTTGTTATTTTTTGTGAAGAAAGGGAAGAAATGTTTTTGTTGTTTTTTTGTTGCGACCGAGCCATATAGCATATGGTTTCCTATGTACTCCTATTGAAGAGGAGATCAGGTCGACGTAGTTCACCCCTCAGGACGAATCGCAGATGAAGAGAAACGTGAATCCCATGTGCAGGCTATACTGCGGGGAGAAGAAAGTTTGATCCCATAATGGGGACAAACTACAGGTGTGGAAAAAGTTTGATCCCGTCTTCTGGACAAACTGCAAGCGTAGAAAAGTTTAATCCCGTCTTTAGGATAAACTGCAGGTGAAAAAGTTTGATCCCGTCTTCAAGATAAACGGCAGATGTGAAAGGTTCAATCCTGTCTTCAGGATAACCGAAATTGTGAAAGGTTTGAACTGAGGTAAAACTAGGCTGCTGGCTTGAAGTGTATGTTTCCCTGAGGGGCAGAAGAGTATATAAAAAGGAGAGGGTTCAAAACCGGAATGACTGGTGATTTGATGACCAAAACCAGGATGTTTGTTTGATGGTAAATTTAGACATAATACCGTTTCACGGTGTCCAAGTTGATAAGTTGTGGAAATTCATCGCCATCCATTTCCTGCAATCTGAAAACACCTCTTGTCAATACCTCATTGACAACAAATGGACCTTCCCAGTTAGGAGCAAATTTTCCCTTAGATTGATCTTGGTTGTCAATGATCTTCTTTAAAACCAAGTCATGTTGTTTGAACTGCCGCAGTCAAACTTTTCTGTTGTAGGATCGTGCGATCCTTTCCTGATATAACTGACCATGTAAGATAGCCGCGGTTCGCCTTTCGTCTATTAGAGACAATTGGTGATACCTGTCTTGTACCCATTGGTCTTCACTCAACTGAGCATTCATGAATACTCTGAGGGATTCCATTTCAACCTCTATGGGGAGCACTGCTTCCATCCCATAGGCTAATGAGTAGGGGGTTGCCCCAGTGGAAGTTCGTATGGAAGTACTGTAGGCTAATAAAGTTAGAGGCAAGAGGTCAGGCCATCCTTTTAGATTGACGAATATTTTCTGCATGATCTTTTTGATGTTTTTATTAGCTGCTTCAACAACACCATTCATCTTTGGACTGGTAGATGACGGAGTTGAGGTGTTTGATGTGAAATTTTTTGCATAACTCCTCCATCATTTTATTGTTGAGGTTCTTAGCATTGTCTGACACAATGACCTCTGGTTGTCCATATCGACAGATGACATTGTTTCTGATGAAAGCAATGATAACTTCTTTAGTAACCCTGGGGAAGGAGGCCGCTTCTACCCATTTGGTGAAGTAGTCGATCATGGTGAATATGAATTGATGTCCATTACTGGATTTGGGCTCGATGGGCCAGATCACGTCCATTCTCCACATTGAGAAGGGCCATGGCGAACTCATATTGTGGAGTTCCCTTGGAGGGTCGTGGATAGCATTCTCATGAATCTGGCATTGATAGCACCTCTTGACGTGATCATCACAGTCAGCTTTGAGTGTAAGCTAATAATGCCCTGTCCTGAGGATCTTCTTGACAAGTAGGGGTCCGCTCATGTGAGGACCACATACTCCACCATGGATCTCATCCACGAGTCCCCAAAGACAGTTAACCGCCTGACGCCCATTGAACGGGCAAGTTTTAGCCCCTTGATACAACCTTCATACTCAGCTATGTTTTTGGTGCTGACAAACTATAATTTGACGGCGACGAGATACTGCTCCCCCGTATCGAATATTAGAACTGCTCCAGCTCCAGAGCCTTCAGCGTTAACATCTCCATCAAAATACCTTTTCCACGTACGATATGTATCGTACTGATGTTGTTGCTGACTTGTCATTACCCCTTCATCGGGGAAGTATTTTTCCAAGGGTTTATAGTCCCCTGCGGGTGCGGTGTCTAGTTGATTCGCAATTTATTGACTTTTGACAGACTTTTGCATCATGTAGACGATATCAAATTGCTGTAGGATCAACTGCCATCTGGACAGTCGACAATTCAGTATGGGCTTGCTGAACACATACTTGAGAGGATCCATGCGGGATATGAGATGGGTTGTATGACCATGGAGGTAATGTTGTAACCTCATGGAAGCCCATGCTAAAGCACAACAAGTCTTCTCAATCAGAGTGTACTTGTATTCACTGATGCTGAATCTTTTGCTAAGGTAATAGATAGCTCGTTCTTGGCCTCTATCGTCTTTTTGCCCCAACATACAGCCCATGGCATTGTCATTTATGGACAGGTACATGAACAGGGGAACATCATCCCTAGGAGGTACCAAAATAGGAGCGTTAATCAATTGCTCTTTAATAGTAAGGAAGGCTTTCTGACACTCATCGTTCCATTTCATGGAGGAGTTCTTCTTTAATAGCTTGAAGATAGGCTCACAGGTTGCTGTGAGTTGAGAAATGAATCTGCTAATGAAGTTGATTCTTCCCAAAAATCCCTGTATTTCCTTCCCTGTCTGAGGAATGGACATTTCTTTGATGGCCTGGATTTTGGTAGGATCCAGTTCAATCCCTTTGTGGCTGACTAGGAAACCTAGCAACTTGTCTGACTTAACACCAAAGGTGCATTTGGCTGGATTCAACTTCAAGTTGTACTTATGCAACCTGTTGAAAAGCTTTCTGAGATGGTCTAAGTGGTCCTCCTCCTTTCGGGATTTGAAAATGATGTCATCCACGCAGATCTCTATCTCCTTGTACATTAAATCGTGGAAAAGAGCCATCATAGCTCGCTGATAGGTTGCCTCGACATTTATGAGGCCGAATAACAACCGTCTGTAGCAAAAGGTTCCCCAAGGACGTGATGAAAGCAATTTTTTTCATGATCTTCCTCAGCGACCATAATTTGATGGTACCCCGCAAAGCAATCAGCAAAGGAGTACATGCCGTATTGAGCAGTATTGTCAATAAGAATGTGGATAAATGGCATGTGAAAGCTATCTTTAAGGCAAGCTTTGTTCAAATCCCGGTAATCAACGCAGACTCGCACCTTTCCTCCTGGTTTAGGCATGAGAACAATGTTGGATATCCACTCCGGATATGTAGACACCATGATAATGCCAGCTTGAAATTATTTCACAATTTCTTCTTTAAACTTTAAACTCCACTCAGGTTTCAATCGCCTGAGTTTTTGCCTAACTGGCTTGAATCCTTCTTTAATTGGAAGGAGATAAAGAACAATGCCAGTGGACAAACCCACCATGTCTTCATATGACCATGCAAACACATCCTAGAATTGGGTTAATATTGCAACCATGTCATTTCGCTGATTTATGGTAAGGTCTGAACCAATCTGGATTAGCTTAGGGTTGTCTAAGGTTCCAAGATTGAAAGAAGTGGTTTGATCAAGATTGGGTTTGGGTTTGTCTGCAACCCATTCCTTAATCTCCTGAGGTGTCTCAATGTCCTCTTGGATGTCCATCAAGTCTGAGTCCAACTTTCCATCAAAGTTACAGCCTTTGTGGAGAGAAGGCACCTCATCAGCAAGTACATGCACATCTAAATTTAGAGTCCTGAACAGAATATGCTTTCACTTAATATATGCAACTGTTCGATCATACAAAAGTGTTAAGCATATACTTGTTAAAATAAATGCTAATACTGTAAAGAAAAACAAGCAATTAAAGTTATCTATAGGGCAGAGGGATTTTCTGCCCATTTTATCCTCATCGACCAATGCATGGAGTGCTGCTCCAATTGTCGAGGACTAAAGTCCTGATGGACTGCAGTGACGAAAGGATCGTCATTGTCCTCTTTTTCCTGAATGAAAACCATGACATCTGGTCAATCATTGTCTGGGGTGTATCTGTTTGTATGTTCATCATGAACAATGACGCGTATGCCTGCCATCATTAAGGCAATGTTATGTTTACGTTTTCGTTCCTTTTTTTCCACTTTGGGATCAGGAATCAACACCTCTTTTGCTTTGATTGGTACTTGTTTAGGAAATAGCATGGCCATAACATGGGCTGGCACCTTTACTGGAGACTGTATCAACTCATGAGGTAAAGGTATAGAAAATCGCCGTGCGGCGGAAGCTTGAGGAACCTGCTTATGCTTATGAGGATTCATGTGACTGGAATTGGCAGAATAGCCTAGTCCGGCTGTTCCAATTTGATTGGACGTTTGAATAGGGTGCTTAATACCCTGCTTATCTTTACCAAGCCCTTGTCCAGGTTGATGACCCAATGACATCATTTCTTGAGTGACCGACATAACCTCGGCAGAAATCTTTGGTATGGGAAGTGGCGCTCCAATAGAATGGTATTGCGTGGTACTCACTTCTAGAGTATGAAAACTGGTCGGTTCAACTTCTGAATTGAAGCTGATGATTGGTAGAGTTCCTTGTTCAGGACATTCTGGCTTAGCGTTGACAGTGACTAGACTGTTATTGATAATGTATTTGAGTTGTTGATGTAGCGTGGAGGGAACGGCTCCAGCCATGTGTATCCATGGTCTCCCTAATAACAGGTTGTATCCTGAATCTATCTTGAGGACGTGGAAGGATACATTGAATGTATTTGGACCAATCTCAATTCGCAACTCAATCTTTCTAATGGAATTTCGTCGGGATCCATGAAAAGCTCTGATAACCGTATGGCTGCTTTGGATCCGCTTGAGATTGACATTCATCTTCACCAAAGTGGCATAAGGACAGATATTCAGAGATGAGCCTCCATCTATCAAAACTCCAGCTAGCATGTACCCGGAAGACAAAACTGTAATATGCAATGGCTTGCAATGACCGGTCCCTTCGGGCGGTATATCGTCATCAGTGAAGGATATCACATTGTTGTTGAAAATGTGATCAACCAAATGTTGAAAATTTTCCACATCCACTGATTTTGGCAAGTTGGCTTCTTCAAAAACCTTTAGTAAGATTTTTCATTGACCCTCAGAAGAGAAAACCAAGTCAAGTATAGATATCTGATGGGGAGCTTCTCGAAAGCTTAAAACCACTTTGGCTTCATTATGGACCCATAGTGCGGAGGAATTTTTCAAATTTTTCCATGGGAAACTTCCTCTTTGCATCGCAGATAGGTTTCATAACCCGTTGAGGAAGATATAGTGGATTGTCCTTCGACACTGTAGCAGTGATATGAGACGTAGATCCTTCAGCTTCTCCATAATTACATGGAACTTTGTGTAAGCTGACAATAGGATATTGTGGTCTGAAAGGTAAAGATATTGGCTCTGGTGCGGACACTTTCAAAGGATTTTCAACTCCTTTGAGTTGAATTGGTTGTATGGAAAATACTTTGACAGTCTCATCATCCACTTCGGATATAACTACTACTGATCCCTTCCATTTGGTAGGACATGCATTCCCGCCTTTGAGTTTCACAGTGTAATCATCTGCTATTTGCAGGACACCGCTATCAATAAGATTCTGAATGAGATGGTGGCGTGCCCAACATTCGTCTGTGCTATGAGCGCGAGAATGTGAATGATATTGACAGACTTCATCAGAATTGAAACGTCCTGAGCGGGGATTTATTAGAGGGAGAAGGAAAGTAATTCTTCCTTTGTTGATCAACATCTGTAGTATCTCCTCCACAGATTCCCCCAAATAGGTAAATTCCCTCTAATTGGCAAAATTCTGACGGGCTTTAGCATTTGCTCTCTTCACAACCTTATCTTCCATAGCTTCACTTTCTGAAGGTGGTGAGAAAGTATTCATAACAAAAGGAAGGAGATAGGCATGCTCCTGCCTGATTAATTGGCGTGTGACTTGATGATGGTGGGTCACTAGTTCTGCCAGTTGTTCAATTTGTTTGCAAAGAGCTTTCATCTTTCGTTCCATTGTAAATTGGAACTTTGCATAATCCCATCTGTCAACACCGTCTTTGATGGTTTGGGATGACTCGCCATTAGAATTGGAACCCTGTCCAGTGCTCCAACTGATTATGTTGACCTCTTCTTCTTTGTGTTGAGGAAGAGGGTTGTCTTGCACGTAAGGTTGATCTGGTTTTGTGACCACGATCTCACCTTTGTCTATTAAATCTTGAATCTTGTGTTTCAAGGCCCAACAATCTTGAGTATCATGTCCAGGTGCTCTGGCATAATAAGCACATTTCCGAGTAGCATTAAAACCCCTCCCATTAGGGTTGGCTGGTGGAAGAAGATGTGTGATTTTCTTCTGAGCAGTCAGAAGAGCAAGAATATTCTCGAGCAAGTCCCCTAAGGGTGTGAACGTTCGAGGACACTTTGCATCTCCACCTTTAGGTAATGGAGGATTTGAAGATTGTGATTGAAAAGGGGAGTAGTTTCTCCTCTGCATAGGCATGCTTTGATTGCCTTTTTGACCTTGTAGTATCAAGGAAACATCCTCCCCTTTCTTTTTATGGACCCTCCGGGGGTTATTTCCATAAGATCTAGACTGGATGTGCTCAGCAACAGCTTTAAGAGCAGCTAGGTCTTGAATTTTACCGGACTTCAATCCCATTTCAGTCATTTCTCCGTGCTTAATCATTTCAGAGAATGGTTTGCCAATACCAGCTAAGACTCTTTCATAGAAAGGAGCTTCCTGTACATCTATGAATGTCATAACCATTTCTGATTCCCTCATTGAAGGAATAACTTGAGTAGCAAGGCGCCTCCACCTTTGAGTGTACTCTCTGAAAGACTCATTAGACGGTTTCTTGACCTTGGTAATTTGGTACCAGTCAGGAGCCATCTGAGATTGAAAACTGTATTGAGTGAAGAAGGCGTGAGCCAGTTCTTCCCAGCTATGGATCTTTGAGTTGTCTAATCTGGTATACCATGAACAGACTTCTCCAGTCAGACTTTTCTGAAATAGCTGCATTATGAGCTTTTCATTTTCCGCATAAGATCCAAGTTCTCCAATGAACACTTTTAAGTGTGTATAAGGATCCCCTAATCCGTCATATTTTTAAAATTAGGGGCTTTGAATTTCTTTGGATAATGAACACCAGGAAATATGCAAACGTCTGCATATGAAACACTGCCATGTGTTCTAATCCCTTTGAGAACACGGATAGTTTCCTCCATTTGAAGGACTTTCTTCCTGATATCACCTGTGGCTAGATCTCATCTGAGATGAGTGTTATCAGGGTATTTGTTGGTCGTATCCAACTGAGGTTCTAGAATTATTTTTTCCAGACCTTGAACTCCTCCTTGTGTAGAGGATTCTGTATGTGTAGGTATCTTCGTACCCTGAGTGGACTGGTGCAATTCTTTCAGTAGAACAACCAAGTCTGTAATTTGTTTACTCAATCCGTCAAATTCTTCTCGGGAAACAACATTAGACTGGTTAGAAGAAGACATGAGTGGCTGTAGGCTCGTGACCTTTTTGGATTTTGAGCGGGTAACAGGCCCAATTGCTTCCCTACAAAAGACTTACGTAGTTTAGTCTTAGGGTAATGTAAATGTTATCATAACATGTCAGTTTTAGGAATTTTGTCCTGCAAAATCGGGTGTTAATTGATAACATGTCATGCATGCAAAGATATTCTTCATATTTACCATTACATATGGATGAACATGGAATAAAATTACAAGTAAATGCTTTTACAAGTAATTTAAAATGGAAAGTATGAAGAGACTTTCCTCCGCGTTTGGTTTATCAGAGGTCGACCTATCTTAGGGTTACTCTCGCGGCTTTTTGGCATAAAGGTTCCCAGATCATCGCAATTTACTTGACGGGAAGTTAATCCAGTCTTTCAACTGGAGCGAATTTGGGTGGTGCCTTTCCTGAGCCTCACTGGAATTATTCTTCATGCGAGTCCAGTAATCAAACACCGACAGGATAGCCTCCTGGTGGAGGAACCACACAACATACATTCACATACAACGTATCTCACCTTTTATGGAAATGATGACATGTGCGAAGCACTAATATCACAGATAGATATAGTATAGTGCAATAAGTAAAATGCATTCGTACACATTCATCAGAAATGTAAATGCAACATTCACACACAAGCATATAACAGTTTTAAAAAGCTTATAATAGTAGCTTAAGCCCTCTTACTGGAGTCCCCAGCAGAGTCACCATCCGTCGACGTCGGGATTTTTAGTGTCCCTTTTCATTACTTGTTCTTTGCTGTTCTCATGTTAATGTGAGATTTGTTTGAAAAAACAAGTGAAAAAGGTTCGACATGTATTATGTCGACGATTTGACTTTAAGAGTCGCCAGTTGGTGTTTTTAACTGGTTGCATCAACGCAACCGAAAAAGGATTGCACATTGACCCAGTGATTTGACACTGCTAAACGGGTCTGTGAAACCGAGATTCATATTGGGTCTGAAGGCTTGATTATACGGAGGAAAGGTGTTAGGCACCCCTTGACATCCGTGTTACCACGGTGACCACCACTTTTTAAAGAAACTGTTATATGAATGTGTGTGTGTGTGTGTGTAGATCAATGTGCAATTATTTGGAAGTAGTGTTGTACCTCGTATGCACCTATATATATAGGGTTTGAATTTATAGAAAAATTCAGTTTTAAACAAGATATGGCAATGAAGTTTTATAAAAAGAGGTTTTTCAAATCCTGTGCTCAATAGTAATTGAGGCCTTTGATACTTCCATTTTATTATTAAATGTTCGGCTTGTTTGCTTTTAATTTCGAGATGCGAAGCATTCTCGAGAAAATAATATACAGCAGTGACAAAATCCTCACGGGCATGACAGTCATTTAAGGAAATTCAGACACTGTAAAATAATG
Organism: Panax japonicus; assembly: GCA_020205505.1. Taxonomy (NCBI): domain Eukaryota; kingdom Viridiplantae; phylum Streptophyta; class Magnoliopsida; order Apiales; family Araliaceae; genus Panax; species Panax japonicus. Next base: position 64,226,007 of record CM035093.1, read on the forward strand.
TACAAGCTGCTCACAAGCTGAAAAATGTCCATCATGGGAACTGAATCTAGATTCAGTAGACTGAATCTGTGATCACATGATTCCTAGGCTCACATGATACTGCAGTTTGTATGGATAGCAGTAAGCAGTTATATATATAAAAGCTGTAAATATACATATACATACTTGATCAACCACCACGAAGCAACTCCATAGAGGATCGGAAATGTAAATATATAAAAGCGGTAAATATATATATAGACATAATCAAGCACCACGAAGTAAACTCCAAGTGGGACGAAATGTAAATAAAGCTGTAAAAGCGATCAACTGCCATGAAGTAAACTCTAGGCAGGAGGAAATGTAAATAAATCTGTAAAAGCGATCAACTGCCACGAAGTAAACTTCAGGCAGGACGAAATGTAAATAAAGCTGTAAAAGGCCACGGAGGAAACTCCAGGCCTAACAGAAATGTAAATATATATATATATATATATATGTTTATATATATATATATATATAAAAGCAGTAAACGCACTGGATGTGAATCCAGGCTCATCAGATATGTCCAACAACAATTATATATATAAGTATATATATAAATGTGAATAAATGCACCGGATATAAAATTCAGGCTCATCAGATATGTCTGACAACAATTATATATATAAGTGTATATATATATATATATATACGGAATCCTTCAGAAACGGACTTACAAAACGAACCAAAGACGAACTTTAAAAAAAAAGACGCACGCGGGTCAAAGTGGGTTGAAACAAGACTGATGAATTTCGGGCTGAAACAAAAAAAAACACGCGGGTCATGAAAAACCCATCCAGCGACCTGTTTTGAGAATACGCTCTCTCTCTCTTCTTTCCCTCTCTCAAAGCAAGCGACCATGTCCACCTCTCTCTCTCTCAAAGCGAGCCTGAAGCAGAGTAAATCGGAAGGAACACAGGAGCTTGTTGCAAATCAGAAGGACAAGTTCCTCCAAAGAGAATCGAAAAGTAAAGATTGTTACTTAATTTTGTAATTTCTGTTTGATTTGAAAGAAATTTAGGGTTTGTATAGTTATTTTGTGGGATCTTTTGGAGAAAATTGTTTATCCAGTGCTTTGAAAGAAATCTAGGGTTTGTATAGTTAATTTTGTAATATTTGTTTGTATGTGCTTACTTTGTATCTTCTATTCATACCTAATTTTTTTCTATAAAGAATTGGTTTGATGCCAATTTAGATCCCTCCATTTGCAGTACTACTGTAATAAATTTACCAGATGTGATTTGGAAAGTGTGGAATTTTCATGTACAAGTTGATCAACTTCTAGAATATGCAAAAGCCTGGTTATAACATATACAAGACAAATTGGGCATATGATTGAAAATAGATTTGATAATTAGTTAAATACAAGATAAGATTTTGATGAAGTAAATATTAAGCGAAGACAGACGTCTGTTCTGTCTTCCATTGTCTTTTCACTTAGGGGGCGTGTTTATGAAGATTTCCTAGAAAATCTTCTTCAAGTAATATAAACAGAAGTTTGATTGTATGCAGTGCATCCTATTGAGAATGAGCTTGAAGACGCTTCCCTGATACAACCAGTTGTACAGACTTCATTGGTTCTGTGTTCGACTGTTTACATAATGATACAGAAATTCTAGGGGGACATTGGTTTGTGACATTGTCTAGCGACTTTTTTTTTTTGTTTTTTTTGTAGTACCTCTTAAAAAATGTATAATATTTATTTTAACTGAAATTTTTATAAAAAATAGTGTTTTAGGTGTAAATTGGATATATACAAGAAACAGGGTTGTACAGACTGTACAGACCATGTTTCTTGTATGTATCCAATTTACACCTAAAACACTGTTTTTTATAAAAAAAAAATTAGTTGAAATAAATACTATACATTTTTTAAGAGGTACTACAAAAAAAAAAACCAAAAAAAAAAAAAAGTCGCCAAACCAATGTCGCCGTAGAAGAACTCTAATGATAAGCTTCTTTGGGATTCTCCTTTTCGGTGATGCAATACTTGATGATGGCTAGCCAACTTTGACAGAAATCTTGGCATCCCATATAGTTATCAGCTCAATCAGCTCAATGATGTTGTGCGTGTCAGCTATGCTCTCCACCTCATGCTTGTTTTCCCAATTGTATTTCATCCTCTTCGCTTAAATTTGGACGCCCTCCTATTTCCCTCGGCTGGACCTTAGGTTTCAGACAACTTTCGCTTTACTCGGATCACCAAAGGGCTCAACTCTATTGTCTTCTTAGCTGTAAATTTTATACCCAGCATTTGGGATGCTTTCTAGTTCATTGGAGCAACAACTTGTGTATGCATTGGGTTTATCTTTCCTGCTTCTATTGCTCTAAGGTCAGCATCTCTACTTCTCTTGCTGCCTTCAGTAAGACATTCTTTGTTTACAATGTTAAAAATATTGGGGAAATCATTGAAAATACCTTTACTTAACAATGTAGTCAAGTATGGTTACATCTGGAGATGTCATTTAATATCTCGGGATTGCTCCTAGGCCTTGAAGAATGTAGAAAAGAGAACTACTCTTGACAATTTTTTTGGCGTAATACCTGAATTACATTTAAAACCTAATGTTCGTTCTTCATCTATTTCAGGGATGTACATGGGATAACTACTATTAAGGTCAAGTTCTTGGCAGCTTTCATGATTGGTCTTGCTGTGTTTGCAAGTTCAGTGGCCATATATAGCGATGCATATACGCTATTCAAGAAGAATGTGTCCCCACGGGCACGAGCATAATCTCACTCATTCACAACAGAATAATTAATAGCTCATACCAGGAGGGAGAAAAGAACTTGCTATGCGCAATTATTTGAAATCTTGTCCATAATCACTACAAAATTTGAATCTCTGGTTCAATAAGAGAAGACAACTCGATGTATAACTTTTTCCTTTATTTTATCAGTTAAAGCTGATTCTGCTTGTTCCATTTATGTATTATTTGTTATACGAGCTACTACATATGGAATTTGGAAAATCTGTATTTTAATAAACCCAAGGATGCTGGTTTGCTGATATTCTCATCCTATTATGTATTTTCTACATTCTTTCCTTTTCTTCACATTTGAAGCTTGATAGTCTAATAGGCTTTCATGTGGGCAATTTTTTAGCTTCCTAATAAATGCATTAAAAAAAACAATACATGCACAAGTAAACTTTCAGAACATCAATAGGTAACAGTTTTCTGTATCACATAAAACAAAAAATTCTCACTTTTTATTTAGAACTCTTGATACAAGAATAAGGCAGCACGACTAATTCGATACAACAACAAATACAAGTCTTGAAGCTAAATATTCACCATCCTACTAAATAAATGGTATAGGATCCCAAATAGGCCCATGTACTTTTTCATTCTATAATATAATCTCTCATTTCTTGCATGAGAAAAATTGGTAAAGAAGCAAAAATTAGACTTCAGAGTAACAACCCTTTGCTGCAGCTCTTTAGCTACTAATGCGCACCTTGCACTATCTTGCTTTCACTAATGATTGAACAAGGACATAACGGAAGACATCAAATGATTGAAGATATCTCTCTAAACATATGTACAACAGAAGCCCACCGTCTACTCTGCAACTGAAAGCCGTCCTGCATTTGTACAAAAAAGTAACCACTGAGAGAGTATTTGAAAATACCAGGTGTCAGCCCAACAATATTTGTGGTAAGACGATCATTTAAATACAGGATATGCAGGTTCAGGGTTATATTTTAATAATAAGCCAAGTACTAATCAAAGCTCCAAGGGTATGAGAACTTAATTAAGAAGGAAAAATGAGAACAAAATATCTATATATGTAACAAGCAAAAAAATAAAATCGTACTCACAGCCACATTTGATTCCAACCCCATAGAGGAGAAGGGTGGAAATCTATTCTAGATGAGTTGCTCAAAAATCCCACACTTTTTAAATCACATCTGGTAAATTTATTACAGTAGTATTGCAAATGGAGGGATCTGAATTGGCATCAAACCAATTCTTTGAAGAAAAAAATTAGGTATGAATAGAAGATACAAAGTAAGCACAAACAAACAAATATTACAAAATTAACTATACAAACCCTAGATTTCTTTCAAAACAATGATAAACAATTTTCCCCAAAAGATCCCACAAAATAACTATACAAACCCTAAATTTCTTTCAAATCAAACAGAAATTACAAAATTAAGTAACAATCTTTACTTTCCGATTCTCTTTGGAGGAACTTGTCCTTCTGATTTGCAACAGGCTCATGTGTTCCTTCCGATTTACTCTGCTTCAGGCTCGCTTTGAGAGAGAGAGGTGGACATGGTCGCTTGCTTTGAGAGAGGGAGAGAAGAGTGAGAGAGCGTATTCTCAAAACAGGTCGTGGATGGGTTTTTCATGACCCGCGTGTTTTTTTTTGATCCAGCCCGAAATTCTTCAGTCTTGTTTCAACCCACTTTGACCCGCGTGCGTCTTTTTTTTAAAGTCCGTCTTTGGTTCGTTTTGTAAGTTCGTTTCTGAAGGATTCCGTATATATATATATATATAAGTATATATATATATATATATATATATAAGTATATATATATACAGACAAAAATGAAAACCACGGACCGAAGTCCGGGCAAACGCACACAATACGACTCTCAATGTGTATAACAATGTGTGCTAATATGAGAAGAAGGCTTTATAAAATGTGAGAAGGCTTACAGTGGGTTTCCAAAGTAGACTTCTATGACTTTTTATGGATAAACACTCAGCTCCCGTCGGATAAAAAGATAGCTATATGTGAGCTAAGAAATGTTTATAGAAGAGGAAACACTTAATAGGGGTGTATACAGAGTAAAATGGACAGGGCTTCCTCGCCTTTTTCTCTCATTCTCCTTCTCAAATGGCTGATCCCAAGGCTCATATTTATAGACTGATGGCTGCAGGTACACCTACGGCTGGTCATGGTGCATCCGGGTCTCGCGGGTCCCATCATCTCGAAGTACGTGTACTCGTGCACTGTAATGTCTGCTCGAACTTATAGAACTTCACTTTGAGCATTCGAACGAGGTATATCTGTCCTTCTTCGGACCGCTTGTGTCGAGAGTTACGCAATGATGTGGATTAGAGGTTGTACGAAGTCAGGAAGAGGGGTCCATGCCCATGGTCTTCAAGCTTCAAATTCTATCCAAAGTACTGTCATGCGTAATAGTCACTCGGGATTGTTACTCCTTGGTTCTTGTGGGACATTGTTGTATGTATGTATGAATGAAGTGTTGAGATGACGCGCAAGTGTTGAAGGGGAAAGATGACGTTTGACTCTTCGCTAGGGTTATCGCCGGTTTGAGTTAAAAGTAGACGTTACTCAGGGTTACATCTGAGATTGAACTACTTGTTTGTATGCCACGATATCATCTTGTGAGAGAAAACGTTGAGGCGGTAAGATGACGTTTTGACTCTTCACCGGGGTTATCGCCAGTTTGAGCTGAAAGTAGACGTTGCTCAGGGTTATATCTGAGAGTGGACTGCTTGTTTATATGCCTCATTATCTTCTATGGGTGTGCTTATCTGCCCATTGTTAGCTTCGGGTCTGAGGTATGAGTGCCTCGGCAGGAGGTCTAAGCTTGACGCTGATCGCATGTATTTGAAACAAGCATTTCCAGAGTTATCGTCGGAACTGCAATGGCATCCCTTGGGGCTATCACCAAGGATGGAGTCTCTACTCCCAGTGTTATTTCTGGGACTGGAACTGAGCGTCGCGGTGTTATCGCCGAGACAGAACTGTCCTCTCCGGTGTTGTTGCCAGTCTTTTTATCTGCATACCTTGGGGTTATGTTCGAGATTGGAAATGACATTCCCGGTGTGTGTTCCGAGTTTGAGATTAAGTTCCCGGTTTGTGTTCTGGGTTGTAACTGAACTTCCGATAGTATCCGGAATGGATGTAAGCTGTCTTCCAGGGTTATCTCCAAAAGATAAATCTGCCCTCCTGCAAAGTTAGTAACAGGCATGCAGAAAATTTTGAGTGTCTACAGATGCCCCTCTTTATCATATTCATGCAATGCAAGGCATGGATAGGATAAAGAATCCTAGACACTTGAAATCCAAGCAAGATAAGCTTGATGCTATATGCAGCAACATGATGCAAATGTATGTAGCATGATTGCCAGGTAATCCTGTTGGGATGACAATCAATGATGTCTTGGACATGCGATCCAAGTCTTCAAGGATGTTGACGTTGGGGCTATCACCAAAGTCTTGAATCCTAGACATTGGCTTATATTCCATAGAGGTACCTCTTGTGTGTAAGAGATCTGTGGGAATAAAGCTTTGTCTGTTTGAGGATGTGTATAACATATTCCCTCATTTTGTCGGAGTTACTGCCAACAGTTTTGTCGATGTCAGGGTTGCCCAACCTTCATTGATGTGTGTATCAACGGATAGATCCCTGCTGGGTGCATTGTCAAGGTTGCTTGACCTCCATTGATGTATGTATCAATGGTTGCATTGCGTTGTAAACCCTGCTGGGGTTACATAGATGAGTTGCTTTAATGGGTTTACTTGCCATCGGCTGACATGACGTCAAGGTTGCTTGACCTTCATTGATGTGTGTATCAATGGTTGCATTGCGTTGTAACCCCCGCCAGGGATACGTGGATGTTTGTTGTGACCCCCGCCAGGGATACATAATCATTTGATAACTTTGGCGTTGTAACCCCCGCCGGAGAAGTTTGATATTTCGTGGTTTTGCGTTGTAACCCCCGCCGCGGATGTTTAGGGTTTTGACCCTGCAAATGACGGCATCAGATCTTTATGGGGTATTGCCGAGCATGATCCGTGAAAGCTGAGCTCATCGGTATAGTATACCCTACTTTCAGGCGAATACCATTGAGACGACGAGAGTTTAACTCTAACTGACAAGAAACCAAGATTTTCGGCTATTTCGCTCAATCGCGTAGCACTTTTATTCCTGATTTGGCCTTTTCAACTTGTGAGACCTCCTTCACAACTATAACTGGAGCGAGCCGGAGGTGTGGGACCCATGTAAAAGTGTTACAGGTACACCTATAGGAGCCGTAGGTGAGCCTGCGGCCAACCCTGCCTATGTATAGGTGAATGGTTGCTTTCATAAGTCATTTTTAAGTTGCGCAGCGAAGGAAATCTGAGAGCTATTCTTCAGATCTGCTGAGTTCGGGCAACTTTCTGCATATTCTGCCATCGTACAAGCATTCTTCACTATCCTGGTAATGTATGCATGTATTTTTTTTCCAGTTTCTTTCCGTTGGAAAATGACTTATCACATGAAATGCATTTAGACACATAGTAGTGAATATGCATGCTGATATGACTTGATAAAAAATATTCAACATAACAAATATTAGTATTAAACCATGCTGAACATAATGATGTGAAAAAATTTGACTTTTAAAACAGTCAAATTGGCACCTTTTACTGTCATTTTTATCCTATCTGAGGATAAATGAGTAAAGGTAGAAAAGCAAAATAATCCTGATAATTAGACTACACTTACGGATTTTTTTACTGTGATGTGATTAATGCATGTAGGATGTATATGACTGTGTATAGGTGTGCTACTGAATGGCCACCTAGTCATGCCTATGTGCATGTGGATAGTCCCATTTACAAAGGGGGCTATGGCAAAATTTTCCAAAATATAGGTATTGGATAGTTATGTATTTTTAACTCTACTGTAGACGTATGTTAAAACAATGCATGCATGCATGTAATCATAAAATGCATTTTGAAAAGCTCCAGGTAAGAATTTACCACACCCTTTCTGAGGTGATTTGGAGATTTGTTGTCCAGATATTATGGATCCGGATCAGCCGAGCAGTTCCCGCAGGACCACTTCTAGTGTACGAAGGAGAGCTTCTGAAGAGCTTCAACGCCGTTCTGTCAGACAGCCTCGTCGTTTAGTGGAGGCGGTGATACGTCCTATTCGGGTTGAAGTGCCGAATGTTGAGGACGAGGAGGATGTACCGATCAAGGTTCCTTCTCCTACTGTACGTGTTCCCCGTAGGGATTTGCCAGGTATACAAGTGGCGAACCCAGATATTCTGGGTGACTTGAGTAGGCATCCTTCAGTATACCTGCACGCAAACGAGGTATGAAGTTATATCTTTAATCTTCCTTATTTCCTATTGATGAGGAGTCAAGGATTCTGATGCTGATCTGCATTTGATGTAGGTTCCCGGCTTCACACAGCCTCGAGGGAATTGATTTAACATCCACTCTATGTATCAGGCTTTACATGATGACTACAGAGCGATCGTCTGTGACAACCCGAGAATTTAGACAATTTTACAAAATCTTAAATGATTAATTTAAGGTCAAATATTAGATCTAGATAGAAAATAAGTGTATGCGTTTGATGTTATTAGGATTGAATTTTGAGGATTTCAAAATTCTGTGAAGGATTTAGGTGAATTATTCAGGATTAAGGATTTATGTGATTAAGTTCTGTGAAATTTGTTATGTATGTGTACAGAATGTTGTTAGGGGTCAAGGGTTGATCAGATAAAATTATATTTGTGTCAAACCCTAAGTATATATTAAGAACATCAATGTTCAGTTAGAAAACCCTAACGTCTGATAAGAGACTCTAAAAAAAAATCGGTTCTGGAAACCCTAGTTTCTGTTCCGGGAGTCCAAAACCCTAATTCGGATATGAAAAACCCTAGATTGGGAATGCAATGCTATATATAAGGTTTAACGTTATTAATTATAAATTTATTAGGGAAAACCCTAATGAATTACTGGAAACCCTATTTGAGTATTAGAAAACCCTAATACCATATCTAAAAATCCTAATTTCAGATTTCGAATATTTGAAACCCTAATCTGGGAATATAACGGAGAATTATAATGCTCAAGTGATTTAAATTATAAGCTTAATAGGGTAAAGCTTAATTATTTAGCAAACCCTAATTTCCAAAATTTGAACCCTAATTATTATGTCTGAAACCCTAAATCAGGATATTAAAACCCTAAGTGGGAAGCTTGAAGTTAAGTATAGAGTTCTATGTTATTAATTATAAGTATAATTAGGGATAACCCTAATTGATTAATTAGAAAGCCCTAATTTCTAATGTTGAAAACCCTAATGTACAATTAGAGAAAATCTAATTATTAATTTATAAAGTTTAATGTTAATTAGGAAGCCTTAACCCTAATTAGCAAGCTTGAATGTGATTAGTAAACTTTATTATAATTAGGGAACACTAATTATAATCTTCTATTTTAAAACCTAAGGGTTGTGACCAATTACCAAGTTACCATTCATTTTACAAGTCAAATGACCAAAGTACCCTTCTTGAATATTTTAATGGGATGGAGTGTAGATCTAGCCCTAGTATGTGGTTGGTGAACCACCCTAATTCTAGCCCTAGCCTAGCATGTGACTAAAAATCCATACAAATCAACAACATACAATTAGATATAAGAGACAAAAAGAGAAAAACAAAATCATAAAGCTTGTCATTTTCTCTCTAGCTTTCAACCTCTCTCTTCTCCACCACTCCATGTTCAGATTTTAGAGAGGAACAAAAAGAAAGAGAGAAGGCATCCATGGGAGAGGAAGAAGGAAGAAAAAGAAATCAAGAGGATTAACACTAAAGGTCTTCGGATAAAGCTAAGTTATATTTCATATCGGTAATCAACGGAACAGGCAAGTTTGTTTTTCTTAACTCTACTAAGAGTACTTGTTTTATTCAGATATGTTTATGGTTAATCATTGCTGATTTCCATGTAGAATTGTACTCTGTACATCTTGTATGTATAAGTCAGGTATGAAAGGCTGATCACCTTCATTACCAGTTGGTCCAGATATATATTGTTCATATGTAATACTTGTTCAGTCAAAAATTTGTTCATGCTAATTCATAACTACATTGTGAATTATAGCCAGCTTATTATTCAGACTCTTTCAATCATGATATATCCTTAAATTGTATTTAAACTTGCTGGGCAACTTTCATGCTCACCCTTGCTATATCATGATAAAACATTGCAAATTAAGGTGAATGCGTCGGATACAAGGAAAGTTAAAGACAATTCCAGCTTAAAGTTAATGTGCGCGATTAGTTTTGTAATAGTCTTGTATGATAATGATGTCATGTGTTAGATAAGTTATGAATTGTGTATAAGTTATGGTTACTCGACCTTGGGGATAGTGTTTAATGTTTAATGTATAAACAAATTATGTTTATATCTTCCGCAACAGTTATAGAAATAGCGAACCGAATTCGCGGTGATTCGGGACCCGGATTCGGGGGCGCTACATTTGGTATCAGAGCTGTTGGTTATAAACCTAGGGTAGAGTTACCTTAGACTAATAACCGCAGTGTTTAGGATAAGATCTAACTTACATAGAGTTAATGTGTCGGTAACATTCAAAGACGAATCTCGGCGAGTTATAAAGAAACGGAGTTCCCTAACTCTGATAATAAAGGTGAACAGTAGTGATGAATAGATAGAGTCTAAAAGACTGAAAGTGCAGGGATAAGAAATTGTAAAACAAAACGATCAAGATATAGAAATGAATCGTAATATATACGATGAGATCACCCCGTGATCTGATAAGGTTATGACAGCCAGAAAGAATCAATCTGATGATTGGAAAGTTACAGCAAGATGTTGTGTGTAAGTTGTACTATGAAATTGTACTATGAAAACTCATGAAAGAGTTATGGATTATGAATACGAATTAAATGAAATTCGTATGGAAAAGGACTTGATAATAGGTGGGAATTTCAATTGAGGACTCATGTTAGTAGTTGAGTTGTATGATTCCTTGTTATGGGTGGGGAATTGTACTTGTTGTAAAAACCACTTAGTTTCTGGCATTGATAATCATTGAAATGTTTGTGTCGCGCTATTTGCTATATGCGTGTTAAGAGGGTGATTCCTTTCTCATGTGTATAACAGATAGATAGGTCATAGGTAGAGAATATAGGTTTAAGTACGAGTTCTTAAAACTCATACTTATGTGACATTCTTGACTCATAGTTATATGAAATACTTATGAACCCCTCAGCGAATGGACGCCAAAAGTCTGACTAGGGTAAGTTCTTAAACTCATATGATTGTGGCAATTAATGAACTCATAAGTGTGGTTTTATGAACTGGGTATAGTTTTATGTGAATGGAGTGTTAAGGATTTCAGGAACAGATAGAGCGTTAAGCAAATGATTGTTAGTGGAGGCATTAGGTTTTTCTAAACTCCTAGCTATGCTAAACTTCAAAGTTTTGACATCAAGCTAAATACGCACTATGTGCCTTTTAAAAAAAATGTAGACTCGTAACCATTTTTGAAACGGTTTAAAGTACAGTCTATGCTACTTATTTCAGCTAGACTCAAATGATTTGAAATATCAAAAAAAAAATTGTTTTTAATTATCACTCATGTACCATGTAACCTGGTGCCGAGATGATAAAAATGTGATGGAGTTGTAAATACAGGAATACTTAGTGTGAATTTGACCTGAAGTCGCTGTTCCACTATTGTGTGATGTGTTATGACAAAGTCATACAATGACGGCATCCTCAAACGGACTGTTGATACAGTACGGCATCATGACGTCATTCTCGAAAATGTTTTCAAAAATTTTAATTTGCCAACGGGGTTTGGCTACACCTAAATAATTCGATTGACTTGAATTATTGATATGAGTCTATGCTCTTTGATTCTGCTAGACTAATGTTATGAAAACTCTAAAGTGTTCATTGAAAGAATTTTCCTGAACCAAATTGTTTTGGTACGGAATCCTATGATAAGACTGAGGTGAACGATATTGTTTGGATAAATAATCCAATCTAGTAGCGTAAATAATCGCTAAAAATAATTAATACGTTATGCATGACGTAAGAGTACGATGGGCTAATCACCTAAAGTACTAGTAATGGTAGTTTACCTTCTTTGTGACTGTAAACAGACCAAGTAATGTACAGTTTTGCGGTATAAATACCGTTAAATCTATGTGTTCATGGTCTATATGACCCCTCAGCACAATTTGAAACCTTTTACTCTTGTGAGTGGTTAATTGGGTAGTATGTGATATATGCGAATGGTGTAAGGTGTACGGTGTAAGGTGTAAGGTGAATTTCGGGGACGAAATTCTTATAAGGAGGGGTGAATGTGACAACCCGAGAATTTAGACAATTTTACAAAATCTTAAATGATTAATTTAAGGTCAAATATTAGATCTAGATAGAAAATAAGTGTATGCGTTTGATGTTATTAGGATTGAATTTTGAGGATTTCAAAATTCTGTGAAGGATTTAGGTGAATTATTCAGGATTAAGGATTTATGTGATTAAGTTCTGTGAAATTTGTTATGTATGTGTACAGAATGTTGTTAGGGGTCAAGGGTTGATCAGATAAAATTATATTTGTGTCAAACCCTAAGTATATATTAAGAACATCAATGTTCAGTTAGAAAACCCTAACGTCTGATAAGAGACTCTAAAAAAAAATCGGTTCTGGAAACCCTAGTTTCTGTTCCGGGAGTCCAAAACCCTAATTCGGATATGAAAAACCCTAGATTGGGAATGCAATGCTATATATAAGGTTTAACGTTATTAATTATAAATTTATTAGGGAAAACCCTAATGAATTACTGGAAACCCTATTTGAGTATTAGAAAACCCTAATACCATATCTAAAAATCCTAATTTCAGATTTCGAATATTTGAAACCCTAATCTGGGAATATAACGGAGAATTATAATGCTCAAGTGATTTAAATTATAAGCTTAATAGGGTAAAGCTTAATTATTTAGCAAACCCTAATTTCCAAAATTTGAACCCTAATTATTATGTCTGAAACCCTAAATCAGGATATTAAAACCCTAAGTGGGAAGCTTGAAGTTAAGTATAGAGTTCTATGTTATTAATTATAAGTATAATTAGGGATAACCCTAATTGATTAATTAGAAAGCCCTAATTTCTAATGTTGAAAACCCTAATGTACAATTAGAGAAAATCTAATTATTAATTTATAAAGTTTAATGTTAATTAGGAAGCCTTAACCCTAATTAGCAAGCTTGAATGTGATTAGTAAACTTTATTATAATTAGGGAACACTAATTATAATCTTCTATTTTAAAACCTAAGGGTTGTGACCAATTACCAAGTTACCATTCATTTTACAAGTCAAATGACCAAAGTACCCTTCTTGAATATTTTAATGGGATGGAGTGTAGATCTAGCCCTAGTATGTGGTTGGTGAACCACCCTAATTCTAGCCCTAGCCTAGCATGTGACTAAAAATCCATACAAATCAACAACATACAATTAGATATAAGAGACAAAAAGAGAAAAACAAAATCATAAAGCTTGTCATTTTCTCTCTAGCTTTCAACCTCTCTCTTCTCCACCACTCCATGTTCAGATTTTAGAGAGGAACAAAAAGAAAGAGAGAAGGCATCCATGGGAGAGGAAGAAGGAAGAAAAAGAAATCAAGAGGATTAACACTAAAGGTCTTCGGATAAAGCTAAGTTATATTTCATATCGGTAATCAACGGAACAGGCAAGTTTGTTTTTCTTAACTCTACTAAGAGTACTTGTTTTATTCAGATATGTTTATGGTTAATCATTGCTGATTGCCATGTAGAATTGTACTCTGTACATCTTGTATGTATAAGTCAGGTATGAAAGGCTGATCACCTTCATTACCAGTTGGTCCAGATATATATTGTTCATATGTAATACTTGTTCAGTCAAAAATTTGTTCATGCTAATTCATAACTACATTGTGAATTATAGCCAGCTTATTATTCAGACTCTTTCAATCATGATATATCCTTAAATTGTATTTAAACTTGCTGGGCAACTTTCATGCTCACCCTTGCTATATCATGATAAAACATTGCAAATTAAGGTGAATGCGTCGGATACAAGGAAAGTTAAAGACAATTCCAGCTTAAAGTTAATGTGCGCGATTAGTTTTGTAATAGTCTTGTATGATAATGATGTCATGTGTTAGATAAGTTATGAATTGTGTATAAGTTATGGTTACTCGACCTTGGGGATAGTGTTTAATGTTTAATGTATAAACAAATTATGTTTATATCTTCCGCAACAGTTATAGAAATAGCGAACCGAATTCGCGGTGATTCGGGACCCGGATTCGGGGGCGCTACATCGTCCATGGCTGGGGATTTGGGATGTTTTTTCTCGATTTTACACCGTCACTGTCCCTGGGTTACCTCAGGGAATTGTCTGAACGGTGGTTTCACCAGACTCAGTCACTCAATTTGCTGGACTGTGAGGTGATGATGACGCCGATGAATTGGCGATTTATCACAGGTATGGAGTTTGGAGGGACACCGGTGCCTTGCATGGCGGATATCACCCCTACTGCCGTCAGATCCTTGTTGGGAGTTCCGACGGAGGCGCTCAAGAGCAGGACTGTTAAAACGGGTCCTCTGAGCGTAGAATCTATGAGCGGGCTATTGAGTGAGCCCATACCCGATGATGTGAGAGTCAGGGATCGCATTCTTCAGCGATTGTTCCTGATGATCATTAGGGGATGCTTCATAGCAGATAATTCCTCTACGGTGTCCTTCGCTTTGATCAGCGCCACTCGGCATGTGGACCGTATAGGAGAGTATGATTGGGGTTCCTACACCTTTGCCTACTTCCTGAGGGGAATGCACATGCGATCGCAGGGCTTGACCGAGGCATGGTTATGATTCTACCCGTTTCTGCTGGTGAGTGTTTCTTTTGTCTTTTCCCATGTATAGGTTAAGAGTGTTGACTGACAACAGATGTTGCCTTTGTGTTGGCAATTTTGGGCCTATGAGAGGCTTCCATGTTTGCGTCCTATGAGTGTGTTAGGTTTAGACACCTATCCACGAGGACGGAGATGACATCATTCCATACTGGCGGAGGTCTTTGTTGCTGAGGGTTTCACTCATTGTCGCCTACAGCTGGAGTTGTTGACAACCGATGTCATCACATGGGTTCCCTACTCTGGAGTGCATTTGGGAGTTGGTTTGAGGATGGTTACCCGACTGGAGTAGAGTACGTCATTTCCACCTGCAAGATTCCACTCTTTACAGATGGAGGATGGGAGCTCTATTTTGGAGAGCATGCTATCAGGAACACTACAGGAGAGATCCGTATGCCGATCTTGCCTCTTGCCAGGCGTTATTAGCATGTTTCGCAATCACCCGTCATTGACATCCCATTGTTGGGGATTAACGGTTTTACATTGTCAGAGGGCCCCTGGTCTCTGGAGATGTTCCAGCATTGGTGGATCCCTCATACTATTGGAGCTCAGACCCGCGCCACACAATTCATAGGGGATATGGTTCCAGGATCCGTGAGGATGACGGATTGGCTAGCCTGTGTCAGAGATCCGATTCATGTGACACAGATTGACCCGGTAGTTGGACCGGACACATCTTTTTATTCTGTATTTGAGCAGAGATCCTTCAGATGTAGATACTTTTGATCCTTCCAGCTCTGGCGCTGGCCCCTCAGGTGACCCATATGGCTTTGTCGGTGCAGATCCTCCCTTGTATTAGCCTGACATCCCTGTAGATAGAGATCCAGTGACTCAGGAGGAATTACATCAGGTGGATAGTATCGATGCTGTAGACATCGACACCATTGACTTTTTCTGATGCATTTCTCGTTATCTCTTTTGATAGGCCTCTATTTGCTATTCGGTAGCTTCGCCCCATTCTCGCTATATCTTTTGATAGGCGTATGTTAGATGTTGGGTAGCTTTGCCCCATTTTCCTATATTTTAGCTGTACAGAGATGTATTAGATGATGATATACTTAGGAATGTATGTACAATTTTCATTCCCTATATCATGTTGCCATCTATTGTATCATGCATGTTATTATGTTATGCATATGTATGTATGTATGTCCAGAGATATTCAGCATTGAACCCTGGATGGTCTTATGACACGACCCGTACAGATGTCTTCTTCAACAGTTAGCCGTATTGATCATACCCCACCATTTTTGTAGGTATCTGGTATGCGCTCATGGTATGATAGTATATCACCATCAGACATGGTGATCGTAGATGATTTGCTACAGCATACTATGACCCTGTTGATGTTTCAGGTTCCCACAGGATTTGTAGAGGGTATGCTAGAGCATTGGGTGCCGGATAGATAGGTATTCCGATTCGGGACCCATGAGTTAACTCCTACTTTGGAGGAGTATGCACGGTTGACAATGCTGCCACTGGACAGACCTTGCGTGCACATGGCTATTGGAGACATGAGCAGACAATTCATGACCCTCACCGAATTGAGGCGTAGATTCGTCCAGGACGAGATTACATCCAGCCACGTGATATCCCAGCGTTTTCTGTTTGACAGATTTGGCTCTGAGGATAGTTATGCACGACATTCCAGGAATTTCACCACACTGGAGGACCATTGGCATTCAGCCAGGGTGGATGTACTGCTTTCATGCATATTATCATACGTCTTCATGCCGCGGTACATGGATGAGCTGTATATCGGTGTCATTATGGTAGTGAGAGCTCTCAGGGAGGGTCATACCATTATTTCGATGATCATTGCAGAGACTTTGAGGTCAGCTACATACTACTGCACTTATCAGGCAGGAGTGTTCACAGGTAGCTCGGTCATGCTGTATGTGTGATTTATGTCATACTTGAGACCAATTGGCACATTTAGACGGCAGGGGTTTTGTTTCACCGATGATATAGCTATGCCGTACTCCTTTTAGCCTGCAGAGTGTACAGATGCTGCATCGTGGTCAGCTCTCCTGGTAGGGATTAGAGATCCGTTTGCTATATTGCCGTGTTCAGGGCTTAGCTCACCCTACAGCTTCATTACTCATACTCCGGCCATGAATTATCTCCCTCTGGCTGGATTGAGGGGCATGATTACTTACCACCCATTGGTCGTGATGTGTTAGTTTGACCAGTTTCAGGATTTTCATCCTTTTGAGGGGGCAATGAGTCAGCGCTTCGCTTCACATCGTTTATCAGCTGAGGACAGATTCAGGTTGTATGCCTGTTGGGATCAACGGGAGCTGGCTGGATTTTCTGTCAGTCATCCGGGTTGTTCTGCAGAGTATTCCGCATGGATGGAGACAGAGACTGCATCGGCTGCGATAGTATCCACAGTGCAGGGGACTGATTTCGACGATGAGGAGCCTACAGAGGAGGCTGACATTCCTATTGATGACTTGACTGCTGGGCTGCCAGCATTTGTGATGGATTCTCCCACCCCGAGTGCCACTGTTACCCAGTATTCGACACAACATTTGGAGCAGAGCTTACATCTGATGACCTATGACAGAGATCAGGCTAAGGCCGCGATTTTGACAATTCTTAATGAGAGAGATACCGCTCTATTAGAGAGGGATGAGGCTAGATCAGCCAGGGATGCATTGATTGCGGAGCGGGATGCCGCTTTATCTGCTAGGGATATGGCCATTGCAGATAGTACTTCAGTTAGATCCCAGATGATTGTCAGTCTTGCTGACATGAGTGCTTATATTGATGAGCATTATGCCACCATGCAGTTAGCCTCTGATCTGCTAGCTCGTGTAGATACCCTTGGGCAGGAGCTTGCTGTGCTACCTCCGTCTTTAGAGAGGGATGCTATATTAGATCTGATAGTCCGCATATAAACAGATCTGTAGATAGCTTTGTATTTTCTTGCACATACTAGCTTATCCATTTTGTCATGTACAACACATATGTATATATCAAACAATATTATGTATGGTAGGGAAATATATTTTGATTCACTTCCCTTTTAGTTATGCCTTGATACTTGCTTGATATTTGCCTGTTTCTTCAGGGCCTTGTGATCTTGATGCATTCTGAACTTATCCTTGATAGATGGACATTGAGACGTCGCAAGATCTCTTAGAATGGATCATTAATTTCTGTATATCCCTACCATCTTTGGTGTCTTGGGACGGGTATCTGTATGGAAAAATGGAGAGGAGGGTGGTTTCTTCTTCTCTGAGATTGACCGCACCACAGATGGTAGCCAGTACTTCTATTTGTTAGAAGCCTAGTTAATTCCATCTCTTATGGGTTGGTATTTCTCTTTGAGGCGCGACCGCAGCTTAGATGGTCACCAAATCTTTTATTTGTGAGAAGAGGTTGGGTAATTCCATCTCTTTGATCTGAAACCAATGAAATGTGGTGAATTGAAGGTTGATCCCAGTACCGTGTGACAAGAATTTTTATTCTGGTAGGGGTTAGACTTAACCATAAATGGCTGCCTACGTACTCCTATTGAAGAGGAGATCAAGTCTGCGTAGTTCGAACCTGGTGTAAGAGGTTCAACGCTGAATGTGAAAGGCAGATAGAAGTAGAAGTTGTTTTTTGTGAAGAAAGGGCAGAAATATTTTTGTTGTTTTTTTTGTTGTGACTGAGCCATATAGCATATGGTTGCCTACGTACTCCTATTGAAGAGGAGATCAGGTCGACGTAGTTCTCCCCTCAGGACGAATCAGAGATGAAGAGAAACATGAATCCCATGTGCAGGCTATACTGCGGGGAGAAGAAAGTTTGATCCCATAATGGGGACAAACTGCAGGTGTGAAAAAAGTTTGATCCCATCATCAGGACAAACTACAAGCGTAGAAAAGTTTAATCCCGTCTTCAGGATAAACTGCAGGTGAAAAAGTTTGATCCCGTATTCAGGATAAACTGCAGATGTGAAAGGTTTAATCCCGTCTTCAGGATAACCGAAATTGTGAAAGGTTTGAACTGAGGTAAAACTAGGCTGCTGGCTTGAAGTGTATGTTTCCCTGAGGGGCAAAAGAGTATATAAAAAGGAGAGGGTTCAAAATCGGAATGGCTGGTGATTTGATGACCAAAACCAGGATGTTTGTTTGATGGTAACTTCATACACAGTACTATTTCACAGTGTTCAAGTTGATAAGTTGTGGAAATTCATCGCCATCCATTTCCTGCAATCTGAGAGCATCTCCTGTCAATACGTCATTGACAACAAATGGGCCTTCCCAGTTAGGAGCGAATTTTCCCTTAGATTGATCTTGGTTGTCAATGATCTTCTTTAAAACAAAGTCATATTGTTTGAACTGCCGCAGTCAGACTTTTCTGTTGTAGGATCGTGCGATCCTTTCCTGATATAACTGACCATTGAAGATAGCCACGGTTCGCCTTTCGTCTATTAGAGACAATTGGTGATACCTGTCTTGTACCCATTGGTCTTCACTCAACTGAGCATTCATGAATACTCTGAGGGATTCCATTTCAACCTCTATGGGGAGCACTGCTTCCATCCCATAGGCTAATGAGTAGGGGGTTGCCCCAGTGGAAGTTCGTATGGAAGTACTGTAGGCTAATAAAGTTAGAGGCAAGAGGTCAGGCCATCCTTTTAGATTGACAAATATTTTCTGCATGATCTTTTTGATGTTTTTATTAGCCGCTTCAACAACACCATTCATCTTTGGACGGTAGATGACGGAGTTGAGGTGTTTGATGTGGAATTTTTTGCATAACTCCTCCATCATTTTATTGTTGAGGTTCTTAGCATTGTCTGACACAATGACCTCTGGTTGTCCATATCGACAGATGACATTGTTTCTGATGAAAGCAATGATAACTTCTTTAGTAACCCTGGGGAAGGAGGCCGCTTCTACCCATTTGGTGAAGTAGTCGATCATGGTGAATATGAATTGATGTCCATTACTGGATTTGGGCTCGATGGGCCAGATCACGTCCATTCTCCACATTGAGAAGGGCCATGGCGAACTCATATTGTGGAGTTCCCTTGGAGGGGCGTGGATAACATTCTCATGAATTTTGCATTGATAGCACCTCTTGACGTGATCATCACAGTCAGCTTTGAGTGTAAGCCAATAATGCCCTGTCCTGAGGATCTTCTTGACAAGTAGGGGTCCACTCATGTGAGGGCAACATACTCCACCATGGATCTCATCCATGAGTCTCTGAGCTTGGTCTTTATCTAGACATCTGAGGAGACCTAATCCAGCATCTCTTTTGTAGAGTGCATCTCCTCTCAGGTAGAATTTCATAGCAAATCGATGAATCCGCCTCTTTTCAGTTAGGCTCGCCTCAGCGGGTGTAGATCCATCTCGTAGATACTCCTTGATGCATTGATACCAAGGGTTATGGATGGGAGGTAGTTCATCCGATACTTCTCCGACATAATTCCCATAGACTGGGGCTTTTTTCAGAGTAAACGTGATGCTTGACCTGTTTTCCTTGTCAGGTATGTAAACCAAGGAGGCCAACGTTGCTAATGCATTTGCAAAATCATTCCTATTATGAGGAATGTGTAGAAAGGAGATTTCTTCGAACTCCAAAGCCATCTATAAAACTTGCCGATGGTAAGATAACAAATGTAATTCTTTGGTTTGATAGATTCCAATAGATTGTCTGATTACCAATTTGGAATCCCCAAAGACAGTTAACCGCCTGACGCCTATTGAACAGGCAAGTTTTAGACCCTTGATACAACCTTCATACTCAGCTGTGTTGTTGGTGCTGACAAACTATAATTTGACAGCGACGGGATACTGCTCCCCCGTATCGAATATTAGAACTGCTCCAGCTCCAGAGCCTTCTGCGTTAACATCTCCATCAAAATACCTTTTCCACGTACGATATGTATCGTACTGATGTTGTTGCTGAACTGTCATTACCCCTTTATCGGGGAAGTATGTTTCCAAGGGTTTGTAGTCCCCTGCGGGTGCGGCGGCTAGTTGATCCGCAATTTATTGACTTTTGATAGACTTTTGCGTCACGTAGACGATATAAAATTTCTGTAGGATCAACTGCCATCTGGACAGTCGACAATTCAGTATGGGCTTGTTGAACACATACTTGAGAGGATCTACGCGGGATATGAGATGGGTTGTATGACCATGGAGGTAATGTTGTAACCTCATGGAAGCCCATGCTAAAGCACAACAAGTCTTCTCAATCAGAGTGTACTTGTGTTCACTGATGCTGAATCTTTTGCTAAGGTAATAGATAGCTCGTTCTTGGCCTCTATCGTCTTTTTGCCCCAACATACAGCCCATGGCATTGTCATTTATGGACAGGTACATGAACAGGGGAACATCATCCCTAGGAGGTACCAAAATAGGAGCGTTAATCAGTTGCTCTTTAATGGTAAGGAAGGCTTTCTGACACTCATCGTTCCATTTCATGGAGGAGTTCTTCTTTAATAGCTTGAAGATAGGCTCACAGGTTGCTGTGAGTTGAGAAATGAATCTGCTAATGAAGTTGATTCTACCAAAAAATCCCCGTATTTCCTTCTCTGTCTAAGGAATGGGCATTTCCTTGATGGCCTGGATTTTGGTAGGATCCAGTTCAATCCCTTTGTGGCTAACTAGGAAACCTAGCAACTTGCTTGACTTAACACCAAAGGTGCATTTGGCTGGATTCAACTTCAAGTTATACTTACGCAACCTGTTAAAAAGCTTTCTGAGATGGTCTAAGTGGTCCTCCTCCTTTCGGGATTTGACAATAATGTCATCCACGCAGATCTCTATCTCCTTGTGCATTAAATCGTGGAAAAGAGCCATCATAGCTCGCTGATAGGTTGCCTTGACATTTATGAGGCCGAATGACAACCGTTTGTAGCAAAAGGTTCCCTAAGGCGTGATGAAAGTAGTTTTCTCATGATCTTCCTCAGCGACCATAATTTGATGGTACCCTATAAAGCAATCAGCAAAGGAGTACATGCCGTATTGAGCAGTATTGTCAATAAGAATGTGGATAAATGGCACGGAAAAGCTATCTTTAAGGCAAACTTTGTTCAAATCCCGGTAATCCACGCAGACTCGCACCTTTCCTCCTGGTTTAGGCACGAGAACAATGTTGGATATCCACTCCGGATATGAAGACACCATGATAATGCCAGCTTGAAATTATTTCACAATTTCTTCTTTAACCTTTAAACTCCACTCAGGTTTCAATCGCTTGAGCTTTTGCCTAACTGGCTTGAATCCTTCTTTAATGGGAAGGCGATGAAGAACAATGTCAGTGGACAAACCCACCATGTCTTCATGAGACCATGCAAACACATCCTGGAATTGGGTTAATATTGCAACCATGTTATTTCGCTAATTTGTGGTAAGGTCTGAACCAATCTGGATTAGCTTAGGGTTGTCTAAGGTTCCAAGATTGAAAGAAGTGGTTTGATCAAGATTGGGTTTGGGTTTGTCTGCGACCCATTCCTTAATCTCCTGAGGTGTCTCAATGTCCTCTTCGATGTCCATCAAGTCTGAGTCCAACTTTCCATCAAAGTTACAGCCTTTGTGGAGAGAAGGCACCTCATCAGCAAGTACATGCACATCTAAATTCAGAGTCCTGAAACAAAATATGCTTTCAATTAATATATGCAACTGTTCGATCATACAAAAGTGTTAAGCATGTACTCGATAAAATAACTGCTAGTACTGTAAAGGAAAGCAAGTAATTAAAGT
The DNA here is from genome assembly GCA_020205505.1 of Panax japonicus. Classification (NCBI taxonomy): domain Eukaryota; kingdom Viridiplantae; phylum Streptophyta; class Magnoliopsida; order Apiales; family Araliaceae; genus Panax; species Panax japonicus. Next base: position 64,248,440 of record CM035093.1, read on the forward strand.
TATCTATAGGGCAGAGGGATTTTCTGCCCATTTTACCCTCGTCGACCAATACATGGAGTGCTGCTCCAATTGTTGAGGGCAAAGTCCTGATGGACTGCAATGACGGAAGGATCATCATTGTCCTCCTTTTCCTGAATGATAACCATGAAATCTGGGTAATCATTGTCTGGGGTGTATCTATTTATATGTTCATCATGAACAATGACGCGTATGCCTACCATCATTAAGGCAGTGTCATATTTACATTTTCGTTCCTTTTTTCCACTTTGGGATCAGGAATCAGCACCTCTTTTGCTTTTTTTGGTACTTGTTTAGGAAATAGCATGGCCATAACATGGGCTGGCACCTTTACTGGAGACTGTATCAACTCATGAGGTAAAGGTATAGAAAATCGTCGTGCGGCGGAAGCTTGAGGAACCTGCTTGTGCTTATGAGGATTCCTGTGACTAGAATTGGCAGAATAGCATAGTTCGGCTGTTCCAATTTGACTAGACGTTTGAATAGGGTGCTTAATACCCTACTTATCTTTACCAAGCCCTTGTCCAGGTTGATGACCCAATGACTTCATTTCTTGAGTGACCGGCATAACCACGGTAGAAATCTTGGGTATGGGAAGTGGCGCTCCAATAGAATGGTATTGCGTGGTACTCACTTCTAGAGTATGAAAACTGGATGGTTCAACTTCTGAATTGAAGCTGATGATTGGTATAGTTCCTTGTTCAGGACATTTTGGCTCAACGTTGACAGTGACTAGACTATTATTGATAATGTATTTGAGTTGTTGATGTAGCGTAGAGGGAACGGCTCCAGCCATGTGTATCCATGGTCTCCCTAATAGCAGGTTGTATCCTAAATCTATCTTGAGGAAGTGGAAGGATACATTGAATGTATTTGGACCAATCTCAATTGGTAACTCAATCTTTCTAACGGAATTTCGTCGGGATCCATCAAAAGATTTGATAACCGTATGGCTGCTTTGGATCCGCTTGAGATTGACATTCATCTTCACCAAAGTGGCATAAGGATAGATATTCAGAGATGAGCCTCCATCTATCAAAACTCCAGCTAGCATGTACCCAGAAGACAAAACTGTAATATGCAATGGCTTGCAATGACCGGTCCCTTTGGGCGGTATATCGTCATCAGTGAAGGATATCACATTGTTGTTAAAAATGTGATCAACCAAATGTTGAAATTTTTCCACATCCACTGATTTTGGCAAGTTGGCTTCTTCCAAAACCTTCAGAAAGATTTTCTGTTGACCCTCAGAAGAGAAAACCAAGTCCAGTATAGATATCTGGTGGGGAGCTTCTCGCAAGCTTAAAACCACTTTGGCTTCATTATGACCCATAGTGTGGAGGAATTTTTCAATTTTCTCTATGGGAAACTTCCTCTTTGCTTCGCAGATAGGTTTCATAACCCGTTGAGGAAGATATAGTAGATTGTCCTTCGACACTGTAGCAGTGGTATGAGACGTGGATCCTTCAGCTTCTCCATAATTCCATGGAACTTTGTGTAAGCTGACAATAGGATATTGTGGTCTGAAAGGTAAAGAAATTGGCTCTGGTGCGACCACTTTCAAAGGATTTTCAACTCCTTTCAGTTGAATTGGTTGTATGGAAAATACTTTGACAGTCTCATCATCCACTTCGGATATAACTACTATTGATCCCTTCCATTTGGTAGGACATACATTCCCGCCCTTGAGTTGCACAATGTAATTATCTGCTATTTGTAGGGCACCGCTATCAATAAGATTCTGAATGAGATGGTGGAGTGCCCAATATTCGTCTGTGCTATGAGCGCGAGAATGTGAATGATATTGACACACTTCATCAGAATTGAAACGTCTTGAGCGGTGATTGATTAGAGGGAGAAGGAAAGTAATTTTTCCTTCGTTGATCAACATCTGCAGTATCTCTTCCACAGATTGGCCCAAATAGGTAAATTCCCTCTAATTGGCAAAATTCCGACGGGCTTTAGCATTTGCTCTCTTCACAACCTTATCCTCCATAGCTTCACTTTCTGAAGGTGGTGAGAAAGCATTCATAACAAAAGGAAGGAGATAGGCATGCTCCTACCTGATTAATTGGCGTGTGACTTGATGATGGTGGGTCACTGGTTCTGCCAGTTGCTCAATTTATTTGCAAAGAGCTTTCATCTTTCGTTCCATTGTAAATTGGAACTTTGCATAATCCCATCTGTCAACACCGTCTTTGATGATTTGGGATGACTCACCATTAGGATTGGAACCCTGTCCAGTGCTCCAACTGATCATGTTGACCTCTTCTTCTTTGTGTTGAGGAAGAGGGTTGTCTAGCACGTAAGGTTGATCTGGTTTTGTGACCACGATCTCACCGTTGTCTATTAAATCTTAGATTTTGTGTTTCAAGGCCCAACAATCTTGAGTATCATGTCCAGGTGCTCTAGCATAATAAGCACATTTTCGAGTAGCATTAAAATCCCTCCCATTAGGGTTGGCTGGTGGAAGAAGATGTGTGATTTTCTTCTGAGCAGTCAGAAGAGCAAGAATATTCTCGAGCGAGTCCCCTAAGGGTGTGAACGTTCGAGGACACTTTGCATCTCCACCTTTAGGTAATGGAGGATTTGAAGATTGTAATTGAAAAGGGGAGTAATTTCTCCTCTGCATAGGCATGCTTTGATTACCTTTTTGACCTTGTAGTATCAAGGAAACATCCACCTCTTTCTTTTTATGGACTCTCCGGGGGTTGTTTCCATAAGATCCGGACTGGATGTGCTCAGTAACAGCTTTAAGAGCGGCAGCTAGGTCTTGAATTTTACCGGACTTCAATCCCATTTCAGCCATTTCTCCATGCTTAATCGTTTTAGAGAATGGTTTGCTAATACCAGCTAAGACTCTTTCATAGAAAGGAGCTTCCTGTACATCTATGAATGTCATAACCATTTCTAATTCCGTCATGGAAGGAATCACTTGAGCAGCAAGGCGCCTCCACCTTTGAGCGTACTCTCTGAAAGATTCATTAGACTGTTTCTTGACCTTGGTAATTTAGTATCGGTCAGGAGCCATCTGAGATTGAAAACTGTATTGAATGAGGAAGGCATGAGCCAGCTCTTCCCAACTATGGATCTTTGAGTTGTCTAATCTGGTATACCATGAACAGGCTTCTCCAGTCAGACTTTTCTGAAATAGCTAGATTCTGAGCTTTTCATTTTCCGCATAAGATCCAATTCTCCAATGAACACTTTTAAGTATGTATAAGGATCCCCTAATCCGTCATATTTTTCAAAATTATAGGCTTTGAATTTATCTGGATAATGAACACCAGGAAATCTGCAAAGGTCTGTATATGAAACACTACCATGTGTTCCAATCCCTTTGAGAACACGAATAGTTTCCTCCATTTGAAGGACTTTCTTCCTGATATCACCGGTGTCTGGATCTCCTCTAAGATGGGTGTTTTTAGGGTCTTTGTTGGTCGTATCCAACTGAGGTTCTGGAATTGTTTTTTCCAGACCTTGAACTCTTCCTTGTGTAGAGGATTCTGTATGTATAGGTATCTTCGTACCCTGAGTGGACTGGTGCAATTCTTTTAGTAGAACAACCAAGTCTGTAATTTGTTTACTCAATCCGTAAAATTCTTCTGGGGAAACAGCATTAGACTGGTCAGAAGAAGACATGAGTGGCTGTAGGCTTGTGGCCTTTTTGGATTTTGAGCGGGTAACAGGCCCAATTTCTTCCCTACAAGACTTACGTAGTTTAGTCTTAGGGTAATGTAAATGTTATCATAACATGTCCGTTTTAGGAATTTTGTCCTGCAAAACCGGGTGTTAATTGATAACATGTCATGCATGCATAGATATTCTTCATATTTTCCATTACATATGGATGAACATGGAATAAAATTACAAGTAAATGCTTTTACAAGTAATTGAAAATGGAAAGTATGAAGAGACTTTCCTCCGCGTTTGGTTTATCAGAGGTTGACCTATCTTAGGGTTACTCTCGCGACTTTTTGGCATGAAGGTTCCCAAATAATCGCAATTTACTTGACGGGAAGTTAATCCGGTCTTTCAACTGGAGCGAATCTGGGTGGTGCCTTTCTTGAGCCTCGCTGGAATTATTCTTCCTGCGAGTCCAGTAATCAAACACCGACAGGATATCCTCCTGGTGGAGGAACCACACAACATACATTCACATATAACGTGTCTCACCGTTTATCGAAATGATGACATGTGTGAAGCACTAATATCACAGATATATATAGTATAGTGCAGTAAGTAAAATGCATTCGTACACATTCATCAGAAATGTAAATGCAACATTCACACACAAGCATATAAAAGTTTTAAAAAGCTTGTAATAGCGGCTTAAGCCCTCTTACTGGAGTCCCCAGCAGAGTCGCCACCTGTCGACGTCGGGATTTTTAGTGTCCCTTTTCGTTACTTGTTCTTTGGTGTTCTCATGTTAATGTGAGATTTGTTTGAAAAAATAAGTGAAAAATGTCCGACATGTATAATGTCGACGATTTGACTTTAAGAGTCGTCAGTTGGTGTTTTTAACTGGTTGTACCAACGCAACCGAAAAAGATTTGCACATTGACCCAGTGATTTGACACTGCTAAACGGGTCTGTGAAAAAGAGATTCATTTTGGGTCCGGGGGCTTGATTATGCGGAGAGAAGGTGTTAGGCACCCCTGACATCCGTGTTACCATGGTGATCGCCACTTTTTAAAGAAACTGTTATATGAATGTGTGTGTGTGTGGATCAATGTGTAATTATTTGGAAGTAGTGCTGTACCTTGTTCGCACCTATATACATAGGGTTTGAATTTATAGAAAAATTAAGTTTTAAACAAGATATGGTAATGAAGTTTTATAAAAAGAGGTTTTTCAAACCCTGTGCTCAATAGTAATTGAGGCCTTTGTTAATTCCATTTTATTATTAAATGTTCGCCTTGTTTGCTTTTATTTTCGAGATGCGAAGCATTCTCGAGAAAATAATATACAACAGTGCCAAACTCCTCACGGGCATGGCAACCATTCAAGGAAATTCAGACACTGTAAAATAATGTACAAGCCACTCATAGCTGAAAAATGTCCATCATGGGAACCGAATCTAGATTCAGTAGACTGAATCTGTGATCACATGATTCCTAGGCTCACATGATACTGCAGTTTGTATGGAAATCAGTAAGCAGTTATATATATAAAAGCTGTAAATATATATATACAGACTTGATCAACCACCACGAAGCAACTCCATGGAGGATCGGAAATGTAAATATATAAAAGCGGTAAATATATATATATATATATATATATATATATATATATATATATATATATATATATATATATGGACATAATCTACTACCACAAAGTAAAATCCAGGTGGGACATGTAAATAAAGCTGTAAAAGCGATCAACTGCCACGAAGTAAACTCCAGGCAGGACGAAATGTAAATAAAGTTGTAAAACCGATCAACTACCATGAAGTAAACTCCAGGCAGGACAAAATGTAAATAAAGCTGTAAAAGCGATCAACTGGCACGAAGTAAACTCCAGGCAGGACGAAATGTAAATAAAGCTGTAAAAGGCCACGGAGGAAACTCCAGGCCTAACAGAAATATATATATATATATATATATATATATATATATATATATATATATATATATATATATATATATATATATATATATATATATAAAAGTGTGTAAATGCACCGGATGTAAAATCCAGGCTCATCAGATATGTCTGACAACAATTATATATATAAGTATATATATATATATATATATATATATATATATATATATACAAAAGCAGATAAATGTTCCAGACCGAAGTCTAGGCTCAATCGAGGCATAACTCGATAATGTTAGTCCATATGTTAAATATATACATATATAAGTATATATATACAGACAAAAATGAAAACCACAGACCGAATTCCGGCCAAATGTACACAACATGACTCTCAATGTGTATAACAGTGTGTGCTAATATGAGAAGAAGGCTTTATAAAATGTGAGAATGCTTACAATGGGCTGCCAAAGTAGACTTCTATAACTTTATATAGATAAAAACTCAGCTCCCGCCGGATAAAAAGATAGCTATATGTGAGCTAACAGATGTTTATAGAAGAGAAAACACTCAATAGGGGTGTATACAGAGTAAAATGGACAGGGCTTTCTCGTCTTTTTCTCTCCTTCTCCTTCTCAAATAGCTGACCCCAAGGCTCATATTTATAGACTGATGGCCGTAGGTACACCTGCGGCAGCCGCGGTTATACCTGCGGCTAGTCGTGGTGCATCCGTGCCTCGCGGGTCCCGTCATCTCGAAGTACGTGAACTCGTGCACTATAATGTCTGCTCAAACTTCCAAAACTTCAATCCGAGCATCCGAATGAGGTATATCTGACATTCTTCGAACCGTTTGTGTCGAGAGTTACGCAATGACATGGATTAGAGGTTGTACGAAGTCAGGAAGAGGGGTCCATGCCCATGGTCTTCAAGCCTCAAATTCTATCCAAAGTACTGTCATGCGTAATAGTCACTCAGGATTGTTACTCCTCTGTTCTTGTGGGACATTGTTGTATGTATGTATGTATGAAGTGTTGAGATGACGCGCAAGTGTTGAAGGGGCAAGATGACGTTGCTCAGGGTTACATCTGAGATTGGACTACTTGTTTGTATGCCACGATATCATCTTGTGAGAGAAAATGTTGAGGTGGTAAGATGACATTTCGACTCTTCACCGGGGTTATCGTCGGTTTGAGCTAAAAGCAGACATTGCTCAGGGTTATATCTGAGAGTGGACTGCTTGTTTGTATGCCTCACTGTCATCTATGGGTATGCCTGTCTACCCGTTGTTAGCTATGGGTCTGAGGTATAAGTGCCTCGGCAGGAGGTCTGAGCTTGACGCTGATCGCATGTATTTGAAACAAGCATTTCTGGAGTTATCACCGGAACTGCAATGGCATCCCTTGGGGCTATCACCAAGGATGGAGTCGCTACTCCTAGTGTTGTTTCTGGGACTGAAACTGAGCGTCACGGTGTTATCGCCGAGATAGAACTGTCCTCTCCTGTGTTGTTGCCGGTCTTTTGATCTGCGTACCTCGGGGTTATCTCCGAGATTGGAAATGACATTCCTGGTGTGTGTTCTGGGTTTGAGATGAAGTTCCCGGTTTGTGTTTTGGGTTGGAACTGAACTTTTGGTAGTATCCAGAATGGATGTAAGCTATCTTCCAGGGTTATCTCGAAAAGACAAATCTGTCCTCCTGCAATGTTAGTAACAAGCATGCAGAAAATTTCGAGTGTCTAGATATATTATATTTTATTATATAGTATTCTTTCCATTCTCTTATAAATAGGACGCTTAGTTAGAATTGAAAACACTCCAGAAATTCAGAGAATTCTTCTTCTATAATCTTGAGCGTATTTCTTTAGAGTTTTAAGAAGCTTTGAGCGTAGAAAATAGTATAATTTTTTTTCAAGAATATCCTCGCCCTACCCGTCGGAATACTCTTCTTTTTAAGGTAAGGGATATTATTCTTTCATATTCATGAAGAGAGTTATTTTCTTTCAATACTCGTAAGGGTTGTTATTCCATTCTTTATTATTATGTTGGAATAACCTGTCTATGAGAAGTACCGCATACATGGTGAAATTCTTCTGTTATTTAATTATTTATTATTCTGTTAGAATAACCTGTCTGTGCGGTCTATCGTATGCCTGGTGAATTCTGTTGTTATTCCATTCTTTATTATTCTATTGGAATAACGTGTCTGTGCGGTCTATCGCATGCCTGGTGAATTCTGTTGTTATTCCATTCTTTATTATTTTGTTGGAACATCTTGTCTGTGCGGATTATGCATGACCTGGTTCTATTCTTTATTATTCTGTTGGAACATCCTGTCTGTGCGAATTACGCATGACCTGGTTCCATTCTTTATTATTCTGTTGAAATATCCCTTCTGTACGGATTACACATGACCTGGTTCCATTCTTTGGTACTCTGTTGGAATAACCTATCTATGTGGATTACCGCATGCATGGTGAATGATCCTTTGTATTCATTCCTTATTAACTTGTGGAAATGATTTGTCTACGTGGATTACCGCATGGCGGCCAAAAATACATTTGTAGTTTCATATATTCTGTTATACTCAGTTGGTTAAAGTTTTGGCTTCTATACTCCATGAAATTAGTAGAATATCCTAGATATTTGCGCTTCATCCAGTATCTTTTCATGGAAATATTCTTCTGAGCATTCTTGAATTTTACTCTACAAAGCAGTATCATGTTGACAATTTGAACGTTATTGAGTTCAGGATAAATTAATTTATAAATCTTTAAAATTTATTCTTGAACTTATTTTATTAAATTGTCATCATCCTCATGCTTATATTATGTTGAAAGTCAGCCGTGGCCTGTAGTGCATAGATGGACTTGGTATGATTATGACCAGGGATTATTCGGTATAATCATGACCGTAATGTTACAAATGATGTGGAAAAAGTCCTCATTGGCTCGTAGGGCATTGATGGATAGTTTTTGGTATGATTATGGCTATGGATTCTCTTCGGCCAAGGGTGAAAAGATGAATTGTTTTATGGCATGATCAGGACCGTTGATGAAAACATGATTATCTTTGGCCCGTAGTGCATGAATAATTCGTGGTTGTGATACTAAAGAATATCCTTGGCCTGTAGTGCAGGGATGATTTAATGATGTGGATTATTTATTGAGCTGGGTCTCAGCAATAAAAGTGATGAAAAACCTTTTAAATCATAGAAGATAGTAGATTTTATTCTCTACTTGACTCTTCTAATGGATTACTTGTTCCGCTGCAGTTAAACTTGATGTTTGTTATATTTTATCAGTTTAACACTGTTGAAGACTAATGATAAATTATTCTGCATTATCTTAGTCATAATATTTCTTACTTGGCTAGTTGAGCTCACCCTTTTGCTTTCATTGTTCTCTTCAGGATATGAGAACGTAACAGGGACTAGTCGGGGAACAGAGTGATGGTCCGGAAGATAGTATTAGTAGTCCTCACTATTCTATGAAATAATGTGATAATAAATGTATTGAGGACTTATTTTGAATTTGAATACTGTCTGGAAGACAATATTTGTATTAAAACTCACAGCTCATGTTGTATATTTAATGTTGTATTTGTATTCTGTACCATATATTTGGCGACTCAGAATATATGATGTATACCTATTTTGGGAGCGTCACACACACTACTGAATTAGGTCTTTAGGAAATCACTTATGTTACGTTTGGATTAGAGTAATGAATGTAATAATGGAATAAATCATTCTTATAAAATAAAAAAATATGTTTGGTTGCGATTGAAATGGATTGAACCATTCTTATTCCTCCCAAATTTATGAATTTTATTACTTGGGGGAAGAAGAGTATGGAATAACTCATTCCAACTAGAACATAATGAATTATTGTATTCTCCCTTCCATTCCTTCAATCCAAACATAATATTAAGAAATCCTGTAAGAATTTCTAGTCTAAGTTTTTAATCACAAGGCAATTTTTTATTTTGCTGTAAAAGTTTTTTTTTATAAAAGGTTTCGTGGGCTTAAAATTCTAATTCGTTGAAAAGTTATATCAAATTGAAAACTAAATTAATTGAGCATATGTTCACCTATTATTTATAAAGATTGAACAAAATCAAAATCTTTCCTAAACAGTTGGTTGAGATGATTTTTGTTATTAAATTATTTCTTATCTCAGATGAGATTTTATCCCTAATTTCAAGTGAATTGTTTTCAAAATTCAAAATCCTTCCTTATCAGTTTAAAATTGTCTTCCGTTGGGATTACAGATTTTTAGTAATTATTCCAACATAATTCTTGCTGTGCTGTTGTCTTCATCTCTATTTATTCCACACGACAAAAGCTTCAAAGATAACAAATTAAGAAAAACAAGAGTGCTTATATAAAAAAGTTATTTAACAAATTATTCTTGCATTGTTCTTAAATTCTTATTGATGAAAATGTTGAATAAATTATACAGGAACGTATTATTGCATAGAATAAATTAAAATCAATTAATCATAATATTAAGTACTTACATGAATTGAGAGAAGCCATCTTGTGTGTATCACGCTTCTGCTGCGCTTAAGGGTGAAAGTCTTCAATTGTCTCTCTCAATCTTAGGATGGATGTATAGGTGTGTATATAAAATTCTTGAGCAGACAATTGGGACCAAACCCTAACTATTTTATTTATAGAATAGCTAAGGGTCAAAATCGTCCATCAAGATTATGAAACCCTAGAGCCCATTATGCCAAAACTATTAGGAATATTATTTATAGGCCAGCATAATTAATTACCAAACCCATAAATAAAATGATTAAATTAATACACTATGTAAGCCCAATAAATTATAAATAGTAGAGGCCACATAAGGAATAAAATATTCCATCATTCTCCCACTTGGCCGAAATACTATTTATATAAAAAACATAACACTTACAATCATTAATTTGGCCAAGTATTAATTTAATATCTACATCTTGTTCAAATAAAAATACTAATGCGAATTAATACAATCTTTGTGTTATTATTAACACAAGATCCCCATTAGTTACACAATTAGTACTTTTATTAAAATAAAGATTAACATTAAGCATAACAGGTATGAATAGAGTTTACATACGTGGTAATAGATTAAACTCATTTATATGGTCCAAAACATTATCGTACCGTTTGCTCATAAGTTCTCAAGTGTGCACAATAAAGAGAATAGCAAATCATAAACATAATGTGAAGTTCAAAACAACGAGCTCAAAATTGTTGTCTTACATTAAAAAAAAGTTCATTAATTAAGACTACCAGTTAAACCCATGCCGACAACATGCTCTAAAAATAGCTTGGGTGGTAAACCTTTCATAAGTGGATCCACTAACATATCATGCGTACTAATATACTTGATGACAACACTTTGATCTTCAACTCTTTCCGTGACAAATAAGTACTTAGTGTCGAGGAATAGTCCAGCACCACTCGAAACGGTGCTGTTGGAAAAACTAACAGCAGAATTATTATCACAAAATACTTTCAATGGCCTTGAAATGAAATCTTCAACCTTAAGTCCTGAAATAAGATTCCTTAATAATATGGCGTGACAAGTAGCATGATAATAAGCCACATATTCTACCATCATCGTGGAAGTGGTAGTTAACTCCTGCTTATGAGTTCTCCACAAAATAGAGCCTCTTGAAAGCATAAAGATGTACTCTGATGTAGATTTCTTTTCATCTTTACACTTAACAAAATCAGAATCAGAATAACCAATAACTTCAAGGTTATCTGTTTTTTTTCTAAATGTAAGCATAATATCCTTAGAACCCTGTAAATAGAGTATATAAGACTCTCAACCACCGAAGTATAGGGAATAAGATTCATTTGATCACGTTCAAGTTGATTCTTAGGGCATTGATATGAGCCAAATTTGTCACCCTTAACAATAGGTGCGACAGTAGGGGAGCAATTTTGCATGTTGTATTTGTTAAGAACTTTGTCAATATAAGATCTTTGGGACAATCCTAATATCCTACGAGACCTATCTCGATGAATTTCAATACCTATAACATAAGAGGCTTCACCGAGATCCTTCATATCAAAATTTCCAGATAGAAAACTGTTTGGTCTCATGCAACATGTCTAAGTTATTACTTGCAAGTAATATATCATCAACATACAAAACAAAAATAACAAATTTACTCCCACTGACCTTCAAGTATATGCATTGATCCACTATATTTTTCTTAAAATCAAAATTACTCATCACCTCATGAAACTTAAGATACCATTGTCGAGAAGCATGTTTTAACCCATATATGGACTTCTTAAGTCTACATACCATATGTTGTAACGATCCAGAATTTCAAATTATAATTTTAAATATTTATTAAATTATATAAATATTTATTTGAGGTGTTTATTATTGAATAAATAATTATTGATGTGATGGTCATTAGTAAATATTTGTAAATCTAAATTTATTAGATAAATTTCTAAATTAAATTAATTTATAATTTAGAGATTAGTATTATAACATGAGGTTTTATATTGTGACTAATAATTTAATATGGTATGGTATATTAAATTATCAAATAAAATTATAACATGAAATTATAATTTTGTGGTATTTGATAAAGTGGGAAATATTTATTTAAAATATAGTATGTGATTAATTTAATGAGCTAATGTTGGATATGAAAATCCAAATAAATAATATGTGATTATAATTTATAAACTAAAGTGTTTATTAAAATAAACTAAAAAGGGTTTAATTTAGTTTTTTGCCAAACAAGGCTCAATATATTAATTCTTTAAAAATTAAAGGGTTTTGCCAAACAGGCTTTTGAATTTCTAATTTTTAAATTTAAATAAAATAAATAAAATAATAAATATAGTATATATGTTATTTTGATAACTGATGATAGCTATTAAGGCCATATCAGATTTGTATTTTGTTATTACGCATACTGACTATTAGTTGATTTACGCATACTAGTTGGTCAATTGGATATTGGCTTAGTCTGAGTTCAGAGAGAAATGATAGAGAGCTTGTGAGAATTGAAAGGAAACTTGTGAATTTTCACAACAATTCCAGTGATTAGCAGCGATTGTATTAGTAATTGAAGGTATGTTTTATAACTTTGATATTATATATGTTTATGAGTATCACGGCAAAGTTTTGTTATGCTCTGTGAATTCCATTTCTTCCGAGTTGTTGTTATGTAACTAAGTTTTGGTGTTTATACATGCTTATAATACTATAGTTTATGGCTAAACCAGAATTTGTATGCTAATTACAGTTAATAGTAGAAAAATTATGTCAGTGCATATATTTTCATATGTAGCTATGAAAGTATAAATTTTAGTGGCCAATTCGTATGTGAAACTGTAAATTGACGCTTGTATATGGTAGTTCATTAAGAAACGAGCATAATGTAATTCGAATGAAGTGATTTGGCCAAGTATAGAGATTACAGTGATGATTTTTAGGGATGAATATCAAAATTTGAGTTTTATATGAAAATCATGAAATTTGGGAAATTAACCTAGCTTAAATTGTTGTTAAATTGTTTTAATTGGTGGAATATGTTCACAAACATGTTTGTGATTGTTCTATACCATTTTTACATGTTATTATCACTGTTTGGTGGGTGAAATTTGTATTTGTTGGGCTAAAGTTGGCTACTGTTCATTTGCCTTCTCTGCGTCTGTCTGTGCACCGGCACAGCTGTGCAGGTGCCAAGGCAAAAAATGGCACAGCTGCGCCGGTCCCAGGCCTTTGTATGGCGCAGCTGCTTCCATACCGTGGTTTGAGATTCTTACTTCTGCTGCTGCTGCAGACTTGGGAAATCATTATAACATGATCTGAAATTATGTTAGCATGTTAAATGTGTAATGTTAAGGTTAACATAACATAGTGAATTGTGGTTAGTAAGTTCAAAGTTGCAAAAATGATTAGTAAATCGAGAACGCGTTATGTGATAACTTAGTATACACAATGAACGTTAGATTGCGAAGTATAACACTTGGAATTTCTGAAATGTAAGTGGTAATGAAAGACTTGTGCTTCAATGATAAGTTTAAATAGAAGTGTACATGTTTTGGTATGTTAGCATATCTAATAGGTATTATGGTTCTAAAATTATGTATAGGTGATCGTGAATTTAATTTTATAGCTTACGCTCAAGGCAAGTTTCTAAACACTATCTTTTTACATTGAGAAATTTTTCTAACTCTTTTCTTTTGTTGAGAGTTAGTTCTATTATTACATTGTGTAACTTTATTCTTTTGATTGAGCAAGCTTTTTATCTTAACTGTTATTGAATAAGTCAATTGTTCCTAAAATTCATTCGAGCAAACTTTAACTTTAATGTTATTTGAAATTCTGATTTGATTGATTCATTCTAACTTGTTTATAGTTAAGCGAGTTTCTTAAGTTCTATTATTGTATAATGAACGTAGTTTTTGAACTCTCGTCTCTATTATTGAACTGTTTTAATTCTTTGCATGAGTTAATACCATGTTGGGCAAGTTTTTAGTTTCCATCTTGCTATCAGTTAATGTACGTTCAGTAATTTCATTTCTAATGTTATAAGACTCTAACCTTAGCTTATTTACTTTTCAAGCAAAGGTTAACCATTTTATTCATTTTGCTGACTACTTATGCTCTATAGTTATTTCAAGCATGAGTTTAATATGTATAATCAGTTCACTATGATTCTCAATTGTTCTATGTTATGTTGTTATTAAACAATTGTTGTGTCATCAAACACTACTGATTCAACTAGTCCTCTAGTTGATGTTCGTTAAACTTCAAATTACCCTTGAAAGCTTATCCAAACCAAACTTTCTTTAGTGCGGACTTGTACTCTAAATACTGAGATGAACAACCCTATTATTAATAGGGGATAATTTACGCTTAGCGTTGAAATATTTGTGCATAATACATTGTACGAAGGGCTGATCCCCCTAAGTACGAGGAGTCCTTATAGTCTTATGACTATTAAAGTTGGAGTTGAAAGATTACTCACAACTGTGGACATAGTTAATGGTCTTATGACCCTCAGTTAGATATATTCCATATTTGGATTTCAGTTTTTGATTATCATTGTTAGAGTACTATCCAGTTTTGATGAGCCTATTCGTTGATAGTTATTATTGTTATTCTCCCATTGATTCATTGTTATATCCAGTGAGCAATTGTTTTGCTCACTCTTGCATATTTATATACTCATTGCAGCTAAGGTTTAGAAGGTAGATGAGCTTTCAACTAGCAAAGGAAAGTGAAAAATGTACAAGTGATGCTAGACTTGTAATTTTATTTATTGTGATGATCATAGACTTTTTAATAATGATGTAATGTAATTATTTATTTCCGCACTTGAATGATGTTTAAAGGTTAGATAACCTAAGATATTTTTGAATTTAATGACGTAACCCTATTTAAGGGGAGGATTTATGATTTAAATATTATTTATTTGGTTAGATAATATGAATGTATGGATAGTGAGCACCAAATCTTGTGGGAATGAAGTACCTAGATTTGGGGATGTCACAGGTTGGTATCAAAGCTTTAGGTTATGAACCTTAGGTGGGGGAAAAGCCTTAGGAAGTAACCTTTGAAAAGATAGTGATGATAAACTCTTATCGAGTTTTAGGAAAGAGAAAGTAATAAAAACACTTATGTGCTTATGTGATTGCAACTTATGTGCTCGTGAGTGTCGAGTAGTAATGATTAGTAATTAAAACTTAAAATTTGGTTAACAGGATGGCTAATATAGGAGGATCTAGTCAGGTTAGAGAGGAGGAAGCCTCGAGATATTTAGGTGATTTGGGAACAACTACTGCCACATAAAACAGTTCCGTCGGTCACATTAGTTGAGTAAGAGAGAGTACCTGATGAGGATGATGAGATAGAGACGGACGAGGAGGACCCCGTGGAGCTGCCACAATCGGATGAGGAGGACGAGGAGGAAAAGCTTCCACTTAATTCGATAGCTTCCCGTATGTACAACGAGGTGAATGATCGCAATGTGGAACTTCAAGACATCGCCGAGGAGTTACAGGAGATAGTAGCTGAACAACAGACTTCGATGGCACAGAAAGACGATGAGATCCAGGATCGAGAAGAACGACTGAACAACGTTGAAGAGAAGCTGGTCCACACTGAAGGAGAGAACGAGCGATTGAAAGTAGAGATTGCAGAGTTGAAGAACAAGTTGAAAGAAGAATCTACAAAAAGGGCAAGAGCCAAAGACGCGTATAGTGAAACTTATCAACGAGCTGGAATGGCAGAGAGAGATGCACAAACAAAGAGGTTGAAGATGGAAGAGATGAACAACATATTCAACACCGTGATCAATCGAGCTCAAGATCGAGTCATGGGTTATCCGATTCAGTTCGAGACGTTACTATTATACATATTGGATTGCCGAACAATGTTCCAAATTATGGAGGAAGAGCGTCGTAAGGCTACGCAGTATCTTAATAGGACATTGTAGAGAATGTAATTGATAGGTGATTAGAAAATAAACGAAATATAAATCCCGGGTATGATATAACCAATGGGATAGATGATGATGATATTGTCCTGCAACTGTTATAGTTTAGGAAAGTAATGGAAATAGAAGTGATGCTATTGTTTGATGTTTTTTTAAAAGATGATGAATGAATAAAAGTTATTGTTTTATTCAAAGTGTTAAGTGTTATGTGATAAACTTTTATGATGTGCAACTTAAGTATATAATACTTAAAAGGTTGAATAAAAGCTAATGGATGTATTTTAACAAAAAATGCCTCCAAGACGTCAACCACCACGACATAGAACTACTGAGGAAACCAACAACAACAACAATGTGGAAGGAAACCCTGTTCAACAGCTAGTGATGTTACTGACGGGTGCTTTGCAGAATCAACCTCAAAATCAAGGTACGTTTAAGGACTTCAAGGTGGTTGGACCACCAGAATTCGTGGGACCATGAACCCGGTTGAGGCACAGACATGGGTCATGGAGATGGAGAAAGTGTTCGATGTTGTGAGAGTAGGGGAGGAGCAGAAGACTGCTTTTGAAACATTTATGTTGAAAGCAGAGGCTAGTTATTGGTGGCAGGCCAATAAAACCTGAGGTGGTCAAGGGATTATGTCTTGGAAAAGGTTTAAGGAGATGTTCTTCGAGATTTATTTTCCAGAAAGTTCAAAGAGTCAGCTAGAAGTACATTTTTTGTAATTGAAGCAGGGAACGATGTCGGTGTCTGAGTATGCTTCAAGATTCAACGAGTTGGTGAGGTTTGCGCCATATCAAGTCAGCACAGACGAACGCAAGGTGAAGATATTTGAACAAGGACTGAAGCCCTGGCTGAACAGTAGGGTCTCCTTGTTCTAACTAAAGACGTTTGCAGCGGTAATGTAAAAGGCAATTCTCACTGAAAGTGGAGGCGAGGCAGTAACAAAACATAACCAAGAGCAGACAAAGAAGAAGAGTGAAGGTGAAGCTAAGAATGGTGGTGGTGGTAACGGTGGAAATGGCAACAACAATTTGAAGAGGAAGTGGAATGCGAATGGGGGAGCTGGAAATCAACAAAGAAACCAGCAAAATAAGAAGTTCGAAGCATGTGCTACATGCGGGAAGTTTCACAAGGGTGTGTGCTTGATGGGGAAACGAGTATGCTTTAATTATGGCCAGGAGGGTTACATTGCCCCAAATTGCACTCAACCTAAGAGGAACAGTTTGCTTCACGTGCGGGTCTAAGGATCACTTTGCTCGTGAATTCCCTAAGAAGAGATCTGGTGAGACAAATGGGAGTAAGGGAAATGCTAGTGGAGGTGTGCTGGCTATTGCAGGACCAACATCAACAAATAAGCCCACATCCAGAACCTTCAACATGACGGTGCAGGACGCAGTGCAATCAAAATATGTCGTGTCAGGTAGTATCCCAATCAATGATATAAATGCATATATATTATTTGATTCGGGTGATACTTGCTCGTTTATATCTGATGAATTTGCTAAGTGGTTAGAAATACCTTGTGAAGAGTTGAAATTTCCCTTTAAATATAGAAATTACGAATAGGGAAGTGATTCCTGTTAGGTTCGTATACAAGGACTGTAGGATGAACATAAAGGAGAATGTTATGAAAGTATATTTAATCATGATAAAACTCGGAGAGTTTGATGTTATTTTGGTCATGGATCGACTTTTCAATTATGGAGCGATAATTGATTGCCAAAAGAAGTGTGTAAACCTTATGACTCCGTCAAAGGTATTTTTTCATGGTAGCAAATCGCCTAGACAAATGAAATGTCTGACGATGATGCAGGCCAAGAAGTTATTGATTCAGGGCTGTGTAGGGTATTTAGCTTACATAGTCGATACTCAATTTAACAACCAAGAACTCCATCAAAAGTGAGAAGTTTCTTGGGATTAGTAGGCTATTATAGACGATTTATCTAGGATTTTTCCAAGATTGTCACTCCGTTGACAAATTTGATGAGAAAATCTATAAAATTTGTTTGGATGGAAAAAGTGTGAGGAAAGTTTTCAAGAACTGAAGAAGAAGTGAATTGTGGCACCTGTGTTGTTGTTACTAGATAATACAGGAAACTTTGTGGTGTATAGTGATGCTTCAAACAAAGGATTGAGTTATGTCCTTATACAGAATGTCAAGGTTATTGCGTATGCATCAAGGCAACTAAAAGACTACAAAAAGGGTATCTGACTCATGATTTAGAGTTGGTGGCGATTGTGTTCACACTGAAGATATGGAGACACTATCTCTACGGAGAGAAATGTGAGATCTACACAGACCATAAAAGTCTGAAGTATATTTTCACACAGAAAGACCTGAACACGCGGCAAAGGAGATGGATGGAATTGATAAAGGATTACGATTGTGAGATCTTTTATCATCTTGGCAAAGCTAATGTGGTTGCAGATGCCTTGAGTAGAAAAGGCAGAGAAAAGTTAATGTTGTTAACAGATAAGGAAGAGCTTATTACAACAATGGCAAGGTTAGAGCTGGAAATCAAATTTCCAGAATAATCCGATGAAAAATTGTTCCAGATAGAAGCTAGTCTAACTTTGGTGGACAAAGTGAAGAACGTGCAACTACAGGATGAAGAATGCAAGAAAATAAAGGAAAACATGAGCGGGGGTAAAGAAGTGAAGTACAAGGTCGATAATGAGGGAATGATAAGATTCGAGGGACGAATTTGGGTTCTAGCAGTACAGGATATTAAAGAAGAAATCTTGACGGAAGCTCATAGCTCAAGATATTTGATTCATTCGGGAAGTACAAAAATGTATCAATATTTGCGGTGTCATTTTTGGTGGCTGAACATGAAAAGAGATGTTGCAAAATGCGTTGTAAAATGCTTGACTTGTCAAAAAGTGAAGGCTGAGCATCAACAACAAAGCAGATTACTTCAACCATTGGAGATACCGAAATGGAAGTGGGAGAACATCACAATGGATTTTGTGGTAGGTCTTCCAATGACTCAGAAAGGATACGATGCGATATGGGTAATAGTGGACAAATTAACAAAATCTGCACACTTTTTGTCAATAAAGATTAGATTTAATCTTGATCAGCTGGTGAAACTATACGTTAAGGAGATCGTCTCAAGACATGGAGTTCTAGTGTCAATTATGTCAGATCGAGACCCGAGGTTCACTTCAAATTTTTGGAAGAGACTACAAGAATGGATGGGAACGCAACTGAGAATGAGTACATCATATCATCCGCAAACCGATGGGCAAAGCGAACGAACGATCCAGACGCTTGAAGATATGCTTAGAGCGTGCATCATGGATTTCAAAGGAAATTGGGATGATCATCTACCGTTGGTGGAATTTGTATACAACAACAATTACCACGCAAGTATTGGTATGCCACCGTACGAGGCGTTATATAGAAGAAAGTGCAAAACTCTGCTATGCTGGGATGAAGTTGGAGAACGTTAACTGTTAGACCCAGAACTGGTACAGCAGGCCACTGAAGTTGTCAAACTTATCAGAGCAAGACTGGTAGCTGCTCAAGATCGACAGAAAATGTATGCTGATCAACACAGACAGAGTCATGAGTTTGAAGCAGGAAGTTTCGTGTTCCTGAAAGTTTCTCCTTGGAAGGGGAAAATTTATTTTGGCAAGAAAGGAAAGCTCAGCCCAAGGTTTATTGGACCTTTCGAAATTCTACACAGAGTGGGAGAGGTGGCTTATGAGGTAGCTTTACCTCCAGAATTAGAGCATGTGCACAACATTTTTATGTGTCGTTGTTGCGACCGTATAAACCCGATTACAAGTATGTGATCGAGTATGAATCATTGCAGTTCAGTAAAGATTTGTCTTACGGAGAGATTCCTATCCAGATAGTCGACAGGAAAGAACAAGTGCTCAGGAATAAAGTGATACCTTCTGTGAAGGTGATATGGAGGAACCACAATGTCGAAGAGGCTACGTGGGAACTCGAAGCTGATATGATGAAGAATTACCCTGAGTTATTTGTTTAGTTCGTGTCTTCGATTTTGGGGACAGAATCTTTGTAAGTAGGGGAGAATGTGACGATTTGATTGTTTGAATTGTGATTCTGGGGACAGAATCCTTGTAAAGAGGGAAGGATGTAACGGTCCAGAATTTTAAATTGTAATTTTAAATATTTATTGAATTATATAAATATTTATTTGAGGTGTTTATTGTTGAATAAATAATTATTGATGTGATGGTCATTAATAAATATTTATAAATCTAAATTTATTAGATAAATTTCTAAATTAAATTAATTTATAATTTAGAGATTAGTATTATAACATGAGGTGTTATATTGTGACTAATAATTTAATATGGTATGGTATATTAAATTATCAAATAAAATTATAACATAAAATTATAATTTTGTGGTATTTGATAAAGTGGAAAATATTTATTTAAAATATAGTATGTGATTAATTTAATGGGTTAATGTTGGATATGAAAATCAAAATAAATAATACGTGATTATAATTTATAAACTAAAGTGTTTATTAAAATAAACTAAAAGGGTTTAATTTAGTTTTTTTTTTGCCAAACAAGGCTCAATATATTAATTCTTTAAAAATTAAAGGGTTTTGCCAAACAAAGCCTTATGTCTTTTGAATTTCTAATTTTTAAATTTAAATAAAATAAAAAAATAAATAAAATAATAAATATAGTATATACATTATTTTGATAACTTATGATAGCTATTAAGGCCATATCAGTTTTGTATTTTGTTATTACGCATACTGGCTATCAGTTGATTTACGCATACAAGTTGGTCAGTTGGATATTGGCTTAGTCTGAGTTCAAAGAGAAGTGATAGAGAGCTTGAGTGAATTGAGAGGAAACTTGTGAATTTTCACAACAATTTCAGTGATTAGCAGCGATTGTATTAGTAATTGAAGGTATGTTTTATAACTTTGATATTATATATGTTTATGAGTATCACGACAAAGTTTTGTTATGCTCTGTGAATTCTATTTCTTCCGAGTTGTTGTTATGTAACTAAGTTTTGGTGTTTATACATGCTTATAATACTATAATTTATGGCTAAAACAGAATTTGTATGCTAATTACAGTTAATAGTAGAAAAATTCTGTCAGTGTATATATTTTCAAATGTAGCTATGAAAGTATCAATTTTAGTGGCTAATTCGTATGTGAAACTATAAATTAACGCTTGTATATGGTCGTTCATTAAGAAACGAGCATAACGGAATTTGAATGAAGTGATTTGGCTAAGTATAGAGATTACAGTGATGATTATTAGGGAAGAATATCAAAATTTGAGTTTTATATGAAAATCATGAAATTTCGGAAATTAAACTAGCTTAAATTGTTGTTAAATTGTTTTAATTGGTGGAATATGTTCACAAACATGTTTATGATAGTTCTATACCATTTTTACATGTTATTATCATTGTTTGGTGGGTGAAATTTGTGTTTGTTGGGCTAAAGTCAGCTACTGTTCATTAGCCTTCTCTGCGTCTGTCTGTACACCAGAACAGCTGTGCCGGTGCCAACGCAAAAAATGGAACAGCTGCGTAGGTCCCAGGCCTTTGTATGGCACATCTGCGCCATACCCTGGTTTGAGATTCTTACTTCTGCTGCTGCTGCAGACTTGGGAAAGCATTATAACATGGTCTGAAATTATGTTAGCATGTTAAATGTGTAATGTTAAGGTTAACATAACATAGTGAATTGTGGTTAGTAAGTTCAAAGTTGCAAAAATGATTAGTAAATCGAGAACGCATTATGTGATAACTTAGTATACACAATGAACGTTAGATAAGTGTTGCGAAGTATAACACTTGGAATTTCTGAAATGTAAGTGGTAATGAAAGACTCGTGCTTCAATGATAAGTTTAGATAGAAGTGTACATGTGTGACAACCAGAGAATTTGGATAATTTATTAAAATCTTAAATGATTGATTTAAGGTCAAATAATAGACCTAGACAGAAAATAAGTGTATGCGTTTGATGTTTTTGGGATTGAAATTTGAGGATTTCAAAATTCGGTGAAGGATATAGGTGAATTATTCAGGATTAAGGATTTATGTGAATATGTATGTGTACTAAATGTGGTTAAGGGTCAACGGTTGACCAGATTAATTATATATGTGTCAAACCCTAAGTATATATTAAGAACGTCAACGTTCTGTTAGAAAACCCTAGCAATGGATAAGAAATCGTAGAAATTGGTTCTGAAACCCTAGTTTCAGTTCCGGGAATTCGAAACCCTAAATTCATGATATGAATATGGTGATTAAGTTAGAAAACCCTAACGATATATTCAGAAACTCTAATTTCAGTATCGAGAATTTAAACACTAATTTGGGAATCCTAATGCGAAGTATTAAACCCTAAGGGTTAAAAAGTTGTGTGTAAGGAATATGAATATTATGTGATGGTTTATCTTTGTTTATTATATAAACAAACAAAAGAAACTAGTATAACCCTAATTATATATAAGGAATGAAAGATTTAATAACTTAAGGGTTATGGAAAAAGAGAATTGTGGTATTTAGAATACTTACTAATTCTAGGAGAATTATTTTATATATCTCAAATGATTAATTTTATAACCTAATTATAGCAAGTCTAATTGGCTTAAGGAAATAAGTGTGCATGAGCAAGGATTTGTGTTATAATTGAGGAAGTAAAAATCCTAATTAGTGGTTTATAAACCCTAATGTTCAATTTTGACCATAATTGCTAATTTAGCAATTATAATTAGGAAATACTAATCCTAATTAGCAAGATTTAAGGTATGATTAAGAAATTTTAATATAATTAGAAATTCTAATTATAAGTTAGAAATATTAATTTCTATTTTTTTTAAAAAACCTAAATTAGAAATATTAGAAAATAAATTGGCTCAAACCCTAAACCCTAGATTGCTCAAAACCTAAACCCTAAGGGTTTGCAACAAATGGAAAATTATAGAAATAAAAGGAAATGTCATTTATACCATTTTGTCACATTTTCTAATAAGTTGAGTGTAGATCTTGTCATG
Organism: Panax japonicus; assembly: GCA_020205505.1. NCBI lineage: Eukaryota > Viridiplantae > Streptophyta > Magnoliopsida > Apiales > Araliaceae > Panax > Panax japonicus. The sequence goes on from CM035093.1 coordinate 64,271,505, forward strand.
ATCTTGGGTGGGTGAACTAACCCTAGCCCTAACCTAGCCCTAGCATGTGACTATATACAATTACCAAACAATTAAACCTATTTTCATTTCTCTTTCATCTATCTCTTCCAAAAAGCTTATCAAAACAAAAACCAAAAAGGGAGAAAGAAGAGGAGAGTTCGGCAACCATAAGAGGTAGAGATGGGGAGATTTTGATCTTCCATGCCATCTAAAATCTATCTCATACTTTAGATGGAGAATGAGGAAAAGCTAAGGTATAGCAAAATTTCCACTTATGTAGTCTAATTTTGTTTTTGATTTGATTTGATTTTTGACAATATGAAGTTATGATATTGAGGTTTAAAACCTTAGATATACATGTTAATGAGTGTTTCATGTTTATAATTAACCATATTGGGTGTTAATTTGGTTGGGATCAAAGGAATAGAAAAATGGAATTTTTCCGGAAAAGTTTAAACTTTTAAAAGTGTGATCAAGCCTTTGATTTTTGTAATCTATGGTGGATATTTATGATTTATGTTTTGTTATGGTTGACCAAGTGTTGAACTTATGATTTTGAGTCATATGAGGGTAGGTCTACATAATATATGATATTTTATGGTTAGATCTTTCCATTTTTAAGGTTGATGAGCTTGAACGAAGAAGAAGAACCAAAACAGTTTTTCAAAGAATAATCTAGTGGACTGCTGCCCTAAACAGAAAATTCCGGATTTGTTAGGGTACTCTAAAAATTTTGGACTTGTGATATGTTGTAGTACACTGTATAATCTTTCCATAGACTCTGGAACGGACTAATTTATACTCCGGATGAAGTAGTTATGACGTTTGGAAGAAGCATAATCAAAACTGCGAAAACAAAATTTTTGGAAAAACCAAGCATGATATGGAAATGACCTTATCTGTCATTCTACTTTGAATCTTGAGTGTGGTCAATTTGTGGAGCTAAATATATGTGTTAAGGATAAAACCCCTTTGGAATTACTCAATTAGGTTGAATATTGAACAAGTTATGGGATTTCTCCCAAACTACACAAAGGTAATAAAAACTGTTAGAATGACAGTTTGTAACAGCCACTTCCGGGCTAATTTCCGGGAGCTTAACATGTCCAAATATGGATTGTGATAGATGAAAATTGAATATCGGAAAGATACGAATCCAACAAAATTGACGGATCATTAATAGGAGTTATAGATTTCATTTTATTTAAGATTTAGTAAAGGACTCCAAAACTGTAAAATGGCAAAAAGTTTCTGTTCAGATCTGTCCAGGGGATGTTTTAGCAACTTAAATTGTGAAATAAATTCCGCCCTTTTGGAAAATGAAAATATATGGTATTATGTAGCTCTTGTCCAAAAATGAGCTAATTACGAGTTAAAACGACCAAGTTATGACCATTACAATTTTTGTGATTTTCCAACAGAAATCGCTATAAACGGAGTTCTACAACTCCGATTGCCACGAAATTTAAAATCGAGAATCACGTTAAGATATATAAGGTTATCCCAAGAGATGGGAATGTTTGGAGTTAATCACGAGGTAGCTAATTTCTTAAGCTACGCACTAGAATTAATTTTTGAAAAATATTAAAGGAAGTTGGAAAATTATGGAAAAATAATTTTTGTGGATGAAATATGTGTATATATGTTTGGACTAAGGATAGAAAAATAATAAACTGATTTGGTATTTTCGTGATACGAATTTAGAATACAGCTTACTGGATTATATAATTTGTGATTCCAGTTTGCTGGATTGAGAAATTGTTTACTGAAATTGAAAATATGTTAAATCCAGTTTGCTGGATTGCAGTTTAGATTCCTGGATTTGGAATTCAGGTTGCTGGATTTGGAATCCAGGTTGCTGAGTTGGTAATTTAGTTGCTAGATTAAAATCCAGGTTGCTGGATTAGTATTTGACTTATTAGATGTTAATGAATACTTATGAAATGAAAAATCGAGTGTTAAATCATATAAATGTGACTCTATGGCATGATTAAGCGCTTAGGAAGAGTTTAATTGAACTTAAACTCGATATTTGTCCGACTAGACCATCGGGATGATAAAATTGTGTCGGTATCAACTCAAACTTAATAGTCTAACTTGATGCTAAGTCTTATGTATTGTATAGACTGATAGGGTTATGTGTTATGTGTTTAGGTTATACTGTGTATATATAATAGTATTATATTGTGATGTTATTATTCTAATATTGGAGATCTATATTACTAATATTAGGTCTTCGAGATAATGCGTTATAAATTGCTTTGCGGTAATCAACGGTTCAGGCAAGTTTCTTTTTACTAAATTCTAATAAGAGTGTTTTATTCAAGCTTATGGTTAATCATCGCTGATTGCCACGAAAATTGTACTCTGTACATCTTGCATGTATAAGTCATGTATGAAAGGCTGATCACCTTCATTACCAGTTGGTTCATAAATGTTTGTTCATGTTTAAAACTTGTTCAGTCAAAAGTTTGTTCGTGCTAGTTCTCAATTATATTGATGAATTATAGCCAGCTTATTATTCATACTCTTCAATCATGATATATCGTTATATTATTGTATTTAAACTTGCTGGGCAACTTTCATGCTCACCCTTGCTATATCATGATAAAACATTGCAGATAAGGCGAATGCGTTCGGATACAGGGAAAGGTTAAGGCCAAGTTCAGCTTGGGATAAAATATGCGGCTATTATGTAATAGTATAGTTTGATAAAGGTGTTATATGTTAGAAAGTTATGAAATGTGTATTAAGTTAAGGTTACTCGACCTTGGGGTAATGTGTAAAGTGTAATGTATAAGCAATTTATGTTTATATCTTCCGCAAACAGTTATAGAATGATTAGTGTACCGAATCTGCGGCGATTTGGGGCCTGGATTCGGGGCTATCACAGTTGGTATCAGAGCTGTTGGTTATGAAGCTTAGGTAGGAATACCTGAGACCAATAACCGCAGTGATTATGATAAGATCTAACTCACATAGAGTTAGTTGGTCGGTAAGATTCAAAGATGAATCTCGGCGAGTGTAAAGCACAGAGTTCCCTAACTCTGATAATAAAGTTGAGCAGTAATGGTGAATAGATCGAGTCTAAAAGACTGAAAGTGCATGAATAGGAGATCGTAAAACAAAACGATTAAGTCATAGAATTGAATCGTAATATATACGATGAGATCACCCCGTGATCTGATAAGGTTACGACAGCTAGAAAGAATCAATCTTATGATTGAAAAGTTTACAGCAAGATGCTGTGTATCAGTTGTACTATGAAATGGTACTATGAAAACTCATGAAAGAGTTATGAATTGTAAATAAGGATTAAATAAAATTTGTATGGAGTAAGTGTGGAGCTAGAATTATGTGGGATTTCAATTGAAGACTCGTGTCAGCCGCTGAGTTGTATGATTCCTTGTATGGGCGGGGAATTTGTACTTGGTTTTAGAATCACTTAGCTTCCTGGTCGATGTAGTGGTTAGGTTGACCAATTCTTTGTATGGGCGGGGAATTGTCCGCTTAGCTTTCTATATTGATTAGTGGTCGAGTTTGGTTTGACAACCACTTAGTTTCTGGCACTGATAATCATTGAAATGTTTGTGTCGCGCTATTTGCTATATGCATGTTAAGAGGGTGATTTCTTTCTCATGTGTATAACAAATAGATAGGTCATAGGTAGAGTATATAAGGTTAAGTACGAGTTCTTACAACTCATACTTATGTGACATTCTTAATTCATAGTTATATGAAATGTTTATGAACCCCTCTGCGAATGGACGCCAAAGGTCTGTCTAGGAAAGTTCTTAAACTCATATAATTGTGGCCAGGTTATGAACTCATAAGTGTGGTTTTATGAACTGGGTATAGTTGTGTGTGAATGGAGTATTAAGGATTATAGGAACAGATAGAATGTTTAAGCAAATGATTTGAAATATCAAAATTTGTTTTTAATTATCACTCATGTACCATGTAACCTGGTGAAGAGATGATAAAAGTGTGATGGAGTTGTAAATACAAGAATACTTAGTGTGAATTTGACCTTTGCGAGTGTTTTGAGTATCTTTGATAGATACCCGAGAAATTTGCGTATGTATCAAAGTAAATCTTTGATAGATACCCGAGAAGTTTGAGTATCTTTGATAGATACCTGAGAAGTTTGAGTATATTTGATAGATACCTGAGAAGTTTGAGTATCTTTGATAGATACCCGAGAAGTTTGAGTATCTTTGATAGATACCCGAGAAGTTTGAGTATCTTTGATAGATACCCGAGAAAATAAGTTCAAGATATTGTATGATAGCTCAGTATAAATGTTGTAAGATGCACGGTGTAAGGTGAATTTCGGGGACGAAATTCTTAGAAGGAGGGGTGAATGTGACAACCCGAGAATTTGGACAATTTATTAAAATCTTAAATGATTGATTTAAGGTCAAATAATAGACCTAGACAGAAAATAAGTGTATGCGTTTGATGTTATTGGGATTGAATTTTGAGGATTTCAAAATTCGGTGAAGGATATAGGTGAATTATTTAGGATTAAGAATTTATGTGAATATGTATGTGTACTAAATGTGGTTAAGGGTCAACGGTTGACCAGATTAATTATATATGTGTCAAACCCTAAGTATATATTAAGAACGTCAACGTTCTGTTAGAAACCCTAGCAATGGATAAGAAATCGTAGAAATTGGTTCTGAAACCCTAGTTTTAGTTCCGGGAATTCGAAACCCTAAATTCATGATATGAATATGGTGATTAAGTTAGAAAACTCTAACGATATATTCAGAAACTCTAATTTCAGTATCGAGAATTTAAACACTAATTTGGGAATCCTAATGCGAAGTATTAAACCCTAAGGGTTAAAAAGTTGTGTGTAAGGAATATGAACATTATGTGATGGTTTATCTTTGTTTATTATATAAACAAACAAAAGAAACTAGTGTAACCCTAATTATATATTAGGAATGAATGATTTAATAACTTAAGGGTTATGGAAAAAGAGAATTGTGGTATTTAGAATACTTACTAATTCTAGGAGAATTATTTTATATATCTCAAATGATTAATTTTATAACCTAATTATAGCAAGTCTAATTGGGTTAAGGAAATAAGTGTGCATGAGCAAGGATTTGTGTTATAATTGAGGAAGTAAAAATCCTAATTAGTGGTTTATAAACCCTAATGTTCAATTTTGACCATAATTGCTAAATTAGCAATTATAACTAGGAAATACTAATCCTAATTAGCAAGATTTAAGGTATGATTAAGAAATTTTAATATAATTAGAAATTCTAATTATAAGTTAGAAATATTAATTTCTATTTTTTTAAAAAAAACATAAATTGGAAATTTTAGAAAATAAATTGGCTCAAACCCTAAACCCTAGATTGCTCAAAACCTAAACCCTAAGGGTTTGCAACAAATGAAAAATTCTAGAAATAAAAGGAAATGTCATTTATACCATTTTGTCAAATTTTCTAATAAGTTGAGTGTAGATCTTGTCATGATCTTGGGTGGGTGAACTAACCCTAGCCCTAACCTAGCCCTAGCATGTGACTATATACAATTACCAAACAATTAAAACCTATTTTCATTTATCTTTCATCTATCTCTTCCAAAAAGCTTATCAAAACAAAAACCAAAAAGGGAGAAAGAAGAGGAGAGTTCGGCAGCCATAAGAGGTAGAGATAGGGAGATTTTGATCTTCCATGCCATCTAAAATCTATCTCATACTTTAGATGGAGAATGAGGAAAAGCTAAGGTATAGCAAAATTTCCACTTATGTAGTCTAATTTTGTTTTTGATTTGATTTGATTTTTGACAATATGAAGTTATGATCTTGAGGTTTAAAACCTTAGATATACATGTTAATGAGTGTTTCATGTTTATAATTAACCATATTGGGTGTTAATTTGGTTGGGATCAAAGGAATAGAAAAATGGAATTTTTCCGGAAAAGTTTAAACTTTTAAAAGTGTGATCAAGCCTTTGGTTTTTGAAATCTATGGTGGATATTTATGATTTATATTTTGTTATGGTTGACCAAGTGTTGAACTTATGATTTTGAGTCATATGAGGGTAGGTCTACATAATATATGATATGTTATGGTTAGATCTTTCTATTTTTAAGGTTGATGAGCTTGAACGAAGAAGAAGAACCAAAACAGTTTTTTCAAAGAATAATCTAGTGGACTGCTGCCCTAAACAGAAAGTTTCGGATTTGTTAGGGTGCTCTAAAAATTTTGGACTTATGATATATTGTAGTACACTGTATAAGCTTTCCATAGACTCTAGAACGGACTAATTTCGACTCCGGATGAAGTAGTTATGACGTTCGGAAGAAGCATAATCAAAACTGCGAAAACAAAATTTTTGGAAAAACCAAGCATGATATGGAAATGACCTTATCTGTCATTCTACTTTGAATCTTTGAGTGTGGTCAATTTGTGGAGCTAAATATATGTGTTAAGGATAAAACCCCTTTGGAATTACTCAATTAGGTTGAATATTGAACAAGTTATGGGATTTCTCCCAAACTACACAAAGGTAATAAAAACTGTTAGAATGACAGTTTGTAATAGCCACTTCCGGGCTAATTTCTGGGAGTTTAACATGTCCAAATATGGATTGTAATATATGAAAATTGAATATCGGAAAGATACGAATCCAACAAAATTGACGGATCATTAATCGGAGTTATAGATTTCAATTTATTTAAGATTTAGTAAAGGACTCCAAAACTGTAAAATGGCAAAAAGTTTCTGTTCAGATCTGTCCAGGGGCTGTTTTGGCAACTTAAATTGTGAAATAAATTCCGCCCTTTTGGAAAATGAAAATATATGGTATTATGTAGCTCTTGTCCAAAAATGAGCTAATTCCGAGTTAAAACGACCAAGTTATGACCATTACAATTTTTGTGATTTTCCAACGGAAATCGCTATAAACGGAGTTCTACAACTCCGATTGCCACGAAATTTAAAATGGAGAATCACGTTAAGATATATAAGGTTATCCCAAGAGATGGGAATGTTTGGAGTTAATCACGAGGTAGCTAATTTCTTAAGCTACGCACTAGAATTAATTTTTGAAAAATATTAAAGGAAGTTGGAAAATTATGGAAAAATAATTTTTGTGGATGAAATATGTGTATATATGTTTGGACTAAGGATAGAAAAATAATAAACTGATTTGGTATTTTCGTGATACGAATTTAGAATACAGCTTACTGGATTATATAATTTGTGATTCCAGTTTGCTGGATTGAGAAATTGTTTACTGAAATTGAAAATATGTTAAATCCAGTTTGCTGGATTGCAGTTTAGATTGCTGGATTTGGAATTCAGGTTGCTGGATTTGGAATCCAGGTTTCTGAGTTGGTAATTTAGTTGCTAGATTTAGAATCCAGGTTGCTGGATTAGTATTTGACTTATTAGATGTTAATGAATACTTATGAAATGAAAAAGCGAGTGTTAAATCATATAAATGTAACTCTATGGCATGATTAAGCGCTTAGGAAGAGTTTAATTGAACTTAAACTCGATATTTGTTCGACTAGACCATCGGGATGATAAAATTGTGTCGGTATCAACTCAAACTTAATAGTCTAACGTGATGCTAAGTCTTATGTGTTGTATAGACTGATAGGGTTATGTGTTATGTGTTTAGGTTATACTGTGTATATATAATAGTATTATATTGTGATGATATTATTCTAATATTGGAGATCTATATTACTAATATTAGGTCTTCGAGATAATGCGTTATAAATTGCTTTGCGGTAATCAACGGTTTAGGCAAGTTTCTTTTTACTAAACTCTAATAAGAGTGTTTTATTCAAGCTTATGGTTAATCATTGCTGATTGGCACGAAAATTGTACTCTGTACATCTTGCATGTATAAGTCAAGTATGAAAGGCTGATCACCTTCATTACCAGTTGGTTCATAAATGTTTGTTCATGTTTAAAACTTGTTCAGTCAAAAGTTTGTTCGTGCTAGTTCTCAATTATATTGATGAATTATAGCCAGCTTATTATTCATAATCTTCAATCATGATATATAGTTATATTATTGTATTTAAACTTGCTGGGCAACTTTCATGCTCACCCTTGCTATATCATGATAAAACATTGCAGATAAGGCGAATGCGTTCGGATACAGGAAAAGGTTATGGCCAAGTTCAGCTTGGGATAAAATATGCGGCTATTATGTAATAGTATAGTTTGATAAAGGTGTTATATGTTAGAAAGTTATGAAATGTGTATTAAGTTAAGGTTACTCGACCTTGGGGTAATGTGTAAAGTGTAATGTATAAGCAATTTATGTTTATATCTTCCGCAAACAGTTATAGAATGATTAGTGTACCGAATCCGCGACGATTTGGGGCTATCACAACATGTTTTGGTATGTTAGCATATCTAATAGGTATTGTGGTTCTAAAATTATGTGTAGGTGATCGTGAGTTTAATTTTATAGCTTACGCTCAAGGCAAGTTTCTAAACCCTATCTTTTTACATTGAGATAGTTTTCTGACTCTAAACTTTCGTTGAGTTAGTTCTATTATTACATTGTGTAACTTTATTCTTTTGATTGAGCAAGCTTTTTATCTTAACTGTTAGTAATAAGTCAATTGTTCCTAAAATTCATTCGAGCAAACTTTAACTCTAATGTTATTTGAAATTCTCATTTGATTTATTCATTCTAACTTGTTTATAGTTAAGCAAGTTTCTTAAGTTCTATTATTGTATAATGAATGTAGTTTTTGAACTCTCGCCTCTATTATTGAACTGTTTTAATTCTTTGCATGAGTTAATACCATGTTGGGCAAGTTTTTAGTTTCCAGCTTGCTATCAGTTAATATACGTTCAATAATTTCATTTCTAATGTTATAAGACTCTAACCTTAGCTTATTTACTGTTCAAGCAAAGGTTAACCATTTTATTCATTTTGCTGAATACTTATGCTCTATAGTTATTTCAAGCATGAGTTTAATATGTATAATTAGTTCACAATGATTCTCAATTGTTCTATGCTATGCTGTTATTAAATAACTGTTGTGTTATCAAACACTACTGATTCAACTAGTCCTCTAGTTGATGTTCGTTAAACTTCAAATTACCTTTGAAAGCTTATCCAAACCAAACTTTCTTTGTTGTGGACTTGTACTCTAAATACTGAGATGAACAACTCTAATATTAATAGGGGATAATTTACGCTTAGCGTTGAAATGTTTGTGCATAATACATTGTACGAAGGGTTGATCCCCCTAAGTACGAGGAGTCCTTATAGTCTTATGACTGTTAAAATTGGAGTTTAAAGATTACTCGCAACTGTGGACATAGTTAATGGTCTTATGACCCTCAGTTAGATATATTCCATATTTTGGATTCCAGTTTTTGATTATCATTGTTAGAGTACTATCCAGTTTTGATGAGTTTATTCATTGACAGTTATTATTATTCGTTGACAGTTATATAGGGAGCAATTGTTTTGCTCACTCTTGCATATTTATATACTCATTGCAGCTAAGGTTGAGAAGGTAGATGAGCCTTCAACTAGCAAATGAAAGGAAAAAATGTACAAGTGATGCAGACTTGTAATTTTATTTATTGTGATGATCATAGACTTTTTAATAATGATGTAATGCAATTATTTATTTCCGCACTTGAATGATGTTTAAAGGTTAGATAACCTGGGATGTTTTTGAATTTAATGATGTAACCCTATTTAAGGGGAGGATTTATGATTTAAATATTATTTATTTGGGTAGATAATATGAATGTATGGATAGTTAGCACCAAATCTTGTGGGAATGAAGTACCTAGATTTGAGGATGTCACATATGTTCCTTGCCTTTAACCAAAAAACCTTCTGGTTGTGTCATATAGACATTCTTATGCAAGTTACCATTAAGGAATGCAGTTTTAACATCCATCTGATGTAACTCTAAATCATAATGAGCTACTAAAGCCATGACTATTCTAAATGAATCTTTCCTGGATACTGGAGAGAAAGTTTCATTATAATCCACACCTTCCTTTTGAGTGAAACCCTTAGCAACCAATCGAGCTTTATACCTTTCAACTTTCCCTTTAGGATCTAATTTGGTCTTATAGACCCACTTACAACCAACAGGCTTAAAACCTTTTGGTAATTCTTCAAGATTCCAAACGTTATTAAGCTCCATTGATTTTAACTCATCATTCATGGCTTCAAGCCATTGAGTTGATTGAGCACTCATAATGGCCTCTTTATAGGAGATAGGATCATTAATCTTACTTGAATCATAGTCAATCTCATTAAGATAGGTTATAAAATCATCAAAATTAATAGGCTTTCTATGTCTTTCGGACATACGTAAAGGCTGCACAATTTCAGGAATATGATTTTCAATAATGTGAGGTTCAACAGTAGGTGGTGGCTCTACTATCTCAGGGGCATCATTCGCCTCAATAGGAGGTTGTTGTGCCTCACCCTCTTGAATTACAGGATTAGAAACATAAAACTTGTTTTCTTCAAGATCAATTTTTCTAGGTTCACCACTCCCACTTAAATCACCATTCTCTAAAAACTCTATATGCCTAGTCTCAACAATTCTAGTGGTATGAGAGGGAAAGTAAAATCGAAAAACCCTTAGATCTCTCGGGATATCCAATGAAATGACAACTAATGGTTTTAGAGTCAAGTTTCTATATTTGTGGATTAAAAATCTTAGCCTCGGTTGGATAGCCCCACACCCATAAGTATTTTAAACTAGGTTTCCTACCTGTCCAAATTTCATTAGGAGTGTTAGGGATAGATTTGCTAGGAACCTGATTTAAAATATGAACAGCTGTCTTTAATGCCTCAGTCCACAAAAACACAGGTAAGCTAGAATTGCATAACATACTACGTACCATATCCATAAGGGTACAATTTCGTCTCTCAGCTACACCATTCTGCTGCGGTGTACTAGGCATTGTATACTGAGTGACGATTCCATTTTCTTGACAAAATAAGGCAAATGGACCAAGACTATGACCAGTATCGAAGTGTTTACCATAATACTCTCCGCCTCTATCTGATCTCACTACTTTAATTTTTTGGCCAAGTTGATTTTCAACTACAACCTTGAAAATTTTAAACATATTTAGTGATTCAAATTTTTCATTAATCAGGTAGACATAAGTATAACGAGAATAGTCATCAATGAACGTAATGAAAGATTTATGTCCACCAATTCCTGGATAAAATGGTCCACATATATCAGTGTGAATCACCTCAAGAAGTGCACTACTTCTAGTTTCTCCTTTCTTATTACCTTTCACAAATTTTCCTTTTATACATTCAATACAATGGCCAAGATCAAAAAAATCTAGTGAATGAAGAATTCCATCCTTTACAAGATGTTACATTATGTCTTTTGAAATATGGCCTAAGCGTTTATGCCACAATTTTGAAGAATTCTCATTATCTAGTTTTCTCTTATTTCCACTTTTAGAGGTATTTTCTTTCACATTCATTGTTAACAAGGATTCAACAAAGACATTATCCAAATTTATCTTATAGAGGTTTCCCTCTAAAGAGCCAGAACCAATAACATGAGAGTAATGATAAATAATTATTTTATTATTCCCAAACTTAAAATGAAAATCCATCAACGTCAAGTTTAGATACAGAAATTAAAATCCGTGTCATACTGGGAACATAAAGAGTATCATATAAATACAAGGTGAAACCAAGTCATCTATGCACTACACGCCACAGATGACTATCAACAAAATATAAACATGAGGATGATGACAATGATATAAGAATTCAATAAAATAAGTTCAAGAATTAAATTATCCAGGAACTAATAACGTCCAAATTATCATTATGATACTTCTTTGTAGAGTAAAATTCAAAAAATGCTCAGAAGAATATTTTTATGAAAAGATACTGGATGAAGCGCAAATATCAAGGATATTCCACTAATTTCATGGAGTATAGAAGTCAAAATTTTAACCAACTTAGTATAATAAAGAATGGAATAAAAAAGAAATCACCATGCATGCGGTAATTCGCATAGACATGTTATTCTAACAGAATAATAAATAATGGAACCAGGTTAGGCGTAATACGCATCGACAGGATATTCCAATAGAATAATAAAGAATGGAATAACAACAGAAATCACCATTCATGCGGTACTTCGCATAGACAGATTATTCTAACAGAATAATAAATAACAGAACTAGGTTAGGCAAAATTCGCACCGACAGGATGTTCTAACAGAATAATAAAGAATGAAATAACAACAGAAATCACCATACATGCGGTACTTCACAAAGACAGGTTATTCCAACAGAATAATAAATAACGAAACCAGGTCCGGAGTAAAACGCACAGACAGGATATTCCAACAGAATAATAAAGAATGGAATAACAACAGAAATCACCATGCATGTAATACCTTGCATAGTCAGGTTATTCCAACAGAATAATAATAACGGAACCAGGTCCGGCGTAAAACGCACAGACATGATATTCTAACAGAATAATAAAGAATGAAATAAAAGAAGAATTTCACCAAGTATAGGGTAGACCGCGTATACAGGTTATTCCAATAGAATAATAAAGAATGGAATAACATAAGTTCTCTTAATGAATATGAAAAAATAATACCCCTTACGAGTACAATAAATAATATCCCTTACCTTATAAAGAAGAGTACTCCGACGGTAGGGCGGGGATATACTTGAAGAAACTTGCACTACGCTCAAAGATTTCTTAAACGCTAAAGAAATATGCTCAAGATTATAAAAGAAGAATTCTCTCTACAGTTTCTCTCTCTAGAGTTTCAGTGAATTCGTAAGAAATAATGAAGAAATGAACTTCTATTTATAGAAGAATGGACTGAATAGTAACCAATCCATGAACGGTCCAGATTGATTTACTTTTAAATGGACGGTCCAGATTGGTTTACAATAAAATATAATATATTCTATTTATAATATAATAAAACGAATAACTTTATAAAAGTATTTTGTTTTATATAAAATGATTTTACTATGTAAACACTATGCATGCACTATGCATAATAAAATATAATATATTCTAATTATTGTCTAATAAAATAAATAACTTTATAAAAGTATTCTATTTTATATAAAAAGATTTTACTATTAGCCTAATAAAATGAATAACTTTATAAAAGTATTCCGTTTTATATAAAAAGCTTTTCTGTTTTATTATATTAATAATAATAATAAAACAAAACTCATATATGATATATATATATATATATATATATATATATATATATATATATATATATATATATATATATATATATATATATATATATATATATATATATAACAATTGACAATAATTGAATCCAATAACGTGATATACAATGCAGCAACTATTGTAGCAATAATTGAACAAAACTGATTGACTTCTCACGTAAGCATCAATAATCAATACCGTGTACTACTATGCAACCACGCGTATTACTGTACTTTTACTACCGGGTAGTTCAATAGTTTTAACGATAAAACTTTCGCCGTTATTTTTATAAATATATTTTTGTCGTTTTCTCAATCCGAAAATAATTCCATTATGGGGTCCACCAATAATTGTGTCGTCGTACGAATATTCCTTATTAAAATGAATATTCACTGACCAATCGAATATTATATAGCAACTCGCATACTTTATAAAATTTATAAATACTACCCACAACTATAACATTATCTCAAATTCACACCATAATATTAAAAAAATATTTCGAGAAAATTAAATCTTTATTCGTAAAATTTAGAATTTTACACAACACATTTATCCACGCATCACCGTTGGTTAGAAAACGAAATAAACATGTTACTTATGCAATAAAATTCCATTTAATAAATTTTAATTCTAATTTTTCCGTTGGGTAAAATTAAAATCTTTATTTATTAAATGTAACATTATGTGAATTTTCTTAATCTTTAATTGTTTCAATTAATAATCCTCCGTTGGGCTGATTATTAATTTTAACAATAAAAGAGTCACACATACACGTAAATTATTATGATCAAACTCAATTTTCTTTAAACATATTAATCAAGTTTAAAAATTAACATTATTTAAAATTTACATGTAACAACTTAAAAGCCCTAATAATATATCACATCATGTTCACAAATTTTAAATTAAAATATATAATTATGAACATGAATTGATTATAAAATAATCACGTTAATTTTAACATAAATACATGAGGTCATAAGAATATCATAATATTATCTAAACATAATAAATAATAAATTTAACATATATTATTTTAATATTTATATTCTTGTTCACGCATAACATATTATTAAAGCACCAACATACTGCTTTATTCAAAATTAACATCAAAAGTACTGAACAACAGAAATTTTATATATAGTAATAATACTGCATTTATGGGTGCATGACAGAATGTATATATAATTCCTATTTAAAAAGATATATATAGTAGTAACTAATGAATCCTGAGTCATGCTAATCAGAATACTTTTGGCAGACTACTTGATTACTGGCCTGCCTCCACCACGTAGCATGAATTAATTTATTATATTAAATAAATAAGTCAATCAATAAGCATATCAAGCTTTATTATTTACAGATAGACGCGTAAAAAAATAAACATGCTAATTCAGTAATACTTATCAATTTATTAGCACAATTGCTAATTCGTATATGCTAATTGGTATCGAGAGAAGCGCGCAATAAAAAAAACCATGGACAACCATCTTATTTTTTCTTGTTTTCATAATCATAATCAAAAAACAGAACTTTCATCCATTAATTTGTAAAACACAAAACATAATCACAAAACAGAGAACTATACATCCAGTAATTTAAGAACCAAAAAGAGTGAGATATAATCAAATTACGTGAATTTATTTTTATTGAACTTTCTCCATTAATTAGCTATACACCATAATTAAATAATTATACGGTATTAAACTTTATATCATAAAAATATAATTAATTTATTCTATACAATAACGTAACCATAGATCTGATACTAGATGTTGAATAAATTATACAGGAACGTATTACTGCATATAATAAATTAAAATCAATTAATCATAATATTAAGTACTTATATGAATTGAGAGAAGCCATCTTGTGTGTATCACGCTTCCGCTTGCGCTTAAGGGTAAAAGTCTTCAATTGTCTCTCTCAATCTTAGGATGGATGTATAGGTGTGTATATAAAATTCTTGAGACGACAATTGAGACCAAAGCCTAACTGTTTTATTTATAGAATAGCTAAGGGTCAAAATCGTCCATCAAGATTATGAAACCCTAGAGCCCATTATGCCAAAACTATTAGGAATATTATTTATAGGCCACATAATTAATTACCAAACCTATAAATAAAATGATTAAATTAATACAATATGTAAGCCCAATAAATTATAAATAGTAGAGACCACATAAGGTATAAAATATTCTAACAGAAAATTCGTAGTTATATCTTGTAATCATATTCCTTCTTGTTAAAACTTGTATACAAGCCTAGATTGGTTTGTGTTTGATTTAGTGGTGGATATGTTTGTACAAAGGAAGTTCCAAGGTTGCAGTGGTGCAAGAAGTTGCAGTTATCCAAAGGGGGCGATGGTGTCCAACAATGTTTAAAGCTTATTTATAAAGGGAGTCTTGTAATTAATTGAAGAATTAATTAATAAAAACATGTTGGGAATCAATTGATACCTGACCTTGCATGTAGGCCCGTATAATAGAGGTAAAAAGGGTCAAACCAAATATAAATCTTGGTGTGTTTGTGATTTGCTTATTATCTTGCTTAATTCTGTAATAGAACATTATACATTCATCTACATACACTACATTGTTAAATCCGAAGTAATATAAAGAAGGTTCGTCGTAATAGTTTAGTGTAGACACCAAAGCAGACAGGTCTTACCTATTTGTATTACTTCTGTTGCAATAACAATTTAATATATATAGGTACTAAAACAGACAGATACTACCTGTCTGAATTACTTCTATAGCAGAAAATTTTAAATTTGTCATTGTTAATCAATTCAAACACATATAGTTATTCAACCCCTCTTCAAGTTGTGCATACAAATAGAATTTTATTTGGTATCAGAGTTTGGCTCTACTAACTATTTTCTTTATAGATCGTAGGATAAGATCCTATGACACACCAATTTAATTTTCAAGAAGGGCAGTCCACTGGAAGGCCACCATTGTTGCTTAACAATGAGAATTTAAATTTTTGAAAATTCAGAATAAAGATATACCTCAACAGAGATTCATGAGAATGGTGGGTTGTGATTCCCTTAAAATAGGTCTATACAACCCATTCTGAGTCACCAAATATAGAGTACAAAATTTAAATACAAACTTCAATTATACAATTATTACCTGTCGTGTAAAATACGACAAAATATAATCTGTGAGTTTTTAATACAAATATTATTTCGTAGATAATATCCAAACTCAAATAAAGTTCTCATTACAATTATTATCACACTATTTTATAGAATAGTGAGGACTACTATAGCAACCATATTGGACCATCACTCCATTCCCTGACTAGTCCCAGCTATATTCTCATTTCTTAAAGAGAACAATGAAAGAAAAGGGTGAGCTCAACTAGCTCAGTAAAGAATATTATGACTAAGATAATGATATAAAGAATCAATCAAGTGAGATCAATGATAAATATTAGAGATTTATAATTCAATTTATCCAGAGTTTAAGAATGTCTAAATTGTAAACATGATAACTAATTGTGGAGTAAAATTCAAGAATAATATTCATGTATCAAAAAAATAATTTCTACAGAAAAGAAACCAATTTTGTCGTGAATAGTACCCTGTGAATAGTACCAGAATGAATAATACCTGAGTGAATAATACCCCGTGAATAGTACCCCGAATGAAAATATTGAAATTTAATAAAAAAGTCAGACCAATATTCCAATGAAACGATACTAGATGAAGTGCAAAATTTAAGTATTCTACTAATTTCAGGGATTATAGAGTCAATACTTATCAAAATAAGTGTAGATTTAGGAATATGAAATGAAATAATATCAGTTACATACTATAGACTATGGAAGAAAATAATATTCCTTACGGATATTGAAAGAAAATAATATCACTTACCATAGTAGGAGACTAAATTTGACTGGTATTGTGGAGATATTCTTGAGAAAAACTTGCATTCTTTGCTACACTCAAAGTATTCTTATAATCAAAAGAAATATGCACAATATTATAGAAGAAGAATTTTCTGATTCAGATGTGATTTTCATTTCTTAGCTAAACATCCTATTTATATGATAATGGCAGGGCACTATTTAAGAAAATCACGGATGCACAGAAGAAAAAAAATGCACGGACGAATTCGTCGAAAATTTGATTTTACTATTCATCATTATGTAATAAAATATTCTAATAAAACAAAAACTTTATATAAAGTATAATATATTCTAATTATAATCTAATAAAAAAATAACTTTATATATAATATAAAAAATATTCTATTTTATATAAAAAGTTTTCTATTTTATTACTATTATAATAATACTAAAACAAACTGAGACAACTTTCTACCGACGGTTTGACAAATTGGCACATAGGGGTCCATGAAATAATAAGCCAAACTTACAACAAACGCTCCATAAATATCTACCACAAATCACTTATCTTCAATCAACTCATTTTTAATCTTTCAACACTTATTTATCATTAATATTATAACTCACAATATTGACAATCAGATCATTCTTAGGAAAGAGAGGGCTTTCTGATAAGGATTTTTCTTTATTGGCGCGCAATTAAATAACCTAACCCCTTTCCTCAACAGAACTTTCTAGACATTGTGATAATATAAAATATTGTGCAGATTATACTGTGACATAATTGAATCAATAATATGAGCTACTATGCAGCAACTACTGTGGCAATTATTAAATGAATTGAGTGACTTCTTACGTGAGTATCAATAATCAGATATACTGTACAATACCGTGTGCTACTGTGCAACTACGCGTATTATTGTTCTTTTATCAACTGTATTTCAATAGTTAACGGTAAAAGTTTTGCTGTTATTTTTATAAAAAGATTATTTCTGTCACTTTCTATATCCGATAGTCATTCCATTGTGGGGTCCACCAATGATTGTGCCGTCGTACGAATATTCTCCGACCAAACGAATATTTTATGACAACTTGCTTACTTGAAAAATTTGCACATATCACCCATAACTATATCATTATATCAAATCACACCTTATTATTCAAAATAATATTTAGAGAAAATTAAATCTTTATTCATAAAAAGTTGGGGTCTTACATCGGTGGTTGACAACGAACCCGTCTTTATAAGGCATGATGATGGAAGACCAAAGACTCTTATGGAAATAGACATTAATGAATATGGTGTCCTACAACTCGAAAGCCATGAATACTCTGCTGAGCGGAATGGTCCAATCATAAATTGACAAAGTTTCTTGCTTGAATTACGATGACGAAAATCTGAGATACCATCATCATGAGTAATGAAGGAACTTCCAAGGTGAAATAAGTGAAACTAAGCATGTTGATGCAAGAGTATGAACTGTTCAAACTAAAGAAAAATGAGACGATCAAAGAAGCTCAAGAAAGGTTCCTTACTCTAATGAATTTGTATTTGGCATCACTAAATGTGAACATTAGTGACGAAAGCACATTGTCACTAAATTTTACAAATAATTAATTACAAACTATTATGTTGTCATCGAAAGAAATATTGTGTGACAATAAATACTGTCATCAATTATTACAAAATATCACTAAAAAATTTTCGTCCAAAATT
Source organism: Panax japonicus (assembly GCA_020205505.1). Lineage (NCBI taxonomy): Eukaryota > Viridiplantae > Streptophyta > Magnoliopsida > Apiales > Araliaceae > Panax > Panax japonicus. Next base: position 64,290,321 of record CM035093.1, read on the forward strand.
TTGGTACGAAATTCTACCTCCAAAATAACTTGTGACGAAATTTTGTTAATCGTCATCAAATGTGTAAATTAGTGACGATATAAATGATTAATAGTAACAAAATTAAAGATCATCACAAAAGCAAAAGTTTTAGTGACGATTATGAATTTCGTAATTATTAATTAACAAATTGTGACAAAATTTTGTGCGCGGCAAAAAATACGTCATAAAATGTGTGATTTCTTGTAGTGAAATAGAAATTAGCAGAAAGCTGCTAAGAGTTATGCCCAAATGGTTCGCTCCAAAAGTCACCACTCTTCAAAATTCATCAACAATTAGTATCATGGAAACTTTTACACTATTTGGAGAGCTTGAGGAGTTTGAGAACCAACTCAAAAGATATGATGAAAAAGAGGAGAAACCAAAGAAAAGGACTTTAACACTTCAAGCCGAGAGCAACAATGAAGGAGATTATGAAGACTCTAATGAAGAGATAACACCAATGACCAGAAAGTTGAGATATTTAATCAAAAGAAAGAATCAATAAAAGTTTCAAGGTAAAATATTTAACAACAAGGACTTCAAACAAAAACCACAGAAGAAATTTGATTTGAATGTGGAAGGACTGATCATTTCAAGAGAGATTGTTTCCAACTCAAAAAGAAGAAAATTGAGAATAATTCAAAAGGCAGAGCCTTGATGATATGGAGCAAAGATGAATCTGAACATGAAGCTGATAAAGATGATGAAAATGTACAACTTTTCTTCATAGGATTAGCCAACCAAGAAACATCTGAGGTATGTCTAATGGCTAAAGTTCCATTAAATAAATTAGTACTAAATAGTGGGTGTTCTAGGCATATGACTGGTGATAAGTCTAAATTCACTTCACTTGTTTCAAAGAAAGGTGGAACTGTGACATTCAGATATGATAGTACATGCTAAATTATAAGATAAAATTGAAAATGGTAAGTTTTTATTGATAATGTTCAATATGTTGATGGTTTGAAATATAATTTTAAAAGTGTAAGCCAACTTATGAATAGTGATCACAATGTAATTTTTATAAAGATAAATGTGTCATTATACATGCTTCTCATAATGTTCCTCTAGTAGCTAACAGGGAAGAAATATTTATACAATCAACTTTGAACATCAAAATGAAGATGTATGTTTAGCTAATGTTCAGGATCAATCTATTCTATGGCATAGAAGGTTAAGGCACTTACACATGGAATTGATCAGTAAGTTAGCTTCAAAGAGCCTTCTCAAGGGACTACCAAAACTAATATATGGAAAAAAGGTATTTGTACTGCATGTCAGTCTGATTAACAAATGAAAAGCTTATTTACAATTAAGAATTAGGTATCTACCTCCTTACCATTACAACTGTTACATATTGATTTATTTTGTCCTAAAAGATATGCTAGCTTAGGAAATAATTATTATGCATTTGTTATTCTTATTCTTAAAACTAAATATCAATATTTTTACAGAATTTGAAAAGCTTATAAAGAATCTTGAAACAAAACATAACCTTAAGCTAATCAGCATATACGGTATATAATATTGTCAAACAAAAAGTTGAGGAATCATTACATATTTTTTTGATGAACTTAATTATGATCTGTCAAAAGAAGAGAATATAGATTATGCAGAAAAACAAATAACGAAACTGGAAATTGGAAAGTAGACAGATGGATCTAGACAGCCGAACTCGTCTACTTCAAAAGATAAATCAGACAAACTTATAAAATAAACAGATGGATCCAAAGAACCTGACCCGTCTACTTCAAAAGACAAAGATAAACTTGCAAAATGGACAGATGAATCCAGAAAGCCTGACATGTTTGCTTCAGAAGCCAAAATTAATGTTCTTGAGTATGAACTAGAAGAACATATGAGCAATGTCAGACTTCCAAGAACATCCAAACTAGTGAAGAACCATCCTTTAAATATGATCATTGGAGATTTCAACACTTGGATGACCATAAAAGGAGTGCATACAATCATTGTGCCTTTTCAGTCTTTTCATCACACGTAGAACCCCATAGTGCCAAGGAAGCAATTTAAGATGAAAATTGATTTATTCCCATGCATAAAGAATTAAACCAATTTGAAAGGTGTCAGGTATGAGAACTTATTAAACCTCCTAAAAATGTATATATAATTGGTACAAAATGGATTTTCAAAAATAAAATAAATGAAAATAGTATAATTACTAGACAAAAAGCATGATTGGTAGCTCAAGCCTACAACCAACAGGAATGTATAGATTATGAAGAAACTATTTGGAATCTAATAATAGATCTGAAGATTGCTTAATTAAGGGGGAGTTTCATTATATCCCTGATTAGATTCCAATATATATATATATATATATATATGATTTGATGATGACACATGTATAGGACTAAAATGACGAAGCTTATAAAGTATATTTGTATAAATAAGTTGTGTACGGTCCTTAAATGAGATATCCATGTACAAGAACTTAGAAAATTATGATCAAAATTTTTAGGTTGATCCTTGCTCTGAATGCACATGAAATAGATAGAATCAATGTAAACAGACTATTCTGTATAAAAAGAAGTATTGATAGCAGAAGTAGATCTACATGTGCTTAATGTATATCTGTACAAGTACGTTTTGTAAAGTCCTTCAAGAGAATTGATGTACAAGGACTTAGAATAGAAAAGATCAAATAATGTTAGGTTGATCTTATGAAAGCTGATCTGATGTATAAACGACATGAATTCATAATCGTAAAGTCACTCTGCTAGTTCATAATATAATGATACTCAGCAGAGTCAACCATATTCGTACAACATCAGAAGATATCAAAGTTCACTTCAGCTTACAGACAAAAACTCAGTTCGTAAAGCGAACACTTGATCTCAAAGTTGCAAGGATTATCTCTATGAAAGAAATTGTGTTTGCACAACATAAAATGATCGTAGAATTCACTCCATGTTGTAGACAGAAAGCCATCTCGTAAAGGAAGTAGATGATCTCACAGCCACAAGACTAACACAGAGCTACATAAGAAGTCGAAGAAGCTGTTAAACATCATCCGACTAAGAATGATAAAATAACTGAGTAAATCAATGGATTGTAGAGGAAAGATTGCTCAGTAAAGAGTGGTTGTGGAATACACCAAGCAGACACTGAATGAAAATAATATATGAAGAATTACTTTAAGATCGTTTAGTAAGATCAAGACTATAAATTCAGCTTCAGAACAGTCAAGGAAGATATGAGGTGCTGAATACACGAAACAAAGGAGATCACCAAGCTTAGTTTGTGCCATGGACATAAAGTAAAGACTACTCAAGAAGGAACATATGGCAAGACAATATACTATGACAATATATGAGTATAACTCTCACAAGAAAAGATTTCCAAAAATCTAAGATAAACTGCAAGGTTATTCCATCTAATCACTGAACTCAGAACAGATCATAGAACAATCGAGTTTTCACAAAAGAAGCAGCCAACATATGTAAACAAAGAAGAATAACTCGGTAAGGTGTCGTTGACTTTATAAAGAAACTAAGATATCGAGAACAAGAAGAAGAATCTGCTAAGCGAGTTAAGCATCATGAAGCTATCATAAAGTAGAACAAAAGTTGAAGTCATAGTAGAAATTATGATACAAAATGCAAATCTAAAGTCTACATTATTCTACTATCAGAAGTCCAAAAAGAGCTTGGGAACAGAAAAGGTCTAACCAATCGTAGGGTTCATTCTTATAACACTGGCAACATCAGATCGTAGACCTCATTTCAGGTATGACAATAAGACTAACAAATGGAACGTTGCAAGATGATTATCTCAAAGAATCAGATGATATTTTTGGAAGAAATCAAATATATCCAACGACTAGTTAGCTGAAATCAAGATGTCTGAAAAGGAATAAAGGATACTGACTGATGTGACAATCCCTGAGTTAAAAGGTATACTGACACAAAGCTCGAGAAAGTCAACATCAGAAGATATCAGGATATCCATACATTAAATGCTCCAACAAATACATATTAACGGGAAGATTTCAGAGAATTATAAAAGATAACTTTATTCGAACAAAGAAGATGATGATGCCTATAATACTTTTATACACAAGAAAAATAATCATCAGATGATGAACATTGAGCTAAACAAGATAGAACGTAGAGTAAGGAAAACTCTACGAACATAGATATGTTCATCGCTGCCAAGGCATAGAGGAAAGACGCTTAATGAGATAAACTTGGCAACACCTCATCAAATCACAAAAAGCTGATGAGAGTTTATCATGGTCAGAGTATCAGATCCAAATGAAAGTAGTATGCATACAAGCCAATCATGTATGATGATAAAACATATACTTTGTAATCAATCTTATTTATATATTAATAAAAGAATTATTTATTAAAGGCATTTAATTATCTACATGGTGTTGTTTTAATAATATGTGATAAATCCATAGTTTTAAGCAATGCTTTTAGAATCATGATGAGATCACGCTAATGAGATCTAAATTCTTAGATAACTTAAAACTAAAATGTTCTCAATCAATGGATTACTAAAAAGGGATAATGAATCTGGATAGATTGGTACATACATTGCTTGCTCATTGGATGAGAATGATTGATCTCATGATCATTTATGTGGAGATAGTAAAGCAAGTATGTAAGTACTTATTGGAGAATAAGTTCACTGAACGTGACTCACTAAGGAATACCTAATGGAGTTTTACTTGTCCATCAATAAGAATTCCTGTAGTGATAGTAGTACAAATGATCCTTAGACTTGAGATCATCATAGTATTTTATATATAATGAATTGCACTTTGACTTATTCCTTAAGACCTTTAAGGTATATCAAAGGGTATGCTTATGGGTAATAAGTTATATATGAAGATAATGAATGATCAATTAAGAATCTACCACTTCTAGTGAAAGAAGAGAAATGTCTTATGTGATTCGATAAATGACAACACAGGAATCCTTGGCCAAGGTGAAATAAAATTAGAAAGTAGTTTCTAATTTGCATTCATTAGGAGTTGTTCATTTAGAAATCAAAATACATATAATTAAATAAAATAAGACTTGACAGTAATTACATGTCTTATAATTAATTGGGACATTGTATGGTGGAAGGATTGAATTGTAGAGTAACTATTTAGTCAAAGGTTCTTTTATGATTAATGTTAAAATTTATATTATCTGGAAAGTTGTTGATCGCTAGGGAGGCTCCAGGTAACTGGTTTGTGAAAAATTTTAAAAATTGATTTTACTTTGCTTCCGCTTATTTTGTAATTTGATTACTACTTTGATCTTCATAAAACCTTACAGTGGTATCAGATCCAAACTTTATGCAAATTATTCATTATTTTGATTCCATATAGTATGGGTATGTATTTAGAATAATTTATTGGGCATAATTTGTTGTATAAAATTAGTTTTTATGAAAAACAAAATCACTTCACGATTTTTATAAAAGGTTTCGCGAAATGTTCCTCGCTGATTTCGTGTGTTCTGGAGCAGATTATATATATATATATATATGTGTGTGTGTGTGTGTGTGTGTGTGTGTGTGTGTGTGTGTGACGCCCCCAAAATAGGTATACCTCACCCATCTTGAGTCGCCAGATACATGGTACAAAATTCAAATACAATCTTAATTATACAACATTCGTGCAAAATACGATGACATATATACTGTGAGTTTTAATACAAATATTGTAACGTATATAATACAACAATATTCATACTCAAATTAATACATGCCATATAAAGTACAACAACAAATATTTCAAGTCTCCAAAGAGACACGAGAAGATTTTTGTTCTCTTCATTTTACTGTGTTGCACTTTTGATGCTTTCAGGGTTGGGTTCTCATCACCCTATTGTTGTTCACAGAAATCAATTATTAAGTGACGTATAAAATACGACACACACATCTTAGGTCCTTAATACAATTATATATTGCATGTCATGCCATAGTAAGGACTACTAATGCTATCAACTGGACCGTGACTCCATTCCCCGACTAGTCCCAGCTATATTCTCATTTCCTGAAGAGAACAATAAAAGAAAGGGTGAGCTCAACTAGCCCAATAAGAAATATTATGACTAAGATAATGCAGAATAAATTATCATTAGTCTTTAATAATGTTAAACTGATAAAATACAATAGACATCAAGTTTAACTGCAGCGGAACAAGTAATCCATTAAAAGAGTCAAGTAGAGCATAAAATCTACTATCTTCTATAATTTAAAAAGGTTTTCATAAACTTTATCGCTGAGACTCAGCTTAATAAATAAACCACATCATCTCCGCACCACGGCCAAGGATATTCATGTAATCATCAATGGTCATGATTATACCGAATAATTCCTGGTCATAATCATACCAACAACTGTCCAACAATGAACTACAGGCCACTGAGGACTTTTACCACACCATTCGTTCCGTTACGGTTATAATTATACCGAATAATCCCTGGTCATAATCATACCAAGTCCATCTCTGCACGTAAGCCAAAGATGAATTTCATCACAATATAAGCATGAGGATGATGACAATAATATAAGCATTAATCAAACGAAAACAAGGATAAATATTAAAGACTTTAAATTTATCAAAATATTATCCATCACTTAAATAACTCATAATCTAATATTGTTAATATTATAACAATATTTTAATCACTTCTTAAACTTATAAACAATTTAATTTAATTGTTTACACTTTACCAAATAATACATTTAATCATTCAAAAATACCATACTCATAAGATTTCATCACCAATGATCAAATCACTAGTCAAAAATCTGCATATACCTTATATAGGATTTTCAAGCCCTAAAATCCTATTTACCAATTCTTCAACATAACATATTTAAGTCATATGCTTGAAACTAAATCATTTTCATGAAAAATTATCAAATAAACTTATTATTTTTCTATCCTTTGTCCAAACATATATACATATATTTCATACACCACAAGTATTTTTTTTATATTTTTTCAACTCTCTTAAGTATTTTTCAAAAATCAATTTCTAATTAATTCCTTAAGAAATTAGCTATCTCAAATTTAACTCCAAAAATTCCCAAATCTTAGCAGGATCTTACACATGTTAACGTGAGCTTTCAGTTAAATTTTATGGTCATCGGAGTTATAGAACTCCGGTTATAGCATTTTTTGTTGAAAAAACCTAAATATTGAAATGGTCATAACTTGCTCATTTTAAGTCAGAATGAGCTCATTTTTGGACAGGAGGTACTTTATACCATATATTTCCATGTTCCAAAAGGCCGAAATTTTTCTCATAAATTAAGTGGCCGAAAATGCCCTTTTAAATTTATGGACAGTAGCTTTTTGGTACTTTGCAGTTTTTGACTCATTTGCTAAAATCAGTCCACATAAAAATTTACAACACTTTTTCCAGTGATTCTACTTGGATAAGTTAAAAACTCATAAATCTAACTCTAGAACTTGACCACATTCAAAAATTCAAAATATAATAGGAGATATGGTCAATTGAATTTCATGTTCCATTTTCACCAAAAATTTGATTTTCAACTCTTTGTGATTTCTAAGAAACCTTCATGTTTTCACATAATAACCAACATAACTCATCATAACACTTACTAATACTACATATACCCATGCTTTTCATCAGTACAATGCTCTTATTATGACTTTCATCATAATCCACGTAAACAGATCATTTCTACAATTTAATAAGGAATGAATACAAAAGGATCATTCACCATGCATGTGTTAATCCACATAGATAGGTTATTCCAACAGAATAATAAAGAATGGAATAACTGAAGAATTCACCATGCATGTGGTACTTCGCACTAGATAGGTTATTCCCAACAGAATAATAAAGAATGGAATAACTGAAGAATTCACCATGCATGCGATAGATCGCACAGACAGGTTATTCCCAACAGAATAATAAAGAATGGAATAACTGAAGAATTCACCATGCATGCGATAGATCACACAGACAGGTTATTCCCAATAGAATAATAAATAATGGAACCAGGTCATGCGTAAACGCACAGACAGGATATTCCGACAGAATAATAAATAATGGAACCAGGTCATGCGTAAACGCACAGAAAGGATATTCCGACAAAATAATAAAGAATGGAATAATAGAAGAATTTCACCATGAATGCGGTACTTCACATAGACAGGTTATTCCAACATAATAATAAAGAATGGAATAACAGAAGAATTTCACCATGTATACGGTAGTCCGCGTATACAGATTATTCCAACAAAATAATAAGGAATGGAATAACAATAACTCTCTTCATGAATACTAAAGAAACAGTACCCTTACGAGTACAATAAATAATATCCCTTACCTTATAAAGAAGAGTACTCCGACGGGTAGGGCGGGGATATGCTTGAAGAAAACTTGCACTACGCTCAAAGCTTCTTAAAACTCTAAGGAAATACACTCAAAATTATAGAAGAGAATTCTCTGAATTTCTGGTTTGATTTCAATTCAAACTAAGCATCCTATTTATAGGAAAATAGAAAGGATATTATGCAATAGAATATAATATATATATATATATATATATATATATATATATATATATATATATATTTATATATTTCATTTAAAATCTAATAAAAATAATTAACTTTATAAAAGTATTCTATTTTATATAAAAAGATTTTACTATGCAAACACTATGTAGGTACTATGCAAACACTATGCATAATAAAATATATTATATTCTAATTATTGTCTAATAAAATAAATAACTTTATAAAAGTATTCTATTTTATATTAAATGATTTTACTATTTAAAACACTATGCAGGCACTATGCATAATAAAATATAATATATTCTAATTATTGTCTAATAAAACAAATAACTTTATAAAAGTATTCTGTTTTATATAAAAAGTTTTTCTGTTTTATTACATTTATAATACTAATAAAACAAAATTTATATAATATATATATATATAACTTCCGTGACTTCATAAAAAGACAAATCAATATTTTAACAACATTTATCATCATTATTATAATTCACAATATTAATCGACCAGGTCGTTCCCAGGAAAGAGGGGGCTTCCAATAAGGATTTCTCCCTATTGGCGCGCAATTAGGTGACCAAACCTTTCCTTGACAGAACTTCTAGACATCGTTAATATTGTAAATAATAATATTAATAACTTTGTTATCTTAATTATTGATTTAATAATATATAAAATATCGACAATAATTGAATCAAATAATATGAGATACTATGCAACAATTACTGTAGCAATAATTGAACAAAATTGAGTGACTTCTCACGTAAGCATCAATAATCAATACCGTGTGCTATTATACAACCACGTGTATTACTGTACTTTTAACACCGGGTGTTTCAACAGTTAATGGTAAAACTTCCACTGTTATTTTTATAAAAATATTTTTGTCGTTTTCTCAATCCGACAATAATTTCGTTGTGGGGTCCACCAATGATTGTGCCGTCATATGGATATTTCCCAATAAAAAGAATATTTTCCGACCAAATGAATATTATACAATAACTTACATACTTTTCAAAATTTATAAATATTACCCACAACTATAACATTATCTCAAATTCACACCATAATTTTGAAAAAATATTTCGAGAAATTTAAATCTTTATTCATAAAATTTGGGGTCTCACAATATATATATATATATATATATATATATATATATATATATATATATATATATATATATATATATATATCATATTTTCGTCAGTTTCGTTCGTGTATGGTGATTCATGGCAAGACAACTGTATATATATATATATATATATATATATATATATATATATATATATATATATAATATTCTTAATAATTTTATAATTAAAATAAAGAGTTTATTTTAATCTTAAAATTGGATTTCATGCAGCTTTAAATTGCCCATTAATTGATATTCATATATATATATGGAATGATATTATTTATTGATACATATGATGATATGTATGATAATAAATGAGATTGATTATGGACTATTGATTAATGTGATTGAATTTATTTTGGTTGGATGCTTGAATGAATGAGTTTTATTAAATGGGGTCTGCGTACCTCGTCTTTTCTTGTTTTCTTTTTGATATAAATTCTATATCTCTCCTATGTACTTCCCCTTGACTGCTAATCATGATTTATATTTAAATTAAATAATTTATGTAATAGGATTAGTTAGAATTTTTTTTTCCGAATAACTGGAGATCAAGGAGCAAGGAGCGCTCGAAGACCCATTTGTAATGGAGCTCAGATTTAAATATAATAATTATATTTAAATGTTTATTCTTGCACCATAGGGTTTGACCTTTTGTTTCACTTAGTGGCTCTAGTGAACTAAACTTGAATAAAAGTCCATAATCAATTCGGGTAGAATATAATATTCAATATGTACATGCTAGTATTATATATATATTATGCAAACATGCTTCGCATGTTTAATAATATGACGCGTATTTTATATATATATTTACATGCACGCTAAACAAGATGAGACTAATAATAACAAACCCCTCAATGAAATTATATTAAGTTGTAACGTTCAAAGATATTTGGAATATAGAGTGTCGCCTTCTAGCATGATAAAAATAGTAGAGCATTGAATATTTAATATGAGTTTTTTGTGTACACACAAGGAAACCATTAAATATTTAAGATGTTATTTTTATTACATATGATGTTTATAAGGAATTGAACATTACCGCTTTGTTGTGCACACACACGGGCTGTATTTTTCTCTTCACTTATATGAAAATGTTGGGTATGACTTAACTTAAATCATTTTAGTTCGGATGTGCACACACTTGACCATTATGATTTAAGAGGCAAAATATAAGGAGTTACATGATGATGTAATTGACAAGAGTTGTCTACCTATTTATTTATATATAGTTTGGTGTGCACACACAAGGCTATATACATTTGAAATGGGATCCTTATTCTCACTAGTAAATCTTTAATTAGATATTGCCGAACTATATTCTTGAGGGTAATATAGTTTGAAGAAAATAGTGGGAGATACCAATATAAAATAAGACCTAATATATTTTGGTAAAATAAATTAATAAATGAATGTTTGCTAAAATATTGTCTTTTTACATGCAGTCATTCCCAGACACCTTCTCACAATTTGTTGTGAATTTTACATGAATAAGTTAGATGTCAGCTTGCTTAAGTTACTTAACATGTTGAAAACTACTGAAGGTCACTTCCCATCCAAGAAGGACCATGTCTTAATGGTGGATGATTCTTCCAAGAAAAGGAAGAGGCCCAAGGTATCTTCTCATAAGAAGAAATCCAAGAAGGCTAATGGTAAGGCGAAAGTGAAGGATCAAAAGAAACCTGATCCAACTACCAAAGGAATTTGCTTCCATTGCAACAAGCTGGGTCACTGGAAGAGGAACGTCAAGGATTATCTTGCGGAGCAAAAGCAGAAGAATCTTGGAGAAGCTTGGAATCCTAATCAAGATTTGTTTATGATTGAAATTAATTTTTTTGCAAGTCAATCTTCTACTTGGGTATTAGATACCAGCTGTGGTTCTCACATATGTAATAATATGCAGGGTCTGGCCAGAAGTAGAAAGCTAAGCAAGGATGAGGCCGTCCTACGAGTGAGAAATGGAGCAAAGGTTGCTGCATTAGCTGCAGGGACTTATTGTTTATCATTGCCTACGGGCAAGTGCATTAGTTTAAATAATTGTTATTTTGTTCCGTCACTTATTAGAAACATTATTTTAATATCTATATTGGATATGGATGGTTTTGACATTATAATAAAGAACAATATTTGTTCTATTTATAATAATAATGTTTTATATGGTGTTAGTAATTTATGAAATGGACTTTACATTCTTGACTTGTGTGAAAATATACTTCAAATTGAACAAACTAAGAAAAGGAAAAGAGATAATGTTAATTATACCTATATGTGGCACTATAGACTTGGTCATATTAATGAAACAAAATTATCTAAGTTGCATAAAGATGTGCTCCTAGAGCTATCAGATTATGAATCATATCCAACTTGAGAATCTTATCTCATGGAAAAAATGACTAAATCTCCTTTTAGTGGAAAAGGAGAAAGAGTTACAGAGTTATTAGCGATGATACACACATATGTTTGTGAACCTATGATAATGACTGCACGAGGAGGGTATTCTTATTTTATTACATTCACTGACAATCACTCAAGATTTGGATATGTGTATTTAATGAAATACAAATCTGAATCATTTGAAAAGTTCAATGAGTTCAGAAGTGAAGTAGAGAAACAAACTAGCAAGAACATTAAGAATCTTTGATCAGATTGAGGAGGTGAATACTTAAGTAATGAGTTTCTCAATTGTCTCAAAGAAAATGGTATAATCTCACAATGGACTCCACCAGGGATGCCAAAGCTGAATGGTGTATCTGAAAGGAGAAATTGAATATTGTTGGACATGGTTCGTTCCATGAGGAGTTTTACTGATCTTCCTGGTGTCATTTTGGGGATATGCCCTAGAAGCGACTACATATCTACTAAATAAGGTTCCCTCGAAATCCATCCCTAAGACTCCATATGAGATGTGGATAGGGAGGAAACCTATTCTTAAGCATATTAAGATTTGGGGATGTCCAGCTTATGTGAAAAGGATTCAGAATGATAAGCTTGGGATAAGATCTGATAAGTGTATTTTTTTGGGATATCCTAAAGAAATTTTAGGATATTATTTCTACAATCCTACTGAACAATATGTGTTTATTGCCAAACATGATGCCTTCTTGGAAAAGGAATTTATCCTTGAAGGGAGCAGTGGGAGAAAAATAGATCTTAAAGAAATTCAAGAACCTCAAACCACTACAGATCAAATGGATGAACATGTCCAAGTAGAGATACCTTCTGTACAACACCCTATTCGTAAATCTGGAAGAGTACCGAAGATACCTAATAGGTATGGATTCGTCATAGAGGATGACGATGAGGTGCACATCATAGATGATGATGATCCATTGAATTACGAACATGCTAAGAGTAGTAAAGACTTAGAGATGTGGCAATAAGCCATAAAATCTGAGATGGACTCCATGGATGAAAACCAAGTATGGACTTTGGTTTAGCCACCTGAAGGAATTAAGCCTATTGGGTGTAAATGGGTCTTTAAAAGAAAGACTAGAGCAGACGATAAGGTAAAGACCTATAAGGCTCGAATGGTCGCAAAATGTTTCAAACAAAGACAAGGAGTTGACTATGACGAAACCTTCTCACCAGTAGCGATGCTCAAGACTATTCGGATTTTGCTTGTGATTGTAGCTTACCATGACTATGAAATCTGGCAGATGGACAAAATAGCTTTCCTCAATGGGAAACTTGAGGAGGATGTGTATATGACACAACTAGATGGATTTATTTCAATGGTTGGAACAAATCAAGTCTATAAACTACAACGATCCATTTATAGATTGAAGCAAGCTTCTTGTAGGTGGATCATCCGTTTTGATGAGACAATCAAAGAGTTTGATTTTATTAAAAATGTCGATGAACCATGTGTGTACATGAAGGTTAGTGAGAGAGCTGTTTCATTCCTTGTATTATATGATGATGATATATTACTGATAGGGAATGATATTCCTATGCTACAATCAATTAAAATCTGGTTATCTAAACACTTCTCCTTAAAGGACTTGGGAGAAACATCCTATATTTTGGGGATAAAGATCTATAGAGATAGATCTAAAAAGATGCTTGGATTGTCCCAAGGAACGTACATTGACTCTATGATAAAGAAATTTAGCATAAAAGATTTCAAAAGAGGTCTCATGCCGATGAACCATGGAATACAACTCTCCAAGAAACAGGCCCCAAAGACACCTGAGGAGAGAGACCGTATGAGTAAGATTCCTTATGCTTCAGCAATATGATCTATGATATACGGTATGATTTGTACTAGACCGGATGTTGCTTATGCACTTAGTGTAACAAGCAGATATCAGTCAAATCCAGGCGAAGAACACTAAAAGGCAGTGAAAAATATCCTAAAGTACTTAAGAAGAACTAATGATGTGTTTCTTGTCTATGGTGGGTCTAAATTAAAACTAAAAGGCTTTACAGACTCAAGTTTTCAAACGGAATAAGATGAGAGTAAATCCGTTTAGGGATGTGTGTTTACCTTAAACGGTGGCGCAATGAGTTGGAAGAGTTTCAAACAGTAAATAGTTGCTGATTCAGTGACAGAGGCAGAGTACATAGCTGCAAAGAAGACTATTTGGATGAAGAAGTTCATTACCGAACTTGGTGTGATTCCTAGCATTGCAGGACCAGTACCTTTATTCTGTGACAACACCGAAGCTGTTACATAGGCTAAGGAACCCAGTTCTCATCAGAAATCCAAACACGTGTTGCGGCGTTTTCATTTGATTAGAGAAATCATTAAAAGAGGAGATGTCACCCTGGAGCATGTGGACTCTCAAGACAATATTGCAGATCCATTTACTAAAGAGTTAACACAACAACAGTTCGATCATCACTTAGAGAAGATGGGTATGAGATACCATGACGATTGACTTTAGTACAAGTGGGAGATTGAAAGTAGTATGCATACAAGCTAATTATATATGATGATAAAGCATATACTTTGTAATCAATCTTATTTATTTATTAATAAAAGAATTATTTATTAAAGGCATATAATTATCTTCATGGTGTTGTTTTAATAATATATGATAAACCTATTGTGATGCCCCCAAAAATAGGTATACATCACCTATTCTGAGTCGTCAAATATATGGTACAGAATAAAAATACAATCTTTAATATACAACAAGACAACTGTGAGTTTTAATACAAAAATTGTCTTCTAGACAATATCCACTCTCAGAATAAGTCCTCATTACATTATTGTCATACTATTTAACAGAATAGTGAGGACTACTAATACTATCTTCTGGACCGTCACTCCATTCCTGACTAGTCCCGACTACGTTCTCAATTCCTGAAGAGAACAGTGAAAGAAAGGGTGAGCTCAACTAGCCCAGTAAGAAATATTATGACTAAGATAATGTAGAATAAATTATCATTAGTCTTCATTAGTGCTAAACTGATAAAATACAATAGACATCAAGTTTAACTTCAGCGAAACATGCAATTCATTAAAAGAGTCAAGTAGAGAATAAAATCTACTATCTTTTATGATTTAAAAGGTTTTTTTATCACTTTTATCGCTGGGACTCAGCTTAATAAATAATCCACATCATTCATGCACTACGACTAAGGATATTCATTAGTATCACAACCACAAATTATCCATGCACTACGGGCCAAGGATATTTATATATTCATCAATGGCCATGATCATGCCAACAACTATCCATCAATGCACTACGGGCCAATGAGGACTTTTACCACATCATTTGTAACATTACGGTAATGATTACACCGATTAATCCCTGGTCATAATCATACCAAGTCCATCTATGCACTACAGGCCACATATGACTTTTAAAAAAAATATAAACATGATGATGATGATAATGATATAAGAATTCAATAAAATAAGTTTAAGAATTAATTTATTCATGAACTAATAACGTCCAAATTGTCAACATGATACTTCTTTATATAGTAAAATTCAAGATTGCTTAGAAGAATATTTTCATGAAAAGATACTGGATGAAACGTAAATATCAAGGATATTCCACTAATTTCATGGAGTATAGAAGTCAAAACTTTAACCAAATGAGTATAATAAAGAATTGAATAACAAAAGAAATTACCATGCATGCGGTACTTCGCATATACATGTTATTCCAACAGAAAATAAATAACGGAACCAAGTCAGGCAAAATTCGCACCGACAAGATGTTCTAACAGAATAATAAAGACGAAACCAAGTCTAGTGTAAAACGCATAGACATGATATTCCAACAGAATAATAAAGATGGAACCAGGTCCGGCATAAAACGCACAGACAAGATATTCCAACAAAATAATAAAGACGGAACCAGGTCCGGCGTAAAACGCACAGACAGGATATTCCAACAGAATAATAAAGAATGGAATAACAGAAGAATTTCACCAAGTATAGGGTAGCCCGCATGTACAGGTTATTCCAACAGAATAATAAAGAATGGAATAACAGAAGTTCTCTTCATGAATATGAAAAAAAATACTCCTTACCGTAAAAGAAACTTGATATCGGAGTAGTGAAGTAGCAGAATACTTTTCTTCTTTCTCTCTATATAGTTTCTCTCTCTAGAGCTTCAATGAATTTGTAAGAAATAATGAAGGAATGAACTTCTATTTATAGAAGAATGAATTGAATAGTAACTAATTCCTGAACGATCCAGATTGATTTAATAAAAAACAAAATCTTTTAAATAAAATATATATATATATATATATATATATATATATATATATATATATATATATATATATATCATGTCCTAAAAAAATTCACGGTCCAATTCTCCTTCCTGCCTCAATTGTCAACAAAGTTATATCATAAAATATCTAAACATATATATATATATATATATATATATATATATATATATATATATATATATATATATATATATATATATATATAGTAATAATAATAATAATAATACTAATAATGCTAAATCCCTCCTAACCTTTTTCTCCCACCCACCCGTGACATTCCATTTGAAAACAACGACCTCCCAGCAATCAATTTTCCACATATGGGCCCCACATGTGGGCCCACTTTTATAATATTTAAATAACTTTCTACCGATTATTTTAAAAAAATGGGTAAATGAGGGGTCCAAAAAATAGAACAAATACTTCATAAAAACTCCTCAATATTTTTAACAACATTTATCATCATTATTATAATTCACAATATTAATCGACCAGGTCGTTCCCAGGAAAGAGGGGGCTTTCCAATAAGGATTTCTCCCTATTGGCGCGCAATTAGGTGACCAAACCTCTCCTTGGCAGAACTTCTAGACATCGTTAATATTGTAAATTATAATATTAATAACTCTGTCATTTCAATTATTGATTTAATAATATATAAAATATCGACAATAATTGAATAAAACTGAATGACTTCTCACGTAAGCATAAATAAGCAATACCGTGTGCTACTATGCAACCACGTGCATTACTGTACTTTTACTACCGAGTAGTTCAATAGTATCAACGATAATAACATATTTTTGTCATTTTCTCAATCCGACAATAATTCTGTTGTGGGGTCCACAAATGATTGTGCCGTCGTACGAATATTTCCTGTTAAAACGAATATTCCCCGACAAATCAAATATTATGTAACAACTTGCGTACTTTGCAAAATTTATAAATATTACCCACAACTATAACATTATATCAAATTTATTCCATAATATTCAAAAATGATATTTATAGAAAATTCATTTTTATTCATAAAAGTTGGGGTCTTACACCTATAGTCTTAAGTAATGCTTTTAGAATCATGATGAGATCATGTTGATGAGATCATGCTAATGAGATCTAAATTCTTAGATAGCTTAAAACTAAAATGTTCTCAATCAATGGTTTACTAAAAAGTGGATTAATGAATCCAAATAGATTGGCTAGATACGTTACTTGCTTATTGGATGAGAATGATTGATCTCATGATCATTTGTGTGGAGAAACTAAAGCAAGTATGCATGTGCTTATTGGAGAATAAGTTCACTGAACGTGACTCGCTAAGAAATACATTGTAATGTCTTGAGAGTTTGAGAATCTAGAACATGATAATGATCCTTAGAAAATGATAATGAATGGGTCAAAGAATATGTCATACTCAAATATAATTGAGTATAAGTAAAGATTATAAAATAAAACTTCAAGAATTTATTGTGAAGACTGGTTGGAGTGGTGATAAATAAAACCTATATTAAGGTAATGTGTTGAATATATTCAACGATAAATTTTGAAAAAACATTTGGTGAAAACCAAGTAAGGGAGGTTTCGTTGATTCCGAGGACGAAATCCTTATAAGGGGGAAGGATGTGACAACCCGGATTTTCATAAATTATTAAAATAAGAATTTAATAATTACAATTCTTATTATGAGGTGTATGTATTTTGAATTATGTGTTTTGGTGTGAAAAAATTAAATTTTTATGAGATTTAATAGTTGATTAAACTATTAAAAGAAATAAAAGAAATTAATCACGATAATGAATTTGGTGGCAATGGAAATTAACCCTATAAATATTGGGTAATTTAAATTAAGTTGAAACTATTAGTTCCCGAAGGCACAATAGTTATCTAGAAGGGGGTTGCATAGATAATAAAATCTTTTCTTTATTTAAAGACTGTTTTGATAAAGCTTTGTAGCACATCCGAATTATTATTTCTTTGAAATCCCTTTTAGATAGCAAGTTAAAAAGAGAAAGGCAGTTATAGTAGTTATAAATAGACACAGTTGTTTTTAAGTGGTTCGGAGCACTCAAAGCTCCTAGTCCACTCTTCTACTCCTTGAGTAGGAAATCTACTAAGGATGTCTTTTATACTTTCTGAATCTCACAGATTTTTTCTAGACCAGCAGTCTAGGCACTTCTAAGTTCACTCTTGAACTCTTCAAGTCCAGCAGACTTGGCTTTTCACAGTTCACTTAGAACTCTTCAAGTCTTTCTAACTTGGAACTTTTTACTTCAGTAGATTGATAGTTGTTAAGTTGTGATTGAGGCTACTCAGTTGCAGTTAAGCACTTGTTTAAAAGAACTGAGTAGCTGAGCAAGCTTCTTCTTTTTCTCATATCGTAGAGTTTATCATTGAGTGTTCTTGTGCGTTTTGTTCAATACTTGCTTACTTTTCTCATATGTCTGTATTATGTATATATGTGATCTTTGAAATCTATCCGTTGAAGTCATCTGATGAAGCATTAAATACGTTTGACATTTCTGAGCTTTGATGAAGACATTTCTGCACATCTTCTGAATTGCATTCTAGCTCACTGACACGACAGACTGCTTTCTCACCTAACACCTATAAAGGTGTTTTCCTCTACCCAATGGTCCTTTTCTTATCTTCTTAAACATGTTCCTTTTGATGAATACTAAGGATATCTTTTGTACCATTGGGACTGGTGAGTTCTTCAACGTTTGAAACTCATTCCTCATTTGTTGAAATTTATCTCCAAACAGAAGATAGATCTCGATGCTTCTAACACAAGAGAGATGAGACTCTACGATCCATATCGTTGTGTCTTGTCATTATTTCTGCTTGGTCTGAACACTACGATTCCTTTCAAGAATTTGCACACTACGATCTTTGCACACTACGTTCTTTGCTTGCTCGTCTTGCTGACTCTACGTTTTCAAAAGCACACTACGATCTCTAAGTTAGCTTTGGTAAACGCCTGGATTACTCAATGAACCCTGAAGAGGTCCTTCAAGGAAGATACACTACGATCTGCAAAGCTTTACGATCCTTCCTTCGCTTTTGCAAACTATTAGACAACTTGATAGACTCCGATTCTTGTTAAAAGCCTATCTATTCGTTACAAGTCATAGATCAACCTAACATTTTAATCTTTTTATCTATACATTTGATTACAGAATGATGAACATTAAAAGCTAAGATCAACTTAACAAATTTGATCTATCACTAAGCCCTTGTACATATATTCCTTGAAGGGCTTTACATATAATCATGAGTATTTGCTTTAAACATCAAATAAAGATATACATTGTTCCAATAATCTCCCCCTATTTGATGTTGACATAACCAATGAGATTTGTTGTCATGATTATCAAATTCTATATGCAGTTGCAGCAAAGTAAATATGACTTAGTATTTCAGTGAACAGCTAAAATTTCTAGAGAATAAGCATGAATTTATTGATGTATGAAGATAGATGTTACATTTAAATATGACTACATCAATAAGAATTAAAATTCAACTTATCTCTATTTCTTCAGCCTTTTGCTTCTCGGAGGGTTTGCATATTCCTCAACTCTCCTTTTTCTGCTGGCTTCATCCCTCCTGGCTAAGTCTTCCAGTTTACTTGGGCTCAGTCTAGGATTGTGATCATGCCTATTCATGAATACATGATCTCCAATTGGCATTCTTAGGCCTGTTGTTGTCACCGTGTGAGAGCTGGTAGCTGGCCCTAGACTCCTTAAAGGTTGAGCCATTAAGACTTCCTGCTGATTAGATCGTTGAGTCTGATGACTGGATCATGGAGTCTGCTGGTGGATTTGCATTGCAGGAGGATTCCTTGAGGATTGATGTTGGAATTAACCTCTGTCTTTGTCCTTGCCTCCTTGATGTCCTCCTTTACCTTTATTCTCGCCCTTTATGTCAGCATCAAGGATTCAAATGTCGTCTAAAAGACGATTCAGTCCTTCAACAAGATCGTTGAGCTGACTCTTAGTCTGAGCAATGTCCTCTCTATTTTCTTCGATCAGAGCTTCAGAACTAGCTTCACTTTGCTGAAGGATGGATAGAATGTTATCTATTTGCTGGCCATTGCTGACATAGAATTATTGAAATTCTTTGACAACAGTTTGTAGATTGAGGAAACTTTCAATCATGCTTTGATTTTGAGTCTCTTGGTTGGCCTGCAGGACTAGGATAGCTTCTTTGTGGTTCTTGGCTGCCAGAAAGTGAATATCATCCCTGTCTTTTATGCTTTGAAGTATTTCTTTGATGATCTCTTTGAGCGTTTTAGAGAGCTCAGAGCTTAGAGATCTTGGGAAATTGTTTGCAGCATTGATCATTGATGCTAGCCTCAGCTGAATAAGTTCAGTGTGATCCTCAAGACTTTCATCAAGTTCCTTGACTACTTTGTTAGATATTTCTGATAAATCAGCTTTGGTGGGCAGCTCTGATAGAATTTCATCCAGTGGGGAAAATTTTGAAGAGGGAGGCATTTGCTTTTGAATTTGTCTTGCAATGAGTAGAGAGCAAGATCAAGATTGAAGCATTCATTTCTAGATGAAGAGGGAATATCGGATGGAGGGGCCTGAGTTTGGATGTTGAAGCTTGGTGACTCTACGATTTGTGGTGGATACTCTACCATGGGGCTAGAGTTAGTGATCGTAGAGATGGGATGTGAGAGCATTAAGGAGTTGATCTTATATTGTTCCTCAGTTACATAATTTTGGAATTCTGTAACTGGAAATTGATTCAGTGGATGAAGAATCACTTCCAACCATCGTGGGAATTCATAAAATTGATTAAATGAGGATGATGACAAGTGATTAACTCTAAAAAGAGTTGGGATATATAGTACCTCAAGTTTTTCTTTGAGGAGGAACTGTTTGTTAGAAGCTTCTTGGAAAAATTGAATCTCCCTGGGAATCCATTAGCTAGCACTGAGATTGCTGGATACTCTTTGAAACTCCAGAACATGTGATCCCAAGAGTTCAGAATTTGAGCTTGGTGGAAAGGCATCATAGGAAGATATGCAAACAGTTGCTCATAGTTGGCTCTTCTGTGCCCATCAATGCCTACAGCTATGATCTCGACCTCATCATCTTCTTCTCTGTTTTCACTGGAGGATTCCAGTATGTTAATGGCCTCATGATGTTTTTGCATTGGTTCTTCATCATCTCCTGCAGGAGTCCCTTTTTCTATTGTGGAGGTGTCATAATCCTCCCTTTTGGCTTGATCATCTTTTTGTACGATCAACAGCTCCCCCTCAGCTGGAGCATCCTCTAGCATGAGATTTTCAGATATCTCCCCCTCAGCAGGAGTATCCTCTATCATCAGATCTTTAGGTGTCTCCCCCTCAGTTGGAGCTTTGACTATTTCGCTTTTATTTGTTGATTCCTTTTCAGCAGTC
The DNA here is from genome assembly GCA_020205505.1 of Panax japonicus. Classification (NCBI taxonomy): domain Eukaryota; kingdom Viridiplantae; phylum Streptophyta; class Magnoliopsida; order Apiales; family Araliaceae; genus Panax; species Panax japonicus. The sequence continues at coordinate 64,312,113 of CM035093.1, forward strand.
AGTTCTTTGTCTTCCCTCTCTAGTTCTTTCTCATTGACAATAATATATTTCTTGACCAATTTACTTCTTGGCTTTTTAGACTGTGCCACAACCTCAGAACGTTCTTTAGTTTTGTCCTTTAGATCAGCCAAAATATTTGATGCAGCTGCTTCCTTGTTTGGTCTGGTCTCTATAATCAGAAGAGACTCTACGATCGAAGAGACTGATGGCCTTTTGGTCTTGTGGCTGATCTTATTTATCTTCAGCAGCTGAGATATGGTTGCTCTATCTTCTTCTGCCTTAGCCTGCTGTTCCTTTCTTCTTAGAATCCTCAAAGTCTCAATGTTTGAGGACTCTACAGGCTTATCAGTAGTGGATCCTTTAGGTTCTTCTGTAGTTTTGACTTTTAACTTCCTTTTCTGTTTACTTTTTCTGGTTAAAGCAATGGGTTCTTCCTTGTTAGCTTCTTCTTCTTCTTCTTCCTCAGTTTCTCTGATAACAAACATATTTCCTGGCACTTCTGATCCCTTTAGCTCACTAGTTCTACCACTGGATTCAGACATCATCTTCATATTTTCAGCTGGATTCCTTTTCCAGTTTTCAAATAATTGCTGAGTCATTCGACGATTTGGATTGATGGTTTCTCTTTTATCATCCTCAATTAAGTTACCAAGAGCAGCCTATAGGATAATGCTTATAAATCGTCCGTAGAGAATCTTCTATGAGCTCTTTGTTTTCTTTGAGCTGATTAACCACTTCCCAATCCATTCAAGTAATAGAGCCCCATAGTTAAGTTGTATTTTATAACATATGGCAGTCATAAGTTTGAGTTGTACCTAATTCACAGAGTCATGACCTGAGCTCTTACAACATATATATTTTCCAACAATATCAGCTAGAAACTCATACCTCTGTGGAATCTCCTTCTTCTTGTATCCGTTGACAGAGGGTGATTTCTTATGATGCATCTTCTTGAGACCCTTATGGAATTCTATGACATCTAAGGATGGATACCCTTCAGATTTGAGACCTAGGGCTAGATTGATGTCCTTAGCTTTTAGTTTGATTTGGACATTCCTGAATTTCGCAGTGATGGTATTGTTTTCAAATACCCCGTTATTGTAGAACTCTTTTACCAGCTTTGGGTAGATCAATGTGTCCGTACCCAAGGCTTCTTCGAGGCCTGCCTTCTTCAGAAGTGACAACGTCTTGTGAAATTAGGGTTCAACGGATTTAAACTCGTCAAAATAGAGTCTGTAGCCGGAGATAACACTGGAAGCTGCCATTGATTTCTTTGCAGGAAGTGAGACTGACTGAGCTTGTTACTGATTTAGGGTTTCTGCTTGAGAGAGGAAGAGAGAGATGATCTTTTGAACTTCAGATTTCAAAAAGATGATTTTAATTTGTACTTGTAACTTCTCTCTCTATTTTGCTTAGTGGGACAGGTGTCAAACTTTGCTTGGCTCTAAGAATTTTGACAGAGAAGGATTGTACTGAATCTCCCTTAACTTCTTCTGAGCTAATGTATTCTTCAGTGGGACTACGATCGTTGAGATGGTCCTTGGAATCGTCGAGTCTGTTCTACCATCATTGAGTCTGTGTAGTAGTAATCGTGTCTGAGTTATAAACGTAGAGTCTGAACTACGATCATTGAGTCTGACTAGCAATCGTAGAGTCTGGTCAAGTCCTTGTAATGAACTTTTTGACTTAACATTCTTCTTAGATTAAGGTAGCTCAGGAAGGGACAACCTCATTGATTGTATCAAGGGTCAGGTTTGTCCCTGAGGTTACTTATCAGAGAGATTGCTTTGATTTATGCTTGATCATCATAGGGTGCTCCTTTGATTTTATTGATGTAGCTCTGCTATCATTGAGTCTGCACTACGATTGTTGATTCTGTTCAGCGTTCATTGAATTTGTTCAGCGTTCATTGAGTTTTATGACACTTTGGCTCTACAATCGTGGACTTCCTTTGATCATGTCTTTGATTTTGAACATAGCCCTTAAATCTGTATGGTTAGAACAAACTAGAGCACAATATTTCATGTTTGCAAGTTAAGCATGCCTAGATCACTTATCAATTTGTTGAATCTGGATTCATCTAGAGGTTTTGTAAAAACATCAACAAGTTGATTTTCAGTAGGGATATATTGTAAAGATATAGTTCCATTTTGTATATGATCCCTAATGAAGTGATACCTTATTTCTATATGCTTAGTCCTATAATGCATGACCTGATTATGAGTTATAGCAATTGCACTTGTGTTATCATAGTGAATAGGTATGGATTTGAATTCAAACCCATAATCTGCTAGATGATTTTTCATCCACAGGATCTGAGCACAGCAATTGCAAGCAGTAATGTATTCAGCTTCTTCAGTTGAGGTATATACTAAGTTTGCTTCTTGCTAAACCAGGACACAAGTCTGTTACCTAGTAGTTGACAAGTGCCACTCGTACTTTTTCTATATATTTTACAGCCTGCAAAATCAGCATCTGTGTAACCTGTTAGCTCAAACGAGGATTCCTTGGGATACCAAAGCCCCAGGTGGGGTGTACCTTTGAGGTACCTGAAAATCCTCTTTACAGCAGTTAAATGAGATTATTTAGGACAAGCCTGAAATCTAGCACAAATGTATGTTCCAAACATTATATCTGGTTTACTGGCAGTAAGATATAAACGAGAGCCTATCATACCTCTGTATTGAGTTATATCAATACTTTCTCTTTTTTCATATCTGTCAAGCTTAGTTGCAGGAGCAATTGGGGTTTTCATGGGAGAGGCTGACTCCATGTCATACTACTTAAGTAAGTCTTTAATGTACTTGGCTTGGTTGATAAAGATTCCTTCATCAGTCTGTTTTACTTGCAGTCCAAGGAAGAAGTTCAGCTCACCCATCATGCTCATTTCAAACTTGCTCTGCATAAGCTTGGAGAATCTTTTGCATAACTTTTCATCAGTAAAACAAAAGATAATATCATCAACGTAAATTTGAACTAATAGAACCTTATCTTTATGCTTTCAAAGAAATAGTGTGGTATCTACTCTACCTCTAGTGAATCCATTTTCAATAAGAAAGTTAGTGAGTGTTTCATACCATGCTCTCGGTGCTTTCTTAAGGCCATATAAGGCTTTGTCTAATTTAAAAACATAATTAGAAAGAGATGGATTGATGAAACCTGGAGGCTGCTCTACATAGACTTCTTCTTGAAGTTCACCATTCAAGAATTCACTTTTGACATCCATCTGGAAGACTTTGAACTTCATGTGAGCATCGAAGGTAAGTAATATTCTGATGGCTTCTATTCTGGCAACAGGTGCAAATGTCTCATCATAGTCAATGCCTTCTTACTAAGAGTAGCCCTTGGCCACTAGTCTATCCTTATTCCTGGTTATCACCCCATCTTCATCCATCTTGTTTCTGAAGACCCATTTGGTTCCAATTACTGGATGGTTCTTTGGTCTTGGAACCAATCTCCATACTTTGCTTCTCTCGAACTGATTAAGTTCTTCCTTCATGGCCTCTATCCGGCTGGAGTCTTCCATAGCATCCTCTATCTTCTTTGGTTCTATTTGAGATAGGAAACTTAGATAGAAGCATTCATTTTGAGTAGCAGCTCTTGTTTTGACTCTTGCATTCGGATCTCCAATGATTAGATCTTGAGTGTGATCTTCAACACTCAGTGTCTTCTTGTTGAACACTTTGTAGGCCTTACTGTCTGTGGCATATCCAAGAAAGATTCCTTCATCTGATTTTGGTTGAAACTTTGTCAAGTTTTGCTTTCCATTGTTGAGAATGTAGCATGTACATCCGAAGACATGAAAGTAGCTAACACTAGGTTTTCTTCCTTTCCACAGTTCATAAGGAGTCTTCTTAATCGTAGAGTGTATGAGTGATCTGTTCTGAGTATAATATGCAGTGTTGATTTCTTCTGCCCAGAAGTACTCAGGCAGATGAGTTGCTACTAATAGAGTCATTCCAGCCTCTATTAATGTTCTGTTCTTTCTCTTCAAAACTCCATTTTGTTGAGGAGTTCGTGGAGCTGAGAAGTTGTGACTAATGCCATTGTCAGAGCAGAATTGGTCCATTTCTGAGAAGTCAAATTCTCTACCATGATCACTCCTTATAGCCTTGATTTTCTCTCCTTTCTCGTTCATCACAAGCTTGAACATTTTGATCAGCTACGAGCTTGTCTCATCTTTTGAGGTTAGAAAGAACACCTATGAAAATCTGGTAAAGTCACCGACTACGACTAGAGAGTATCTCTTTCCTCCAAGACTTGTTGTAGGCCTAAAAAGATCCATGTGTAGCAGCTGCAAAGGCTTGTCAATTGAATTGACAGTTTTGCTCTTGAATGTGCTTCTTGTCTGCTTCCCAAGTTGACAGGCATTGCAAGGCCTTTCTTTAACGAAGTTGAACTTTGGTAGTCCTGCAACTAGATCTTTTGAAGCTAATTTGGACATACTTTTGAAGTTGAGATGAGATAATCTTCGGTGCCATAGCCAGCTCATTTCTTCAGATGCTTTAGCCAGAAAGCATATTGTCTCGTCTGAGCTTAGTTGTCCAAGATTTACTGTGTAGACATTTCCTTCTCTTGTTCCGATTAGCTTTACTGCAGATGTCTTTAGGTCTCGGACTTGACATTTATTGTTGAGGAATGTTACTTGATGACCCTTGTCGCAGAGTTGGCTAATGCTTACAAGATTGTACTGTAGTCCTTCCACATAGGCCACTCTACTGAATGATACTGCACCATTTCTAGTTGACCCATATCCTCTTATTTTGCCCGAGTTGTGGTCTCCAAAAATGACCTAGGGACCCTCCTTCTCTATGCAGTTAGACAGAAGGGCTTTATTTCCAATCATGTGTCTTGAACATCCACTGTCCAGATACCAGGTTGTGTTCGTGGAGCTCCTTTCCTGAGGTAACATTAAACCTTCATTTTGGTACCCATAATTGCATGGGTCCTACTATGTTAGAACCCTTTGGGACCCAAATCTGCTTGATTTTGGGTCTTACATTCATGGAATTATAATGACAATTTGCAGCCTTGTGGCCAACTCTATAACACACAAAACATTTGATATGATGCATGTTAGTGTGTGTGTGTGTGTGAAAGTTCTTCCTCTATTTAGACTTTTATGGGTTATTTGTTATCATCCTACTAGGCTGATATTCCCTTTTCCATGTGTTCTCTTGTTTCATTATTTGTGAGGAGTGTATCTTACTTCTACTGTATCTTCCTGGTTGGTTCGTAGAGTTGATTTTATTTGACTTTACGATCCTTCGAGGTTGATGAGTAGTAGCTTGATTACTCTTCCCTTTTCTAAAACCTAGACCAGCATGAGATCCCTTACTCCTGGGAATATGAATTGAATCAGCTAGGCAGGGTTTAACAGGCTTATCCTTCTGTGAGGATTTTACAAATATAATGCCTCTATTGAAATCTGAGACATTACCAGTGCTAGTTTTCTTTGCTTTTTCCACACATGACTCTGAGATAGATTCCCCAAAGCCTAACCCTATTTTATCATAGACACTTCTCTGGTTAGAGATTAAGGAGTCCATGGATGAAGAGGATTTATTCCATGTAGAGACTGTCTTTTTTAGATCCTCAATCTTAGAGGTTAGAGTAGACTCTCTCTGAGCACTGAGCTCATTTGCCTATCTTAAGAGCTTATTCTCATCTTCAAACTTGGAAAGAGAATTAGTATTGAGAAGGACTGTTTCCAGTTCCTCTTGAACCTTTTCTTTCTCCTTTTGAAGAAGAGAATAGTCTTTAAACAGAACCTTAAACCACTTCATGTATTGATGCAGATCAGATGTTATGTCGTGTAATGCAGTTCTAAGGTCATCAATATCTACATCAGGAGAGTTGAAGTCAAATACCTCATCGATACTAACTTCATGTATGTTGGAGTTCTGTTTGTCCCTTGCACTTTTGGCCATCAGGCAGAGATTAGACATTTGAGGATCTTCATCGTCTCCAGATTCTGGAGTTGAGTCATTATCAGAGTCACTCCACGATCCTCCAGCTACAAGGCCTTTGTCTTTCTTTACTGGCCTTTTGTTGCCTTTGTATTCCTTCTTTGCATGTGATTTCTTCTTGAGTTCTTCTCTGAGAAGTTTGTTGCAGTTGGCAATAAAGTGACCAGGTTTCTTGCAGTTGTAGCATAGGTCATTCATTTGCTCATGGCTGCTGTAGTTGCCAACTTTTTTTGGCTTGCTAGTTCTGCCTTGTCTCATGAATCTTCTTAGTCTTTTAACCAGCATTGCAAAGTCCTCATCATCATCTTCATCATAGTCAAAATCAACTTTAGTGTTGATTTTGGAGGTGTTTTTGGTTACTTTGAGAGCAACACCTTTGTCCTTCTTTCTTCCTTCAGACAACATTTTTGCTCGTTGTGTCAGCTCCAGTTCGTACGTGAGGAGGTTGCCATATAACTGTTGAACAATCATTTCATGTAGATTCCTTAATTCTCTAATGGCAGTGGTTTTTGCATCCCACTTGCTAGGTAAAGCTCTCATGAATTTTATGATCAGATCTTTATTTGGATAGATCTTTCTATAGGCTCATAAAGAGTTGAGCATGATATTGAATCTCTCGTATGTAGCAGTGACGTTCTCTCCTTGAACATGAGCAAACATCTCATATTGTTGAGTAAAGAGAGATTGTTTATTTTCTCTGACTTCTTCTGTTCCTTCATGCATGATGAGTAGTGCTTCCCAAACCTCCTTTGTTGTCTTGCAGTTGACCACATTTTCAAATAGATCATCTTCTAATGATTGAAATAAGATGTCTTGGCCTTTTTGTCAAGCTGGACAGCTCTCTTCTCGTTCTGTGTCCATTCTCCTTTGACCTTGATCTGTATTCTGTTTGGGTCCTCTATAGTTGGTGCAAGCTTTGTAGGAACGTAGGCCCCATTTTGAACAGTTTCAAATATATCATCTATTGAATCCATGTAAGCTTGCATCCTAACCTTCCAATTAGCGAATTTATCTTTGTTGCACATAGGTGGCTTGCTGCCTCCTCCAGTCTTTGATTCGCTTGGTAAGTGTGCCATTGGATCTACTCAAGCTTTGTAGGCTGTATTATAGAACCTGCTTTGATACTAATTGTTAGTTCTTAAAGGCACAATAGTTATCTAGAAGGGGGGTTGAATAGATAATAAAATCTTTTCTTTGTTTAAAGAATGTTTTGATAAAGCTTTGTAGCACAACAGAATTATTGTTTCTTTGAAATCCCTTTTAGATAGCAAGTTAAAAAAAGAAAGGCAGTTATAGCAGTTATAAATAGATACAGTTGTTTTTAAGTGGTTCGGAGCAGTCAAAGCTCCTAGTCTACTCTTTTACTCCTTGAGTAGGAAATCCACTAAGGATGTCTTTTACACTTTCTGAATCTCACAGATTCCTTCTAGACCAGCAGTCTATGCACTTCTAAGTTCACTCTTGAACTCTTCAAGTCCAGCAGACTTGACTCTTCACAGTTCAATTAGAACTCTTTAAGTCTTTCTAACTTGGAACTTCTTACTTCAGTAGATTGATAGTTGTTGAGTTGTGATTGACCAAATTATTAATAAATGAAATTTAGTTTCCTCTATTTATCATTTTGAAATAGTAAGGGTTGATTTGATTAATGTGATTAATTATGGGTAAAATGCGCAAATATTTTAAATAAGCAGGTGGTTATAAAATATTCATTGTTGTCGGGGAATATTCGTTTGGTCGTGAAATATTTTGTTGTCGGGGAATATTTGTACGACGGCGCAGTCTTTTGTGGGCCCCATAACGGAAAGCGATTGAATGAAGAAAACGACAAGTATAAGTTGTTTATAAATAAACTGGCGTAGTTGTTACCGTTAACACTGTTGGAATACCCGGTGGTTAAAACACAGTAATACGCGTTGTTGTACAATAACACACGGTATTGCACCAATTATTGATTCTTACGTAAGAAGGCACTACTCAATAATTGTTATAATAATTACTGTTCAGTATTTTATTTTATTGATTCAATAATTGCTGCGTTGATATTTTATATTACTGTTGTTTCAATAATTGTCACTACACAGTATTTTCCATTATCGAAGCAATAATTCATATTATCTAAATAATATTATTAGAAAACATTGTTGGCAAAGTCTAGAAAGTTTTGTCTAAGGAGAGGTTTGGTCACCTAATTGCGCGCCAGTAAGGAGAAATTCTTATTGGAAAGCCCCCTCTTTCCTGGGAACGGCCTGGTTGCCAGTACTGTGATTCTGTAATATTATTTGTGAATAATTAATTATTGATTTATATGATGAGAAAAATATTGATTTTATGTGGATATAGATGGAATTTTTTTTAAAGTGACAATTGTTGAAAATCAATATTTTATCTTTTCTGATAAAATAAAATTTTATTATATTATTATAATATAATAATGATGATATTTTTTTAATGAATGTGGGATATATGAGTATATGAGGAGGAAGAGTATTTTTGTTGCAAAAATTGTTTAAAACATGTTAAACATGTATGTGGGCCCATTTCTTGACTGAAATTTGATTATAGTCTGTAAAATCGCCCGTTTATAGATTTCGGTCAATTTTTGTTTGGAATTTAAAAAAACTTTCTTCTGTAAAGTTGTGGAGAATTGAATTTCCTATAAAAAATCGCGAGATTCGAATTTTCTGATAAAATGGCTATTTATTATGAATTATTGAAGTTCTAAAGTTCCGAAATAATTGATTTTTGAAACTTTTAATTATTTTAAATAACAAAAACGTTTTTTGGAATGTGTGGAGGCATCATTAACATGTGCTAGGGGCTAAATTCAGATTCTTGGATGCGTAGGAAAATGTGGAAAAATAAATAATATTAATTTATTAAATTTTTTGCTTTGGTGTTCTAAGCATTTTCCTATAAATAGGGTGCTTAGGTTAGAATTGAAAATTACACCAGAAACTGAAGTTTTCTCTATATTTTTCTCTCTATATATTGAGCGTATTCTTCTGAGGATTCTGATACTTTGAGTATTGTTATATGGTGCAAGTTTCCTTCAGCACTATACCCAGTATTCCAGCTAGAAGTACTAATCTTTCGAGGTAAGGGATGTTATTTTCTTCTCAAATGATATTATTTCTTCAATATCATTATGCTGAAATATTTGTTGAAACTTTTTATCAAATTTAAAACTTTTTCAGGTCGGGGTTACTATTCATGAGTTACTATTCACGAGTTATTATTCACGAGTTACTATTCACGAGTTACTATTCACGAGTATTATTCGTGAAGCATGATAATGTTTTTTTTGTGAAATTTCTATCTTTTGGTGTCGAAGTTACTATTCACGTATACAGCACTATTCTTGTATACGACACTATTCACGAATACGGCACTATTCATCGAAAAAAAATAAAATTTTTCCTTTTCGTCCAAAATATCTATTATGGATACTAGCTTTGATTGTATCCATGTTTTGAGCATTCTTGAATTTTACACCACTATGATTATTTATGAGGTATTTTTGGACATGAAATAGCTGAAATACGAATCCTTAATGTTTATTCTTTTGTTTCACTGGATTCGATTCTTTTAAAATATTTTTCATCATCCTTAGTCCTAAATGATGATATACTTGAATATCTTTGGCCTGTAGTGCAAAGATGGTTGATTCTTTTATGAATATCTTTTGCCGTGGTGCAAAGATGTACCGGTGTTGAGATGAACATGATCAACTGATGAATATCTTTGGCCTGTAGTGTAAAGATGAACATTTGACTCAAGATATGTATTGATTGATGTTACAGGGATAAAATAATGATGATGGACTGTTAAATTCATAGATATTAGTAGATTTCATCCTCTACGTAACTCTTCTATGAATTATTATTTTCCGCTGTGAATATTGATCTAAAACTTGTTGTTTAGTGTATCCTCTCAGATTCTTTCCTGTTGAAGACTAACGATAATTTGTTGTATATTATCTTAGTCATAATGTTCTTTACTGGGCTAGTTGAGCTCACCCTTTTCCTTTTTGTTCCATTTTTCTTCTCAGGAGGCGAGAATGTAGCGAGTACGAGTCGGGGTATGGAATGAAGGTTCTAGAGAGAGTTGTTTAGTAGTCCTCACCATTTTTGTAAAATAATGTATCAATAAATGTGATGAGGATTTATTTGGGTATAGATATTGTCTAGAAGATAATATTTTTATTTAAACTCACAGTTTTATGGTTGTATTAATAAAGTTGTATTTATTTCTGTACCATGTTATTGACAACTCAAAATGGGTTGGATGGAATGGACCTATTTTGGGGGCGTCGCAGTTGGTATCAGAGCTTAGGGATATGATCTCTAGCGGAGATCGGGGAATAGAACTATTAGGGGAGAGACGAGTAAATCCTTCGCTAGTGTGTCCTACCTAAGCTTATTTGTTAGTTGGTTAGTATATAGGGATATTATGTGATATATTGATTTCCTTAATTAACCCTTATTTTGATGACAGTATTTGAGAATGTCAACTGAGAATATTAACAGTGGAGTAAATGAGACTGTGGAGACGTCTGTACTCACCAACGAGGAGAACGTGCAACAGGCTGGCAATGTTCCTCCTGTGAACAACACCATTGAGCAGATGATGAATGAGGGGATGTTTAAAAGCTTTTTGCAGTTCATGCAAAATCAGACGAGGGAGACTCGTGTTCAAAATACAGGAGGAAATGATAGCAATTCACGGGTTGTCACAGCCAAGCAGTTTAAAGAGTTGGGACCACCAGAATTTTGGGGAAAGCCGGATCCGATTAAGGCGGAGACGTGGGTCAAACAAATCACCAAGATATTCGATGTCTTGGGATGCACGGAGGAGCAGAAGGTGCCATTCACCACCTTTATGTTCCGTAATGAGGCAGATTACTGGTGGGAGTCTGTAAAACGTACCCATCCAGCCGTGCTCAGCATGTCTTGGGAGACATTTCAAAAACTATTTAATGACAAATACTTTCCTGAAAGTGTTCATCATATGAAGGAAGTGGAGTTTATTAGACTGGAGCAGAATAACATGACGGTGTCCCAGTACGAGGCGAAGTTCGCGAAGTTATCCAGGTTTGCACCTCATTTGGTGGAGAATGAGGAATGTATGACTCAGATGTTTCTGAGAGGTTTGAAACCCGACATACGTCAGTATCTCATTTCTCATAAATTTTCTCTCTATTCAGATGTTGTCAACATGGCTCAGTTGTTAGAACGAGATAACGAGTACGTTCAATCGAGGGACCATAACCAGGATCATACAAGAGATAACAGTCAACAGAATAACGATAACCAGCGAAGAAAGAAAAAGATGGACAAAAATGGTAACCACTCTGGTGGTAGTCATGGCCATGAAAATAGAAGAAGCGACTCGGGGGGGGGGGGGGATTTTAAAAAGAGGAGATTCAACAATGATAATGTGAAGACGTCAGCACCAGTAGCAACTGGTTCCAAGGGAGGAACGACCACCGGTCATATGCTATAAGTGCGGAAATGAAGGACATATCAGCCCAAACTGCCCACAACAGTTTAAGGTATGTTATAACTGTGGAAAGGAAGGACATATCGCTCGAGATTGCACTGTAGCGAAACCAAATCCAGCGGGGATGGTGACTCAAAAGGCTGTCCCAGAAAAGTCAATGTCAACGGTTCCTGGAAGTGCGTTTGTCGTGACTGGTCAACATGCGAGGAACCCAAACGAGGTGATCACGGGTAAGCTAATCATAAATTCATGTGAAGTTTATACCTTATTAGATATCGGTGCTACCCATTCATTTATCTCTCCTGCTTGTGCTCAACGTTTAAACTTGACTCCGGAGAAATTAGACTTTGTCCTATATGTGGAAACTCCGTTAGGAGAAACTTTCATCACATCCACTATTTATAAATCTTGTTTGATCCAAGTTGGCACCATCACATTACCCGTTGACCTTATCTCTTTAAAGATACTTGCTTTTGATGTGATTTTAGGGATTGATTGTTTTCAGTAAGGTTGTTAGTTTTCATATTCCTAATCAACCTGTTGTACGAATTCAAGCAACTAAACCATTAAAATCAATCACTGTCATATCTAATCATAAAGCTATTCGTTTATTGAAAAACGGATCTCAAGCTTTCTTAGCCCATGTTATGGATTTGAATAAAGACACGTCAAATTTGAATAATATTCCTGTTGTTATTTACTTTCCTGACGTATTTCCTGAAGAAATTCCCGGTCTACACCCAGACAAAGCCCATTTCTAAAACCCCATATCGAATGGCTCCTATTGAACTTCAGGAGTTAAAGTTCCAACTACAGGAGTTGTTGGACATCAGTTTCATTCGTCCTAGTACATCTCCTTGGGGTGCTCCTATTTTATTCGTAAAGAAGAAAGACGGGAGTATGCGACTTTGTATCGACTATCGGGAATTAAACCATGTCACTATCAAGAATAGGTATCCACTACCTCGTATTGATGACCTATTTGACCAGTTGCAAGGAGAACAATTCTTTTCAAAAATCGATCTTCGTTCTGGATATCATCAGCTGAAGGTTAAAACTGAGGATATTCCAAAGACTGCTTTCAGAACTCGGTACAGACACTATTAATTCTTAGTCATGTCTTTTGGATTGACTAATGCTCCTGCTGCTTTCATGGATATGATGAACTGAATATTCAAGGAATATTTGGATCAGTTCGTTGTTGTCTTTATTGATGACATCCTCATCTATTCCAAAAGCCGTGAAGATCATGAGTGCCATTTGAAGCTGGTACGACAAAGGCTTTAAGATAACAAGCTATATGCCAAAATGAAGAAATGCGAGTTTTGGCTTGAGGAAGTAGCATTCCTTGGGCACATGGTGTCAAAACATGGAGTGTCTGTTGACCCAGCGAAGATTGAAGGAATACAAAGTTGGGAACAATCGAAGACGGTGACTGAAGTACGTAGCTTTCTGGGTCTAGCTGGTTATTATCGGAGATTCATGGAAGGGTTTTCTCGAATCGCTACTCCATTAACTCAGCTAACTCGGAAGGATACAAAATTCATTTGGAGCGAGGAATGCGAGAAGAGTTTCCAAGAGCTTAAGAGGAGACTTATTTCGGCACCTGTTCTAACAATACCATCTGGTTCGGATGGATTTGTTATCTATAGCGATGCTTCGGGCAAAGGGTTAGGATGTGTTCTCATGCAATGTGGGAAAGTCATAGCCTATGCCTCATGACAACTTAAAGAATATGAGATGAATTATCCTACTCATGATCTAGAGTTGGCAGCAGTCGTTTTCGCGCTGAAGATCTGGAGGCACTATCTTTATGGGGAGAAAGTGGAGATATATTCAGACCATAAAAGCCTCAAATATTTCTTCACTCAAAAAGAACTCAATATGCGGCAACGTCATTGGCTCGAGCTGTTGAAAGATTACGACCACACTATTCAATACCATCCTGGAAAAACAAATATGGTAGCTGACGCGTTAAATAGAAGATCATATTCAGGAACGAGTGCGATGATGTCAAATATACGTATAGAACCGACTTTAATCGAAAAAGTTAAAGTTGCTCAAGCCACCGACCCGGAACTGATGCGTATGAAGAAGAAAGTACAAGAAGGTGCTATTCCGGAAGCGAGAATTAATGAAAAAGGAATACTTCGAGTCCACTCCAGACATTGTGTTCCTAACGATCCTGATTTGAAGTACAAGATTATGATGGAGGCACACAATACACCATTTGCAATCCATCCTGGAAGTACTAAAATGTATCATGATCTTCGACATACATTTTGGTGGAAAAATATGAAGAGAGAGATTGCAAAGTTTATCTCGATGTGTTTAACTTGTCAACGTGTAAAGGCGGAGCATCTAGTACCTAAGGTTCTGTTGCAACCACTTGAGATTCTGAAATGGAATTAGGAACACATTACCATGGATTTCGTTACGGGTCTTCCTACGATTTCTCAAGGCATAAATGCTATTTGGGTTATTGTTGATAGATTAACTAAGTCTGCTCATTTCTTGCCGATACGGGAGACTTATTCCCTTGAACGTCTTGCTAGTATATATGTAACTGATATTATGAGATTGCATGGCATGCCAGTATCCATAGTTTCAGATCGTGACCCAAGATTCACTTCAAGATTTTGGGTTAGCTTGCAAAAAGCTATGGGGACGAATTTACGATTTAGTTCGGAATACCATCCTCAAACGGACAAAAAATTAGAGAGGACTATTCAAACTCTTGAAGATTTATTAAGACTCTGTGTCCTAGACTTCAAGGGCAGTTGGGATAAGTATTTACCAATGGTGGAATTCTCCTACAACAACAGTTATCAGGCAAGTATAGGTGTGGCTCCATTCGAAGCATTATATAGACGAAAATGTCGCTCTCTAGTATATTGGGACGAGGTGGGTGAAACAACCTTGTTGGGACCCGAGTTGGTACGTATGACTACAGAAAAGATCCAAATGATTCGACAACGTATACAAATGGCACATGATCGACAAAAGAGTTATGCAGATCTTCATCGAAAAGACATAGAATTTAGTATTGGAGATCACGTATTATTGCATGTAGCTCCTTGGAAGGAAGTTACAAGATTTGGGAAATCCACTATGATTATTTACACCACTATGATTATTTATGAGGTATTTTTGGACATGAAATAGCTGAAATACGAATCCTTAATGTTTATTCTTTTGTTTCACTGGATTCGATTCTTTTAAAATATTTTTCATCATCCTCAGTCCTAAATGATGATATACTTGAATATCTTTGGCATGTAGTGCAAAGATGGTTGATTCTTTTATGAATATCTTTGGTCGTGGTGCAAAGATGTACATGTGTTGAGATGAACATGACTAACTGATGAATATCTTTGGCCTGTAGTGCAAAGATGACCATTTGACTCAAGATGTGTATTGATTGATGTTACAGGGATAAAATAATGATGATGGACTGTTAAATTCATAGATATTAATAGATTTCATTCTCTACGTAACTCTTCTATGAATTATTATTTTCCGCTGCGAATATTGATCTAAAACTTGTTGTTTAGTGTATTCTCTCAGATTTTTTCCTGTTGAAGACTAACGATAATTTGTTGTATATTATCTTAGTCATAATGTTCTTTACTGGGCTAGTTGAGCTCACCCTTTTCCTTTTTGTTCCATTTTTCTTCTCAGGAGGCGATAATGTAGCGAGTACGAGTCGGGGTATGGAATGAAGGTTCTAGAGAGAGTTGTTTAGTAGTCCTCACCATTTTTGTAAAATAATGTATCAATAAATGTGATGAGGATTTATTTGGGTATAGATATTATCTAGAAGATAATATTTGTATTTAAACTCATAGTTTTATGGTTGTATTAATAAAGTTGTAGTTGTTTCTGTACCATGTTATTGACGACTCAAAATAGGTTGGATGGAATGGACCTATTTTGGGGGCATCACATACTCAGTTGCAGTTAAGCACTTGTTCGAAAGAACTGAGTAGCTGAGCAAGCTTCTTCTTTTTCTCAGATCGTAGAGTTTATCGTTGAGTGTTCTTGTGCGTTTTGTTCAATACTTGCTTACTTCTCTCATATGTCTATATACTGTATATATGTGATCTTTGAAATCTATCCGTTGAAGTCATCTGATGAAGCATTAAATGCGTTTGACATTTTTGAGCTCTGATGGAGAAATTTCTGCACATCTTCTGAATTGCATTATGGCTCACTGACACGGCTGACTGTTTTCTCACCTAACACTTGAAAAGGTGTTTTCCTCTGCCCAATGGTCCTTTTCTTATCTTCTTGAACACGTTCCTTTTGATGATTATTAAGGATATCTTTTGTACCGTTGGGACTGGTGAGTTCTTCAACGTTTGAAACTCATTCCTCATTTGTTGAAATTTATCTCCAAACAGAAGATAGAGCTCGATGTTTCTGACACAAGATAGATGAGACTCTATGATCCATATCGTGGTGTCTTGTCATTATTTCTGCTTGGTCTGAACACTACGATTCCTTTCAAGAATTTGCACACTACGATCTTAGCACACTACGATCTTAGCACACTACGTTCTTTGCTTGCTCGTCTTGCCGACTATATGTTTCCGAAAGCACACTACGATCTCTGAGTTAGCTTCGGCAAACGTCTGGATTACTCTACGAACCCTGAAGAGGTCCTTCAAAGCAGATACACTACGATCTGCAAAGCTTTACGATCATGCCTTAGCTTTTGCAAACTGTTGGACAACTTGATAGACTCTGATTCTTGTTGAAAGCCTATCTATTCATTACAAGTCATAGATTAACCTAACAACTTTGATCTTTTTATCTATACATTTGATTACAGAATGATGAACATTAAAAGCTAAGATCAACTTAACAAATTTGATCTATCACTAAGCCCTTGTACATATATTCCTTGAAGGGCTTTACATATAATAATGAGTATTTGCTTTAAATATCAAATCAAGATATGCATTCTTCCAACAGAAACTATATTATGGAATAATATTGTTTAAATATTTAAACCTTACGTGGTAGTGATGTTGTAGTAAAGTGGATAAAATGATTAATTCACTTAATTAAAGTAGTGAGTTAATATATTAGTTTTGCTAATTAAATTTGATATTCTTAACACACACACACACACACACACACACACACACACATATATATATATATATATATATATATATATATATATATATATTACATTTCATGGTAATATATGAAAATGTTTAGTATCTTGAATGATGTTAATAAAATATAAATTGATGGTGAGAGAAGAAATACCAATATCCCTATAAATAATTATTGGTTAATGATTAATAAATTGAATAAATAATTAAGCGGTGATCAGATGTTTGGATTAAATAAATTGTACTAAGACAATTTATGCAAGAAAAAGGAATGAAAAGATTATATATAATAATTATATAATTTATTTGAGTTAACTAAAATAATTAGTGGATTAAATATTAACTATTTTATTGGAAATACTTATTTTATTAGAGATGTTTATTTTAGTTACAAAGGTAATTTTATAATTTATAGTGTAGTAATTATATATTATAATTGTTTAATTACTTAATGTGGCTAAATAGTTTAACAATAAAATGAAGTGTGATAATGATTTACTATATAATAAGGAAGTTATAAAAATAAATTGAAAAGGAGTTTTGGGTGCTAGCCAAACATGGCTTAGTGACCTTTGATATTGTAACTGATGAGACTCTTTGTTTTTTTTAAAATGAAGGTTTTATTGGGCTTAACTCTCCTTATAAGTTTTATTCTTACGTTCTTTTTCCTAAAGTTTAAGACAACAGAGAAGAGAGAAGGAGAGAGAAATTGAGAGAGGGGTGAGAGTTCTCTATGAAGTTAGAGAGAAACTTTGAGAATTCAAAGGATAAGAAGAGGATTAATCAAGAAATTCCTATCTTCTAACTAGTCCAAGAAAAAATTAAAAGGTAAAAACCCTTATGTGAGTTTTCTTGATTTTTGTAAGTTTTCTATGAATGTTAAGTTGGGAAATTTGATTGTGTTGGTTATATATATATATATATATATATATATATATATATATATATATATATATATATATAATCTATTCTAAGTAATCTATAATTGGTTTTGGGGTTATCAAAATCATGAGAACATGTGAAAAATGAGAAATTAGAGTTTTGTTGAAATACATATAAGTTTTGGTCTATTTTAAGGCTTAAATTGATGGTTAGATTATATATATAATCTAAAACTAATAATAGATGTTGTTAGTAAGTTGAAAAATGAAAAGAACACAATTTGAATTAATCAATTTGGTTAAAAAATGAATTCTTAGTGAATAAATTCGCTAAACATGTGAAAACATGAAAGTTTAGTATGAACATGAGTTTTGGGTTAAGATTTAGGCTATTTAGTGTTTTTGTAAATTATTATAATTCTTGTATGTTTTAGTTCTATGAATTACGAATCCATAGAATCGAAAACGGACTAATTTGGATGTTTATAACTCAAGTTATGAAGATTAGAAGAAGAAAATGTTCAAAAATCGCGAGAACAGTGAACTACACAGTCCCGATTCTGCTAACGGGCGCAGCTGCACTGTGCCCTAAGTCTTTTGGGGTGCAGCTGCCCTCTAGGGCACATCTGCTCCGTGTCCAAGGCTTAATTGGGTGCAGTTGCGCTCTAGGTTTGTCCGGTGTGACTGTTTTGACCTTTTGTAGTAAACTAGTCATAACATTTTCATACGAACTCCGATTAACGCGATTCTATATGATCTGGAATGAGGAAGAATATACCTACAACCTTTATTTTTTAAGTTTTTCAATTTGAGGTCGTTATCAGGGGTCAAAAAGGTCATCTTTAGGACTGTTGTGTTTTTGGGGACAATCGGAGGGCGTCGGGCATGCATGTATGCAAGTGTAGTGCTTCTGATGATAAAAGATATTGTTCTAAATTATAAAACATGAATTTTAGTAAATATAATGATGTTTAACATTAATAAAGGATGTATTAGATAAGTTTTATAAGCATACTAAGCATACACAAGAGAGTCAAATTGGGCGTGTGACAAATAAATGTCGAAACGCCATGATAAGTGTTAATGAACGTAAAAAAGTGTTTTAAGTCAAATGAAATACATGTTATAAGATATGAAATGGGGTTTATATAAAACAAATAAGTAATCCTAGCAAGATTTAAACACTTGAATGAACTTCGAGTGTGACCTAAGAAGAAATATAGTGAGATATAAGTAGAAAGTTAATACAATCAAATTGAACATTGTGTATTGATAATAGGAAGGGTTATGAGATGTAGAGTAAAGTTTACATTACAACTACTATGCATTGCTATGTGAATAATAGTTAATGTGAATGACTTTATAATTGTGTAGGGCACGTGAAGTGCAGATAGCTGTAAGCTGTTAAACTATTATTGGTAAACAACGATCAAGGTAAGTCTTTCAGTTCCAATTTACTATGTGAACTTGATGATGAACTTTTTTAAATCTTTGTTGCAAAGAGTATGATGTGTTATATATATATTGAAAGTATGAAATATTAAAGTCAATTTATGATTACATTGATTAAATAATGAATGTTGATTGAGCAAGGAACTCAATCTTTATACTTTTTATATGAATTGCATCATGTATGTTATGTTATTCGAATATTTATGAGATGTATGTTGAGCATGTTATTATGTGCTATGTGATGCATGAAAACTGTTAGATTTTGCTGGGCTATCGAGCTCAACCTTGCAAATAACAACTTTTGTAGGTTAATGATTCAAGGTAAAGTTATGTGCTACTTGAAAGACATGAATCAGATGTGATACTTGAAAATTTATACACTTTGGGTGAGTTATTATGTGATGCCCCCAAAATAGGTCCATTCCATCCAATCTATTTTGAGTCGTCAATAACATGGTACAGAAACAACTACAACTATATCAATACAACCATAAAACTGTGAGTTTAAATATAAATATTATCTTCCAGACAATATCTATACCCAAATAAATCCTCATCACATTTATTGATACATTATGTTACAAAAATGGTAAGGACTACTAAACAACTCTCTCTAGAACCTTCATTCCATACCCCAACTCGTACTCGCTACATTCTCGCCTCCTGAGAAGAAAAATGGAACAAAAAGGAAAAGGGTGAGCTCAACTAGCCCTGTAAAGAATATTATGACTAAGATAATATAAAACAAATTATCGTTAGTCTTCAACAGGGAAAAATCTAATAGAATACAATAGACAACAAGTTTTAAATCAATATTCGCAGCGGAAATAATAATTTATTAGAAGAGTTAAGTAGAGAATGCAAACTACTATCTTCTATATATGAATTTAAAAGTTTATCATCTATCTTTTATCCTTGTAACATCAATCAATATATATCTGGAATCAAATATTCATCTTTGCACTACAGGCCAAAGATATTCACCAGTTGGTCATGTTCATCTAAACACCTGCTCATCTTTGCACTACTGGCCAAAGATATTCATCAGTTGGTCATGTTCATCTTAACACCTGTTAATCTTTGCACTACGGGCCAAAGATATTCAACAGAAATCATTCATCTTTACACTACAGGCCAAAGATATTCAGTTATATCATCATTTAGGACTGAGGATGATGAAAAATATTTTAAAGAAAACGAATCCAGTGAAACAAAAGAACAAATATTAAGGATTCGTACTTTACACAATCCAAGTTCAAAAATACTTTATAAATAATTAGAGTGGAGTAAAATTCAAGAATAAAAACCAAAACATAAATCCAATCAAATATAGGAAATATAACAGACAATCTTGGACATAGAAAAGAAAATTTAATTTTTTCTGTGAATAGTGTCGTATTCATGAATAGTGCCGTATATATGAATAGTGCCGTATACGTGAATAGTAACTCCGACACCAAAAGATAAAAATTTCACAAAAAATATCATCATGCTTCGTGAATAGTACTCATGAATAGTAACTCATGAATAGTAACTCATGAATAGTAACCCATGAATAGTAACCCCGACATGAAAAAGTTCTAAATTTGATAAAAAGTTACAACCAATATTTCGGCATAATGATATTGTAGAAATAATATCATTTGAGAAGAAAATAACATCCCTTACCTCGAAAGATTAGTACTTCTAGCTGGAATACTAGGTATAGTGCTGAAGGAAACCTGCACCGTATAATTCGGAACTTCAGAACTTTAATAATTCATAATAAATAGCCCTTTTATCAGAAAATTCAAATCTCGCTATTTTTTTTATAGGAAATTCAATTCTCTACAACTTTGCAGAAGAAAGTTTTTCCAAATTCCAAATAAAAATTGACTGAAATCCATAAACGGGCGATTTTACAGACTATAAACAAATTTCAGTCAAGAAATGGGCCCACAGACATGTTTAACATATTTTAAACAACTTTTGCAACAAAAATACTCTTCCTCCTCATATACTCATATATCCCACATTCATTGTAAAAATATCATCATTATTATATTATAATAATATAATAAAATATTATTTTATCAGAAAAGATAAAATATCAATTTTCAACAATTGTCACTTTAAAAATTTTCTCCATCTATATCCACATAAAATCAATATTTTCCTCATCATATAAATCAATAATTAATTATTCACAAATAATATTACAGAATCACAGTACTGTGCCGTTCCTAGGAAAGAGGGGCTTTCCAATAAGAATTTCTCCTTACTGGCGCGCAATTAGGTGACCAAACATCTCCTTAGACAGAACTTTCTAGACATTGCCAACAATATTTTCTAATAATATTATTCAGATAATATGAATTATTGCTTCGATAATGGAAAATACTGTGTAGTGACAATTATTGAAACAACAGTAATATAAAATATCAACGCAGCAATTATTGAATCAATAAAATAAAATACTGAACAGTAACTACTGTAACAATTATTGAGTAGTGCTTTCTTACGTAAGAATCAATAATTGGTGCAATACCGTGTGCTACTGTACAACAACGCATATTACTGTGTTTTAACCACCGGGCATTCCAACAGTATTAACGGTAACAACTACGTCGTTATTTATAAACAACTTATACTTGTCATTTTCTTTGTCCAATCGCTTTTCGTTATGGGGCCCCCCAAAAGACTGCGCCGTCATACAAATATTTCCCGACAGCAAGAATACTCCACGACCAAACGAATATTCCCCGACAACAGTGAATATTTTATAACCACCTGCTTATTTAAAATATTTGCGCATTTTACCCATAACTAACCACATTAATCAAATCAACTCTTACTATTTCAAAATGATAAATAGAGGAAACTAAATTTCATTTATTAATAATTTGGGGTCTTACAACCTCCCCTCCTTATGAAATTTCGTCCTCAAAATTGACGTACGTACCTGGTGTTTCGAAAAGGTGAGGATACCTCGCTTTCATTTCCGTTTCTAACTCCCAGGTCATTTCCTCTATAGCATGGTTCCTCCACAAAACTTTAACTTGTGGTATGACCTTCGTGCGTAGGACATGCTCCTTTCTATCCAAGATCTTCACAGGTACCTCCTCATACGTTAAGTCTTCGGCTATCTCGTCCGGTTCTAACTCAATAACGTGGTTCGGGTCTTTCACATATTTACAAAGTACAGATATGTGAAACACATTATGAACATGAGACATACTTGGAGGTAACGCGAGTCTATAGGCTACATTTCCTACTCGGTCAAGAATTTGAAATGGACCAATAAATCGTGGATTGAGCTTTCCTCGTTTCCCAAATCTTGTAACTCCCTTCCATGGAGCTACACGCAACAATACGTGATCCCCAATACTAAATTCCACATCTTTTCGATGAAGATTTGCATAACTCTTTTGTCAATCCTGTGCCGTTTGTATACGTTGTCTAATCACTTGGATCTTTTCTGTAGTCATACATACCAACTCGGGTCCCAACAAGGTTGCTTCACCCACCTCGTCTCAACATACTAGAGAGCGACATTTTCATCCATATAATGCTTCGAATGGAGCTACACCTATACTTGTCTGATAACTGTTGTTGTAGGAGAATTCCACCAATGGTAAATACTTATCTCAACTGCCCTTGAAGTCTCGGACACAGAGTCTTAATAAATCTTCAAGAGTTTGAATAGTCCTCTTTGATTGTCCATCTGTTTAAGGATGGTATGCCGAACTAAATCGTAAATCCGTCCCCATAGCTTTTTGCAAGCTAACCCAAAATCTTGAAGTGAATCTTGGGTCACGATCTGAAACTATGGATACTGGCATGCCATGCAATCTCACAATCTCATTTACATATATACTAGCAAGATGTTCAAGGGAATAAGTCTCCCGTATCGGCAAGAAATGAGCAGACTTGGTTAATCTATCAACAATAACCTAAATAGCATTTATGCCTTGAGAAACCGTAGGAAGACCCGTACCGAAATCCATGGTAATGTGTTCCCACTTCCATTTCAAAATCTCAAGTGGTTGCAATGGACCCTTAGGTGCTAGATGCTCTGCCTTTACACGTTTACAAGTTAAACAAATCGAGATAAACTTTGCAATCTCTCTCTTCATATTGTTCCACCAAAATGTATATCGAAGATCACGATACATTTTAGTACTTCCAGGATGGATTGCAAATGGTATATTGTGTGCCTCCATCATAATCTTGTACTTCAAATCAGAATCGTTAGGAACACAAAGTCTGGAGTGGACTCGAAGTATTCCTTCTTCATCAATTCTCGCTTCCGGAATAGCACCTTCTTGTACTTTCTTCTTTATACGCATCAGCTCTGGGTCGGTGGCTTGAGCAACTTTAACTTTTTCGATTAAAGTCGGTTCTATGTGTATATTTGACATCATCGCACTCATTCCTGCATATGATCTTCTACACAACGCGTCAGCTATCACGTTTGCTTTTCTAGGATGGTATTGAATAGTGTGGTCGTAATCTTTCAACAGCTCGAGCCAACGTCGTTGCCGCATGTTGAGTTCTTTTTGAGTGAAGAAATATTTGAGGCTTTTATGGTCTGAATATATCTCCACTTTCTCCCCATAAAGATAGTGCCTCCAGATCTTTAGCGCGAAAATGACTGCTGCCAACTCTAGATCTTGAGTAGGATAATTCCTCTCATATTCTTTAAGTTGTCGCGAGGCATATGCTATGACTTTCCCACGTTGCATGAGAACATATCCTAACCCTTTGCCCAAAGCATCGCTGTAGATAACAAATCCATCCGAACCAGATGGTATTGTTTGAACAGGTGCCGAAATAAGTCTCCTCTTAAGCTCTTGGAAACTATTCTCGCATTCCTCGCTCCAAACGAATTTTGTATCCTTCCGAGTTAGTTGAGTTAATGGATTAGCGATTCGAGAAAACCATTCCATTAATCTCCGATAATAACCAGCTAGACCCAGAAAGCTACGTACTTCAGTCACCCTCTTCGGTTGTTCCCAACTTTGTATTGCATCAATATTCACCGGGTCAACATACACTCCATGTTTTGACACCATGTGCCCAAGGAATGCTACTTCCTCAAGCCAGAACTCGCATTTCTTCAGTTTGGCATATAGCTTGTTATCACGAAGCCTTTACAGTACCAGCTTCAAATGGCGCTCATGATCTTCACGGCTTTTGGAATAGATGAGGATGTCATCAATAAAGACAACAACGAACTGATCCAAATATTCCTTAAATACTCGGTTCATCATATCATGAAAGCAGCTGGAGCATTAGTCAATCCAAAAGACATGACTAAGAATTCATAATGTCCGTACCGAGTTCTGAAAGTAGTCTTTGGAATATCCTCAGTTTTAACCTTCAGCTAATGATATCCAGAACGAAGATCGATTTTTGAAAAGAATTGTTCTCCTTGCAACTGGTCAAACAGGTCATCAATACGAGGTAGTGGATACCTATTCTTGATAGTGACATGGTTTAATTTCTGGTAGTCGATACAAAGTCGCATACTCCTGTCTTTCTTGTTTACGAATAAAACAGGAGCACCCCAAGGAGATGTACTAGGATGAATGAAACCGATGTCCAACAACTCCTGTAGTTGGACCTTTAACTACTGAAGTTCAATAGGAGCCATTTGATATGGGGTTATAGAAATTGGCTTTGTACCAGGTTCAAGATCAATAAAGAATTCAACTTCACGTTCTGGGGGTAAACCGGGAAGTACTTCAGGAAATACGTCAGGAAAGTCAATAACAACAGGAATATTATTTAAATTTAACGTGTCTTTATTCAAATCCATAACATGGGCTAAGAAAGCTTGACATCCATTTTTCAATAAACGAATAGCTTTATGATTAGATATGACAGTGATTTATTTTAATGGTTTAGTTTCTTGAATTCGTACAACAGGTTGATTAGAAATATGAAAACTAACAACCTTACGAAAACAATCAATTTTGGTATAATGAGTAGTTAACCAATCAATTCCTAAAATCACATTAAAAGCAAGTATCTTTAAAGAGATAAGGTCAATGGGTAATGTGATGGTCCTAACTTGGATCAAACAAGATTTATAAAACAGTGGATGTGATGAAAGTTTCTCCTAACGGAGTTTCCACAGATAGGTCAAAGTCTAATTTCTCCGGAGTCAAGTTTAAACGTTGAGCACAAGCAGGAGAGATAAATGAATGGGTAGCACCGATATCTAATAAGGTATAAACTTCACATGAATTTATGATTAGCTTACCCGTGATCACCTCGTTTGGGTTCCTCGCATGTTGACCAGTCACGACAAACACTCTTTCAGGAACCGTTGACTTTGACTTTTCTGGGACAGCCTTTTGAGTCACCATCCCCGCTGGACTTGGTTTCGCTATAGTGTAATCTCGAGCGATATGTACTTCCTTTCCACAGTTATAACATACCTTAAACTGTTGTGGGCAGTTTGGGCTGATATGTCCTTCTTTTCAGCACTTATAGCATATGACCGGTGGTCATTCTCCTACCTTGGAACCAGTTGCTGCTGGTGCTGACGTCTTCACATTATCATTGTTGAATCTCCTCTTTTTAAAATCCCCCCCCCCCGAGTCGCTTCTTCTATTTTCATGGCCATGACTACCACCAGAGTGGTTACCATTTTCTCCATCTTTTTATTTCTTCGCTGGTTATCGTTATTCTGTTGACTCCTATCTCCGGTATGATCCTGGTTATGGTCCCTCGGTTGAACGTACTCGTTATTTCGTTCTAACAACTAAGCCCTATTGACAACATCTGAATAGAGGGAAAATTTATGAGAAATGAGATACTGACGTATGCCGGGTTTCAAACCTCTCAGAAACATCCGCGTCATACGTTCCTAATTCTCCACCAAATGACGTACAAACTTGGATAACTCCGCGAATTTCGCTTCGTATTGGGACACCGTCATGTTATTCTGCTCCAGTCTAATAAACTCCACTTCATTCATATGACGAACACTTTCAGGAAAGTATTTTTCATTAAATAGTTTCTAAAACAACTCCCAAGACATACTGAGCGCGCCTGGATGGGTACGCTTCACAGACTCCCACCAGTAATCTACCTCATTACGGAACATAAAGGTGGCGAATGGCACCTTCTTCTCCTCCTTGCATCCAAGACATCGAATATCTTGGTGATTTGTTTGACCCACGTCTCCGCCTTAATCGGATTCAGCTTTCCCCAGAATTCTGGTGGTCCCAACTCTTTGAACTGCTTGGCTATGACAACCCGTGAATTGCTATCATTTCCTCCTGTATTTTGAACACGAGTCTCCCTCATCTTATTTTGCATGAACAACAAAAATCTTTTAAACATCCCCTTGTTCATCATCTGCTCATTGGTGTTGTTCACAGGAGGAACATTGCCAGCCTGTTGCACGTTCTCCTCGTTGGTGAGTACAGGCGTCTCCACGGTCTCATTTACTCCACTGTTAATATTCTCAGTCGACATTCTCAAATACTGTCATAAAATAAGGGTTAATTAAGGAAATCAATATATCACATAATATCCCTATATATTGACCAACTAACAAATAAGCTTAGGTAGGACACACTAGCGAAAGATTTACTCGTCCTCTCCCCTCCTAGTTCTATTCCCAGATCTCCACCAAAGATCATATCCCTAAGCTCTGATACTAACTGCGACACCCCCAAAATAGGTCCTATTCCATCCAACCCATTTTGAGTCGTCAATAACATGGTACAGAAACAACTACAATATTATTAATACAACCATACAACTGTGAGTTTAAATATAAATATTATCTTCTAGACAATATCTATACCCAAATAAATCCTCATCACATTTATTGATACATTATTTTACAAAATTGGTGAGGACTACTAAACAACTCTCTCTAGAACCTTCATTCCATACCCCGACTCGTACTCGCTACATTCTCGCATCCTGAGAAGAAAAATGGAACAAATATGAAAAGGGTGAGCTCAACTAGCCCAGTAAAGAATATTATGACTAGGATAATATAAAACAAATTATCGTTAGTCTTCAACAGGGAAAAATCTAATAGAATACAATAGACAACAAGTTTTAAATCAATATTCGCAGCGGAAATAATAATTCATTAGAAGAGTTAAGTAGAGAATGCAATTTACTATCTTCTATATATGAATTTAAAAGTTCATCGTCTATCTTTTATCCCTGTAACATCAATCAATATATATCTGGAATCAAATATTCATCTTTGCACTACAGGCCAAAGATATTCACTAGTTGGTCATGTTTATCTAAACACCTGTTCATCTTTGCACTACTGGCCAAAGATATTCATCAGTTGGTCATGTTCATCTAAACACCTGTTCATCTTTGCACTACGGGCCAAAGATATTCAACAAAAATCATTCATCTTTGCACTACAGGCCAAAAATATTCAGTTATATCATCATTTAGGACTGAGGATGATAAAAAATATTTTAAAAAAAACGAATCCAGTGAAACAAAAGAACAAATATTAAGGATTCGTACTTTACACAATCCAAGTTCAAAAATACTTCATAAATAATCAAAGTGGAGTAAAATTCAAGAATAAAGACCAAAACATAGATCCAATCATAGATAGCAAATATAACAGACAATCTTGGACATAAAAAAGAAAATTTAATTTTTCTGTGAATAGTGTCGTATTCGTGAATAGTGCCGTATACGTGAATAGTGTCGTATACGTGAATGATAACTCCGACAACAAAAGATAGAAATTTCATAAAAAAACATCATCATGCTTCGTGAATAGTACTCGTGAATAATAACTCGTGAATAGTAACTCATGAATAGTAACTCGTGAATAGTAACTCATGAATAGTATCCCATGAATAGTAACCCTAACATGAAAAAGTTCCAAATTTGATAAAAAGTTCCAACCTAATATTTCGGCATAATGATATTGAAGAAATAATATCATTTGAGAAGAAAATAACATCCCTTACCTCGAAAGATTAGTACTTTTAGCTGGAATACTGGGTATATTTCTGAAGGAAACTTGCACCGTATAACAATACTCAAAGTATCAGAATCCTCACAAGAATACGCTCAATATATAGAGAGAGAAATATAGAGAAAACTTCAGTTTCTGGTGTAATTTTCAATTCTAAACTAAGCACCCTATTTATAGGAAAATGCTTAGAACACCAAAGTAGAAAATTTAATAAATTAATATTATTTATTTTGCCACATCTTCCTACGCATCCAAGAATCTGAATTCAGCCCCTAGTACATGTTAATGATGCCTCCACACATTCCAAAAATGTTTTTGTTATTTAAAATAATTAAAACTTTTAAAAATCAATTATTTCGGAACTTCAAAACTTCAATAATTCATAATAAATAGCCCTTTTATCAAAAAATTCGAATTTCACAACTTGTTATAGGAAATTCCATTCCCTACAACTTTACAGAAGAAAGTTTTTCCAAATTCCAAACAAAAATTGACCGAAATCCATAAACGGGCAATTTTACAAACTACAATCAAATTTCAGTCAAGAAATTGGCCCACGGACATGTTTAACATGTTTTAAACAACTTTTGCAACAAAAATACTCTTCCTCCTCATATACTCATATATCCCACATTCATTGTAAAAATATCATCATTATTATATTATAATAATATAATAAAATATTATTTTATCAGAAAAGATAAAATATCGATTTTCAACAATTGTAACTTTAAAAATTTTCTCCATCTATATCAACATAAAATCAATATTTTCCTCATCATATAAATCAATAATTAATTATTCATAAATAATATTAAAGAATCACAGTACTGACAACCAGGACCGTTCCCAAGAAAGAGGGGCTTTCCAATAATAATTTCTCCTTACTGGCGCGCAATTAGGTGACCAAACCTCTCCTTAGACAGAACTTTCTAGACATTGCCAACAATGTTTTCTAATAATATTATTCAGATAATATGAATTATTGCTTCGATAATGGAAAATACTGTGTAGTGACAATTATTGAAACAATAGTAATATAAAATATCAACAAAGCAATTATTGAATCAATAAAATAAAATACTGAACAGTAACTACTGTAACAATTATTGAGTAGTGCATTCTTACGTAAGAATCAATAATTGGTGCAATACCGTGTGCTACTGTACAACAACACGTATTACTGTGTTTTAACCACCGGGTATTCCAACAGTATTAACGGTAACAACTACGCCGTTATTTATAAACAGCTTATCCTTGTCGTTTTCTTCATCCAATCGCTTTTCGTTATGGGGCCCACAAAAGACTGCGCCGTCGTATGAATATTCCCTGACAGCAAGAATATTCCACGACCAAACGAATATTCCCCGACAACAATGAATATTTTATAACCACTTGCTTATTTAAAAAATTTGCGCATTTTACCCATAATTAACCACATTAATCAAATCAACCCTTGCTATTTCAAAATGATAAATAGAGGAAACTAAATTTCATTTATTAATAATTTGGGGTTTTACAACCTCTCCTCCTTATGAAATTTCGTCCTCGAAATTGACATACGTACCTGATGTTTCGAAAAAGTGAGGATACCTCGCTTTCATTTTCATTTCTAACTCCCAGGTCATTTCCTCTATAGCATGGTTCTTCCACAAAACTTTAACTTGTGGTATGACCTTCATGCATAGGACATGCTCCTTTCTATCCAAGATCTTGACAGGTACCTCCTCATACGTTAAGTCTTCGGCTATCTCGTCCGGTTCTAACTCAATAACGTGGTTCAGATCTTTCACATATTTACAAAGTACAAATATGTGAAACACATTATGAACACGAGACATACTTGGAGGTAACGCGAGTCTATAGGCTACATTTCCTACTCGGTTAAGAATTTGAAATGGACAAATAAATCGTGAATTGAGCTTTTCTCATTTCCCAAATCTTGTAACTCCCTTCCATGGAGCTACACGCAACAATACGTGATCCCCAATACTAAATTCCACGTCTTTTCGGTGAAAATCTGCATAACTCTTTTGTCGATCCTGTGCCGTTTGTATACGTTGTCGAATCATTTGGATCTTTTCTGTAGTCATATGTACCAACTCGGGTCCCAACAAGGTTGCTTCACCCACCTCGTCCCAACGTACTTGTGACAACATGATATTTTCTATATAAATAAATCATAAATTTTGCGTATAATATTTTTTTTTTAAATAAATATGAATGATTTGTGTCAAGTTAATGTGTAATTATAATTATATGTGTGATAAATAAAATTTATTTATTACATTAAGTATTGCAGATAAATTTATTTTAGAATTATTGATTATTATCAATTATATTTTTATACTAATTAATTCCTTATTGGAAATGTTTTATTAATTATTTTTCAAGGAAGATATAATCTTATATTATTTAAATAATATATGAAATAATTTTAGAATAATTATTTATTTTAAAGGTAAGAATACATGAAAGGTATTATGTATGTATTTATATGATGAATATAAAATATATTTATTACATGAATGGTTATGAATAATTTTATTTTAGAATTATTTCTCATTATAAAATATATTCTAATAATAATTAGTTTTATAGTAAAAATATTTTTACTAGTTATTTTCCATGTAAATAAGTTTATATATTATTTAAATAATATATATAATGATTATTAGAATTATTATTATAAATATTTTATTATATGATATTACTTCAGAATAGTTAAGTTAATTATTTCTAATTTAATTATTAATGTTATATATGAAAGATAAAACATATATGGAATCCAAACCCTAATTCTGGGTTTTGATCAAGGAATAAAAATAATAATATTATATTATTATTTGTTAGTGTTATAGATATGTATGGTTATGTGTGTAATGTTAATGTGTGGAATAGTTTTAGTGTTAATGATAACTTTAACTTTGGTTATGGGATAAGGAATAATGATAATAAAATTATAATGTTAATTATATTTTGATTTTTCAGTGCTATGAATATGTACTGTATTTCTGTATTGATAATGGTTGGTCAATTACGGTGTATTATGATCAAACCTTAGTAATAATGTTAAACCCTAATTTGAGATCCAAATTAGAGTGCAAGATTTGTTTTATAAGTGTGTTATATAATTTATGGCATGTATTAAATGTATTAATTAGGTAAACCCTAATTAAAATTCTAGAAACCCTACATTATTAAAAACCATAATTTTAAGTGTTAAAACTTAATTGAATTGAAACCCTAAAGCGAAAGTCATTCACGACTTTGAGAATTTGTTAAAGCCGTTATGTAATCACAATAATGTGATTAACGACTGGTGATAGAGAAATTAAAATCCTAATACATAGAATTCTAATTTAATAATTAGAAAACCTAATTATAAATCGGTAACCCTAGTTATCAAAATCTTAAACCCTAATTGCTAAATTAGCAAAGTCAATGATAATTATATGATCTAGAAACCCTAATTAATTTATTTTTTTAAAAACCCTAAGATATTTTAAAAACCATAATTTTCTATTAAAACCTTAATTTTTAATTAGTAAGTTATAATTAAAATTTTATTGAGCTTTAGTCTTAATTGTTCAAGTCCTAGAAATTATTTGGGGAACCTTAAGGTTTAAAATCTAGTGATTAAAACCTAGATTCAAGTACTATGGACAAGAATACCCTTAATTACATTGTTAAATTACAAAAATAGCATTTTTTATTTATTTAATTGAGCTTGCTTGCAAATCTTTCCATATTTTGGGTTGTTCACCAACCCTAGATAATCCCATGTGCGAAAAATCTATTCTAATCAGCCATGTAATGACAGCAACATCAGATTCTTGCATCTAGCTCACTATAAATATAGATTAAGAGAGAAAAAGTTACTTTTTAATTCCATTTGATCACCACACTCATCTTAGAACTTCTCTCTCTAAAACCCACGAAATTTGTAAGTTTTATAGTCCCAAAACACAGCCCCACGTCCACCATAAACAAATCAGCAACACAAAATCAAGAATTTGATCATCAATGTATAAAATCCTAGATTTAATTTTTGTCCAAATTCGGTGTTAGGTGTTATGATTAAGTGTTAGAATATGTTGTTTATGTTGTCTAATGACGATCTGGGTTGCTAGATGTTAGATCCATAACATCTAGATGCACGGATTTGAAGATCTACAAATTCTGGAAATTTTTTTAATCAGTTGTCTGACAACGAATGTCAGGTCGTGTAGATCTCTGTACGTGTTTGATTTTTGTGTTTCAAGTGTTGAATATTGTAGTCAGTTATGAGATCTTTGCTTTGGATCAAGAATCAAGCCTAGATCAGTTGTAGATTGTAAGTTATAACCGGTCAAATGTCGTTGACCGGCATTGACCGGGCCATTTCTGGGCAACCCAGAAACGTACCCAGAATGATCTGACAAGAGGTTTAAGGGCTTGGATCTGGAAATTTGTTAATGTTTTGTTATGGGTTTTGAATCTAGGTTATATTATGTTTGTTGGAATACATCCTCATGCCTTAATATCACTTATTTTATAAACGGGTTGGATTTGATGGACGGTCAAACAAGCAAGGTCGAGTATGTTCTCTGTTTTCTGGGTAACCCAAAAAACATATGAACATGTCGACTGACATGGTTTGACCGAGTCATAAATTTTGATTCTTTTCATGTTATTTGTATTTTATGTTATAGATATACTCTCTTGCATGCTAGCTACAACCTGGAACCTTTAGATCACAAAAATATATCATGGATAGTAAGTGGTGGAAGCCCAAAACTGATCAGTCGAACTGATCTTGTTTTCTGGGTAACCCAGAAAACGAAGAACAGTTCTGACAGGTTGTTTGAGCTTCCATATCTTGCTTATATGTTGTAATCGGACCCATATCTTGCTTGATATTTGTAGTACTACATTAATAATACAAGATCAATGTTTTAGATAGTCCAAAAACATCCTGATTCGGTCTGTGTACTTGGTCAAAGTAGGCAAGTCGGAACTGGTTATGAATGTGCAAGAACATCTCAAGAACATGAAGAACACCTATAGCGACAGTTTTGTCACTATAGGTGGCCTTTAGAGACAGACATTATATTATTTTTCGAAAATTAATAAATAAATAGAAAAAATAGTTTTTAATTATTAAAAATACCAAATAAATTATTAAAAATTATTTTAAATTCTAAAAATTAGTTTTTAATTATTTTAAATAAATTCTTTAAAAATGATTTTAATTCATGAAAATCATTAAAAAATTATATTATGATATATGAATATATTTTAGGTTATTTTTAATAACTTTTAATATTATGTGATAATTTTCATTAATAAATTAATATTAATGATAATTAAGTTATTTATTAAATGAATTAAATAAATGAATTAAAAATGATTTTATTATATTAAAAATTATTTTAAATAATAATAAGATATTTAAAAATATTTTAAGTTATAAAATATAACTTTTAATATTGAATGGTTAATTTCATTAATTAATGATTAATAATGATATTAAAGTTATTTAGTTATTATATTAAATAATTAGTTTAAAAATGATTTTAATATTTTAAAAATCATTTTAAATGTAAATAAAGTGTTTAATGATATTTTAAGTTATAAAATATAACTTTTAATATTTAAAGGATAATTTCATTATTAATTTGATATTAATGATATTAAGTTAATATAAATGATATTAAGTTTATTTAATAATTATATTAAATAAATAGTTTAAAAATGGGTTTATTTATTTAAAAATCATTTAAAAAGGATATAAATGAATTAAAAATATTTTAAGTTATAATTAATGACTTTTAATATTTGGATAAATAGTTCCTTAATATTTAAATATTAATGGTAATTATTTAATAATGATTTTAAATGTTTTAAAAATCATTTAAGGGTAATATAAGTATTTTAAAAATATTTTGGGTTATTATACATAACTTTAATATTTTGGCAATGGTTTTATTAATAGTTTGATATTAATGATAATAAAATTGTTTGCTATTTAAATCATTTAATAATGATTCTGATATTTCAAAAATTATGGTAAATGGTAATAATTATTTTATAATTATTATAAGGTTATGAAAAAATAGTGCGACTGTTGTTTAAGTTATCTATATGGATATTGAACAACTGTTTAGAGTCTTAGACTCGATAATTATCCGATAAAGATGTCGGTAGACCGACATGGTTCAGAAATTGATCTGGACTTAGAAATTTAGTTAGTTAATTATTTTATTTGTGATTCAATGGTGGATAAAGTTGCGTGACAATGTGATTAAGAATGAGTTAATGTTTTGTTTGTGATAACATGATTGTTGAACATGTATGACAATGTGATTAGGAATGTGCTGACTGCAAATAGACAGTGTTATGTGTTACGTTATGTTATACTAATCGATAGAATGATCTTATTAATGATAGGTTTCGGTATAACAGATAAATCTAAGTTGCGTAATTGTAAGCAACGCATCAGGCAAGTATCCTAACTTTGCATTTTCTTTATGCAATGGACAAGTGTAAGAATGTTTCAGAAATATTATTATTACTGTACAGATTGTTAAACCTATATTATATACGCCCATTGATTATCAACATGTTAGTATATGATAATTCAAATATATATTTTGTTCGTTAATTTCTATAAATGATTATACAAGTGTCCCCACTTGGATAATCATTGTATTTAATCACATGTTGATACACCTTTGATATACATATATGTTGAATTATATAAGACCTTTGTTATGAAAACCCGACAGGTATGAACATTCCGATAATGGGAAAAATTTTTATGCGCTACGGCGGACAAAGGATGAACGATAATACCGTTTTAGCAATGTAGTCTTGATCAATACAGGGCCCATGGACTGTACACCCTCAGGCCCGTAAGCAATGGCCGGTTTACAGATGAATTTCTGTTTATACCCTTTCGAAAATGAAAATAATGTTCATAATATGTCACAGAAACCCATGTATAGACAATACACAATTTCAAAAATTTGAAAGAGGGTTGCTATGTTATTGTTATTGGTACAGATTACTTCACAACTATTGACCGGTTGTAGAAGAATATTATAAAGAAAACATTTAAATTCTTTCAACTTTTATATATAAAAATACTTGCAGGGCACTCAAATGCTCATCCTTGTTTAATTTAAATATTTTCAGCTAAGTGTAAAGAACTGGAAAGTTCGGCCAAGACTAAGTGAAAAGGAAAGCAAACAGGACATGTTATTGGTACCATTTGTAATATATAGATTGTATTAAGTTAATGATATGTATCATATATCATGTAAAGAATGTAGTAAAGGTTGCGTACTTGGGATTAGACTATGATAAATGTAAGTTAAGTTTAAAATTTATATTATTGTTATTATTATTAGTAATATTTCCGCTCATAGAAATGGTATCGTGAAGTACCGAGTTTGAGTTTCAAGTATCCGGATTTGGGGACTTTACATTTCGTATCAGAGCTATAAGGTTAGAAACTTTAGGTGGGTTAGACCTTAGGCTATAACCTTAGAACAGAGGGAAACGTTGAAAATACAAATAACTCATATAGAGTTTAAAGATAGATGAATTGAATAAATTCATCGTCAAACAAAATAAAAGATAACTTATAAAACTATTATGTGTTGTGTGCATTTATTATTTGCTAGTCAGGATAATTTTGTGTGTAGGTGTTAGAAAGTAACAGAATTAGGATACCCTTAAGTCGTAAAGAATAAGTTAACGTCCAGGACTGAGCCAATATCAAAGCTAATAGCTGCAATAGAGGCTCACATTGAAAGATACCTCAAAGAGGTGGTTATTTTGGAAAGTATAGTACTGGATCAAGAAACGCTAAGTATAACTGATAGGTAAAGTATATGTGGTCAATGTTGAGTTCTTAAACTCGTATATTTATGGTGAGTTCTTAAACTCGTATGTTTGTGATGAGTTCTTAAACTCATAGTGTGTTATAAGTTGTGACA
This sequence comes from Panax japonicus, assembly GCA_020205505.1. Classification (NCBI taxonomy): domain Eukaryota; kingdom Viridiplantae; phylum Streptophyta; class Magnoliopsida; order Apiales; family Araliaceae; genus Panax; species Panax japonicus. The sequence continues at coordinate 64,347,996 of CM035093.1, forward strand.
AATTGGATATAGTTATGTGTAAATAGATATGGAGGATAATGGAAATAGATAGGTTACTAAGTAATTGATCGTTAGTGAATGCGTAAGGAATAGGTAGTATTAGTGTTAGTTGGATATGTATGATTTTAGGTGGTATATATGATAGGTATGTTGGTGTAATGTAATATTTTGTATAAGCTATGGCAGTGATTCCCGACTTTCAAGTCACAAAGGGATAACGAATGTTTAAAGTACAATGTGCTATGGTATGTCAAGTGCTATGAATATGAGTCTATGTTGGATTAATGGGATAAGTTGGTATAAAGATAGTAGATATTTATTGGTCACTGGTTATTACAGTAGACCGAGTTTTCAAAATCTAATATTTTTAGTACATGATTATTTGAATAGAAAGTTTTGCGTTATATGTTAAGAGTTTACGATAAGGCTTAGAATGTAAGAATAATTTATGATAATGCCGTTAAAAAAAACGAAACCAAAGGATAGAAGGACCTGTGAACAAAGCTGGAGGACAACCAGACCCGACACAGAATCTTGCGAATGCGGACGATCAAGCTATGCAGAACGAAATAACAGTCGCGGAAAATCAACTAGACAATCGATCGACAAACTTCAAAGACTTCAAGACAACCGGACCGCCAGGATGTAGAAGATCAACCGACCCTGTTAAAGCGTATGTGATAGCTAGGATAACGGTGGGGGCAAAAGACAACTTTTGTCACCTATATGATAAAAGAAGATAATTTCAATAAATAATTCAGGAATGTGATTAAAAGAAAAGTTTGTCTGTGGAAAGTAAGGACATAAGGGATATATATCTTTCTAAAATGTCCCAATCCAAGAATGTATAGTGAATGTGTTGTGTGCGAATCAATAAAGCATAAGGTAAAAGACTGTTCAAGAAAGGAAATGAAAACAGGGAATGCGAATACGGAACAAGGCAGCAGGACATTGGCGACAACGGGATCAACTTCAACAAACAAACCAACTAAATCAACCGCAAGCGTCTTCAGCGGGATTGTTCGGGATTCGATAGCAGTCGGGGATTTAACTCTAGGTATTAATCTAACCAATTTTTATTTTCTTATTATATTTTTATATATAGTAAAATTAGTTTTATAAATTATTTTGAAGGAGGAATTTGAGTTCTCTTAGAAATCAAATTTCTGTCTAAGGAGACAGATACGCGTTTTGCTGAATAGTTAAAGATCGAATCGATTAACCATGATCGAGATCTACTTGGAATGATTGTGTATGCTATGTACCCTGGTATGTATAGGTTTTAAAATGGTGATTCCGGGGACAGAATCTTTATAAGGGAGGGTGAATGTGACAACCCGATATTTTCTATATAAATAAATCATAAATTTTGCGTATAATTTTTTAAAAAAAAAAAATATGAATGATATGTGTCAAGGTAATGTGTAATTATAATTATATGTGTGATAAATAAAATTTATTTATTACATTAAGTATTGCAGATAAATTTATTTTAGAATTATTGATTATTATCAATTATATTTTTATACTAATTAATTCCTTATTGAAAATGTTTTATTAATTATTTTTCAAGGAAGATATAATCTTATATTATTTAAATAATATGTGAAATAATTTTAGAATAATTATTTATTTTAAAGGTAAGAATGCATGAAAGGTATTATGTATGTATTTATGTGATGAATATAAAATATATTTATTACATGAATGGTTATGAATAATTTTATTTTAGAATTATTGATCATTATAAAATACATTCTAATAATAATTAGTTTTATAGTAAAAATGTTTTTATTAGTTATTTTCCATGTAAATAAGTTTATATATTATTTAAATAATATATATAATGATTATTAGAATTATTACTATAAATATTTTATTATATGATATTACTTCAGAATAGTTAAGATAATTATTTCTAACTTAATTATTAATGTTATATATGAAAGATAAAACATATATGGAATCCAAACCCTAATTCTGGGTTTTGATCAAGGAATGAAAATAATAATATTATATTATTATTTGTTAGTGTTATAGATATGTATGGTTCTGTGTGTAATGTTAATGTGTGGAACAGTTTTAGTATTAATGATAACCTTAACTTTGGTTATGGGACAAGGAATAATTATAATAAAATTATAATGTTAATTATATTTTGATTTTTCAGTGCTATGAATATGTACTGTATTTCTGTATTGATAATGGTTGGTTAATTACGGTGTATTATGATCAAACCTTAGTAATAATGTTAAACCCTAATTTGAGATCCAAATTAGAGTGCAAGATTTGTTTTATAAGTGTGTTATATAATTTATGGCATGTATTAAATGTATTAATTAGGTAAACCCTAATTAAAATTCTAGAAACCCTAAATTATTAAAAACCATAATTTTAAGTGTTAAAAGCTATTTGAATTGAAACCCTAAAGCGAAAGTCATTCACGACTTTGAGAATTTACTAAAGCCGTTATGTAATCACAATAATGTGATTAACGACTGGTGATATAGAAATTAAAACCCTAATACATAGAATTTCATTTAATAATTAGAAAACCTAATTATAAATCGGTAACCCTAATTATCAAAATCTTAAACCCTAATTGCTAAATTAGCAAGGTCAATGATAATTATATGATCTAGAAACCCTAATTAATTTATTTTTTTGAAAACCCTAAGATATTTAAAAAACCCTAATTTCTATTAAAACCTTAATTTTTAATTAGTAAGTTATAATTAAAATTTTATTGAGCTTTAGTCTTAATTGTTCAAGCCCTAGAAATTATTTGGGGAACCTTAAGGTTTAAAATCTAGTGATTAAAACCTAGATTCAAGTACTATGGACAAGAATACCCTTAATTACATTGTTAAATTACAAAAATAGCATTTTTTATTTATTTAATTGAGCTTGCTTGCAAATCTTTCCATATTTTGGGTTGTTCACCAACCCTAGATAATCCCATGTGCGAAAAATCTATTCTAATCAGCCATGTAATGACAGCAACATCAGATTCTTGCATCTAGCTCACTATAAATATAGATTAAGAGAGAAAAAGTTACTTTTTAATTCCATTTGATCACCACACTCATCTTAGAACTTCTCTCTAAAACCCACGAAATTTGTAAGTTTTATAGTCCCAAAACACAGCCCCACGTCCACCATAAACAAATCAGCAACACAAAATCAAGAATTTGATCATCAATGTATAAAATCCTAGATTTAATTTCTGTCCAAATTCGGTGTTAGGTGTTATGATTAAGTGTTAGAATATGTTGTTTATGTTGTCTAATGACGATCTGGGTTGCTAGATGTTAGATCCATAACATCTAGATGCACGGATTTGAAGATCTACAAATTCTGGAAAATTTTTTAATCAGTTGTCTGACAACGAATGTCAGGTCGTGTAGATCTCTGTACGTGTTTGATTTTTGTGTTTCAAGTGTTGAATATTGTAGTCAGTTATGAGATCTTTGCTTTGGATCAAGAATCAAGCCTAGATCAGTTGTAGATTGTAAGTTATAACCGGTCAAATGTCATTGACCGGCATTGACCGGGCCATTTCTGGACAACCCAGAAACGTACCCAGAATGTTCTGACAAGAGGTTTAAGGGCTTGGATCTGGAAATTTGTTAATGTTTTGTTATGGGTTTTGAATCTAGGTTATATTATGTTTGTTGGAATACATCCTCATGCCTTAATATCACTTATTTTATAAACGGGTTGGATTTGATGGACGGTCAAACAAGCAAGGTCGAGTATGTTCTCTGTTTTCTGGGTAACCCAGAAAACATATGAACATGTCGACTGACATGGTTTGACCGAGTCATAAATTTTGATTCTTTTCATGTTATTTGTATTTTATGTTATAGATATACTCTCTTGCATGCTAGCTACAACCTGGAACCTTTAGATCACAAAAATATATCATGGATAGTAAGTGGTGGAAGCCCAAAACTGATCAGTCGAACTGATCTTGTTTTCTGGGTAACCCAGAAAACGAAGAACAGTTCTGACAGGTTGTTTGAGCTTCCATATCTTGCTTATATGTTGTAATCGGACCCATATCTTGCTTGATATTTGTAGTACTACATTAATAATACAAGATCAATGTTTTAGATAGTCCAAAAACATCCTGATTCGGTCTGTGTACTTGGTCAAAGTAGGCAAGTCGGAACTGGTTATGAATGTGCAAGAACAGCTCAAGAACATGAAGAACACCTATAGCGACAGTTTTGTCACTATAGGTGGCCTTTAGCGACAGACATTATATTATTTTTCGAAAATTAATAAATAAATAGAAAAAATAGTTTTTAATTATTAAAAATACCAAATAAATTATTAAAAATTATTTTAAATTCTAAAAATTAGTTTTTAATTATTTTAAATAAATTCTTTAAAAATGATTTTAATTCATGAAAAATCATTAAAAAATTATATTATGATATATGAATATATTTTAGGTTATTTTTAATAACTTTTAATATTATGTGATAATTTTCATTAATAAATTAATATTAATGATAATTAAGTTATTTATTAAATGAATTAAATAAATGAATTAAAAATGATTTTATTATATTAAAAATTATTTTAAATAATAATAAGATATTTAAAAATATTTTAAGTTATAAAATATAACTTTTAATATTGAATGGTTAATTTCATTAATTAATGATTAATAATGATATTAAAGTTATTTAGTTATTATATTAAATAATTAGTTTAAAAATGATTTTAATATTTTAAAAATCATTTTAAATGTAAATAAAGTGTTTAATGATATTTTAAGTTATAAAATATAACTTTTAATATTTAAAGGATAATTTCATTATTAATTTGATATTAATGATATTAAGTTAATATAAATGATATTAAGTTTATTTAATAATTATATTAAATAAATAGTTTAAAAATGGGTTTATTTATTTAAAAATCATTTAAAAAGGATATAAATGAATTAAAAATATTTTAAGTTATAATTAATGACTTTTAATATTTGGATAAATAGTTCCTTAATATTTAAATATTAATGGTAATTATTTAATAATGATTTTAAATATTTTAAAAATCATTTAAGGGTAATATAAGTATTTTAAAAATATTTTGGGTTATTATACATAACTTTAATATTTTGGCAATGGTTTTATTAATAGTTTGATATTAATGATAATAAAATTGTTTGCTATTTAAATCATTTAATAATGATTCTGATATTTCAAAAATTATGGTAAATGGTAATAATTATTTTATAATTATTATAAGGTTATGAAAAAATAGTGCGACTGTTGTTTAAGTTATCTATATGGATATTGAACAACTGTTTAGAGTCTTAGACTCGATAATTATCCGATAAAGATGTCGGTAGACCGACATGGTTCAGAAATTGATCTGGACTTAGAAATTTAGTTAGTTAATTATTTTATTTGTGATTCAATGGTGGATAAAGTTGCGTGACAATGTGATTAAGAATGAGTTAATGTTTTGTTTGTGATAACATGATTGTTGAACATGTATGACAATGTGATTAGGAATGTGCTGACTGCAAATAGACAGTGTTATGTGTTACGTTATGTTATACTAATCGATAGAATGATCTTATTAATGATAGGTTTCGGTATAACAGATAAATCTAAGTTGCGTAATTGTAAGCAACGCATCAGGCAAGTATCCTAATTTTGTATTTTCTTTATGCAATGGACAAGTGTAAGAATGTTTCAGAAATATTATTATTACTGTACAGATTGTTAAACCTATATTATATACGCCCATTGATTATCAACATGTTAGTATATGATAATTCAAATATATATTTTGTTCGTTAATTTCTATAAATGATTATACAAGTGTCCCCACTTGGATAATCATTGTATTTAATCACATGTTGATACACCTTTGATATACATATATGTTGAATTATATAAGACCTTTGTTATGAAAACCCGACAGGTATGAACATTCCGATAATGGGAAAATTTTTATGCGCTACGGCGGACAAAGGATGAACGATAATATCGTTCTAGCAATGTAGTCTTGATCAATACAGGGCCCATGGACTGTACACCCTCAGGCCCGTAAGCAATGGCCGGTTTACAGATGAATTTCTGTTTATACCCTTTCGAAAATGAAAATAATGTTCATAATATGTCACAGAAACCCATGTATAGACAATACACAATTTCAAAAATTTGAAAGAGGGTTGCTATGTTATTGTTATTGGTATAGATTACTTCACAACTATTGACCGGTTGTAGAAGAATATTATAAAGAAAACATTTAAATTCTTTCAACTTTTATATATAAAAATACTTGCAGGGCACTCAAATGCTCATCCTTGTTTAATTTAAATATTTTCAGCTAAGTGTAAAGAACTGGAAAGTTCGGCCAAGACTAAGTGAAAAGGAAAGCAAACAGGACATGTTATTGGTATCATTTGTAATATATAGATTGTATTAAGTTAATGATATGTATCTTATATCATGTAAAGAATGTAGTAAAGGTTGCGTACTTGGGATTAGACTCTGATAAATGTAAGTTAAGTTTAAAATTTATATTATTGTTATTATTATTAGTAATATTTCCGCTCATAGAAATGGTATCGTGAAGTACCGAGTTTGAGTTTCAAGTATCCGGATTTGGGGACTTTACATTTCGTATCAGAGCTATAAGGTTAGAAACTTTAGGTGGGTTAGACCTTAGGCTATAACCTTAGAACAGAGGGAAACGTTGAAAATACAAATAACTCATATAGAGTTTAAAGATAGATGAATTGAATAAATTCATCGTCAAACAAAATAAAAGATAACTTATAAAACTATTATGTGTTGTGTGCATTTATTATTTGCTAGTCAGGATAATTTTGTGTGTAGGTGTTAGAAAGTAACAGAATTAGGATACCCTTAAGTCGTAAAGAATAAGTTAACGTCCAGGACTGAGCCAATATCAAAGCTAATAGCTGCAATAGAGGCTCACATTGAAAGATACCTCAAAGAGGTGGTTATTTTGGAAAGTATAGTACTGGATCAAGAAACGCTAAGTATAACTGATAGGTAAAGTATATGTGGTCAATGTTGAGTTCTTAAACTCGTATATTTATGGTGAGTTCTTAAACTCGTATGTTTGTGATGAGTTCTTAAACTCATAGTGTGTTATAAGTTGTGACAAATTGGATATAGTTATGTGTGAATAGATATGGAGGATAATGGAAATAGATAGGTTACTAAGTAATTGATCGTTAGTGAATGCGTAAGGAATAGGTAGTATTAGTGTTAGTTGGATATGTATGATTTTAGGTGGTATATATGATAGGTATGTTGGTGTAATGTAATATTTTGTATAAGTTATGGCAGTGATTCCCGACTTTCAAGTCACAAAGGGATAGCGAATGTTTAAAGTACAATGTGCTATGGTATGTCAAGTGCTATGAATATGAGTCTATGTTGGATTAATGGGATAAGTTGGTATAAAGATAGTAGATATTTATTGGTCACTGGTTATTACAGTAGACCGAGTTTTCAAAATCTAATATTTTGAGTACATGATTATTTGAATAGAAAGTTTTGCGTTATATGTTAAGAGTTTACGATAAGGCTTAGAATGTAAGAATAATTTATGATAATGCCGTTAAAAAAAACGAAACCAAAGGATAGAAGGACCTGTGAACAAAGCTGGAGGACAACCAGACCCGACACAGAATCTTGCGAATGCGGACGATCAAGCTATGCAGAACGAAATAACAGTCGCGGAAAATCAACTAGACAATCGATCGACAAACTTCAAAGACTTCAAGACAACCGGACCGCCAGGATGTAGAAGATCAACCGACCCTGTTAAAGCGTATGTGATAGCTAGGATAATGGTGGGGGCAAAAGACAACTTTTGTCACCTATATGATAAAAGAAGATAATTTCAATAAATAATTCAGGAATGTGATTAAAAGAAAAGTTTGTCTGTGGAAAGTAAGGACAGAAGGGATATATATCTTTCTAAAATGTCCCAATCCAAGAATGTATAGTGAATGTGTTGTGTGCGAATCAATAAAGCATAAGGTAAAAGACTGTTCAAGAAAGGAAATGAAAACAGGGAATGCGAATACGGAACAAGGCAGCAGGACATTGGCGACAACGGGATCAACTTCAACAAACAAACCAACTAAATCAACCGCAAGCGTCTTCAGCGGGATTGTTCGGGATTCGATAGCAGCCGGGGATGTAACTCTAGGTATTAATCTAACCAATTTTTATTTTCTTATTATATTTTTATATATAGTAAAATTAGTTTTATAAATTATTTTGAAGGAGGAATTTGAGTTCTCTTAGAAATCAAATTTCTGTCTAAGGAGACAGATACGCGTTTTGCTGAATAGTTAAAGATCGAATCGATTAACCATGATCGAGATCTACTTGGAATGATTGTGTATGCTATGTACCCTGGTATGTATAGGTTTTAAAATGGTGATTCCGGGGACAGAATCTTTATAAGGGAGGGTGAATGTGACAACCCGATATTTTCTATATAAATAAATCATAAATTTTGCGTATAATTTTTTTTAAAAAAATAAATATGAATGATATGTGTCAAGGTAATGTGTAATTATAATTATATGTGTGATAAATAAAATTTATTTATTACATTAAGTATTGCAGATAAATTTATTTTAGAATTATTGATTATTATCAATTATATTTTTATACTAATTAATTCCTTATTGGAAATGTTTTATTAATTATTTTTCAAGGAAGATATAATCTTATATTATTTAAATAATATGTGAAATAATTTTAGAATAATTATTTATTTTAAAGGTAAGAATGCATGAAAGGTATTATGTATGTATTTATGTGATGAATATAAAATATATTTATTACATGAATGGTTATGAATAATTTTATTTTAGAATTATTGCTCATTATAAAATACATTCTAATAATAATTAGTTTTATAGTAAAAATGTTTTTATTAGTTATTTTCCATGTAAATAAGTTTATATATTATTTAAATAATATATATAATGATTATTAGAATTATTACTATAAATATTTTATTATATGATATTACTTCAGAATAGTTAAGATAATTATTTCTAACTTAATTATTAATGTTATATATGAAAGATAAAACAGATATGGAATCCAAACCCTAATTCTGGGTTTTGATCAAGGAATGAAAATAATAATATTATATTATTATTTGTTAGTGTTATAGATATGTATGGTTCTATGTGTAATGTTAATGTGTGGAACAGTTTTAGTATTAATGATAACCTTAACTTTGGTTATGGGATAAGGAATAATTATAATAAAATTATAATGTTAATTATATTTTGATTTTTCAGTGCTATGAATATGTACTGTATTTCTGTATTGATAATGGTTGGTTAATTACGGTGTATTATGATCAAACCTTAGTAATAATGTTAAACCCTAATTTGAGATCCAAATTAGAGTGCAAGATTTGTTTTATAAGTGTGTTATATAATTTATGGCATGTATTAAATGTATTAATTAGGTAAACCCTAATTAAAATTCTAGAAACCCTAAATTATTAAAAACCATAATTTTAAGTGTTAAAACCTAATTGAATTGAAACCCTAAAGCGAAAAGTCATTCACGACTTTGAGAATTTACTAAAGCCGTTATGTAATCACAATAATGTGATTAACGACTGGTGATATAGAAATTAAAACCCTAATACATAGAATTCTAATTTAATAATTAGAAAACCTAATTCTAAATCGGTAACCCTAATTATCAAAATCTTAAACCCTAATTGCTAAATTAGCAAAGTCAATGATAATTATATGATCTAGAAACCCTAATTAATTTATTTTTTTGAAAACCCTAAGATATTTTAAAAACCCTAATTTCTATTAAAACATTAATTTTTAATTAGTAAGTTATAATTAAAATTTTATTGAGCTTTAGTCTTAATTGTTCAAGCCCTATAAATTATTTGGGGAACCTTAAGGTTTAAAATCTAGTGAATAAAACCTAGATTCAAGTACTATGGACAAGAATACCCTTAATTACATTGTTAAATTACAAAAATAGCATTTTTGATTTATTTAATTGAGCTTGCTTGGAAATCTTTCCATATTTTGGGTTGTTCACCAACCCTAGATAATCCCATGTGCCAAAAATCTATTCTAATCAGCCATGTAATGACAGCAACATCAGATTCTTGCATCTAGCTCACTATAAATATAAATTAAGAGAGAGAAAGTTACTTTTTAATTCCATTTGATCACCACACTCATCTTAGAACTTCTCTCTCTAAAACCCACGAAACTTGTAAGTTTTATAGTCCCAAAACACAGCCCCACGTCCACCATAAACAAATCAGCAACACAAAATCAAGAATTTGATCATCAAGGTATAAAACCCTAGATTTAATTTCTGTCCAAATTCGGTGTTAGGTGTTATGATTAAGTGTTAGAATATGTTGTTTATGTTGTCTAATGATGAATGGGTTGCTAGATGTTACATCCATAACATCTAGATGCTCAGATTTGAAGATCTACAAATTTTAGAAATTTTTTTAATCAGTTATCTGACAACGAATGTCAGGTCGTGTAGATCTCTGTACGTGTTTGATTTTTGTGTTTCAAGTGTTGAATATTGTAGTCAGTTATGAGATCTTTGCTTTGGATCAAGAATCAAGCCTAGATAAGTTGTAGATTGTAAGTTCTTACCGGTTAAATGTGGTTGACCGGCATTGACCGGGCCATTTCTGGGCAACCCAGAAACGTACCCATAATGTTCTGACAAGAGGTTTAAGGGCTTGGATCTGGAAATTTGTTAATGTTTTGTTATGGGTTTTGAATCTAGGTTATACTATGTTTGTTGGAATACATCCTCATGCCTTAATATCACTTATTTTATAAACGGGTTGGATTTGATGGACGGTCAAACTAGCAAGGTCGAGCATGTTCTCTGTTTTCTGGGTAACCCAGAAAACATATGAACATGTCGACTGACATGGTTTGACCGAGTCATAAATTTTTATTCTTTTCATGTTATTTGTATTTTATGTAATAGATATACTCTCTTGCATTCTAGCTACAACCTGAAACCTTTAGATCACAAAAATATATCATGGATAGTAAGTGGTGGAAGCCCAAAAGTGATCAGTCGAACTGATCTTGTTTTCTGGGTAACCCAGAAAACGAAGAACAGTTCTGACAAGGTTGTTTGAGCTTCCATATCTTGCTTATATGTTGTAATCGGACCCAGATCTTGCTTGATATTTGTAGTACTACATTAATAATACAAGGTCAATGTCTTAGATAGTCCAAAAACATCCTGATTCGGTCTGTGTACTTGGTCAAAGTAGGCAAGTCGGAACTGGTTATGAATGTGCAAGAACAGCTCAAGAACATGAAGAACACCTATAGCGATAGTTTTGTCACTATAGGTGGCCTTTAGCGACAGACATTATATTATTTTCCGAAAATTAATAAATAAATAGAAAAAAATAGTTTTTAATTATTAAAAATACCAAATAAATTATTAAAAATTATTTTAAATTCTAAAAATTAGTTTTTAATTATTTTAAATATATTTCATAAATATTTAATATTTTTGGAATATTAAAATTATTTAATTTATTTAATTAGAATTTAGAATATTAAATAAATTCTTTAAAAATGATTTTAATTCATGAAAAATCATTAAAAAATTATATTATGATATATGAATATATTTTAGGTTATTTTTAATAACTTTTAATATTATGTAATAATTTTCATTAATAAATTAATATTAATGATAATTAAGTTATTTATTAAATGAATTAAATAAATGAATTAAAAATGATTTTATTATATTAAAAATTATTTTAACTAATAATAAGATATTTAAAAATATTTTAAGTTATAAAATATAACTTTTAATATTTAATGGTTAATTTCATTAATTAATGATTAATAATGATATTAAAGTTATTTAGTTATTATATTAAATAATTAGTTTAAAAATAATTTTAATATTTTAAAAATTATTTTAAATGTAAATAAAGTGTTTAATGATATTTTAAGTTATAAAATATAACTTTTAATATTTAAAGGATAATTTCATTATTAATTTGATATTAATGATACTAAGTTAATATAAATGATATTAAGTTTATTTAATAATTATATTAAATAAATAGTTTAAAAATGGGTTTATTTATTTAAAAATCATTTAAAAAGGATATAAATGAATTAAAAATATTTTAAGTTATAATTAATGACTTTTAATATTTGGATAAATAGTTCCTTAATATTTAAATATTAATGGTAATTATTTAAGAATGATTTTAAATGTTTTAAAAATCATTTAAGGGTAATATAAGTACTTTAAAAATATTTTGGGTTATTATACATAACTTTAATATTTTGGCAATGGTTTTATTAATAGTTTGATATTAATGATAATAAAATTGTTTGCTATTTAAATCATTTAATAATGATTCTGATATTTCAAAATTTATGGTAAATGATAATAATTATTTTATAATTATTATAAGGTTATGAAAAAATAGTGCGACTGTTGTTTAAGTTATCTATATGGATATTGAACAACTGTTTAGAGTCTTAGACTCGATAATTACCCGATAAAGATGTCGGTAGACCGACATGGTTCAGAAATTGATCTGGACTTAGAAATTTAGTTAGTTAATTATTTTATTTGTGATTCAATGGTGGATAAAGTTGCGTGACAATGTGATTAAGAATGAGTTAATGTTTTGTTTGTGATAACATGATTGTTGAACATGTATGACAATGTGATTAGGAATGTGCTGACTGCAATAGACAGTGTTATGTGTTACGTTATGTTATACTAATCGATAGAATGATCTTATTAATGATAGGTTTCGGTATAACAGATAAATCTAAGTTGCGTAATTGTAAGCAACGCATCAGGCAAGTATCCTAACTTTGCATTTTCTTTATGCAATAGACAAGTGTAAGAATGTTTCAGAAATATTATTATTACTGTACAGATTGTTAAACCTATATTATATACGCCCATTGATTATCAACATGTTAGTATATGATAATTCAAATATATATTTTGTTCGTTAATTTCTATAAATGATTATACAAGTGTCCCCACTTGGATAATCATTGTATTTAATCACATATTGATACACCTTTGATATACATATATGTTGAATTATATAAGACCTTTGTTATGAAAACCCGACAGGTATGAACATCCCGATAATGGGAAAACTTTTATGCTCTACGACGGACAAAGGATGAACAATAATATCATTCTAGCAATGTAGTATTGATCAATATTGGACCCATGGACTGTACACCCTCAGGCCCGTAAGCAATGGCCGGTTTACAGATGAATTTCTGTTTATACCCTTTCGAAAATGAAAACAATGTTCATAATATGTCACAGAAACCCATGTATAGACAATACACAATTTCAAAAATTTGAAAGAGGGTTGCTATGTTATTGTTATTGGTACAGATTACTTCACAACTATTGACCGGTTGTAGAAGAATATTATAAAGAAAACATTTAAATTCTTTCAACTTATATATATAAATACTTGCTGGGCACTCAAATGCTCATCCTTGTTTAATTTAAATGTTTTCAGCTAAGTGTGAAGAACTGGAAAGTTCGGCCAAGACCAAGTGAAAAGGAAAGCAAACAGGACATGTTATTGGTATCATTTGTAATATATAGATTGTATTAAGTTAATGATATGTATCATATATCATGTAAAGAATGTAGTAAAGGTTCCGTACTTGGGATTAGACTCTGATAAATGTAAGTTAAGTTTAAAATTTATATTATTGTTATTATTATTAGTAATATTTCCGCTCATAGAAATGGTATCGTGAAGTACCGAGTTTGGGTTTCAAGTATCCGGATTTGCGGACTTTACAGTACTGGAGAGCGACATTTTCGTCCATATAATGCTTCAAATGGAGCCACAGCCTATACTTTCCTGATAACTGTTGTTGTAAGAGAATTTCACCAATGGTAAATACTTATCCCAACTGCCCTCGAAGTCTAGGACACAGAGATCTTAATAAATCTTCAAGAGTTTGAATAGTCTTCTCTGATTGTCAGTCCGTTTGAGGATGGTATGCCGAACTAAATCGTAAATCCGCCCCCATAGATTTTTTTCAAGCTAACCTAAAATCTTGAAGTGAATCTTTGGTCACGATCTGAAACTATGGATACTGGCATGCCATGCAATCTCACAATCTCATTTACATATATACTAGCAAGACGTTCAAGAGAATAAGTCTCCCGTATCGGCAAGAAATGAGTAGACTTGGTTAATCTATCAACAATAACCCAAATAGCATTTATGTCTTGAGAAACCATAGGAAGACCCGTAATAAAATCCATGGTAATGTGTTCCCACTTAAATTTTGAAATCTCAAGTGGTTGCAACGGACCCTTAGGTGCTAGATGCTCCGCCTTTACACGTTGACAAGTTAAACACATCGAGATAAACGTTACAATCTCTCTCTTCATATTGTTCCACCAAAATATATGTCGAAGATCACGATACATTTTAGTACTTCCAGGATGGATTGCAAATGGTGTATTATGTGCCTCTATCATAATCTTGTACTTAAAATCAGAGTCGTTAGGAACACAAGTCTGGAGTGGACTCGAAGTATTCCTTCTTCATCAATCCTCGCTTCCGGAATAGCAGCTTCTTGTACTTTCTTCTTCATACGCATCAGCTCTGGGTCGGTGGCTTGAGCAACTTTAACTTTTTCGATTAAAGTCGGTTCTATGCGTATATTTGACATCATCGCACTCGTTCCTGCATATGATCTTCTACTCAATGCATCAGCTACCACGTTTTCTTTTCTAGGATGGTATTGAATAGTGTGGTCGTAATCTTTCAACAGCTCGAGCCAACATCGTTGCCGCATGTTGAGTTCTTTTTGAGTGAAGAAATATTTGAGGCTTTTATGGTCTGAATATATCTCCACTTTCTCCCCATAAAGATAGTGCCTCCAGATCTTTAGCGTGAAAATGACCGCTGCCAACTCTAGATCATGAGTAGAATAATTCCTCTCATATTCTTTAAGTTGTCGCGAGGCATAGGCTATAACTTTCCCACGTTGCATAAGAACACATCCTAACCCTTTGCCCGAAGCATCGCTGTAGATAATAAATCCATCCGAACCAGATGGTATTGTTAGAACAGGTGCCGAAATAAGTCTCCTCTTAAGCTCTTGGAAACTCTTCTCGCATTCCTCGCTCCAAACGAACTTTGTATCCTTCCGAGTTAGCTGAGTTAATGGAGTAGAGATTCGATAAAACCTTTCCACGAATCTCTGATAATAACCAGCTAGACCCAGAAAGCTACGTACTTCAGTCACCGTCTTCGGTTGTTCCCAACTTTGTATTGCTTCAATCTTCGCTGGGTCAACAGACACTCCATATTTTGACACCATGTGCCCAAGGAATGCTACTTCCTCAAGCCAGAACTCGTATTTCTTCAGTTTGGCATGTAGCTTGTTATCACAAAGCCTTTGCAGTACCAGCTTCAAATGGCGCTCATGATCTTCACGGCTTTTGGAATAGATGAGGATGTCATCAATAAAGACAACAACGAACTGATACAAATATTCCTTGAATACTCGGTTCATCATATCAATGAAAGCAGCAAGAGCATTAGTCAATCCAAAAGACATGACTAAGAATTCATAATGTCCATATCGAGTTCTGAAAGCAGTCTTTGGAATATCCTCAGTTTTAACCATTAGCTGATGATATCCAGAACGAGGATCGATTTTTGAAAAGAATTGTTCTCCATGCAACTGGTCAAACAGGTCATCAATACGAGGTAGTGGATACCTATTCTTGATAGTGACATGGTTTAATTCCCGGTAGTCGATACAAAGTCGCTTACTCCCTTTTTTCTTCTTTACGAATAAAATAGGAGCACCCCAAGGAGATGTACTAGGATGAATGAAACCGATGTCCAACACCTCCTGTAGTTGGACCTTTAACTACTGAAGTTCAATAGGAGCCATTTGATATGGGGTTTTAGAAATTGGCTTTGTACCAGGTTCAAGATCAATAAAGAATTCAACTTCACGTTCTGGGGGTAGACCGGGAAGTTCTTCAGGAAATACGTCAGGAAAGTCAATAACAATAGGAATATTATTCAAATTTGACGTGTCTTTATTCAAATCCATAACATGGGCTAAGAAAGCTTGACATCCATTTTTCAATAAACGAATAGCTTTATGATTAGATATGACAGTGATCGTTTTTAATGGTTTAGTTACTTGAATTCGTACAACAGGTTGATTAGGAATATGAAAACTAACAACCTTACGAAAATAATCAATTTTGGCATGATGAGTAGTTAACCAATCAATCCCTAAAATCACATCAAAAGCAAGTATCTTTAAAAAGATAAGGTCAACGGGAAATGTGATGTTGCCAACTTGGATCAAACAAGATTTATAAAACAGTGGATGTGATGAAAGTTTCTCCTAACGGAGTTTCCACAGATAGGTCAAAGTCTAATTTCTCCGGAGTCAAGTTTAAACGTTGAGCACAAGCAGGAGAGATAAATGAATGGGTAACACCGATATCTAATAAGGTATAAACTTCACATGAATTTATGATTAGCTTACCCGTGATCACCTCATTTGGGTTCCTCAGCATATTGACCAGTCACGACAAACGCTCTTCCAGGAACCGTTGACTTTGACTTTTCTGGGACAACCTTTTGAGTCACCATCCCCGCTGGACTTGGTTTCGCTACAGTGCAATCTCGAGCGATATGTCCTTCCTTTCCACAATTATAACATACCTTAAACTGTTGTGGGCAGTTTGGGCTGATATGTCCTTCTTTTTCGCACTTATAGCATATGACCGGTGGTTGTTCTCCTCCCTTGGAACCAGTTGCTGCTGGTGCTAACGTCTTCACATTATCATTGTTGAATCTCCACTTTTTAAAATCCCCCCCTCGAGTCGCTTCTTCTATTTTCATGGCCATGACTACCACCAGAGTGGTTACGATCTTTGTTCATCTTTTTCTTTCTTCGCTGGTTATCGCTATTCTGTTGACTGCTATCTCCGGTATGATCCTGGTTATGGTCCCTCGGTTGAACGTACTTGTTATCTCGTTCTAACAATTGAGCCCTGTTGACAACATCTGAATAGAGAGAAAATTTATGAGAAATGAGATACTGACGTATGCCAGGTTTCAAACCTCTCAGAAACATCCGCGTCATACATTCCTCATTCTCCACCAAATGAGGTGCAAACCTGGATAACTCCGCGAACTTCGCCTCGTACTGAGACACTGTTATGTTATTCTGCTCCAGTCTAATAAACTCCACTTCCTTCATATGACGAACACTTTCAGGAAAGTATTTGTCATTAAATAGTTTCTGAAATGTCTCACAAGACATGCTGAGCGCGGCTGGATGGGTACGCTTCACAGACTCCCACCAGTAATCTGCCTCATTACAGAACATATAGGTGGCGAATGACACCTTCTGCTCATCCGTGCATCCCAAGACATCGAATATCTTGGTGATTTGTTTGACCCACTTCTCCGCCTTAATCAGATTCGGCTTTCCCCAGAATTCTGGTGGTCCCAACTCTTTGAACTGCTTGGCTGTGATAACCCGTGAATTGCTATCATTTCCTCCTGTATTTTGAACACGAGTCTCCCCCGTTTGATTTTGCATGAACTGCAAAAAGCTTTTAAACATCCCCTCGTTCATCATCTGCTCAGTGGTGTTATTCAAAAGAAGAACATTGCCAGCCTGTTGCACGTTCTCCTCGTTGGTGAGTACAGGCGTCTCCACGGTCTCATTTACTCCACTGTTAATATTCTCAGTCAACATTCTCAAATACTATCATAAAATAAGGGTTAATTAAGGAAATTAATATATCACATAATATCCCTATATACTGACCAACTAACAAATAAGATTAGGTAGGACACACTAGCGAAAGATTTACTCGTCTATCCCCTCCTAGTTCTATTCCCCGATCTCCGCCAGAGATCATATCCCTAAGCTCTGATACCAACTGCGACGCCCCAAAAATAGGTCCATTCCATCCAACCCATTTTAAGTCGTCAATAACATGGTATATAAACAACTACAACTTTATTAATACAACCATAAAACTATGAGTTTAAATATAAATATTATCTTCTAGACAATATCTATACCCAAATAAATCCTCATCATATTTATTGATACATTATTTTACAAAAATGGTGATGACTACTAAACAACTCTCTCTAGAACCTTCATTTCATACCCCGACTCGTACTCGCTACATTCTTGCCTCCTGAGAAGAAAAATGGAACAAAAATGAAAAGGGTTAGCTCAACTAGCCCAGGAAAGAATATTATGACTAAGATAATATAAAACAAATTATCGTTAGTCTTCAACAGGGAAAAATCTAATAGAATACAATAGACAACAAGTTTTAAATCAATATTCGCAGCGGAAATAATAATTCATTAGAAGAGTTAAGTAGAGAATGCAAACTATTATCTTCTATATATGAATCTAAAAGTTCATCATCTATCTTTTATCCCTGTAACATCAATCAATATATATCTGGAATCAAATATTCATCTTTGCACTACAGGCCAAAGATATTCACTAGTTGGTCATGTTCATCTAAACACATGTTCATCTTTGCACTACTGGCCAAAGATATTCATCAGTTGGTCATGTTCATCTAAACACATGTTCATCTTTGCACTACGGGCCAAAGATATTCAACAGAAATCATTCATCTTTACACTACAGGCCAAAGATATTCAGTTATATCATCATTTAGGACTGAGGATGATAAAAAATATTTTAAAGAAAACGAATTCAGTGAAACAAAAGAACAAATGTTAAGGATACTTAATTTACACAATCCAAGTTCAAAAATACTTCATAAATAATCAGAGTGGAGTAAAATTCAAGAATAAAGACCAAAACATAGATCCAATCAAAGATAGGAAATATAACAGACAATCTTGGACATAAAAAAGAAAATTTAATTTTTTTGTGAATAGTGTCGTATTCGTGAATAGTGTCGTATGCGTGAATAGTGTCGTATACGTGAATAGTAACTCCGACACCTAAAGATAGAAATTTCATAAAAAACATCATCATGCTTCGTGAATAGTACTCGTGAATAGTAACTCGTGAATAGTAACTCATGAATAGTAACTCATAAATAGTAACCCATGAATAGTAACCCCGACATGAAAAAGTTCCAAATTTGATAAAAAGATTCCAACCAATATTTCGGCATAATGATATTGAAGAAATAATATCATTTGAGAAGAAAATAACATCCCTTACCTCGAAAGATTAGTACTTTTAGCCGGAATACTGGGTATAGTGCTGAAGGAAACTTGCACCGTATAACAATACTCAAAGTATCAGAATACTCACAAGAATACGCTCAATATATAGAGAGAGAAATATAGAGAAAACTTCAGTTTCTGGTGTAATTTTCAATTCTAACCTAAGCACCCTATTTATAGGAAAATGATTAGAACACTAAAGTAGAAAATTTAATAAATTAATATTATTTATTTTTCCACATCTTCCTACGCATCCAAGAATCTGAATTCAGCCTCTGGCACATGTTAATGATGCCTCCACACATTCCAAAAATGTTTTTGTTATTTAAAATAATTAAAACTTTCAAAAATTAATTATTTCGAATTTCAGAACTTTAATAATTCATAATAAATAGTCCTTTTATCAAAAAATTCGAATCTCGCGAATTTTTATAGGAAATTCAATTCTCTACAACTTTGCAGAAGAAAGTTTTTCCAAATTCCAAATAAAATTTGACCGAAATCCATAAACGAGCGATTTTACATACTATAATCAAATTTCAGTCAAGAAATGGGCCCACAGACATGTTTAACATATTTTAAACAACTTTTACAACAAAAATACTCTTCCTCCTCATATACTCATATATCCCACATTTATTGTAAAAATATCATCATTATTATATTATAATAATATAATAAAATATTATTTTATCAGAAAAGATAAAATATCGATTTTCAACAATTGTCATTTTAAAAAATTTCTCCATCTATATCCACATAAAATCAATATTTTTCTCATCATATAAATCAATAATTAATTATTCACAAATAATATTACAGAATCACAGTACTGGCAACCAGGCCGTTCCCATGAAAGAGGGGCTTTCCAATAAGAATTTCTCCTTACTGACGCGCAATTAGGTGACTAAACCTCTCCTTAGACATAACTTTCTAAACATTGCCAACAATGTTTTCTAATAATATTATTCAGATAATATGAATTATTTCTTCGATAATGGAAAATACTGTGTAGTGACAATTATTGAAACAACAGTAATATAAAATATCAACGCAGCAATTATTTAATCAATAAAATAAAATACTGAACAGTAACTACTGTAACAATTATTGAGTAGTGCATTCTTACGTAAGAATCAATAATTAGTGCAATACCGTGTGCTACTGTGCAACAACGCATGCTACTGTCTTTTAATCACTGGGTATTCCAACAGTATTAACGGTAACAACTACGCTGTTATTTATAAATAACTTATACTTGTCATTTTCTTCATCCAATCGCTTTCCGTTATAGGGCCCACAAAAGACTGCGCCGTCGTACGAATATTCCCCGACAGCAAGAATATTCCACGACCAAATGAATATTCACAACAACAATGAATATTTTATAACCACCTGCTTATTTAAAATATTTGCGCATTTTACCCATAACTAACCACATTAATCAAATCAACCTTTACTATTTCAAAATGATAAATAGAGAAAATTAAATTTCATTTATTAATAATTTGGGGTCTTACATATTATTATTTGAACCATGTTTAAGGTTCCGAATAATGTATGATGTTTAATAGACGTTGAGTTATAAAGTTTAAGTTTTGTTTGTTGTATGAAAGGGTATTAAACCCGGTTATAAGTTTTAGTTTATAATAATTCTGATGAAGCAATTCATAAAATAAATTTGAATCAAAGATATGTAATGATAAAGGTTGTGATTCAGGGGAGTAAAGAAAGTAGAAAGAAAAGTTTAAATTATTTCGCATATTATTAAGTTTAACATCAAATAATGATGTAAAATCAGAAGTTAGAAGTATTATTAACGACCGAAGTCGATAGTTGAATTGTATGAATTTTGGGGTCATTACATACCTAATGGAGTTTTACTTGTTTGTCAATAGGAATTCCTGTAGTGATAGTCGTACAAATAATCCTTAGACTTGAGAGCATCATAGTATCTTATATATAATGAACTGCACTTTGACTTATTCCTTAAGACCTTTAGGGTATATCAAAGGATATGCTTGGGTGTAATAAGTTATATATGGAGATAATGAATGATCAATAAAGAATCTACCACTTCTAGTAAAAGAAGAGAAATGTCCTATGTGATTCGATAAATGATAACCTAGGAATCCTTGGCCAATGTGGAATGAAATTAAAAAGTAGTTTCTAATTTATATTCATTAGTAGTTGTACATTTAGGAATCGAAATACATACAATAAAATTAAATAAGGCTTGACAGTAATTCCATGTCTTATATTTAATTGAGACATTGTATGATAGAAGAATTGAATTGTACGGTAACTATTTACTCAAAGATTCTTTTATGATTAATGTTGAAATCTATATTATCTAAAAAGTCGTTGATCGCTAGAGAGGCTTATCCCTATTGTAGAATAAATATTATTTATTTAAATAAATTAATAGATTAATTTATTTAAATAAGATTAGATTTGTTCTAATTAATTTATTCACAACCGGTTTAATATGGAGAACTTAAAGGGTCACACCATAAAAGGAAGAATAATTATTTAAGAAGTTAATAACATAATCGTAATAATATGTTAAGTATATTTAATTTAATCTATGGTAATAGAATAAATTAAATAGCTTAATATTTATTATTTAATATTTTGGAAATATTAAATATAAATTAATAAGAAGTTTTATTATATTATTATTATTATTATTATTTTAATTTCTAAAAGTGTTTAGAAATTAATTTAATATAAGTACTCTCATTTATTCGAATATCACTAACAGATCCTCAGGTTTACCTGATGGCGAAAAGGCTAAAGGAACATACAGGGGCGGCAGTATTTCACAGTTGCAACATATCACTGCTAGGGTATGTACGTATAGTTTTAATATGTTTACAATCATGAATTGAAGGTAGTATGCACACAAG
This sequence comes from Panax japonicus, assembly GCA_020205505.1. Lineage (NCBI taxonomy): Eukaryota > Viridiplantae > Streptophyta > Magnoliopsida > Apiales > Araliaceae > Panax > Panax japonicus. The sequence continues at coordinate 64,370,225 of CM035093.1, forward strand.
CTAATCATGTTTGATAATAAAGCATATAGTTTGTAAGAATTTTATTTATTTATTAATAAAAAGTATTAATTTATTAAAAGTTTTTAATTATCTACATGATGCTATTTTATAATATGTGATAAACCCATAGTTTTAAGCAATGCTTTTAGAATAATGATGATGATCATTCTAATGAGATCTAAATTCTTAGAAAGCTTAAAACTAAAATAGTTCCCAATCGTTGGATTACTAAATTGGGGATTAGTGAATCCGGATAGATTGGTACATATGTTGCTTGCTCATTGGATGAGGATGATTGATCTCATGATCATTTGTGTGGAGACACTAAAGCAAGTATGTAGGTGCTTATTAGAGAATAAGTTCACTGAATATGGCAAGCTAAGGAATACCTAATGGAGTTTTACTTGCCTATCAATAGGAATTCTTGTAGTGATAGTAGTACAAGTGATCCTTGGACTTGAGATCATCATCGTATCTTGTGTATGATGAGTTATACTTTGACTTATTCCTTAAGACCCTTAGGGTATATCAAAGGGTTTGCTTGGGTATAATAAGTTATACATGGAGATAATGTATAATCAATAAAGAATCTACCACTTTTAGTAAAAGAAGAGAAATGTCCTATGTGATTCTATAAATGACAACCCAGTAGTCCTTGGCCAAGGCAGAATGAAATTAGAAAGGAGTTTTTAATTTGCATTTTTAATTATTCCGCAAATTTCAATGGTTGTATTATCGTTTAATAATGTAAAATTAAAGGTTGAATGTATTATTAACGACCGAAGTCGAGAATTAAATTATATAAATTTTGGGGTCATTACAAAAACAATTTGGTTTGGTATAGTTTGACCAAAAACGCTCGAATTCCATAAACATCTTTCAATATTTGTCTAGCTGAATCAAGTAGCATAGACTTCTAGCAAAAATTCGGACATCAATCGAAATAATTTTATCCAATTCATATGGCATATCTTTCTTAGTTTAAAGAAAACCAAAAATCCTTTTATGATGACATGATACCGTACTATCTCGATAATACGTTGAGGATTCAGTCATTATATGACTTTATCATGCTACATTATACCATAGTGGGTTGACGATCTTATGATCACATCCAACACCAGGATTAATTACATTGATGACTTCCTTGTTTGTTAAATCAGCATCATATTTAGTGATGCCTTAATGAGTACGGGAAAAAAACCAAATACATTTTGATATTTTTAAATCATTTTGGTCTAGCCGAAACAATTAGCATAGACATACGAATAACGTTATTGTTTTTAAAACTCATTGGTTCCATCATTTGATCCAATGTTTTTCTAGAAAAAATAGAAGTGCAAACATCAGCACGAATTCAATAAATTTCAAAAATCTAGCAAAGCTAGAAGATTTTGAATACCTAATTTTCTCCATCAATTTCAATTTTTTACTCTATTACCTCATTACTGACTACTTCTTTATTTTTAGCACCACCAATGCTCTTATATTAAGTATTCTTGTATTTCAACTTACAATCTTCCTATACCCCCAGTATAGTTCATCAAACATACTACATATTGGAAGTTCAGGACTTGCCACAATAATATGAGTTTAAGAACATATCCTAGTCAGACCATAGACATCCATTCATTGAGGGGTTTAAAACATATCATATTATTATGAGTCACGACTTATCATATGCATTAGTTTTAAGAACCGTACCTAATCTTAATAATACCTGACTAATCTGAATAGTTTCTAACTATCAAATATACACATGAGAAAAGAATCACCTTTTTGCCACATATACATTGATAGCGCGACACCAACATTCCAATGATTATCAATGTGATAAACTGAGTGCAAGCACAAAACCCTCGCCCATACAAAGGTTTGTACAACTCAGCCATCACAGTCCTCAATTAAAATCCCACCTAACTCTATCTTGCTTATAACTTGCTCTTTGCTCGATACGAATTTTTCGTACCTCATCATCTATAACTCCTCGTGAGTTATCTCGTAATATTTTATAGTACATTATCTTCATAGCATCAAGCTATAATTATTCAAACATTACAGACCATCTTACTTTTATAACTTAAATAGATCACGTTGTGATCTTATTCTATAATCATCTCCCTTAAAATTCTTTTCTTAACTTGTGATCGTTTTGTTTTACGATCATCTTTCTTTCCTTTTTCATCATTTACGATTTCATTTATATTTTTAATCTTACAGACTTTGTCTATTCATCATTATTCATTATCTTGGCTATTGGAGGTAGGCAATTCCTGATTCTTATCTACATATCTCTTCAAGATTCTTCTTTGAATCCTCTTGTTTATTTATTAAATCTTCCTATAATAATTTAATATAATTCACATTACTCAATAATTTATTCGAGTTTTATCCCTCGCCATTCTAATATTCTTCTTATAACATTTCTAGGACTAAACTCATCCTATACATCTACGTATGTGAAAAGAATCACCTTTTCATTATAAGTAACTTAAACTTAACTTCTTATTCTTTTAACCTAAGGTCATAGCCTAAGGTACTCTTACCTAAGTTGTATAACCTATCAGCTTTGATACCAATTGTAACGACCCAAAAATTCATACAATAATATTCACCTTCTCGATCGTTAACAATACAACTTTAATCTATCTTTACATCATTATTCGATATTAAAATCACTAAAAATGTAGAATATTTAAAACTTTTATACATTTCCTTCTATATTGCCCTAAATCACAACCTTTACATTACATCTCTTCGATTCAATTTTTTATCATGAATCATTACAACAAAATGGCTATACAAAGTCTTACATCATAAATAGATATCCATATACACCGGATAGCTCAACTTACAATTCTACAACATGTTACATTCAAAATATTAAATACACTTCTCATAAAACATAAGTAATCTTCGTGAATATGGATCTCTATAATTCACTTGCACATATCCTTACCTTGAAATATTGACCTGCAAAAATTATTATTTGCAAGAGTGAGCTCGACAGCTCAGCAAGTTCTAACAGTTTTCATGCATCACATAGCACATAATAATATGCCCAACATGCATATCCTAATAATTAAAGTAACATGGCATACATGCTTTAATTCACATAGCAAATATAAAGATTGAGTTCCTTACTCAATCATCATTATTTAACCAAAATAATGTAGTTATAAATTGACTTTAACATTTCATGATTACAAATCATGCTCGCTTACAACACATATAACATATCATGTAATTTAAAATAGTTCATCAAGTCCACGTAGAAAATAGGAACTGAAAGACTTGTCTTGATCGTTATTTACCAATAACAGATTAACAGCTTACAACTATCTGCACTTCATGTGCCCTATACAATTATATAATCATACACATCAACTATTAGTCACATAACAACACATAGTAATTATAATGTAAACTCTACTCCACATCTCATAATCCATCCTGTTAATTAGCACACAATGTTCAATTAGATTGTGTTAACTTTTTGACTTATGTAATATTCGAAATTCATTTAAGTGTTTAATTCTTATTAGGAATACTTATGGGTTTTATATTAAACTCATTCCATATCTTATAATGTTCATTAACACTTGTCACGGTGTTTTGACGTTCATTCGTCACACACCCAAATCGTCTCTCTTGTGTATGCTTAGTGTGCTTACATAACTTATCTAATACATCATTTATTAATGTCAATCATAATTATATTTACTAACATTCATGTTTTATAACTTAGGACACCATCTTTTATCGTCAGGAGCACTACACTTGCATACGTGCATGCCCGACGCCCTCTAATTGCCTCCTAATACATATTAGTCCCACAAATGACCATTTTGACTCCTATTCCTGACCTCAAATTAAAAACTTTAAAGAACTAAAGTTTTAGGGATATTCGTCCTCGTTCCGAATCATCCTGAATCACCTCAATCGGAGTCTGTATGAAAACTTTATGGTCGTTTTACTACAGGAGGTCAAAATTGTCCAGCCGTGTCAACTATTCCGGCGCTGCAGCACCCCAAATAGCCTTGGGGGCCACGCTGCAGCGTGCCTTAGTAGTATGTACACATTTTTTTTCGTCCAGTTTTACCGTTCTTACGAATTTTTGATCCTTTCTCCTTCCAACATTCATAACTTGAGTTATACACACCTAAATCAGTCCGTTTTCGACTATATGGATTCGTAATTCATAGAACTACAACATACTAGACTTATAAAAATTTACAGAAATACTAACTAGCCTAAATCTTGACCCAAAACTCATGTTCATACTAAACTTTCATGTTTTAACATATTTAGCGAATCCATTCACTACAAATTCGTTTCTTAACCAAATATATTCATTCAACTTGCGTTCTTTTCGTTTCTTATCGTATTAACACAATCCATTACCAATTTTACAATTATGCTATGAATTAAACATCAATTTGATAGTTTCAAAAGCTATTTTTTCAGAAATTAATTCACAGAAAATCATTATGAACAAAATTCCTCTTGTTTATCAAAATTACATGGATTGAATTGCTAGAACAACCATATAACTCATAATATATCATAATATAACCCATATTACACATAACTCATGCTCACATCAAAGATTTAAGAACAATTTTCAACATAACTTCATAATCAAACACTATGAACATGATTTCATCATGTATATCATATCTTTGTGAATTGAAACTTTTGAACTACTATAAAAATCTCATGTAAGCATATACATACATACATACATATACATACATACATATATATATATATATATGTATATATATATACACACACACACACATCCCATTCACATATCAAACTTATGAAGTTTCACCAAAAGATTTTTACATAGAACTCTAAAACTATGAAAACATAGAAGAACATAATTTTAAAACTTATTTTTACAACAATTGAATTGTGAAAATCCTTTCATGGAATACAATCACATATGAAAACATATGAACACCATATATACATATAAATTCATAATCATAAAACCTAATTTTACAAAGACTAAATACAAAACATCTTAATTTAGTATAAGGGTTAGTTTGATACCTTTCTAGGTTGAATTAGGAGAAAAGATGGAGATGATGAAAGCTTTTCTTTTGTTTTCTCAAGGTTTCCCTTCTTCTTCTTCTTCTTCCTCTTCTTCTTCTCTGTATTCTCTCTTCTTCTCTTTGTTCTTAGTTTAGACTTAGGTTTAGAAATCTAACATAACTTAATGTATATACAATATACATATAACACATATAATTATAGAATATATAACTCCCAATATAATTACATATACTAATTATCAATTTATATATATAAGTTACCAAACTAGAATTTTAAAAGCCCTAAGGCTTGTTTGGCAAAACCATATTATTTTAAAATTAGGTTTTAATAGTTAAGGTCTTGTTTGGGTAAAACAAGTTTACAACAAAAGTAAGGCATTGTTTGGAAAAACGGTTTTAAAAAGTCTTTTAACTCTTTTAATAGATCATTTAACACATATTCTTAATGTTATCTTTTAATTAATTAAATCTTAATATTAATTTAATTAATTAAAAGTTTAACATCAATTAATCACATAAAATTGTCACAGTATAATTACTCGCTAATTATAACTTCATGTAACAATTAGCACATCACTACATTATCTCAATTAAATTAGAACTATACCATAAAATCATTACATATTAATTAAATATTAAATAATTATTTAATTAATATAATATACTTAATTACATTAGTCCATATTAATCACATAATCTCAATAAATAATTTAATTAAAATATTTATTTACTTCAATAAATATTAAATTAATATTTAAATTATCTTCACACCAATTCACATATTTCACAATATATAACACATATACACATACTTGTACTTAAACATCTTAAAATAAGAATTTTATTTATTAAATTCTCATTTATTAATTCTAAAAAATCCAGGATGTCGCAGAACTTGCATAAGTATAACATGACAGCGAAAAGTAAACCTTGCTGAATAATAAAGTAGCAAAGGTTAGGGAACTTGCCTTTTGCGTAAATTATAAAATTACAACTCACGTATTCCAATATCCTACACATACCATTAGGATTATTGATAAGTGGATTTTATATCAACGAATTGATTTCTAGTTCAAGCTTATTTGTTGTTAATTCCTTGCTTTGATGTTCATTTTTACTTGTTTCTTGTTATTTATATGTAGGATGGTTGGTGTGGTAAATGAGTGAAAAAGGAGGCATTTGGAGCATTATTTTAGCAAGTCAAGAGTTTAAGCAAAGTCAGTTTGCAGAAGGCTAGCCTGCCGGGGCGGGCATTTTACAAGCTATTACTCCCACCGGGGCGGGGGGTCCCGAATGCTAGCTATCCAATCTTGATTCAAACACTGCTGGGACTTGGATTTTTGTTTTGTATGGCTTTAGGACTCTAGTTGGCATGTAATTGAGTAGAGATTGCTTGTGTATATATATATTAACACAAACACAAGATCAAAGAGTGACACAAGGCAGTTAACAGAGATTACATACATATTTTCATATAGAGCATTGGAGTGAAGATTTTGTAGGAACGTTCACATCAATTGCGGATTAAGGCTAACGTGAAGAGCGTTCTGATTTATTCTTTGTTTAGTCCTATATTTGTAATTGAAAGGATGTTATCTTTAATTTATTCCATTATTAATTCATTGATGATGAACTAAATTACTTTTCAGGCTTATGATGGATCTTTAAGTGAAACGATGATTATGTAACTTTGATTTCCAGTTTAATAAGGTATTATCCAGTTTATCTATATTAATTTGAGCTTGAATTTATGAATTGCCTGATCAACAGTTCTTTGTGGACTTGTACGAATTCGAGAGAGGAAGTACGATTCTAGACTTAGTTAATATAGCATGTGTTCTTGAATTTTGTGACTGAACAGAATCTTAATGAATGTTAAGGTAGAGATATGCTTGACATCGCATGTAATCGGATAAAGGACTTAAACTTAAACCTTCTTTAATTATAATTTGCATAGAGATTTAGTGAGTTAGTTGATTAAGGTGTTTAACTTGTTTCTATCTAAATTGTGGATTTGAGTTAATACGGTATTAGTACATCGAGAGGTGGCTAGTGCTACATGTGTGTTCTTGATTAATAAATTGGGATAGTGAATTAAACTGGAATAAAGGTGTAAAAATCAGAGTGAAGCTTAGGGTGAAGTCGTAAGCCTAATTCTCCAATAATTGTTTGAAATTTTAGTTTTAAATATTTGTGATTGTTTTGTGATCGTAGTATTTTTAATAATTTGGTTTTAATAATTTTAATCATTGATTTGAATAGTTTAATAAAATTAGGATTAATAAGAAACTGATAATTGTGAGGTTAAATTCTTACTAAATTTTCTCTGTGGAAACTATACTCTACTTACTTTTATATTACTTGTTGACCACGTATACTTGCGTGTTGTGCATAATTAGATTTTATCCAACACGTTTTTGGCGTTGTTGCCAGGGAACAATTTTAGTATAGATTTTAATATTTTACGATATCAATTTAATTATTCCAATTTTACTTAAACATTTTCATTTTTGTTTTATCTGTCTTATTTCAGGTTTTTAAAGTTGGTTTATGAAAACACGATCCAAAAATCCAGACTTGCTTTCTTTTGAGGACGGTATTGAGAAATAGTTCCAAAGGCTAAGTAAGTGGATTAAGGAAACAAGAGAAGAATTCAAAAACTCTAAAAAAGAAGAAGCAGTGGCTGCCGAAGATCAGAAAGCGTTGAGGGATTTTGCTACACCCAAGGTGACTGAGCTGCAGTCGAGTATCACTAGGCCTGCTATAGCTGCGAACATATTTTAAATCAAGCCTGAGATGATTCAAATGATTCAAATTTTGGTTCAGTTTGGGGATTTAGCAAATGATGATCCGAACGAACACTTAGTCAACTTTCTAGAGATTTGTGACACCTTCAGGTACAATGGGGTGTCAGATGAAGCGGTGAGACTTCGTTTGTTCCCATTTACTCTACGGGACAAGGCAAAGAGTTGGTAACACTCTCTACCACCTGGATCAATAACTACTTGGGAAGACCTCGCTCAAAAATTTCTTACAAAATTCTTCCCACCAGCGAAAACTGCAAAAATGAAGAATGAGATAACTATGTTTGAACAACAACACGGGAAGTCACTATATGAGGCATGGGAAAAATACAAGGAATTGCTTAGAAAGTGCCCGCATCATGGATTGCCTAAGTGGTTGTAGATGAACACATTTTACAATGGATTGAATGGAAATCTCAGAACTAGTATTGATGCATCTTCGGGTGGAGCGTTTATGGCTAAAAGTTATGAGGAGGCTTACGAATTGATAGAGACTATGACAGCTAACAACTACCAGTGGCCCATGGCAAGAATGACACAGGCGACGGTAGCTGGCGTGTTAGAAGTAGATGGAGTGATGACAATACAAGCACAAATTTTAGCACTCTCTAAGAAGTTGGATGCCATGTCAGGGGTATAGATACAACATGTTATAGTTATTTGTGAATTGTGTGCGGGTGAGCATCCTACAGATTAATGTGTAATCAACCCAGCGTCAGTGCAATTTGTGGGTAGCTACAACAGAATTCCACAGAAAATGTACCAGAATGCATACAATCAGGGGAATAAGAAACATCCTAACTTTTCATGGAGTAATAATTAGCATCAACAAGCTCAATGACCATCATATCCCCCAGGATTTCAGAATCATCAACAACTAGTTCAACATCAAGAGAGGAAATCAGATTTAGAGGAGTTGTTGTCAAAATATATAACGACCAATGAGGCAGCGATGAAAAACCAAGCAATGGCCATCAAGAATCTAGAAAATCAGATGGGACAAATTGCCTTAGCATTGAATAATAGACCACAAGGGACTCTTGTAACAACCAAAAAAATTATACAATTTAATTCTCGACTTTGGTCGTTAATAACATAACTACCTTCTAATTTTTACATCATTATTCGATGTTAAACTTTATAAAATGCGAAATAATTAAAATTTTTATGTCTTCTTAATTTAAATCCCTGAATCAAAACCTTTATCATCTATACATCTTTGAATCAATCTTATTTTATGATTCGCTTTGTCACTGTTATTATATAAAATTTTACATTTCAATCTGATAACCTTTACATATTAGATAACTCTAACTTTAGCTTTACAACTCAACAAAAAATTGTACATCATAAAACCTTTAGTACATCTCATGAATCTTAATCATGGCATAAAGAAATAACAACTTTAGCTAAAATATTAATCTTCGTGTGTTATTTCTGATCCACGTCAATCAAGTAGCACATAGTGTTACCTTCAATCCTTAACCTGCAAAAATGGTTATTTGCAAGGTTGAGCTCGACAGCCCGGTAAATCTAACAGTTTTCATGCATCACGTAGCACATAATAACATGCTTCGACATATATCTCATAAACACTGGACTAACATAACATACATATTACAGTTCATATAACGAATATAAAGATTGAGTTCCTTACTCAATTAGCATGCTTTACTCAATTAGCATAGTCATAGATTGACTTTAATGTTTCATACTTTCAACATATATATACCCCATCATGATATTTGCAATAAAAATTGAAAACAGTTAATCATCAAGTTCATATAGCAAATAGGAACTGAAAGACTTGCCTGATTCGTTGCTTACCAACTACAGCTGTGACACCCCCAAACCCAGGTACTTCATTCCCACAGGATTTGGTGCTCACTAAATCAAACATTCATATCTAACTACCCATCACAATAAAATTGGATAAATAAAACCTTTCCCATTAAAGGGTTACATAAAAAAATCTCCCAGGTTGTCTAACCTTTAAATACAATCATTCAAATGCGGAAAATTAATAAACTTCTTTACAACCATTCAATTTAAAATCTGATAATCAAATATCAACAAATTACAAGTCTTCGACACTTGTTCACCTTTCCTTTTCCCATATTGGTGCTAGGTACATCAACCTTCTCATCTTTAACTGTAATAGTTATATAAGCAAGAGTGAGCAAACAAAGCTCACTTGAACCAACAATGAATGAAAAATCTTTAAAACAACTATCAAATAAGAGGCTCGATAGAATTAAACAATATGATTTATCAACATTCTGAAATATATAACTGTGGGTCCTAAGACCACGAACTATGTCCATAGTTATAAGTAATATTTCAACTTAAACTTTAACAGTCGTAAGACTATAGGGACTCCTCGTACTTAGGGGGATCAGCCTTTCGTACAATGTATTGTGCACAAACATTTCAATGCTAAGCGTAAGTTACCCCTAATAATAGGGTTGTTCATCTCATTATTTAGAGTACAAGTCCGCACCAAAATGAGTTTGGTTTGGATACATTTAAGGGTAATTTGGAATTCAACGAACATCAACTAAGGATTAGTTGAATGAAACCAATAACATCATACTATAGAATAATCGTAATTAAATCAACATGGTAAATTAAAGTCATGCTTTAGGAATAATCTAATAGCATACAACTTGAATAACTATAACACACCTTGCTTGGACAATGTTAAGCCAAGGTTATTTAAAATCAAATACTAAGTATGCGTAGCAATTTGAACGATAAAACTGTTCAACATTAGTATGTATAATTGTGCATGCTAAGCAACAAGTTAAATACAAGAATAACTTGTTCAATATAAAAATCAAAGTTTAGAAAGCTTGCATCATTTATACGGTAATCAAATTGGAAACCATAATTGCTTCAACATGAAAATAGATTAGAGAACTTGCCTTGCTCGTAGATTAAACCGAATAATTTGAATCACAATATACTATATGCAAATGTCATCATGACATAGTTAGTCACTACCACTTTACAAACATAACGAAGTACATTCATCATGTAGGTTTGATTATTTAATCACATAATCAAATTATAAAACAAGTTAATTGTTAATAACATGTTCATTCTAGATATAGAAATACTAAAATCATAACTTAATAGTCCTATTATTAACACATAACCATTCCTTTAGACTTTGTGTACAAAATTAACACTGTTAGACCATTCTGCTAACTCGCGCTGTGGCGCTGCGGCGCCACATTAATACTACCAGGCCACGCTGAGCCGTGGTGCCGGCGCTGTGGCACGAAAGTTGTACTGGGAAGCTGCGTTGTGGCGCCAAACTGCAGTCTTCGACTGATAGCTTCGACAATAGTATGAACAAAAGTCAATTTTGGCCTACAAGCTACTTTTTAACAGTCTAATTAACATGTAATTCATATAGAGACTTCATATAAACATAATTCAAAGACTCTTAACATGTTTCTACCCATAAAACAACATAAACAACGAATTTACAACATACAATTCCACTATTTTTGATAAAAACTCACTTTTGATGTTTTTAATGAAAATAAACACTATGATTTTGTTTTTCAACCAAAACAGTTAATTTAAAGCATTTTATCAATGTTTATACATACTCTATGAAATTCAATAGTCAATTTATCAACTAAGCAACTAATTAACCCTTAATTTCTACCTTAAACTAAACAATATATATTCACAAAAACTCTTTGTAAACTCTCTTTTCCTCTCTATTCTAATTCTACGTCTTTGAATATAACGTATAAGATATAATATATAATAATTATATAATATAAATATAAATATAACTGATATCGGTTATTCAAGTTTTGAAAACCTAAAGCCATAAGGCTTGTTTGGCTAACCACTAAAAATAATCAATTAATCCTTAGTCCTTGTTTGGTAAAACACAATCTGAATAAAGACTTAATAGGCATTAGGCCTTATTTGGCAAAACTGAATTAAACTCCTTTAAGTTATTTTAATAACTCCTTTATAAAATGTTATTTGTCACACTTTTATTTAATTGAATTAATTCTAATAACAATTTATTCAATTACTTTAACACGTAAATCAATACCACAAAATTAGAATTTTCTATATAATTATAACTTTATTTAATCAACTAACACATCCTTTTAATTACAAATTCAAATAAAAGAATAATAATTCAATTAATCAAAACTCTATAACTTAATAATTAAATTAAATTAGCATATAATAATTAATTTCCTTAATTATTTATTTAACAAATAATTAACAATTATTCCACAATGAACACATCCATTAAATACTTAAATAATTCAATAAATATTTAATATAACATTTAAAAATTCTGGAATGTTACATCATTCCCTCCTTACAAGGATTCTGTCCTCAGAATTACAACTCAAACAACTCATTCGTCACATTCTCCCCTACTTATAAAGATTTTGTCCCCATAATCGAAGACACCGATTAAACAAATAACTCAGGATAATTCTTCATCATTTCAGCTTTGAGTTCCCACGTAGCCTCTTCAACATTGTGGTTCCTCCATATCACCTTTCACAGAAGGTATCACTTTATTTCTGAGCACTTGTTCTTTCCTGTCGACTATCTGGATAGGAACCTCTTCACAGGACAAGTCTTTCTCAAACTGCAATGGTTCGTACTCGATCACGCGCTTGTAATCGGACTTATATGGTCGTAACACCGAAAGGTGAAAAACATTATGAATGTTTTACAATTCTGGAGGTAGAGCTACCTCATAAGCCACATCTCCAACTTTTCGCAGCACTTCAAAGGGTCCAATAAACTTCGGGCTTAGTTTCCCCTTCTTACTAAATCGAATTTTTCCCTTCCAAGGTGTAACTTTTAGGAAAATATAATTTCCTACGTCGAATGCATGATCTTGTCTGTGTAAATCAGCATATTTCTTTTGTCTGTCTTGAGTAACTATCAATCTTGTTCTGATGAGTTTGACAACCTCAATAGTTTGTTGAACCAATTCTGATCCTAACAGTTGACGTTCACAGACTTCATCCCAGCACAGTGGCGTTCTGCACTTTCTGCCGTATAATGCTTCGTAAGGCGGCATGCCGATGCTTGCATGGTTACTGTTATTGTAACATATACATATACATACATATATATATATATATATATATATATATATATATATATATTCTCATATCTTAAAGAAACCTCAAAAATCCTTTTATGGCGTCATGATTATGACGTTGACATACTACATCTCACCATAATGGGCTAACGATCATATGGTCACATCCAACACCAGGTTCCATTGCATTGATGACTCCATCGTTTATCATATCACCCGATACATATAGTTAAAATGTATTTTGAAATTTAAAATTCATTTTATTCTAACCGAAACAAACAGCATAGATACGCGAATAATAGCACTGTTTTAAAATTATTTGGTTCACTAGTGTGATCCAACATTTTTCAAAAATCAAAAGTACAACCATCGGCACGAAGTCAATAAATTTTGAAAATCTAGCAAAGCTAGAAGATTTGGAAAGCCTATGTCTCCACTTTCTATACTTATCCATTGCTTAATAATTCTATCTATTCCCATAATCCTCAATTCTTCATTCATAACTTATCTATACTGTGAGACCCCAAATTTTATGAATAAAGATTTAAATTTCTCAAAATATTTTTTTTGAATATTATGGTGTGGATTTGATATAATGTTATAGTTGTGGGTAATATTTATAAATTTTGCAAAGTATGCTAGTTGTTATATAATATTCGATTGGTTGGGGAATATTATTTTTGTCGGAGAATATCTATACGACGGCACAATCATTGGTGGACCCCACAACGGAAGTATTGTCGTAGTTAGTAAATGACAGAATTATCTTTTTATAAAAATAACGACGAAAGTGTAACCGTTAAAACTGTTGAACTACTCGGTAGTAAAAGTACAGTAATACGCGTGGTTGCATAGTAGCACACGGTATTGATTATTGATGCTTACGTAAGAAGTCACTCAGTTATACTCAATTATTGCTACAGTAAGTGTTGCATCATATCTCTCGTATTATTGATTCAATTATTGTCACAGTATCATCTGTATAATATGTTATATTATTAAATCAATAATTGAGATGACAAAGTTATTCATATTATTATTTGCAATATTGACAATGTCTAGAAGTTCTGTCAAGGAGAGGTTTGGTCACCTAATTGCGCGCCAATAAGGAAAAATCCTTATCGGAAAGCCCCTCCTTTCTGGGAACGACCTGGTTGTTAAATATTGTGAATTATAATATTAATGATGAATAAGTTCGTGTTGATTAAAGATGAAATTGATAGTTCCATTATGTTGGAATTATTAGTGTTAGTGAAAATTGACATTTATTTCGATAATAATTGATGTCTGGAGGTTATATTGACCAATCGGGTAATTCACCGAATAAATGAGCAATTAATTGCTATTAAATCACATGATTATAACTATTTGTTCGCATGTATGTACTATTTATTCACATTCATTTACTATTAGGGGAGTTAGTGCAAGATTGATAATACTTGCATGACTAAGTTAAAAATGCAGGTATAGATGGAGGTGCTATACTGTAATTCGTATTTTCACATGTCTAGAACTATTGATTCATGTGATTTACTATTGATTCACATGATTTACTATTAGGGGAGATGGTGCAAGTTTGATAATACTTGCAGTACTAAATTAAAAATGAAGAAAAAGAAGAAGGTATTATACTGTAATATTTCGAGCCCCAAAACGTGCAATTATCGAAACTATATTTTCCTATAAATAGAAGTTCATTCTTCCTTCATTTCTCACCAATTCACTAAAGCTATAGAGCAATTATTATAGAGAGAAATTATAGAGAGAAAGAAGAAGAGAAGTCTGCTACCTCACTATTCTAGTATCTAGTCTTCTTCTGAGGTAAGGGATATTATTATTATAGTAAGGGGTATTATTCTTTCATATTCATGAAGAGAGTTATTTTCTTTCAATACTCGTAAGTGTTGTTATTCCATTCTTTATTATTATGTTGGAATAACCTGTCTGTGCGAAGTACCACATACATGGTGAAATTCTTCTGTTATTCCATTCTTTATTATTCTGTTGGAATAACCTGTCTGTGCGGTCTATTGCATGCCTGGTGAATTCTGTTGTTATTCCATTCTTTATTATTCTGTTGGAATATCCTTTCTATACGGATTATGCATGACCTGGTTCTGTTCTTTATTATTCTGTTGGAATATTCTGTCTGTGCAGATTACGCATGACCTGGTTCCATTCTTTATTATTCTATTTGAATATCCTGTCTGTGCCGATTACGCATGACCTAGTTCCATTCTTTATTATTCCGTTGGAATAACCTGTCTATGTGGTCTATCGCATGCATGGTGAATACTTCTGTTATTCCATTCTTTATTATTCTGTGGGAATAACATGTCTATGTGGATTACCGGAAGCATGGTGAATGATCCTTCGTATTCATTATTTATTATATTGTGGAAATGATCTGTCTACGTGGATTACTGCATGGCGGGTGAAAATCCATTTGCAATTTCATATATTCTATTATACTAGTCTGAGATATCATTTCTTTTGTACTCGTCATGGAATATCATTATCTTTGGTATTTTTTTCACGGGTTACTATTCACCCGGTTACTATTCACTTTAGTATTATTCACTTTGGTATTCGGGGCACTTTTTGTGCTGGAGTACTATTCACGAGTTACTATTCATGGGTTACTATTCACCCGATTACTATTCATTCTAGTATCATTCACTCGGGTATTTGAGGTAATTTTTATGTTGGGGTACTATTTACGGGGTACTATTCCTGAAGTACTATTCACGGGGTACTATTCCTGAAGTACTATTCACAGGGTACTATTTACCCAAAAAATATATTTCTTTTCTGTCCAAATTATTTTTGGTACATGAATATTATTCTTGAGTTTTACTCTGCAAAGAAGTATCATGTTGACAATTTGGACGTTATTGATTTTGGGATAAATTAAATTATAAAATTTTAAAATTTATCCTTGAACTTGTTTTATTGAATTATTATGTCATTGTCATCATCCTCATGCTTATATTGTGATTAAAGTCATCTTTGGCTTACGTACATAGATGGACTTGATATGATTATGACTAGGAATTATTCGGTATAATCATGACCGTAATGTGACGAATGATGTGGTAAAAGTCCTCATTGGCCTGTAGTTCATTGATGGACAGTTGTTGGTATGATTATGACCAGGGATTATTCAGTATAATCATGACCATTGATGATTACATGAATATCCTTGGCTGTGGTGCAGGGATGATTCGATTTTATTTATTAAGCCGAGTCTCAGCGATAAAGTTGATGAAAAACTTTTTAAATCATAGAAGATAGTAGATTTTATGCTCTACTTGACTCTTCTAATGGATTGCTTATTTTTGCTGCAGTTGTTGATCTAAAACTTGTTGTCTATTGTATTCTATCAATTGTTATACTGTTGAAGGCTATGGATAATTTATTCTGCATTATCTTAGTCATAATATTTCTTACTGGGCTAGTTGAGCTCACCCTTTCTTTCATTGTTCTCTTCAGGAAATGAGAATATAACTGGGACTAGTCGGGAAATGGAGTGATGGTCCAGGATAAAAGGCTTTAGTAGTCCTCACTATTCTACAGAATAATGTGATAATAATTGTAATGAGGACACCATTGAGTGTGGATATTGTCTAGATGACAATATTTTTGTTTAAACTCTCAGCTATGTTTTGTTGTATTTTACACGATTGTTGTATAATTAAGTTGTATTTGAATTTATGTACCATGTATTTGGCGACTCAAGATGGGTGATGTATACCTGTTTTGGGGGCATCACATATACCCCAGTA
Organism: Panax japonicus; assembly: GCA_020205505.1. Lineage (NCBI taxonomy): Eukaryota > Viridiplantae > Streptophyta > Magnoliopsida > Apiales > Araliaceae > Panax > Panax japonicus. Next base: position 64,386,984 of record CM035093.1, read on the forward strand.
TAGTTCATCAAACTTACAACACATCAGAAGTTCAGGAACTTTCTACAATAATATGAGTTTAAGAACTTATCCTAGTCAGACCATAGGCATCCATTCGCTAAGGGGTTTAAAACATACCATATTATTATGAGTCATAAACTTACCATATGCATTAGTTTTAAGAACCGAACCTAATCCTAATAATATCTGACTAATCTTAATAGTTCCTAACTATCAAATATACACATAAGAAAAGAATCACCTTTTTGCCACATATACATTGATAGCGCGACACCAACATTTCAATGATTATCAATGTGATAAACTGAGAGCTAGCACAAAACCCTCGCCCATACAAAGGTTTGTATAACTCAGCCATCACATGAGTCCTCAATTGAAATCCCACCTAACTGTATCCTACTCATAACTTGCTCTTTGCTCGATATGAATTCCTCGTATCACATTATCTATAACTCCTCGTGAGTTATCTCGTAATATTTTATACTAAATCATCTTCATAGTATCAAGCTATAATTATTCAAATATTACAAACCATCTTTTTTTTATAACTTAAACAAATCACATCGTGATCTTATTCTATAATCATCTCCCTTAAAACTCTTTTCTTAACTTGTGATCGTTTTGTTTACGATTGTGACGCCCCCAAAATAGGTATACATCACCCATCTTGAGTCGCCAAATACATGGTACATAAATCAAATACAAACTTCTTTAATACAACTGCCGTGTAAAAATTACGACAAAACATAGCTGAGTTTTTAAAACGAATATTGTCTTCTAGACAATATCCACACCCAATGAAGTCCTCGTTACAATTATTATCACACTATTTCACATAATAGTGAGGACTACTACAGGCACTTATCCTGGACCATCACTCCATTCCCCGACTCGTCCCAGCTATATTCTCATTTCCTGAAGAGAACAATGAAAGAAAAGTGTGAGCTCAACTAGCCTAGTAAGAAATATTATGACTAAGATAATGCAGAATAAATTATCCTTAGCCTTCAACAGTATAACAACTAATAGAATACAATAGACAACAAGTTTTAGATTAATAACTGCAGCGGAATAAGCAATCCATTAGAATATTCAAGTATAGCATGATACCTACTATCTTCTATGATTTAAAAAGTTTTTCATCAACTTTATCGTTGATACTCAGCTTAATAAATATACCACATCATCGAATTATCCCTGCACTACGGGCCAAGGATATTCATGTAATCATCAATGGTCATGATTATACTGAATAATCCATGGTCATAATCATACCAATAACTGTCCATCAATGCACTACGGGCCAATGAGGACTTTTACCACATCATTTATAACATTACGGGCCATGATTATACTGAATGATCTCTGGTCATAATCATATCAATCAACAATCCATCTATGAACGTAAGCCAAAGATGACTTTCATCACAATATAAGCATGAGGATAATGACAATGATATAAGCAATAATCAAATGAAATCAAGGATAAATATTAAAGACTTTAAATTTATCTAGAGTTTAAAAATATCCAAATTGTCAACATGATACTGCTTTGTAGAGTAAAATTCAATAATAATATTCATGTACCAAAAATAATTTGGACAGAAAAGAAATATATTTTTCGGGTTAATAGTACCCTGTGAATAGTACTTTGGTATAATAAGTTGTATATGGAGATAATGTATGATCAATAAATAATCTACTGCTTCTAGTAAAAGAAGAGAAATGTCCAATGTGATTCGATAAATGACAACCCAGTAGTCCTTGGCCATGGCAGAATGAAATTAGAAAGGAGTTTCTAATTTGTATTATTTGGAGTTGTGCATTTAAGAATCGAAATACATATAATTAAATAAAAGAAGACTTGACAGTAAATCCATGTCTTATATTTAATTGAGATATTGTATGCTGGAAGGATTGAATTGTACGGTAACTATTAACTAAAAGGTTCTTTTATGATTAATGTTGAAATTTATATTATCTGAAAAGTTGTTGATCGCTAGGGAGGATTATCCCTATTGTAGAATAAATATTATTTATTTAAATAAATTAATCGTTTAATTTATTTATTTAAATAATATTTGAATTGCTCTAATTGATTTATTCACAACCGATTTAATATGGAGAACCTAAAGAGTCACACCATAAAAGGAAGAATAATTATTTAAGAAGTTAATGACATAATCATAATAATATGCTAAGTATATTTAATTTAATCTATGGTGATAGAATAAATTAAATAGCTTAATATTTATTGTTTAATATTTTAGAAATATTAAATATAAATTAATAAGAGGAGTCTTATTAATATTATTACAATTACAATTATTTTAATTTCTAAAAGAGTTTAGGAATTAATTTAATATTAGTACTCTCATTTATTCTTAATAGGATTAGGAGGAAAAATTAGTTAAAGGAGTTTAATTAATTATCCCTAATAAGATTAGGGAGCCCATTTAATTAAAAAAGTTTAATTAAATAAATAATACTTATTTTAATTAAATAGGGCTACCTGATATCTTTATAAGAGGAGTCTTATATCATATATCAGATATACGCAATTCCAATAGTTGGAGAGTACGTTCTTTTCTATAGAGATAGAAAACTAGGGTTTAGCCAACCACCATTTTTCTTGAATATTTCTTCTTCCTTGGTGGATCACCTCTAGAGGCCAAACACTTGGGTGGCTAACGTTGATCAAAGGAAGGAACCAAACTCGATGGATTCAAGTTGAACGCAAAAAAGATTGGAGGTGAACTTGTACCTGAGGAAGCTCGAATCTTCAAGGGTATGATTCTTGTTCTTCATATTTTTGTTTAATTAATAATTGTGCATAAAGGTTGATCCAGGTATATGGTTTGTAAAATTTTAAAACTCTGATTTTCCATGCTTCCGCTTATTTTGTGCAATTTGATTGCGTTCATGAATATTACAAACCTAACAAAATCGACAGTGGAGCAACAGAGACGGCTCAATCCAATCATGAAAGAAGTAGTGAAGAAGGAGATACTAAAATGGTTGGACACGGGTATCATCTACCCAATTTTCGATAGTAAGTGGGTCAGTCCGGTTCAATGTGTACCAAAAAAGGAAGGAATGACCGTGGTACAAAATGATGACAACGAGCTAATTCTAATAAGGACAGTGACTGGTTGGAGGGTTTGCATAGACTACAGGAAATTGAATAAGGCAATCCACAAAGATCACTTCCCTTTTCCCTTTATTGATCAAATGTTGGACAGATTAGCGGGACACGAGTACTGCTGCTTATTGGATGGATATTCGGGATATAATCAGATCGTCATTGCCCCTGAAGATCAAGAAAAGACTACTTTCATATGTCCTTACGGCACATTTGCATTCAGAAGAATGTTGTTCGGTTTGTGTAATGCACCTGCTACTTTCCAACGGTGTATGATGGCCACTTTCTTAGACACGGTGGAGAAAAACGTGGAAGTCTTCATGGATGACTTTTTTTATCTATGGAGACAATTTTGATGCTTGTCTTTAGAATTTGGTGATGGTGCCACAAAGATGCACGGACACGAATCTTGTACTTAACTGGGAAAAGTGCCACTTCATGGTTGAGGAAGGCATAATTTTGGATCACAAGGTTTCAACAAATGGATTAGAGGTTGATAAGGCGAAGCTGGAAATGATTTAAAAACTTCCTCCACCAAGTTCAGTTAAGGGAATTCGAAGTTTCTTGGGACATGTCGTGTTTTATATACGATTTATAAAAGACTTCTCTAAAATTGCAAAACCTTTGTGCAGTCTTTTAGAGAAGGATTCAGTCTTCAAGTTTGATGAGGAATGTAATTTGGCATTCAAGCTATTAAAGAAGAAATTGACTCCAGCTCCCATAATCGTCGCAACAGATTAGAATATGCCCTTCGAGTTAATGTGTGATGCGAGCGACTATGCGGTGGGGGCTGTTTTGGGTCAACGCCGAGAGATGGTATTTCATGCCATATACTATGCGAGTAAGACACTTACGGAGACTCAATTAAATTATACAACTACGGAAAAAGAATTACTTGCAGTAGTATATGCATTCGATAAATTCCAAACTTATTTGATCGGAACAAAGGTGGTAGTTTATATAGATCACTCGACTATTTGGTACTTCATTTTGAAAAAAGATGCTAAACCACGCCTTGTCAGATGGATTCTCCTTCTACAGGAATTTGATTTGGAAATAAAAGATAGAAAGGGTACGGAGAATCAAGTTGTGGATCATTTGTCAAGCCTGGAAAATCTGGGCAAAAAGGAAGAGGACATATGTTTAATTAATGAATTATTTTTGGATGAGCAGCTGTTTGGGATCAATACGGAATTTCCATGGTACACAGACTTCGCCAACTATCTAGTTAGCAATATCCTCTCCCCTGATCTAACTCGTCAACAGAAGTAGAAATTCCTACATGACGTCAAGTGGTACATGTGGGATGAGCCATACCTATTCAAACAGTGCGCCGACAAAATGATTAGAAGGTGTGTGCCTTACAGTGATGTGAATAGTATACTGCATGAGTGTCATTCGTCTGCATACGGGGGACATTATGGTAGTGGGCAAACAGCGGCAAAAGTGCTTCAAGCCGGGTTTTATTGGCCTACATTGTTCAAGGATGCCCACCAGTTTGTTAAAAGTTGTGATAGATGTCAAAGGGTGGGCAACATATCGAAAAGGAATGAGATGCAACTACAAGCAATTTTGGAAGTTGAAATTTTTGACGTTTGGGGCATTGATTTTATGGGGCCATTTCCATCATCATTCAGTAATCAGTACATATTGCTTGTAGTTGACTACAGTATCAAAATGGGTCGAAGCAACAATACTCCCAACTAACGATGCCAAAGTGGTCCTCAAATTTTTGCAAAAGAATATATTTACGAGATTTGGCACGCCAAGAGCTATCATAAGTGATGATGGTAGTCACTTCTGCAACAGATTATTTACAGCTCTCTTGGCGAAGTATGGGGTCAACCATAAGGTGGCAACATCATATCATCCCCAAATAAGTGGACAAGCTGAAGTTTCAAATAGGGAGGTGAAAAAGAATCTTGGAAAAGGTGGTGAACCCAAATAGAAAAAATTGGTCTCTCCGATTGGACGATGCACTATAGGCCTACCGAACTGCGTACAAAACACCAATTGGTATGTCACCATATCAATTGGTCTATGGGAAAGCTTGTCACTTACCGGTTGAGTTAGAGCACAAGGCCTACTGGGTGATTCAAAAAATTAACTTCGATCAAGCAGCTATCGGTGAAAAGAGACTACTGCAATTAAACGAGCTCGACGAATTCTGACTTCAAGCTTATGAGAACTCTAAGCTATACAAAGAAAAGGTCAAGAAATGGCACGACTAGAAAATCATGCACAGAACGTTCGAACCGAGGCAATCAGTACTACTTTTCAACTCAAAGTTGAGGTTGTTCCTGGGAAAGTTAAAATCAAGGTGGTCGGGTCCATTCACCATTAAAAGAGTTTTCTCACATGGCATCGTTGAAGTCTATAGTAGAAACCCATTGGAGACATTCAAGGTCAATGGTTAACGGTTGAAGCATTATTTGGGTGGTGAATCCAACACGGATGTCATCGCAATCACATTATCTGGCGCACCATAAACAGGGAGTAGTCAGGCTGAACGACTTAAAATCAAGCGCTAATTGGGAGGCAACCCAATCGTCTTTTAATTTTTCATATTTTATCCGTATTAGTTAGATTATAGTTTAAAATGTTAGTTAGTTTTGAATCAATTCATGTCAATTCAATTATTAGTAGTTAAAAGTTTAAGTCATTTTTAGTTAATTATGTTACCATGGTTAAGATTGCTCAAAATCTACTCATATTTATGTTTCATGGTTATGTAGGAACCTAACATGCATAAGGATTGGAGTAACAAGGAAGAAACATGCACAATATCCTCAGTTAACAGAACCCACCCTCGCCGGGGCGGGCCCTTTATGCACTATAACCCCCGCCGGCGCGGGGGTCTCTCTAGTTCAAAAACAGAGGGCATGCCCGCCGGGGCGGGCTTCTTTATCCTTGCACACCCCCCCCCCCCCCCCGCCGAGGCGGGGGTCCTGGATTAGAAACAGTTGCTCAGCAGTTACATGTTAAGCCCACTCTTATTACTTCTTCCTTAAATAAACTTACAACTTCCATCTATTACACCCACTCTCCCACGAATTTTGTAACTGTAACTCCATTACTCTACTCCATTACATTTTTCACTACTTCACTCCGTTACTCCAACCTCTAAACCTTTCCATCACACCATCTCTATAATTTCTCACCCTCACAACCGAAGTTCATCACATACTCTCAACTCCACCTGCTATAGCTACGAATTAGGGTTTTAATTGAGGTAAGTATATAGAAATTGTGAGTGAGTGCCTTGTTTTCTAAATTCTTCCCTTCCTAGCACCATAGTAGAAGCATAATTATCAAGTTTTGGGGGGGGGGGTTAAAATAGTGTGCACACCAAGTGTTTGTTAGATTATGTGAGTGAAGTTTGAGGGAGAATATTGTTGTCAAGGCTTCCGGTAATCAATGTCGTCGAAACCCACAACAGAGAGGCACCGGGGAGAGAGTTCCACAACAACACCACCATCACGAACCTTCGACCGACACAAATTCGTAAGTGTCGTCGCTGTGAGACCCCAAATTTTATGAAATAAAAGTATTCAATTTTTCTTATAAATATACTATTTAGTAAATGGTTAAGTTGATAAAAGGTTAAAGTTAAGGGTGATATGTGAAATTTTTTCAAAGTAAACAAGTTGTCATAAAATAATTGGTGATAAAGTATAGTAATACGGGTGGTTGCATAGTAGCACACAATATTGTATAATATCTTTGATTATTGATGCTTACATGAGAATTCACTCAGTTTTATTCAATTATTGCTACAATAATTGTTGCATAATATCTCACGTCATTTGATTGAATTATTGACAATATTTTATATATTATTAAATCAATAATTAAGACAACGAAGTTATTCATATTATTATTTACAATATTGACGATGTCTAGAAGTTCTGTCAAGGAGAGGTTTGGTCATCTAATTGCGAGCCAATAAGGAGAAATTCTTATTGGAAAGCCCCCTCTTTTGTGAGAATGATCTGATTGTTAAATATTGTGAATTTAATATTAATGATGAATAAGTTTGTGTTGATTAAAGATGAAATTGATAGTTCCATTGTGTTGGAATTATTAGTGTTAGTAAAAATTGACATTTATTTCGATAATAATTGACGTCTGGAGGTTCTATTGACCAATCGGGTAATTAACCGGATAAATGAGCAATTAATTTCTATTGATTCACATGATTATAAATATTTGTTCACATGTGTGTTCTGTTGATTCGCATTCATTTACTATTAGGGGAGTTGGTGCAAGATTGATAATACTTGCATGACTAAGTTAAAAATGGAGGTATAGATGGAGGTACTACACTGTAATTTATATTTTCACATGTCTAGAACTATTGATTCATATGATTTACTATTAGGGGAGATGGTGCAAGTTTGATAATACTTGTAGGACTAAATTAAAAATGATGAAAAAGAGGAAAGTATTATACTGTAATATTTTGAGCCCCAAAACGTGCAATTATCGAAACTATATTTTCCTATAAATAGAAGCTCATTCTTCCTTCATTTCTCACCAATTCACTAAAGCTATAGAGCAATTATTATAGAGAGAAATTATAGAGAGAAAGAAGAAGAGAAATCAGCTACCTCACTATTCTAGTATCTAGTCTTCTTCTGAGGTAAGGGATATTATTATTATAGTAAGGGGTATTATTCTTTCGTATTCATGAAGAGAGTTATTTTCTTTCAATACTCGTAAGGGTTGTTATTTCATTCTTTATTATTATGTTGGAATAACCTGTCTGTGCGAAGTACCACATACATGGTGAAATTCTTCTGTTATTCCATTCTTTATTATTCTGTTGGAATAACCTGTCTGTGCGGTCTATCGCATGCCTGGTGAATTATGTTGTTATTCCATTCTTTATTATTTTGTTGGAATATCCTGTCTGTGTGGATTACGCATGATGTAACGATCCAAAATTTTAAATTGTAATTTAAATATTTATTAAGTTATATAAATATTATTTGAGGTGTTTATTGTTAAATAAATATTTTATTGATGTAATGATTGATGAATCTAAATATATTTGTGAATTTTTGTAAATTAAATTAATTTATAATTTTGAGAGCTGTAAAATAACATGAGATGTTATAGATTTAATAATTTAAAAGATACATTAAATTATTAAATAAAGTTATAGTAAAAAATTATAATTTTGTGATATTTGCTAAAATGATATATTTAATTAAAGTATAATATGTGATTAATGTAATGCGTTAGTGTTTGATATGGAAATTCAAATAAATATTATGTGATTATAACTATAAACTATTGTGTTTATGTAAATAAATTAAAAAGGGGTTTAATTTAGTGTTTTGCCAAACAAGGCTTAAAAGTATTTTAATTCTTTAAAATTTAAAGAGTTGCCAAACAAGCCTTAAGGCTTTTGAAAATTTTAATTTTTTAAATTTAAATAAATAATATAAATTAAAATTATAAATATAATGTATACTTTATTTTGGTAACTGATGATGGCTATTAAGGCCATATCAGTTTTGTGTTTTGATATTACGCATACTGGCTATCAGTTTGTTTTAGTTTTACGCATACTAGTTGCTGGGTTTTGAGAGAGTTCAGAGAACTTGTTAGAGGTTAGCAGAGAAAATTGAGAGAGAGTTACGAATTTTCACAGCAAATTCAAGTAATTAGCAGCGATTGTATTTGTAATTGAAGGTATTTGTAATTGAAGGTATTTTTTATAACTTTGATATTATAAGCATATATATGAATATTAAGACAATAATTTTCATACTATGTGAATTTTATGTGTTTAGAATTGATGTTCTTGAATTAGTTATGATGATTGCATGTGTCTATGATGATTAAATATTATGTTTAAACAATAATCGCATGCTAATTTCGGATATCAGCAGTATATATATGTTTTCATATGTAACTATGTAAGTATCAATTTCAATGGCCAATTTGTATGTGAAAGTATAAATTGTAGCTTGTAGATGTTAGTTCATTGAGATACGAAAATAATGTAATTTGAATGAGATGATTTGATAATGTAATGAATTTACAGTGATAATTTTTGGGATGAATATCAAAAATGGAGTTTTATATGAAAAACATGAAAATTGAGAAATTAAAATAGTTTTAGTTACTGTTAAATTGTGTTAAGTGGTTGTATATGTTAGCAATCATGTTTATGATAGTTGTATATGTATATTACGTGTTATTATCACTGTTTGATGGGTGAAATTCGTGTTAGTTGGCTTAAGAAAAGTTTTGAAGCTCTGTTTTGCGAAACTGAGTTCTGTAAGTCGCGCGACCGCGCCAGTGCCCATTTTCAGACACTGAAGTTTGCTTGACTGCAGACTTTGGTCATTCTTTGTAGCTTAGCCTAAGGTTATGGTAATGTGAGAATCATGTAACAACAAAGTTAAATAGAGTCTTATGATGTGGATTATGTATTCAAAATTATAAAAATGGTTAGTAAATCGAGAATGCATTATGCGATAACTTGGTATAAAAAGTGAATGTTAGGCAAGTGTTGCGAAGTAAACACTTGGAATTTCTGAAATGTAGATGGTAAATAAAGACTTGTGCTAAAATGATAAGTTTTGATAGAAGTATACATGTTAAGGTATGTTTGCATATCTAATAGATAATGTGATTTTAAACCAATGTGTATGTGAGCGTGAGTTTAATATTGTAGCTTACGCTCGAGGCAAGTTTCTAAACTCTATCTTTTACATTGAGAAAGTTTCCTAATTCTTTACTTTCATTAAGCTAGTTCCATTATTACATATGTAGCTTTATTCTTTGATTGAGCAAGCTTTCTATTTCAACTGTTGATTGAATAAGTCAATTGTCCCTAGAGTTCATTCGAGCAAACTTTAACTCTAATGTTATTTGAATTCTCATGTTGTTGATTCATTCTAATTTGTTTAAGGTTAAGCAAGTTTCTTAAGTTACATTCTTGTATAATGAACACAGTTTGAACTATCGTCTTTATTTTTGAACTGTTTTTAATCCTTGCTTGAATTTAATACCATGTTGGGCAAGTTTTTAGTGTCCAGCTTGCTACTAGTTAATGTATGTTCAATAATTTCATTTCAAATGTTATAAGACTCTAACCTTAGCTTATTTAATGTTCAAGCAAAGGTTTACCATTTTATTCATTTTAATTGAATACTTATGCTCTATAGTTATTTGAAGCATGAGTTTAATATGTATAATCAGTTCATTTATGATTCTCAATTGTTCTCTGTTATGTTGTTATTAAACATCTGTTGTGATTATCAAACACTATTGATTCAACTAGTCCTCTAGTTGATGTTCGTGAAACTTTAAATTACCCTTGAAAGCTTATCCAAACCAAACTCTCTTTGGTGCGGACTTGTACTCTAAATACTGAGATGAACAACCCTATTATTATTGGGGGATAATTTACGTTTAGCTTTAAAATGTTTGTGCACAATACATTGTACGAAGGGTTGGTCCCCCTAAGTACGAGGAGTTCTTATAGTCATATGACTGTTAAAGTTGGAGTTGAAAGATTACTCGTAACTGTGGACATAGTTCATGATTCTATGACCCTCAGTTATGTATATTCCATATTTTGGATTCTAGATCCTAATTATCATTGTTAGAGTACTATTCAGTTTTGATGAGCCTATCCATTGGCAGTTATTATTTTTATTCTCATGTTGATTCATTATTATATCTACTGAGCAATTGTTTTGCTCACTCTTGCATATTTATAAACTCATTACAGCTAAAGTGGAGAAGGTAGATGAACCTTCAACTAGCAAAGGAAAGCAAAAATTATACAAGTGATGTTGATTTGTACTTTTATTTATTATGACAATCTTAGACTTTTTAATAATGATGTGATGTAATAAATTTTATTTTCGCACTTGAATGATATTTAAAGGTTAGATAACCTGGGATTATTTTGAATTTATTAATGTAACCCTATTTAAGGGAAGGATTTATGATTTAAATATTATTTATTTTGGTAGATAGTATAAATGTATGGATAGTTAGCACCAAATCTTGTGGGAATGAAGTACCTAGATTTGGGGGTTTCACACATGACCTGGTTCCATTCTTTATTATTCTATTGGGAATAACCTGTCTGTGCGGTCTATCTTATGCATGGTGAATTCTTCTGTTATTCCATTCTTTATTATTCTGTTGGAATAACCTGTCTGTGTGGATTACCGTATGCATGGTGAATGATCCTTCGTATGCATTCTTTATTAAATTGTGGAAATGATCTGTCTATGTGGATTACCGTATGACGGGTGAAAAATCATTTACAGTTTCGTATATTCTATTATACAAATCTGGGATATCATTTCTTTTGTACTCGTTATGAAATATTATTTTTTTGATATTTTTCTGTTACGAGTTACTATTCATGGGTTATTATTCACCCGATTACTATTCACTCTAGTATTATTCACTCGGGTATTCGGGGTACTTTTCATTCCAGAGTACTATTCACGAGTTACTATTCACGGGTTACTATTCACCCGATTACTATTCACTCTAGTATCATTCATTCGGGTATTCGAAACACTTTTCGTGTCAGGGTACTATTCATGGGATATTATTCACGAAGTACTATTCACGGGGTACTATTTACCCGAAAAATATATTTCTTTTATGTCCAAATTATTTTTGGTACATGAATATTATTCTTGAATTTTACTCCACAAAACAGTATCATGTTGACAATTTGGACATTATTGATTCCTGGATAAATTATATTATAAATCTTTAAAATTTATCCTTGAACTTGTTTTATTGAATTATTATGTCATTGTCATCATCTTTGTACCTATATTGTGATGAAAGTCATCTTTGGCTTACGTGCATAGATGGACTTTGTATGATTATGACCAGGAATTATTCGGTATAATCATGACTGTAATGTGACGAATGATGTGGTAAAAGTCCTCATTGGCCTGTAGTGCATTGATGGACAGTTTTTGGTATGATTATTACAAGGGATTATTCGGTATAGTCATGACCATTGATGATTTAATGAATATCCTTGGCTGTGGTGCAGGGATGATTTGATGATGTGGTTTATTTTTTTAATCTGAGTCTCAGCGATAAAGTTGATAAAAAAACTTTTTAAATCATAGAAGATAGTAGATTTTATGCTCTACTTGACTCTTATAATGGATTGCTTATTTCCGCTGCAGTTGTTGATCTAAAACTTGTTGTCTACTGTATTCTATCAGTTGTTATACTGTTGAAGGCTAAGGATAATTTATTCTGCATTATCTTAGTCATAATATTTCTTACTGGGCTAGTTGAGCTCACCTTTTCTTTCACTGTTCTCTTCAAGAAATGAGAATATAGCTGAGACTAGTTGGGGGACGGATTGATGGTCCAGGATAAGTGGCTTTAGTAGTCCTCACTATTCTGTGAAATAGTGTGATAATAATTATAATGAGGACTCCATTGAGAGTGGATATTGTATAGAAGGCAATATTCTTGTTTAAACTCTCATCTATGTTTTGTCGTATTTTTACACGACAGTTGTACAATTAAGTTTGTATTTTATTTCTGTACCATGTATCTGGCGACTCAAGATGGGTGATGTATACCTGTTTTGGCGGCATCACAGCCGCTGCCGACCGATACGACTACATGGTGACGAAAGCTCTTACACCAGAGTGGGGGTTGGCTCCGGATCCTATCGACGGTGAAATGATGCAACAAATTTATCAGAAAGGGTGGAACAAGTTCACTGAGGAACCCGAGGCTGCAGTTGTCAGCGTGGTCAAAGAGTTTTATGCAAACGCCGAGGACAAAGCCCCTTCAATGCTTTTGTGCGGGGTCGATTAGTCCCATTCAATGCCGATGCCATCAACACCTATTATCAGTTACGAGTGTTTCGACAATGCCAATATGCTCACTTACGTGATTTTGATCCTGACTTTGAAGAAGTTCTCAAAGAAATGACTATGCCGGGAACAACATGGATCAACGGTCGGAAATGAGGCACAATTTTTCATAGCAAGGATCTTAGCCGGTATGGTAAGATATGGTATGCCTTCTTATGTGCAAAATTATTTCCGTCCACACACACATCAGACGTGACCAAAGAAAAGGCACTACTTTTATATGTAATTGTGCAAGATTTCATCATCGATGTCGGGGCCATAATATGTTTTTCCATTTGCTAATGCTTACGAGGAAATTTTTTGGGTGGCTTGCCACATCCATCACTCATTTGTGGGTTGTGTCACCAAGCAGGTGTTAGATGGTCCGATGATGAACCCACTCAGATGCCGCTTCAGCTACTCGATTCTAGAATGATCGCGCGGTATTTGGTGTGGGCCGGGGGTGATTCCCATCTTAAATGTCTAGGTTTTATTTTTTCATCGGCTTCAGAGGACGAAGTTGACGCTGCAGACACCTCGGATGATGAGGATGCACCGATGGGAGATCAAGGAACAGAATATGTACCACAGTTCGAGGTAATATCTAGCCCTCAGATCCTAAATTTTTAGCGCCAAGTGGATGAACACAACAAGCACGCACGACGTGAGATAAGGCGCCTCGTCGCTAGGCAGGATCACATATTTAAAGCAATGAACCTCTCTTTTGCATCATTAAACACGACGTTCCAAAGTTTCAATCCTAATGCTCAATTTCCATATCAGCAACCGGCCCAACTGCCACGATTTCCACCAAGTGACTCTAATGAAGAAGAATAGAACACACCACCACCTCAAGCTTAGTGCTTACAGGGAAGTCCTCTTTTGTTTCTTGCTATATCTATAAAATGAGGGCATTGTAATGTTCAAGTTTAGGGGATTTAATTTCTTGTTTGCATTTCATGTTTGCATATTTAAGGTTATTAAGCTAGGTTTGCATAATAGTTTTTTTTAGTTTAAGCGAATCAATTATTGCATTTGCATAATAGCTTAGGTGCATATTTAGTTTTTATTTCGTTATTTATGTATGTTTTCCTTATACAGATCTAAAAAAAAATTATTTTAGTTAGAATTGTGTTGTGTTGCATATATCCAGCAATTATTGTAGTTCATTTTTATTATGGCCAATGATGAGATTGGGATCGAGTAAACAAATATAGTACCCATTATTAGAATTATGATGTAGTTTTTAATTATGACTCGGATCTTGTGCTTGTTTGAAACTGGTATTAAAAGGGTAGCACGTAATAACATATGTGTTGACTGATTAGTTTGAACTAATACATAAATATTTTCTAAAGGATAATGCTAATGTAAATCATAGAATGACAAGAATATGCAGTGAAGCCAACAAATTAGGCAAGAACCTAAGTTTGGGGGAAAAGGTAGGGTATATAAGCTTTAGAAAAAGAAAAAGAAAATAATATCTAGTTGAGTCTTGTGGTTGGTTGAGAAAAAAAAATACTCCCCATAAACACGAGCGTGTGATGGAGCGTAAAACGCACTCACCAACCATTTATCGAAAAAAAAGAGAAAAGAAAAAAACTGAAGAAGGACAAGAAATAAGGGCAAAGAGCCCCCGTTAATGAAAAAAAAAAGCATGAATACCCTATTCGGACCCCTAATCTTGGTAAATGTTTGATTTTTGTTGGAACTCGTCTGTTTTTCAAATTTTTGAGTTTTTTTGTATGATTCCTAATAAGAAATTGATTATATGTTGAATTTGAATTAGAATCAGTTAGCATGGATGTTGCTCACACACGCACTATATCAGTGATGACGGTCTAAGATTCGAGGATTGATAAGCAAGTATTGAGTGGTTTCGATATGAAGTGTTGAAATGTTTGCTTGATTTTTCTGAGGCTGAAGGAATAAATTTGATTCTATGAAACTGTTGGACTCAAAGACATATAGTTTAAATGCATTACATATCATTGCATTGCATTGTACAGCATAGGATTTTGTTTTGGTCTCGAGGACTAGCACGGTTTAAGTTTGGGGGATTTTGATAAGTGGATTTTATATCCACGAATTGATTTCTAGTTCAAGCTTATTTGTTGTTAATTCCTTGCTTTGATGTTCATTTTTACTTGTTTCTTGTTATTTTATGTGTAGGATGGTTGGTGTGGTAAATGAGTGAAAAAGGAGGCATTTGGAGCATTATACTAGCAAGTCAAGAGTTTAAGCAAAGTCAGTTTGCAGAAGGCTAGCCCACCGGGGCGGGCCTATTTAACCCTTAGACCCCCGCCGGGGCGGGCGGTCTTTGTAAGAACCCGAATTTTAGAAAATATTAAAATAAGAATTTAGTGAATAAAATTCTTAAGGCATGTGAAGGGTTCCAATAAAAATGTATAATGTGTTACGAGGTATGTGATATTGTGTTACATAGGGTATTATGCGCTATGTAATAATTAAGGTTGTGTTTAATAAATATATATCATTATTATATATTTATTATGAATTGTAGAGATGAATTAGTAAGAAAATGGATAAGATTTATCTATTGATATTAAATAATTTATATGAAATTATTTTATTATGGTAAGTTGGTGACATTAAAATATCTTTGATAATCACCAATTTCTTGAGTATTTGTACGAGTGAATATCAAGTCTAAGGTAGTGCAATCATACTCTTTAATGGTTGATGTATAGTAGCTGGGCTAAACGATTTCTTTAGAGAGCGGAGGTATATATGAATTGGTAACCGATCTAACTCATTGTGAAAACAGTGTAGATGAGACGAAAACTAATTTGTTGGTTGTTTGTGGGAAACCACTCAGTGTACTATATTGAATACTATTAAAGACTCGATGTGTGTTAGGTTTGGACTTGTATATATGTACGTTGTTGACGAGAAAAGAGAATCAATATACCTTTGAAGTGGTTAGAGAATTATTAAGTAAATTGATACACGGCGAGAAGTGATGCATGTATGTGTTATATTTGAGTGTGGTGTTATTAGTGGTATGAAACCGTAAAGGAGATGTATAGTTGGTTAAACTAATAAGGGAGATAGAGTTTTAAAACTTGAAGTGTAATCCTTGAATTGTTAAGGAAAATAGTAATCGGTGATGCGAAACCAAATAGAGGATTGATGTTAGTCGAGTTACCTCTTAAGGAGGATGTGTAAAGTGTTTAGAAGTGTAAGGTTTTAGTTTTGCTACTGCAGAACTTGTCTGCCTGGAAATTTGGTATGGCGCAGCTGCGCCATTACCAAGCCTATAACTAGCGCAGCTGCGCCGGTCTGTAGAAAACTCTGAGTCAGTTTGTGAAATGTGATTTGCAAGCCATATATACTAATAACTCTTATAAAGTCATGAATGGTGACTTAGTGTTCATGAAGAAACTTAGTTAGCAAAACATGACATGAATAAAGATTTAATTAATTAGTCCGGAACAAATATGGTTAATTAAGAGATATTATGAAATATTATAATCCTTACATGGAGATGGCGTGATAATAAGTTAAATGAAAAAAGGGTTAGTTCACTTGGACAAGATAGTGAGTTAACATATGTGTTTATCATAAGAGGATGAAAGAAATAAGTTAATTAGTATTGGATATTTTAATCTATTACATAGTTTTGTAATATATCAAAGGGTTGATATTTGAAAGATAAATGATTAATACTAATTAATCGCTATGATATTAAAATGTGATTATGGGTTGGGAATACCCAATTGAATTAAACTTAGTCCAATTAAAATATTAATGTGGACGTTATCATTTAATAGTATTACTATGGGTAATATGGAAAATGTGGGTACTAGTGATATAAAATATCAACGGCTTAAGAATACATGAAGTGTGACATTTAATTGGGACTAATAATATGAGGTACCTAGTAGCACCATGGTATCATATGAAGTTGTAGTATAGAAATGATTAAATATCAGGGTATTCTAGAAACCGAGGAAGGAATTAAATGTTTAAATATACATTAATATTAAATAAGTGTATAATGTGATTATGTGAGTAGTATAAATAATTATGGAACTACTCGAATAATAATACTTAACTGCGATATTTTATTTCGTGTATTTAATGTACATGAATTATATGTAAGAGTAATATCAACTACCTTAAAATATTAAATCATATTGTGACATTAGGTTATAGCTAATGTATGGTTGATATGCGTATAAAATATAACATAAGAGTAGAAATGTTATAACTGTATGGTCTAATGTTGCAAGCATGCTGAGTAATTGAGATTGTCCCAAATTTAGTGTCCCATTTGCTCTCCATTCTCAGTCACGTGTAGAACATAAAGGCTAAGGCCTATGTTCTTCTATTCTTCCAAGCTTTACTAGATCATGATTGTGGGGGGAGTGCGCTTAATGATGATCTGCAACAACCATTTACCAACTCTCTCTTAACCTTCATACAATTCTTCAATCCGTGGGTTTAATTTAGTGGGAGATGGCAATATCTGTGTACTGGTTTTTCTATATATATGGACTCTCCTTCTCCAATTGCCATTGCTGAGAATTATTAAGTGTAAGATTGAAAGCATATAAGTATTCTAGGACATTGGAAGTTCAATTAGTGGCAAGTTCATTCATATTGCAGAGGTATAACCCCATTCCTTGCTTTCTATTTTTAGTTTCTGTCAAATTAGTTTTGAATTCTTGAAATTAAAATTCTTGATTTTGTGGAATTGGATGTTAATGAGGTTGGGTATTGGTTGTATAGTTGTTATATAACTATATAAGCTTGTTTAAACTAATATGTGTCTGTTTAGAATCAAATTCATGAATAATTTTTGTGGTTGGGCTGAAGTTCTACCGAAGAAGACTGCTTCTGCACCTGAACTTGGCACGGCGCAGCTGCGCCATAATTGTACTGATGCGTAGCGCAGCTGCGCCAGTTCCTAAGTTCAGTTGAGTGTTTTGTTTTCAAATTTGATCAGTGCTATTCAATCACTATGACTTAAACCAACAGGCAAGCATGTGTAACATGTATATATAAGTATAATAACCTAATGTGAGCATGTTTTACTAAGATTAGCATGATTTGGTAGAAAATCTTTAACAAGGACTTTTAGTTTTGAAAATAAACTTTGTTAAAGTTTATGTTCTGTAAATTTTGAGCTTAGTGGTCTATATACATGACTGATTTTACACATAAACGAGCATGACATGTGATTCATAGTTCCTTTGTTCATGACCACGTTATTAGGCTTTGTGTAGAGAGGTTTTTCAAGAAAAAGCTTAGCATAGTGAACTAACATGCATGACTACTATATGATTTAAACTCTGACCTTACGACCATGATAACATGACTGGACTATGTATGTTTAGAGCTTTGAAGTTGTCTTGTATATGTTGAATGGCATTGTTCAAGTCTACAATGGTTTCAAAAGTAAACATGAACATATTTTTAGAATCTAGTTGTATTACATGGATATCTATATTCTAAAGGATTTATATGTCATGATATGTCTAAAATATCCCTAGATATGATTTATATGTGCTATGTCGCATCATTCATGAAAAATGATTTCAAAGGCAACCTCGAGCATGTTTTCGAACTTAAGTTGTATTACATATGAGTATTTAGTTTTTAAAGGCTTGAGATTTCATGTTATGATTCATTATGTCACTAAACATAAGTCTTATATGTACACCTAGTGATTACATAATCCTATTTGGTTTTGATTCATGAAAATCTCAAACTAAAGTCCCTAACATATAAGGATGAACTTGAAGTGGTCATACAAGTATGTAAAGACCTCTAGCGTGTATGCATGTTAAGTGTAATTGTCTAATTGTATTAAAGTAGGGATTGAAATCAGGAAGTGCAAAGCTTAGTCTTGGTCTGGCCAGGGGACAGCGCAGCTGCGTCGTCCCTAAGCTGGACAGGGTGCAGCTGTGCCATCCTGCAGTTATAAATGAGTTTTGTTCTTGATCTAATGTTTGAAGCATGGTAGTATGATTACTTTGAAGTTCAATATATGATCAATGTGCTAGGTAATGTGTTAAGAAGCATGTTGTGTAATAAAAATGAATGTTAATCATAACTTTAGAACATTAAGTTCAAAGGAATGTTTATATGATATAAAGCAATGATACGTTGTTTGAATTTATGAGGTCTTACAATCTGATTTGTGCTATATAGGTAATGTTGTATAAAGTTACA
Source organism: Panax japonicus (assembly GCA_020205505.1). Classification (NCBI taxonomy): domain Eukaryota; kingdom Viridiplantae; phylum Streptophyta; class Magnoliopsida; order Apiales; family Araliaceae; genus Panax; species Panax japonicus. The sequence continues at coordinate 64,406,208 of CM035093.1, forward strand.
ACTAAGTTAGACGTTTGTGTGTACGGTTAAACTTAACGGTATGAGTTTTAAATGTGTCGAACACATAGCGAGTCAAGTGTGTGATAGATGTATATGAATGTTGATGTCATGTATGGGTGACTAAGGTATACTATACATACCTAGCTATTCTAAGCATATGATGAGAAAGTGAAGTGTAGGTTTTACGAACCTAGTTAAAGAACAATGCAACAATATTATTACATTGAGACTGTATGAAATGTATGACTAAAGGATGTAAATCCATGATTATATAACTGTGTAGATATACACGAAGTGCGGATAACTATAAGCTGTTAAGTCGTAGTTGATAAACTATATATCAGTCAAGTCTTTCAGTTCCTATTTATTATATGAATTTGATAACTATTAATTGAGCTATATTATGCCATGAGAATGTTGATGTATATGCATGAAATGCATATGAGATATATGTGAAATGTGAAAGTTGATTTGATAATATGATTGTGAAGTAAATCTCTATGCCTGTTATGTGTGAAGTAACATGCGTAGTAAATATTAATTGATTATGAATGTATGTACTGCATGAAAACTGTTAGAATTGCTGGGATGTCGAGCTCACCCTTATAAATAACCACTTTTGCAGGTTAAAGACAAACGGTAAAGATTACGTGCTACTTGATTGATAAAGTTCAATCACATCAAAGGAGATTTATTTGTTTAATTAAATATATGCTCTTGTACCATGTTTAGGTTCTAGTAGATATACTTGATAGTAGTTTATGATGTGTAATATATGTTAGCTTGTAATGTTGTACTAGGCGGTACATAGAGGAGTTCGAATTGAGGTGTAAGAATTTATACAGAAATTGAATAGACTGAATCATAGCATAGTTTGATTCAGGGATTTGTAATTGATTCAAGTTAAGACATCAATAAAAGATTAATTTCAAAGGAGATTGAAAAAGTTTAAATTATTTCGTATATTTATATAATATCGAATATGATGTAAGACAGGAATGGTAAATGACCAAGATTTAAAACTTATAAAAGTTTGGGGTCATTACATATGTGACGCCCCCAAAATAGGTATACATCACCCATTCTGAGTCACCAAATACATGGTACAGAAAATAACTACAACTTTATTACAATTGTCGTGCAAAATACGACAACACATACTGTGAGTTCAAATACAAATATTGTCTTCTAGACAATATCCACACCCAAATAAAGTCCTCATTATAATTATTGATGCACTATTTTACAAAAATAGTGAGGACTACTAAAACAACTGTCTAGGACCATCACTCTATACCCCGGCTGCTTTCTGCTATGTTCTCGCTTCTTGAGAAGAAAAATGGAACAAAAAAGAAAAGGGTGAGCTCAACTAGCCCAGTAAAATATATTATGACTAAGATAATATACAACAAATTATCCTTAGTCTTCAACAGAGAAAAATCTGATAGAATATAATCGACAACAAGTTTTAGATCAACAACTGTAGCGGAAACAACAATTCATTAGAAGAGTTAAGTAGAGAATTAAATCTACTATCATCTATGAATTTAAAAGTCCATCATCAATATTTTATCCCGGTAACATCAATCAATATACATCATGAATCAAATATTCATCTTTGTACTACGGGCCAAAGATATTCATTTGTATCACCAGTTGGTCATGTTCATCTCAACACCTGTTCATCTTTGCACTACGGGCCAAAGATATTCATTAGGAAATCATTCATCTTTGCACTACAGGCCAAAGATATTCATCAAGTATCACCACTAAGGACTGAGGATGATGAAAAACATTTTAGAGAACGAATCCAGTGAGACAGAAAGACAAATATTAGGGATTCGTATTTTGGTTTATCCAAATTCAATAATACTCCATAATAATCAAGTGTGAAGTAGAATTCAAAAATAAAGATCAAAACATGGATACAATCAAAGATAGTAACCATAAAAGACATCTGGGATGAAAAAGAGAAAATTTTATTTTTCGGTGAATAGTACTGTATTTATGAATAGTGTCGTATACGTGAATAGTAACTCCGACACAAAAAGGTAGAAATTCAACAATAAAATTCATAACAATATCTCATCATAATGATATTGAAGAAAATAATATCATTTAAGAATAAAATAGCATCTCTTACCTCAAAGAAACAGTACTTTGGAATAAAAGGTCGGATATGATGTTGAATGAAACTTGTACTGAATAGCAACTCTCAAATTATCTAAATACTCACAAAATACGCTCGATAATATAGAGATAGAAAGAGAGAAAGCTTATGTTTCTGGTGTGATTTTCAATTCTAACCTAAGCACCTATTTATAGGAAAATGCTAGCACGCCGAAGCAGACTTGACCTGTTACCTGATGGATTTACCTGCTACTATTGCCACCCACCACATTTGAAATAAAATTTGAGCACATTTCTCACCAACCAAAAGTGGGGCCCACTCAATTCTAGAATTTTCCACCAAAAATCATTTATAACATAATTTCCGAATCAGTCACCTCTTAAAATTCATAACAAATTATACATTCATTTTTAACTGTTCAAAATTTGTGGACATATACTCAACTTATATATGTATAACGTATCTAAAAATCACAACGATCCAACGATCGGATTAAAAATTATAACTCACGCAATATATCAAGAACACTGATTTGATTTTTAATACCTCCATTCTGACAAAAATATTGCTAAAACACCTCAACATTAATAGCCACATAAAATAAATATTTCCATATCATATAAATCAATAAATAATTATTCACAAATAATATTACAGAATCACAATAATGACAACCAGGCCGTTCCCAGGAAAGAGGGGGCTTTCCAATAAGGATTTTTCCTTACTGACGCGTAATTAGGTGACCAAACCTCTCCCGAGACAGAACTTTCTAGACATTGCCAATAATGCTATCTAATAATATTATTCAAATAATATGAATTATTGATCTGATAATGGGAAATACTATGCAGAGACAATTATTGAAACAACAATAATATAAAATATCAACGCAACAATTATTGAATCAATAAAATAAAATATTGAACAGTTATTACTGTAACAATTATTGAGTAGTGCCTTCTTACGTAAGAATCAATAATTCAAAAATACTGTGCAATACCATGTGCTTCTGTGCAACCACGCATATTACTGTATTTTAACCACCGGGTATTCCAACAGTGTTAACGGTAACAACTATGCCGTTTTTTATAAAAACTCAAACTCGTCGTTTTCTTCATCCGACAGTTATTCTGTTATGAGGCCCACGAATGGTTGTGTCATTGTTGGTCGTTTTACCGATCAATATATGTGTGCAAGTATACACGGTCAACAAGTAATAAAGGGTAAGTAAAGTATCGTTCCCATGGAGAATTAACTAATAATGTTTAACCAAGCATTAGCCCATAACCATTTCAGTCTTATTTAAACGAATAATATTATATTGTGATAAAAACTATAAAATTAAATAAACCTAATTATTCCTAGAGTGAGACTAGATAATGAAGACTCGAGATTACAATTTCATCTATTGACTCATTCAAATCCATGCATTTCATGTCAAACCAAATTAATTATACTGGATTGTCAGTCGAGAACACGAAAGTAAAGTATAGCCATCTCTCAATGTACTATACCCATATCACATATAATCCACAATTGATAGAATACACATGAACACCCACATTACCTAAACCACTATATGTCTATGTGATTTACAAATAATTAGGGTTTAAGCCCAAGTTCTCAATTGACTACGAATGGTGCTTCGGTATATGTCTATCCTAAGTACAAATCATACATCCCATCACAGTGTAGAATATACAATCATAAGCTATTAAGATCAGATCTAAACCCATACTTCATCTTTCAAGTTCATATGGGTTATCACAGTAATTGATAGTCAATCAACTAAGCAAATAAGCATGAATCTTAATAGACAATCCCATAGAAATGAATAAAGCTAACAATGAAATATATCAGATTAAACTAATCCATTGCAATCTCAGAATAGAGATTAAATCATAGTTGAATCAAATCTACCATCCAAATATTGAATAAACATCAAAGATTACAAATAGGAATCAAAGAGAGGTTAAGAGTAGAGAATAGAAGTGCAAATCTGTTCTCTTGATCCAAGGTTGAATCTTCAATGCTTTCCAATCGCTTCAAGTCTTCAATCTAATCAACTCTAGAAAAAAACTACACTAATCTACTCTAATCAATTTATTCAAAGTTGAATAAAGAAAATAATAGTGAGTTTAGCCCCCAAGGGGTGGAATATGTTTTACATAATGAATATACGTCTAATATATAAGCCCTAATTGAACCCCTCCCTCAATTACGCTTCAATTGCTCTATTTAATGAAAAGTCAGTTGTGGTCATCGCCTGAAAGTCACGCAGGCGCGAGCGCAGGCGCGCAACTTGCAAAAAATCTCGTTTTTTGGCTCCGGGGTCGCGCGACCGCGCACAAATTCGTGCTCCCGCGTGGTCCATTTTTCTGCTGCAGTGTCCTCTGGTAAAATGGTCATAACCTTTGATCTGAGAAGAGTTACGAGGCCTGCGACCTATCAAATCGAAGATATCGACGAGATCTACAACTTTCATTCTTTGAGGATTGAGAAATTCTGGACGAATCAAGGCTGAAATTGGGCGGGAAGAGACTGCTATGAAAATGGCTAACCAAAACAACGAAGTTTGACGTCCGTTGGTACAAAGATCATAACTCTTGCATCCGAACTCAGTTTAGAACGATTCAAGATGTTCCAGAAAGCTACGAAGACGGTCTACAATTTAAGCTAAGTTCCAAACCAAGAACATGAAGTAAACATGAAAGCCCAAATGATGTCCGGATTGCTTTTCTTTGCATTTTCCTTGCTTTTCCTTGCATTTTCCTACCAATAATCACTCACATCGTTCCCAAGCATAAGATCTAAAAAATAAACACAAACTGCATGAAAAGTAACTAAGACACATGAATATAAGTAACTAATTCAAGTAAAAAATACCGAATAAGTAGGTAAAAAATTTACTTATCAGTCGTCGTACGAATATTCCCCGATAACAAGAATATTTCACGACTAAACGAATATTTCCCCGACAAAAATGAATATTTTATAACCACTTGCTTATTTTGTAAAATTTGTACATTTCACCCATAACCAAAGTATTATATCAAATTAACTCCTTATTATTTTAAGATAATAAATAGAGAAAATTTAATTTTATTCATAATAAGTTGGGGTCTTGCAACATAGATCCTGGAAGTCGAAAGAATTTATAATCTAAATTGTAATAAGTACAGTGATATTCATTAAGTTATGAATAATTGATATAAATAGTTTGACGATAGTAGTATCGTGGTGGACCGAATTCGAGGTTCAAAGGGACCTGGAATTGGGGGCGTCACATGTTGGTATCAAAGTTGTAGGTTATAAACTTTAGGTAAGTGTACCTTAGGCTATAACCCGATAGAGAGAGAGAAAGATAAAGATTAAAATATATATGTGAAGATTCAAAGAAGAATCTTGAAGTATTTAGAGAATGAAAATTCAGGAGTTTCCTAACTCCGGTAATAAAAATGATAAGATGGTGTCTATATGAAAAAGATAATAAGAATGAACTCTAGTTTAGATTTGTTGATAATAGGGAAAGAACCATAAGGTAAATTGATGATCACGACGTGATCAGATTGAGCTATGAAGTGATAAATAGTCTGTAACAACTAAGTGTGTATAGCTTGATGCTATAAGAGATTGTACTGTGAAATGGTACGATATGAACTCATGAGGAGGTGTATGTGATGAGATACGAAGAATTCGTATCAAGTAATATGTAAGATAGAGTTAAGTGGGATTTCAATTGAGGACCCATGTCAGCAGCTGAGTTGTATGATTCCTTGTTATGGGCGGGGAATTATACTTGGTGTAAAAACCACTTAGTTCTGGCATCGATAATCATTGAAATGATTGTGTCTTGCTATTTGCTATATACCTGTTGAGAAGGTGATTCTTTTCTCATGTGTATAACAGATAGATATTTTATAGTTATAGAATATAAAGTTAAGTTGTCAGTTCTAAAACTCATACTTATGGTACGTTCGTTACTCATAATTATTTGAAATGTTTTTGAACCCCTCATCGAATGGACGCATGTGGTCTGTTTAGGGTAAGTTCTTAAACTCATATAATTATGGCAAGTCTTGAATTTCCAAAGTGTGGTAAGTTTGATGAACTATTCGGGTATATATATGTTATGAAGTTGTAAATTTTGGTATAGTAAGCATTCATGGCGTTAGAGATTGATAGAATGAGGCAAGGAATAAAGTTGATGGAGAAACATAAATTTTCCAAATCTTCTAGCTCTTCTAGATTTTCAAAATTTATTGACTTCGTGCTAACGTTGGCATTTTTGTTTTCTAAAAAAAAAAAAATTTGGATTATGTGATTGAAACAATGATGTTTTAAAAACAATATCATTATCCATATGTGTATGCTAATTGTTTCGGTTAAGACAAAATAATTTGAAAATTTTCAAAATGTATTTCTGACCATTTACATCATTTTGTATGGTGTAGAAATGGTAAACGATTGAGTCATCAATACAGTTGAACCTAGTGTTGGTTGTGATCGAAAGATCGTCAGCCCTCTATGGTATGATGTAATATGACAAAGTCACCTAATGGTGGAATCCTCAATGTACTACTAATCTGGTACGGTATCATGACGTCATAAAAGAATTTTTGGTTTTCTTTTAAATTATGAAGAAGGTCGATTATGTGGCCAAATTATTTTGATTGATATCCGAATTGTTGATAAAAGTCTAAGCTATTTGATTCGGCTAGACGACGGTTGAAAAATATTTGTGGAATTCAAGAGTTATTGAGTATTTATGCCAAACCAGATTGCTCTGGTGCGGATTCAGATGTGGAAAAGCTGAGGTGAATAACCCTATAAGGGGACATATTTTTGGGGACAATGGTTCCAAACGTAACGCATGTAGTCGTTACAAAACACTATGTTGCGGCCCAACGTAGTGGTACAATAGGTTGGCCACCTAGCGTACGTGCGGAGGGTTTTTTCAGTCCTTGTGATTGATAAACACTCTAGTTTATAGTGCAAAGGATTTTGATGAAGCACTGGTTCACGTTCTAGTGTGACCCCTCAGCATAATTTGGAATCTGAGTTATTCATACTACTTCTCGATTATTGAAAAATCATGGAAGACTCTTATTCTTCTGTGTGATGAATGTAATGAGTAGAGTGTTCCTTAGAAAGGAGAATGTGATAGAATGTAAGTGAGCAAGTTATAATAAGACTTCCGAAAAGAGAATAAATAAAAATTATTCAAAAGAATATGTAATATTCGAAATAACACCGAGTAGAGGAGGTTTCGGTGATTCTGAGGATGAAATCCTTATAAGGGGAGAGGATGTAAGAACCCGAATTTTCATAAAATATTAAAATAAGAATTTATTGAATAAAATTCTTAAGGCATGTGAAGGGTTCAAATAAAAATGTATAATGTGTTACGAGGTATGTGGTATTGTGTTACACAGGGTACTATGTGTTATGTAATAATTGAGGATGTGTTTAACAAATATTTATCATTATTATATATTTATTATGAATTGTAGAGATGAATTAGTAAGAAGAGGGATAAGATTTATCTATTGATATTAAATAATTTATGTGAAATTATTTTATTATGGTAAGTTGGTGACATTAAAATATCTTTGATAATCACTAATTTCTTGAGTATTTGTATGAGTGAATATCAAGTCTATGGTAGTGCAATCATACTCTTTAATGGTTGATGTATAGTAGCTGGGATAAACGATTCCTTCAGAGAGCGGAGGTATATACGAATTGGTAACCGATCTAACTCACTGTGAAAACAGTGTAGACGAGACGGAAACTAATTTGTTGGTTGTTTGTGGGAAACCACTCAGTGTACTATATTGAATACTATTAAAGACTCTATGTGTGTTAGGTTTGGACTTGTATATATGTACGTTGTTGACGAGAGAATAGAATCGATATACCTTTGAAGTGGTTAGATAATTATTGAGTAAATTGATACACGACGAGAAGTAATGCATGTATGTGTTATGTTTGAGTGTGGCGTTATTAGTGGTATGAAACCGTAAAGGAGATGTATAGTTGGTTAAATCAATAAGGGAGATAGAGTTTTAAAACTCGAAGCGTAATCCTTGACTTATTAAGGAAAATAGTAATCGATGATACGAAACCAGATAGAGGATTGATGTTAGTCGAGTTAACGCTTAAGGAGGATGTGTAAAGTGTTTAGAAGTGTAAGGTTTCAGTTATGCTAATGCAGAACTTGTCTGCCTGGAAATTTGGTATGGCGCAGCTGCGCCATTACCGAGCCTATGACTAGCGCAGCTACATCGGTCTGTAGGAAACTCTGAGTCAGTCTGTGAAATGTGTTTTGCAAGCATGTATACTAATAACTCTTATAAAGACATGAATGGTGACTTAGTGTTCATGAAGAAACTTAGTTAGCAAAACATGACTTGAATAAAGATTTAATTAATTAGCCCGAAATAAATATGGTTAATTAAGAGATATTATGAAATATTATAATCCTTGTATGGCGATGGCGTGATAATAAGTTAAATGAAAAAGGGTTAGTTCACTTGGATAAGATGGTGAGTTAACATATGTGTTTAACATAAGAGGATGAAAGAAATATGTTAATTAATATTGGATATTTTAATCTATTACATAGTTTTGTAATATATCAAAGGGTTGATATTTGAAAGATAAATGATTAATACTAATTAATCGATGTGATATTAAAATGTGATTATGGGTTGGGAATACCCAATTGAATTAAACTTAGCCCAATTAAAATATTAATGTGGACATTATCATTTAATAGTATTACTAAGGGTAATATGGAAAATGTGGGTACTAGTGATATAAAATATCCACGCTTAAGAATACATGAAGTGTGACATTTAATTGGGACTAATAATATGAGGTACCTAGTAGCACCATGGTATCATACGAAGTTGTAGTACAGAAATGAATAAATATCAGGGTATTCTAGAAACCGAGGAAAGAATTAAATGTTTAAATAAACATTAATATTAAATAAAGGTATAATGTGATTATGTGAGTAGTAGAAATAATTATGGAACTACTCGGATAATAATACTACTATGATATTTTATTTCATGTATTTAATGTACATGAATTATATGTAAGAGTAATATCAACTACCTTGAAATATTAAATCATATTGTGACATTAGGTTAAAGCTAATGTATGGTGGATATGCGTATAAAATATAACATAAGAGTAGAAATGTTATAAGTGTATGGTCTAATGTTGCAAGCATGCTGAGTAACTGAGATTGTCCCAAATTTTGTGTCCCATTTGCTTTCCATTCTCAGTCACGTGTAGAACATAAAGGCTAAGGCCTATGTTCTTCTTTTTTTCCAAGCTTTGCTAGACCATGATTGTGGGGGGAGTGGGCATAATGATGATCTCCAAGAACCATTTACCAACTCTCTCTTAACCTTCATACAATTCTTCAATCTGTGGGATTAATTTAGTGGGAGATGGCAATATATGTGTATTGGTTTTTCTATATATATGGACTCTCCTTCTCCAATTGTCATTGCTGAGAATTGTTAAGTGTAAGATTGAAAGCATACAAGTATTCTAGGACATTGGAAGTTCAATTAGTGGCAAGTTCATCCATATTGCAGAGGTATAACCCCATTCCTTGCTTTCCATTTTTAGTTTCTGTCAAATGAGTTTTGAATTCTTGATTTTGTGGAATTGGATGTTAATGAGGTTGGGTATTGGTTGTATAGTTGTTATATAACTATATAAGCATGTTTAAACTGATATGTGACTGTATAGAATCAAATTCGTGAATAATTTCTGTGGTTGGGATGAAGTTCTATCGAAGCAGACTGCTTCTGCACCTGAACCTGGCACGGTACAGCTGCATCATGGCGCTGCGCCGGTTCCTGAGTTCAGTTGAGTGTTTTATTTTCAAATCTGATCAGTGCTAGTCAATCACTATGACTTAAACTAATAGGAAAGCTTGTATAACGTGTGTATATAAGTATAATAACCTAATGTTAGCATGTTTTACTAAGATTAGCATGATTTGGTAGAAGATCTTTAATAAGGACTTTTAGTTTTGAAAAAAAACTTTGTTAAAGTTTATGTTCTTCAAATTTTGAGCTTAGTGGTCTATATACATGACTGATTTTACACATAAACGAGCATGACATGTGATTCATAGTTCCTTTGTTCATGACCATGTTATTAAGATTTGTGTAGAGAAGTTTTTCAAGAAAAAGCTTAGCATAGTGAACTAACATGCATGCCTATTATATGATTTAAACTCTGACCTTGCGAGCATGATAACATGACTTGACTATGTATGTTTAGAGCTTTGAATTTGTCTTGTATGTGTTGAATGGCATTGTTCAAGTCTACAATGGTTTCAAAAGTAAACTTGAACATATTTTTAGAATCTAGTTGCATTACATGGATATCTATATTCTAAAGGATTTATATGTCATGATATGTCTAGAATATCCCTAGATGTGATTTATATGTGGTATATCGCATCATTCATGAAAAATGATTTCAAAGGCAACCTCGAGCATGTTTTCGAACTTAAGTTGTATTATATATGAGTATTTAGTTTTTAAAGGCTTGAGATGCCATGTTATGTTTCATTATGTCACTAAACATAAGTCTTATATTTTAAATATAATGGAAGTAAACCAAGCATGAGGTTAAAGCATGTGTTAAAGTGTTAAACGACGATAGTTATGACTAAAAGATGTGAATATGTACGAGCATGTGTAGTAAAGATTATGTGACCTCTTTATGAGAACATAAGGCTAATTAGTACACCTAGTGATTACATAACCCTATTTGGTTTTGATTCGTGAAAATCCTAAACTAAAGTCCCTAACATATAAGGATGAACTTGAAGTGGTCATACAAGTATGTAAAGACCTCTAGCGTGTATGCATGTTAAGTGTAAGTGTCTAAGTGTATTAAATTAGGGACTGAAATCAGGAAGTGTAAAGCTCAGTCTTGGTCTAGCTAGGGGACAGCGTAGCTGCGCCGTCCTTAAGCCTGGATAGGACACAGCTGCACCATCCTACAGTTATAAATGAGTTCTGTTTTTGATCTGATGTTCGAAGCATGGTAGTATGATTACTTTGAAGTTCAATATATGATCAGTATGCTAGGTAATGTGTTAAGAAGCATGCTATGTGATAAAAATGAATGTTAATCATAACTTTCGAACATTAAGTTCAAAGGAATGTTTACATGATATAAAGCAATGATACATTGTTTGAATTTATGAGGTCTTACAATCTGATTTGTGCTATATAGGTAATGTTGTATAAAGTTACAACTAAGTTAGACGTTTATGTGTATGGTTGAACTTAACGGTATGAGTTTTAAATGTGTCATACACATAGCGAGTCAAGTGTGTGATAGATGTATATGAATGTTGATGTCATGTACAGGTGACTAAGGTATACTATACATACCTAGCTATTTTAAGCGTGTGATGAGAAAGTGAAGTGTAGGTTTTACGAACCTAGTTAAAGAACAATGTAACAATATTATTACATTGAGACTATATGAAATGTATGACTAATGGATGTGAATCCATGATTATATAACTGTGTAGGAATACAAGAAGTGCAGATAACTATAAATAGTTAAGTCGTAGTTGATAAACTACGAATCAGGCAAGTCTTTCAGTTCCTATTTGTTATATGAATTCGATAACTGTTCATTGAGCTATAATATGCCATGAGAATGTTGATGTATATGTAAGGAATACATATGAGATATATATGAAATGTGAAAGTTGATTTGATAATATGATTGTGAATTAAATCTCTATGCCTGTTATGTGTGAAGTAACATGCGTAGTAAATATTAATTGATTATGAATGCATGAACTGAATATGCTATTATATGCTATGTGCTGCATGAAAACAGTTAGAATTACTGGGCTATCGAGCTCACCCTTGCAAATAACCACTTTTGCAGGTTAAGGACACACGATAAAGATTATGTGCTACTTGATTGATAAAGTTCAATCACATCAAAGGAGATTGATTTGTTTAATTAAATATATGCTCTTGAACCATGTGTAGGTTCTAGTAGATATACTTGATAGTATTTTATGATGTGTAATATATGTTAGCTTGTAAAGTTGTACTAGGCGGTACATAGAGGAGTTCAAATTGAGGTGTAAGAATTTATATAGAAATTGAATAGAGTGAATCATAGCATAATTTGATTCAGGGATTTGTAATTGATTCAAGTTAAGACATCAATAAAAGATTTATTTCTAAGGAGATTGAAAAAGTTTAAATTATTTTATAGATTTATATAACATCGAATATGATGTAAGACAGGAATGGTAAATGACCAAGATTTGAAACTTATAAAAGTTTGGGGTCATTACATAGATCCTGGAAGTAGAAAGAATTTATATTCTAAATTGTAATAAGTATAGTGATATTCATTAAGTTATGAATAATTGAAATAAATAGTTTGACGATAGTAGTATCGTGGCAGACCGAATTTGAGTTTCAAAGGGACCTAGATTTGGGGGCGTCATAGGTTGGTATCAAAACTGTAAGTTATAAACTTTAGGTAAGTGCGCCTTAGGCTATAACCTGAGAGAGAGAAAAAGATAAAGAATAAAATATATATGTGAAGATTAAAAGAAGAATCTTGAAGTATCTAGAGAATAAGAATTCAGGAGTTTCTAACTCCGGTAATAAAAATGATAAGATGGTGTCTATATGAAAAAGATAATAAGAATGAACTCGAGTGGAGTTTTGTTGATAATAGGGAAAGAACCCTAAGGTAAATTGATGATCACGACGTGATTGGATTGAGCTATGAAGTGATAAATAGTCTGTAATGACTAAGTGTGTATAGCTTGATGCTATAAGAGATTGTACTATGAAATAGTACGATATGAACTCATGAGGAGTTGTATATGATGAGATACGAAGAATTCGTATCAAGTAATATGTAAGATAGAGTTAAGTGGGATTTCAACTGAGGACCCATGTCAGCAGCTGAGTTGTATGATTCTTTTGTATGGGCGGGGAATTGTACTTTGTGTAAAAACCACTTAGTTCTGGCACCGATAATCATTGAAATTTTTGTGTCGCGCTATTTGCTATATACCTGTTGAGAAGGTGATTCTTTTCTCATGTGTATAACATATAGATATGTTATAGTTAGAGAATATAAGGTTAAGTTGTGAGTTCTTAAAAATCATACTTATGGTACGTTCGTGACTCATAATTATATGAAATGTTTTTGAACCCCTCAGCGAATGGACGCATGTGGTTTAACTAGGGTAAGTTCTTAAACTCATATGATTATGGCAAGTCATGAATTTCCAAAGTGTGGTAAGTTTGATGAACTATATCGAGTATATATATGTTATGAAGTTGAAAATTTTGGTATAGTAATCATTGATGGTGTTAAAGATTGATAGAATGAGGTAAGGAGTATCCTAGCCTGCCAGGGCGGGCATTTTACAAGATATTACCCCCGTTGGGGCGGGGGGTCCAGAATGCTGGCTATCCTATCTTGATTCAAACACTGCTGGGACTTGGATTTTTGTTCTTGTATGGCTTTAGGACTCTAGTTGGCATGAAATTGAGTAGTGATTGCTTGTATATATATATATATATATATATATATATATATTAGCACAAACACAAGATCAAAGAGAGACATAAGGCAATTAATCGAGATTACATACAGATTTTCATATCGAGTATTGGAGTGAAGATTTTGTAGGAACGTTCATATCAATTGCGGATTAAGGCTAATGTGAAAGGTGTTCTGATTTATTCTTTGTATAGTCTTGTGACACCCCCAAAATCCGGGTTACCTGATCCCTGAGTTTGGTGCTCATGATCCACAATATAATTAAGATCTAACTACCCATTCATTGATGAATAGAATATTACACCACATTAACTGATATAGTTAATACATTCATCCCAGGTTATCTAACCTTAACATTACAAATATACCCTTTAGATATACAAAAAGAGTTAACAAAACAACATAATAATAATCTTCATTAAACTATTCCAGCAAAAGGCCTTTGCCTTTGTTCTTTTCAGCACCTCTAGCCACTTCGTTCCTAGCTGAAATGTTTTATTTAGCAAGGGTGAGCAACAAATTTTCCCCACAAGTTAAGACATACAATGAATGTATAAGAATCAGAACAACAAACTATCTAATTTGATAGAATAACTCTAAAGTTTGGGGAACTTTGAAATAGCTGAACAATTCATTAATCACTAACAAGTCCTCTCGCAACCTATGCTGTGACACCCCCAAATCCGGGTACTTCTATTCCACGGGATCTGGTGTTCACTGTACAAATATCATCTATCTATCTACCTATAACAAATGCAAACCATGCAATAGATAGAATAAAAATCTTCCCCTTAAGGGTTACAACATCCAAATAATAATAATACAATCCCAGGTTAAACTAACCTTAAACATCTGTGCGGAATCATAAACAAAAAAATCTTAAATAACATCATTAACTCGAGTCTTAAACATAAATACATCATCTAATAAAAATAACAAGTCTTCATCACTTGTTAACTTTGCCCTTGCCTTTACTAGTGGAAGGTTCATCGGTTCTTTCGTTCTTAACTGCAATGTTATTATAAAGCAAGAGTGAGCACTATTGCCCACAAGTATAACAATGAAATAACAGTATAATAACACGCGAGTGAATTAAAGACATCTGAATAAAAGTTCAACTTTTGAATCAAGAATGAATAACAAGAATCAAAAGATTTCTGAGGGTCATAAGACCTTGAACTATGTCCTAGGTTAACAAGGGTTATACTTGAAACTTTTAACAGTCATAAGACTATGGACCTTTCTTCTAGTACTTAGAGGGATCAGCCCTTAGTACCATACTGTGCACAATATCTTAACGCTAACGCATAAGTAAATCCTTTTACAGGGTTGTTCATCTCAGTTTTACATTCGAATCCGCACCAAAGGAAGTTTGGTTTGGATAATTTAATAAGGGTTCTGAAATTTAGAACGTTCATCAACTAAGGACTAGTTGAATCAATAAATTTCACTAGTCTAATAAGGTTCAACAATAATGATATTCAATTCGAATAATAATCTCAAGAAGTATACAATAGAACATTTATTGTATAACTGAATCATACTTTGAAAAGATAATAAATCTTTAATATAACATTCGAACTTGAATAATAGTAATGATAATTCACTTGAGGTAAATAATAAACTTAAACAATAATGACAAGTACGGTTAGGAAACTTGCCTCGTGCGTAGGCTAAACGATTACTACTTCCGTTCACCACAAATCCTACACACATATCATATGTATTCACGACATTAATTAGTTACATTTTCACTTAATTATTTAGTATAAACTCTACTTTATTTAACAAATCATTACTCTTCTAATTTAATTACTTAATTAAATTAGAATATTTTCATTCTCTTACTATTATTACACTAGAATAAATTATTTCATAATAATTTCCATCGAATATTTATTTTATTCCATAAACATCTCAATTAAAATATTTACTTTATTTTATAAATATTTTAATAATAATTTTCATCGAATATTTATTTTATTCCATAAATATCTCAATTAAAATATTTAATTTATTTTATAAATATTTTAATAATAATTTTCATCAAATATTTATTATTATTTTTTTTATTTATAATTTTTTTTTTACCGTCGGGCGGGGTAATGTAGTTTGGTAACGCCCGCCAGGGGCAGGGTTACTCAGGCTCATTTTCTGCAGTTTCTGCAGTTCTGCAGTTCGCAAACATAACAAGGCCAAATTAGGCCAAAAGTCAATCACAGGTAAAATTTTACATGAATATGGCCATAACTTCCAATTAGTTATTTTTACACGAATTTAGACTTATCCAATCATTGTAATACATATATAATCATTACTTAACCCATCTAGCATGATTTTTAACAAGTTACAACACACAATTTGCAAAATCAACACATTTACTTCCACTATTCTTGATGTTCTTGAAGGTTTTAAAAATAAAACATGAAAATTGTCACTACGAATTCGTTATAACACCGAATCCGTTTATTTAAATTTTGGTCTCTTCGTATCAACATGCATAACAACATACAAGTGTAAAATTTAGGGATAATATACGATCAATACATAAAATACCACGTATAAGGTCATATGACCAAAACCCAAACTCTGTAAATTTTGAAATAGCAAGTCATCGTATTATGAAACTTATGATATAGTTTACAAAGTATATATAATTAAATATGTGATGTGCCATAACACATACAAAACCCATAATCATTACTCATATCTCAATTACAGAGGCTTTACAGTATGAATAAAAGCCATTTTCACAAAATTCAAATAATGTAAAAATAGAATTTGGTTTGGAGAAATTACCCTGAGTATAGATTAAGAAGAGGTGATCCAAGATGATCCTTTCACAATTACCTGATGATTACACACTCACAATATCTCTAATTCTCACAAATTTTCTTTGATAAATTCTCAATCTCACTCCCTCTCTACTCTTCCAGACTTAGAATAATAAAAGAAAAGAAAAGAAAATGTCGTATTATAAGAACTCGACTGACGCGCAATAATGGTCAATTAACCCAGTCATGGGTAACTGCTAGTAACCCCCACTAAGGCCATGTTTGGCTAACATAATAGATTTTAAAACTCCTTTAATTTAATAAAGCTTTATCATATAGTTTAATTCATGTCACACTCACTTGCACAATAATTCATATATCTTATTTAATATAAATAAAATATAATAACTTCTCATAAATTCACATAGTCATATATTTAATTTTCTCATTAATTAATTATTTTAAATTATTAAATCTCTAATTAATAAATAAATTAATTAGAATAACATCATGCTTAATTAAATAATTCATTTAATTCAATAAGCTGACATAATTACATACTTGAATAATAAATATTCTCCATATTAATTTAATAAATGTAACACATATAATTAAATTAATCTACCACAATTGCTTCAATTAATTATTTAATCTAATAATTAAATCATCGAAAAATATTTATATAATTCAATAAATATTAAAATTAATTACAAAATTCTCGTTCGTCACATCTTTCCCCCCTTAAAAGGATTCTGTCCCCAGAATCACGAGTCAATAAATTTGACCAGTTACATTCTCCCCCCTTGCAAAGATTCTGTCCCCAAAATCGGTTACACATAATTAAGTAAATAAATGAGGGTAATTCTTCATCATATTTTCTTTGAGTTCCCACACAGCTTCGTCAGCGTTGTGGTTCCTCCAAATTACCTTAACAGAATGTATAACTTTATTTCTGAGAACTTGTTCTTTTCGGTCGACAATTTGGACAGGAATTTCTTCGTAAGATAAGTCTTTCTCAAAATGTAGGGGTTCATATTCAATTACATGCTTGTAATCGGCCTTGTAGGGTCGTAATACAGAAATATGGAAAACATTGTGGACATTCTCGAGTGCTGGAGGTAAGGCTAACTCATACGCAACTTCTTCGATTCTTCTCAGTACTTCAAAGGGTCCAATGAATCTTGAGCTCAATTTCCCTTTCTTTCCGAACCTGATCTTCCCCTTTCAAGGAGAGACCTTCAAGAAAACATAACTACCTGATTCAAACTCGATATTTTTATGATGTGGATCAGCATATTTTTTCTGTCGACCTTGAGCCGCTACCAGTCATGCTCGGATCACTTTGACTATTTCTTCCATCTATTGTACCAATTCTGGCCCTAGCAATTGTCTTTCACCAACTTCATCCCAGTAAAGCGGAGTTCTGCACTTTCTGCCGTATAACGCTTTGTAAGGCGGCATGCCTATACTAGCGTGGTAACTGTTGTTATAGTCGAACTCTACTAATGGTAGGTGATCATCCCAATTTCCTTTAAAATCCATCACACAGGCTCTTAGCATATCTTCTAATGTCTAAATCGTTCTCTCACTCTGTCCGTCTGTTTGAGGGTGGTAAGCTGTACTCATTCGCAATTGCGTACCCATGCATTCCTGAAGACATTTCCAAAAATTTAATGTGAAGCGCGGATCCCTATCTAAAATAATTGATACTGGAACTCTGTGCCTCGAAACAATCTCTTTTACGTATAGCCTCGCCAACTGATCTAAGTTGAATCTTATTTTGATCTGAAGGAAGTGTGCAGATTTCGTCAGTCGGTCAACGATAACCCATACTGCGTCGTAGCCTTTCTGAGTCGTCGGAAGGCCAACCACGAAGTCCATTGTAATATGTTCCCATTTCCACTCTGGGATGTCTAACGGTTGTAACAATCCACTCGGTCTCTAATGTTCCGCTTTCACTTTCTGACAGGTCAGACACTT
This sequence comes from Panax japonicus, assembly GCA_020205505.1. NCBI lineage: Eukaryota > Viridiplantae > Streptophyta > Magnoliopsida > Apiales > Araliaceae > Panax > Panax japonicus. The sequence continues at coordinate 64,424,697 of CM035093.1, forward strand.
GGCAACACATTCTGCAACATCACGCTTCAAATTCGGCCACCAAAAATGTTGTTTAAGATCTTGGTACATCTTGGTACTACCAGGGTGAATCGAATATCGTGAATTATGAGCCTCGCTTAAAATATTTTCCTTAATCTCTTGAACTGGCGGTACCCAAATTCTATTATCAAATCTCAGTATTCCTTCCTTATCCATCTTAAATCTTGGTTCGGTTCCTTCAGATATCTTCTTTGTCACATTTTTACATTCTTCGTCCTGAAGCTGAGCCTCCTTGACTTTATCCAGTAGGGTTATACCAGATTGCATCTGAAATATTTTCTCATCAATCTCCATAGGATGCTTCACTTCCAATTCCAATTTCTCCATTTCTGCAATTAGCTCGTCCTGAGCAGTCAAAATCATCAACTTCTCCCGACCCTTTCTACTTAAGGCATCGGCAACGACATTCGCCTTACCCGGATTGTATAAAATCTCATAGTCGTAGTCCTTAATTAACTCCAACCACCTTCTTTGACACATATTCAAGTCCTTCTGTGTGAAAATATATTTCAGACTCTTATGGTCCGTATATATTTCACACTTCTCCCCGTAGAGATAGTGCCTCCAAATTTTCAAAGCAAAAATAACTGCAGCTAACTCCAAGTCATGGGTCGGATATCCCTTCTCGTAATCCTTCAATTGTCGTGATGCATACGCAATGACTTTACCGTTTTGTATCAGCACACAGCCAAGTCCTTTATGCGATACATCACTATAAACAACAAAATTTCCTGTATCATCCGGAAAAGATAACACAGGGGCCGTACTCAACCTCTTCTTCAATTCTTGAAAACATTCCTCACACTTATCCGTCCAAACAAATTTCACAGCTTTTCGAGTTAAATTCGTTAATGGAGTTGCGATCTTGGAAAAGTCTTGTATGAACCTTCTATAATATCCTGCCAATCCAAGAAAACTTCATACTTCCAACGACGTCCTCGGCTGATCCCAATTAATCACAGCTTCGACTTTAGATGGATCTACCGAAATTCAATTTTTATCGATCACGTGCCCAAGAAATTGCACTCGTTCAATCCAGAATTCGCATTTCGAAAACTTGGCATACAACTTTTCCCTTCTCAATACTTCCAACGTTAATCTCAAATGCTCTTTGTGTTCTTATTTGGTTTTTGAATAGACCAAAATGTCATCTATAAATACCACTACAAACTTGTCCAAAAACGGCTTGAACACAACATTCATTAGTCCCATAAATGTTGCATAAGCATTCGTAAGACCAAACGCCATTACTAAAAATTCGTAGTGACCGTATCGTGTTCTGAACGCAGTCTTTGGTACATCCTCCGGCCTCACCTTCAATTGATGATAACCACTTCTCAAGACTATCTTGGAAAAGTATCTCGCTCCTTTCAATTGATCAAACAGGTCGTCGATCCTCGGTAATGGATATCTGTTCTTAATTGTGACCTTATTTAGTTCTCTATAATCAATGCAGAGTCGCATCGATCCATCCTTCTTTTTCATAAACAACACCGGCGCTCCTCACGGCGATACGCTCGGTTGAATGTACTTCTTGTCCAACAATTCTTGTAGTTGTACCATTAATTCCTTCATCTCTACTGGTGCCATTCGGTATGGTGCCTTCGATATTGGAGCAGTTCCGGGCGCCAAATCGATTACGAAATCTACCTCTCTATCTGGTGGAAGTCCTGGTAAATCGTCTGGAAATACGTCGACGAAGTCCCTCACAATCGGTATTTCTTCTACCTTCGAATTCTCTTTTCGACTGTCAATTATGTAAGCTAAGTATCCTACACAGCATTATCTTAACAACTTTCTGGCCTGCATCATCGTCAGACAACTCGCTTGTCTAGCCGATTTGCTACCATAAAACACAACCTTTGATGGAGTCATAAGGTTAATACGCTTCTTTTGGCAATCAAATACAGCCCCGTAATTGAATAAACAGTCCATTCCCAAAATAACGTCAAATTCCCCAAGTCGAATAGGGATAAGATCTACGTTCATGATATTACCCTTAATATCCACTCTACAGTTCTTAAACACATACTTAAAAGAAATTATCTCCCTATTCGCAATTTCTATATTCATGGGATATTCCAACTCATCCATAAGCAAATCTAAACTATTAGCAAAGTCTTCGGATATAAAGGAACAAGTAGCACCCGAATCAAATAAAACATAAGCATTAATTTCATTGATCGGAATGATACCTGACACCACATCACGAGACTGGATTGCATCCTGCACCGTCATATTGAAAGTCTGGGCGGTCTGTTGGTTTGTTGCGGTTGGTCCGATGATGGTTAAGGCATTTCCACTGTTATTTCCCCGGTTTCCTCCTGATCCTGACCCTCCCGATCCCTTCTTGGGACAATCTCTTGCAAGATGGTCCTTCGAATCACAAGTAAAACAAGCACCCTTCTTTGGGTTTGGACAGTTTGGTGCTATGTGGCCTTCCTGTCCACAATTGTAGCACACTCTTTTTCCTTTCATACAAACTCCCAGATGGACTTTCCCGCAAGTCGGGCATGCTTCGATTCTTTTCTTCTGACTACCTTGCTGATTCTCCGATGATAAGCTGTCGTTCTACCTTTTCTTTTGATTAAAATTTCACTTCTTGTGCCACTTCCACTGGCCTTGTTATTAATTTCACCTTCACTCTTCTTCTTCTTATGATCTTGGTTTTACTTGGTCACTGCATCGCTTCCTCCTTCGGCTAGGATGGCCTTTTCCAGTACTCCAGCAAACGTGTTTAGCTGAAACATTGATACCTTGCTGTACACCCAACGCTTTAGTCCTTGCTCGAATCTTCTGGTTTTTCTTTCATCCGTGTGTACTTGATACGGGGTGAACCTCGCTAACTCGTTGAATTTAGCCGCGTAATCAGGTACACTCATGTTTCCCTGCTTCAGTTCCAGAAATTGAACTTCCATCTGATTCTGCGAACTAGTTGGGAAATACATTTCGAAAAACATTTCTTTAAATCTCTCCCACGTAATTACACCTTCACCTCCTCGCACTTTATTTGCTTGCCACCAGTAGCTAGCCTCAGACTTCAACATAAACGTTGCAAAAGCTGTCTTCTGGTCTTCTCTAACCCTAGCAACATCGAAAACCTTCTCTATTTCCATAACCCACGTTTGAGCCTCAATTGGGTTCATGGAACCTTTGAACTCTGGCGGTCCCACCGCCTTGAAGTCCTTAAATGTTGTGTTTGGTTGAGCTTGAGGTTGGTTATTCATGGCTCCAGTCAGTAAGTTCACCAACTGCTACACGGGATTAGCGTTGGCATAATTTTTATTATTGGTTGACTCTTCCTGAGCCGGTTGACGTTGTTGTCTTCTCCTTGGCGACATTTTTCTGTTAAATAAACGCTTTATTAGGACTTTATTTGTTTCTCTAAATAGTTAAGGCATTACTCAACAATTTAACATATCACTTAACACATCATCTCAAACAACTTGATATATTTGCATTCAAATCAAAGTTTTAACATTAAACGATAGCATAACTGCTATTTACATCAACTATCCTGGAATAAAGAATCCACATGATTTAAAACATTCAAATATTCTTTCGTTCATAAACACGTCAGAATTTACATAAAAAAAACTAATTAAGTTCTTCACATAATTAAATAAATCATATCACTGTCGATCAAGGTACTGATTAGCCTTGTTACGCTCCTCTTCTAAGATGTGATGCATCATCCTGTGATCCATCATGTATAATGGTAGTCCTTCAAACTGGATTGGGTACCTCAAAACTCGATCTTGGGTCTCATTCATTACTTTGTTAAGTGTAAAGTTTGTTTCCCCAATCTTCGCTTTCTTTGCACGACTATCATCCTCTGCACGATCAGCTCGACGCGATTCTCTTACCCAGCCTTCCTCTGCTATGTTCAGCCTTTCGGAGGTTTCCTTCAGTTCCTTCTTGAGTTTCTCTATCTCATCGGTCTTATCTTCAGTTTGACCCTTCTCATGGACCAAATCCCATTCTATATTTGCCAGTTGAGAGTGAAGAGTCGAAATCTCCCTCTCCTTCTGCTCTAGAGTAATATGCTGAATAACCGCTCGCTCAGTCAAATCTTGGACCTCATCTCGTAACTCTACGTTACGGTCGTATAACGTGTCATACATCTCAGCATCAACGGTGTACTGTGGTAACTCCTCTTCTTCCTCTTCCTCCTCTTCCTCTTCCTCAACAAATTCCTCCTCAGGATCCTCTTTAGGATCAATCTCGGGCTCATGCTTCTGACCAACAACGGTGATCAATAGAGATGACTCCCTCTGTACCAGCTGCTCCCTAACGACATGAATGTCTCGGGGCTCCTCCTCTGTAGGTACTATAAGTACTCGGGGTTCTTCCTCCCCAGCTTGACTAGCTTCTCCAATATTCGACATCCTGACAACAAAATTTTTTAACTTTTAGTTACTAAGTCATATCATCTAACGCATACTTTAACACATAAACACATAAGGTCTTTTCTTATCTTTAATAAATTACATAAATTCATTTCTTATAACTCGATAAGAGTTTTCCATCATTATCTTCTTTCTATAAGGCTACTACCTAAGGTTGATCCCCTACCTAAGGTTCATAACTTACAGCTCTGATACCAACTTGTGACACCCCCAAATCCGGGTACTTCGATTCCACGGGATCTGGTGTTCATAGTACAAATATCATCTATCTATCTACCCATAATAAATGCAAACCATGCAATAGATAGAATAAAAACCTTCCCCTTAAGGGTTACAACATCCAAATAATAATAATACAATCACAGGTTAAACTAACCTTAAACATCTGTGCGGAATCATAAACAAATAAGTCTTAAATAACATCATTAACTTAAGTCTTAAACATAAATACATCATCTAATAAAAATAACAAGTCTTCATCACTTGCTAACTTTTCCCTTGCCTTTACTAGTGGAAGGTTCATCGGTTCTTTCGTTCTTAACTGCAATGTTATTATAAAGCAAGAGTGAGCACTATTGCCCACAAGTATAACAATGAAATAACAGTATAATAACACGCGAGTGAATTAAAGACATCTGAATAAAAGTTCAACTTTTGAATCAAGAATGAATAACAAGAATCAAAAGAATTCTGAGGGTCATAAGACCTTGAACTATGTCCTAGGTTAACAAGGGTTATACTTGAAACCTTTAACAGTCATAAGACTATGGACCTTTCTTCTCGTACTTAGGGGGATCAGCCCTTAGTACCATACTGTGCACCATATCTTAACTCTAACGCATAAGTAAATCCTTTTGCAGGGTTGTTCATCTCAGTTTGACATTCGAATCCGCACCAAAGGAAGTTTGGTTTGGATAATTCAATAAGGGTTCTGAAATTTAGAACGTTCATCAACTAAGGACTAGTTGAATCAATAAAGTTCACTAGTCTAATAAGGTTCAATAATAATGATATTCAATTCGAATAATAATCTCAAGAAGTATACAGTAGAACAATTATTGTATAACTGAATAATGTTTTTAAAAGATAATAAATCTTTAATATAACATTCGAACTTGAATAATAGTAATGATAATTCACTTGAGGTAAATAATAAACTTAAACAATAATGACAAGTACGGTTAGGAAACTTACCACGTGCGTAGGCTAAACGATTACTACTTCCGTTCACCACAAATCCTACACACATACCATATGTATTCACGACATTCATTAGTTACATTTTCACTTAATTATTTAGTATAAACTCTACTTTATTTAACAAATCATTGCCCTTCTAATTTAATTACTTAATTAAATTAGAATATTTTATTCTCTTACTATTATTACACTCGAATAAATTATTTCATAATAATTTCCATCGAATATTTATTTTATTCCATAAACATCTCAATTAAAATATTTACTTTATTTTATAAATATTTTAATAATAATTTTCATCGAATATTTATTTTATTCCATAAATATCTCAATTAAAATATTTAATTTATTTTATATATATTTTAATAATAATTTTCATCAAATATTTATTTTATTCCATAATATCTCAATTAAAATATTTAATTTATTTTATAAATATTTTAATAATAATTTTCATTGAATATTTATTTTATTCCTTAAATATCTCAATTAAAATATTTAATTTATTTTATAAATATTTTAATAATAATTTTCATCGAATATTTATTATTATTTATTTATTTATTTATAATTTTTTTTGACCGCCGGGCGGGGTAATGTAGTTTGGTAACGCCCGCCGGGGGCGGGGTTACCCAGGCTCATTTTCTGCAGTTCGCGAACATAACAAGGCCAAATTATGCCAAAAATCAATCACAGGTAAAATTATACATGAATATGGCCATAACTTCCAATTAGTTGCTTTTACACTAATTTAGACTTACCCAATCATTGTAATACATATATAATCATTACTTAACCCATTTAGCATGATTTTTAACAAGTTACAACACATAATTTGCAAAATCAACACATTTACTTCCACTGTTCTTGATGTTCTTGAAGGTTTTAAAAGTAAAACATGAAAATTATCACTACGAATTCGTTATAACACCGAATCCGTTTATTTAAATTTTGGTCTCTTCGTATCAACATGCATAACAACATACAAGTGTAAAATTTAGGGATAATATATGATCAATTTATAAAATACCACGTATAAGGCCATATGGCCAAAACCCAAACTCTGTAAATTTTGAAATAGCAAGTCATCGTATTATGAAACTTATGATATGGTTTACAAAGTATATATAATTAAATATGATGTGATGTGCCATAACACATACAGAACCCATAATCATTACTCCTATCTCAATTACAGAGGCTTTACAGTATGAATGAAAGCCATTTTCATAAAACTCAAATAACGTAAAAATAGAATTTGGTTTGGAGAAATTACCCAGAGTATAGATTAAGAAGAGGTGATCCAAGATGATCCTTTTACAATTACCTGATGATTACACACTCACAATATCTCTAATTCTCACAAATTTTCTCTGATAAATTCTTAATCTCTCTCCATCTCTGCTCTTCTAGACTTAGAATAATAAAAGAAAAGAAAAGAGAGTGTCGTATTATAAGAACTCGACTGACGCGCATTAATGGTCAGTTAACCCAGTCATGGGTAACTGCTAGTAACCCCACTAAGGCCATGTTTGGCTAACATAATAGATTTCAAAACTCCTTTAATTTAATAAAGCTTTATCATATAGTTTAATTCATGTCACACCCACTTGCACAATAATTCATATATCTTATTTAATATAAATAAAATATAATAACTTCTCATAAATTCACATAGTAATATATTTAATTTTCTCATTAATTAATTATATTAAATTATTAAATCTCTAATTAATAAATAAATTAATTAGAATAACATCATGCTTAATTAAATAATTCATTTAATTCAATAAGCTGACATAATTACATACTTGAATAATAAATATTCTCCATATTAATTTAATAAATGTAACATATATAATTAAATTAATCTACCACAATTACGTCAATTAATTATTTAATCTAATAATTAAATCATCGAAAAATATTTATTTAATTCAATAAATATTAAAATTAATTACAAAATTCTCGTTCGTCACATATGAAACACAATAATTCAATAATGAAAGAGTATTACGCTTTCAAGGTCTCTATAATATTCAATTGAATAACAAGATGGAAATATTTTCCAGAGTTTATGCTGAGTGATCACAAAGGATCTAAAGCCTCTCTTCTCAAGTAGCTATCTAAGATTTACTTTGATATATACCCAAGTGTATCAGATAATCATAAAGATTAAATCATACCCCTCTGCAAGTATAACAAGTGATCATCTTTATTATACCCTATATTGTGCATAATACTTAAAACGCGCGCAAAGGCCGAATATACGACCAAAAATGTTCCCTTTATATAAAAGGTTGTTCTTCTCAGTCTTTGAATCAGAATTTGATTTAACAACAAAATATAATTATTTCAATATCTAATCACTTCTCTTTTCTTCTCTTCTCAAGCTTATCAAGTTTTCTTTTTCGATCTAGCCAAAACAATTGGCATCGATTTAATAATAATTGAATTCTCTTCTCTTCTCTTCTCTTCTCAAACTTATCAAGTTTTCTTTTTCGATCTAGCTTATACAATTGGCATCGATCTATCAATAGTAATTGAATTCTCTTCTCTTCTTTTCTCGAACCTATCAAGTTCTAACAAATGTTCGTCTAGCCAGAATAATTAGCTAAGACATATCTCAACACAATTCAACAATAGACATGAATTATCTGTACTATTTGCAATCACTAATAACTTCTACGGATGTGAATATCCAACAACAGTTATTCTCCAAGTATATTCTCAGAATCACTAATTCAATTTGAATTAATAAACATGCACTAACTGCGAATAATCAATAATAATTCTTAGATGTGGTCTAATCAACAATAATTAACCACCATAATATTTAAAAAGTGTAACTCAAAGTTGAGTTAGGAAACTTTCCTTTCTCGTTGATTATTACTACACAATATACTTATCTGCTTTTGAAAGACCTATAACCAATAATATCGGTCTCATAATTAGCACAATAATTTATAAAACGTAACACTATAATTCACAGTCAATCTTTCTCCTAGGCACATTACCATATAGCCACATTAGTGTTTATAACATATATAAACACTCATTAAGTCTAACTAGTTCAGCCTGGTTGGACTTCGGTCTATTGGTCACCATATCAGACAATTTAACACTTATATTGTCAAGTAAACTTGGTCTCAAAGCTTCAATATTAATTTTGATAAGTCAAATATCATTAATAATATTTTTCGAAAGCTTTTAATAATGATCAAATAATTATTATAATTTATAATAATTTTTCAAACACTAAAATCATTTTAAATGATTTAATTATCAAATAATCTTATCATCATTAATATTTAATAATATAAAAATATTAATGACATACTTGTCAAAATATTAAAGTTATTATTAATAACTTAAAATATTTTTAAATCATCAATATTCTACTTAAATGATTTTTAAAATAATTAAAATCATTTTTAAACCATCACCGTTAATATTTAAATATTAATGAAATTATCATCAAAATATAAAAGTTATTAATTATAACTTAAAATATTCTTAAATCATTTTTCTCATTTTTAAATGATTTTTAAATTAATAAAATTATTTTTCTATCATTTATTTAATTTAATAATTAAATAAATCTAATATCATTAATATTAATTTATTAATGAGAATTCTCCAAAAATATTGAAAATTATATTTTATAATTCAAAATATTTCTAGTCATGATTCATGTAGTCTCAAGGTTAAAATCTGTAGTCCTTATGTCAAGGAACATATACAAAATATGATTTCAGACCAACAATAACAGAATCACAATATACAGTTCGGTCAAACATGGTCAGAAAGTTGTTCGTACCATTTTCTAGAAATTCCAGAAAACAAACATCCAATTTGAGTAGGCTAGTTTGACCAGCCACTCCATTCTATTCGTTGATGGTTTGAAGGATCTAAAACCTTAGATCTAGAGTCCACATTACATGCTACAAACTGGATACAAACACATAATCAAAACACATAAAACCTGACATATCAAGTCATTTGAAAAGCTTGTCAGACACTGTTTTATGATTTATGGGTTACCCAGAAATCAGTCGGTCAAGCTCGGTCAACAGTGTTTGACCATGAATAACATGAAATATGGACATGTAATGGCTGTGATTTCACTTCCAGATTACAGTCCTCATGTCAGACTACAGATCCAAAACATAAAATAAAAAAAATCATAAACATACAAAGATCTACTGTGATGCCCCCAAAATAGGTATACATCACCCATTTTGAGTCGTCAATAACATGGTACAGAAACAACTACAAGTTTATTAATACAACATAAAAACTGTGAATTTAAATACAAATATTGCCGTCTAGACAACATTCACACCCAAATAAGTCCTCATTAAAATAATTGGTACATTATTTTATAAAAATGGTGAGGACTACTAAAACAACTTTCTAGAATCATCATTCCACACCCCGACTAGAACTCACTACATTCTCGCCTCCTGAGAAAAAAAATGGAACAAAAAGGAAAAGGTTGAGCTCAACTAGCCCAGTAAAGAATATTATGACTAAGATAATATAGAACAAATAATTGTTAGTCTTCAACAGGGAAAATTTGATAATATACAATAGACAATAAGTTTCAGATTAATATTCGCAACGAAAATAATAATTCATAGAAGAGTTACGTAGAGAATGAAATCTACTATAATCTATGAATTTAAAAGTCCATCATCAATATTTTATCCCTGTAACATCAATCAATATTCATCTTGATTCAAATATTCATCTTTGCACTACAGGCCAAAGATATTCATCAGTTGGTCATGTTTATCTCAACACCTGTACATCTTTGCACTACGGGCCAAAGATATTCATAAAAAAATCAATCATCTTTGCATTACATGACAAAGATATTCAGTAATATCATCATTTAGGACTGAGGATGATGAAAAATATTTTTAAAAAAATGAATCCAGTGAAACAAAAAAGCAAATATTAAGTATTCATACTTTAAACAGTCCAAGTTCAAAAATACTTCATTAATAATCATAGTGAAGTAAAATTCAAGAATGATCAAAACATGGATACAATCAAAGCTAGTATCCATAATAGATATTTTGGACAAAAAATGAAAATTTATTTTTGTTGTGAATTGTACCGTATTCGTGAATAGTGTCGTATACATGAACAGTAACCCCGACACTAAAAGACAAGAATTTCACAAAAAGTCTTATCAATATTCCGGCATAATGATATTAGAAGAAATAATATCATTTTAGAAAAAAAATAATATCCCTTACCTTGAAAAGACTGTATTTCTCGCTGGAATACCGGATATAGTGCTGAAGGGAACTTGTACCGTATAGCAACACTCAAAGTATCAAAATACTTACAAGAATACGCTCGATAATATAAAGAGAGAAAACTTCAGTTTCTGGTGTGATTTTTAATTCTAACCTAAGCACCCTATTTATAGGAAAATGCTTAGAACACCAAAGTAGAAAATTTAATAAAATATTATTATTAATAACAAAATTCATACGCATCCTTTGAAATCAGATTTCCCACATGCCCACCTTCTAGAAAAAGTAAGAAAACGTTTTTCGTAAAATAAATAATTAAAACTTCCAAAAATCAATTATTTCGGAACTTCAGAACTTCAATAATTCATAATAAATAGCCCTTTTGTCAGAAAAATTAGAACCTTATGTCTTTTCTACAGGAAATTTCATTCTTTACAACTTTGCAGAAGAAAGTTTTTCCAAATTCCAAACAGAAACTGACCGAAATCCATAAACGGGCGATTTTACAAGCTATAATCAAATTTCAGTCAAGAAATGGGCCCACAGACATGTTTAACATGTTTTAAACAACTCTTGCAACAAAAATACTCTTCCTCCTCATATATTCATATATCTCACATTCATTGTAAAAATATCACCATTATTATATTATTAAAATATAATAATATATTTAAATGAATTGTTTTATCAGAAAAGATAAAATATCAATTTTTCAACAATTGTCACTTTAAAATTTTCTCCATCTATATCCACGTAAAATGAATATTTTCCTTATTATATAAATCAATAATTAATTATTCACAAATAATATTACAGAATCACAATACTGGCAACCAGGCCGTTCCCAGGAAAGAGGGGGCTTTCCAATAAAGATTTCTCCTTATTGGCGCGCAATTAGGTGACCAAACCTCTCCTTAGTCAGAACTTTCTAGACATTGCCAATAATGTTATCTAATAATATTATTCAAATAATATGAATTATTGATCTGATAATGAAAATATTGTGCAGTGACAATTATTGAAACAGCAATAATATAAAATATCAACGTAGCAATTATTGAATCAATAAAATAAAATATTGAACAGTAACTACTGTAACAATTATTGAGTAGTGCCTTCTTACGTAAGAATCAATAATTGATACAATACCGTGTGCTACTGTGTTTTAACCACCGGGTATTCCAATAGTATTAACGGTAACAACTACGCCGTTATTTATAAACAACTTATACTTGTCGTTTTCTTCATCCAATCGCTTTTCGTTATGGGGTCCACACAAGGTTGCGCCATCGTACGAATATTCCCTGACAGTAAGAATATTTAACGACCAAACGAATATTCCCCGACAATAAAGAATATTTTATAACCACTTGCTTATTCAAAATATTTGCGCATTTTACCCATAACTAACCACATTAATCAAATCAACCCTTACTATTTTAAAATAATAAATAGAGGAAATTTAATTTCATTTATAATAAGTTGGGGTCTTACAACCTCCCCTCTTTATGAAATTTTGTCCTCGAAATTGACGTACATACCTGGTGTTTCGAAAAGGTGAGGATACCTCACTTTCATTTCCGTTTCTAACTCCCAGGTCATTTCCTCAATAGAATGGTTCCTCCATACAACTTTGACTTGTGGTATGAACTTTGTACGTAAGACATGCTCCTTCCTATCCAAGATCTTGACAGGTACCTCCTTGTATGTTTATTCTCCAGTTATCTCGTCCGGTACTAACTCAATACTGTGGTTCGGGTCTTTCACATATTTACGAAGCACATATATATAAAAAACATTATGAACACGAGACATACTTGGAGGTAACGCGAGTCTATAGGCTACATTTCTTACTCGGTCAAGAATCTGAAATGGGCCAATAAATCGTGGATTGAGCTTTCCTCTCTTCCCAAATCTTGTAACTCCCTTCCATGGAGCAACACGCAACAATACATGATCCCCAATACTAAATTTCACATCCTTTCGATGAAGATCCGCATAACTCTTTTGTCGATCCTTTGTCGTTTGTATACATTGTCGAATCATTTGGATCTTTTTCGTAGTCATACGTACCAACTCTGGTTCCAACAATGTTGCTTCACCAACCTCATCCCAATAAACTGGAGAGCGACACTTACGTCCATATAATGCTTCGAATGGAGCCACACCTATACTTGCCTGATAACTGTTGTTGTAGGAGAATTCCATCAAAGGTAAATATTTATCCCAACTCCCTTTGAAGTCTAGGACACAGAGTCTTAATAGATCTTCAAGAGTTTGAATAGTCCTCTCTGATTGTCTGTCCGTTTGAGGATGGTATGCTGAACTGAATCGTAAATCCGTGCCCATAGCCTTTTGCAAGCTAACCTAAAATCGTGAAGTGAATCTTGGGTCACGATCCGAAACTATGGATACTGGCATGCCATGCAATCTCACAATCTCATTTACATACATATGAGCAAGACGTTCAAGGGAATAAGTCTCCCGTATTGGCAAGAAATGAGCAGACTTGGTTAATCTATCAACAATATCCCAAATAACATTTATGCCTTGAGAAATCGTGGGAAGACCCATAACGAAATGCATGGTAATGTGTTCCCACTTTCCATTTCAGAATCTCAAGTGGTTGCAATGGACCCTTAGGCACTTGATGCTCCGCCTTTACACGTTGACAAGTTAAACACCTCGAGATAAACTTCACGATCTCTCTCTTCATGTTGTTTTACTAAAATGTATGTCGAAGATCACGATACATTTTGGTACTTCGAGGATGGATTGCAAACGGTGTATTGTGTGCCTCCATCATGATCTTGTTCTTTAAATCAGAATCTTTATGAACACAAAGTCTGGACTGGACTCGAAGTATTCTTTCTTCATCGATTCTCGATTCCGGAATAATACCTTCTTGTACTTTCTTCTTCATACGCATCAGTTCTGGGTCGGTGGCTTGAGCAACTTTAACTTAATCGATTAAAGTTGGTTCTATGCGTATACTTGACATCATCGCACTCGTTCCTGCATATGATCTTCTACTCAATGCGTCAGCTACCTCGTTTGCTTTTCCAGGATGGTATTGAATAGTGTGGTCATAATCTTTTAACAGCTCGAGCCAACATCGTTGTTGCATATTGAGTTCTTTTTAGGTGAAGAAATATTTGAGGCTTTTATGGTCTGAATATATCTCCACTTTCTCTCCATATAGATAGTGCCACCAGATCTTTAGTGCGAAAACGACTGTTGCCAACTCTAGATCATGAGTAGGATAATTCCTCTCATACTCTTTAAGTTGTCGCGAGGCATAGGCTATGACTTTCCCATGTTGCATGAGAACACATCTTAACCCTTTGCCTGAAGCATCACTGTAGATAACAAATCCATCCGAACCAGATGGTATTGTCAGAAAAGGTACCGAAATGAGTCACCTCTTAAGCTCTCGGAAACTCTTCTCGTATTCCTCGCTCCATACGAATTTTGTATCTTTCCGAGTCAGCTGAGTTAATGGAGTAAGCAATTTGAGAAAATCCTTCCACTAATCTCCGATAATAACCAGCTAAGCCCAAAAAGCTACGTACTTCGGTCACCGTCTTCGGTTGCTTCCAACTTTGTATTGCTTCAATCTTCATTGGGTCAACAGATACTCCATGTTTTGACACCACGTGCCCAAGGAATGCTACTTCCTGAAGCCAGAATTCGCATTTCTTCAACTTGGCATATAGCTTGTTTTCACGAAACCTTTGGAGTACCAGCTTTAAATGGTACTCATGATCTTCACTGATTTTGGAATATATGAGAATGTCATCAATAAAGGCAACAATGAACTGATCCAAATAGTCCTTGAATACTCGATTCATCATATCCATGAAAGTCGCAGGAGCGTTAGTCAATCCAAAAGATATGACTAAGAATTCATAATGTCCGTACCGAGTTCTGAAGGCAGTCTTTGGAATATACTCAGTTCTAATCTTCAGCTGATGATACCTAGAAAGAAGATCGATCTTTGAAAAGAATTGTGCTCCTTGCAACTGGTCAAATAGGTCATAAATACGAGGTAGCAGATACCTATTCTAAATAGTGACATGGTTTAATTCCCGGTAGTCAATACAAAGTTGCATACTCTCATCTTTCTTCTTTACAAATAAAATAGGAGCACCCCAAAGATATGTACTAGGACGAATGAAACCGATATCCAACAACTCCTGTAGTTGAACCTTTAACTCCTGAAGTTCAATAGGAGCCATTCGATATGGGATTTTAGAAATGGGCTTTGTACTAGGTTCAAGATCAATAAAGAATTCAACTTCACGTTCTGGGGGTAGACCGGGAAGTTTTTTAGGAAATACATCAGGAAATTTACTAACAACCGGAATATTATACAAATCTGACGTGTCTTTATTCAAATCCATAACATGGGCTAAGAAATCTTGACATCTGTTTTTCAATAAACGAATAGCTTTATGACTTGATATGAAAGTTATTGATTTTAATGGTTTAGTTGCTTGAATTCATACCATAGGTTGGTTAGGAATATGAAAACTAACAACCTTATGAAAATAATCAATTTTGGCATGATGAGTAGTTAACCAATCAATCCCTAAAATCACATCAAAAGAAAGTATCTTTAAAGAGATAAGATCAACAGGTAATGTGATGGTGCCAAATTGGATCAAACAAGATTTATAAATAGTTGATGTGATGAAAGTTTCTCCTAACGGAGTCTCCACAGATAAATCAAAGTCTAATTTCTCTAGAGTTAAGTTTAAACATTGAGCACAAGCAGGAGAGATAAATGAATGGGTAGCACCGGTATCTAGTAAGGTATAAACTTCGTAAGAATTTATAATTAGCTTACCCGTGATCACCTCGTTTGGGTTCCTCATATTTTGACCAGTCACGACAAACGCTCTTCCAAGAACCGTTGACTTTGACTTTTCTAGGATAGCCTTTTGAGTCACCATCCCCGCTGGACTTGGTTTCACTAACGTACAATCTCGAGCGGTATGTCTGTGACGCCCCCAAATTCAGGTTTTCAAACCTCGGGTTGGGTACTCACGATTCATCATCATCATAAGCATTCTATAAACTATTGCGGATTAATAAACATACATTGTTCATTATAATCAAGTCTTATACAATATCCCAAGGTCTATTAACCTTAACTTATACATACCTTAATTAAGTTACATAAAGTAACACAAAAGGTTTACATCATCATTAAACATATTATATCATGGTACTTAAACATTTACACTATTTATTCTTGGACCTTTCCCTTGCCTTTGTCCTTCTTACTTGAACTCTCTGGCTTAGCTGAAATAATTGTCATGATATAGCAAGGGTAAGCAACTAATTTGCTTAGCGAGTTTAAATACAAGGAAGATATATCATGATTAATAAGAAATTTATCGTTCAATGTTCAACCATAGAAGTTAATTGTGAAAGAACATGAATTAAGTCTTAATAACTGAATATTCGAATAATTGAATAACAGATGCTGAGTGGTCATAATGACCATGAACAGATGCTAAGGTTGTCAGTACTTAAACTGGTCCTTTTAAGAAGTTTGGTAATCAAGGGGATCAGCCTTTCATACCCGGTGTATTATGCATAAACACTTAATGTACGAGCAATAATTGTTTTTCAATAATGCTTTAATCAAATTGTTCTTTTTTCTCAGTCTGGAGTCCTTACCAAGTCAATTGGTGAAGAACAACTTTTAACAACATATTTGATTTAACAAATTTAGACATACTTGATCTAGCTGATACAAGGAGCATAGATCCATACCTTAAACAGTTCATGAATAAAAGAATTTTAACAAATTCATAGTTCAATAATATTAGAACATGAATTTAATTGCACCAAGTGCGAGTATCAATAATCATTATAGATGTGAATAACCAACAATAATTATTCACTAACATGCTTTAAAAATAATAACTCAAGTTTGAGTTAGAGAACTTGCCTGATCGATGAGCTACATCTAACTAGCTTTAATTAAAACTCTTTGAACGACCTAGCATTAGCAATGGTGATCTATTAATTAGTATTGCGTATAACTGTATGTCTATACGCTTACTTGTGCTATTATCTAGCAAATAATTTAATCTTGAGGAACACATAATATAATATACTATAATTAGTCCATAAGATATTTCATAAATCTTAGGTTAATGATTTAATTAATTTACAATATTTTTCTTAAGTAATAAATACTTATTAGCTCTTTAAACAAATTGTTTAATTAATGAGTTACTTAAATTCTCTTCATTTATTAACTATATCTTCATTTAATTTACTATTTAATATTAGTTAAATAGTAATTAATTAGTTATCTTTAGTTATTATTTAATAATAAATAATAGCTAATTATATCTATTTTTTTAATTAAATAATAAATAATTAAATTGTTAATATTATTTGTCTTTAATTATTATTTAATAATAACTAAATAATAATTAATTATTTATTTACTTCATTAATCTTTAATTATTCATTACTATCAATAAATGAATAATTAATTAACATTTGTCCTTATTTAGTAAATAATAATTAATTATTTATTTATTCTTAATTCACTTCAAAAATCTTTAATTATTCCTTCTTGTTACTCTAAGAATAATTAATTATCACTGGTTCTTATTTATTATTTATTATTAATTAAATAATAAATAATAATTTATAAATTTTATATTAATGTAATTAAGTAATTATATTATGGTAACATAATCTTACTTAAATATTCTTTAATCATTACTTAATATTAATTAAATAATAATTAATTGATAGTTTAACTCTATTTATTATTTAATTTGAATTAAATAATCAATAGTTAGTTTATTACCACTAACTCTACTTAATTATCACTTAATTAATAATTAAGTAGTTAATTACACATAAATTATATGTAATTAGCTTAGTAATCATTTAGTGGCACTAATAATTATTAATTAGTAAGTTTTAAATGATTTAAACGGGTTTAAATCATTAATTACTTAATAATTACATATCTGTCCAGAAAAATTTGGAATTAAATATTTTAATATTCTTCACAATTTTAGAAAAAATTTGGTCCTAAACCCACCACCAGAACCAGCCGGAAACTGGATGAACCGGTCGCCGGAAAGTTGAACCGGCAGTTTATAAACATATATTTTCTCTAATTTTTCCTGATTTGGGGTCCTTTACTAAAACTTTCATAAAATGAAATCTACAACTCCGATTTAGGTTCAGTCGATCTCGTTTGATTCGTATCTTCCTGAACTACAATTTTATTTATCAAACATCAAATTTGGACATGTTTCAGTTACCAAAAATGACCAGAAACCGGACTGTTCTGCACAGTCCTTCATCAGTGAGGTGTTTTTAGAAAAAAAATCATATCTTGCTCTTTTTAAAGCATTTTTGCATGCTACAAAAGTGATTTTGTCCTTAACTTACATATCTAGCATAACAAGAAAGAAAATCACAAAAACTATTAGTAGGTTTCAAAATAAAAATCTTCAAAGTAAAGTTTTCCATTAAAACTCAGTTTCATGCATTTTACTAAACTTTTCTACACAAACACATATCAATACACAAGTTAAATCCATTAAACTCCATATCTATCATTCTAGCATGCTTCTAGCCATTTAAAGCATGAACTCCATGTATCTAACATAAAATACACTAAGCATGCAAGATTAGGGTTTTTCTTAAATATTTGTACCAACTTTATTTTCTTTCCTCTTGGATCAACTTTTAAACACCAAAAAGTGTAAGATCCAAACATGTTACACTAAAAAGAAATAAATCAAGAGTTTTGAAATATCATGAACATAGGTTCTTTATTTTTATAAAATCAACAAAATACAAGAAATTAAAACTTGAGATTAAATTTTTTTTACCTTGATCTTAAAGCTACTCTTCTTGTTTTGCCAAAGTATGTGATAAATTTAGGTGGCATCAAAGAAATTTCTTCCTCCACTCCTTCAAGCTTCCCACGTTAATACTCTCTATATCTATCTTTTTGCTTTGCTTTTGCTCTTTGCTAGATGAAGTGAAAAGTTTCCTTATAAAAAATTGTGGGGGTATTTATAGGCAATTAATATATATAGATATAACTTGTATATATCTATTAATCATCCAATATCTTGCTTGCCATGGATGAAAATATTAATTACCCTAAAAAGGCTAGTGGGCTAAAATTAGGTGGTTTGGTAAACAACTTTTGACTAACTAAAATGATAGATAAATGAAATGAATCATGTGCTAAATTGCCCCTTGAATTGCCGGATCTCCCCACTATCTTGGCCAATTTTATTTGTTGATTTATTTTTTTAATAACCATCTAGAAGATCCATACAAATTGGGTCATAACTTGGGCCAATTGATTTATTGTTTGGGCTCTCCAATTAAATTGCTTGGGCTATGTAAAAAAATAGCATGATCCAATAGATAAATTTTATTCTATCCTAATCATTTAATTAGGATTTTCATTCCACTCATTTTGAAATTTAAATAATTATTTGTGTACATTCAATTTTATAACCTAAGTAAACTTACTTTAATTAGGTTTAAATTGAATAATAAATTGAGATAATCAAATCAATCTCTTAGGTGAGTATAATATTAAATACTATTATTCTTCAATGCCATAACTCTTGGGTTATTTAATTACCATACCTAATGTATAATTAGGTTATGCAACTTTTTCGATTAATACTCTTTATATCAATCATACACACATATATATTTATTTAACCATAAACATCTTCCACATAAATAATAACATACTCATTCCCTATATGTCACAAAGTTTTCAATATCATTAATATTTAATTACTGCGTGACTTAAAATTCTTGGTTATTACAATGTCCTTCCTTTCCACAAATATAACATACCTTGAACTATTGTGGGCAGTTTGGGCTGATATGTCCCTCTTTTCCACATTTATAGCATACGACCGGTGGTCGTTCTCCTCCTTTAGAATCAGTTGCTGGTGTTGACGTCTTCACATGGTCATTGTTGAATCTCCACTTTTTAAAATCTCCTTCTGACTCGCTTCTTCTATTCTCATGGCCATGATTACCACCAGAGTGGTTACCGCCTTTGTCTATATTCTTTTTTCTCCGCTAGTTATCGTTGTTCAGATGACTGCTATCACCAGTATGATCCTGGTTATGGTCCCTCAGTTGAACATAATCGTTATCTCGCTCTAACAATTGAGCCCTATTAACAACATCTGAATAGAGAGAAATTTATGAGAAATGAGATACTGACGTATGTTGGGTTTCAAACCTCTCAGAAACATCTGCGTCATACATTCCTCATTCTCCACCAAATGAGGTGCAAACATGGATAACTCTGCAAACTTTATCTCGTACTGAGACACCATCATGTTATTTTGTTCCAGTCTAATGAACTCCACTTCCTTCATATGACGAATACTGTATCAACCCGAAGAATCCAGATTGTTCAGAATTTAAGATTAAAGAATTAACTATTAATAAAATGAATTTTTATTAATATTATTCTGTGTTATGTGTTTATTAATCGTTCTATAACCTAGAATGATTATAAATAGAGAGGATTCTGGCAATGAGCTAGACTGAACGAGTAAGAATTTTCAAGACGAAAATAAAACTTTTCCGGGAAAAAAATATTTCTGGAGAAAAAGATGAAATAAGCACTATTCACTCGATGAAACCTAAGGGTTAGGGTTTGAATAATCTAAGCTGTTTCAAGAGTTCGATATGTCAGGATGACATTCCGTCGAAAGATTTGACGATATTATGTCGTGAAAAGTTAAGTAAGCCGATAAAAGTTTTTTTTCAAAAAACGTGCAGAAATCATACAAAATAAAAACGACGAAAAGTACTGTTATGTACTTTTCATTTATTTAGCTATGTTAGGGGAAAACATGAAGGAAAACTCTTGACACCAAAAAGTTTTTTTCAGGTTTTCCAAAATCCGAAGAGTACGTAAAAGTTAATTGGTAAAGGAAAGACAAAATATCCAAAAATATTTGGATTCCGAGAATCGTAGTTTTCGAACTTTCGGACGAAACCCGAAAGACGGAACTACAAAACTTGAGGGCTAAGTTAACTTAGTCCTTAAGCCTTGAATAGTAAGGAGGTTAGGGAGGGTGAAATGACTATTTTGCCTCTAGCCTTGAAAATCTATAAATAGGAAGCTTAAGCTCATTTGTTTGGGATTTTGAAAATCCTATCACTTGAGACAAAAAGTGAGAGAGCTCGGATAGGGGAAGAGAAGGAGAAGAAGGAACAAAAGCTTGCTCGTGAGCAAACTTTGTCCGACGGAGGAAGATTAAAGGAGAAAGGTAATCTGAAACCTAGTCTCTTAGAAATTTTCTTTAAGTTTTTATGTTCAAAAACATAGCTTAATGAGAATAAGGAGTAAAAGATATTGAGAATGAATTCATATGGTTAAAATAGTAAGAAAATGAAGAAATAAGAATTAGAAGTTTATTTAATAAATTTCTTAAGGCAATATAAGATTCATAAGGATTTTGAGCGATCTTATGAATGACTAGGCCAAATAAGTAAGGAATGATATTCTATAACATCAAATTCTAAGAAAAAAGTGAAATCGTAATCCAAAATATCGATTAAAAATGAAGAACGAACGAAGAACACGAAGAACACACGAAAAACACGAAGAACGTTGTTGATGGACAAATTTAAAACCATCATAGGATAATTGTTGTTGATAGACAAGTTTTAAACCATCGCGTATAAGTTAGATGCTTATTGCTTGGTTCGGAACGGTAGAAACATTCATGAAGAACGAATTAAAATGGAGCTATAACGAAGTTATGGCAAAAATTTCGTAAAAGACGAGCGAGAATTAAAAATTTAATAAATGAACCCGAACGTGTAGGGTTTCATAAGAAAGTAAGAGAACGTAGAAAATATGAGTCGTAGACTCAAGAACGATTGAGCTGTGAGTTCGGATGACCGAATTACGGACGAACGAATGAAGAAAGTTAATAACATAAAATGAACGAATAACAAAGATTAAGCCAATTGAATGGCATGTTAATGGATTCAGAACAAAGTTCTGTCCATGGGTAATCGAAGTACGTAAGATAAGGAAGAAAATGGCTTTGGAACGACCTCGTTCCGAGTTATAACCAAAAAGTTATGATATCAGAAAGTAAGTGTCTCAAAATGAAGTTAACACTTAGAAAAAATTTTGAGAAGAAGGGCTTGGCGCCGTGGCGCCAGCCATGCCTGGTAAGGTGGCGCTGCAGCGCCAAACCTGTGAAGACCCCGAATTCGGATACTTGAAACCCGAACTCGATACTTCACGATACCATTTCTATGAGCGAAAATATTACTAATAATAATAACACTAAATAAATTATAAACTTATCTTACCTTTATCAGAGTTTAATCCCAAGTACGTAATCTTTACTGTATGACACCATAATCCTAATTCTGTTTGCTTTCCTTTTCACTTGTTCTTGACCGATCCTTTTGATTATTCACACCTATCTGAAAACATTTAAATTAAGCAAGGATGAGCAATTGAGTGCCCAGCAAGTATTATATGTATATAAGCTGAAAGAATTTAAATGTTTTCTTTATAATATCCATCTACAACAAGTCAATAGTTGTGAAGTATTCTGAACGGATATTAATAACATAACAACCCTCTTTCAAAATTTTGAAACTACGTACTGGCTATAAATAAGGTTTAAGTGACATTCTATGAACATTGTTTTTATTTTCGAAAAGGTTTAGCAGAACTTCATCTGCAAACCGTCATAACTTACGGACACGGGGGTGATCAGCCCGTTGTACCCTGTATTGATCAATACTACATTACAAGAACGATGTTATCATTTACTTGGTCCGCCTTGGGCGTATAAAAGTTTTCCCGTGAACGGGATGTTCATATTTGTCAGGGTTCCAGACAAAAGGTTTTATTTTATCCAATAATAATCTGTAATTCAACATATACGTATAACAAAGGTGTATCAACTTGTGATTAAATACAATGATTATCCAAGTGGGACACTAGTATAATCATTTCTAGAAAACGAACGGAATATATATCCGAATTATCATATACTAACATGTTGATAATCAAAGGGTGTATATAATATAGGTTTAACCATCTGTACATTAATAATAATAATTCTGAACTTCTCACTTCTGTCTATTGCATAAAGAAAATGCAAAGTTAGGATACTTGCCTGATGCGCTGCTTACAACTCTCAACTTAGTTCTATCTTTTTATCACTACCTATCATTAATCAAATCATTCGTTCGATTAGAACAATATATCTTAACACATAGTACTGCATTTCGCAATAAGCACATAACCTAATCACCTTATCACACATGTTCAAAAATCATGGCATCATAAATAAACATCAACTCATTCCTAATCACATTGTCACACAACTTTAACTACCGTTGAATCACAAATAAAATAGTTAATTAACTAAATTTCTAAGTCCAGATCAATTTCTGAAACATGTCGGTCTACCGACAGCTTTATCGGGTAAATATCGAGTCTGAGACTCTATTCTGTATCTCAATATCCAAATAGATAACTTAAACAACATTCGTATTATTTTTCATGACCTTATAATAATTATAAAATAATTATTACCATTTATCATAATTTTTGAAATATCAGAATCATTATTAAATGATTTAAATATCAAACAATTCTATTATCATTAATATTAAACTATTAATGAAACCATTGTCAAAATATTAAAGTTATTTATAATAACTCAAAATATTTTTAAAGTACTTATATTACCCTTAAATGATTTTTAAAAAATCTAAAATCATTATTAAATATTTACCATTAATATTTAAATATTAATGAACTATTATCTAAATATTAAAATTCATTAATTATAACTTAAAATATTTTTAATTCATTTATATCCCTTTTAAATGATAAAACCATTTTTTAAACTATTTATTTAATATAATTATTAAATAAATTTAATATCATTAATCATTAAATAAATATTATTAATATTAAATTATTAATGAAATTATCCTTTAAATATTAAATGTTATATTTTATAACTTAAAATATTTTAGACACTTTATTTTCATTTAAAATGATTTTTAAAATAATAAAATCATTTTTAAACTAAATTATTTAATAATTAAATATCTTTAATATCATTAATAATCATTAATTAATGAATTTAACCTTTAAATATTAAAAGTTATATTTTATAACTTAAAATATTTTTAAATATCCTTATTATTATTTAAAATTATTTTTAATATAATAAAATCATTTTTAATTCATTTATTTAATTCATTTAATAAATAACTTAACTATCATTAATATTAATTTATTAATGAAAATTATCACAAAATATTAAAAGTTATAAAAAATAACTCAAAATTATTTTCTAACACAATAATATAATTTTTCATGATTTTTCATGAATTAAAACTATTTTTAAATAATTTATCTAATATTGTAATTAAATAAATAAATACCATTTACATTCCAAAAATATTAGATATTTTCAAAATATATCCAAAATAATTAAAATATAATTTTCGGACATTAAAATAATTTTTAAGAATTTATTATGTATTTTTAATAATTAAAACCCATTTTTATCAATTTTTTTATTAATTTCCAGAAATTATAAATAAAACTGTCCCTAAAGGGCTATAGCGACACTTTCTGTCGCTATAGGTGTTCTTGATCAAGCCCAGAACTTCAAGACAGTGATCGTGTATGCTACTTTGACCATGTGTAAATCAGTGTGTGTTATGAATCTAGACTTGTTTTTGGTCAGATCTGATAGAGGAAATGCAAGACTATAATATCCAACAAGAAAAATAATCATAACACATAACATAAAAAAGATCTGAGCCCTCAAAGAAGCTGTCAGACCTGTTCTTCATTTTCTGGGTTACCCAGAAATGAAGAACAGTTCATCCATCCATTTTTGGGCTTCCACAACTTGCAATCAGTGCACTCTTTTTGTGATCTATGACTTCTAAGTTCCCAGAAATGCTAACTGTGATCAAACATGTAAGTTTGACCATTAATTAAACTTCATACGTTTACGATATTAAAGATCTTAACACCTGGATCTATAGTCCACCTACCCAGCTACAAAATTAACCAAACAACAACAACAAAACATCAAAAAACCTGTCAGATATAAAGCTCACAAAACATTGTCAGAAGGCTGTTCATGCTGTTCTTCGTTGCCCAGATTTTGACCGGTCATGCCCGGTCAACGGGTTTTTACCGACCATATCTATCAATCTAGACATTCAATGACTCTGATTCTTTTTGCATCTTAAAGAGCACATTACAGACTACATATAAAAACTTAAAAACAACACAAATCATAAACGACAAAAGATTAAAATGGACTGACATTAGGCTGTCAGACCTCAAGAACAAAATTTCCAGATTTCATAGATCTTCAAATCTGGGCTTCTAGATATTATGGATCTATCATCTAGCAACCCAGATCATCACTAGACACTAAAATCAACATGTTTTAACACTTAAACACAACATCTAACAGAAGATCAAGGGTCGAAATTTTGGTTAGGGTTTTTACCTTTAAATGAAAATTCTTGATTTTTAGGCTACTGATTCGTGATGTGTGTTAGTAGGGCTTGAATATATGACTGATCTAGCAAAAGTTTTCGGAGGTGTGGAGCTTAGGAGAGTTAGGTTTAGTATTTGGTACAAAATGAACAAAAATGTAGCTTTCTCTCTCTTGAATCTATATATA
Organism: Panax japonicus; assembly: GCA_020205505.1. Taxonomy (NCBI): domain Eukaryota; kingdom Viridiplantae; phylum Streptophyta; class Magnoliopsida; order Apiales; family Araliaceae; genus Panax; species Panax japonicus. Next base: position 64,450,368 of record CM035093.1, read on the forward strand.
ACAAGCATGATGCATTGAATGCTAGCAAAAAGGCTGATTCGCTGTTCATTTACTGTCAAGGGAGTGGTTAGGAGTGGTTGGGTTTGGTAGGAGTTGGTAAACAACTCCCACACTTGTCAAAACTCAATAATTCAAGAGGGTAAAATGGTCTTTTTGCTTGGAAATTTAAGGGCACAATTATAAACTTTGCAAACCCTTAGAGTTTGACCCTTAGGGTTTAACCCTAAGGTTTAGTACATAGCATTTACGAGATTTAGCAACTAGGGTTTGTACAAAAACTAAAATAAATTTTAGTTTCTAAAATTTATAATTAGGGTTTATAAAATAATTTAAGTTTCTTAATTAATTAAAAGGTTTTAATTTACTTAACACCTTGCTAATTAGGGTTTAAGAAACACTAATTAACATTACATTGTCCAAAATAGCGCTTAGGATTTACAATTACAGATTAGGGTTACTAATTTAGAAATTAGGGTTTATAATATAGAAAAATAATAAGGATTTTGAATAATTACGATTCTCCCTAATTAGGGTTAATATCTATATCACAAGTCGTTAATCACATTATCGTGATTACATAACGGCTTAACCAATTCTCAAAGTCGTGAATGACTTTCGCATTAGGATCTCAAATAAATTAGGGTTTAAAGAAATTAAATTAGGGTTCTAGATTTTAGGGTTTTAATTTACTAATTAGATTTATTTTAATTAGCAATTAAAGTCTATCTCATGTGTCATTAATCATAGTAACACAATTCTTGACAGATCAAACCTCCGGTTTAGGTTTCCGGATTAGGGTTTCAAATTTTAGAAATTAGGGTTTTCATTCACAGTTAGGGTTTTCTATAATTAGCAAAATATTAAATAACATAATTCATATATTAAACTCACAATTGAGTTTCAAATTAGGGTTTTATCAGGTCATAAGAAAATTACTTTCCCGATTAACCTTACAAGCATAACATACATATTTATAGCACTAAAAAATATAATTAATATAATTATATTATCATCATTCCTTAATCCAGCACCAGAATTAGGGTTTGGTCGTAACATAATAAAACTGTTCCACACATTAACATTACACCCATAACCATACATATCTATAATACTGACAAATAATAATATAATATTATTATTCTCATTCATTGATCAAAACCCAAAATTAGGGTTTGGATTCCATATCTGATTTATCTGTCATAATTAACATTATAAATTAAGTTAAAATAATTAACTTAATTATTTGCACAAAATTCATATAATAAAATAATTATTATAATTATTCTAAAATCATTTCATAGATTATTTAAATAATATATAATTTTATTTTCATAGAAAATAATTGATAAAAACATTTCCAATATGGAATTAATTATTATAAAAATATAATTGATAATAATCAATGATTCTAAAATAAATTTACTTGTAAATATTCATGTAATAAATATATTTTTATTTACCACATAAATACATATACACATAATCTTGTACAAATCCTCATCCTTAAAATAAAAAAAAATTTATACGCAAAATTTCTTATTTATTTATATAGAAAATATCGGGTTGTCACAAGACCGAAGATCCAGACACTGCTAACTTGCGTCGTAGTGCTAGTCTTAGTGAAGAGAGTGGCGCCGCAGCGCCAATGAAGGGAAAAAGCCAGAGAAGAGCTTTTAACTGCTCAGCTCTTGGGGGAAGTGTAAGGAAAGATAAAGAACATAATGTTCAACTAATGTAATACTTAATCAAGTGTTTTAAACCTTTAATGAAGGTTGAACGGAAAGATTAATCGAGATTAACAAAATATAATTGCAAATTACGGAACCGAGATCCGGGGATCGTAGTTGCGATAAACGAACGTGAGGGATTGCTATATTTGTGATTCCTTAGACGTTGAGTAACGAAGGTAATGAATAACATTTCGATGTTATGTCATAGTAATGCAAGATGAATGTAAAGCGTATAGACGTGTGAACGCAACACTTTTGCGATAAACGATCGCTCTTAGCATACAACGATCGGTATGGCTTCAACATTAAGAAAGAATAATGAACATGGGGTTCATGGGATGGATAACGATTGAAAGCGATTAAAATCTTGAGTAAAGGTTGAATGAGAGATTAAAAGACGAGCAACATGAACGTTAAATACGTAAACGATCCTCGTGAATCGTATTCGCGTTGGACGAACATTCTAAGTATACCCTGGTTGTATGATGTAGACGTTGACGAAGGTAGTAAGATATGAATTATCGAGAAAGCCGTAACGAACGGTAATAAGAATATTGAAAGCCGAATATGAGTCGAATAAGAACGAATCCTGAGGTATGCCATTTAGTTGTCAGAAAGCCAAAAGGAATAAGAAATTGACTTAACGAACATTATAGTTAATAGTTCGTATAAGTTAAGATAAGTTTAGGTTGTGGTACAATCGTAACCTTTGATGGTTAACATATGGGAGCTGGGCTAAACAATTCCTTCAGAGAGCAAAGGTATATACAAAACTGGTAACCGATCTAACTCATTGTGATGGCAGTGTTGATGAGACAGGAACTTGTTTGTTGGTTGTTTGTGGGAAACCACTCAGAGTTCCATATGGACTACCAGCAGAGAAGCGATGTGTACTGAGTCTTAGAGAAGTTATAAGAAGAAGATAAAAATGTAAATCATCAAAGATGAAGAACGTTTTGAGTAAGACACCTCCGTATGTCATAAAGCCGTAGAACGGTAATGAAAGTTAGTCGCGTAAAATTATATTACAAGAATGCGAATCTTAAGAAGTAAAGTTAAGTAAACCAATGTGTAAGTCATGTATATGACTAATTGGTGTATGTGTTATTTCCTAATGTGTTATAGGGATTGGACTGAACAGTTCAGCATAAGCTGTAGCTGGGAGTAAGGCAAGTTTCCTAACTTCATTAATATTTTAAATGAATGCTAGTTTCTAAAACTTCTCAGATGTTGAACTTGAGAAGTTCTGTCTATGTGTGAATGTGCGATATTTGTACAAGGTGGTAGAACATATGAGGCCTTGAGCCACAATGTTAACACTTCGGTGTTTCTATGATATGAACTGTTCTGTGATTGAACTATTCCATATGAGCATGTTCTGTTTATACATGAACCGTTATCGTTAAGTCTGTGCTATAGATTCTAGCCTGACAAAATGTATATGAAAGAGAGTAGAGAATGAAAGTATTTCAAAGTGAATGTGACTAATGTTTTAAAATGGTAGGAATCGAGATTATTCCTATTGTTCAAGCTGCTTCATAACCTTTGTTCGGTTATCAAAGTTTCTAAAGGAATGTTAAACTCTTGAAGTTGTTTGTTCAACTGCTATAACTTGCTGAGCAATTGAATGCTCACACTTGCTTTAAATGAAAAACATTTTCAGCGAACGATGTTTAGACGAATTTAAGGATTCCATAAAGATCAAGCTGACGGTATCCAGATGAAGTGCCATTTAGAATGTGAATGAGCGAGAAGATCAAGTGAAGACTTGTAATGTGGAGAGACGAAAATTAAACTATAGACTAGTTTAATGAACTGTTATGTATCCTTGGTGGCGGATAAAAGTCACTCTTGTAAGATGAAAGGAATAATGTAATTATCATTATTTGTAATAAGAAGGGTTATAAGGTTTTAGAACCTGGGAATTTAGAATGTATGTTATTATATTTCAGTATATAATGATGTATGTTTGGATGAATGATGTACTCGTGACGTACAGAATCCGGGTGACTAAATAAACTGGATTTCGGGGCGTTGCAGGCTGGTATCAGAGCTGATAGGTTATAAATCTTAGGTATGAGTACCTAATACTATAATCATAGAGAGAAGGATATGGAGATCACCACGTGATCATAGTAAATCGTAGTAACAGATGATCTGTTAAACGATGGATGATTGAAGCTAATGCTATGAATGAATGGTACTACGAAGTAGTACGGGAAGAAGAACTTAGATTGAGTTGTAAAGGATATCATACGAATTAAAGAAAATTCGTATTAAGTAAAAAAAAAGTAAGAAGTTCTAAGATTTCGATGGAGGACTCATGTGATAGCTGAGTAGTACGAACCTTCGAATGAGAGGGGGTTTGTGATTACTTAGTTATTACAGTGATAATCATTGGAATAGTATGTCGTGCTATCAATATGTATATGACGAGAAGGTGAATCTTTTCTCATGTATATATCTGATAGGTAGAGAATGATAAAATAGGTGCGGGTTCTTGAAACTCATACTTATGAAAAGTTTGTGACTCATAGTTATATGCTATGTTTCTGAGCCCTAAGCATATGGATAGTCCTTGATTTGTTCTTGGATTACATATTGCGAAGATAAGTTCTTAAACACATATGGTTGTGGAAAGTTTCTAAACACATAAAGTGTGGTAAGTTGATGAAATATACTAAGGTATAAGAATGTTTAAGCTGAAAGTAAGTATTTTCAGTAGACTTAGCATTGAAGGTGCTAGAGGAGATTAAGTATTGTCATAAGTAAGATAATAAAGGAAGATGGAGAATAGGATATTCCAAATCATCTAGCTATGCTAGATTTTGAAATTTCTTGAAATTGTGCTTATGTGTGCGCATTTTTGAAAAGGAAAGAGTTGGTTCAACTTTTGGAACCAATGGATTTAAAAGAACTATTCTTGGTATGTCTATGCTAATTGTTTCGGCTAGACAGAAATTGATTTTAAATATCAAAATGAATTTTATATCATCAGTGCATTTGATGTAGAGATGGTAAAAAGATGGAGTTATTAATGTAATTGAATATGGTGTTGGATTTGATTTTAGGATCAACAACCCACCTTGGTATGATGCATAATGATGAAGTCATAAACTGACGAAGTCCTCAACGTAATGTGAAAAGTGCGGTATCATGACGTCATAAAACGTTTTGATGTATTGTAAAAGAATTTAAAGAATTGGTCGATGTTAAGTGAATTGACTAGACACGAATGTTTCAAGTTGATGTCAAATTTATTGATATGGTCTAGGCTACTTGATTTGGCTAGGACGAATGGTATGTCATGATTAAAAGAAAATTGAGCTTTCTTTGAAGAGCTATGCCAAACCAAATTGTTTTAGTACGGAATCTAATGATTAAGTCTGAGGTACCCTGAAATGGGGTTATACAATAGGTTGATCACCTACGTATGGAAGAGGTGGTTTACCTTCTTTGTGATTGTAAACTGACCGTGGAAAGAAAGGTTACGGCTTCATGCTGTTAAACCTAGTAAGAGTTCTTGGTCAATTTGACCCCTCAGCAAAAGTATGAAATGTTTTAAAGAAATTCTTATATTCCTCGTTGTTCATTCTACTTCATAATTCTTGATAAGTTATGAAGGTGAGAGAATGTTTGAAATATAAGAACTTCTTTGAAGGGAAGTTGAGAAGAAAGGTAAGCTAAAATTTCGAGGGCAAAATTTTGTGAAGGAGGAGTGAATGTGATGACCCGAGAATGGGTGTGGTTTGAAGAAATTCCGAGGATGAAATTTTTATAAGGGGGAAATGTAACAACCCGGAGAATCCGGATTGTTCAGAATTTAAGATTAAAGAATTAATTATTAATAAAATGAATTTTTATTAATATTATTCTGTGTTATGTGTTTATTAATCGTTCTATAACCTAGAGTGATTATAAATCGAGAGGATTCTGGCTACAAGCTAGACTGAACGAGTAAGAATTTTCAAGACGAAAATAAAAAAATTTCAGGAAGAAAATATTTTCGGAAAAAAAGACGAAATATGTACTATTCACTCGACAAAACCTAAGGGTTAGGGTTTGAATAACCTAAGCTGTTTCGAGAGTTCGGTATGTCATAATGACATTCTGTCGAAAGATTTGACGATATAATGTCGTGAAAATTTAAGTAAGCCGATAAAAGTTTTTTTCAAAAAACGTGCAGAAATCAGACAAAATAAAAATGACGAAAAGTATTTTTATGTACTTTTCATTCGTTTAGCTATGTTATGGGAAAACGTGAAGGAAAACGCTTGACACCAAAAAGTGTTTTTTAGTTTTTCCGAAATCCGAAGAGTACGTAAAAGTTAATCGGTAAAGGAAAGACGAAATATCCAAAAATATTTGGATTCCGAGAATCATAGTTTTCGAACTGTTGGACGAAACCCGAAAGACAGAACTACGAAACTTAAGGGCTAAGCAAACTTGAAGGCTAAGTTAACTTAGTCCTTAAGCCTTGAATAGTAAGGAGGTTAAGGAGGGTGAAATGACTATTTTACCCCTACCCTTGAAAATTTATAAATAGGAAGCTTAAGCTCATTTGTTTGGGATTTTGAAAATCCTATCACTTGAGAGAGAAAGAGAGAGAGCTCGGATGGGGGAAGAGAAGGAGAAGAAGGTAGAAAAGCTTGCTCGTGAGCAAACTTTGTTCGACGGAGGAAGATTAAAGGAGAAATGTAATCCGAAACCTAGTCTCTTAGAAATTTTCTTTAAGTTTTTATGTTCAAAAACATAGCTTAATGTGAATAAGGAGTAAAAGATATTGAGAATGAATTCATATGGTTGAAATAGTAAGAAAATGAAGAAATAAGAATTAGAAATTTATTTAATAAATTTCTTAAGGAAGTATAAGATTCATAAGGATTTTGAGCGATCTGAATAAATCTTATGAATGAGTAGGTCAAATAAGTAAGGAATGATATTCTATAACATCAAATTCCAAGATAAAGTGAAATCGTAATCCAAACTATCAATTAAAAATGAAGAACGAACGAAGAACGCGAAGAACACGCGAAGAACACGAAGAACGTTGTTGATGGACAAATTTAAAACCATTGTAGGATAATTGTTGTTGATGGACAAGTTTAAAATCATCGCGTATAAATTAGATGCTTATTTCTTGGTTAGGAACGGTAGAAACATTCATGAAGAATGAATTAAAACGGAGCTATAACGAAGTTATGGCAAAAATTTCGTAAAAGACGAGCGAGAATTAGAAATTTAATAAATGAACCCGAACGTGTAGGGTTTCATAAGAAAGTAAGAGAACGTAGAAAACGTGAGTCGTAGACTCAAGAACGAATGAGTTCCGAGTTCGGAGGACCAAATTACGGACGAACGAATGAAGAACGTTAATAACATAAAATGAACGAATAATGAAGATTAAGATAATTGAATGGCATGTTAACGAATTTAGAACAAAGCTCTATCTATGGGTAATCGAAGTACGTAAGATAAGGAAGAAAATGGCTTTGGAACGACCTCGTTTCGAGTTATAACAAAGAAGTTATGAGATCGGAAAGTAAGCGTCTCAAAATGAAGCTAACACTAAGAAAACATTTTGAGAAGAAGGGCTTGGCGCCGTGGCGCCAGCCATGCCTTGTAAGGTGGCTCTGCAGCGCCAGACCGGAGAGCCAGACACTGCTAACTCGTGCCGTAGTGCGAGTTTTAGTGAAGAGAGTGGTGCCGCAGCGCTAGTGAAGGGAAAAAGTCAGAGAAAAGCTTTTAACTGCTCAGCTCTTGGGGGAAGTGTAAGGAAAGATAAAGAACATAATGTTTAACTAATGTAACACTTAATCAAGTGTTTTAAACCTTTAATGAAGGTTGAATAGAAAGATTAACCGAGATTAAAATAATGTAATTGCAGATTACGGAACTGAGATCAGGGATCGTATTTGCGATAAACGAACGCGAGGGATTGCTATGATTGTGATTCCTTAGACGTTGAGTGACGAGGGTAATGAATAACATTTTGATGTTATGTCATAGTAATGCGAGATGAATGTAAAGCATATAGACGCTGTGAATGCAATGCTTTTGCGATGAACGATTGGTTTTAGCATACAACGATCGGTATGGCTTCGACATTAAGAAAGAATAATGAACATGGGGTTCATGGGATGGATAACGATTGAAAGCGATTAAAACCTTGATTAAAGGTTGAATGAGAGATTAAAAGACGAGCAACATGAACGTTGAATACTTAAACGATCCTCGTGAATTGTATTCACGTTGGACGAATGTTCTAAGTATTCCCTGGTTGTATGACGTAGACGTTGACGAAGGTAGTAAGTAAGATATGAATTATCGAGAAAGCCGTAACGAACGGTAATAAGAGTATTAAAAGCCGAATGTGAGTCGAATAAGAACGAATCCTAAGGTATGGCATTTAGTTGTTAGAAAGCCAAAAGAAATAAGAAATTAACTTAACGAACAATATAGTTAATAGTTCGTATAACTTAAGATAAGTTTAGGTTATGGTACAATTGTAACCTTTGATGGTTGACATATGGGAGCTGGGCTAAACAATTCCTTCAAAGAGCGAAGGTATATATGAAACTGGCAACCGATTTAACTCACTGTGATGGCATTGTAGATGAGACGGGAACTTGTTTGTTAGTTGTTTGTGGGAAACCACTCAGAGTACCATATGGACTACCAGCAGAGAAGCGATGTGTACTGAGTCCTAGAGAAGTTATAAGAAGAAGATAAGAATGTAAATCATCAAAGATGAAGAACGTTTTGAGTAAGACATCTTCGTATGTCATAAAGCCATGGAACTGTAATAAAAGTTAGTCACGTAAAATTATATTGTAAGAACGCGAATCTTAAGAAGTAAAGTTAAGCAAACCAATGTGTAAGTCAGGTATATGACTAATTGGTGTATGTGTTATTTTCTTATGTGTTATAGGGATTGGAATGAACAGTTCAGCGTAAGCTGTAGCTGGGAGTAAGGCAAGTTTCCTAACTTCATTCATATTTTAAATGAATGCTAGTTTCTAAAACCTCTTAGATGTTGAATTTGAGAAGTTCTGTCTATGTCTGAATGTGCGATATTTGTACAAGGTGGTAGAACATATGAGGCCTTGAACCACAATGTGAACACTTCGGTATTTCTATGATATGAATTGTTCTGTGATTGAACTGTTCAATATGAGCATGTTCTGTTTATACATGAACCGTTATCGTTAAGTCTGTGCTATAGATTCTAGCCTGACAAAATGTATATGAAAGAGAGTAGAGAATGAAAGTATTTCAAAGTGAATGTGACTAATGTTTTAAAATGGTAGGAATCGAGATTATTCCTATTGTTCAAGCTGCTTCATAACCTTTGTTCGGTTATCAAAGTTTCTAAAGGAATGTTAAACTCTTGAAGTTGTTTGTTCAACTGCTATAACTTGCTGAGCAATTGAATGCTCATACTTGCTTTAAATGAAAAACATTTTCAGCGAACGATGTTTAGACGAATTTAAGGATTCCATAAAGATCAAGCTGACGGTATCCAGATGAAGTGCCATTTAGAATGTGAATGAGCGAGAAGATCAAGTGAAGACTTGTAATGTGGAGAGACGAAAATTAAACTATAGACTAGTTTAATGAACTGTTATGTATCCTTGGTGGCGGATAAAAGTCACTCTTGTAAGATGAAAGGAATAATGTAATTATCATTATTTGTAATAAGAAGGGTTATAAGGTTTTAGAACTTGGGAAGTTAGAATGTATGTTATTATATTTCAGTATATAATGATGTATGTTTGGATGAATGATATACTCGTGACGTACAGAATTCGGGTGACTAAATAAACCGGATTTCGAAGCGTTACAAATACTTTCAAGAAAGTACTTGTCATTGAAAAATTTCTGAAACGTTTCTCAAGAGATGCTGAGTGCGGGTGGATGGGTACGTTTCACAAATTCCCACCAGTAGTCTGCCTCATTACGGAACATAAAAGTGGCGAATGGAACCTTCTGTTCCTCCGTGCATCCCAAGACATCGAATATCTTGGTAATTTGTTTGAACCACGTCTCCGCCTTAATCGGATCCGGCTTTCCCCAAATTCTGGTGGTCCCAACTCTTTGAACTGCTTGGCTGTAACAAACCGTGCATTGTTATCATTTTTACCTGTATTTTGTACACGAGTCTCCCTCATCTGATTTTGCATGAACTACAAAAAGCTTCTAAACATCTCATCGTTCATCATCTGCTCAGTGGTGTTGTTCACAGGAGGAACATTGTCAGCCTGTTGCACGTTCTCCACGTTGGTGAGTAAAGGTGTCTCCACGGTCTCATTTAATCCACTATTAACTTACTCAGTCGACATTCTCAAATACTGCCATAAAATAATGGTTAATTAAGGAAATTAACATATCACATAATATCCTTATATACTGACCCACCAACAAATAAGGTTAGGTAAGACACACTAGCGAAGGTTTTACTCGTCTCTCCCCTCCTAGTTCAATTCCCCGATCTCCGCCAGAGATCATATCCCTAAGCTCTGATACCAACTGTGATGCCCCCAAAATAGGTATACATCACCTATTTTGAGTCGTCAATAACATGGTACAGAAACAACTATAACTTTATAAATACAACATGAAAACTGTGAGTTTAAATACAAATATTGTCGTCTAGACAATATTCACACACAAATAAGTCTTCATTACAATAATTGGTACATTATTTTACAAAAATGGTGAGGACTACTAAAACAACTTTCTAGAATCATCATTTCACACCCCGACTAGAACTCGCTACATTCTCGCCTCCTGAGAAGAAAAATGGAACAAAAAGGAAAAGGGTGAGCTCAACTAGCCCAGTAAAGAATATTATGACTATGATAATATAGAACAAATTATCGTTAGTATTCAATAAAGAAAAATCTGATAAAATATAATAGACAACAAGTTTCAGATCAATATTCGCAGCGAAAATAATAATTCATAGAAGAGTTACATAGAGAATAAAATCTACTATAATCTATGAATTTAAAAGTCCATCATCAATATTTTATCCCTGTAACATCAATCAATATTCATCTTGATTCAAATATTCATCTTTGCACTACAGGCCAAAGATATTGATCAGTTGGTCATGTTCATCTCAACACCTGTACATCTTTACACTACGGGCCAAAGATATTCATAAAAAAATTAACCATCTTTGCACTACAGGCCAAAGATATTCAGTAATATCATCATTTAGGACTGAGGAATGATGAAAAATATTTTGAAGAAAACGAATCCAGTGAAACAAAAGAGCAAATATTAATGATTCGTACTTTAAACAGTCCAAGTTCAAAAATACTTCATTAATAATCATAGTGAAGTAAAATTCAAGAATGATCAAAATATGGATACAATCAAAGCTAGTATCCATAATAAATATTCCGACATAATGATATTAGAAGAAATAATATCATTTTAGAAAAAAAAAATATCCCTTACCTTGAAAAGACTGTACTTCTAGCTGGAATACCGGATATAGTGCTGAAAGGAACTTGCACTGTATAGCAACACTCAAAGTATCAAAATACTCACAAGAATACGCTTGATAACATAGAGAGAGAAAGAGAGAGAAAACTTCAGTTTTTAGTGTGATTTTCAATTCTAACCTTAGCACCCTATTTATAGGAAAATGCTTAGAACACCAAAGCAAAAAATTTAATAAAATATTATTATTAATAACAAAATTCATACGTTTGAAATCAGATTTCCCACATGCCCACCTTCTAGAAAAAGTAAGAAAAACATTTTTCATAAAATAAATAATTAAATCTTCCAAAAAACAATTATTTCGGAACATCGAAACTTCAATAATTCATAATAAATAGCTCTTTTGTCATAAAAATTCAAACCTTATGACTTTTCTATAGGAAATTTCATTCTCTACAACTTTGTAGAAGAAAGGTTTTCCAAATTTCAAACAGAAACTGCTCGAAATCCACAAACGGGCGATTTTACAAGCTACAATCAAATTTCAGGCTAGAAATGGGCCCACAGACATGTTTAACATGTTTTAAACAACTCTTGAAACAAAAATACTCTTTCTCCTCATATATTCATATATCCCACATTCATTGTAAAAATATCACCATTATTATATTATTAAAATATAATAATATATTTAAATGAATTGTTTTATCAGAAAAGAAAAAATATCAATTTTTCAATAATTGTCACTTTAAAATTTTCTCCATCTACATCCACATAAAATGAATATTTTGCTTATCATATAAATCAATAATTAATTATTCACAAATAATACTACAGAATCATAATACTGGCAACCAGGTCGTTCCCAGGAAAGAGGGGGCTTTCCAATAAAGATTTTTCCTTATTGGTGCGTAATTAAGTAACCAAACCTCTCCTTAGACAGAACTTTCTAGACATTTCCAATAATGTTATCTAATAATATTATTCAAATAATATGAATTATTGATCAGATAATGAAAATATTGTGCAGTGATAATTATTGAAGCAACAATAATATAAAATATCAACGTAGCAATTATTGAATAAATAAAATAAAATATTGAATAGTAATTACTTTAACAATTATTGAGTAGTGCCTTCTTACGTAAGAATCAATAATTGGTGCAATATCGTGTGCTACTGTGTTTTAACCACCGGGTATTCCAACAGTATTAATGGTAACAACTACGTCGTTATTTATAAATAACTTATACTTGTCATTTTCTTCATCCAATTGCTTTTCGTTATGGGGCCCACACAAGGTTGCGCCGTCGTACGAATATTCCCTGACAGTAAGAATATTCCACGACCAAATGAATATTCCCCGACAACAATGAATATTTTATAACCACTTGCTTATTCAAAATATTTGTACATTTTACTCATAACTCACCACATTAATCAAATCAACCCTTACTATTTCAAAATAATAAATAGAGGAAATTTAATTTCATTTATAATAAGTTGGGGTCTTACATCTACGGCCATTGACATTAGCTTGTCAGACCATTTTCTAGGGTTCATGGATAGTTTTTTGAAAACTTCATTTTAAAGCCTTTTGATGCTATAGATCCATGATGAATCATCATAAATCATCTAAAAACATTTTCTAACACATGATTAAACAATTAAACACAAAAAATTTCTTACTATATAAGATCAAATAGGGTTAGAGCTTTTATACCTTCTTGTCTAATCTTTGATCTTAGATCTCTTTAGCTGATCTTAGTGATCTAGGGGCTGCTTATGTGACTGAGACACTTGTAAATTTTGGAGTTTAGGAGAGAGAAGAGGTTGGTTGGTTGTTTGAAAGAAAAATGACTATGTTAGTGAACTTTCTCTCTCTAATTCTCTTATATAATATGATATAATGTTTAGATCTGATGTTACTGTCAATTAGAGGATGAATAACTGAGATTTAAGTCACAAAGTCAATAATAGTTAGTCAACAACTACAAATTTGGTAAGATTTACAAGTTACCTAATAAAGAAATCCAAAAAGGGCACTTTGGTCTTTTTCCTTCCAATTTTAATGGCATTCTAGACATTGTCCAAACCCTTAGGGTTTAACCCTTAGATTTTACAACTTTAGTTTCTAGGATTTTCTAATTAGGATTTTAATTAGAAAATTAATATTTCTAAAGCATGATTAGGGTTTTCTAATTAGGGTTTAGGACTCCCGAATTTAAAATTATGGTTTTCTTGGCTTTCGTTTAGGGTTCCTAACTGTACGTTAGGGTTTCTAAACTTGAGATTATGTTTTCTAATCTCTTATTAGGGTTTACTAATGTTATACCCTACTCGATCAATCACTGATCAAAAATTCTAAACACGTACTCATCAATACAATAATTTTAATTATATTTTCTATCGAATCCCTTTCCAGTATTAGGGTTAGGGTTTCTAAAGCTTTTAATCATAACTCTACTCTTATTTTTTAGTCAATACACAAATTAACCATATCTCGAGACTCGCATCACAGATACACATCACAATCTTGATAATCAATATCAACATTACATAAATAATAATAAAAAATTATTCAAAAAATTCGAATTATTCGAAATCCCGGGTTATCACATTCACCCCCCCCCTTAAAAGGATTCTGTCCTCGGAATCATCGCTTTCTTATCCTCTACAATCTTTTAAAGTTGTATCATCAATTCATTCTTATCAACACAATATTAATTTGTGTCTCAAATTCTAACCTGTGATTTGGATCTATAAAAGAAAACAATTCACAGTGATATCTAACTCATGTTTCTCGCGTAATTTAATTTCTAAGCGAAATCGTTACCTGTCGCCACTAACTCCTGTGTAGCCTCTGGGTCTGGAACTGTCATGCTAAAAGTAAATGATGTTGGTCTTCCCTGTTGAGCTGATTCTTTAATCCATATTGTTCTGATACTGGTTCCCTTGCTGACCCTTTCCTTCTCCACGTTTCTCTTTGGACAATTCTGAACCAGATGATCGGTTGATCCAAACGCAAAACAACCTTTTGGCGACAGTTATAACAGACTCTTTTTTTCTTTAAACAAACTCCTTGATGATGCTTCCCTCAAACTACACACGGAGCACCTTTCTTCCTAATCTCTTTTGGATTATTTTCTGAATTAACATCACCATCGCTCTTACGTTTATTAAGATCACTACCTCCACTACCACTTATCATATTATTTCCTTTAGCCTCCTTTCTTTGTTCTTGATTATTCTTTAACACAGCTTCCATTTCTCCCTCAGCCGATAATGACTTTTTCCAATAAAGTTGAAAATAAATTAATTTGCAGGACATCTAACTTCTCGAGTACAAATGATTTCAATCCATTCCTAAAACATCGTGCTTTCAGTTCCTTAGTGTCCACTTGATGTGGAACGAATTTAGCTAATTCGTTGAACTTGACAAAATATTCTATCACTGTCATATTCTTCTGCTTCAGATTCAAAAATTGTTCATTCATATTTTCCTTTAAACTTCCCTTCCTTGGCGGCATTATCTGATAAAAATCTTACATTAATTCTCTTTCTCTACATAAATTCTTATTAATCACACAATAAGAATTTGACACAAAGTTGTCATATAATCACATATTTATTCAAATAGCACACAAGTACATTTAGCACTTAACACATAGCACTATCCCTTTTTAAATAATATCAGGATTAACAACACAACTTTAAACAAAAGTTATAATTCTCCATTCACACATAACTATTCCAAGTGCATCAAACTTACCACACCTAGGGGTTCAGGAACTTACCACAATTATATGAGTTTATGAACTTATCCTAGTCAAACCTTTGGCGTCCATTCGCTAAGGGGTTCAAAACATTTCATATAATTATGAATCATGAACTTACTATAAGTATGAGTTTTGAGAATTCAAAAATTAATCTTAATCTTATATTCATATAAAAAATAAAGATTTTATTCATACAAACATATATATACACATATGTTCACACACTATTAAAAGATACTATCTCTTAAACTTAAGTTATCTACCGTCCACTCCCTTCACCAGTCTTCTTTTTACTTAGACACTTGTTGAATCCGTGACCCGTTCTTCCCCATGAAAAACACTTCCTAATATTCGGCTTAGGACAATGTAGGGAAATATGTTATTCCTGCTTACAATTGAAGCACACGTTCTTCCACATCAAGCATTCTCCCACGCGAGTCTTTCCACACTTTCTACAAACTTGCTTCTTATTCGAGTTTGAATTTTTAGAGTTATCACTGTCGTTATCCCTCTTTCTCTTATTCTTGCCCTTCAACTTGATTGTTCTTTAAGATGATCCATCACCTTCAGTCTTTATCCTTTCCACCTGTGCCTTCAGCTCGTTCCGTTCTTCGATCATTTCACGTAATGCTTACTCCGTCTTCCACAACTCCTCCCAGAGAAATACTTTACTCCGGAGTTCTTGGACTTCTGCAGATTCTTGATCTTTCTCTCCAATTTTAGTCGTATTCCCTTTCTCTACCTTAGCTTCTTCGGACTCATCCTCCTCCTCATCACTCAGATACATTTCGGGATAATCATCATGATCAATCCCCTAGATTGAACATAGGTTCTTCTTTTCCCACCTCTTCAGCTGACTCGCTTTGCGCTGGCACCTCGGCTACTGGCACTGGTGGAACAACCGCTAGCACTTCTGTACTCATTTCATCTTCTCCAAACATCCTACTATCAGTTTAAATAACATGATTATTACTTCACCAGTACAAACTTCTCACACTATGTGTCCACATATCTTATTATCAATACGCTTTATCAATCTCTCACTTAATAGTCTAAATGAGTATTCTAGATCTCGCTTATGGTTATAATCCTAGGGTTTTCCCCACCCCACTTAAGGTTTTTAACCTACAGCTTTGATACCAACCTGTGACGCCTCCAAATCTGGGTTACCTGACCCTCGAGTTTGGTGCTCACGATCCATAATATAATTAACATCTAACTACCCATTCATTGATGAATAGAATATTACACCACATTAACTGATATAGTTAATACATTCGTCCCATGTTATCTAACTTTAACATTACAAACATACCCTTTAGATATACAAAAAGGGTTAACAAAACAACATAATAATAATGTTCATTAAACTATTCCAGCAACATGCCTTTGCCTTTGTTCTTCTCAGCACCTCTAGCCACTTCGTTCCTAGCTGAAATGTTTTATTTAGCAAGGGTGAGCAACAAATTTTCCCCGCAAGTTAAGACATACAATGAATGTATAAGAATCAGAACAACAAACTATCTAATTCGATAGAATAACTCCAAAGTTTGGGGAACTTTAAAATAGCTGAACAATTCATTAATCACTAACAAGTCCTCTCGTAACCTATGCAACACAATAATTCGATAATGAAAGTGTACAACACTTTCAAGGTCTCTACAATATTCAATTGAATAACAATATGGAAATATTTTCCAGAGTTTATGCTGAGTGATCACAAAGGATCTAGAACTTCTCTTCTCAAGTAGCTATCAAATATTTACTTTGATATATACCCAGGTGTATCAGATAACCATAAAGATTAAATCATACCCCTCTGCAAGTATAACAAGTGATCAGCTTTATTATACCCTATATTTTGTATAATACTTAAAACGCTTGTAAAGACCGAATATACGAACAAAAATATTCCCTTTATATAAAAGGTTGTTATTCTCAATCTTTGAATCAAAAATTGATTTAACCACGAAATACAATTATTTCAATATCTAATCACTTTTCTTCTCTTCTCTTCTCAAGCTTATCAAGTTTTCTTTTTTGATCTAGCCAAAATAATCGGCATCGATTTAATAATAATTAAATTCTCTTCTCTTCTCTTCTCTTCTCAAACTTATCAAGTTTTCTTTTTTGATCTAGCCGATACAATTGGCATCGATCTATCAATAATAATTGAATTCTCTTCTCTTCTCTTCTCGAACCTATCAAGTTCTAACAAATGTTCATCTAGCCAGAAATTAGCTAAGACATATCTCAACATGATTCAATAATAGACATGAATTATCAGTACTATTTGCAATCACTAATAGCTTCTACGAATGTGAATATCCAATAACAGTTATTCTCCAACTATATTCTCAGAATCACTAATTCAATTTGAATTAATAAACATGCACTAACTGCGAATAATCAATAATAAATCTTAGACGTGGTCTAATCAACAATAATTAACCACCATAATATTTAAAAAGTATAACTCAAAGTTGAGTTAGGAAACTTGCCTTTCTCGTTGATTACAGCTACACAATATACTTATCTGCTTTTGAAAGACCTATAACTAATAATATCGGTCTCACAATTAGCACAATAATTTATAACACGTAACACTGCAATTCACAGTCAATCTTTCTCCTAGGCACATTACCACATAGCCACATCAGTGTTTATAACCTATATAAACACTCATCAAGTCTAACTAGTTCGGTCTGGTTGAACTTCGGTCTATTCTCGGTGTACTGGTCACCATATCAGATAATTTAACACTTGTATTTTCAAATAAACTTGGTCTCAAAGCTTCAATATTAATTTAGATAAGTCAAATATCATTAATAATATTTTTTGTAAGCTTTTAATAATTATCAAACAATTATTATAATTTATAATAATTTTTCAAACACTAAAATAATTTTAAATGATTTAATTATCAAATAATCTTATCATCATTAATATTTAATAATATAAAAATATTAATGACATATTTGTCAAAATATTAAAGTTATTATTAATAACTTAAAATATTTTTAAATCATCAATATTCTAGTTAAATGATTTTTAAAATAATTAAAAGCATTTTAAACTATCACCTTTAATATTTAAATATTAACAAAATTATCATCAAAATATTAAAAGTTATTAATTATAACTTAAAATATTCTTAAATTATTTTTCTCATTTTTAAATGATTTTTAAATTAATAAAATCATTTTTCTATAATTTATTTAATTTAATAATTAAATAAATTTAATATCATTAATATTAATTATTAATGAGAATTCACCAAAAATATTGAAAATTATATTTTATAATTCAAAATATTTTTAAACACTTTATTCTTATTTAAAATTATTTTTATAATATTAAAATCATTTTTAACTCATTTATTTAATATAATAATTAAATAAATCTAATATCATTAATATTAAATTATTAATGAAAATTCTCTAAAAATATTAAAAGTTATATTTTATAACTCAAAATATTTTTAAACTCTTTATTCTTATTTAAAATGATTTTTAAAATATTAAATTCATTTTTTTCTAATTTAGTTAATATACTAATTAAATATCATTAATATTCAAATAATTATAATTTTTAATGAAAAATATGCCAAATTATAAAAAGTTATTTTTTAAAACCATTTTTGGTAATTTTTAGAATTTATTTTCTATTTTTAATCATTTTCCGAAAAATCAAAAAATTAGAAATTAAATAAACCGTCGCTATAGCCTATAGCGACGCTTTTTGTCGTTGTAGGTGTTATTGGGGCTCAAGATCACTGACAGCCGGTTCTCAAGGGGTCACGTTTGACTAGCCATGATTCTTAGCTCAGGCATGATCTGGGCTAGCTAAAACACTGATTGTGTAGTGTTTATGTAACACTACAAATATCCATAACAACATAGGTCATACAATCAAACATCATAAAGGTCTGAGCTTACAAAGTCGTTGTCAGACCTTCCCTGGGTTTTCTGGGCAACCTAGAAACTCAGGTCGTGAGACCCCGAATTTTATGAAATGAAAGTATTCAATTTTCTTATTATTATTTTATTTAGTAAATGGTTAAATTGAGAAAGGGTTAAAGTTAAGGGTGATATTTGAAAATTTTACAAAGCAAGCAAGTTGTTATTCGTTTGGTCAGGGAATATTCTTTTTGTCGGGGAATATCCGTACGACGACACAATTATTGGTGGACCCCGCAACGGAAGTATTGTCGTAGTTAGAAAACGACATAATTATCTTTTTATAAAAATAACGACGGAAGTTTTACCGTTAAACTGTTGAACTATCCGATAGTAAAAGTACAGTAATAAGCGTGGTTGCATAGTAGCACACGAAATTGATTATTGATGCTTACGTGAGAAGTCACTCAGTTATACTCAATTATTGCTGCATAAATTACTGCATCATATCTCTCATATTATTGATTCAATTATTGTCACAGTATCATCTGTATAATATGTTATATTATTAAATCAATAATTGAGACGTCAAAGTTATTTATATTATTAAATTGCAATATTTACAATGTCTAGAAGTTCTGTCAAGGAGAGGTTTGGTCATCTAATTACGCGCCAATAAGGAGAAATCCTTATCGGAAAGCCCCCTCTTTCCTGGGAACGAACTGGTTATTAAATGTTGTGAGTTATAATATTAATGATGAATAAGTTCGTGTTGATTAAAGATGAAATTGATGGTTCCATTGTCTTGGAATTATTAGTGTTAGTGGAAATCGACATTTATTTCGATATTAATTGATGTCTGGAAGTTTTACTGACCAGTCGGGTAATTAATTGGATAAATGAGCAATTAATTGCTATTAATTCACACGATTATAACTATTTGTTCACATGTGTGTACTATTGATTCACATTCTTGTACTATTAGGGGAGTTGGTGCAAGATTGATAATACTTAAATGAATAAGTTAAAAATAGAGGTATAGATGGAGATACTATACTGTAATTCATATTTTCACATGATTATAACTATTGATTCACATGATTGAACTATTGATTCACATTATTAACTATCAGGGGAGGTGGTGCAAGTTTGATAATTCTTGCAGGACTAAATTAAAAATAAAGAAAAAGAGGAAGGTATTATACTGTAATATTTTGAGCCCCAAAACGTGCAATTATCGAAACTATATTTTCCTATAAATAGAAGCTCATTCTTCCTTCATTTCTCACCAATTCACTAAGTCTCACAAGAGCAATTATGATAGAGAAATTATAAAGAGAGAAGCTATAGAGAGAAAGAAGAAGCGAAGTCTGCTACTTCACTATTTCAGTATCCAGTCTTCTTCTGAGGTAAGGGATATTATTATTATAGTAAGGGGTATTATTCTTTCGTATTCATCAAGAGAGTTATTTTCTTTCAATACTCATAAGGGTTGTTATTCCATTCTTTATTATTATGTTGGAATAACTTGTCTATGCGAAGTACCGCATACATGGTGAAATTCTTCTGTTATTCCATTCTTTATTATTCTGTTGGAATAACCTGTCTATGCGGTCTATCGCATGCCTGGTGAATTTTTTTGTTATTCCATTCTTTATTATTATGTTGGAATATCTTGTCTGTGCGGATTACGCATGACCTGGTTTCATTCTTTATTATTCTATTGGAATATCCTGTCTGTACGGATTATGCATGACTTGGTTCCATTCTTTATTATTCGATTGGGAATAACCTGTCTGTGCGGTCTATCGCATGCATGGTGAATTCTTCTGTTATTCCATTCTTTATTATTCTGTTTGAATAACCTGTCTATGTGGATTACCGTATGCATGGTGAATGATCCTTTGTATTCATTCCTTATTAAATTGTGGAAATGATCTGTCTACGTGGATTACCGCATGGCGAGTAAAAATCCATTTGCAGTTTCGAATAATCTATTATACTCGTATGAGATATCATTTCTTTTGTACTCGTCATGGAATATCATTTTCTTTGGTATATTTTTTCCGAGTTACTATTCACTCGATTACTATTCACTCTAGTATTATTCACTCGGGTATTCGTGGCACTTTTCGTGTCGGAGTACTATTCACAAGTTACGATTCACCCAAATTACTATTCACCCAAATATTATTCACTCAGGTCTTTGGGGTACTTTTCATGTCGGGGTACTATTCATGAGGTACTATTCCCGAAGTATTATTCATAGGGTACTATTGCGGGGTACTATTTACCCGAAAAATATATTTCTTTTCTGTCCAAATTATTTTTGGTACATGAATATTATTCTTGAATTTTACTCCACAAAGCAGTATTATGTTGACAATTTGGATATTTTTAAACACTGGATAAATTTAAAGTTTTAATATTTATCCTTGATTTCGTTTGATTAATGCTTATATCATTGTCATCATCTTCATGCTTATATTATGATGAAAGTCATCTTTGTCTTACGTGCAAAGATGGACCGTTGATTATTGGTTTTACAGTTGTATATCTTTGGCTTACGTGCAAAGATGGACTGTTAATTATTGGTTTTACATTTGTCTATCTTTGGCTTACGTGCAAAGATGAACTATTGATTGATGAGTATCTTTAGCTTATGTGCATAGATGAACTGTTTAGTGATTCACATTCTTGTACTATTAGGGGAGTTGGTGCAAGATTGATAATACTTGCATGATTAAGTTAAAAATGGAGGTATAGATGGAGGTACTATACTGTAATTCATATTTTCACATGATTATAACTATTGATTCACATGATTGAACTATTGATTCACATTATTAACTATCAGGGGAGGTGGTGCAAGTTTGATAATTCTTGCAGGACTAAATTAAAAATAAAGAAAAAGAGGAAGGTATTATACTGTAATATTTTGAGCCCCAAAACGTGCAATTATCGAAACTATATTTTCCTATAAATAGAAGCTCATTCTTCCTTCATTTCTCACCAATTCACTAAGTCTCACAAGAGCAATTATGATAGAGAAATTATAGAGAGAGAAGCTATAGAGAGAAAGAAGAAGCGAAGTCTGCTACTTCACTATTCCAGTATCCAGTCTTCTTCTGAGGTAAGGGATATAATTATTCTAGTAAGGGATATTATTATTATAGTAAGGGGTCTTATTCTTTCGTATTCATGAAGAGAGTTATTTTCTTTCGATATTCATAAGGGTTGTTATTCCATTCTTTATTATTATGTTGGAATAACCTGTCTATGTGAAGTACCGCATACATGGTGAAATTCTTCTGTTATTCCATTCTTTAGTATTCTGTTGGAATAACCTGTCTGTACGGTCTATCGCATGCCTGGTGAATTCTGTTGTTATTCCATTCTTTATTATTATGTTGGAATATCCTGTTTGTGCAGATTATGCATGACCTGGTTCCGTTCTTTATTATTCTGTTGGAATATCCTGTCTGTGTGGATTACGCATGACCTGGTTCCATTCTTTATTATTTTGTTGGGAATAACCTATCTGTGCGGTCTATTGCATGCAAGGTGAATTCTTCTTTTATTCCATTTTTATTAGTCCCTTGGAATAACATGTCTATGTGGATTACCGCATGCATGGTGAATGATCCTTTGTATTCATTTCTTATTAAATTGTGAAAATGATCTGCCTACGTGGATTACCGCATGGCGGGTGAAAATTCATTTGCAGTTTCGTATAATCTATTATACTCGTATAAGATATCATTTCTTTTGTACTCGTCATGGAATATCATTTGCTTTGGCATTTTTTACGAGTTACTATTCACTCTAGTATTATTTACTCGGGTATTCGGGGCAATTTTTGTGTCAAAGTACTATTCATGAGTTACTATTCACCCAAATTACTATTCACCCAAATATTATTCACTCAGGTATTTGGGGTACTTTTCATGCCGGGATACTATTCACGAGGTACTATTCTCGAAGTACTATTCATAGGCTACTATTACGGGGTATTATTTACCCGAAAAATATTTTTCTTTTCTATCCAAATTATTTTTAGTACATGAATATTATTCTTTAATTTTACTCCACAAAGCAGTATCATATTGACAATTTGGAAATTTTTAAACACCGAATAAATTTAAAGTCTTTAATATTTATCCTTGATTTTGTTTGATTAATGCTTATATCATTTTCATCATCCTCATGCTTATATTATGATGAAAGTCATCTTTGGCTTACGTGCAAAGATGGATTGTTGATTATTGGTTTTACAGTTGTATATCTTTGGCTTACGTGCAAAGATAGACTGTTGATTATTGGTTTTACACTTGTATATCTTTGACTTACGTGCAAAGATGAACTATTGATTGATGAGTATCTTTGGCTTATGTGTATAGATGAACTGTTTATTGGTATGATTATGATCAGGGATCATTCGGTATAATCATGACCCGTAATGTTATAGATGATGTGGTAAAAGTCCTCATTGGCCCGTAGTGCATTGATGGACAGTTATTGGTATGATTATAACCTGGGTATATTCGGTATAATCATGACCATTGATGATTACATGAATATCCTTGGCCGTAGTGCGGGTATGATTCGATGATGTGGATTATTTATTAAGCTGAGTCTCGGCGATAAAACATTGATTATACACTTTTAATTCGTAAAAGATAGTAGATATCATGCTCTACTTGACTCTTCTAAAATACAATTGTATGTCTTTGGCCTGTAGTACAAAGATGAATTGTTAATGAATATCTTTGGCCTGTAGTGCAAAGATGAATTTATTAGTATGATTATGAGCAGGAATTGTGATTTGGTATAACCATGATTTTTGATGTTTCAGGTGAAGATAGGTGATGAAAATTATCTTCGTCCTGGGTACGAAGATGAATTTAGAATCACAATTATGATTATGAGTTATTCATATGACTGTGGACAGAAATTGTTGATTGATGTTACATGGATAAAACATTATTGGTGGACTTTTAACATTGAGAATATAATGGATCTAATGGTTTATTTGACTCTTCTAATGGATTGCTCGTTCCGCTACAACTATGATTGAAAAGTTTTATCATCTTCCATATGTTCTAAATCTCTGATTTATTACTGATGAAGGCTATTAATGATGTAAATTATCTTTAGACATGATATTCTTTATTGAGCTAGTTGTGCTCACCCTTTTTGCTTCACAATTCCTTTCAGGTAATAAGAGTGTAGCTGGGTCGAGCGGGGGTAATAGGAGAATAGAACGGTGGTCTATAGCTGTTGAGGTTATCCTTAAATAGTATGGAAATAATTTTATTGAGAATTTTAAATAAGTGTGTCGTATTTTATACGTCATTTGATATTTAATTTTGGTGAACCGAATAGGGTGAGGTGAACCCTACTTTGGAAGGGTGTTTTTCCACTATCATACAAGATGTCTAATGACATACAACCTCGTGTTATCATAAGACAGGGTTGTTCACATCCACTTGCTGAGTATATCTACGAGCACTACATATATGATCTTGGAGTTTGGTTGAAATATAATTGTCAATTGCAGACAGTGGAGATAGTTATATGTCAATAGAAGACTCACCATTAGAAAGAACATGATAGTAATCTTCTCGTTTTTCTTTGGGGTCTATTGGGTCAACCAAGGATAATTCTGTGGACATATGATATCTATCATAACCTTGACGCATGGCCTCCCATGTACGAAGTTTTCCTTGAGCACTTCCCAAAGATTTTAATTTCTAAAACAGTTTTTGACTGTACTTTTATGTAAAGTACCATTATAAGGTTGTGGTCTAGGAACCATGAGAGTTATATACATTTGTATTAAAACTCACAGTTTAACTGTGGTCGTATTCTGCACGACAGTTCAACAGTTGTATAAATGAAGTTTGTAAATGATTTTTATAGTGTGATATCTGGTGACTCAGAATGGGTCGTATGGACCTATATTGGGGGCGTAACACAGGAAGTTCATGGTGCCATATTGTGGCTCGATTATTTCTATGTTCTAGTCATGATTCATGTAGTCTCAAGGTTAAAATCTGTAGTCCTTATGTCAAGGAACATATACAAAACATGATTTCAGTCCAATAATAATAGAATTACAATATACAGTTCGGTCAAACATGGTCAGAAAGTTGTTCATACCCTTTTCTGGAAATTCCAGAAAATAGACATCCAATTCGAGTAGGCTAGTTTGACTAGCCACTCCATTCGATTCGTTGATGGTTTGAAGGATCTAAAACCATGGATCTAGAGTCCACATTACATGCTACAAACTTGATACAAACAAATAATCAAAACATATAAAACCTGACAGATCAAGTCATTTAAAAAGATTGTCAGACACTGCTTTATGATTTCTAGTTTACCCAGAAATCAGCCAGTCAAGCTCGGTCAACGGTGTTTGACCATAAATAACATGAAATCTGGACATGTAATGGATGTGATTTCACTTCCAGATTAGAGTCCTCGTGTCAGACTACGGATACAAAGCATTAAACAAGAAAAATCATAAACATACAGAGATCTACAGCCACTGACATTAGCTTGTCAGACCATTTTCTAGGGTTCATGGACAATTTTTTAAAACTTCATTTTAAAGCCTTTTGATACTATAGATCCATGATTAAACATTAGATCATCATAGATCATCTAAAAACATTTTCTAACACATGATTAAACACTTAAACACAAAATTTTTCTTACTATATAAGATCAAATAGGGTTGGAGCTTTTATACCTTCTTGTCTAATCTTTGATCTTAGATCTCCATAGCGGATCTTAGTTATCTAGGGGCTTTTTATGTGACTGAGACACTTGTGAATTTCGAAGGTTAGGAGAGAGAAGAGGTTGGTTGGTTGTTTGAGAGAAAAATGACTAAGTTAGTGAACTTTCTCTCTCAAATTCTCTTATACAATATGATATAATGTTTAGATCTGATGTTGTTGTCAATTAGAGACTAGGTAGCTAAGATTTAAGTCACAAAGTCAAAACTAGTTGGTCAACAACTACAAATTTGGCAAGATTTACAAGTTACCTAATAAAGAAATCCAAAAAGGGCACTTTGGTCTTTTTTTCTTCCAATTTTAATGGCATTCTAGACATTGTCCAAACCCTTAGGGTTTAACCCTAAGGTTCTAACCCTTAGGTTTTACAACTTTAGTTTCTAGGATTTTCTAATTAGAGTTTTAATTAGAAAATTAATATTTCTAAAACATGATTAGGGTTTTCTAATTAAGGTTTAGAATTCCCGAATTTAAAATTAGGGTTTTCCAGGCTTTCGTTTAGGGTTCCTAACTGTGCGTTAGGGTTTCTAAACCTGATATTAGGATTTCTAATCTCTCATTAGGGTTTACTAATGTTATACCCTACTCGATCAATTACTGATCAAAAATTCTAAACACGTACTCATCAATAAAATAATTTTAATTGTATTTTCTATCGAATCCCTATCTAGAATTAAGGTTAGGGTTTCTAAAGCTGTTAAGCACAACTCTACTCTTATTTTTCAGTCAATACACAAATTGACCACATCTCGAGACTTGCATCACATATACACATCACAATCTTGATAATCAATATCAACATTAAATTAAATAAAAAAAATTATTCGAAAAATTCAGATTATTCGAAATCCTGGGTTATCACAAGTCTTATATTTGTAATTGAAAGGATGTTATCTTTAATTTATTCAGTTATTAATTCATTGATGATGAACTAAATTACTTTTTAGGCTTATGATAGATCTTTAAGTGAAACGATGATTATGTAACTTTGATTTCCAGTCTAATAAGCTATTATCCAGTTTATCTATATTAATTTGGGCTTGAATTTATGAATTTCCCGATCAACAGTTCTTTGTGGACTTGTATGAATTCGAGAGAGGAAGTACGAGTCTAGACTTAGTTAATATAGTGTGTTCTTGAATTTTTTGAATTAACAGAATCTTGATGAATGTTAAGGTAGAGATATGCTTGACATCGCATGTAATCGGATAAAAGACTTAAACTTAAACTTTATTTAATTATAATTCGCATAGAGATATAGTGAGTTAGTTGATTAAGGTGTTTAGCTTATTTCTATCTAAATTGTGGATTTGAGTTAATACGGTATTAGTACATCGAGAGGTGGCTAGTGCTACATGCGTGTTCATGATTAATAAATTGGGATAATGAATTAAACTGGAATAAAGGTGTAAAAATCAGAGTGAAGCTTAGGGTGAAGTCGTAAGCCTAATTCTCCAATAATTGTTTAAAATTTCAGTTTTTAATATTTATGATTATTTTGTGATCGTAGTATTTTTAATAATTTGGTTTTAATAATTTTAATCATTGATTTGAATAGTTTAATAAAATTAGGATTAATAAGAAACTGATAATTGTGAGGTTAAATTCTTACTAAATTTTCTCCGTGGGAACGATACTCTACTTACTATTATATTACTTGTTGACCACGTATACTTGCGTGTTGTGCATAATTAGATTTTACCCAACAATTATCACATCAATTAGTTACATACACATTATCCTCATATATTTAATTCTCATCTTAGTTAAGTTATAACCTTTAGCTTAAGGTTTAACCATATTAATCAACCACATAACACGAATATGAAAACTCGCTAACATATACTATAAGACTTTTAGCATCCAAATCACATTCTCAACTCGTACAACGTTGAGTTTCAATCTAATATAACTTATTAATCAATATTATATTTCTTCTTAGTC
The DNA here is from genome assembly GCA_020205505.1 of Panax japonicus. Lineage (NCBI taxonomy): Eukaryota > Viridiplantae > Streptophyta > Magnoliopsida > Apiales > Araliaceae > Panax > Panax japonicus. Next base: position 64,477,979 of record CM035093.1, read on the forward strand.
TAACTCAAAGTTCATTCAAGTGTTTAAGTCTTCCTAAGACTCCTTATTAGTTTTATATTAATCAAATTCTATATCTTATAATGTTCATTTCATTTTAATTAAAACACTTTTTAAGTTCATTAACACTTGTCACGGCGTTTCGACGTTCATTAGTCGTACACCCAATTCGTCTCGCTTGTGTATGCTTATAAAACTTATCTAATACATCATGCATTAATGTTAAGCATTATTATATTTACTAATATTCATGTTTTATAGCTTAGAACAATATTTTTTATCGTCAGCAGCACTACACTAGCATAAGTGCATGCCTTGACGCCCTCCGATTGCCTTCGAATACATATCAATACTAATGATGGTCATTTTTACCCCTGTTTTCAACCTCAAAATGAAAATTTTAAGGAATGAAAGTTGTATATCTACTCTTTATCTTTTCGAATCATCCTGAATCGCCTCAATCGGAGTTTGTATGAAAAAGTTATCGATGTTTTACCAAAAGAGGTCAAAATAGTCACACCTGGCACTCCATGTGCGCAGATGCACCCAAATAAGCCATGGGAACAGTGCAGCTACGCCCTAGAGAGTAGCTGCACCCCAATAGACTTAGGACACAGTGCAGCTGCGCCTAATAACGGAACCAGAATTAGCAGTTTACTATTCTTAAGATTTTTGACCCTTTTTCTCCTACTAATCTTCATAACTCAAGCTATACACATTCAAATTAGTCCGTTTTTGATTCTATTGATTCGTGATTCATAGAACTACAACATACCAAAGAATCAACAACTTAAAGAAACATTAACTAACCCAAATCTTAACCCAAAACTCATGTTTATACTAAATTTTCATGTTTTAACATGTTTAGCGAATTCATTCATTACGAATTTGTTTCTTAACCAAGTTGATTCATTCAACTTGTATTATTTTTTTATTTGAATGTATTAACAAAAATGATCATCAACTTATAGTTTATTACATGAATCAACCATCTATTTTGGTCTCAAAGTAAACCATTTTACATATATCCAATCAAAACCAATTCCTTCTTCTTAATCATGAATACTAATGAATTTCGTACACCAAAATTATTTGTAAACTACATATAACAGATTATAATTATCAACTAACATATATAGACCATATCTCATCAAATTATACAACAAAAATCAAAGTTTCTATGAAATAAAAAACTCAAGAACATATAAACTAAGAATATAACCCAAATATTCATTTAAAACATGTTTCATATGAATTTGATTTCTGAAAATCATTTCTAGATAACAACTAATAGATTATAAACATCCAGTAACACATGTAACAGTATATCTCGACAAATCATACAACCAAAATCCAACTTTTATGAAGAACTCACGAAAACATAAACTAAGAATAAAACTAAATTTCTTACCTTTGATTCTTGATTAAACCTTAGCAAAGATGATTAGAGAGGTTTTGATTACCACTTCCTTCTCAAATTTACAAAGAAACTCTCTTCCCTTCTTAATTTCTCTCCCTAGCCCACTCTCTCTTTCTCTGTAGTTCTTAGCCTCTTTGTTCTTAGCCTTAGGAAAAACACGTAAACTTAAACTGATATACACATATAACCCACGTACTCATCAGTTTAAAAAAACAAAGAGCTACATCAGTTGTAATATGCCAAAGGCCACAAGGCCATGTTTAGCAATCCACTCATAACTCCTTTTTAATTTATTTTCATATTTTCCTTATTATATAGTATACATTTGTCACACTCTTAACCAATTAATTTGATTATTTCAAATTTAAACTTATTTTATAATTATAATTTCATAACAAATTATAATTTTATTTAACAAATTAATAAATATCTAATTCAATTATTAAATTAAATTAGAACAACATTATAATTATTTAATAATTCATTTAATTTAATTGTCTCATTAAATTAAATCTTCAAATCATAAAATTATCACACATGAATTTAATTATTAGAACACACTTTAACTAAATTAGTGCACAATAGTTTCGCAAAATATTTATTTATCTCAATAAATAAATCAACTCAAATATTTATTTGATTCAATAAATATTTAAAATTAATAAAATTAATTATAAAATTCTCGCTCGTAACATAAAAGCTGTAAATGCATCAGATATTCTATCCAAGCTTAATCGAATTCAAGTTTGATGATATATGTGTGTGTATATATATATAAGTAGTAAACACACCAGATTATTTTTTAAACAAAAATTTTTTACAAAATTTATGAAATTTTGATGATGATGACCACTTGTTAGGTGAAAAAAATTTCCCCTCTCTTTATAAACCTAATTTTTGGGGGTGAAGGGTATTTTCCTAGATAAAAATTTTGGGAAGGAATAGTATAGGGATGGTGATCTATCTGAGAAGATGATCAACAGTACCCTTCAGCGTCTTCCTCGCCAGAAGACAGACCTCACCAGTCAACAGAGATGGCCCCACAAGTCATCATCAGCTTTCAGCAAAAGCAGAAAGTAGTCAACAAACAGCATCATTGTTGTCCCCAGTAAATCATCTTTTACTTTAAGTAAAATGCTTTTACTTTTACCTTAGTAAATGTAAATGTAAAATATTTTTACTTTAGTAAATTACTTTTACTTTGTACTTTTACTTCAGTAAATGTAATAGTGAATCCTGCGTGATTCAATAGTAATTTAATTCTCAGTTTTTTATTTAAGTAACTCGAAGTATTTAGAGTTACTAAGGCTTTTCTTTTGTAAGAAAACCTCACCTGAGGTCCTCTCTCTGCCTTCTCTCTAGGAACCAAAGAAGAAGCTTGTTACTTCCTTCTTCTAGTAAGATGAAGAAGAAGTTCTTCATACTTCTCTCTTCCATTTACAATTTATCTAGGTTAGATGTAATCCCTTCCTCAAATGTTTATAAATAAAAGAAAGAGATTACTTTACCGATTCACCGGTCATCTTCTTCATGTTTCTTATTTTTATGTTTAATATATATATATATATAAGCAATAAAAAGCCACGGATCGACTATCCAAGCATACCCACTCGACACGACTCTCAATGTTAGTAGATATATATATATATTTGTAGTAAAAAGCTTAAAAATCTTAAATATCTTATAGTGGGCCGCTAAGAAGACTTTAGATAGCTTTTGATGCCTGAAAACTCGATTTTCACCAATTAAACATTAGTATGTTACAAAACACGAGCTTACAAGTGTTTAGAAAAAAGAATCACTCAGTTTGGAGAACTCTACAAGAGGTTACAGGCTGAAATGGACATAGTTTTCTCTCTTTTCTTTCTTTTTTCTTTTTTTTTCAAATGAGTTGCCAAGAGTTCATATTTAAAGGCCGCGGGTCTACCTGCAGCTTCCCCGGGCCATGTGGGTCTCGTCGTCTCGAAGTACGTGCACTCAAAAGATGCGTTGTTTGCTCAAACCTTCATAACTTTAAATCCATGAGTCCGATAGAAGCGTGCCATACCATTTCGGAAAGCTCTTTCCGAGAACTACACAATGACATAAGGCTTGCCCTTTTTTGAATCTGTGAAGATGGTTCCATGATCAAAATGGCATCTCCGGGTCTCCGTAGATAGTTCGTTGAGCTATTTTGCGTAGTTTGCGCTCGAAACTTAAGATATGGTTCTTGTGGAACTTATTTTAAAGCATTTTGAGTTGAAATGAGTTTATTTGATTTGATTTGAGGTTGAGTTAGAAAAATGACCTATTTTGCCCCACCCAAGGTTATCTTCGACTTTAGTGTAGTTGTAGCAGTCTTTTCCCAGGGTTATCTCTGAGATTGACCTGATGTTGACTCTGACTATCCTCAGGGTTATCTCTGAGGTTAGCTTGACCTTCCAAGGTTGACTCTGCACTTTGAACTTGATCTCTTGGGGTTATCTCCGGGGTTGAAAACTGGATCTCCCGGGGTTATCTCCGGGGTTAGAATTGATGTTGTGGTCCTCCAGGGTTATCTCTGAAGTGTGAAAAATATGCTTTTGTCCTCTTGCATAGTATGTAACAGGAAAATGAAATTTTGAGTCATGTCGCATATACAAACAATCTTGTATTCCTAGATTAAACACAAAACAAAACAAATCAACGTGTATCTTTTGTGAAATTAGGGAAAACCTAAGAAACCCAAATTTATATTCATAGTCTACTATAAAAAAATCAAAACACTTCCCTATAGACTCTCAATACAATGCTTAAATTAATTCACACAATGAACCATGTTTTCTTCCTTAATGAGTATGCACCCATCTCGAACCTGCAAAATAAAATCAACCTTTCCTTTCCCATTGACATTAACACATTCAAGATCAAATAATTGTATTAATGGAATTAAAAGGTCACAGTTTTAAGACAAAAACACAATAGCATATTTATGATGATCACCAACAAACTCAACATGTGGATAAGAAATACTAGAATGAATTTCAGGCAATTACAAACCTTGAGAACGAGAAAATACACCATGATCTTAAACTAATTTAACAAATATCAAATAACCTCCATAGTTTATGATAAAGACGATTCTATCATCAAAATAGCTAAAAAAAATTTATTAACGGAAGCATACAAAACACGTTTTAATAAACTCATGAAATCACTAGATTAATTAGTTAATTTAACCAAAATAACTATCCACCTATAAAATTCACATGTTAAAATAATTTTCCATTTGTCACACTTTTTCATGCTAATTTGATTAGGCATTGTCATCACATGGTCATCATCACATTTAGATAAAACACAAGTACTATGCAATTTATCAAATATATTATCTAAGTAAAGAAAAGCATATCGATACTTGTTTACCAATTCAAAATCGATTCACAAGCTTGACGTCTCATTCTCCTTAGGTACTATGATTTCATAATTAGCACACGAAATCATGTTATCTCTAACAATACTAAACTCCATAAATTCTCCAATTCGTCTTGATATCTCCATCGTTTCCTTGGAAATACTATAAGTTGATCGGTATAGAATGATAGTTCGGGGTATGTCATCACTCACCTGTATAAGAGACAAAACAGAACTAGATAAAGAAGTGTTAATCTGGTTAGTACTCAAAAGTGTCGTCTTATACGAATGTAAAATCATTAGCTTTTTGAAATACAATTCACTTTTCAACTCACTATTTTTTTCATAGTCACATATTTCTTCTCTCTTTTCTTTTTGCTCACTGTCTTGTTTGTTTTTCTCTTATTTATTTTCACTTTTATTTTTTTTCAATCTCTCTATTTTTTTTCATTCTCATTTTTTTCAATCTTTGTGACGCCCCCAAAATAGGTCCATTCCATCCAACCCATTCTGAGTCGTCAAATACATTGTACAGAAATAACTACAACTTTATTATTACAACATATAAACTGTGAGTTTAAATACAGATATTGCCGTCTAGACAATATCCACACGCAAATAAATCCCCATAATAATTATTGATACATTATTTTACAAAAATGGTGAGGACTACTAAACAACTCTCTCTAGAACCTTCATTCCATACCCCGACTAGTACTCACTATATTCTCGCCTCCTAAGAAGAAAAATGGAACAAAAAGGAAAAGGGTGAGCTCAACTAGCCCAGTAAAAAATATTATGACTAAGATAATATACAACAAATTATCGTTAGTCTTCAACAGGGAAAAATCTAATAGAATACAATAGACAACCAGTTTTAAATCAATAACTGCAGCGAAAATAACAATTCATTAGAATAGTTAAGTAGAGAATGCAAACTACTATCTTCTATATATGAATTTAAAAGTTCATCGTCGATATTTTATCCATGTAACATCAATCAATATATATCTGGAATCAAATATTCATCTTTGCACTATAGGCCAATGATATTCATTAGTCGGTCATGTTCATCTAAACACCTGTTCATCTTTGCACTACGGGCCAAAGATATTCATCAAGAAATCATTCATCTTTGTACTACAGGCCAAAGATATTCAGTTATATCATCATTTAGGACTGAGGATGATGAAAATTATTTTAAAGGAAACGAATCCAGTGAAACAAAAGAATAAATATTAAGGATACGTATTTCAGCTATCCCATGTCCAAAAATACCTCATAAATAATCATATTGGAGTAAAATTCAAGAATGATCAAAACATAGATACAAACAAAGCTAGTATCCATAATAGATATTTTGGACAAAAAGAAAAAATTTTATTTTTCGGTGAATAGTGTCGTATACGTGAATAGTGTCGTATACGTGAATAGTAACTCCGACACAAAAAGATAGAAATTTCACAAAAAACATCATCATGCTTCATTAATAGTATTCGTGAATAGTAACTCATGAATAGTAACTCGTGAATAGTAACTCGTGAATAGTAACACCGACATGAAAAAGTTTCAAATTTGAGAAAAAGTTTCAACCAATATTTCAGCATAATGATATTGAAGAAATAATATCATTTAAGAAGAAAATAACATCTCTTACCTCGAAAGACAGTACTTCTGGTTGAAACACTGGATATAGGCTATGACTTGAACTTGCACCGTATAGCAATACTCAAAGTATACTCAAAATACTCACAAGAATACGCTCAATAATATAGAGAGAGAAAACTTCAGTTTCTGGTGTGATTTTCACTTCTAACCTAAGCACCCTATTTATAGGAAAATGCTTAGAACACCAAACTAGAAAATTTAATAAATTAATATTATAGTTTTCCACAACTTCATACGCACACTAACAATCTGAATTCAGCCTCTTAATCACATGTTAAATGAGTTTCAAAAATGAAAAAAAAAATTTTGTAATTAAAAATATTTTAAACTTCCAAAAATCAATTATTTCGGAACTTCGGAACTTCAATAATTCATAATAAATAGCCCTTTTGTCAGAAAATTCGAATCTCACGTGCTTTTATAGGAAATTCAATTCTCTACAACTTTGCAAAATAAAGTTTTTCCAAATTCCAAACAGAAATTAACCGAAATCCACAAACGGGCGATTTTATAGGCTATAATCAAATTTCAGTCAAGAAATGGGGTCCACCGACATATAAAACATGCTTTAAATATTTTTGGTAACAAAAATATTCCTCCTCCACATATACTCATATATCTCACATTCATTGTAAAAATATCATTATTATTATATTATTAAAATATAATAATATATTTAAATGAATTATTTTATCAGAAAAAGATAAAATTTCAATTTTTAACAATTGTCACATTAAAACTTTTCTCCATCTATATCCACATAAAATCAATAGTTTTCTCATCATATGAATCAATAATTAATTATTCATAAATAATATTACAGAATCACAATATTGACAACCAGGCAGTTCCCAGGAAAGAGGGGGCTTTCCAATAAGAATTTCTCCTTACTGGCGCACAATTAGGTGACCAAACCTCTCCTTAGACAGAACTTTATAGACATTGCCAATGATGTTATCTAATAATATTATTCAGATAATATGAATTATTGCTTCGATAATGAAAAATATTGTGTAATGACAATTATTGAAATAACAGCAATATAAAATATCAACGCAGCAATTATTAAATCAATAAAATAAAATACTGAACAGTAATTACTGTAACCATTATTGAATAGTGCCTTCTTACGTATGAATCAATAATTGGTGCAATACCGTGTGCTACTGTGTTTTAACCACCGAGTATTTTAACAGTATTAACGGTAACAACTACGCCGTTATTTTTAAACAATTATACTTGTCGTTTTTTTCATTCAATCGCTTTCCGTTATGGGGCCCACAAAAGACTGCGCCGTCGTACGAATATTCCCCAACAACAAGAATATTCCACGACCAAACGAATATTCCCCGACAACAATGAATATTTTATAACCACCTGCTTATTCGAAATATTTCCTTATTTTACCCATAACTATCCACATTAATCAAATCAAACCTTACTATTTCAAAATAGTAAATAGAGAAAATTAAATTTCATTATTTATAAAAAGTTAGGGGTCTTACAACCTCCCCTCCTTATGAAATTTCATCCTCGAAATTGACGTACGTACCCGGTGTTTCGAAAAGATAAGAATACCTCGCTTTCATTTCCGTTTCCAACTCCCAGGTCATTTCCTCAATAGCATGGTTTCTCCACAAAACTTTAACTTGTGGTATAACCTCGGTACATAGGACATGTTCTTTCCTATCCAAGATCTTGGCAGGTACCTCCTCGTACGTTAAGTCTTCAGGCTATCTCATCCGGTTCTAACTCAATGACGTAGTTCGGGTCATCCATATATTTACGTAACATCGATACGTGAACAACGTTATGAACACGCGTCATACTTGGCAGTAAAACAAGTCTATAGGCCACAGTTCCTATTCGATCGAGAATTTCAAATGGATTAATAAATCGAAGGTTTGAGCTTTCCTCACCTCACTGATTCTAGCTTTTGAAATAACAACTTCTTGCACCTCCTTCTTCAAATTCATCAGCTCCGGTGTGTAGCTTGAACAGCTTTAACTTTATCTATTAAAGTCGATTATACTTGTATATCACCACATGGGTACCTAGAGTTTTCATCTCCATCTCTATTATTTGTAAATTATATGAAATGAGTCTTTGACAATATCGTACTCGTACTTGTATACGATCTTCTACTCAACACGTCAGATACCATGTTCGCTTTTCCAAGATGGCATGGTCAGAACATGTGCTGAAATGAGTCTCCTCTTGAGTTCTTTGAAGCACTTCCCACATTCCTTGCTCCATTCGAACTTTTTATCTCTACGAGTCAGCTGCGTTAATGGAATAGCGATTCGAGAATATCCTTCAATGAATCTCCGATAATAACCAACTAAGTCTAGAAAACTACGTATTTCGATTATCGCTTAGGTTGTTCTCAACTGTGACTCATATCCCAACCTTGGATAGCACGTTACAATGACATCTATCAGTTTACTATCGCATGAATATTGTCCCCTACGGAGAGTCTGGCTTCGGTGCATTCCACAAAAGAAGTCACCAGATAAAGGCTCAGGTACCAAATTCTATAGTTGAATTTTTAACTCCCGAAGTTCAATAGGAGCCATTCGATATGAGATTTTAGAAATGAGTTTTGTACCGGGTTCAAAGTCGATACAAAATTTAATTATCAGGCTTTCGGAGTAAGACAAGAAATTCTTCAGAAAATACGTCAGGAAAAATCAATAACAACAAGAATATCATTCAAATCTGACGTGTCTTTATTCAAATCCATAACATGGACTAAGAAAACTTGACATCCGTAATAAACGAATGACTTCATGACTTGATATGAAAATGTTTGACTACAATGGTTTGATTACTTGAATTCGAATAATAGGTTGCTTAGGAATACGAAAACTAACAACCTTACGAAAGTGATCAATTTCGGCATGATGAGTAGTTAACCTTAAAATCACATCAAAAGAAAATATCTCTATAGAAATAAGGTTAACAGGTAATGTGATAGTGCCAACCTGAATCAAGAAAGATTTATAAACAACGGATGTAATGAAAGTTTCTCCTAACGGAGTCTCCATAATAGGTCAAAGTCTAATTTCTCCGTAGTCAAGTTCAAACGTTGAGCGCAAGCAAGAGATAAAAGAATGGGTAGAACCGGTATCTAGTAAGGTATAAACTTCGCAAGAATTTATAATTAACTAACCCGTGCTAACTTCGTTCGGGTTCCTGGCATTTTGACCAGTCACGACAAACGCTCTTCCATGAACCGTTGACTTTGACTTTTCTGGGACATCCTTTTGAGTCACCATTCCCACTGGAATGGGTTTCGATACCGTACAATCTCGAGCGATATGTCCTTCTTTTCCACAATTATAGCATACCTTAAACTGTTGTGGGCAGTTTGGGCTGATATGTCCCTCTTTCCCGCATTTGTAACATACGACCGGTGGTGTTTCTCCTCTATTGGAACCAACTGCTACTGGTGCTGACGTCTTCACATGGTCGTTGTTGAATCTCATCTTTTTAAAATCTCTTCCCGACTCGCTTCTTCTATTTTCATGGCCACGATTACCACCAGAGTGGTTACCGCCTTTGTCCGTATTCTTCTTTCTCCGCTGGTTATCGTTATTTTGATGACTGCTATCTTCAGTATGATCCTGGCTATGGTCTTTCGGTTGAACGTACTCGTTATCTAGCTCTAACAACTGAGCCATGTTGACAACATCTGAATAGAGAGAAAATTTATGAGAAATAAGATACTGACGTATGCCGGGTTTCAAACCTCTCAGAAACATCCGCGTCATACGTTCCTCATTCTCCACCAAATGAGGTGCAAACCTGGATAACTCGGCGAACTTTGCCTCGTACTGGGACACCGTCATGTTATTCTGCTCCAGTCTAATAAACTCCATTTCCTTCATATGACGAATACTTTCAGGGAAGTACTTGTAATTGAACTGTTTCTGAAACGTCTCCCATGACATGCTGAGTGCAGCTAGATGGGTACGCTTCACAGATTCCCACCAGTAATCTGCCTCGTTACGGAACATAAAAGTAGCAAATGGAACTTTTTGTTCCTCTGTGCATCCCAAGACATCGAATATCTTGGTAATTTGTTTGACCCACGTCTCCGCCTTAATCGGATCCGGCATTTCCCCAGAATTCTGTTGGTCCCAACTCTTTGAACTGCTTGGCTGTGACCACCCGTGAATTGCTATCATTTCCTCCTTTATTTTGAAGACAAGTCTCCCTCATCTGATTTTGCATGAACTGCAAAAAGCTTCTAAACATCCCCTCATTCATTATCTACTCAGTGGTGTTGTTCACAGGAGGTACATTGCCAGCCTGTTGCACGTTCTCCTCGTTGGTGAGTACAAGCGTCTGAACGGTCTCATTTCCACTGTTAATATTCTCAGTCGACATTCTCAAATACTCTCATAAAACAAGGGTTAATTAAGGAAATCAATATATCACATAATATCTCTATATACTGACCAACTAACAAATAAACTTAGGTAGGACACACTAGCGAAGGATTTACTCGTCTCTCCCCTCCTAGTTCTATCCCCCAATCTCCGCCAGAGATCATATCCCTAAGCTCTGATACCAACAGTGACGCCCCCAAAATAGGTCCATTCCATCCAACCCATTCTGAGTCGTCAAATACATTGTACAGAAATAACTACAACTTTATTATTACAACATATAAACTGTGAGTTTAAATACAGATATTGTCGTCTAGACAATATCCACACGCAAATAAATCCCCATCATAATTATTAATACATTATTTTACAAAAATGGTGAGGACTACTAAACAACTCTCTCTAGAACCTTCATTCCATACCCCGACTAGTACTCGCTATATTCTCGCCACCTGATAAGAAAATGGAACAAAAAGGAAAAGGGTGAGCTCAACTAGCCCAGTAAAGAATATTATGACTAAGATAATATACAACAAATTATCGTTAGTCTTCAACAGGGAAAAATCTAATAGAATACAATAGACAACCAGTTTTAAATCAACAACTGCAGCGGAAACAACAATTCATTAGAAGAGTTAAGTAGAGAATGCAAACTACTATCTTCTATATATGAATTTAAAAGTTCATCGTCGATATTTTATCCCTGTAACATCAATCAATATATATCTGGAATCAAATATTCATCTTTGCACTATAGGCCAAAGATATTCATCAGTCGGTCATGTTCATCTAAACACATGTTCATCTTTGCACTACCGGCCAAAGATATTCATCAAGAAATCATTCATCTTTGCACTACAGGCCAAAGTTATTCAGTTATATCATCATTTTAGGAATGAGGATGATGAAAAATATTTTAAAGCAAACGAATCTAGTGAAACAAAAGAATAAATATTAAGGATTCGTATTTCAGCTATCCCATGTCCAAAAATACCTCATAAATAATCATAGTGGAGTAAAATTCAAGAATGATCAAAACATGAATACAAACAAAGCTAGTATCCATAATAGATATTTTGGACAAAAAGAAAAAAATTTATTTTTCGGTGAATAGTGTCGTATACGTGAATAGTGCCGTATACGTGAATAGTAACTCTGACACTAAAAGATAGAAATTTCACAAAAAACATCATCATGCTTCATGAATAGTATTCGTGAATAGTAACTCGTGAATAGGAACTCATGAATAGTAACTCGTGAATAGTAACTCATGAATATTAACTCATGAATAGTATCCCCGACATGAAAAATTTCCAAATTTGAGAAAAAGTTTCAACCAATATTTCAGCATAATGATATTGAAGAAATAATAGCATTTGAGAAGAAAATAATATCCCTTACCTCGAAAGACAGTACTTCTAGTTGAAACACCGGATATAGGCTATAACTTGAACTTACACCGTATAGCAATACTCAAAGTATACTCAAAATACTCACAAGAATACGCTCGATAATATAGAGAGAGAAAACTTCAGTTTCTGGTGTGATTTTTACTTCTAACCTAAGCACCCTATTTATAGGAAAATGCTTAGAACACCAAACTAGAAAATTTAATAAATTAATATTATAATTTTCCACAACTTAATACGCACACTAACAATCTGAATTCAGCCTCCTAATCACATGTTAAATGAATTTCAAAAATGAAAAAAACCTTTTTGTAATTAAAAATATTTTAAACTTCCAAAAATCAATTATTTCGGGACTTCGGAACTTCAATAATTCATAATAAATAGCCCTTTTGTCAGAAAATTCGAATCTTCAGAATTTTATAGGAAATTCAATTCTCTACAACTTTGCAGAAGAAAGTTTTTCCAAATTCCAAACAGAAATTACCCGAAATCCATAAACGGGCGATTTTATAGGCTATAATCAAATTTCAGTCAAGAAATGGGGTCCACCGACACATAAAACATTCTTTAAATATTTTTAGTAACAAAAATAATCCTCCTCCATATATACTCATATATCCCACATTCATTGTAAAAATATCATCATTATTATATTATTAAAATATAATAATATATTTAAATGAATTATTTTATCAGAAAAAGATAAAATTTTAATTTTCAACAATTGTCACATTAAAAATTTTCTCCATCTATATCCACATAAAATCAATAGTTTCCTCGTCATATGAATCAATAATTAATTATTCATAAATATTATTACAGAATCACAATATTGACAACCAGACAGTTCCCTGGAAAGACGGGGCTTTCCAATAAGAATTTCTCCTTACTGGCGCGCAATTAGGTGACCAAACCTCTCCTTAGACAGAACTTTCTAGACATTGCCAATAATTTTATCTAATAATATTATTCAGATAATATGAATTATTGCTTCGATAATGAAAAATACTGTGCAATGACAATTATTGAAACAACAGCAATATAAAATATCAACGCAGCAATTATTAAATCAATAAAATAAAATACTGAACAGTAATTACTGTAACCATTATTGAGTAGTGCCTTCTTACGTAAGAATCAATAATTGGTGCAATATCGTGTGCTACTGTGTTTTAACCACCGAGTATTTTAACAGTATTAACGGTAACAACTACGCCGTTATTTTTAAACAATTATACTTGTCGTTTTCTTCATCCAATCGCTTTCCGTTATGGGGCCCACAAAAAACTGTGTCGTCGTACGAATATTCCCCAACAATAAGAATATTCCACGACCAAACGAATATTCCCCGACACCAATGAATATTTTATAACCACCTGCTTATTCGAAATATTTGTGTATTTTACCCATAACTATCCACATTAATCAAATCAACCCTTACTATTTCAAAATAATAAATAGAGAAAATTGAATTTCATTATTTATAAAAAGTTGGGGTCTTACAACCTCCCCTCCTTATGAAATTTCATCCTCAAAATTGACGTACGTATCTGGTGTTTCGAAAAGATGAGAATACATCGCTTTCATTTCCGTTTCCAACTCCCAGGTCATTTCCTCAATAGCATGGTTTCTCCACAAAACTTTAACTTGTGGTATAACATCGGTACATAGGACATGTTCTTTCCTATCCAAGATCTTGGCAGGTACCTCCTCGTACGTTAAGTCTTCGGCTATCTCATCCGGTTCTAACTCAATGATGTAGTTCAGGTCGTCCACATATTTACGTAACATCGATACGTGAAAAACATTATGAACACGCGTCATACTTGGCAGTAAAACGAGTCTATAGGCCACAGTTCCTATTCGATCGAGAATTTCAAATGGATTAATAAATCGAAGGTTTGAGCTTTCCTCACCTCACAGATTCTCACTTTTGAAATAACAACTTCTTGTACCTCCTTCTTCAAATTCATCAGCTCCGGTGTGTAGCTTGAACAGCTTTAACTTTATCTATTAAAGTCGATTATACTCGTATATCATCACGTGGGTACCTAGAGTTTTCATCTCCATCTCTATTATTTGTAAATTATACGAAATGAGTCTTTGACAATATCGTACTCGTACTTGTATACGATCTTCTACTCAACACGTCAGCTACCATGTTCGCTTTTCCAGGATGGCATAATCAGAACATGTGCTGAAATGAGTCTCCTCTTGAGTTCTTTGAAGCTCTTCCCACATTCCTTGCTCCATTCAAACTTTGTATCTCTACGAGTCCGCTGCGTTAATGGAATAGCGATTCGAGAATATCCTTCAACGAATCTCCGATAATAACCAACTAAGTCTAGAAAACTACGTATTTCGATTACCGACTTAGGTTGTTCTCAACTGTGACTCATATCCCAACCTTGGATAGCACGTTACAATGACATCTATCAGTTTAATATCGCATGAATATTGTCCCCTACAGAGAGTCTGGCTTTGGTGCATTCCACAAAGGAAGTCACCAGATAAAGGCTCAGGTACCAAATTCTATAGTTGAATTTTTAACTCCTGAAGTTCAATAGGAGCCATTCGATATGAGATTTTAGAAATGAGTTTTGTACGGGGTTCAAAGTTGATACAAAATTTAATATCAGGCTTTGGGAGTAAGACAAGAAATTCTTCAGAAAATACGTCAGGAAAAATCAATAACAACAAGAATATCATTCAAATCTGACGTGTCTTTATTCAAATCCATAACATGGACTAAGAAAACTTGACATCCGTAATAAACGAATGACTTCATGGTTTGATATGAAAATTTTTGACTACAATGGTTTGATTACTTGAATTCGAATAACAGGTTGCTTAGGAATATGAAAACTAACAACCTTACGAAAGTAATCAATTTCGGCATGATGAGTAGTTAACCTTAAAATCACATCAAAAGCAAATATCTCTATAGAAATAAGGTTAACATGTAATGTGATAGTGCCAACCTGAATCAAGAAAGATTTCTAAACAACGGATGTAATGAAAGTTTCTCCTAACGGAGTCTCCATAAATAGGTCAAAGTCTAATTTCTCCGTAGTCAAGTTCAAACGTTGAGCGCAATCAAGAGATAAAAGAATGGGTAGAACCGGTATCTAGTAAGGTATAAACTTCGCAAGAATTTATAATTAACTAACCCGTGCTAACTTCGTTCGGGTTCCTGGCATTTTGACCAGTCACGAAAAATGCTCTTCCAAGAACCGTTGACTTTGACTTTTCTGGGACATCCTTTCGAGTCACCATTCCCGCTGGACTGGGTTTCAATACCGTACAATCTCGAGCGATATGTCCTTCTTTTCCACAATTATAGCATAACTTAAACTGTTGTGGGCAATTTGGGCTGATATGTCCCTCTTTCCCGCATTTGTAACATACGACCGGTGTTTCTCCTCCATTGGAACCAACTGCTACTGGTGCTGACGTCTTCACATGGTCGTTGTTGAATCTCATCTTTTTAAAATCTCCTCCCGACTCGCTTCTTCTATTTTCATGGCCACGATTACCACCAGAGTGGTTACCGTCTTTGTCCGTATTCTTCTTTCTCCGCTGGTTATCGTTATTTTGATGACTGCTATCTTCAGTATGATCCTGGCTATGGTCCTTCGGTTGAACGTACTCGTTATCTCGCTTTAATAACTGAGTCATGTTGACAACATCTGAATAAAGAGAAAATTTATGAGAAATGAGATACTGACGTATGCCGGGTTTCAAACCTCTCAGAAACATCCGCGTCATACGTTCCTCATTCTCCACCAAATGAGGTGCAAACCTGGATAACTCGGCGAACTTTGCCTCGTACTGGGACACCGTCATATTATTCTGCTCCAGTTTAATAAACTCCATATCATTCATATGACGAATACTTTCAGGGAAGTACTTGTAATTGAATTGTTTCTGAAACGTCTCCCATGACATGCTGAGTGCAGCTAGATGGGTACGCTTCACAGATTCCCACCAGTAATCTGCTTCGTTACGGAACATAAAAGTAGCGAATGGAACTTTCTGTTCCTCCGTGCATCCCAAGACATCGAATATCTTGGTAACTTGTTTAACCCACGTCTCCGCCTTAATCGGATCCGGCTTTCCCCAGCATTCTGGTGGTCCCAACTCTTTGAACTGCTTGGCTGTGACCACCCGTGAATTTCTATCATTTCCTCCTTTATTTTGAACACGAGTCTCCCTCGTCTGATTTTGTATGAACTGCAAAAAGCTTCTAAACATCCCCTCATTCATCATCTGCTCAGTGGTGTTGTTCACAGGAGGTACATTGCCAGCCTGTTGCACGTTCTCTTCATTGGTGAGTACAGGCGTTTCCACGGTCTCATTTCCACTGTTAATATTCTCAATCGACATTCTCAAATACTCTCATAAAACAAGGGTTAATTAAGGAAATCAATATATCACATAATATCCCTATATACTGACCAACTAACAAATAAGCTTAGGTAGGACACACTAGCGAAGGATTTACTCGTCTCTCCCCTCGTAGTTCTATTCTCCGATCTCCGCCAGAGATCATATCCCTAAGCTCTGATACCAACAGTGACGCCCCCAAAATAGGTCCATTCCATCCAACCCATTCTGAGTCGTCAAATACATTGTACAGAAATAACTACAACTTTATTATTACAACATATAAACTGTGAGTTTAAATACAGATATTGTCGTCTAGACAATATCCACACGCAAATAAATCCCCATCATAATTATTGATACATTATTTTACAAAAATGGTGAGGACTACTAAACAACTCTCTCTAGAACCTTCATTCCATACCCCGACTAGTACTCGCTATATTCTTGTCACCTGAGAAGAAAATGGAACAAAAAGGAAAAGGGTGAGCTCAACTAGCCCTGTAAAGAATATTATGACTAAGATAATATACAACAAATTATCGTTAGTCTTCAACAGGGAAAAATCTAATAGAATACAATAGACAACCGGTTTTAAATCAACAACTGCAGTGGAAACATCAATTCATTAGAAGAGTTAAGTAGAGAATGCAAACTACTATCTTCTATATATGAATTTAAAAGTTCATCGTCGATATTTTATCCCTGTAACATCAATCAATATATATCTGGAATCAAATATTCATCTTTGCACTATAGGCCAAAGATATTCATCAGTCGGTCATGTTAATCTAAACACATGTTCATCTTTGCGCTACGGGCCAAAGATATTCATCAAGAAATCATTCATATTTGCACTACGGGCCAAAGATATTCAGTTATATCATCATTTTAGGACTGAGGATGATGAAAAATATTTTTAAAGGAAACGAATCCAGTGAAACAAAAGAATAAATATTAATGATTCGTATTTCAGCTATCCCATGTCCAAAAATACCTCATAAATAATCATAGTGGAGTAAAATTCAAGAATGATCAAAACATGGATACAAACAAAGCCAGTATTCATAATAGATATTTTGGACAAAAAGAAAAAAAATTATTTTTCGGTGAATAGTGTCGTATTCGTGAATAGTGCCGTATACGTGAATAGTGCCGTATACGTGAATAGTAACTCCGACACCAAAAGATAGAAATTTCACAAAAAAACATCATCATGCTTCATGAATAGTATTCGTGAATAGTAACTCGTGAATAGGAACTCATGAATAGTAACTCGTGAATAGTTACTCATGAATATTAACTCATGAATAGTATCCCCGACATGAAAAAGTTCCAAATTTGAGAAAAAGTTTCAACCAATATTTCAGCATAATGATATTGAAGAAATAATATCATTTGAGAAGAAAATAATATCCCTTACCTCGAAAGACAGTACTTCTAGTTGAAACACCGGATATAGGCTATGACTTAAACTTACACCGTATAGAAATACTCAAAGTATACTCAAAATACTCACAAGAATACGCTCGATAATATAGAGAGAGAAAACTTCAGTTTCTGGTGTGATTTTCACTTCTAACCTAAGCACCCTATTTATAGGAAAATGCTTAGAACACCAAACTAGAAAATTTAATAAATTAATATTATAATTTTCCACAACTTCATACGCACACTAACAATCGGAATTCAGCCTCCTAATCACATGTTAAATGAATTTCAAAAATGAAAAAAACCTTTTTGTAATTAAAAATATTATAAACTTCCAAAAATCAATTATTTCGGGACTTCGGAACTTCAATAATTCATAATAAATAGCCCTTTTGTCAGAAAATTCGAATCTTCAGAATTTTTATAGGAAATTCAATTCTCTACAACTTTGCAGAAGAAAGTTTTTCCAAATTCCAAACAGAAATTACCCGAAATCCATAAACGGGCGATTTTATAGGCTATAATCAAATTTCAGTCAAGAAATGGGGTCCACCGACACATAAAACATTCTTTAAATATTTTTGGTAACAAAAATAATCCTCCTCCACATATATTCATATATCCCACATTCATTGTAAAAATATCATCATTATTATATTATTAAAATATAATAATATATTTAAATGAATTATTTTATCAGAAAAAGATAAAATTTTAATTTTCAACAATTGTCACATTAAAAATTTTCTCCATCTACATCCACATAAAATCAATAGTTTCCTCGTCATATGAATCAATAATTAATTATTCATAAATAATATTACAGAATCACAATATTGACAACCAGACAGTTCCCTGGAAAGAGGGGGCTTTCCAATAAGAATTTATCCTTACTGGCGCGCAATTAGGTGACCAAACCTCTCCTTAGACAGAACTTTCTAGACATTGCCAATAATTTTATCTAATAATATTATTCAGATAATATGAATTATTGCTTCGATAATGAAAAATACTGTGCAATGACAATTATTG
Organism: Panax japonicus; assembly: GCA_020205505.1. Lineage (NCBI taxonomy): Eukaryota > Viridiplantae > Streptophyta > Magnoliopsida > Apiales > Araliaceae > Panax > Panax japonicus. The sequence goes on from CM035093.1 coordinate 64,497,091, forward strand.
AAACAACAGCAATATAAAATATCAACGCAGCAATTATTAAATCAATAAAATAAAATACTGAACAGTAATTACTGTAACCATTATTGAGTAGTGCCTTCTTACGTAAGAATCAATAATTTGTGCAATACCGTGTGCTACTGTGTTTTAACCACCGAGTATTTTAACAGTATTAACGGTAACAACTACGCCGTTATTTTTAAACAATTATACTTGTCGTTTTCTTCATCCAATCGCTTTCCGTTATGGGGCCCACAAAAAACTGTGTCGTCGTACGAATATTCCCCAACAATAAGAATATTCCACGACCAAACGAATATTCCCCGACACCAATGAATATTTTATAACCACCTGCTTATTCGAAATATTTGTGTATTTTACCCATAACTATCCACATTAATCAAATCAACCCTTACTATTTCAAAATAATAAATAGAGAAAATTGAATTTCATTATTTATAAAAAGTTGGGGTCTTACAATCTCTCTTTTCTTTTCATTCTCACTCTTTTCAACTTTTTCTTTTACATTATTAATCTTTTGAATAATTTCTTTTTGTCATTCTTTTTCTTACTTTTGTTTACTACCATTTTGTATAATGGAATCAAATAATTCTCCTTGAACTGTATATTCTATTACATCTTTTGCTTCATTTGGTTGATCTTATTCCTTTTGCGCCATAGAAGTTTTTTGTAGATGCATCCAACAATATTCCATCATCTTATTGAGTTCCTTAGAAAAGAATGGTTCCCAATACACCTTAGAAGCTTCTTGTGGTTATCTCTGATGTGACTCCTCATGCCTTTGAACCCTCTTTTCATCATCTCAAGTTGATCGTATTGAAGATTGCTCTATATATCTTGGAACTGCATACTCATTCCTCCTATTAAGCTGTACTGGAACAAACCGCTTCCTCATTACTGCTTTTAATTCTGCCCATGTCTAGATTGGATGCTCTCCACATCTCCTTTTGCTAATCACAAGTTGATCCCACCATGTAATGTCATGATCGGAGAACTCTTGAACCGCCAATTTGACCTTCTCACGCTCGGAATAATCATTATAGACAAATTTTACCTATCTTTTTCTCTCATCTCAAATAAACATCTAGATCAATTCTGCCTTAGAAAGTATTCTTTTGAGACCTATAAGAACTTTCATAATTATAATCATACAAGTTCACTGTAAGACAAAGGTTAGTAGATAAATTATTTTTTCCTCACACACTCCCTTATGTGTTTCGCTCAAACAATGTATCGCTCTATTGGCTTTTACCCTCAATTAAGCTCACACTCTTATCTTTTATCACTATAATATTCCTTGTTATAGTTATTTTTAAATTCACCAAACAAATTCACAGTTTACTTTTCAATTCAGAAATAACTTATCAAGAACAAAATATCGAAGGTATGACTAAGATCACCAACAATTTTGAACTCCTTGTAACCGTCGGATTGTATGCCTTGAAATTTTCAATATTCGCAAAATGTATGAAAATAATTAATTCAAATAAATAATTTTTTTCCCAATAACCTTGCAACTCAAAGAAACCAAATGATAGAACCTGATATTAACTTTTTTATTTTATTTATACTCACGATTTTTTTATTTATATTTTTTAATGATATTTTCCTTTTTTTCCTATATATATTCAACAATAAAAATAAAGGATAAGTAACTTGCTAGAAAACTTAGCTCTAATACCAAATGATGGACTCCACGACACGCTTGCGTGAGGTGGTCGTCGCTCGGAACGTTTATAGCAAAGTTGTAAGATGGATTGTTTATAACATCTTAACCGGCTCTCAACTATATGTAGACGATAATCTTGGTACAATTGCTCGCGTTCAAAAATATGCGTTAAATGGACACCAACGACACCTTAACCCTTCGCTTATATTGAAGCAGAAATCTTAGTACAATCGATGATTGATGCGGTAGAAGACGTCACAGACAACTATGTATTGTTGTATGATAAGTCAATGTTGAATCTCAAAGAAAAACTAAGACAATAACTTAGGAATTCTTCAAAAAACCAAAAGTTGAGAATAGTCTCACAAGAATTATAAAATCTAAATGTTGTTGTAATTACAACAGGTGTAATTCCTATTTATACTAGTTACCAAAATTCTAATCCTAATAGGAATTACAAACCATAACCCTAATTTCTATAAGTAAATAGAAATCAATTTGGAAGAGAAATTCTAGCTAAAAAAATTCCTAATTACAATAGAATTTAAAATTAATTTTCTAGAACTCAAAAATCAAAATTGAAATTGAATCCCATAATTTTCGTGTAATAAATTTGCCACGTTCGGATCTTTGTAATTGCCGCGTGATAACTAAAAATCCGTGGGGATAATACACTTTTTGGTCACTGTACTAGGGTCCGATTTTTATTGTGGTTACCGAAACTTTTTTTATTACAGTCGAATAACCGTACTCTCAAAAATTACAAAATGATCATTACATAAATTTTTCGTCCGAAAAACGAACGGAAAAGCTTACTGTGCAAGCTGGCCCCTTTCTTTGCTTACGTGGAGCACAGTAATGCCTTATCACTTCTCTTTTATGTTATCTTTAAACAAAGTGGAGTAGTAAAATTTGTTATCTTTAAATAATAATAATAATAATAATAATAATAATAATAATTTTGAAATAATAATAATAATAATAATAATTTTGAAATAATAATAATAATAATAATTTTTAAATAATAATAATAATAATAATTTTTAAATAATAATAATAATAATAAAAATAATAATAATTTTTAAAAATTTAAAAATTTAAAAAAAGAATATATAAAATATAAAAATATTATTTTTAAATACACATCAGCTTCATATAAAAATATTTTTACAATTTATATAATCTTTTTTATAACAATATATAAAAATGTATTTCTATTTTTTTTTAATAGGAAAGAAGTATATTTAATATTATATATATATATATATATATACGGTCCGGATCTTAAGCTCACCCCTTATCTAGCTCACCTTGCTCACCCCCCCTTTTAGCGACGGACCGGGCGACGATTCGGTCCGTCGCCTTAGCTTTTAGCGACGGACAACATATAATGACGGACCGAACATATAGCACGGACCGAATCGTCGCCCGGTCCGTCGCTAAAGGGGTGAGCAAGGTGAGCTAAATAAGGGGTCATACAACCGTCGGCTATACTTTTAGCGACGTTCTATGTTGTCCGTCGCTAAAAGTATAGACGACGATTGTATGACTGAAACCGTCGTTGGGTCCGTCGCTAAAGGGAGGTGGGCACGGGTGAGTAAGATAAGGGGTATGCACTTGATCCTTGCTATATATATATATATATATATATATATATATATATATATATATATATATATATATATATACTGTAGAGCAGCTCCTTTTTTGGCATGTTGAATTTTTATTTTTTTTTTGCTCCGGCCGACATTTCAACAGACCAAAAAAGGGTACTCCACAGCAATCGGTTACTATGGATGGAACCCCATATATATATATATATATATATATATATATATATATATATATATATATATATATATATATTAAATCATCATTGATCACAATTTTTTGAGCTTTCTTTAAATCTTTTGGCGGTGGAAGTTTAATAATTGGCTAGCTTCAAGAGCCCAGTGAAAAAATTATTAGGAGAAAAAAATTAATAAAAAAGTAGAGGGAAAAAAGAGAATTTTAAGGTTATTTTCATCAAAGGTACTTTAGAAGATGTTTACAAGTTTTCTTTATTAATTGTGTTTGATAATATATATATATATATATATATACGGTCCAGATCAAGTGCATACCCCTTATCTTACTCACCCGTACTTACCCCCTTTAGGCGACGATTTCGGTCATACAACCGGCGTCTATACTTTTAGTGACGGACAACACATAGCGTCGTTAAAAGTATAAACGACGGTTGTATGATCGAAACCGTCGCCAAAAAGGGGTAAGCACGGGTGAGTAAGAGAAGGGGTATGCACTTGATCCTTGCTATATATATATATATATATATATATATATATATATATATATATATATATATATATATATATATATATATATATATACGGTGCAAATCTTAAGCTCACTCCTTATCTAACTCACCCGAGCTCACCCCCCATTTAGCGACGGACCCGACGACTGTTCGGTCATACAACCGTCGTCTATATTTTTTGCGACGAACAACATATAGTGTCGCTATAAGTATAGACGACGGTTGTATGATCGAACCGTCGCCGTGTCCGTCGCTAAAAGGGGGTGAGCTTGGGTGAGTTGAATAAGGGGTGAGCTTAAGATATTATATATATATATATATATATTATATATATATATATATGGGTTATATGTATATACACAGCTGTGTATTACACAGTAGGCCTATGGCGACAGATTTTTTGGGCTATAGCGACGGTAAACTGTCGCTATAGCCCAGAATAGCTATGACGACGGGTAAAACCGTCGCTGTAGCCCAAAAAACCGTCGGCATTGCCTACTGTGTAATACATAGCTGTGTACATATATTTTTTTCTATATATATATATATATATATTTAAAATGGTTCATTTAATTTGAGACTTGTAGTCTTAACCTCATCATATTTTAGTATAACAATTCTCCTTACCGTAATAGTCTTTTAACAATATAACAATGCCTGAGTTAAAAGAAATGCAGGAGGAGGTGACATATGTATTATATTCTCTATTAGAAAATGTTAATATAAAAATCTAACTTACAAAAACATAAAGAAATTTTATCACAAATTTACCCTCCATTCCTAAATTATAATTATATATATATATATATATATATATATATATATACTCTCTTTTTTAAAAAAATAAAGATATATTTTTATTTTTCAATTATAAAGTCGATGTCTACTTTTTATTTTTATTCTGTCATTACTTAAATATCATGAATTTATTTGGAAATAAATTATTCTTAAAAATCATGATATTATTACAATTTTCAAAAGGAGTAGTAGTACCAATCTAACTATTTGTTTTTGTGAAAAATTTATAATTACGTTAACGTATCAATAAATGGGATTTAATATAATTATTAGAAAGTGCCACTTTATTTAACACATTTTTTTAAAAAAAATTATCACTAGTATTTATTCATATAACTGAAAATATAAAAATTAAGTCCGAAAATATCTTCTTGCCATGGCAGTTAATTTCAATATATATATATATATATATATATATATATATATATATATATATATATATATATATATATATATATATAGAGTCCGGATCCAGTCCGGACTCCCGGATTTTGTTAAAATCCGGACTTTTTTTTTTTTTTTTTTTTTTTGCTTTTTTTTTTTTGAAACAACTAAAAAAAAAAAAAAAAATTTATGGAATTGGAATTTTTACATTATACAGTGTTTTGGGTGTGATTTGGATGCCTATAACGAAACATGTCTGTACAGTCTGGGCAGACTGTACATACATTGGTTGGGGTAGGTATTAAAAACACACCCAAAACACTGTATTATTGAAAAATTTCAGTTCCATAAATTTTTTTTTTTTTTTTTTTAGTTGTTCCAAAAAAAAAAAAGCAAAAAAAAAAAAAAAAAAATTTGGACCGGATTTTGATCCAGTCCGGACTCCCGGACTGGATCAGTTCTGTATATATATATATATATATATATATATATATATATATATATATATATATATATAAAGAGAGAGAGAGAGAAAACTGATCAGGTCCTGACTCCCGGACCTGATAAAAATCCGCACCCAAATTTTTTTTTTTTTATAGAACAACTAAAAAAAAAATTATGGAACTGAAATTTTTCCATAATACAGTGTTTTGGGTGTGTTTTTAATACCTACACCAACTAATGTATGTACAGTCTGCCCAGACTGTACAGACATGTTTTGTTATAGGCATCCAAATCACGCCCAAAACACTTTATTATGTAAAAGTTCCAATTCCATAATTTTTTTTTTAGTTGTTTCAAAAAAAAACCAAAAAAAAAAGGTCCGGATTTTAAACCTGTCCGGACTCCCGGACAGGATCCGGCCTCTATATATATATACTCTTATATATATATATATATCATATTAAATATACTTCTTTCCTATTAAAAAAAATAGAAATACATTTTTATATATTGTTATAAAAAAGATTATATAAAGGATTAAGTTCAGATGAACACCTGGGGTTTTGGCGCTTTCTCACATAACCACCTGTAGTCAGTAAAGCTATATTTAAACTCTCAATTTTTTGAGTTAAAGTGAATAACTGCTTTCTCTCATAACTCTGTTACTTAAGTTGGATAAAGACTTAATTACCCTCCTTATATATAAACGACATAAGAGAGAACATGCGAGTTGTGACGCCCCCAAAACATGTATACATCACTCATCTTGAGTCGCCAAATACATGGTACATAATACAACTATAAACTTCTTTTATACAACCGTCGTGTAAAAATACGACAAAACATAACTGAGAGTTTAAATAAGTATATTGTCTTCTAGACAATATCCACTATCAATGAAGTCCTCATTACAATTATTAGCACACTATTTCACAGAATAGTGATGACTACTAAAGCCACTTATTCCGGACCATCACTCTATTCCCCGACTCGTCCCAACTATATTCTCATTTCCTGAAGAGAACAACGAAAGAAAAGGGTGAGCTCAACTAGCCCAGTAAAAATTATTATGACTAAGATAATGTAGAATAAATTATCATTTGCCTTCAATAGTGTTAAACTGATAAAATACAATAAACATCAAGTTTAACTGCAGCGGAATAAGTAATCCATTAGAAGAGTCAAGTAGAACATAATGTCTACTATCTCTTCTAGATTAAAAGTCTATCGTTAATATTTCATTCATGTAATACTCAACAATAATTCTTTGTTATACCCAAGACAAAAAGAACTATCATCACCTGTCTTCACCAAAATCCCCAAAGATTATAGTTAAATCCACAATTCATATTTATAATCAGGTAAATCAACAGTTCATACAACTGTAAAACCAATAATGATGAGACTCAGTTTAATAGTATCACGACCATGAATTATCCATGCACTACGGGCCAAGGATATTCGTGTTTTCAATTACGGTCATGATTATACCGAATAATCCCTGGTCATAATCATACCAACAACTGTCCATCAGTGCACTACAGGCCACTGAGGACTTTTACCACATTATTTCTAATATTACGGGTCACGATTATACCGAATGATCCATGGTCATAATCGTACCAATCAACAGTCCATCTATGCACGTAAGCCAAAGATATACAACTCTAAAACCAATAATCAATAGTACATCTTTGCACGTAAGCCAAAGATATACAACTGTAAAATCAACAGTCCATCTATGCACATAAGCCAAAGATGACTTTCATCACAATATAAGCATGAGGATGATGACAATGATATAAGCATTATTCAAACGAAATCAAGGATAAATATTAAAGACTTTAAATTTATCCTAAAGTTTAAAAATATCCAGATTGTCAACATAATACTTCTTTGTGGAGTAAAATTCAAGAATAATATTCATGTACCAAAAATAATTTGGACAGAAAAAAAATATATTTTCTGGGTAAATAGTACCCCGTGAATAGTAACTCGTGAATAGTAACTCATGAATAGTAACTTGTAAATAGTACTCCATATTTGTACATAGTACCGTATACATAAATAATGCCATATACGTAAATAGTGTCATATACATGAATAGTGCTGTATACGTGAATAGTATCTTATACGTGAATAGTAACACTAACACAAAAAGATAAAGTTTCACAATAAAATCCATATCAGTATTTATAACACCTTAATCCAAATGTTATAAATCACTTAATAATCTCATAATCTAATATTATTAATATTACCACAATATTTTAATCATTTCTTAAACTTATAAATAATTTATTTTAATTATTTACACTTTACTAATTAATGCATTTAATCATCCTAAAATGTCGAACTCATAAGATTTCATCCCCAGTAACTAAAACTCTCATAAAAAATCTACATATACCTTATATAAGATTCTCAAGCCATAAAATCCTATTTTTCAATTTTCTTACTTCACATAACATATTTAATTCATTTACTCATAACTAGTCTATTTTTCTGAAAAATACTAAATCAGTACAAACAAATTTTCTTTTCTGAGATTTAGCAGAATATAGTCCCATATTGAACATATATTTTTCTCAGAATTTTTAAAATTCATTTACTATTTTTCATATGGCTAAAACTGCCGAATATTTGACATTTATCAAAAATTGTACTTTTGTCCAAAAATTTAGAAATTTATAGGGTATACTACTATTATATAGATGTACTTCCAATAAAAATTTCACCAATTTTGGAGTTAACCACAAGGAGTTATAAGGGTTTACTTTTAAAATAGTCTTTTCTTATTAAATTCATAACTCCTAATATATACATTCCAAAAATCGCCATTTTTGGATACAATCTAGAAAACTCATCAAATTATCATTTTAAATTTTTCCAAAATTTTTGAGGGTTAGAAAAATTACCAAACTGCCCCTGGCAGAAACCCCTAAATTACAACGGTGGAACGAAAATAATATTCTTTACGAATATTGAACGAAAATAATATTCCTTACGAATATTAAACGAATATAATGAATATTTAATGATAATAATATTCATACGAATACAAAAAATAATTGTTGGGATTTGTGAAAATCAAAGTAGCAATCAAATTACAAAAATAGCGGAAGCGTAATAAAATCAGATTTTAAAAAATTTCACAAACCAATTACCCGGATCATTCTTTATGGATATTATTAATTAATCGAAGAATAAGAAATAATGAAATCATACCCTTGTAGAAACGAGCTTCCTCAGGTACGAGTTCATCTCCTACTTCTCCGCGATCTCCTTGAATCTCCAGGTAGATTCCTTCCTTTGATCAATGTAAGCCACCCAAGTGTATGGCCTCTATAGGTGATCCACCAAGGAAGAAGAATTTTCAAGAAGAAGGGGTATTGGCTCAAACCCTAGTTTTTCCTATCTGTATAGAAAAGGAGGCGTACTCTCCAACTCATGGAATTACGTATATATGATATCTGATATAAGACTCCTCTTATAAAGATATCAGGTAACCTTATTTTAATTAAAATAAGGTATTATTTATTTAATTAAACTCTTTTAATTAAATGGGCTCCCTAATTCTATTAGGGATAATTAATTAAACTCCTTTAACTAATTTTCCCTCCTAATCCTATTAGGAATAAATGAGAGTACTTATATTAAATTAATTCCTAAACTCTTTTAGAAAAAAAAATAATAATAATTGTAATAATATTAATAAGATTCCTCTTATTAATTTATATTTAATATTTCTAAAATATTAAACAATAAATATTAAGCTATTTAATTTATTCTATCACAATAGATTAAATTAAATATACTTAATATATTATTACGATTATGCCATTAACTTCTTAAATAATTATTCTTCCTTTTATGGTGTGACCCTTTAGGTTCTCCATATTAAACCGGTTGTGAATAAATCAATTAGAACAATTGTAATCTCATTTAAATAAATAAATTAAACGAATAATTTATTTAAATAAATAATATTTATTCTACAATAGGGATAAGCCTCCCTAGCGATCAACGACTTTCCAGATAATATAGATTTCAACATTAATCATAAAAGAACCTTTGAGTAAATAGTTACCATACAATTCAATCCTTCCACCATACAATGTCCCAATTAAATATAAGACATGGAATTACTGTCAAGTCTTATTTTATTTAATTATATGTATTTCGATTTCTAAATGCACAACTCCTAATGAATGCAAATTAGAAACTGCTTTCTAATTTCATTCCACCTTGGCCAAGGATTCCTGGGTTGTCATTTATCGAATCACATAGGACATTTCTCTTCTTTTACTAGAAGTGGTAGATTCTTTATTGATCATTCATTATCTTCATATATAACTTATTACACCCAAGCATACCCTTTGATATACTCTAAGAGTCTTAAGGAATAAGTCAAAGTGTAATTAATTATATATAAGATACTATGACGATCTCAAGTCTAAGGATCATTTGTACTACTATCACTACAGGAATTCCTATTGACAGGCATGTAAAACTCCATTAGGTATTCCTTAGCGAGTCACGTTCAGTGAACTTATTCTCTAATAAGCACCTACATACTTGCTTTAGTGTCTCCACACAAATGATCATGAGATCAATCATCCTCATCCAATGAGCAAGCAACGTACGTACCAATCTATCCGGATTCACTAATCCCCTTTTTAGTAATCCATTGATTGGGAACATTTTAGTTTTAAGCTATCTAAGAATTTAGATCTCATTAGCATGATCTCATCATGATTCTAAAAGCATTGCTTAAAACTATGGGTTTACCACATATTATTAAAACAGCACCATGTAGATAATAAATGCCTTTAATAAATAATTCTTTTATTAATAAATAAATAAGATTGATTACACAGTATATGCTTTATCATCATACATGATTGGCTTGTATGCATAATACTTTCAATCTCCCACTTGCACTAAAGCCAATCACCGTGGTATCTCATACCCATCTTCTCTAAGTGGCGATCAAACTGCTGTTGTGTTAACGCTTTAGTAAATGGATCTGCAATATTGTCTTGAGAGTCCACACGCTCCAGGGTGACGTCTCCTCTTTCAATGATCTCTCTGATCAAATGAAATCGCCGCAACACATGTTTGGATTTCTGATGAGACTTGGGTTCCTTAGCCTGCGCAACAGCTCCAGTGTTGTCACAGAATAAAGGCACTGGTCCTGTAATGCTAGGAACCACACCAAGTTCGGTAATGAACTTCTTCATCCAAACAGCTTCCTTTGCAGCTTCACTTGCAGCTATGTACTCTGCCTCTGTCACTGAATCAGCAACTGTTTGTTGTTTGGAACTTTTCCAACTCACTGCGCCACCGTTTAAGGTAAACACATACCCCGAAACGGATTTACTGTCATCTTGGTCTGTTTGAAAACTTGAGTCTGTGAAGCCCTCTAGTTTCAATTCAGACTCACCGTAGACAAGAAATACATCCTTCGTTTCTTAAGTACTTTAGGATATTTTTCACTGCCTTCCAGTGTTCTTCTCCTGGATTCGACTGATATCTGCTTGTTACACTAAGTGCATGAGCAACATCTGGTCTAGTACATATCATACCGTACATGATAGATCCTATTGCTGAAGCATAAGGAATCTTACTCATACGGTCTCTCTCCTCAGGTGTCTTTGGGGCCTGTTTCTTGGAGAGATGTATTCCATGGCTCATCGGCATGAGACCTCTTTTGGAATCTTCCATGCTTAACCTCTTTAGCATCGAGTCAATGTACGTTTCTTGGGACAAGCCAAGCATCCTTTTAGATCTATCTCTATAGATCTTTATCCCCAAAATATAGGATGCTTCTCCCAAGTCCTTCATGGAGAAGTGTTTAGATAACCAGATTTTAATTGATTGTAGCATAGGAATATCATTCCCTATCAGTAATATATCATCAACATATAATACAAGGAATGAAACTGCGCTCCCACTTACCTTCTTGTACACACATGGTTCATCCTCATTTTTGATAAAATCAAACTTTTTGATTGTCTCATCAAAACGGATGTTCCACCTACGAGAAGTTTGCTTCAATCCATAAATGGATCGTTGTAGCTTACAGACTTGATTTGTTCCAACCTTTGAAACAAATCCCTCTGGCTGTGTCATATACACATCCTCCTCAAGTTTCCCATTGAGGAAGGCCGTTTTCACGTCCATCTGCCAGATTTCGTAGTCATGGTAAGCTGCAATCGCAAGCAAAATCCGAATGGACTTGAGCATTGCTACTGGTGAGAAGGTTTCGTCATAGTCAACTCCTTATCTTTGTTTGAAACCTTTTGCGACCAGTTGGGCCTTATAGGTCTCTACCTTGCCGTTTGCTCCAGTCTTTCTTTTAAAGACCCATTTACACCCAATAGGCTTAATGCCTTCAGGTGGTGAAACCAAAGTCCATACTTGGTTCTCATACATGGAGTCCATCTCGGATTTCATGGCTTCTTGCCACTTCTCTGAGTCTTTACTACTCATAGCCTGTTCGTAATTCAATGGATCATCATCATCTATGATGCGTACCTCATTGTCATCTTCTATGACAAGTCTATACCTCTCTGGTATCTTTGGTACTCTTCCAGATTTACGAATAGGGTGTGGTACAGAAGGAATCTCTACTTGGTTAGGTACCTCACTTTGATCTGTAGTGGTTTGTGGTTCTTGAATTTCTTCAAGATCTATTTTCCTCCCATTGACCCCTTCAAGGATAAACTCCTTTTCCAAGAAGGCAGCATGTTTGGCAACAAACACCTTTTGTTCAGTAGGATTGAAAAAATAATATCCTAAACTTTCTTTAGGATATCCCACAAAAGTACACTTATCAGATCTTTCCCCAAGCTTATCGTTCTGAAACTTTTTCACATAAGCTGGACATCCACAAATCTTAACATGCTTAAGACTAGGTTTCTTCCCTGTCCACATTTCATATGGGGTCTTAGGGATGGATTTTGAGGGAACCTTATTTAGTAGATATATGGCAGCTTCTAGAGCATATCCCCAGAATGACACCGGAAGATCGGTAAAACTCATCATGGAACGAACCATGTCCAACAGTGTTCGATTTCTCCTTTCAGACACACCATTCAGTTGTGGCGTCCCTGGTGGAGTCCATTGTGAAATTATACCATTTTCTTTGAGACAATCGAGAAACTCACTGCTTAAGTATTCACCACCTCGATCTGATCGAAGAATCTTAATACTTTTTCCCGTTTGTTTCTCTACTTCACTTCTGAACTCTTTGAACTTTTCAAATGAATGTAATAAAATAAGAATACCCTCCTCGTGCATTCGTTGTCATAGGTCCACATACATCTGTGTGTACTAACGCTAACAACTCTGTAACTCTTTCTCCTTTTCCACTAAAAGGAGATTTAGTCATTTTTCCCATGAGACAAAATTCACAAGTTGGATATGATTCATAATCCGATAGCTCTAGGAGCCCATCTTTATACAACTTAGATAATCTTGTTTCATTAATATGACCAAGTCTACAGTGCCACTTATAGGTATAATTAACATCATCTCTTTTCCTTTTCTTAGTTTGTTCAATTTGAAGTATATTTTCATGCAAGTCAAGAATGTAAAGTCCATTTCGTAAATTACCAACACCATATAAAACATTATTATTATAAATAGAACAACTATTGTTCTTTATTATAATGTCAAAACCATCCATATCCAATACAGATATTGAAATAATGTTTCTAATAAGTGACGGAACAAAATAACAATTATTTAAACTAATGGACTTGCCCGTAGGCAGTGCTAAATAATAAGTCCCTACAACTAATGCAGCAACCTTTGCTCCATTTCCCACTCGTAGGACGATCTCATCCTTGCTCAGCTTTCTATTTCTGACCAGTCCCTGCATATTATTACATATGTGAGAACCACAGCCGGTATCCAATACCCAAGTAGAAGATTGACTTTCAGAAAAATTAATTTCAATCATAAACAAACCTTGATTAGGATTCGAAGATTCTCCAAGCTTCTTCTGCTTTTGTTCTGCAAGATAATCCTTGTAGTTCCTCTTCCAGTGACCCGGCTTGTTGCAATGGAAGCAAATTCCTTTGCTAGCTGGATCAGGTTTCTTTTGATCCTTCACTTTCGCCTTTCCCTTAGCCTTCTTGGATTTCTTCTTTTCAGAAGATACCTTGGGCCTCTTCCTTTTCTTGGAAGAATCATCCACCAGTAAGACATGGTTCTTCTTGGATGGGAAGTGACCTTCAGCAGTTTTCAACATGTTAAGTAACTCAGGCAAGCTGACGTCCAACTTATTCATGTGAAAATTCACAACAAATTGTGAGAAGGTGTCAGCGAGTGACTGCAAGATCAAATCTTGACTCAACTCCCCATCCATGACGAACCCAAGCTGTCCAAGACGTTCAATCAGATTGATCATCTTTAGGACATGAGTCTCAACAGTAGTACCCTCGGTCATCCGAGATCGGAAGAGCTCCTTAGATATCTGATATCTTGCAGTCCTACTTTGCTCACCATACAGCTCTTGCAGGTGCAGCAGTATAGTAGGAGCATCCATGTTTTCATGCTGACGCTGAAGCTCGTTACTCATGGATGCGAGCATGATGCATTGAGCCACAGATGCATCATCTTGCCACTGTTTAAAAGTAGCAATCTCTTCCTCAGAGGCTGTCTCTGCAACTTTTGCAGGTACGGGCGAATTTAGGACATAAGAAATCTTTTCAGCAGTGAGAACAATTCTCAGATTCCTTAACCAGTCCGTGTAGTTCGGTCCGGTCAGTTTGTTAGCATCAAGTATGCTACGCAGTGAAATTAGTGAATGTGACATTTTCAAAATTCTGCATGTAAAAAGATAATATTTTAGCAAACATTTATTTAATTAATTACCAAAATAAATTAGGTCTTATTTTATATTGGTATCTCCCACTATTTTCTTCAAACTATATTACCCTCATGAATATAGTTCGGCAATATCTAATTAAAGATTTGCTAGTGAGAATAAGGATCCCATTTCAAATGTATATAGCCTTGTGTGTGCACAACAAACTATATATAAATAAATAGGTAGACAACTATTGTCAATTACATCATCATGTAACTCCTTATATTTTGCCTCTTAAATCATAATGGTCAAGTGTGTGCACATCCGAACTAAAATGATTTAAGTTAAGTCATACCCAGCATTTCCATATAATTGAAGAGAAAACTACAACCCTTGTGTGTGCACAACAAAGCGTTAATGTTCAATTCCTTATAAACATCAAAATGTAATAAAAACAACATCTCAAATATTTAATACTCGTCTTGTGTGTGCACAAAAAACTCATATTAAATATTCAATGCTCTATTGTTTTTATCATGCTAGAAGGCGACGTTCGATATTCCAAATATCTTTGAACGTTACAACTTAATATAATTTTATTGAGGAGTTTGTTATTATTAGTCTCATCTTGTTTAGCGCGCATTCAAATATATATATAAAATACGCGTCATATTATTAAACATGCGAAGCATGTTTGCATAATATATAATATATATAATACTAGCATGCACATATAGAATACTATATTCTACCCGGATTGATTATGGACTTTATTCTAGTTTGGTTCACTAGAGCCACCAAGTGAACCAAAAGGTCAAACCCTAGGGTGCAAGAATAAACATTTAAATATAACTATTACATTTAAACCCGGGCTCCATTACAAACGGGTCTTCAAACGCTCCTTGATCTCTGGTTCTTCGAAAAAATTCTAACTAATCCTATTACATTAAACTATTAAATTTAAATAGAAACCTTGATCAGCAGTCAAGGGGAAGTACATAGGAGAGAGATAGAATTTACATCAAGAAGAAAACCAGAAAAGACGAGGTACGCAGACCCCATTTAATAAAACTCATTCATTCAAACATCCAACTAAAATAAATCCAATCACATTGGTCAATAGTCCATAATCAATCCCATTTATTAACATACATATCACCATATGTATCAATAAATAAAATCATTCCATATATATATGAGTATCATTTAATGGGCAATTTTATGTCGCATGAAATCCAATTTCAAGATTAAAATAAACTCTTTATATTAATTATAAAATTATTAAGATATTATATAATATATATATATATATATATATATATATAATATAACATTAAACCGTTACCAATATATTTATATAATATGTTGATACCATTATAACATATATATATATATATATATATATATATATAATGTATACCAATATAGGTACTTGACAGGTAACAAAAAAAATTGATTCATGGTGCGGTTTTCGAAGTATAACAGGTATCACGTTTTTTTTTCTTTCGGCGATCATGCCTTTTTTTAAAAAAAAAAAATTTACCCACGGATTGCTTTTGAAAACAAGTCACCCACGAATTCATAAAAAAAAAACGGTTTCCGAAAACTGTTTTCGGTAAAAAAATTTTTTTTTTTTTAAATTAATAATTTTATACAACAAATTATGCCCGATAAATTATTCAAAATACATACCCATACATATATGGAATAAAATAATTAATAATTCGCATAAAGTTTGGCTCTGATACCACTGTTGGGATTTGTGAAAATCAAAGTAGCAATCAAATTGCAAAAATAGCGGAAGCGTAATAAAATCAGATTTTAAAAAAATTTCACAAACCAATTACCCGGATCATTCTTTATGGATATTATTAATTAATCGAAGAATAAGAAATAATGAAATCATACCCTTGTAGAAACGAGCTTCCTAAGGTACGAGTTCACCTCCTACTTCTCCGCGATCTCCTTGAATCTCCGGGTAGATTCATTCCTTTGATCAATGTAAGCCACCCAAGTGTATGGCCTCTATAGGTGATCCACCAAGGAAGAAGAATTTTCAAGAAGAAGGGGTATTGGCTCAAACCCTAGTTTTTCCTATCTGTATAGAAAAGGAGGCGTACTCTCCAACTCATGGAATTATGTATATATGATATCTGATATAAGACTCCTCTTATAAAGATATCAGGTAACCCTATTTTAATTAAAATAAGGTATTATTTATTTAATTAAACTCTTTTAATTAAATGGGCTCCCTAATCCTATTAGGGATAATTAATTAAACTCCTTTAACTAATTTTCCCTCCTAATCCTATTAGGAATAAATGAGAGTACTTATATTAAATTAATTCCTAAACTCTTTTAGAAATTAAAATAATAATAATTGTAATAATATTAATAAGACTCCTCTTATTAATTTATATTTAATATTTCTAAAATATTAAACAATAAATATTAAGCTATTTAATTTATTCTATCACAATAGATTAAATTAAATATACTTAATATATTATTACGATTATGCCATTAACTTCTTAAATAATTATTCTTCCTTTTATGGTGTGACCATTTAGGTTCACCATATTAAATCGGTTGTGAATAAATCAATTAGAACAATTGTAATCTCATTTAAATAAATAAATTAAACGAATAATTTATTTAAATAAATAATATTTATTCTACAATAGGGATAAGCCTCCCTAGCGATCAACGACTTTCCAGATAATATAGATTTCAACATTAATCATAAAAGAACCTTTGAGTAAATAGTTACCATACAATTCAATCCTTCCACCATACAATGTCCCAATTAAATATAAGACATGGAATTACTATCAAGTCTTATTTTATTTAATTATATGTATTTCGATTTCTAATTGCACAACTCCTAATGAATGCAAATTAGAAACTGCTTTCTAATTTCATTCCACCTTGGCCAAGGATTCCTGGGTTGTCATTTATCGAATCACATAGGACATTTCTCTTCTTTTACTAGAAGTGGTAGATTCTTTATTGATCATTCATTATCTTCATATATAACTTATTACACCCAAGCATACCCTTTGATATACTCTAAGAGTCTTAAGGAATAAGTCAAAGTGTAATTAATTATATATAAGATACTATGACGATCTCAAGTCTAAGGATCATTTGTACTACTATCACTACAGGAATTCCTATTGACAGGCATGTAAAACTCCATTAGGTATTCCTTAGTGAGTCACGTTCAGTGAACTTATTCAATAATAAGCACCTACATACTTGCTTTAGTGTCTCCACACAAATGATCATGAGATCAATCATCCTCATCCAATGAGCAAGCAACGTACGTACCAATCTATCCGGATTCACTAATCCCCTTTTTAGTAATCCATTGATTGGGAATATTTTAGTTTTAAGCTATCTAAGAATTTAGATCTCATTAGCATGATCTCATCATGATTCTAAAAGCATTGCTTAAAACTATGGGTTTACCACATATTATTAAAACAGCACCATGTAGATAATAAATGCCTTTAATAAATAATTCTTTTATTAATAAATAAATAAGATTGATTACACAGTATATGCTTTATCATCATACATGATTGGCTTGTATGCATAAAACTTTCAATAATATCTCTTCAAAATATAAAAAAATAATAACACTTACCTCAGAAAAAATGACTGGATACTTGAGTAGTGAAGTAGCAGACTCTTTCTCTATATAGCTGCTCTCTCTATAATTGCTCTTAGTGAGACTTAGTGAATTGGTGAGAAACGAAGAAAGAATGAGCTTCTATTTATAGAAAAATTTAGTTTCAATAATTGCACATTTTGGGGCTCGAAATATTACAATATAATATCCTTCCTCTTTTTCTTCATTTTTAATTTAGTCCTGCAAGTATTATCAAACTTGCACCATCTCCCCTAATAGTAAATCATGTAAATCAATAGTAAATCATGTGACTCAATAGTTCTAAATATGTGAAAAAATTTAATTATAGTATAGTACCTTCAACTATACCTCAATTTTAATTTAGTCATGCAAGTATTATCAATCTTGCACCAATTCCCGTAATAGTAAATTATGTGAATCAATAGTACACACATGTGAACACATAGTTATAAGCATATGAATTAATTACAATTAATTGCTCATTTATCCGATTAAATACCCGATTGTTCAATATAACTTCCAGACATCAATTATTATCGAAATAAATGTCGATTTCCACTGACACTAATAATCCCAATATAATAGAACTATCAATTTCATCTTTAATCAACACGAACTTATTTATCATTAATATAAATTATAACTCACAATATTTAACAACCAGGTCGTTCCACAGAAAAGAGGGGGCTTTCCGATAAGGATTTCTCCTTATTGGCGCACAATTAGATTATCTAACCTCTCCTTGACAGAACTTCTAGACATTGTCAATATTACAAATAATAATATGAATAACTTTGTCGTCTCAATTATTGATTTAATAATATAACATATTATACAAATGATACAGTGATAATAATTGAATCAATAATATGAGAGATATGATGCAACAATTACTGTAGCAATGATTGAGTATAACTGAGTGAGTTCTTACGTAGGCATCAATAATCAATACCGTGCGCTACTATGCAACCACGCGTATTACTGTACTATTATCACCGGGTATTTTATGACAACTTGTTTACTTTATAAAATTTTCAAATATCACCCTTAACTTTAAACTTTTATTAATTTAACTATTTACCAAAATAGAAAAATTAAATACTTTTATTTCATAAAATTCGGGATCTCACAATCTCTCATCCTTATGAAATTTTGCCCTCGAAATTTATGTACCTGTTAGTTCGAAGAGATGAGAATACCTGCTTTCTTTTCGGATTGTACATTCCTGGTTATTTCCTCTCTATCATGATTTTCCCATTTGTCATCTCCTGTATTTCAGATATCATTCTATAATATAGTTTCAAAATAAAGGTTAATTGATATGCCACATATTATCCATATACTCTGACTGACCAATTAAATACCAAATAAACTTAGGTAGGTCATACCAGCGAAGGAATTCCCAGTCTCTCCCCTCCTAGTTCTTGTCTCACATCTCAGCCAGGGATCATATCCCTAATCTTTGATACAAACTGTGACGCCCCCAAAACAGGTATACATCACCAATCTTGAGTCGCCAAATACATGGTACATAATACAACTATAAACTTCTTTTATACAACTGTCGTGAAAAAATACGACAAAACATAGCTGAGAGTTTAAACAAGAATATTGCCTTCTAGAAAATATCCACTCTCAATGAAGTCCTCATTACAATTATTATCACACTATTTTACAGAATAGTGAGGACTACCAAAGCCACTTATCCTGGACCATCATTCCATTCCCCGACTCGTCCCAACTATATTCTCATTTCCTGAATAGAACAACGAAAGAAAAGGGTGAGCTTAACTAGCCCAGTAAGAAATATTATGACTAAGATAATGTTGAATAAATTATCCTTAGCCTTCAATAGTGTTAAACTGATAAAATACAATAAACATCAAGTTTAACTGCAACGGAATAAGCAATCCATTAGAAGAGTCAAGTAGCACATAATTTCTACTATCTCTTCTAATTAAAAGTCTATTGTTAATATTTTATTCCTGTAATACTCAACAACAGTTCTTTGTTATACCCAAGAAAAAAAGAAATATCATCACATGTATTCACCTAAATCACCAAAGATTATAGTTAAATCCACAATTCATATTTATAATCAGGTTAATCAACAGTTCATACAACTATAAAACCAATAATGCTGAGACTCAGCTTAATAGTATCATGACCACAAATTATCCATGAACTACAGGCCAAGGATATTCGTGTTTTCAATTACGGTCATGATTATACCGAATAATCCCTGGTCATAATCATACCAACAATTGTCCATCAGTGCACTACATGCCACTGAGGACTTTTACCATATTATTTCTAACATTACGGGTCACGATTATACCAAATGATCCATGGTCATAATCGTACCAATCAACAGTCCATCTATTCACGTAAGCCAAAGATATACAACTATAAAACCAATAATCAATAGTCCATCTTTGCACGTAAGCCAAAGATATACAACTGTAAAATCAACAGTCCATCTATATATGCACGTAAGCCAAAGATGACTTTCATCACAATATAAGCATAAGGATGATGATAATGATATAAGCATTAATCAAACGAAATCAAGGATAAATATTAAAGACTTTAAATTTATCCAAGGTTTAAAAATATCCAGATTGTCAACATGATACTTCTTTGTGGAGTAAAATTCAAGAATAATATTCATGTACCAAAAATAATTTGGACAGAAAAGAAATATATTTTTTGGGTAAATAGTACCCCGTGAATAGTAACTCGTGAATAGTAACTCATGAATAGTAACTTGTAAATAGTACTTCATATTTGTACATAGTACCGTATACATAAATAATGTCATACGTAAATAGTGCTGTATACGTGAATAGTGTCGTATACGTGAATAGTAATACCGACACAAAAAGATAAAGTTTCACAATAAAATCTATATCAATATTTATAACACTTTAATCCAAATGTTATAAATCACTTAATAATCTCATAATATTAATATTACCATAATATTTTAATCATTTCTTAAACTTATAAATAATTTATTTTAATAGTTTACACTTTACTAATTAATGCTTTTAATCATCCTAAAATGCCGAACTCATAAGATTTCATCCCCAGTAACTAAAACTATCATC
The DNA here is from genome assembly GCA_020205505.1 of Panax japonicus. Lineage (NCBI taxonomy): Eukaryota > Viridiplantae > Streptophyta > Magnoliopsida > Apiales > Araliaceae > Panax > Panax japonicus. The sequence continues at coordinate 64,518,307 of CM035093.1, forward strand.
AAAAATCTACATATACCTTATATAGGATTCTCAAGCCATAAAATCTTATTTTTCAATTTTCTTACTTCACATAACATATTTAATTCATTTACTCATAACTAGTATATTTTCATGAGAAATACTAAATCAGTACAAACAAATTTTCTTTTCTGAGATTTAGCATAATATAGTCCCATATTGAACATATATTTTTCTCAGAATTTTTAAAATTCATTTACTATTTTTCATATGGCTAAAACTGCCGAATATTTAGACATTTATCAAAAATTGTACTTTTGTCCAAAAATTCAAAAATTTATAGGGTATATTGCTGTTATATAGATGTACTTCCAATAAAAATTATACCAATTTTGGAGTTAACCACAAGGAGTTATAAGGGTTTACTTTTAAAATAGTTTTTTCTTATAAATTTCATAACTCCTAATCTATACATCAAAAAATCGCCATTTTGGATACAATCTCGAAAACTCATCAAATTATCATTTTAAATTTTTTTAGAATTTTTGAGGGTCGAAAAAATTGCGAAACTGCCCTGGAAGAAACCCCTTACTTACAACGGTTGAACGAAAATAATATTCTTTACGAATATTGAACGAAATTAATATTTCTTACAAATATTAAACGAATATAATGAATATTTAATGATAATAATATTCATACGAATACAAAAAATAATATCTCTTCAAAATATAAAAAAATAATAACACTTACCTCAGAAAAAAAGACTGGATACTAGAGTAGTGAAGTAGCAGTCTACTCTTCTTCTTTCTCTATATAGCTGCTCTCTCTATAATTGCTCTTGTGAGACTTAGTGAATTGGTGAGAAATGAAGAAAGAATGAGCTTCTATTTATAGAAAAATTTAGTTTCAATAATTGCACATTTTGAGGCTCGAAATATTACAATATAATACCTTCCTATTTTTCTTCATTTTTAATTTAGTCCTGCAAGTATTATCAAACTTGCACCATCTCCCTAATAGTAAATCATGCGAATCAATAGTAAATCATGTGACTCAATAGTTCTAAACATGTGAAAAAAATTAATTATAGTATAATACCTTCAACTATACCTCAATTTTTAATTTAGTCATGCAAGTATTATCAATCTTGCACCAACTCCCCTAATAGTAAATCATGTAAATCAATAGTACACACATGTGAACACATAGTTATAAGCATATGAATTAATAGCAATTAATTGCTCATTTATCTGATTAATTACCCGATTGGTCAATATAACTTCCAGACATCAATTATTATTGAAATAAATGTCGATTTCCACTAACACTAATAATCCCAACACAATGGAACTATCAATTTCATCTTTAATTAACACGAACTTATTCATCATTAATATTATAACTCATAATATTTAACAACCAGGTCGTTCCACAAGAAAGAGGGGGCTTTCCGATAAGGATATCTCCTTATTGGCACACAATTAGATTATCTAACCTCTCCTTGACAGAACTTCTAGACATTGTCAATATTGCAAATAATAATATGAATAACTTTGTCGTCTCAATTATTGATTTAATAATATAGCATACTATACAAATGATACAGTGATAATAATTGAATCAATAATATGAGAGATATGATGTAACAATTACTGTAGCAATGGTTGAGTATTACTGAGTGAGTTCTTACGTAGGCATCAATAATTAATACCGTGTGCTACTATGCAACCACGCGTATTACTGTACTATTATCACTGGGTATTTAATGACAACTTTTTTATTTTGTAAAATTTTCAAATATCACCCTTAACTTTAAACTTTTATTAATTTAACTATTTACCAAAATAGAAAAATTAAATACTTTTATTTCATAAAATTCAGGGATATCACAATTTCTCCTCATGAAATTTTGCCCTCGAAATTTATGTACCTGTTAGTTTGAAGAGATGAGAATACCTGCTTTCTTTTTGGATTGTACCTTCCTGGTTATTTCCTCTCTATCATGATTTTCCCATTTCTCATCTCCTGTATTTTAGATATCATTCTAGAATATAGTTTCAAAATAAAGGTTAATTGATATGCCATATATTATCTCTATACTCTGACCGACCAATTAAATACCAAATAAACTTAGGTAGGTCATACCAGCGAAGGAATTCCCGTCTCTCCCCACCTAGTTCTTGTCTCACATCTCAGCCAGGGATCATATCCCTAATCTTTGATACCAACTGTGACGCCCCCAAAACAGGTATACATTACAAATCTTGAGTCGCCAAATACATGGTACATAATACAACTATAAACTTCTTTTATACAACTGTCATGTAAAAATACGACAAAACATAGCTGAGAGTTTAAACAAGAATATTGCCTTCTAGACAATATCCACTCTCAATGAAGTCCTCATTAGAATTATTATCACACTATTTTTCAGAATAGTGAGTACTACTAAAGCCACTTATCCTGGACCATCACTCCATTCCCCGACTCGTCCCAACTATATTCTCATTTCATGAAGAGAACAACGAAAGAAAAGGGTGAGCTTAACTAGCCTAGTAAGAAATATTATGACTAAGATAATGTAGAATAAATTATCCTTAGCCTTCAATAGTGTTAAACTGATAAAATACAATAAACATCAAGTTTAACTGCAGCAGAATAAGCAATCCATTAGAAGAGTCAAATAGAACATAATGATTACTATCTCTTCTAGATTAAAAGTCTATCATTAATATTTTATTCCTGTAATACTCAACAACAGTTCTTTGTTATACCCAAGACAAAAAGAAATATCATCACATGTATTCACCTAAATCACCAAAGATTATAGTTAAATCCACAATTCATATTTATAATTAGGTAAATCAACAGTTCATACAACTGTAAAACCAATAATGCTGAGACTCAGCTTAATAGTATCACGACCACGAATTATCCATGCACTACGGGCCAAGGATATTCCTATTTTGAATTATGGTCATGATTATACCGAATAATCTCTGGTCATAATCATACCAACAACTGTCCATCAATGCACTACAGGCCATTGAGGACTTTTACCACACCATTTCTAACATTACGGGTCATGATTATACCAAATGATCCATGGTCATAATTGTACCAATCAACAGTCCATCTATGCACGTAAGCCAAAGATATACAACTCTAAAACCAATAATCAACAGTCCATCTTTGCACGTAAGCCAAAGATATACAACTGTAAAATTAACAGTCCATCTATGGACGTAAGCCAAAGATGACTTTCATCACAATATAAGTATGAGCATGATAACAATGATATAAGCATTAATCAAACGAAATCAAGGATAAATATTAAAGACTTTAAATTTATAAAGGGTTTAAAAATATCCAAATTGTCAAGATGATACTGATTTGTGGAGTAAAATTCAAGAATAATATTCATGTACCAAAAATAATTTGGACAAAAAAGAAATATATTTTCCGGGTAAATAGTGCCCCGTGAATACTAACTCGTGAATAGTAACTCATGAATAGTAACTTATAAATAGTACTCCGTATTCGTACATAGTACCGTATACATTAATAATGTCATATACGTAAATAGTGCCATATACATAAATAGTGCAGTATACGTGAATAATGTCGTATATGTGAATAGTAACTCTGACACAAAAAGATAGAATTTCACAATAAAATCATATCAATATTTATAACACCTTAATCCAAATGTTATAAATCACTTAATAATCTCATAATCTAATATTATTAATATTACCACAATATTTTAATTCATTTCTTAAATTTATAAACAATTTATTTTAATTGTTTACACTTTACTAATTAATGCATTTAATAATCCTAAAATGCCGAACTCATAAGATTTCATCCCCAGTAACTAAAACTCTCATCAAAAATCTAGCATATACCTTATATAGGATTCTCAAGCCATGAAATCCTATTTTTTAATTTTCTTACTTCACATAACATATTTAATTCATTTACTCATAACTAGTCCATTTTCATGAAAAATACTAAATCAGTACAAACAAATTTTCTTTTCTAGGATTTAGCAGAATATAGTCCCATATTGAACATAAATTTTATTCAAAATTTTTAAAATTCATTTACTATTTTTCATATGGCTAAAACTTCCGAATATTTAGACATTTATCAAAAATTGTACTTTTTTCTAAAAATTCAGAAATTTATAGGGTATACTGATGTTATATAGATGTACTTCCAATAAAAATTTCACCAATTTTGGAGTTAACCACAAGGAGTTATAAGGGTTTACTTTTAAAATAATATTTTCTTATAAAATTCATAACTCCTAATCTATACATCCAAAAATTTCTATTTTTGGATACATTCTAGAAAACTCATCAAATTATCATTTCAATTTTTTCAGAATTTTTGAGGGTCAGAAAAATTATGAAACTGCCCTTGGCAGAAACCCCTTACTTACAACGGTTGAACAAAAATAATATTCTTTACGAATATTGAACGAAAATAATATTCCTTAGGAATATTAAACGAATATAATGAATATTGAATGATAATAATATTCATACGAATACAAAAAATAATATCTCTTCAAAATATAAAAAAATAATAACCCTTACCTCAGAAAAAGACTGGATACTAGAGTAGTGAAGTAGCAGACTATTCTTCTTCTTTCTCTATATAGCTGCTCTCTCTATAATTGCTCTTGTGAGACTTAGTGAATTGGTGAGAAACGAAGGAAGAATGAACTTCTATTTATAGAAAATTATAGTTTCAATAATTGCACATTTTGGGGCTCGAAATATTAAATTATAATACCTTCCTCTTTTTCTTCATTTTTAATTTAGTCCTGTAAGTATTATCAAACTTGCACCATCTCCCCTAATAGTAAATTATGTGAATCAATAGTAAATCATGTGACTCAATAGCTCTAAACATGTGAAAGAATTAATTATAGTATAATACCTTCAACTATACCATAATTTTTAATTTAGTCATGTAACTATTATCAATCTTGCACCAACTCCCCTAATAGTAAATCATGTGAATCAATAGTACACACATGCGAACAAATAGTTATAAGCATATAAATTAATAGCAATTAATTGCTCATTTATCTGATTAATTACTCGATTGGTCAATATAACTTCCAGACATCAATTATTATCGAAATAAATGTCAATTTCCACTAACACTAATAATTCCAACACAATAGAACTATCAATTTCATCTTTAATCAACACGAACTTATTCATCATTAATATTATAACTCACAATAGTTAACAACCAGGTCGTTCCCCAGGAAAGAGGGGGCTTTCTGATAAGGATTTCTCCTTATTGGCGCACAATTAAATTATCTAACCTCTCCTTGACAGAACTTCTAGATATTGTTACTATTGTAAATAATAATATGAATAACTTTGTCGTCTCAATTATTAATTTAATAATATAACATATTATACAGATATACTGTGATAATAATTACATCAATAATATGAGAGATATGATGCAACAATTACTGTAGCAATAGTTGAGTATAACTAAGTGACTTCTTACGTAGGCATCAATAATTAATACCGTGTGCTACTATGCGACCACGCGTATTACTGTACTATTATCACCGGGTATTTTATGACAACTTGTTTACTTTGTAAAATTTTCTAATATAGCCTTTAACTTTAAACTTTTATTAATTTAACTATTTACCAAAATAGAAAAATTAAATACTTTTATTTCATAAAATTCGGGATCTCACAATCTCTCCTCCTTATGAAATTTCGCCCTCGAAATTTATGTACCTGTTAGTTCAAAGAGATGAGAATACCTTGCTTTCTTTTCGGATTGTACCTTCCTGGTTATTTCCTCTCTATCATGATTTTCCCATTTCTCATCTCCTGTATTTCAGATATCATTCTAGAATATAGTTTCAAAATAAAGGTTAATTGATATGCCACATATTATCCCTATACTCTGACCGACCAATTAAATACCAAATAAACTTAGGTAGGTCATACCAGCGAAGGAATTCCCCGTCACTCCCCTCCTAGTTCTTGTCTCACATCTCAGCCAGGGATCATATCCCTAAACTTTGATACCAATTATGACGCCCCCAAAACAGGTATACATCACCCATCTTGAGTCGCCAAATACATGGTACATAATACAACTATAAACTTCTTTTATACAACTGTCGTGTAAAAATACGACAAAACATAGCTGAGAGTTTAAACAAGAATATTGCTTTCTAGACAATATCCACTCTCAATGAAGTCCTCATTACAATTATTATCAAACTATTTTATAGAATAGTGAGGACTACTAAAGCCACTTATCCTGGACCATCACTCCATTCCCCGACTCGTCCCAACTATATTCTCATTTTCCTTAAGAGAACAACGAAAAAAAATGGTGAGCTTAACTAGCCCAGTAAAGAAATATTATGACTAAGATAATGTAGAATAAATTATCCTTAGCCTTCAATAGTGTTAAACTAATAAAATACAATAAACATCAAGTTTAACTGCAGTGGAATAAGCAATCCATTAGAAGAGTCAAGTAGAACATAATGTCTACTATCTCTTCTAGATTAAAAGTCTATCGTTAATATTTTATTCCTGTAATACTCAACAACAGTTCTTTGTTATACCCAAGACAAAAAGAAATATCATCACCTGTATTCACCTAAATCACCAAAGATTATAGTTAAATCCACAATTCATATTTATAATAAGGTAAATCAACAGTTTATACAACTGTAAAACCAATAATGCTGAGACTCAGCTTAATAGTATCACGACCACGAATTATCCATGCACTACGGGCCAAGGATATTCGTGTTTTCAATTACGATCATGATTATACCGAATAATATCTGGTCATAATTATACCAACAACTGTCTATCAATGCACTACAGGCCACTGAGGACTTTTACCACATCATTTCTAACGTTACGGGTCACGATTATACCGAATGATCTATGGTCATAATCGTACCAATCAACAATCCATCTATGCACGTAAGCCAAATATATAAAACTCTAAAACCAATAATCAACAATCCATCTTTGCACGTAAGCCAAAGATATACAACTGTAAAATCAACAGTCCATCTATGGACGTAAGCCAAAGATGACTTTCATCACAATATAAGCATGAGGATGATGACAATGATATAAGCATTAATCAAACGAAATCAAGGATAAATATTAAAGACTTTAAATTTATCCAGAGTTTAAAAATATACAAATTGTCAACATGATACTGCTTTGTAGAGTAAAATTCAAGAATAATATTCATATACCAAAAATAATTTGGACAAAAAAGAAATATATTTTTTGGGTAAATAGTGCCCCGTGAATAGTAACTCTTGAATAGTAACTCATGAATAGTAACTCATAAATAGTACTTCGTATTCGTACATAGTACCGTATACATAAATAATGTCATATATGCAAATAGTGTCATATACATAAATAGTGCCGTATAGGTGAATAGTGTCGTATACGTGAATAGTAACCCCGACACAAAAAGATAAAGTTTCACAATAAAATCCATATAAATATTTATAACACCTTAATCCAAATGTTATAAATCACTTAATAATCTCATAATCTAATATTATTAATATTACCACAATATTTTAATCATTTCTTAAACTTATAAATAATTTATTTTAATTGTTTACACTTTACTAATTAATACATTTAATCATTCTAAAATGTCGAACTCATAAGATTTCATCCCGAGTAACTAAAACTCTCATCAAAAATCTGCATATACCTTATATAGGATTCTCAAGGCATAAAATCCTATTTTTCAATTTTCTTACTTCACATAACATATTTAATTCATTTACTCATAACTAGTCCATTATCATGAAAAATACTAAATCAGTACAAACAAATTTTCTTTTCTGGGATTTAGCAGAATATAGTCCCATATTGAATATATATTTTTCTCAGAATTTTTAAAATTCATTTACTATTTTTCATATGTCTAAAACTACCGAATATTTAGATATTTATCAAAAAATTTACTTTTGTCCAAAAATTCAGAAATTTATAACGTATACTGCTGTTATATAGATGTACTTCCAATAAAAATTTTACCAATTTTGGAGTTAACCATAAGGAGTTATAAGGGTTTACTTTTAAAATAGTCTTTTCTTATAAAATTCATAACTTCTAATCTATACATCCAAAAATCGCCATTTTTGGACACAATCTAGAAAACTCATCAAATTATCATTTCAAAATTTTTTAGAATTTTTGAGGGTCAGAAAAATTACGAAACTGCCCCTGGCAGAAACCCCTTTACTTACAACGGTTGAACGAAAATAATATTCTTTACGAATATTGAACGAAAATAATATTACTTACGAATATTAAAAGAATATAATGAATATTGAATGATAATAACATTCATACGAATACGAAAAATAATATCTCTTCAGAATATAAAAAAATAATAACCCTTACCTCAGAAGAAGACTGGATACTGGAGTAGTGAAGTAGCAGACTACTCTTATTCTTTCTCTATATAGCTTCTCTCTCTATAATTGATCTTGTGAGACTTAGTGAATTGGTGAGAAACGAAGGAAGACTGAGCTTCTATTTATAAGAAAATATAGTTTCAATAATTGCACATTTTGGGGCTCGAAATATTACAGTATAATACCTTTCTCTTTTTCTTCATTTTTAATTTAGTCCTGCAAGTATTATCAAACTTGCACCACCTCCCCTAATAGTAAATCATGTGAATCAATAGTAAATCATGTTACTCAATAGTTCTAAACATGTGAAAAAAATTAATTATAGTATAGTACCTTCAACTATACCTCAATTTTTAATTTAGTCATGCAAGTATTATCAATCTTGCACCAACTCCCCTAATAGTAAATTATGTGAATCAATAGTGCACACATGCGAACACATAGTTATAAGCATGTGAATTAATAGCAATTAATTGCTCATTTATCTGATTAATTATCCGATTGGTCAATATAACTTCCAGACATCAATTATTATCGAAATAAATGTCGATTTTCACTAACACTAATAATCCCAACACAATGGAACTATCAATTTCATCTTTAATCAACACGAACTTATTCATCATTAATATTATAACTAACAATATTTAACAACCAGGTCATTCCCCAGGAAAGAGGGGGCTTTCCGATAAGGATTTCTCCTTATTGGCGCACAATTAGATTATCTAACCTCTCCTTGACAGAACTTCTAGACATTGTCAATATTGCAAATAATAATATGAATAACTTTGTTGTCTCAATTATTGATTTAATAATATTACATATTATACAGATGATACTGTGACAATAATTGAATCAATAATACGAGAGATATGATGCAGCAATTACTATAGCAATAATTGAGTATAACTGAGTGACTTCTTACGTAGGCATCAATAATTAATACCGTGTGCTACTATGCAACCACGCGTATTACTGTACTATTACCACCGGGTATTTTATGACAACTTGCTTACTTTGTAAAATTTTCAAATATCACCCTTAACTTTAAACTTTTATCAATTTAACTATTTATCGAAATAGAAAAATTTAATACTTTTATTTCATAAAATTTGGGATCTCGCACGAGTAATTTCATGTTACTCTCTCATCCTTTCTGAAATAATTTCATTTCTAAAGCAAAGGACTCGACTGAGTAATAATTTCTAATACCAACATTTTAATCGATATTTAATTTATTCTATTCACCAATATCAATTATCACAAGATTGTATATATAATTCATCTGAACTTAACCCTATAATTTTCATCAATTATAGAAATGTAGTACAGTGCAGAGGGAGGAGCATTATTCTTAAAAAGAGAGTTCGAAAATCCTTTTGTTTTTGTAATATCAATTTTTGTAGAAAATACTATAAACGTAAAATAATTATTTTAAATGATTAGATTTTAATATACCAGAACATTGAAACTAAATTAGTGGAAAAAAAACATAATACCAAGTCCATGCCAATTCTTAGAGGAATTTGACATTGCCCAACAACATAATTGTAACTAAATTAGTGGGAAAAAAATTTGGTACCAAAATGTCAAGTCCATGCCAATTCTTCACCCATCTACTCTGTTTCAATGACTACTCTGTTTTGGTACCACCATTACCAAATGACTACTCTATTTTCACCTGTGGAATCAAGAGATCGGGAAAGCCAAGCATGATATACAACATTTCGGTATCCATACAAGTTCACATACAAGTTCAACCTCCCCAAGGTTAACAAACCTTTCCCTTTAAGTTTAAAGTACACAATTCAGATATGACTTAACAACCCATCCTTACCTTATTCTAAAATGCAATTCAGATGCTTTTCAAGCTTCACCAAGTTCTGCTTTAAAATCGGCCAAGAGTTCTTCCTCACAAGAACAAGATCCATAATCCATCTAATTAACCCCCTTTTACGTTCAGAGAAAAATCTTATATTCCAACATGACCAACCAAATTCCCAAAGCCAAGAGAAAAAGCGAATGTAATCAAGAAGCCTCCCTGATAAGAAGCTGAGAGGATGAGGTCTTGGGTTCCTAGCCAGAAAGTCCGGATAAAATTCTTGCTATTAAGAAAATTATCCAACCCCTAAAAAATGCTGCAGAGCTTACTAAAGAAGATACCAAGCTTCTGAACAAGAAGATGCGACAAATCAAGTCCGAAATTGAAACTATGGGTTAGATCAGACACCGAAACATTCTTCCATTGCTAGCCCATGTCTCTCGACCAGAATGTCATTATCTAGTATATGAGTTCATGAAGAATTGGGCTCTGAAATCAAAAAACAATCACTTGACCAAATGGTTTTTTGGCCCAACTCTCGTTTATCCCCTGATTTCCGTGCACAACTTCTTTTGGTGGATTTGAAATTGGGGAAGAACCCTAGAAAATTAGGAATCCTACTACGGTTTGGGGATAGATTGAGAGGAAAAAGAAGGGATAATGGGATGAAGCAATTTGGGTTTCATGAATGATGAAGAAGAAAAATTGGGAGACCCAAGTGTATGGCCTCCGTATATCACGAATTGGGTCTCCCAATTTATCAGCCTGTGGATTTGAAATTGGGGAAGAACCCTAGAAATTGGGACTAGGGATGATGAGCAGAAGCTGCAAGCAGACCATCATACTACCTAGCAGCATCGGAGAGGAGACTGAAGTTTGATCGGAGAGGAGAGGAATGTTAAGAGGAGGAAGAAGGGGTATTTCAGACATTTATCAGTCCTTTTTTATTGTTACAACCTCTTCTCACGCGTTTTTTGTGTCTGATATACACGCACAGTTAAGTTGGATGAAAAAAGTGACGTTTTCACTTCAACTCAAAAAGTCGAGAGTTTAAATGTAGATTTACTTACTACAGGTGGTTAAGTGGGAAAGACCCCAAACCCCAGGTGGTCATCTGAACTTAACCCTTATATAAATTATAAAAATATTTTTATATGAAGCTGATGTGTATTTTAAAATAATATTTTTATAATTTATATAATCTGTTTTTAAAATTTTAAATTTTTAAAAATTTTTATTATTGTTATTGTTATTATTATTATTTAAAAATTATTATTATTATTTGAAATTATTTTTATTATTATTATTTTAAAATTATTAATATTATTATTATTAGTATTTAAAGATAACAAATTTTACTACTCCACTTTGTTTAAAGATAACATAAAAGAGAAGTGATAAGGCATTACACACAGTATGCAAAGAAAGGGGCCAACTTGGACAATCAGCTTTTTCGTCCGTTTTTTCGGATGTGAATTTTAAGTAATGACCATTTTGTAATTTTTGAGAGTACAGTTATTCGATTATAAAAAAAAAATTTCGGTAACCACAATAAAAATCAGACCTAATATAGTGACCAAAAAATGTATTATCCCAAAATCCGTTTATTGTATAAACTGAATTGGAAATTATATCAGCTGTTGAAATTGGAACCCGCATATAATACTATGCCATGTTGAATAAGTAGGCTAAATTTGATATGGAAACTGTGGCCCACAGATGTGAATTAGATAACATGATTTAAGTGCTGAATATATTATTCAAGAATGCCCACTTGCTTGGTGTTACTTGGTACGTTAAGATATATTAGGCCTTCATGTGTAATGCCACATATTATTAGAATCCGTGGCTATTCAAGAATAAGGCCAACGTTAGCTCACATGAATAATTTAATTTTGGCAAAAAGCATCTTTTGGCCACTGTGGTTATAGTGATTTAGCGAATTAGCCACTGTGCTTTTAAAAAATTCAATTAGCCCACTGAACTTTTTAAAAATTAACAATCAACCCATTCCGTCCAAAAAATTGGACGGACATTAACAGCTGGCTTTTAAAAAAAAAATAAAATGATGTGGTAATTACGTGGCAACAGATTTTAAAAAAATAAATGCTGACGTGGCAAAAAAATACATAATAATCATTTTAAAGTTTTAAAAATAACAAAAATATAATAAACTAAAACAGATTTTTTTAAAAAATATTATTTTTAATAAAAACAGATTTTTTTTAAAAAACATAATTTTTTAAAAAAACATAATTTTTTAAAAAATATATATTTAAAAAAAAACGGAACTTTTGTAAAAAACAGATTTTTTTTTAAAAAAAATTTTAAAAACAGTTTTTTTTAAAAACAATTTTTTTTTAAAAAACAAATTTTTTTAAAAACAGATTTTACAAATTTTTTTAAAAACAAATTTTTTTAAAAAACAGATTTTTTTTAAAAAAAAATTTTAAAAAATCTATTTTTAAAATTTTTTTTTTAAAAAAAAATTATTTATTTTTAAAAAAATCTATTTTTTTTTAAAAAAATTGTGTTTTTCAAAAAAAAGTACGCTTTTTAAAAAAATTCAGTGTTTTTTTAAAAATATCAATATCATATTTTATCCTGCTTAGCACATTAATTTCTGCTTTTGTTTGGCGAATAACTCGCATTTACTTTTCGTGTATATATATATAATCCACTACATAAATCTCAACTCTAAACTCCATTTTGAACTCCAAAAATCTTCATTATATCACTTTTATGATCGTTATACTTTTTTAAATGGTTCTTTTCATTTCATTACAAAATCATTTCACATATTAATTTAGGCTTACATTTGCTTAAATATGAAAATTCATATTTATATTATATTTTTATTTTATTATTTATGCCAGAAAGATGGTTTCATAGCATAAATTATCACGTAACATCAAAACTTCTCTTTTGGGACTTTATTAGACTTAACACTTCTTAAAATCTAGCTCAAACGCGATCCGGAACGTCAAATATCAAAATAGCCCATCATGGCTACGTTCGGCGTCGCTCGATTTTTAAGTTCTTACAAGTATGTTCGCCTATTTTTAATTCTTAAACCATAAATCGGATAACAGTGAAATTTTTATATGTTATAGACCTCATGATAGAGTATTTGTAGAAAATTTCTAACCGGAAAAATAGATCATGAAAACTAATCAAAATAGACCTCAAAAATTAAGACGCACAACTGAACCAGCAACAACACGGCGCAGTGTGCGCGCGACTGCGCGCCCAGCTCTGCTGCCTGTAGCTCTGCAGCCTCTGCAGCTATGCTTCCTGCTTAACAAATCAACCACTTTGCGAATTTCTTACTCGCTGCTCGTTAATCGGATTGATCCCAAATTTGAATATTTTTTTCGTATCATATGAGACTATTTTTACAATATATAACTCTCCCAATCCAAGATCATTAAGATGCAAAAACAGTGTATCAAAAATGGGCACTCACACTAATTTTCAACTTTGCATTTTACATCCAAAACTCGTCATAACTCGATTCAACCCAACTTACTTCCTAACTAAGCCTTAATTAATATATTAAAATTGATCTATGGTCTCGGCTTCGAAAAATTTCTTGTTTTTAATCATTTTTACTCTTTATGGAATTTATACGAACACAATACGTGCAATTATCATTCGACTGGATTTCTTGTCCAACTGTTAGCGATTTTGCCACAATATCTACCTTATAATCACCGCACAACCCAAACCTAACCACCAAATCACTAAGTACATGATTCCAATCACAATTCATACACAAGGTCAACCTAAAATAACTTTTCACATATACATAGACCAAAGCTTACTAATAAAAATCAAAATTTTTTATTGATTCAAAATCAATTCTAATTACATGCTAAATATACATAGACCAAAACTTGAATCCTTACGAAAGAATTTCATTAAAAATTATAACACAACTTACTAAACTTCCAAAATATCAAGTTTTAGCCATAAAAATTACATATTCTATAACTTCAACTAAACTCAAAACTGAGTAAAGATTTTACCATATGCTCGCTTCCTTTATTAAATCCAAGCTTTGTTATCTTCCAATTTACTATATTTGTGGTCCCAATTTATTCCTATGGCTTAATAGCTCACGGTTCTACCTCTTCTCCATGTTAAGAAATTTCAAAAATTCCAAGGGAGGGGAGAAAAAGAAAGGCTCGACTATTAAGAGTAATAAGGAGAAAGAAAATTCCAACTAGTAAGTCATAATCCTTGAAGCCCGATAATAAATTTGGTGTAACTCATACTCTTCCTTTCTACTTCTCTACAAGACAAAGCAAGGAGGAATTAAGTAAATCTTGGAGATTAATCTTGTAATAATGACTTGGGTAGATTAGGAATTAACCATATTATTGAATTAATTAAATTACCCAATTATTCTTGTAATGCTTTTATTGAATAATTAATTTACTCAATAGTTAGTAACTAAGTTTTAAACTCCCAAGTTACTAATTCATCCACATTAAAATGTTTTACCCACTTGGAAACATATAATTTATATAACTCAGATATATAAATTATATAAAACCTAACATAACATACTTGAATTACATATTTATTTTGTAATTACAAAATAAATATGTTACACATAATTCCTCATGTAAATACAATTATTTATTTACTCAAGATATTATTATAAATATAATATCCTTACTTCATTAACATAAATTCATTTAAGAATTTATTTACTTCCTTAAGATATTATAATAAATATATAATATCCTTTGATCGTTAAAATAATTCCATTTAAAAATTTATTCTAATGTTTTTGGGTAAAGTATATATAAATATCATATACTTAAACCACCTTTTTCATTTAATTTATTATGCAAATTAATATATATATATATATATATATATATATATATATATATATATATATATATATATATATATATATCACAATCAGATGTTATACTAAACATTCACATAACACATAATAAATAAAAAAATTATTCACTAATTTTCTTATATTAATATTATGGAAAATTTTGGTTCTTACATCCTTACAAAGTTGTTAGTTCTTTTCCCGGCTGCATCGTGAATGAATACAAATTTAAGGTTGATGACTTGAATGAACTCACGTTAGTCAATTCTGGGGTTGTAGTGTTGGGAAGCTATTACCATGATTCCAAGTCCAATTACTATGGACGTTTATAGGAGGTGATTGTGCTCAATTATCCCGGGTGTAAAAAGGTAGTTACATTAAAGTTTCCCTGATTTGATACTAAAAAGGGTGTTAAAGTTGATCGTAATAGAATCGTCACAGTAGATATCAAGTCAAAGTTAAGATCTGATGACGTATTCATGTCGGTCAGTTAAACGACTAAAGTTTACTATTCTTCTAATGTCGTAAATAGTAGAATCTCCTGGTATACAGTTGTCACTACAAAAACACGTGCATTTGATGATGCTAATATGTTTGGGAATGACGAGGCGTTGCTAGATGATGTTAGCAATCCCAGACAGGAAGTGCTAAATGATGAAAATATGATGACAAATGATGTGGTTGAGGTACCCGATGATAAGGAAATCGCGGATGACGTGGTCTTCAATGAGTTCGTGGTCGTTGGAAATGATAACAACGACGAAAATGATATCGTCGATGAGGAGGAAGAAATAGAATCCGATGAGGCAAAATCCAATAATGATATCGATGTTGAATCTGACGGGTTTGATGATGTACACTCTAAACTTATTTCAAATTAGTAAGAAAATGTAATGTTTATACATTATATTTAATTAATTTAACTTCAAATTTATATGCTCTATTTTTTTTTATTTCAGTAGTATATTTATAGCTAGACATAGTAGTAGAGGTCGTTGCGATGGTGGTCGATCCGGTTCAGGAGAGGGTAGTCAGCTGAAAGCTTGTCTTCAGGAGCTAATAAGTTTTTTGAACATACCCTTTCAATATATCTCAATCTATATTAGCTATATTTGACTTAATTTTTTTTAATTACAGATGTTGTTTGTCGACGACACCGAGGGCCTAACTTCGCTATCTTCGACCGTCGATCGGCAGTTTAACTTACAGTCCGAGTGGATGTCGAGTCTACCCAGTAAGTGTTAAACCATAAAAATTAAATATTTAAATTTATATAATTACATTTAATGACATAATTAATATATGATTTGTATGTTTTATTTTTATTATAGTATACTAGACTCAGTCGCTAAGGCGACCTTACATGCTATATGTCTAGCGCACCACCCGACTGGGTGCATGCGCTTCAGCTAGTACGGGTAGTACGGTGCCTCGTTTATGGATAATGTCTTGCGGGAGTTTCAAATAAGTTAATTTTCTTAAATCCTAACAATTATACGTACATAGTCGTTGCCCAATAATGTAAATGTTCCTTACTTTTAAACTTTTGTTATAGCTTTATTTTAGATACGAGGAGGGCATCTATGAGATAGCTGGAGACGAGGTTATTATTGCACATGTCGGTAAGAATTACATCGGATGGCTATATGAGATGAGACAGAGGGCAGCCCGGGCATTTAAGTGACAGACACATAATTCTTACATTTTATTATCCCTAATTTTGTCCTTTTAATTATATTAGTTTATTAAATTAATATATTTTATTTTATTTTGTAGGATTTAATATTTTGTTGCAATAAAGTCAAAATCTTGGTCATCAAGCATTTAATGCTCCTATTCATAGAAGGAAATATCCAAGAAGAATCCTACAACGAAAAGGAAGGAGGTGAAATAATATTGGATTTATCTTGTTTATTTTGGTGAATAAGTAAGAGATAATTATTAAACTTATAAAGATAGAAAAGAATCTTGGGAGATTACCATATAGGGAGTGAAGACAATAAGGAAAGAAGAGGATAAAAGGAACAAAAGAGACCAAGTTCAATGAATCTAATTTAAGGCACACAATTATTTTCCCTATAAATATGTCTCTTGTTTTAGAGAGAATGATTGTATTGTATGGTATTAGTTTAGGTTATGAGTAAGAGTAGATTAAATTACTTCTTCATTATGTGTTCATTGGATGATCGTTAATTAAAGGGAGTTTTCTTATTTATTTTTAATCTTCTTCTCTTCTTTATTTTAGTTAGTTTATTTATTTTCATGTCTAGTTAATTTTTTTTAAATTAAATAATTATTCGTGATAATATTTTTCATCTCTTCTATTATTTATGCTTTTGTGTTTAATTTATTTCGCCTTTATGTTTCGTTATTGAAATACCTTTGTTTTATATTTCTTATGTGATTTTAAATTAATTAAGAGGTTTTGACAGATTAACGTTAAGATATGACTTTTTCATAATCCATGCTTGCTCGAAGAAGTTTTGATGGATTATAGTTAATCCTTAAATTTTCATAGTTTATACTTACCAATATTAATTATAAAATTAATAAATTAAAGGGAAGGGAGATCAAAATCAAAATTAAGTTATAAAAATAGAAGAGATTGAATTACTTGTTATGTTTATTATTTAATGGATTCGGATTCCTAGATTACTTCTTTATTATTAGTTAGTTTAATTATACTCGATTCTCAATCTTTTTTTTTCTAATTCACCTGAAATAGATATCAAAGATACATTAAAATTATTCTATTCTTTGTGGGTTCGACGAGTACTTGCCAATTATTTAATTGACACGATGCACTTGCATTTACATATTTTTATCACATCATTGAACTCCAGTCCGGGACCACCATCAGAGATCATCATCCCTATATAGCCTCCGATTCAGCATGGGAGTCTACGTGTTCACACTGGGCTACTAATGAGTTAAAGAAGAAATCCGAACAGGTAAAGAAGAACTGTGGCCAGCTCTGAGTCATACACACTACTGGCTCACAGTCTTTCGAGGAGGTGAAGTACGTAAGTGTCACGTGTTTAGTTGTTTTGTTACCAAATTCTCACATGAATACATAATAACTATTTTATGAATGTATTTATTAGGGCATGGAGAGGACCTTGGACCGAGCTCCGACCATAGTAGAGTTTTGGGATAAGCCCACACGCCTGAGGAGAGCACTATGTCTTAGGCAACATTAGATATACGGGTAAAACTATTCTTATTTTTAAGTAATTATTAATATTCAGTCATTAATAAAATCATATAATTAACTAACGTATACAAAATTTATTAATAGAATGATTTTAGATGCTTCGGGACTAGCGTATAACTAAGTTACGAGCTACTAGGGGGGATTCTGAGCCATTGGATTCCACCATCCCCCACCTGAGATTGAGTTATCTCGGGATGAGGAGCCGAGACTATGGGTCGCATCTCAGGATCCCCCCCACTAGTAGTACCGACATGTATTGCATGTTGGGCCTGCCGAGGATACCCGCGTATACCTTACCTGGATGTAATAATATATATTTCTTATATTTCTCATTATATCTTAATTTATAACAACAATATAAATTAATATGTACTATGTAATGTTCTATTTAATTTCGTAGGCTCTAGCTAGCGCCAGCGTTCGAGAGCACATGTTGGACCACTTCATACAGGCGCTGGCTTGGATGACGCACTATTCTAGAGGGTTGTAGCATCGGTGTCGAATAGGTTTTAGACATATCCTATTTTTTGTCGTCAGCAATTGCCTAGTTGTGTTCGCCTTCACTAGATACCTTAGGATATTGTTTCAGGGGCCCCACAGAGAGTACGGGATTAGTGCAAGACCAATTCGTCTTGTTAAGCTGCGAGGTGTTCAAGATGGTGGTTATTCTACTATTGAAGGATTTAGGTCGGCCCTCAAAACCTACTTGGGGCAACCTACTTGGGTATTCTGCATGTTATTTAATTTTCATTTAGCAGTCTCTTTAATTCTTGCATATATATAGATCGAACTAATGATTTATATTTTTAATCCTATCAATAGGGTGGCGATGGCGAGCAGGTTAGTGATGCCGATGGCGATGGCAAGCGGGGGGCGATGACGTTGATTTTCATACACCAAAGCTGAAAGTTATATGCACACAAGCTAGTCATGTTGATGACAAAGCATAAACTTGTAACAATCTTATTCCTTTATTAATAAAAGTATTCATTTACTAAAGGCTTTAATTTATCTACATGGTGTTGTTTTAATAATATGTGATAAACCCATAGTTTTAAGCAATGCTTTTAAAATAGTGATGATATCATGTTAATGAGATCTAAATTCTTAGATATCTTAAAAACTAAAATGTTCCCAATCGATGGATTACTAAAAAGGGGATTAGTGAATCCAGATAGTTTGGTACATACGTTGCTTGTTCATTGGATGAGGATGATTGATCACATTATCATTTGTATGGAGACACTAAAGCAATTATGTAGGTGCTTATTGGAGAATAAGTTCACTGAATGTTGCTCGCTAAGGAATACCTAATGGAGTTTTACTTGCCTGTTAATAGGAATTCCTGTAGTGATAGTAGTATAAGTAATCCTTAGACTTGAGATCATCATAGTATCTTGTGTATGATGAATTATACTTTAAAATATTCCTTAAGACCCTTAGGGTATATCAAAGGGTATGCTTGGGTATAATAAGTTGTGCATGAAGATACTGAATGATCAACAAAGAATCTACTACTTCTAGTAAACGAAGAAAATGTCATATTGTTAGTTTGTAATATTTATGGACGCAATCAAATTACACAAAGTAAGTGAAAACATGGTAAAATAGAGTTTTAAAATTTTACAAACCATATACCCGGATTATCCTTTATATGTACAGTTATTAATTAAACAAAAAGATGAGATTAGATTCATACCCTTGTAGAACTAGCTTGCTCAGGTACAAGTTCACCTCCAATCCTTTTCGCATTCAACTTGAATCCACTGAGTTAAATTTCTTCCTTTGATCAACGTTAGCCACCCTAGTGTTTGGCCTCTAGAGGTGATCCACCATGGAAGAACAAAGATTCAAGAAGATGGGTGTTTGGCAAATTCCTAGTTTTTCTATCTCTCATAGAAAAAGGTGCACTCTCCCAACTCTTAAAATTACGTCTACTGATATCTAGCATAAGACTCCTCTTATATAGATATTAGTCAACCCTTCTAAACTAATTAGAAATAGGGTTTTATTTAATTTATTAAATTCCTTTAATTAATTCAGCTTGTTAATCTTATTAGGGATAAATAATTAAACTCTTTTAATTAATTTGCCTCACAATCTTATTAGGAGTAAATGAGAGTACTTATATTAAATTAATTCCCAAACTTCTTTAGAAATTAAAATAATAATTATTATAATAATATTAATAAGACTTCTCTTATTAATTTATATTTAATATTTCTAAAATATAAAATAATAAATATTAAGCTATTTAATTTACTCTATCACCATAGATTCAATTAAATACACTTAACATATTATTACGATTATGTCATTAACTTCTTAAATAATTATTCTTCTTTTTATGGTGTGATTGTTTAGGTTCTCCATATTAAGCTGGTTGTGAATAAATCAATTAGAACAATTCTAATCTTATTTAAATAAATAAATTAAACTAATAATCTACTTAAATACATAATATTTATTCTACAATAAAGATAAGCATGTTTAGCGATCAACGACTTTTCAGATAATATAGATTTCAACATTAATCATAAAAAAAACCTCAAGTAAATAGTTATCGTACAATTCAATCCTTCCACCATATGATGTCCCAATCAAAATTAAGACATGGAATTGCTGTCAAGTCTTATTTTATTTAATTATATGTATTTTGATTCTTAAATGCACAACTCCAAATTATGCAAATTAGAAATTTCTTTCTAATTTCATTCTGTCTTGGCCAAGGACTACAGGATTATCATTTATCGAATTACATAAGACATTTCTCTTCTTTTACTAGAAGTAATAGATTCTTTGTTGATCATACATTATCTCTATGTACAACTTATTATACCCAAGCATACCCTTTGATATACCCTAAGGGTCTTAGGAAATAAGTCAAAGTATAACTCATCATACACAATATACTATAATGATATCAAGTACAAGGATCACTTGTACTATTATTACTATAGGAATAATTGACAAGCAAGTAAAACTTCATTAGGTATTCCTTAACAAGTCACGTTCAGTGAACCTATTCTCTAATAAGTACCTACATACTTGCTTTAGTGTCTCAATAAAAATGATCATGAGATCAATCATTCTCATCCAATGAGCAAGTAACATATGTACCAATCTATCCGGATTCACTAATCCCAATTTTAGTAATCCAACGATTGGGAACAATTTTAGTTTTAAGATATCTAAGAATTTAGATCTCATTAGCATGATCTCATCATGATTCTAAAAACAATGCTTAAAACAATGGGTTAATCACATATTATAAAAACAACACCATGTAGATAAATTAAAGCATTTAGTAAATGAATACTTTTATTAATAAATGAATAAGATTATTACAAAGTATATGCTTTATCATCAACATGATTAACTTATGTGCATACTACTTTCACCTATGTGATTCGATAAATGACAACCCAATAGTCCTTGGTTAAGGCAGAATTAAATTAGTAAGGAGTTTCTAATTTTCATTATTTGGAGTTGTGCATTTAAGAATCAAAATACATATAATTAAATAAAATAAGACTTGACAGTAATTCCATGTCTTATATTTAATTAGGACATTGTATGGTAGAAGGATTGAATTTTACGGTAACTATTTACTCAAAAGTTATTTTATGATTAATGTTGAAATCTATATTATCTAGAAAGTCGTTGATCGCTAAGGAGGCTAATCCTTATTGTAGAATAAATGCTATTTATTTAAATAAATTAATAGATTAATTTATTTATTTAAATAAGATTAGAATTGTTCTAATTAATTTATTCACAACCAATTTAATATAGAGAACCTAAAAGGTCACACCATAAAAGGAAAAATATTTAGTTAAGAAGTAAATGACATAATCGTAATAATAAGCTAAGTATATTTAATTTAATCTATGGTGATAGAATTGTTAGGTTTGTAATATTCATGAACGCAATCAAATTGCAAAAATATGCGGAAGCGTGTAAAATCAGAGTTTTTAAAAATTTTACAAACCATAAACCCGGATCACCCTTTATGCACAATTATTAATTAAACGAAAAGATAAAGAATAAAATCGTACCCTTGAAGATCCGAGCTTCCTCAGGTACAAGTTCACCTCCAATCCTTTTCGTGTTCAACTTGAATCCACCGGGTTTGGTCCCTTCCTTTGATCAACGTTAGCCACCCAAGTGTTTGGCCTTTAGAGGTGATCCACCAAGGAAGAAGAAGAATTCAAGAAGATGAGTATTTGGCTAAACCCTAGTTTTCTATCTCTATAGAAAAGACGTACTCTCCCAACTATTGGAATTACGTATTCTAATGATACGTCAACCTATCTCACACCCATAATAAGACTCCTCTTATTTATAGATGTGGGCAACCCATCCTTAACAATTAAGGAATTGGGTTTTATTTTAATTAATTAAACTCTTTTAATTAATTAGGCTCCTAATCTTATTAGGAATAATTAATTAACCTTTTAATTAATTAAGCTCCCTAATCTTATTAGAGATAATTAATTAAACTCTTTTAATTAATTTGCCTCCTAATCCTATTAGGATATTTGAGAGTACTTTTATTAATTAATTCCCAAACTCCTTTAGGAATTAAATAATAATAATAGTAATAATAATAATAAGACTCCTCTTATTAATTTATATTTAATATTTCCAAAATATTAAATAATAAATATTAAGCTATTTAATTTATTCTATCATCATAGATTAAATTAAATATACTTAACTTATTATTACGATTATGCCATTAACTTCTTAAATAATTATTCTTCCTTTTATCGTGTGACCCTTTAGGTTCTCCATATTAAACCGGTTGTGAATAAATCAATTAGAACAATTCTAATCTTATTTAAATAAATAAATTAAACTAATAATTTATTTAAATAAATAATATTTATTCTACAATAGGGATAAGCCTCCCTAGCGATCAACGACTTTCCAGATAATATAGATTTCAACATTAATCATAAAAGAACCTTTGAGTAAATAGTTACCGTACAATTCATTCCTTCCACCATACAATGTCCCAATTAAATATAAGACATGGAATTTCTGTCAAGTCTTATTTTATTTAATTATATGTATTTCGACTCTTAAATGCACAACCCAAAATAATGCAAATTAGAAACTCCTTTCTAATTTCATTCTGCCTTGGCCAAGGACTACTAGGTTGTCATTTATCGAATCACATAGGACATATCTCTTCTTTTACTAGAAGTGGTAGATTCTTTATTGATCATACATTATCTTCATGTACAACTTATTATACCCAAGCATACCCTTTGATATACCCTAAGGGTCTTAAGGAATAAGTCAAAGTATAACTCATCATACACAAGATACTATGATGATCTCAAGTCCAAGGATCACTTGTACTACTAACACTACAGGAATTTCTATTGACAGGCAAGTAAAACTCCATTAGGTATTCCTTAGCGAGCCACGTTCAGTGAACTTATTCTCTAATAAGCACCTACATACTTGCTTTAGTGTCTCCACACAAATGATCATGAGATCAATCATCCTCATCCAATGAGCAAGCAACGTATGTACCAATCTATCCGGATTCACTAATCCCCAATTTAGTAATCCAACGATTGGGAACTATTTTAGTTTTAAGCTTTCTAAGAATTTAGATCTCATTAGAATGATCATCATCATTATTCTAAAAGCATTGCTCAAAACTATGGGTTTATAACATATTATAAAACAGCATCATGTAGATAATTAAAAGCCTTTAATAAATTAATACTTTTTATTAATAAATGAATAAGATTGTTACAAAGTATATGCTTTATCATCAAACATGATTGGCTTGTGTGCATACTACTTTCAATCTCCCACTTGCACTAAAGCCAATCGTCATGGTATCTCATACCCTTCTTCTCTAAGTGACGATTATCCTGCTGTTGGATAAACTTTAGTTAATGGATATGTAATGTTGTTCTTGAGAGTTCACTATCTCTATAGTGATTTCCCATCTTTCAATGATTCTTATAATCAAATGAAAGTGCCACAACACATGTTTAGATCTAAGATGAGACTTAGGAACTATTCCTAGTTTTGTAATGAACTTTTCATCCAAACAATCAACTTGTAGCTTCATTTATAGCTATATACTTTGTCTTTATCACTAAACCAATAACTCTTTGTTGTTTGGAACCTTTCCAATTCACCGCACCACCGTTCAAGGCAACCCTTTACCTTAAAGTGGATTTTCTGTCGTCTTGGTCTGTCTGAAAAACTTGAGTCTGTTAAGCCCTCTAGTTTTAATTCAGACCCGCCATGAATTATATCACATCCTTAGTGCTGGTTTAGTACTTTATGTGACGCCCCCAAAATAGGTCCATTCCATCCAACCCATTTTGAGTCGCCAAATACATGGTACAGAAACAACTACAACTTTTACAACCCATAAACTGTGAGTTTGAATACAAACATTGTCATCTAGACAATATACATACCCAACTATGTCCTCAATACAATTATTGATATATTATTTTACAAAAATGGTGAGGACTACTAAACAACTCTCTCAAGAACCATCAATTCATATCCCGACTCGTACCCGCTATATTCTCGTCTCATGAGAAGAAAAATGGAACAAAAAGGAAAAGGGTGAGCTCAACTAGCTCAGTAAAGAATATTATGACTAAGATAATATACAACAAATTATCGTTAGTCTTAAACAGGGAAAAATCTAATAGAATACAACAGACAACAAGTTTTAAATCAATATTCGCAGCGAAAAATATTAATTCATAGAAGAGTTACGTAGAGGATGAAATCTACTAATGTCTATGAATTTAACAGTCCATCAACAGTATTTTTATCCCTGTAACATTAATCAATGCACATCTTGAATCATATATTCATCCTTGCACTACAGGCCAAGGATATTCATCTGTTGGTCATGTTCATCTAAACACCTGTTCATCTTTGCACTACGGGCCAAAGATATTCATCAGAAATCATTCATCTTTGCATTACAGGCCAAAGATATTCAATAATAACATCCTTTAAGACTGAAGATGATAAAAATATTTTTAAAGAAGCGAATCCAATGAAACAAAATGACAAGGATTAAGGATTAAGGATTCGTACTTTGTTTTATCCATGTCCAAAAATACCTCAAAAATAATCATAGTGGTGTAAAATTCAAGAATGAACAAAACATGGATACAATCAAAGCTAGTATCCACAATAGATATTTTGGACAAAAGAAAAAAAAATAATTTTTTCTGTGAATAGTGCCGTATTCGTGAATAGTGCCGTATACGTGAATAGTAACTCCGGCACAAAAAGTTCCAAATTTGATAAAAACGTTCACCAATATTTCGGCATAATGATATTGAAGAAAATAATATCATTTAAGAAGAATATAACATCCCTTACCTCAAAATAGTCGTACTTCTGACTGAATTTTGGTATAGTGCTGACAGAAACTCACACCGTATAGCAATACTCAAAGTATACTCACAAGAATACGCTCGATAATATAGAGAGAGAAAGAGAGAAAACTTTGTTTCTGGTGTGATTTTCAATTCTAACTTAGCCCTCTATTTATAGGAAAATGTTAGAACGCCAAAGGAGACTAAATTAATAAAATATTAATATTTACAAAACATTCAAGCCAACCACCAAGGAATCTGATTTTAGCCATCAAACACATGTTAAAGATGCCCACCAACCTTTGAAAAACGTTTTTGTTGAAAATAATAATTAAAACTTCCAAAAATCAATTATTTCGGAACTCCGGAACTTCAATAATTCACAATAAATAGCCCTTTTATTAGAAAATTCGAATCTCGCGACTTTTTATAGGAATTTCAATTCTCTACAACTTTGCAGAAGGAAGTTTTTCCAAATTCCAAACAGAAATTATCCGAAATCCACAAACGAGTGATTTTACAGTCTACAATCAATTTTCGGTCAAGAATTGTGTCCACCGACACACAAAACATATGTTAAACATTTAATGCCACAAAAATATTCTACCTCTTCATATATTCATATATCCCACATTCATTGTAAAAATATCATCGTTAATATATTATTAAAATAATATATTTAAATGAATTATTTTATCAGAAAAAGATAAAATATTAATTTTTAACAATTGTCACATTAAAAATTTTCTCCATCTATATCCACATAAAATAAATATTTTCTTTATCATAATAATCAATAATTAATTATTCAAAAATAATATTACAGAATCACAGTACTGACAACCAGGCCGTTCCCAGGATAGAGGGGGCTTTCCAATAAGGATTTCTCCTTACTGGCGCGCAATTAGGTGACCAAACCTCTCCTTAGACAGAACTTTCTAGACATTGCCAATAATGTTATCTGATAATACTATTCAAATAATATGAATTATTGATCTGATAATGGAAAATACTATGCAATGACAATTATTGAAATAATAATAATATAAATATCAACGCAGCAATTATTGAATCCATAAAGTAATGAACAGTAACTCCTGTAGCAATTATTGAGTAGTGCCTTCTTACGTAAGGATCAATAATTCAAAATACTGTGCAATACCGTGTGCTACTGTGAAACAACGCGTATTACTGTATTTTAACCACCGGGTATTCCAACAGTGTTAACGGTAACAATTTACGCCGTTATTTTTTAAACAGCTTATATTTGTCGTTTTCTTACTCCAATCGCTTTCCGTTATGGGGCCCACACATGGCTGCGCCGTCGTACGAATATTCCCCGATAGTACGAATATTCCACGACCAAATGAATATTCCCCGACAATAATGAATATTTTATAACCACTTGCTTATTTTGAAATATTTGCGTATTTTACCCATAACTATCCACATTAATCAAATCAACCCTTACTATTCAAAATAATAATTAAAGGAAATTAAATTTCATTTATTAATTATTTGGGGTCTTATAACCTCCTCTCCTTATGAAATTTCGTCCTCGAAATTGACATACGTACCTGGTGTTTCGAAAAGGTGAGGATACCTCGCTTTCATTTCTGTTTCCAACTCCCAGGTCATTTCCTCTATAGCATGATTCCTCCACAAAACTTTAACTTGTGGTATTACCTTCGTGCGTAGGACATGCTCCTTCCTATCCAAGATCTTGACAGGTACCTCCTCATACGTTAAATCTTCGGCTATCTCGTCCGGTTCTAACTCAAAGACGTGGTTCGGGTCTTTCACATATTTACGAAGCACAGATATATGAAAAACATTATGAACACGAGACATACTTGGAGGTAACGCGAGTCTATAGGCTACATTACCTACTCGATCAAGAATTTGAAATGGACCAATAAATCGTGGATTAAGCTTTCCTCTCTTCCCAAATCTTGTAACTCCCTTCCATGGGGCAACACGCAACAATACATGATCCACAACACTAAATTCTACGTCCTTTCGATGAAGATTCGCATAACTCTTTTGTCGATCTTGTGCCGTTTGTATACGTTGTCGAATCGTTTGGATCTTCTCCGTAGTCATACGTACTAACTCGGGTCCCAACTATGTTGCTTCACCCACCTCGTCCCAACATACTGGAGAGCGACACTTTCGTCCATACAATGCTTCAAATGGGGCCACACCAATGCTTGCCTGATAACTGTTGTTGTAGGAGAATTCCACCAATGGTAAATATTTATCCCAACTGCCCTTGAAGTCTAGGACACAGAGTCTTAATAAATCTTCAAGAGTTTGAATAGTCCTCTCTGATTGTCCGTCCGTTTGAGGATGGTATGCCGAACTGAATCGTAACTCCGTACCCATAGCTTTTTGCAAGCTAACCCAAAATCTTGATGTAAATCTTGGGTCACGATCCGAAACTATGGATACTGGCATGCCATGCAATCTTAGAATCTCATTTACGTACATTTAAGCAAGACGTTCAAGGGAATAAGTCTCCCGTATCGGCAAGAAATGAGCAAACTTGGTTAATCTATCAACAATAACCCAAATAGCATTGATGCCTTGAGAAACCGTAGGAAGACCCGTAACAAAATCCATAGTAATGTGTTCCCACTTCCATTTCGGAATCTCAAGTGGTTGCAATGTACCCTTTGGCACTTGATGCTCCGCCTTTACACGTTGACAAGTTAAACACGTTGAAATAAACTTTGCAATCTCTCTCTTCATATTGTTCCACCAAAATGTATGTCGAAGGTCACGATACATTTTGGTACTTCCAGGATGAATTGCAAACGGTGTATTGTGTGCCTCCATCATGATCTTGTACTTCAAATCAGAATCGTTAGGAACACAAAGTCTGGAGTGGACTCGAAGTATTCCTTCTTCATCAATTCTCGCTTCTGGAATGGCACCTTCTTGTACTTTCGTCTTCATATGCATCAGCTCTGGATCGGTGTCTTGAGCAACCTTAACTTTTTCTATTAAAGTTGGCTCTATGCGTATACTTGACATCATTGCACTCATTCCTGCATATGATCTTCTACTCAATGCGTCAGCTACCACGTTCGCTTTTCCAGGATGGTATTGAATAGTGTGGTCGTAATCTTTCAACAACTCGAGCCAACGTCGTTGCCACATGTTGAGTTCTTTTTGAGTGAAGAAATATTTGAGGCTTTTATGATCTGAATATATCTCCACTTTCTCCCCGTATAGATAGTGCCTCCAGATCTTTAGCGCGAAAACGACTGCTGCCAACTCTAGATCATGAGTAGGATAATTCCTCTCATACTCTTTAAGTTGTCGCGAGGCATAGGCTATGACTTTCCCACGTTGCATGAGAACACATCCTAACCCTTTGCCTGAAGCATCGCTGTAGATAACAAATCCATCCGAACCAGATGGTATTGTTAGAACAGGTGCCGAAATAAGTCTCCTCTTAAGCTCTTGGAAACTCTTCTCGCATTCCTCGCTCCATACGAATTTTGTATCCTTCCGAGTTAACTGAGTTAATGGAGTAGCAATTCGAGAAAACCCTTCCACGAATCTCCGATAATAACCAGCTAAGCCCAAAAAGCTACGTACTTCAGTGAC
This sequence comes from Panax japonicus, assembly GCA_020205505.1. NCBI lineage: Eukaryota > Viridiplantae > Streptophyta > Magnoliopsida > Apiales > Araliaceae > Panax > Panax japonicus. The sequence continues at coordinate 64,547,638 of CM035093.1, forward strand.
CGACTTCGGTTGCTCCCAACTTTGTATTGCTTTAATCTTCGTCGGGTCAACAGATACTCCATTTTTTGACACCACGTGCCCAAGGAAGGCTACTTCCTCAAGCCAGAACTCGCATTTCTTCAACTTAGCATATAACTTGTTTTCACGAAACCTTTGGAGTACCAGCTTCAAATGGTGCTCATGATCTTCACAGCTTTTGGAATATATGAGGATGTCATCAATAAAGACAACAATGAATTGATCCAAATAATCTTTGAATACTCGGTTCATCATATCCATGAAAGCAGCAGGAGCATTAGTCAATCCAAAAGACATGACTAAGAATTCATAATGCCCATACCGAGTTCTGAAGGCAGTCTTTGGAATATCCTCAGTTCTAATTTTCAGCTGATGATATCCAGAACGAAGATCAATTTTTGAAAAGAATTGTGCTCCTTGCAACTGGTCAAAAAAATCATCAATACGAGGTAAAGGATACCTATTCTTGATGGTGACATGGTTCAATTCCCGATAGTTAATACAAAGTCGCATACTCCCGTCTTTCTTCTTTACGAATAAAACAGGAGCACCCCAAGGAGATGTACTAGGACGAATGAAACCGATGTCCAATAACTCCTGTAGTTGGACTTTTAACTCCTGAAGTTCAATAGGAGCCATTCAATATGGGGTTTTAGAAATGGGCTTTGTACCAGGTTCAAGATCAATAAAGAATTCAACTTCACATTCTGGGGGTAGACCGGGAAGTTCTTCAGGAAATACGTCAGGAAAGTCAATAACAACAGGAATATTATTCAATTTTGACGTGTCTTTATTCAAATCCATAACATGGGCTAAGAAAGCTTGACATCCGTTTTTCAATAAACGAATAGCTTTATGATTAGATATGACAGTGATTGATTTTAATGGTTTAGTTGCCTGAATTCGAACAACAGGTTGATTAGGAATATGAAAACTAACAACCTTACGAAAACAATCAATTTTGGCATGATGAGTAGTTAACCAATCAATCCCTAAAATCACATCAAAAGCAAGTATCTTTAAAGAGATCAGGTCAACAGGTAAGGTGATGGTGCCAACTTGAATGAAACAAGATTTATAAACAGTGGATGTGATAAAAGTTTCTCCTAACAGAGTTTCCACAGATAGGTCAAAGTCTAATTTCTCCGGAGTCAAGTTTAAACGTTGAGCGCAAGCAGGAGAGATAAATGAATGGGTAGCACCGGTATCAAGTAAGGTATAAACTTCACAAGAATTTATAAATAGCTTACCCGTGATCACCTCGTTTGGGTTCCTCGCATGTTGACCAGTCACAACAAACGCTCTTCCAGAAACCATTGACTTTGGCTTTTTTGGGACAGTCTTTTGAGTCACCGTCCCCGCTGAACTAGGTTTTGCTACCGTACAATCTCGAGCGATATGTCCTTCCTTTCCACAATTATAGCATACCTTGAACTGTTGTGGGCAGTTTGGACTGATATGTCCCTCTTTCCCGCACTTGTAGCATATGACCGGTGGTCTTTCTCCTCCCTTAGAACCAGTTGCTGCCGGCACTGTCGTCTTCACATGGTCGTTGTTAAATCTCCTCTTTTTAAAATCTCCTCCTGACTCGCTTCTTCTATTTTCATAGCTATGATTACCACCAAAGTGGTTACCATTTTTGTCCGTCTTTTTCTTTCTCCACTGGTTATTGTTGTTTTGCTGACTGCTATCTTCAGTATGATCCTGATTGTGGTACCTCGGTTGACCGTACTCGTTGTCTCGCTCCAATAATTGAGCCCTGTTAACAACATCTGAATAGAGAGAAAATTTATGAGAGATGAGATATTGTCGTATGTCGGGTTTCAAATCTCTCAGAAACATCCGCGTCATACGTTCCTCATTCTCCACCAAATGAGGTGCAAACCTAGATAACTCTGCAAACTTTGCCTCGTACTGAGACACCGTCATGTTATTTTGTTCTAATCTGATGAACTCCACTTCCTTCTTATGAAGAACACTTTCAGGAAAGTATTTGTCATTAAATAGTTTCTGAAACGTCTCCCAAGACATGCTAAGTGCGGCTGGATGGGTACGCTTCACAGACTCCCACCTGTAGTCTGCCTCGCCACGGAACATAAAGGTGGCGAATGGAACCTTCTGTTCCTCCGTGCATCCCAAGACATCGAATATCTTGGTAATTTGCTTGACCCATGTCTCCGCCATGATCGGATCTGGCTTTCCCTTAAATTCTGGTGGTCCCAACTCTTTGAACTGCTTGGTTGTGACAACCCGTGAATTGTTATCATTTCCTCCTGTATTTTGAACACGAGTCTCCCTCGTCTGATTTTGCATGAACTGCAAAAAGCTTCTAAACATTGCGTCGTTCATCGTCTGATCAGTGGTGTTGTTCACAGGAGGAACATTGCCAGCCTGTTGCACGTTCTCCTCGTTGGTGAGTACAGGCGTCTCCACGGTCTCATTTCCATTGTTAATATTCTCAGTCGACATTCTCAAATACTGTCATAAAACAAGGGTTAATTAAGGAAATCAATATATCACATAATATCCCTATATACTGACCAACTAACAAATAAGCTTAGGTAGGACACACTAGCGAAGGATTTACTCGTCTCTCCCCTCCTAGTTCTATTCCCCGATCTCCGCCAGAGATCATATCTCTAAGCTCTGATACCAACTGTGACGCCCCCAAAATAGGTCCATTCCATCCAACCCATTTAGAGTCGCCAAATACATGGTACAGAAACAACTACAACTTTTACAACCCATAAACTGTGAGTTTGAATACAAACATTGTCATCTAGACAATATGCATACCCAACTATGTCCTCAATACAATTATTGATATATTATTTTACAAAAATGGTGAGGACTACTAAACAACTCTCTCAAGAACCATCAATTCATACCCCGACTCGTACCCGCTATATTCTCGTCTCATGAGAAGAAAAATGGAACAAAAAGGAAAAGGATGAGCTCAACTAGCTCAGTAAAGAATATTATGACTAAGATAATATACAACAAATTATCTTTAGTCTTAAACAGGGAAAAATCTAATAGAATACAACAGACAACAAGTTTTAAATCAATATTCGCAGCGAAAAATATTAATTCATAGAAGAGTTACGTAGAGGATGAAATCTACTAATGTCTATGAATTTAACAGTCCATCAACAGTATTTTTATCCCTGTAACATTAATCAATGCACATCTTGAATCATATATTCATCCTTGCACTACAGGCCAAGGATATTCATCTGTTGGTCATGTTCATCTAAACACCTGTTCATCTTTGCACTACGGGCCAAAGATATTCATCAGAAATCATTCATCTTTGCATTACAGGCCAAAGATATTCAATAATAACATCCTTAAGACTGAAGATGATAAAAATATTTTTAAAGAAGCGAATCCAATGAAACAAAATGACAAGGATTAAGGATTAAGGATTCGTACTTTGTTTTATCCATGTCCAAAAATACCTCAAAAATAATCATAGTGGTGTAAAATTCAAGAATGAACAAAACATGGATACAATCAAAGCTAGTATCCACAATAGATATTTTGGACAAAAGAAAAAAAAAAAAATTTCTGTGAATAGTGTCGTATTCGTGAATAGTGCCGTATACGTGAATAGTAACTCCGGCACAAAAAGTTCCAAATTTGATAAAAACGTTCACCAATATTTCGGCATAATGATATTGAAGAAAATAATATCATTTAAGAAGAATATAACATCCCTTACCTCAAAATAGTCGTACTTCTGACTGAATTTTGGTATAGTGCTGACAGAAACTCACACCGTATAGCAATACTCAAAGTATACTCACAAGAATACGCTCGATAATATAGAGAGAGAAAGAGAGAAAACTTTGTTTCTGGTGTGATTTTCAATTCTAACTTAGCCCTCTATTTATAGGAAAATGTTAGAACGCCAAAGGAGACTAAATTAATAAAATATTAATATTTACAAAACATTCAAGCCAACCACCAAGGAATCTGATTTTAGCCATCAAACACATGTTAAAGATGCCCACCAACCTTTGAAAAACGTTTTTGTTGAAAATAATAATTAAAACTTCCAAAAATCAATTATTTCGGAACTCCGAAACTTCAATAATTCACAATAAATAGCCCTTTTATTAGAAAATTCGAATCTCGCGACTTTTTATAGGAATTTCAATTCTCTACAACTTTGCAGAAGGAAGTTTTTCCAAATTCCAAACAGAAATTATCCGAAATCCACAAACGAGTGATTTTACAGTCTACAATCAATTTTCGGTCAAGAATTGTGTCCACCGACACACAAAACATATGTTAAACATTTAATGCCACAAAAATATTCTACCTCCTCATATATTCATATATCCCACATTCATTGTAAAAATATCATCGTTAATATATTATTAAAATAATATATTTAAATGAATTATTTTATCAGAAAAAGATAAAATATTAATTTTCAACAATTGTCACATTAAAAATTTTCTCCATCTATATCCACATAAAATAAATATTTTCTTTATCATAATAATCAATAATTAATTATTCAAAAATAATATTACAGAATCACAGTACTGACAACCAGGCCGTTCCCAGGATAGAGGGGGCTTTCCAATAAGGATTTCTCCTTACTGGCGCGCAATTAGGTGACCAAACCTCTCCTTAGACAGAACTTTCTAGACATTGCCAATAATGTTATCTGATAATACTATTCAAATAATATGAATTATTGATCTGATAATGGAAAATACTATGCAATGACAATTATTGAAATAATAATAATATAAATATCAACGCAGCAATTATTGAATCCATAAAGTAATGAACAGTAACTCCTGTAGTAATTATTGAGTAGTGCCTTCTTATGTAAGGATCAATAATTCAAAATACTGTGCAATACCGTGTGCTACTGTGAAACAACGCGTATTACTGTATTTTAACCACCGGGTATTCCAACAGTGTTAACGGTAACAATTTACGCCGTTATTTTTTAAACAGCTTATATTTGTCGTTTTCTTCCTCCAATCGCTTTCCGTTATGGGGCCCACACATGGCTGCGCCGTCGTACGAATATTCCCCGACAGTACGAATATTCCACGACCAAATGAATATTCCCCGACAATAATGAATATTTTATAACCACTTGCTTATTTTGAAATATTTGCGTATTTTACCCATAACTATCCACATTAATCAAATCAACCCTTACTATTCAAAATAATAATTAAAGGAAATTAAGTTTCATTTATTAATTATTTGGGGTCTTACACTTTAAGATGTTTTTCACTGTCTCACAGTGAACTTCTCCAGAATATGACTGATCAACATCAGGTCACGTATATTTCATTGCATACATGATTGTCACTTATGCGATCTCTCTTTTAGGAGTCTATAGGGACTATTAAGAGAGATACACTCCATGGCTCATCAACATGAGACATCCCATGGAGTTTGCCATGCTAAATGACTTTAGCATCAAATGAATATACGTTCCTTGGGTTAAGCCGAGCATCTTTTTAAATCTATCTATATAGATTTGCATCCCCAATTAAGATACTCTTCCCAAATCATTCATGGAGGAATGTTTAGACAACTTTATCTTTATTGATTTTAGCATTGGCATGTCATTCCTTATCCGTATTATATCAACATATAATACCAGAAATGTTACGACGCTCCCACTGACCATTTTTTACACACTAGGTTCATTCTTGTTTTTGATAAAATCAAACTCTTTTGATTATCATATCAAAATGAATGTTCCATTTTTGAGAAGATTGCTTCAATCCATTTCTCTGAGTGTCTACAACTCTTACCTCATCGTATGTAACTGGATCATCATCTTCTATGATACTTACCTCATCATCATCATCCATGATGAATCCATACCTCCTAGGTATCTTTGGTACTATTCCAGATTTACGATTAGGTTGTGGTATAATAGGTCTATCTATAGGTTCCTCTTATTTGACTTGTAGTGTTTTGTGGTTCTTGAACTTTTCAAGATGTATTATCCTCCCACTAGCCCTTTCAATGATAAACACCTTTATCTTAGAAGGCAGCATGTTTCGCAACAAACACCTTTTGCTAAGTAGGATTATAGAACATATGCCCTAAACTTACTTTAGGATGTCCCACAAATCTGTACTTGTCAAATTTTGTCCCAAGCTTATCCTCTGAAACCGTTTCACATAAGTTGGACAAGCCCTTATCTTAACATACTTAAGATTAGGAATCTTCCCTGTCCATAACTTTTATGGAGTCTTGGGGACGGATTTTGAGGTTACCTTTTCCGTAGATATGCAGCCATTTCTAGGACATGATCCTAGAAGGATACTAAAATGTCGGTAAAATCATTATGGACCGTACCATGTCCAACAAGGTACGATTTTAACTTTCAGATACATCAATCAATTATTGCGTATCAGGAGGCATCCATTATGAGAAAACCATTTGAGATGATCTAGAAACTTATTGCACAAGTATTTATTCCTTGATCTAATCAAAGAATATTAATACTTTGCCAATTTGTTTCATTTCTGAATTTTTTTGAACCTTTCAAATAATTTACACTTGTATTTCAACAAATACATACATTCAACTCTTTGAATGATCATCTCCTTTTCTTATATTAGTTTGTTCAATTTGAAAAAAATATATTTTTCACGTAAGTCAAGTATACAAAATCCATTAAGTAATATTTCAGTTCTATACAAAATATTATTATTATAAATAGAACAACAATTGTTCTTAAATATAATACCAAAGATTTCATTGTCCAACAATAAAATGGAAATAATGTTTCCAACGAGAACTGGAATACAATAACAACTTATTGACTTAATAGACTTGCCCGTAGGCATTGCTAAACTATAAGTTCCTATGGCTAATGCAACAACCTTTGCTTCATTTCTCACACATAGATTTACTTATATTTGTTTAGCTTTCTACTTCTACTTGGTCCCTTCATAAATCTATATTTATGATAACCAAAGTCGGTATCCAATACCCAAGTAGAACCTTGACTTAAAGAAAAATTTATTTTAAATCATGAACAAAATTGTATTTGTAACCGAAACTTCACTAAGCTTCTTTGGTTAGCCTCTACAAGATGCTTCTTGCAGTTTCCTTCTAGTGTCCAGGCTTATTGCAGTGGAAGCAAACTCATTTGCTATCCGTATCAGTTTTGTTCTTATTATCCTTTGTTTATGCCTTTATATTTACCTTCTTAGAATCGTTTTTCTTTTCAGAAGATCCTTTGGCCCCTACCAGTAAGACATGGTATTTCTTGGTTAGAAAGTGACTCTCAACATTTTTCAACATGTTAAGCAAATCAGCGAGGCTGATATCTAGCTTGTTCATATGAAAAATTCACAACAATTGTAAAATGAGTCCGGGAGTGAGTGCAAGATCAAATCTTGGCTCAACTCTCCATACATGATAAAACCCGTTGTCCTAATTGATCAATCAAATTGATTATGTTAAGGACTTTTATCTGTACCGTAGTGTCATCGGTCATTCTAGATTGGAAGAGCTCCTTAGATATCTGATATCTTTAGTCCTACTTTCCTCACCATCAACTACTTGATGTGCAGAAATATAGTAAGAGAGCATCCATAGTTTCATGCTGACGCTGAAGCTCGTTACTCATGGATGCGAGCATGATGCATTGAGCCAACTGTGCATCATCTTTCCACTTTCTAAAAGTAGCAATCTCTTCCTCGGAGGCATTGTCTGCAACCTTTGCAGGGATAGGCGTATTAAGGACATAAGATAATTTTTCAGCCATGAGAACTATTCTCAATTTTCTTAACCAATCCATTTAATTTGGTCCGGTTAAATAAGTATCTAATATGCTATGCAGTGATAGTAATTTAGACATTGTAAAAATCTGTAAATGAATTTGTAATTAACAACATTGTAACATACATTCTTTTATTAATTACCAAAATAAATTAGGTCTTGTTTTAAATTGGTATCTCCCGCTATTTTCTTCAAACTATATTACCCTCAATATATATAGTTCGACAATATCTAATTAAAGATATGCTAGTGAGAATAAGGATCCCATTTCAAATGTATATAGCCTTGTGTGTGCACAACAAACTATATATAAATAAATAGGTAGACAACTCTTGTCAATTACATCAACTATGTAACTCCTTGTATTTTGCCTCTTAAATCATAATGGTCAAGTGTGTGCACATCCAAACTAAAATGATTTAAGTTAAGTCAGACCCAACATTTCCATATAAGTGAAGAGAAAACTACAGCCCTTGTGTGTGCACAACAAACTAGTAATGTTCAATTCCTTATAAACATCATATGTAATAAAAACAACATCTTAAATATTTAATATTCGCCTTGTGTGTGCACAACAAACTCATATTAAATATTCAATACTCTATTGTTTCTATCATGCTAGAAGGCGACGTTCGATATTCCAAATATCTTTGAACGTTACAACTTAATATAAAATATTTGAGGGGTTTGTTATTAATTTGTCTCATCTTGTTTAGCGCGCATGCACATATATATATAAAATACGCGTCATATTAATAAACATGTGAAGCATGTTTACATAATATAATATATATATATATATATATATATATATATATATATATAGTATAAGCATGCACATATAGAATACTATATTCTACCCGGATTGATTATGGACTTTTATTCTAGTTTGGTTCACTAGAGCCACCAAGTGAACCAAAAGGTCAAACCCTAGGGGTACAAGAATTAATATTTAAATATAACTATTACATTTAAACCCGGGCTCCATTACAAACGGGTCTTCACGCGCTCCTTGCTCCTTGATCTCCAATTCTTCAAAATTAATTCTAATTATTCTTATTACAAAACTATTTAAAATAAATAGAAACCTTGATCAGCAGTCAAGGGGAAGTACATAGGAGGAAGATAGAATTTACATTAAGAAAAATTAGAGAAGACGAGGTACGCAGACCCCATTTAATAAAACTCATACATTCATGCATCCAACTAAAATAAAATCCAATCACATTGGTCAATAGTCCATAATCAATCCCATTTATTATCATACACATCACCATATGCATCAATAAATAACATTCATCTCATGAATAGTAAACATTTAATATATATATTGATATCATTTAATGGGCAAATTTAGTTAGTATAAAATCTATTTTTGAATCAAAATAAACTCCTTTATTTTAATCCAAATTTAAATCAAAATAAAACTATTTTATTTTAATTTATCTAATTTTGAATAAAATAAACTATTTTATTTTAATCAAAATCTTTAATCAAAATAAACTCCTTTATTTTAATTAATTATGGAATCCAATTCCATGTAAAAAAAACTTTATTAAAGGAAACATGAATTCTCTTTCCTATTCACAAATAAACTCCTTTATTTGGAATAATATGAAATCTTATTTCATATCTAAATAAACTCTTTTATTTAAGGAAAGACTGATTCTTTTTCCTATTCACAAATAAACTCTTTTATTTTAGGAAACATGAAATCCAATTTCAACTCCAATTAGTTATCATGGAATCCAATTCCAACTCTAATTAGTTAGCATGAAATTCTAATTTTAAGATTAAAATAAACTTTTTATTTTAATTATAAAATTATTAAGAATATTATATATATATATATATATATATATAATATATATGAAACGGAACTATATATTATATATATAATATATAAGTAATCATAAGATTACTTAAAAAAAATCATGTAACATATATATGCCCAAGAATATCAATTCAAGTAATCTTATTATCCGTTGCCACGTCACCTCTTTTGAAAAGGAAATCAATCCTGATTAATTCTCCTTTTTCTTGTTAAATAACCACGGATCCCTTGAAAATGATTATTTATCCGGTAATTCCATAAATCCAATATACAAGTGGGCACGTGATATCATATATCTCCTGAAACAACAGGTTACCACGGAATCACGGATATGGCATAACAAGATTCAGTTCGCCATAACAGAGTATGCGAACTGATTTTATTATTTTTTTTTTAAAAAAAATCTTATACAACAAAGTTATGCCCAATTAAATTGTTCTAAACACATATCAATATACATATCAAATCTGAACAATTAATAATTCGCATAAAAGTTTGGCTCTGATGCCACTGTTAGGTTGGTAATATTCATGAACGCAATCAAATTGCACAAAATTAACGGAAGCGTGTAAAATCAAAGTTTAAAAAATTACAAACCATATACCCGGATCACCCATTATGCGTAATTATTAATTAAACGAAAAAGAAAAGAATAAAATCGTACCCTTGAAGATCCGAGCTTCCTCAGGTACAAGTTCACCTCCAATCCTTTTCGTGTTCAACTTGAATCCACCGGGTTTGGTCCCTTCCTTTGATCAACGTTAGCCACCCAAGTGTTTGGCCTCTAGAGGTGATCCACCAAGGAAGAAGAAGAATTCAAGAAGATGAGTATTTGGCTAAACCCTAGTTTTCTATCTCTATAGAAAAGACGTACTCTCCCAACTATTGGAATTACGTATTCTAATGATACGTCAACCTATCTCACACCCATAATAAGACTCCTCTTATTTATAGATGTGGGCAACCCATCCTTAACAATTAAGGAATTGGGTTTTATTTTAATTAATTAAACTCTTTTAATTAATTAGGCTCCTAATCTTATTAGGAATAATTAATTAACCTTTTAATTAATTAAGCTCCCTAATCTTATTAGAGATAATTAATTAAACTCTTTTAATTAATTTGCCTCCTAATCCTATTAGGATATTTGAGAGTACTTTTATTAATTAATTCCCAAACTCCTTTAGGAATTAAATAATAATAATAGTAATAATAATAATAAGACTCCTCTTATTAATTTATATTTAATATTTCCAAAATATTAAATAATAAATATTAAGCTATTTAATTTATTCTATCATCATAGATTAAATTAAATATACTTAACTTATTATTATGATTATGCCATTAACTTCTTAAATAATTATTCTTCCTTTTATGGTGTGACCCTTTAGGTTCTCCATATTAAACCGGTTGTGAATAAATCAATTAGAACAATTCTAATCTTATTTAAATAAATAAATTAAACTAATAATTTATTTAAATAAATAATATTTATTCTACAATAGGGATAAGCCTCCCTAGCGATCAACGACTTTCCAGATAATATAGATTTCAACATTAATCATAAAAGAACCTTTGAGTAAATAGTTACCGTACAATTCAATCCTTCCACCATACAATGTCCCAATTAAATATAAGACATGGAATTTCTGTCAAGTCTTATTTTATTTAATTATATGTATTTCGACTCTTAAATGCACAACCCAAAATAATGCAAATTAGAAACTCCTTTCTAATTTCATTCTGCCTTGGCCAAGGACTACTAGGTTGTCATTTATCGAATCACATAGGACATATCTCTTCTTTTACTAGAAGTGGTAGATTCTTTATTGATCATACATTTTCTTCATGTACAACTTATTATACCCAAGCATACCCTTTGATATACCCTAAGGGTCTTAAGGAATAAGTCAAAGTATAACTCATCATACACAAGATACTATGATGATCTCAAGTCCAAGGATCACTTGTACTACTAACACTACAGGAATTTCTATTGACAGGCAAGTAAAACTCCATTAGGTATTCCTTAGCGAGCCACGTTCAGTGAACTTATTCTCTAATAAGCACCTACATACTTGCTTTAGTGTCTCCACACAAATGATCATGAGATCAATCATCCTCATCCAATGAGCAAGCAACGTATGTACCAATCTATCCGGATTCACTAATCCCCAATTTAGTAATCCAACGATTGGGAACTATTTTAGTTTTAAGCTTTCTAAGAATTTAGATCTCATTAGAATGATCATCATGATTATTCTAAAAGCATTGCTCAAAACTATGGGTTTATAACATATTATAAAACAGCATCATGTAGATAATTAAAAGCCTTTAATAAATTAATACTTTTTATTAATAAATGAATAAGATTGTTACAAAGTATATGCTTTATCATCAAACATGATTGGCTTGTGTGCATACTACTTTCAAGAATAAATTAAATAGCTTAATATTTATTATTCAATATTTTAGAAATATTAAATATAAATTAATAAAAGGAGTCTTATTATTATTACTACTATTATTATTTAATTCCTAAAGGAGTTTGGGAATTAATTAATAAAAGGTACACTCATATATTCCTAATAAGATTATGAGCCTAATTAATTAAAAGAATTTAATTAATTAAAATAAAACTACATCTATAAATAAAAGGAGTCTTGTTATGGGTAAGGGTCGATGTTTTTCACAACATACGTTGTTGACAATTTCAAGAGTTGGGAGAGTACACATATTCTCTCGGGAGAGAAAATTAGAATTTTGTCAAACACCCATCTTCTTGAATTTTTGTTCTTACTCGGTGGATCACCTCTAGAGGCCAAACACTTGAGTGACTAATATTGATCAAAGGAAGGAATCAAACTCGGTGGATTCAAGTTGAAATGAAAAGGAATTAGAGGTGAACTCATACATGAGGAAGCTAGTTTCTACAAGGGTACTATGAATCTAATCTCCACCTATTTTCTATTGATTGATATTTATGCACAAACTATAATCATGGTGATGGGTTTGTATGGAAGTTTTAAATTCCTATTTTATCGCGCTTTCGCACCTTTTATGTAATTTGATTGTATGATCACGCTATATAAAAACCTAACAGTGGTATCAGAGTCAGGTTTGAGGTAATTATCAATCTTGATGATTCTATATGTATGGTATGCGATTGGATCAGATTTTCTGGGCAAAGAAAAAGTTTTTTAATTCTGTTAAGCGGTGCGGTCGCGCTGCCTCTATGACACCCCCAAATCTGGGTACTTCATTCCCTCAAGATTTGGTGTTCACTTTCCATTCATTCATATCTAACTACCCAAATATAATAAAATTAAACCATAAATCCTCCCATTAAAAGGGTTACATCATTAATTCAAAAGTCTCTTAGGTTATCTAACCTTTAACACAAATCAAATGCGGAAATAAAATAATTACATCACATCATTAAATATAAAGTCTATCGTCATGAAAATAAATAAATTACAAGTCTTCATCACTTGTTCATTTTCCCTTTTTCCCTTGCTAGTGGTAGGTTCGTCAACCTTCTCAACCTTAGCTGTAATGAGTATATATATAAAAGAGTGAGCAAAACGAATGTTCACTTGAAATAGCCATGAATAACAACAGCATAATAAATTCCAATGAATAAGCTTATCAAAGATGAATAATACTCGGTCAATGATAATCAAAAACTAATATCAATGTACAAAATGTAACTGAGGGTCACAAGACCATGAACTAAGTCCACGGTTACAAGTAATCTTTCAACTTTAACTTGAATAGTAAAACTGTAAGGACTCCTCGTACTTAGAGTGATCAGCTCATTGTACTATGTATTGCTCACAAACATATAAATGCATTGCATAAAATAACTCCTCTATAATATGGTTGTTCTTCTCAGTTTTAGAGTACAAGTTCGCACCAATGAAAGTTTGGTTTGGATAAGCTTAAAAAGTAATTTAGAGTTTCACGATCATCAACTAAAGGATTAGTTGAATCAACAAGACTTAACATTACTACGAGTGATCAAAAATAATTTAATGTGAAATGATTAAGAATCATAAGCATTCTTAGAAATAACCAAAAAGCATAAGCATTGAATGAACCAATAAACCTTGCTTGAACAATATTAAGCTAAGGCTATGATCTTGTCAAATAAAGAATTGAAATATTGAACATACATTAACTGATAACAAGCTGGAAACAAAGCTTGCTCAACATGATAATAACTTGTGCAAAGTAAATGAAATATGACAGCTAAAAATTAGGAATTAGAGTTCAAGAAGTTGCATTCACTATAAAATAATGAAACTAAAGAAACTTGTTTAACTATAAACAAGTTAGAGTAAATCAACAATGATTAGAATTCAAAACATGCTCGAATAAAATTAGGATTAGAACTTACAAAAATAAAGTTTAACGATAAAAGAACTTGCTTAATAAAATTTTAGGGTAAGGAACTTGCCTCGTGCGTAAGCTATAAATTATAACTCATGTTCACCTACACATAGTATTAGAATCACAATATCTATTAGATAAACTAATATCCACTTTAGTATAAGTTTTACTTTACACCATATGTATTTTAGAAATCTCAAGTGTTAACTTCACAACACTTATTCACTATTCATTGTGTACCTTAAGTCATAACATATCACTTTCATAACTTACTAATCTTTTTAGAACTTTGAAATTATTAATGACATGATACAATTATGTTTTAAACTCTTCATTACATTTTTGTCACACTAACATATCATTAGACTAGGTTACATTAGGCTTTCAAGGTCTGTATAAGTAACAGGCATCACTGCCTCTGATCAGGGTATGGTGCAGCTGCGCCATACATAAGCCTAGGACCAGCGCAGCTGCGCCGTTTCTGGCCTTGACACCAGCGCATCTGGGTTGGTGTACAAACAGAAACTACGCACTTTATTTTTGAGCACTCTGTTAGCCCAACTAACACGAATTTCACCCACAAAACAGTAAATTTAACATATCTAATTAATATAGAACTCATATACACATGGTTCCTCACATATTCACCAACTTAGAATAATAAAACAACACTACAACCAATTTAAATTTTTTAAATTCCATGTTTTATACCAAAAACTCAATTTTTGACATCCTTCACAAAAATTATCACTGTGATCACAATTCTACACCAAATTAACTCATTCAAACTACGTTATCTTCGTTTCTTAATGAAATAGCATATTCAAGGCTCAATTTATAGATTAGTTTATAAATTAACCACCAAGTTTGGTACTTTCACGTGACCAAGTGGAGGTCCAAATTTGGGGGCGTCACAGGTTGGTATCAAAGACGTAGTTATAAACCTTAGGAGTGAGTGTCCTTAGATTATAATTCGGGAGAAATTAGAAGTTGTGAAGGAGATAAAACTCATGTAGAGTTTTCCTTGAGAAACTTAGCTTGTTATGAAATATAACTTCATTATATACAATGAACTTATGTTTATTTAACATTTTAATGGAGTTGTTGTTTGTATTGTCTTATGTTGGTGATTATAGGATGACTGACATGGGAGGACCTAGTCGAGTAGTAGAGGAGGAGCCGCATGATATCTACATAGTATTTGAGACACCCTTGATAGCAGAGCCTATTTCAATAGTAGCCCCTTTTGATTATGACGATGAGGAAGAGGTGGAGTCTGACCCTGAAGAGGAGCCTTTGGAGGAGGAGCACGAGCCTGTGGGGGATTCTGATGAGGCTACTTTTAAGGATCAGATGTTAGGAGAGTATGAGGAGCAGATATTGGAGTTGAGATGTAGAGTAGAGGAGCTAGAGACAGAGGCTAGGGAGAGGGAGTTTACATTCCAGAAGTTGAGGGACGAGGACCATCAGAGACAGCTAGTGATGCAGGAGATGGAGGTGGAGATTGCTCACCGTAAGGAAGCAGGGATCCAGATGGGAGCTTTGTTTCACCAAGCAGTGGCAAGGAATGTTGAGGTGGTAGGAAAACTAGAGGAATTAGAGTAGAAGGTTTTGAGTGAGAGGGCGGAGAAGGAGGCTCTCCAAACTCAGTTAGAAATGGAGGTGATGGATAGGATTCACTTCAAGGAGAAGTGGGAAGAAGCCAATGATAAGGCATATGACCTAGAGGATGAGGTGCGGTGCAAGAGGAGGAAGATGAACAAGATGGGCTACTCTTCGCACGGCCATGGAGAGATTGATAGATGGGGTACATCACTACCCAGCTGAGCAAGGACAGACCCCGCATACCATAAGCCGAGACATGGTGGTGCACATCACATAGAAGGAATATCAGAGCGCCGTTGAGTGTGGGATGTTAGATTGACTCTAGAGGGAAAAGCTCAGTAGTGTAGTGTTTTTATTATTTAAATGATGTTGTAATCTCAGTCTTTTGTGTAAGATGTGAGATAGTGGTATACCCCCAAATTTTTGAAAAGTGTTAGAGGGGTAGTAAGATAGTATGTCCCCGTCTTTTGTGATATTTAGGGATATGTGTTATCATTTATAGCAGTATGCTAGAAAAGAACATGTAATGTAACCCTTTGGCATATGAATATAAATGATCTTATTTAAGAAACGTGTTATAAAATTATAGTTCTTTTCTATTGATAAATGTCTAAGTATTATAACTAGATAATAAAATGAAAATTTTGTGATGCAGAAAATGCCGCCCAGACGTAGAATAACTGTCCTAGAAGAGTCAGTCAATGATGAGAGAGGTCCTGCAGATCCGATACAGAGACTGGTAGATTTATTGGGAGAACCTCTAAGGGGAATAAATGAACCCGTACCACCCATTCCCCAAACTGTCCTAGTAATGACCTTCAAAGATTTTAAGAGTGTAGGACCCCCAGAGTTCAAGGGAACCACTGACCCGATAGTTGCGCAAACCTGGATCAAGGAGATTGAAAAGGCCTTCACTATAGCTCGAGTGGGTGAAGACCAGAAGACAGTATTTGCCACATATAAGATGAGGGGTGAAGTGAACTATTGGTGGGAAACCAATCAGCAGAGAGTGGGGGAAGGTACGATATCATGGGAGAGGTTTACGACACTGTTCTTCGAGAAGTATTTCTCGAAGAGTATGAAGAGTAGGATGGAAGTAAAATTCCTAGAATTAAAACAAGGTGATATGACGGTGGCACAGTACGCAGCTAAGTTCAATGAACTAGCGCGGTTTGCAGAACACCAAGTTGTAGATGAGGAGAGGAAGGCGAGGAGTTTTGAACAAGGGTTAAAATTGTGGTTGTACAATAAGGTATCGGTCTTCCAGATTTATTCCTTTACAACATTATTGGAGAAGGAAATAATTACGGAAGGTGACAGTGAGGCCTTAAGTCTATATTATAAGGAGAAGAAGAACAAGAACGCTGATAGTGAACATCATGGAGGAAGCAAAGTAACTTTGGAAAAAGGAAATAGGAAAATAATAACAATAACAGAAACAATAACCAAGGTGGGAGTCACCCGGGAAACTTTAAAAAGATGACCGAAGCTTGCAACAAATATGGAAGAAGCCATCAGGAAGAATGCTGGAAGAGGAAAAGCACTTGCTATAATTGCGGCCAATGGGGGCACAAATAGCCAAATTTCCCGAAGAAAGGAAGCAGTGGAGCTGGCGGAAGCCAAGGTGGAAAAAGTAAGTTGATGATTGGTGGACCTGCACAATCCAACCGATCAACCGCTTGAACCTTTAACATGACCATCCTAGATGCCATAGATGCAAAGGACGTGGTGTCATGTATAATCCCAATCAATAATATAAATGCTTATGTATTATTTGATTCGGGTGCCACCTGTTCGTTTGTATCTGAAGAATTTGCTAGTAAACTTAGTGCACCCCGAGAACTTTTAGAAGATCCTTTGAACATAGAAGTTCCGAATAAGGAAATAATCCCTGTAGAATACGTCTATCAAAATTATCGCACAAACATTAGAGAACATGAACTGAACATAGACTTGATTCCTATTTGGTTAGGAGAATTCGACGTAATATTCGGGATGGATTGGTTATATAACCATGCAGCAGTAATTAACTGTTAGAACAAATGTGTGAACCTTCAGACTCCGGGTAAGTCTAAGGTAATGTTTTATGATGGCTCATCGCTTAAGCAATCGTGTTGCGTTACGATGATGCAGACCAAGAAATTGTTAAAGAAAGGATGTGTAGGTTATTTAGCTTACGTTGTGGATACTCAAAAAAAGGGAGTAGAGATTAATGATATACCCGTACTGAGTGAATTTCAGGATGTGTTTTCGGATGATCTGCCTGGCCTCCCACCAGACAGAGAAATTGAATTCGTAATAGATTTAGCACCGGGAACGGCACCAATTTTGAAAGCTCCATATCGTATGGCGCCGGTAGAAATGAAGGAATTGATGATACAACTTCAAGATTTATTGGATAAAGGTTACATTCGACCGAGTGTGTCTCCTTGGGGAGCACCAGTGTTATTCGTTAAGAAAAAGGACGGATTGATGAGGCTTTGTATTGATTATCGTGAATTGAACAGAGTAACGATCAAGAACAGATATCCACTACCGAGGATAGACGACTTATTTAATCAATTGAAGGGAGCGAAGTGTTTCTCGAAGATCGACCTGCGGACGGGATATCACAAACTAAAAGTGCGGGATGAGGACATACCAAAGACTGCGTTTAGAACTCGTTATGGACATTACGAGTTTTTGGTAATGTCATCTGGTTTAACTAATGCTCTGGCAGCATTCATGGACTTGATGAATCGAGTATTCAAGCCATATTTTGATATATTCGTAGTAGTTTTCATCGACGATATTTTAATATACTCGAAGACGGAGGAAGAACACGCCGAACATCTAAAGATTGTTTTGGAGGCACTGCGAAAGGAGAAGATGTATGCGAAGTTTTCTAAGTGCGAATTTTGGATGAAGAAGGTTCAATTCTTAGGCCACGTGGTGGATGAGAATGGAATCTCAGTAGACCCCGAAAAGGACGAAGTAGTGAGTAATTGGGAACAACCAAAGACACCGACGGAGGTGATGAGTTTCTTAGGGTTAGCTGGGTACTATCAAAGATTCATCCAAGATTTTTCTAAGATAGCAACCCCGTTGACTAATTTGACGAGGAAGACGATGAAATTTGTATGGACCGACAAATGCGAAGAGAGTTTTTAAGAGTTGAAGAAGAGATTAAGCGAAGCGCCTGTATTATCATTACTAGATGATACGGGAGGATTTGTGGTGCACAATGATACGTCGCATAGAGGACTTGGTTGTATGCTTATGTAACACGGCAAAGTCATTGCGTATGCATCATGACAATTGAAGGATTACAAAAAATGATACCCTACTCATGACTTAGAGTTAGCGGCATTAGTTTTTACGTTAAAGATATGGAGACACTATTTGACGGAGAGAAATGTGAGATATACATGGACCACAAAAGTCTAAAATATATCTTCACGCAGAAGGAGTTGAATATGCGTCAGAGGAGGAGGTTAGAATTAATCAAGGATTATGACTGTGAAATTCTGTATCACCCGGGGAAGGCAAACGTAGTTGCCGACGCTCTGAGCAGGATAGGAAGGGAGAAATTGTTTCGACTGACAACTCAGGAAGAGTTAATAAGAGATATGGAGAAATTGGAAATAGAAGTGAGGAAACCCGGGAGGTCTATAGAAAAGTTATTTGTAATAGAAGCTTGTCCGACATTGTTGGATAGAGTAAAGAAAGCTCAGGAAAGAGATGGGGAATGTGAGAAAATCAGAAGAAGAATCATGGAAAAAGAGGATGAAAAATTTCGAATAGATAAAGATGGTATCTTAAGATTCGAAGGGAGAGTGTGGGTACCGGCAGTGGCCAAGCTAAGAGAGGAGATTTTGTTCGAGGCTCATAATACGACGTATTCTATTCATCCGGGAGGCACAAAGATGTACCGGGACTTGAAGCAACATTTTTGGTGGCCAAATCTAAAACGGGGAATTACGGAGTGCGTTAGTAGATGTCTTACGTGCCAGTGAGTCAAAGCAGAGCATCAGCGACCGAGTGGTTTATTACAACCATTGGAAATACCAGAGTGGAAATGGGAGCATATTACGATAGATTTCGTGGTAGGACTTCCAGTCACGCAGAATGGTTTGGATGCCATTTGGGTTATCATGGACCGACTTACGAAGACCGTACATTTTCTACCTATCAAGATCCGCTACAGTTTAAATCAATTAGCGAGTCTGTAAGTAAAGGAAATCGTTTCACGGCATGGAGTGTCGGTGTCGATTGTTTCTGACCGGGACCCGCGTTTTACGTCAAAATTCTGGAAAAGCTTGCAAGAGAAGATGGGAACACAGTTGAGGTTGAGTACTACTTATCATCCTCAGACGGACGGACAAAGTGAGCGAACAATACCAATGCTATAGGACATGCTTAGGACTTGCGTGATGGACTTCAAGGGAAATTGGGACGACCACCTACCCTTAGTCGTTAGTCGAATTTGCGTATAATAATAGTTACCATGTAAGTATCGGCATGCCACCGTATGAAGCTCTTTACTGAAGGAAGTGCAGAATGCCTTTATGTTGGGACGAAGTTGGAGAACGACAAATACTCGGACCAGAGTTAGTACAACAAATCGCAGACGTGGTAAAAGTGATAAGGACTAGACTTGTAGCAGCTCAAGATCGCCAGAAGAATTACGCAGACTTATATCGGCAAGACCAAGATTTTGAAGTTGGTAGTTTTGTATTCTTAAAGGTATCTCCATGGAAGGGAATGATCTGTTTCGGCAAGAAGGGAAAACTAAGTCCAAGATTCATAGGGTCATTCGAGATACTACAACGAGTGGGCGAAGTAGCGTGCAAAGTTGCACTACCACCTGAGATGGAGCACATCCCTAACGTATTTCACATATCTGTGTTGCGCCTGTACAAGCCTGACTACAAGCACGTGATTTCTTATGAACCCATTCAAGTGGAGAAGAACTTAGCGTATGAAGAAATTCCTGTCCAAATTCTCGATAGGAAATAGAAAACTTTAAGAAACAAAGTCATTTCTTCTGTAAAAGTGCTTTGGCATAACCACGATGTCGAGGAGGCAACGTGGGAGTTAGAAGATAGGATGATGCGGGATTATCCTCATCTGTTGACATTATAAATAATGTTGTCCAATAATATTAATTCAATAATATGAGTTACGGTGTCGTGACGATTATTGAATCAATAATGCAAAATACTATTCAATTATCATTGTAGCAATTATTGCACCAATAATATGAAAGATTATGCAATTTTACTGTATCAATTATTGAGTGACTTCTTACATAAGAATCAATAATCAGGAATATTGTGCAATACCGTGCGCCATTGTGCAACCACGTGTATTACTATATTTTAACCACCGAGTATTTCAACAGTTTTAACGGTAACAACTATGTCGTTATTTTTATAAAAAAAGGTTATTTCTGTCGTTTTCTATATCCAACAGTTATTCCGTTATGGGGCCCACAAATGATTGCGTCGTCGTACGAATATTCCCTGACAGAAAGAATATTCCATGACCAAACGAATATTCCCCGACAACAATAAGTATTTTATAAACACTTGCATATTTAAAATATTTGCGTATTTTACCCAAAACTAACCACATTAATCAAATCAACCCCTTACTATTTCAAAATAACAAATAGAGGAAATTCAATTTTATAAAAAGTTGGGGTCTTACACCATAGATCTAATAGTTTAACCTTCTAGGTCAAGATGTAGTTTTGGATGTATATATAGGCTGAATATTCCCAATAACTAGTATCAAAGTCATGCCTATGGGCTTGGGTCATGGATATGGTATGGACTGTACATGATGGACGAAAAATGATTTATTAAGCAAGTGGTGGACTCTTCTCGTAGAGACTCTATGTGATGGACTAGGCTCAATGAGTTATAGATGTTTAGTGGATTATGTACTCTTTAAAAAAGTGGTGGGCTCTTCTTGGGAAAGCTCTTGGTGGATCAAACAAGATATTAAGAGATAAGCTTGTCAGACAAGGAGACTTGATGGGCTTTGCAAAGGCTTTTGGTGAATTAAATAAGATATAATGAAGACTTGATGAGTTTGGCAGAGGCATTTGGTGGATTAAACAAATGAGATAATGAAGGAGGTGGTTTGTCAAGTAGAAGAAGTGATAGGCTATGTATGCTCAAAAGGGAGTATAGTTAAAGTTGAAGGGAGAGTTTTGGTGGGAGAGATCACACATTAGATTGTTGAGATACCACATGATAGTATAGTTCCACATCGAAACACGAGGAGAAAAAATGAGGACATGCTCTAATGGACCACAAACCTAATAAGTAAATTTTTTGGGTCATTATGTGATTTCAGATAAGTATATATGGGTTGAATATTCCCAACATATTCTCCGTTGATAGGAAATGATATTGTAAGCTATTATAATTAAGAACATGTGAAAATATACTTAGCATCATTGCATGGATATCTATGACGCCCCCAAAATAGGTATACATCACCCATCTTGAGTCGCCAGATACATGGTACATAAATTCAAATACAACTTAATTATACAACAGTCATGTAAAATACGACAAAACGTAGCTGCGAGTTTGAACAAGAATATTGACATCTAGACAATATCCACACTCAATGGTGTCCTTATTACAATTGTTATCACATTATTCCATAGAACAATGATGACTACTAAAGACATTTATCCTGGACCATCACTCCATTTCCCGACTCGTCCCAGTTATATTCTCATTTCCTGAAGAGAACAATGAAAGAAAGGGTGACCTCAACTAGCCCAGTAAGAAATATTATGACTAAGATAATGTAGAATAAATTATCCTTAGCCTTCAACAGTATAACAACTGATAGAATACAATAGACAACAAGTTTTAGACCAACAACTGCAGCAGAATAAGCAATCCATTAGAAGAGTCAAGTATAGAATAAAATCTACTATCTTCTATGATTTAAAAAGTTTTTCATCAACTTTATCGCTGAGACTCAGCTTAATAAATAAAATCGAATCATCCCTGGACCACGGCCAAGGATATTCATGTAATCATCAATGGTCATGATTATACCGAATAATCCATGGTCATAAGCATACAAACAACTGTCCATCAATGAACTACAGGCCAATGAGAAAATTTACCACATCATTCATTACATTACTGTCATGATTATATCGAATAATCCCTGCTCATAATCATACCAAGTCCATCTATTCATGTAAGCCAAAGATGACTTTCATCACAATATAAGCATGAGGATGATGACAATGATATAAGCAATAATCAAACGAAATCAAATCCAACGAAATCAAGGATAAATATTAAAGACTTTAAATTTATCCAGAGTTTAAAAATATCCAAATTGTTAACATGATACTGCTTTGTAGAGCAAAATTCAAGAATAATATTCATGTACCAAAAATAATTTGGATAAAAGAAATATATTTTTTGGGTAAATAGTACTTTGAGAATAGTAACCCATGAATAGTACCCCGACATGAAAAGTACCCCAAATACCTGAGTGAATGATACTAGAGTGAATAGTAATCAGGTGAATAGTAACATGTGAATAGTAACTCGTGAATAGTATTCTGGCACAAAAAGTGCCCCGAATACCTGAGTGAATAATACTAGAGTGACTAGTAATCGGGTGAATAGTAACCTATGAATAGTAACTCGTAACAAAAAAATACCAAAGAAAATGATATTTCATGACGAGTACAAAAGAAATGATATCCTAGATGAGTATGATAGAACATAAAAAACTGCAAATGGATTTTCACCCGCCATGCAGTAATCCACGTAGACATATCATTTCCACAATTTAATAAAGAATGAATACAAAGGATCATTCACCATGCATGCGGTAATCCACATAGACAGGTTATTCCAACAAAATAATAAAGAATGGAATAACAGAAGAATTCACCATGCATGTGATAAACTGCACAGACAGGTTATTCCCAACAGAATAATAAAGAATGGAACCAGGACATGCGTAATCTGCACAGATAGGATATTCTAACAGAATAACAACAGAATTCACCAGGCACGCGATAGACCGCACAGACAGGTTATTCCAACAGAATAATAAAGAATAGAATAACAGAAGAATTTCACCATGTATGTGGTACTTCGCATAGACAGGTTATTCCAACATAATAATAAAGAATAGAATAACAACCCTTACGAGTATTGAAAGAAAATAACTCTCTTCATGAATACAAAAGAATAATACCCATTACCTCAAAAGAAGACTGGATACTGGAATAGTGAGGTAACAGACTTCTTTTCTTCTTTCTCTCTATAATTTCTCTCTATAATAATTGCTCTATAGCTTTAGTGAATTGGTAAAAAATAATGAAGGAATGAGCTTCTATTTATAGAAAAATATAGTTTTGACAATTGTACGTTTTGGGACTCAAAATATTACAATATAATACCTTCATCTTTTCCTTTATTTTTAATTTAGTCATGCAAGTATTATCAATCTTGCACCACCTCCCCTAATAGTAAATCATGTGAATCAGTAGTAAATCATATGACTCAATAGTTCTAAACATGTGAAAAAATTAATTATAGTATAGTACCTTCAACTATACCTCTATTTTTAATTTAGTAATGCAAGTAGTATCAATCTTGTACCAACTCCCCTAATAGTAAATCATGTGAATCAATAGTACACACATGTGAACACATAGTTATAAGCATGTGAATTAATAGCAATTAATTGCTCATTTATCCGGTGAATTACCCAATTGGTCAATATAACCTCCAGACATCAATAAATGTTAATTTCCACTAACACTAATAATACCAACACAATGGAATTATCAATTTCATCTTTAATCAACACGAACTTATTCATCATTAATATTATAACTCATAATATTTAACAACCAGGTCGTTCCCAGGAAAGAGGGGGCTTTCCGATAAGGATTTCTCCTTATTGGCGCGTAATTAGGTGACCAAACCTCTCTTTGACAGAACTTCTAGACATTGTCAATATTATAAATAATAATATGAATAACTTTGGTGTCTCAATTATCTATTTAATAATATAACATATTATGCAGATGATACTGTGACAATAATTGCTGCATCATATCATTATCTTAGTCATAATATTTCTTAGTGGGCTAGTTGAGCTCACCCTTTTCTTTTATTGTTCTCTTTAGGAAATGAGAATATAGCTAGGACGAGTCGAGAAATTGAGTGATGGTCCAGGATAAATGGCTTTAGTAGTCCTCACTATTCTACAGAATAATGTGATAATAATTGTAATGAGGACACCATTGAGTGTGGATATTGTCTAGATGACAATATTCTTGTTTAAACTCTCAGCTATGTTTTGTCGTATTTTACGCGACTGTTGTATAATTAAGTTGTATTTGAATTTATGTACCATGTATCTGGCGACTCAAGATGGGTGATGTATACCTGTTTTAGGGGCGTCACAGTTGGTATCGTTCTCAATGAAGATTAATTAAGTTGGCCTTTCTAAACAAATTAACTAACACACCCTCTCTCACACACAAACACACATTCAATCTATATTATATACTCTCTCTGTCCCTTAATATAAGTCATTTTAGAGAAGTATTTTTGTCCCTTAATATAAGTCGTTTGAGAATTTCAAGTAAGCATTAATTGCTTAGTTTCCAATATTACCCCAAGTATTAAATATAATTTTGGTTCTCTCACTATTTTTAGCCTAATAATAGCACTTTCTTTTTTCAATACAAGGACAATATAGACAATTGATAATATATTTAATGATATACAATCATTTCTAAAATGACTTATATTAAGAGACGGGGGGAGTATGTATGTGTGTGAACACTTATGGAGATGTTAAAAAAAATATTACTCCGTTTCAAATTATAAAATTAATATTAATTTTTTAAAAGTTAATTTTAAATATTTTTAAACTATAGAGATTAATTAATTTAATTTTAACAAAATTCTCTCATTTTCTCAATCTCCCATTCAATAAAAGAATCAAATTAGCTCAAACCTCATAAAAATTTAATTTTTTTAGGTATAATTATAAAACGTTCATAAACATTCGAAATAAGCAAAGTCCTCCAATAATAATTTAAAGTGTTGAACAATAATATCAATTGAGAGTCTAATTTATCAATGATTCACGTTCTACTATGTATTGTGAGAGTTTTATATCGAATTACTATTGAAACGTGTAAGACCCTAACTTTTTATGAACAAGATTAAATTTTCTTTATATATTATTCTAAATAGTAAGATGTTGATTTAATATATGTTATAGTTGTGGGTGATATGTGCAACTTATACAAAGTAAACATCTATCGAAAAATATTCATTTCGACGGAGAATATTTTTCTGTCGGGAATATTATATTTGGTAAAGTATGACGGCACCGAAATACCTATCATTGGTGGGCCCCACAACAAAATAATTGTTGGATATAGAAAGCGACAGAAATAACCTTTTTAAAAACTGACGGCAGAACTTTTACCTTTAACTGCTGAAATACCCAGTGATAAAAGTACAGTAATACGTGTTATTCCACTGTAGTGCGCGATATTGCACAATAACACACGGTGTTGCACAGTAACATACAGTTTTGCAAAGTATCTCTGATTATTGATTCTTACGTAAGAAGTCACTCAATGTTTCATTCAATAATTGTTATCGTAGAAATAGCATAGTAATTCATATTATTGATTCAATAATTACTATAGTAATAATTGCATAGTATTGACTCAATAATTATCACAGTAACAATTAAATAGTATTTCACATTGTTAAATCAAAAATTTTCATGACATAGTAACTCATATTATTGAAATGATATTATTAGATAGCATTATTGACAATGTCAAGAAAGTTCTATCCAGGAAAGAGGTTATGTTATATAATTGTGCGCCAGTAAGAAGAAATCCTTATCGAAAAGTCCCCTCTTTCCTAGGAACGATCTTGTTGTCAGTATTATGAGTCTATAATATTAATAATTATTAAAGGATTGAAGAGTTGTAAATAATTGATGAATAAAAATTGTTGATAAATATGATAATTAAATATTTGTTCAATTTTGATATAAATGGAGGAATTTAGCAGGAGACATTTGTTGAATGTTTTGCATATTATTTTCTCCGATAAAATATTCATTCAAATATATTATTATAATATTATATTATAATAGTATAATGTGATAATATAATAGTATAATTTTATAACTTTTTAAATAGTATGGACAAAAGTAAAACTGCTGCCCACCTTTTGACAAATAAATTCGGTGCATAATTTGCTTTAGCAATGGGCAGGGGTTGGTGGGAATATTATTATAATATATGATTTGTAGCATGTGATATAAGGTGGATGTAAAGTCCCAGAACACGGATACTTGAAACCCGAACTCGGTACTTCACGATACCATTTCTATGAGCGGAAATACTACTAATAATAATAACACTAAAATAAATTATAAACTTATCTTACCTTTATCAGAGTTTAATCCCAAGTACGCAACCTTTACTAAATGACACCATAAACCTAATCTGTTTGCTTTCCTTTTCACTTGTTCTTGACCGATCCTTCTGATTGTTGACACTTATCTGAAAACATTTAAATTAAGCAAGGATGAGCATTTGAGTGCCCAGCAAGTATTATATATATAAGCTGAAAGAATTTAAATGTTTTCTTTATAATATTCATCTACAACAAGTCAATAGTTGTGAAGTATTCTGAACTGATATTAATAACATAACAACCCTCTTTCAAATTTTTGAAACTACGTACTGACTATAAATAAGGTTTAAGTGACATTCTATAAACATTGTTTTTATTTTCGAAAAGGTTTAGCAGAACTTCATCTGCAAACCGTCATAACTTACGGACACGGGGGTGATCAGCCCGTTGTGCCCTGTATTGATCAATACTACATTACAAGAACGATAATATCATTTACTTGATCCGCCTTGGGCGCATAAAATTTTTCCCGTGAACGGGATGTTCATATTTGTCAGGGTTCCAGATAAAAAGGATTTATTTTATCCAACAATAATCTATAATTCAACATATATGTATAACAAAGGTGTATCAACATGTGATTAAATACAATGATTATGCAAGTGGGGACACTTGTATAATCATTTCTAGAAATTAACGAACAGAATACATATCCAAATTATCATATACTAACATGTTGATAATCAAAGGGTGTATATAATATAGGTTTAACAATCTGTACATTAATAATAATAATTCTGAACTTCTCACTTCTGTCCATTGCATAAAGAAAATGCAAAGTTAGGATACTTGCCTGATGCGCTGCTTACAATTCTCAACTTAGTTCTATCTTTCTATCACGACCTATCATTAATCAAATCAATCGTTCGATTAAAACAATATACCATAACACATAGTACTGCATTTCGCAGTCAGCACATAACCTAATCATCTTATCACACACATTCAACAATCATGGCATCACAAACAAACATCAACACATTCCTAATCACATTGTCACACAACCTTAATAACCATTGAATCGCAATTAAACAGTTAACTAATCACATTATCTAAGTCCAGATCAATTTCTGAAATATGTCGGTCTACCGACATCTTTATCGGGTAATTATCGAGTCTAAGACTCTAAACAGTTTTTCAATATCCATTTAGACTAATTAAATAACAGTCATATCATTTTTCATGACCTTATAATAATTATAAAATAATTATTACCATTTACCATCATTTTTGAAATATCAGAATCATTATTAAATGATTTAAATACGAAATAATTCTATTATCATTAACATTTAATCAATATTAGACTATTAATGAAACCATTGCCAAAATATTAAAGTTATGTATAATAACTCAAAATATTCTTAAAGTACTTATATTACCCTTAAATGATTTTTAAATCATAATTAAATAATCACCATTAATATTTCAATATTAATGAACTATTATCTAAATATTAAAAGTCATTAATTATAACTTAAAATATTTTTAAAACATTAATATCCTTTTTAAATGATTTTTAAATAAATAAAACCATTTTTAAACTATTTATTTAATATAACTATTAAATAAATTTAATACCATAAATCATTAAACAACTATCATTAATATTAAATTATTAATGAAATTATCCTTTAAATATTAAAATTTATATTTTATAACTTAAAATATTTTTAAACACTTTATTTTTATTTAAAATGATTTTTAAAATAATAAAATCATTTTTAAACTAAATTATTTAATATAATTATTAAATAACTTTAATATCATTAATAATCATTAATTAATGAAATTAACCATTAAATATTAAAAGTTATATTTTATAACTTAAAATATTCTTAAATACCTTACTATTATTTAAAATGATTTTTAAAACAATAAAATCATTTTTAATTTAATTATTTAATTCATTTAGTAAATAACTTAATTATAATTAATATTAATTTATTAATGAAAATTATCAAATAATATTAAAAGTTATTAAAAATAACTTAAAATATTTTCTTATATCATAATAAAATTTTAAATGATTTTTCAAATATAAAAATCTTTTTAAATAATTTATTTAATATTATAATTAAATAAATTAAATACTTTTAATATTCCAAAAATATTAAATATTTATGAAATATATTTAAAATAATTAAAAACTAATTTTCAGAATTTTTAATAATTTATTTTGTATTTTTAATAATTAAAAACTATTTTTTTTCTATTTATTAAATTATTTTCGGAAAATAAAATAATTTCTGTCGCTAAAGACCACCTATAGCGACAGAACCGTCGCTATAGGTGTTCTTCAGGTTCTTCATACAAGCCCAGAATTTCAATGTCAGAACCGAGTGGCTATGTTTGACCGTGAATAACTCAATGTGTGTTGTGATTCTGGATTCGGTTTTGGTCAGATTATGTAGTACAAATACAAGACTATAAGATACAACAATCAACATGGACAAATCACATAATACCAAACAGATTTAATCGTCCAAACTTACTGTCAGAGGCTGTTCTTCATTTCTGGGTTTCCCAGAATTGAAGAACAGGCCGACTGACCACTTTTGATCGCCAGCAACTTGCAACATATTAACTGTTTTTGAGACCTAAGAGCTTTAATGTGTAGACAACATGTAAGACTACATATTCATTACATAAAATAAACAAAACATCAACACATCAATCAGTTACAAGCCGGTCAACCACTGACAGAATCCGTGTTCATGGGTTTTCTGGGTTTTCCAGAAAACCGAGAATATGAGCTTCTCTACTACTTTGACCAGCCACCATTTCCAGTATATGAAATGTTTTAACGATATAAAAGCATGATTCTATAGTTAATATACTATACTACAATCTAGCTTCAACAAACCAAACAAAACAACAACTACCAGCAAGATCCGAAGCCACAAATATATTGTCAGACACTGAAACCCATTTCTGGGTTACCCAGATCTCAGCCGGTCAAGCTCGGTCAACGTACTTTGACCTTAAATAACTTTTGATTTATACAGATATGACCTTACTTCTTTTTGCAAATTAAAGACAACATTGATGACTACTATTAACAACTTAAAAACAACACAAAACATCATCGAGCAAGGATCTGTGGCCGCTGACATTCATTGTCAGGCCACAGAATCAAGCTTTTCTCGGATTTTGTAGATCTTCAATTCTGAGCTTCTAGATGTTATGGATCTAACATCTAGCAACCCAGATCATCATTAGATACTAAAACCAACATAATATAACACTTCAACACAAAATCTAACAACGAATTATGGACAGATTTCCAAGATTGAGTTTTATACCTTTCTTGGTTTGATCTTGATTCTAGGCTACTGTTTTGGTAAGTGTGATCGTGGGGCTGTGTTTTGGGACTATAAAACTTTCAAATTCATGGGTTTTAGAGAGAGAAGTTCTAACATGAGTGTGGTGATCAAATGGAATTAAAAAGTAACTTTCTCTCTCTAAATCTATATTTATAGCGAGCTAGATGCAAGAATCTGATGTTGCTGTCATTACATGGCTGGTTAGAATAGATTTTTGGCACATGGGATTATCTAGGGTTGGTGAACAACCCAAGATTTGGAAAGATTTGCAAGAAAGCTCAATTAAATAAATCAAAAATGCTATTTTTGTAATTTAACAATGTAATTAAGGGTATTCTTGTCCATGGTACTTGAATCTAGGTTTAATCACTAGATTTTAATCCTTAAGGTTCCTCAAATAATTTCTAGGGCTTGAACAATTAAGACTAAAGCTCAATAAAATTTTAATTATAACTTACTAATTAAAATTTAAGGTTTTAATAGAAAATTAGGTTTTAATTTTTATATTATCAGTCGTTAATCAAATTATTGTGATTACATAACGGCTTAACCAATTCTCAAAGTCGTGAATGACTTTCTCGTTAAGGTTTCAAATCAATTAGGGTTTCAAGAAATTAATTTAGGGTTCCAGATTTTAGGGTTTTAATTTACTAATTAGATTCACCTTAATTAGTAATTAAAGTTTATCACACGTGTTATTAATCATAATAACACTATTTCTTACTGATCAAACCTCCGGTTTAGGTTTCCGGATTAGGGTTTCTAATTATTAGAAAATCAAATATAATTAGGGTTTACATTTAAAGTTAAGGTTTTCTATAAGTAGGAAAATATTAAATAACACATAACATATATCATATAACGTCGTCATATAACAGTCTTAAACTCACAATTTATTTTCAAATTAGGGTTTTCCACAGAAAATTAGGGTTTAACTAATTAACATTAGGGTTTCGAAATTAAACACCATAATTGACCAATCATCATCAACACGTACATACGGCACATATTTATAGCACTGAAAAATCAAAATATAATTAATATTATATTATTATCACCATTCCTCATTCTATAACCAGAAATAGGGTTTATAAAATATTATTAGGGTTTGGTCATAATATAATAAAACTGTTCCACACATTAACATTACACACATAATCATACATATCTATAACACTGAAAAATAACAATATAATATTATTATTCTCATTCCTTAATCAAAACCTGAAATTAGGGTTTGGATTCCATATCTGATTTATCTTACATAAATAAACTTATTAAGTTAAAATAATTAACTTAATAATCTGTACTAAATTCATATAATAAAATAATTATTATAATTATTCCAAAATCATTTCATATATTATTTAAATAATATAAACATATAATTTCATGGAAAATAATTAATAAAAATATTTCTATCTTAAAATTAATTATTATAAGAATATACTTTATAATAATCAATAATTCTAAAATAAAATTATTTGTAAACATTCATGTAATAAATATATTTTTATTTATCACATAAATACATATACATATTATCTTGTACAAATCCTCATCCTTATAATAATAATAAAAAAAATTATACGCAAAATTTCAGTTTTAATTATTTAGAAAATATCGGGTTGTCACAGTGGAGGTGATCATGTTAGTTTTGAGTTCTTATTTTCAAAACCAATGTGCATCTTGCGAATTTTGTCAAACTTGGTGTGCTGGCATTTTCCTATAAATAGGTTGCTCAGTTAAGCAATGAAAATCACACAAGAATCAAAAAATTCTTCTTCCATAATATTATGCGTATTTCCTTTTAGTATAAAGATACTTTGAGTCTAGCTAATAGTGCAAGATTTCATCAGGATAATCTCATTTATGCCAGTCAGATCTAGTCTCCTATTATGGTAAAATATATTATTTTCTTTCAAGGGATATCATTTTCTTTCATATTTCATATTATGTAAGTGATAAATTTTTTCTTTTCATAAAGTTAAACTTACTATGGTAAGTATTGCTTTTATTATTCCTGAAATGATTAAAATTACTTGAGGTTTGCTCTTCATCTAATATCATCTCACTTGAATATTTTCTTGAACGTTCTTATTAAATTTTTAATCTATTAACGAGTACTATTCATACCGGAGTATTATTCATGCCAGAATTTAGTTTTCTTTTCTTGTCCAAACTATCTTTGAAATATGAATCTTAAATATTATTCTTTAATTTTACTCCACAATTGGTTATCATGTAGACAATTTGGACATTCTTGAACTCTGGATAAATTAAATTACAAATATCTAATATTTATCCTTGATCTAACTTTTATTCGCCCTTTATATCATTGCCGTCATCATTATGCTTAAATTTGTGGTGGAAAGTTATCTTTGGCCCGTAGTGTGATGCCCCCAAAATAGGTATACATCACCTATTCTGAGTCGTCAGATATCACACTATAAAATCAAATACAAACTTCATTTATACAACATGTTGAACTTTCGTATAGAATACGACCACAGTTAACTGTGAGTTTTAATACAAATGTATGTAACTCTCATGGTACCTCGACCACAACCTTATAATGATACTTTACATAAAAGTATAGTCAAAAACTATTTTAGAAATTAAAATCTTTGGAAAGTGCTCAAGGAAACCTTCGTATATGGGAGGCCATGCGTCTAGGTTATGATAGATATCATATGTCCACAGAATTATTCTTGGTTGACCCAATAGACCCCAAAGAAAAACGAGAAGATTACTATCATCTTCTTTCCAATGATGAGTCTTCTCTTGACATATAACTATCTCCACAGTAACGGGACAAATTTTTGAGTTGTGATTCTGGGGTCAGAATCCTTTTAAGAGAGGAAAGATGTGACAACCGTAATTTTTGTAAATTAATTTTTAATATTTATTGAATTAAATAAATATTTTCGAGGATTTAATTAT
This sequence comes from Panax japonicus, assembly GCA_020205505.1. NCBI lineage: Eukaryota > Viridiplantae > Streptophyta > Magnoliopsida > Apiales > Araliaceae > Panax > Panax japonicus. The sequence continues at coordinate 64,581,051 of CM035093.1, forward strand.
TAGATTTAATAATTAATTGATGCAATTGTGATATATTAATTTAATGATATGTGTTATATTTATTAAATTAATGTGGAGAATAATTATTATTCAAGTATGTAATTATGTGAGTTTATTAAATTAAAAGAAATATTTAATAAGCCTAATATTATTTTATAATTAATGAGAAAATTAATTATGTGACTATGTGAGTTTATGAGAAATTATTAGATTTTAATTAAAGTAAATTAAATAAGATATTGATTTATTTTTTTAAGGAGTGTGACATTTATTAAACTATATGATAAAGCTTTATTAAATTAAATGGTTTTAAATCTATTTTGTCAGTCAAACAAAATAGATATTAGAAGATATGCTAAGAGCCTGTGTGATGGACTTTAAAGGAAATTGGGATAATCACCTACCATTAGTAGAGTTCGGTTACAACAACAGTTACCACGCTAGTATTGGAATGTCACCCTATGAAGCGTTATACGGCAGAAAGTGCAGAACTCCACTATATTGGGATGAAGTTGGCGAAAGACAACTACTAGGCCCGGAATTGGTACAACAAACAGCAGAGATAGTCAAGGTGATTCGAGCAAGATTGACAGCAGCTCAAGATAGATAGAAGAAATACGCCAATCCACACCGTAAGAATATTGAGTTCGAACCAGGTAGTTATGTGTTCTTAAAGGTCTCTCCTTGGAAAGGAAAGATCAAATTCGGAAAGAATGGAAAATTGAGCCCAAGATTCATCGGACCCTTTGAAGTTCTGAGAAGGGTCGGAGAAGTTGTTTATGAGGTAGCCTTACCTCCATCTCTAGAGAATGTCCACAATGTTTTCCATGTCTCAGTCCTACGACCCTACAAACCCGATTACAAGCACGTGATTGAATTTGAACCCCTACATTTCGACAAAGACTATCTTACGAAGAAATTCATGTTCAAATTGTCGACCGGAAAGAACAAGTTCTGAGAAATAAAGTAATACCTTCTGTTAAGGTAATTTGGAGGAACCACAACGCTGAAGAAGCTACGTGGGAACTCGAAGAGAATATGATGAAGAATTATCCTCATTTATTTACTTAGATTGTTATATGCGATTCTGGGGACAGAATCTTTGTAACGGGGAAATGTAACGGGATAAATTTTTGAGTTGTGATTCTGGGGATAGAATCCTTTTAAGAGGGGAAAAATGTGACAACCGTAATTTTTGTAAATTAATTTTAATATTTATTGAATTAAATAAATATTTTTGAGGATTTAATTATTAGATTTAATAATTAATTGATGCAATTGTGATAGATTAATTTAATGATATGTGTTATATTTATTAAATTAATGTGGAGAATAATTATTATTCAAGTATGTAATTATGTGAGTTTATTAAATTAAAAAAAAATATTTAATAGGCCTAATATTATTTTATAATTAATGAGAAAATAATTATGTGACTATGTGAATTTATGAGAAATTATTAGATTTTAATTAAAGTAAATTAAATAAGATATTGATTTATTTTTTTTAAGGAGTGTGACATTTATTAAACTATATGATAAAGCTTTATTAAATTAAATGGTTTTAAATCTATTTTGCCAGTCAAACAAGGCCCTATGGGGAGTTGGAGCAGTTACCCATTATTGGGTTAACTGACCACTCAGTGCGTCAGTTCTTTTATTATATCGACGTCTTCTTTTCTTTCTTCATTTTTTTCTAAGTCTAGAAAGTGGAACCAGAGAGAGTTTCAGAGAAAGTTTGAGAAGTGTTGAGAGAATTTTGGTTGAAGAAGAGTTGAGAAGAAATTTATTCCCTACTAATCTATACCTTACACTCAGGGTAAATCTCCTCCTTCCCAAATTTTTAAAGTTAAGTTGTTTAAGTTTTATAAAAATGGCTTTCAAGTTTTCTATAAAGTCTCTGTATTTATAAAGGGTATGGATTATGTGTTGTATATGTGTTAAATGTTACCATATTGTATTAATTATATATATTCCACAAAACCATATCATCTGTTTCATAATACGATGAATTGTTATTTCAAAAATTTACAGAGTTTGGGTTTTGGCCCATATGGCCTTATACGTGATATTTCATGTGTTGATCATATATTATTCCTAAAATTTATACTCGTATATTATTATGCATGTTAATATGAAGAGACCAAACTTTAATTGAACGGATTCGGTGTTATAACGAATTCGTAGTGACAATTTTCATGTTTTATTTTTAAAACCTTCAAGAAAATCAAGAACAGAGGAAGTAAATGTGTTGATTTTGCAAATTATGTGTTGTAACTTGTTAAAAATCATGCTAGATGGGTTAATAATGATTATATATGTATTACAATGATTGAGTAAGTCTAAATTCGTGTAAAAATAACTAATTGGAAGTTATGGCCATATTCATATATAATTTACCTGTGATTGATTTTTGGCCTAATTTGGCCTTGTTATGTTCGCAAACCGCAGAACTGCAAAAACTGCAAAAAATGAGCCTGGGTAACCACGTCCCCGGCGGGCGTTACCAAACTACATTACCCCGCCCCGGCAGTCAAAAAAATAATAAATAAATAAATAATAAAAAATAAATATTCGATAAAAATTATTATTAAAATATTTATAAATAAATTAATATTTTAATTGAGATATTTATGGAATAAAATAAATATTCGATGAAAATTATTGTTAAAATATTTATAAAATAAATGAAATATTTAATTGAGATATTATGGAATAAAATAAATATTTGATGAAAATTATTATTAAAATATTTATAAATAAATTAAATATTTTAATTGAGATATTTATGGAATAAAATAAATATTCGATGAAAATTATTATTAAAATATTTATAAAATAAGTAAATATTTTAATTGAGATGTTTATGGAATAAAATAAATATTCGATGGAAATTATTATGAAACAATTTATTCGAGTATAATAATAGTAAGAGAATGAAAATATTCTAATTTAATTAAGTAATTAAATTAGAAGGGTAATGATTTGTTAAATAAAGTAGAGTTTATACTAAATAATTAAGTGAAAATATAACTAATGAAGTCGGTGAATACATATGGTATGTGTGTAGGATTTGTGGTGAACGGAAGTAGTAATCGTTTAGCCTACGCACGAGGCAAGTTTCCTAACCTACTTGTCATTATGTTCAAGTTTTATTATTTACCTCGAGTAAATTATCATTACTATTATTCAAGTTCGAATATTATATTAAAGATTTATTATCTTTTCAAAACATGATTCAGTTATACAATAATTGTTCTATTGTATACTTCTTGAGATATTATTTGAATTGAATATCATTATTGTTGAACCTTATTAGACTAGTGAACTTTATTGATTCAACTAGTCCTTAGTTGATAAACATTCAAACTTCCTTTGGTACGGATTCGAATGTCAAACTGAGATGAACAACCCTGTAAAGGGATTTACTTATGCGTTAGCGTTAAGATATTGTGCACAGTGTGGTACTAAGAGCTGATCCCCCTAAGTACGAGAAGAAAGGTCCATAGTCTTATGACTGTTAAAGGTTTCAAGTATAACCCTTGATAACTTAGGACATAGTTCAAGGTCTTATGACCCTCAGAATTCTTTTGATTCTTGTTATTCATTCATGATTCAAAAGTTGAGCTTTTATTCAGATGTCTTTCATTTATTCGCATGTTATTATACTGTTATTTCATTATTATACATGTGGGCAATAGTGCTCACTCTTGCTTAATAATAACATTGCAGTTAAGAACGAAAGAACTGATGAACCTACCACTAGTAAAGGCAAGGGCAAGGTTAACAAGTGATGAAGACTTGTTGTTTATTTGATGATGTATTTTGTTTAAGACTTGATTTAAGACTTATTTGTTATGATTCCGCACAGTTGTTTAAGGTTAGTTTAACCTGGGATTGTAGTATTATTATTCAGATGTTGTAACCCTTAAGGGGAAGACTTTTATTCTATTCTATGCATGGCTTACATTTATTATGGGTAGATAGATAGATGATATTTGTACAGTGAACACCAAATTCCGTGTAATTGAAGTACCTGGATTTGGGGGTGTCACAGGTTGTATCAAAGCTGTAGGTTATGAACCTTAGGTGGGGAACAACCTTAGGTAGTAGCCTTATAGAAAGAAAATATTGATGGAAAACTCTTATCGAGTTATAAGAAATGAATTTATGTAATTCATTAAAGATAATAAAAGATGTTATGTGTTTATGTGTTAAAGTATGCGTTAGATGATACGACTTAGTAACTAAAACTTAAAATTTTGTTGTCAGAATGTCGAATGTTGGAGAAGCTAGTCAAGCTGGGGAGGAAGAACCCCGAGTACTTATAGTACCTACTGAGGAGGAACCCCGTGTACCTATAGTACCGACAGAGGAAGGGCCCCGAGACATTCATGTCGTTAGGGAGAAGCTGGTACAGAGGGAGTCATCTCCATTGATCACCGTTGTTGGTCAGGAGAATGAGCCCGAGACTGATCCTGAGGAGGATCCTGAGGAGGAATTTGTTGAGGAAGAGGAAGAAGAGGAGTTACCACGGTACACCGTTGATGCTGAGATGTATGACACGTTATACGACCGTAACGTGGAGTTACGAGACGAGGTCCGGGATTTGACTGAGCAAGCGGTTATTCAGCATATTACTCTAGAGGAGAATGAGAGGGAGATTTTGACTCTTCACTCTCGACTGGCAAATATTGAATGGGATTTGGTCCATGAGAAGGGTCAAACTGAAGATAAGACCGAGGAGATAGAGAAACTGAAGAAGGAACTGAAGGAAACCTCCGAAAGGCTGAACATAGCAGAGGAAGGCTGGGTAAGAGAATCGCGTCGAGCTGATCGTGCAGAGGATGATAGTCGTGCAAAGAAAATGAAGATTGGGGAAACGTACTCTACACTTAACAAGGCAATGAATGAAACCCAAGATCGAGTTTTGAGGTACCCAATCCAGTTTGAAGGACTACCATTGTACATGATGGATCGCAGGACGATGTATCGCATCTTAGAAGAGGAGCGTAGCAAGGCTATTCAGCACCTTAACCGGCAGTGATATGATTTTCTTAATTATGTAAAAGAACTTAATTAGTTTTTAGATGTAAATTCTGACGTGTTTATGAACGAAAGAATATTTGAATGTTTTAATCCTGTGGATTCTTTATTCCAGGATAGTTGATGTAAATAGAAGTTATGCTATCGTTTAATGTTAAAACTTTTGATTTGAATGAAAATATATCAAGTTGTTTGAGATGATGTGTTAAATGAATATGTTAAATTGTTAAGTAATGCCTTAACTATTTAGAGAAATAAAGAAAGTTCTAATAAGCGTTTATTTAACAGAAAAATGCCACCAAGGAGAAGACAACAACGTCACCCAGCTTAGGAAGAGTCAACCAATAATTACAATAATGCCAACGCTAATCCCGTTCAGCAGTTGGTGAACTTACTGACTGGGGCCATGAATAACCAACCTCAAGCTCCACCAAACACAACATTTAAGGACTTCAAGGCGGTGGGACCGCCAGAGTTCAAAGGTTCCATGAACCCAATTGAGGTTCAAACGTGGGTTATGGAAATGGAGAAGGTTTTCGATGTTGCTAGTGTTAGAGAAGACCAGAAGACCGCTTTTGCAACGTTTATGTTGAAGTCTGAGGCTAGCTATTGGTGGCAAGCAAATAAAGTGCGAGGAGGTGAAGGTGTAATTACGTGGGAGAGATTTAAAGAAATGTTTTTTGAAATGTATTTCCCAACTAGTTCACAGAATCAGATGGAAGTTCAATTTCTGGATCTGGAGCAGGGAAACATGAGTGTACCTAACTACGCAGCTAAATTCAATGAGTTAGCGAGGTTCACCCCGTATCAAGTACACACGGACGAAAGAAAAGCCAGAAGATTCGAGCAAGGACTAAAGCCTTGGGTGTACAGCAAGGTATCAATGTTTCAGCTAAACACGTTTGCTGGAGTACTGGAAAAGGCCATCCTCACCGAAGGAGAAAGTGATGCAGTGACCAAGTACAACCAAGATCAGAAGAAGAAGAAGAAGAAGAAGAAGAGTGAAGGTGAAATTAATAACAAGGCCAGTGAAAGTGGCACAGGAAGTGGAAATTTTAATCAGAAGAAAAGGTGGAACGACAGCTCATCATCGGGGAATCAGCAAGGTAGTCAGAAGAAAAGAATCGAAGCATGCCTGACTTGCGGGAAAGCCCATCTGGGAGTTTGTATGAAAGGAAAAAGAGTGTGCTACAATTGTGGACAGGAAGGCCACATAGCACCAAACTGTCCAAGCCCAAGAAGGGGTGCTTGTTTTACTTATGGTTCGAAGGACCATCTAGCAAGAGATTGTCCCAAGAAGGGATCAGGAGGGTCAGGATCAGGAGGAAACCGGGGAAATAATAGTGGAAATTCCTTAACCATCACCGGACCAACCGCAACAAACCGACCGACCACCCGGACTTTCAATATGACGGTGCAGGATGCAATCCAGTCTCGTGATGTGGTGTCAGGTATCATTCGATCAATGAATTAATGATTATGTTTTATTTGATTTGGGTGCTACTTGTTCCTTTATATCCGAAGACTTTGCTAATAGTTTAGATTTGCTTATGGATGAGTTGGAATATCCCATGAATATAGAAATTGCGAATAGGGAGATAATTCATGTTAAGTATGTGTTTAAGAACTGTAGAGTGGATATTAAGGGTAATATCATGAACGTAGATCTTATCCCTATTCGACTTGGGGAATTTGACTTTATTTTGGGAATGGACTGGTTATTCAATTACGGGGCTGTAATTGATTGCCAAAAGAAGCGTATTAACCTTATGACTCCATCAAAGGTTGTGTTTTACGGTAGCAAGTCGCCTAGACAAGCGAGTTGTCTGACGATGATGCAGGCCAGGAAGTTGTTAAGACAAGGCTGTGTAGGATACTTAGCTTACATAGTCGACAGTCGAAAAGAGAATCCGAAGGTAGAAGAAATACCGATTGTGAGGGACTTCGTCGACGTATTTCCAGATGATTTACCAGGACTTCCACCAGATTTGCAAATTATGTGTTGTAACTTGTTAAAAATCATGCTAGATGGGTTAAATAATGATTATATATGTATTACAATGATTGGGTAAGTCTAAATTCGTGTAAAAATAACTAATTGGAAGTTATGGCCATATTCCTGTATAATTTTACCTGTGATTGATTTTGGCCTAATTTGGCCTTGTTATGTTCGCAAACTGCAGAACTGCAAAAACTACAAAAAATGAGCCTGGGTAACCCCGTCCCCGGCGGGCGTTACCAAACTACATTACCCCGCCCCGGCAGTCAAAAAAATAATAAATAAATAAAAAATAAAAAATAAATATTCGATAAAAATTATTATTAAAATTTTATAAAATAAATTAAATATTTTAATTGAGATATTTATGGAATAAAATAAATTTGATGAAAATTATTATTAAAATATTTATAAAATAAATTAATATTTTAATTGAGATATTATGGAATAAAATAATATTTGATGAAAATTATTATTAAAATATTTATAAATAAATTAAATATTTAATTGAGATATTTATGGAATAAAATAAATATTCGATGAAAATTTATTAAAATATTTATAAAATAAAGTAAATATTTTAATTGAGATGTTATGGAATAAAAAAATATTCGATGGAAATTATTATGAAATAATTTATTCGAGTGCAATAATAGTAAGAAAATGAAAATATTCTAATTTAATTAAGTAATTAAATTAGAAGGGTAATGATTTGTTAAATAAAATAGAGTTTATACTAAATAATTAAGTGAAAATGTAACTAATGAATGTCGTGAATACATATGGTATGTGTGTAGGATTTGTGGTGAACGGAAGTAGTAATCGTTTAGCCTACGCACGAGGCAAGTTTCCTAACCCTACTTGTCATTATTGTTCAAGTTATTTTTACCTCGAGTAATTATCATTACTATTATTCAAGTCGAATGTTATATTAAAGATTTATTATCTTTTCAAAGCATGATTCAGTTATACAATAATTGTTCTATTGTATACTTCTTGAGATTATTATTCGAATTGAATATCATTATTGTTTAACCTTATTAGACTAGTGAACTTTATTGATTCAACTAGTCCTTAGTTGATGAATCTAAATTCAGAACCCTTATTGAATTATCCAAACCAAACTTCCTTTGGTACGGATTCGAATGTCAAACTGAGATGAACAACCCTGTAAAGGGATTTACTTATGCGTTAGCGTTAAGATATTGTGCACAGTGGTACTAAGGGCTGATCCTCCTAAGTACGAGAAGAAAGGTCCATAGTCTTATGACTGTTAAAGGTTTCAAGTATAACCCTTGATAACCTAGGACATAGTTCAAGGTCTTATGACCCTCAGAATTCTTTTGATTTTGTTATTCATTCTTGATTCAAAAGTTGAGCTTTTATTCAGATGTCTTTGATTTATTTCATGTTATTATACTGTTATTTCATTATTATACTTGTGGGAAATAGTGCTCACTCTTGCTAATAATAACATTGCAGTTAAGAACGAAAGAACTGATGAACCTACCACTAGTAAAGGCAATGGCAAGGTTAAAAAGTGATGAAGACTTGTTGTTTATTTGATGATGTAATTTGTTTAAGACTTGATTTAAGACTTATTTGTTTATGATTCCGCACAGATGTTTAAGGTTAGTTTAACCTGGGATTGTATTATTATATTCGGATGTTGTAACCCTTAAGGGGAAGACTTTATTCTATCTATTGCATGGCTTGCATTTATTATGGATAGATAGATAGATGATATTTGTACAGTGAAACCAAATCCCGTGGAATTGAAGTACGCGAATTTGGGGGTGTCACATCCACTATCTCCAAGTGAAACTTATATTTCAAATAACTCTAAGATCATATAGGTAGTGCTCGTAGATATACTCAGCAAGTGGATGTGCACAACCCTGTCTTATGATAACATGAGGTTGTATATCATTAGACATCTTGTATGATAATGGCAAACACCCTTCCAAAGTTGGGTTCATCTCTCCCTATTCGGTTCACCAAAATTAAATATCAAATGAGTATACAATACGACACACATATAAAGTTCTCAATAAATTTATTTTCATACTATTTAGGGAGAACCTCAACAGCTATAGACCACCGTTCTATTCTCCTGTTATCCCGCTCGACCCAGCTACACTCTTATACCTGAAAGAAATTGTGAAGCAAAAAGAGTGAGCACAACTAGCCCAGAAAAAATATCATGACTAAAGATAATTTACATCATCAATAGCCTTCTTCAGAAATAAATAAGAGATTTAGAACATATGGTAGATGATAAAACTTTTCAACCATAGTTACAGCGGAACGAGCAATCCATTGAAGAGTCAAATAGACCATCAGATCTATTATCTTCTCTATGTTAAAAGTCCACCGATAATATTTTATCCTTGTAACATCAATCAACAATTCCTGTCCATAATCATCTGAATAACTCATAATCATAATTGTGATTCTAAACATCAAAAATCATGGTTATACCAAATCACAATTTCTGCTCATAATCATACTAATAAATTCATCTTTGCACTACGGCCAAAGATTCGTTAATAATTCATCTTTTCACTACAGGCCAAAGACATACAACTGTATTTTAGAAGAGTCAGGTAGAGCATGATATCTACATCTTTAAGAAT